>CM048660.1:13452617-15852617 GCA_026401315.1 Dysphania ambrosioides | reverse complement strand
TGGTATGAATGGACATAAGATTTATGAATGTCCAGCTAGGAAGAACAGTGTGAATAAGAACAATAAACATATGGAATTAATTTGGAGAAGAAAAGATCAACTAGAGCTTTTTGTTGTTGAAAAGGAACCCAAGAATGTTTGGGTTCCTAAATCTAATGTTTAATTTGTTCTTGTAGGCTAAAGTGAAGGGAAGTACCTATTGGTATTTGGACAGTGGGTGCTCAAGACACATGTCCAGGGATAAGAAGCAATTCCTTTCACTAGTAGCCTTTGATGGTGGAAGTGTCACCTTTGGAGATAACAGCAAGGGAACCATCACTGGTTTAGGTAAAGTAGGTATGCCACTTTCAAACACAATTGATGATGTGTATTATGTTGAAGGCTTATAACATAATCTTTTAAGTATTTCTCAATTATGTGACAAAGGTAATAGAGTTGAGTTCCAAGCCAATCTTTGTCACATAATCAACTCTCTAACAGGCGAGCTTGTGTGTGAGGGAATCAGGAAACATGATGTTTACATTACCTTTCTGGATAAAATTCCTCAAGACAAGTCTGTTTGTTTGAGAGCTGTGTCTGATAATAATAAATGGATTTGGTATAAGAGATTTGGACATGCTAGCTTGACACTCTTGAATAAACTAAAATCTCGTGACTTGGTGGTAGGACTCCCTAACATCACGTACAAGGCAGATAAAGTGTGTTCAGAATGTGTCAAAGGGAAACGGGTCAAGATCTCTTTTAAGCGTAAAATAGTTTTGAGTACCAGCAGACCCTTCGAACTTGTACACATTGATTTATGTGGTCCCATGAGAGTACAAAGTCGAAGAGGTCATAGATATGTCTGTGTTATGATTGATGATTATTCCAGGTACACTTGGGTGACTATGCTACATTCTAAAGATGAAACATTTGACGAGTGGGTAGCATTGGTGAAATAGGTTGAGAACCAGCTTTCTCACAAGATAGTCTTAGTAAGATCAGACCATGGTACTGAATTTGATAATACTAACTTTGTTGATTATTACAGGGAACAAAAAGTTAGTCACAACTTCTCAGCCCCCAAAACACCAAAACAAAATGGTGTTGTTGAAAGAAAGAATAGAACTCTGGAGGAAATGACGAGGACGATGCTCATTGAGAGTGGTCTCCCCAAGAGTTTCTGGGGTAAAGCTGTTGACACTGCTTGTTATATACTGAATAGAGGTCTCATTAGAGCAAAGTTAAATAAGACTCCCTATGAACTCCTTAAAGGTCAAAAGCCTAATATTGCATACTTTCGTGTCTTTGGATGCAAATGCTATGTACATAACAATGGGAAGAATAAGCTAGATAAATTTGATCCTAGGAGTGATGAAGGAATCTTTCTTGGATATTCTACTCAAAGCAAAGCATATAGAGTCTTTAATAAGAGGACTTTTTATATTAAGGAGAGTGTCCATGTCATCTTTGATGAATTTAACATGTCTTCTAAGATTGCGCAGGTACAACCTAATGACATGATTGGACTGATGGAGTTTATGGGGAACCATGACACTGGTTCTCTAAGTGAAGAATAAGCAGATCTCGGCTATCTTAATGCTTCACCAGATGATAATGGTGAAGAGCCTAGAGAATAAAATGTGAACAACGAGATCTCAAAAGGGGAACCAAGACCTAATGGCTTCCCAAGTGACAGACAGGTAAGAAGTTCAGGGGGAATGGATGAAGAGGCCTCCCCTGAACCTGAGGTAAGTGATGTAAATGGAAAGAGCATGAACATGAACTCTTTTGGTTCTATAGAAGAAGAAGTGATTCACAATCATGAAGGATCCCAACCTAATAAAGAAGCACAAAATGATCTCACTTTCAAAAGTTATAAGTACCTATCCTCTCATACCCCATATCAGATCATTAGTAACATTAACAGGGGAATTCAAACGAGAAGAAATGTTTTTCAAAACTTTTGTGCTTTTCATTCTTTCCTGTCTAGTGTAGAGCTAACTGACTACAAAATGGCTTTGACCGATCCTAATTGGTTTCTAGCAATGCAAGATGAATTAAATCAGTTTCATAGGAACCAGGTTTGGCATCTTATACCTAGACCAAAAGACAGGTCAGTCATTGGTACAAAATGGGTCTTCAGAAACAAATTGGATGACCTAGGTACAATAGTCAGAAATATAGCAAGGCTAGCGGTGCAAGGTTATAATCAACAAGAAGGAATTGACTATGATGAAACTTTTGCACCTGTGACTAGACTAGAGGCCATTAGAGTTTTAATTGCTTATGCTGCTCACATGAATATGAAATTGTTTCAGATGGATGTAAAGACTGCCTTCCTGAATGGCTACTTGAAAGAAGAGGTATATGTAGAGCAGCCACCTGGTTTTGATGACAAGCTGTTCCCCCATCATGTATACAAGCTGGACAAAGCATTATATGGATTGAAACAAGCTCCAAGAGCTTGGTATGAAAGGTTGTCTACATTTTTGATGGAGAATGAATATAAGAGGGGAACAGTGGATAAGACTCTGTTTATCAAAACTAGAGGAAACCACTTGATTATAGTACAAATTTATGATGATGATATTTTATTTGGTGCTACTAATTAAGTACTATGTGATGAGTTTGCTAATCTTATGCAGAGTGAGTTTGAGATGAGCATGATGGGAGAATTAGGATTCTTTCTAGGATTGCAGATTAAGCAAATGGAAAATGGAATCATGATTCATCAGCAAAAGTACTTGAAAGAGTTGCTGAAGAAATTTGGCATAGAGAACAGCAAGGCTTATGATACACCTGTTCCCACATCCACTAAATTAGATTCTGATCTAAAGGGAAAAGATGTTGAAGCTTCACTATATAGAGGGATGATTAGCTCCCTCCTTTATCTAACAGCAAGTAGGCCTGACATTGTGTTCTCTGTTGGATTATGTGCCATGTTTCAAAGCAATCCAAAAGAGTCTCATTTGAAGGCTGCTAGAAGGATACTTATATATCTTGTGGGAACAACAGATCTGTGCTTGTGGTACCCCAAAGGTAGCTCAATTGATCTTATTGGGTACACGGATGCAGATTATGCTGGCTTTCTTGTTAATAGGAAGAGCACTTCAGGTATGGCACACTTTCTTGGCTCTTGCCTAATTTCTTGGGGTTCTAAAAAGCAAAATTCAGTGGCTTTATCCACAGCAGAATCAGAGTATATTGCTGCAGCTTCATGCTGTTCCCAGTTACTTTGGATAAGGAACCAACTGAAGGATTTTGGTGTTGTTTATGATAGTGTTCCTATCTATTGTGACAACACTAGTGCTATAAATATTTCAAAGAATCCTGTCTAACATTCCAAAACCAAACACATTGAGATAAGACATCACTTCTTATGAGACAATGTGGAAAAAGGTTTGGTGGAGTTGGTGTTTTGTAAAAGTGAAGATCAGATCGCTGATATCTTCACAAAACCTTTGTGTCGAGAGTCTTTTTGTAAGTTAAGAGTCTTATTAGGTCTAGTTAGATTTTAGGTCCTTGGCTTCAATTACTTCCCTCAATGATTGGCTATAATGGTATTCTTTTGTATAGTATGTGTATATACTTATGTCGAAATCCTTCAAGTTTTGTGTAAATGGTTCAAGATCCCAAAAGGGTTGAGAATTATTGGTGCAAGAAACAGGTAAAATTAGGCTAAGTTACCAAAAACAGGGTGACGTGGTTCTGTATAGGTACCAGCAAAGGGAAACAGCAGATCAGCTCAGATATGTCATCCGATTAATATTTTTATATTTTTTGGAAGATTACTATAAGATCTTTTCCTTTTGGAAGGAAATAATCTTATTTCAGTTATTTGACCTATTGATCAAGGCAATATATCACATGCTAAATTTTAGGTCAGTTGAGATATTCAAGGCAAAGAATCATTGCCAAAATTGATTTCAATTTTTAAATTTTGTGTTGTTGCTCTTCTTGGCTTGACCGACTTATTTCTTTTCCTCTCTTCTCTCCTCTTTCTGTGCTATAAATATATGATCTCTAACCCCTTGTGGAGCTCACAACTCTCATCATCATTCGAAACTCTCTCTCTTTCTTGTGCTCTATTAAGAAATCTCTGCTCACAACGGCTACTGTTCATCAACCTCCTCTTCACTCTCTGATCTAAAATTGCATAATCAACATGGGTAGAAAATCAAGCGCATCTAAAAGAGGCAAGGGAAGGGGACATGCAAGTGATTCCTCAAAATCTCAGGGAAAAACTGATGTGACTCCTCACTCTCCTCACCTCGATCAAAATCCAACCAAACCACCACCCAATTTCACTTCCACAACTTCCTCACCCACAAAATTACCAACCACCATCCTCGATCCACCACAAGAATCTACCTCACCACCAAAATCAACCCAACCAAAATCACAACAAACCGTGCTTGTTACCGATCCTTCAGAAGCTGATGGTTCCATCATCAAGGAACCAACTCATTCTCAGGGGGAACATCAACATGAAGCACAAAGAACACTAAGCCAAGAGTTGGAAGATATCAGTCAGAGTATAGGAGATGATGAAGTAGAGATCACTGGTCACGAGGAGGGGACATTCACTGAAGAAGTCCTGGTACGTGGTAGAGTAACTCGGTCTTCAGTGAAGAAGATTATTGAGGAAGTTCTAGAGGATCAATCCATTGGTTCTATTTAGGGAACCAAGAGGAAATGGGTATAAGCAAGAACCCCTCGCACTACAAAAGGTACATCTGTAGAATCTCTAACTACTAGTTCTACTGATTTAAATGCTCGATTGGTTCTTTTGGTTGTTGGGTTGAGAAGGGATATTTTGATGTGCCTGCTCTGTCTGAGTTTAAAAGTTTGATTGAGTATCACGGATGGATGCCATTATTTGATTGTTGTGCTGCTAATGTGTCTGGAGTTAGAAACTTTTATGTGAATTTGAAACAGTTGTCTGATATGTCTGTTGGTTTTCGTGTGAATGATGTGGATGTGAGCTTGTCTGTCGCCACTTTGTTTAGCATGTTAAGGGTGCCCAGGGATAGGTTTGATAAGTATTCTAGTGATTGGTGGCCCGTGTTTTTAGGGGTCACTCCTGATGAAATTTATGAGCATTTGTTTGGAGGAAAGATGTCTAAGAAACCGGGTGTCTTTAAATCTGCTAATTTGAAGGAACCAGTAATGATGGTTTTGCATTCATTGTGCAATAAGGTCTTGATCCCATGGGCTCAAGGAAGGGGAACAGTACGCATCATGGAGATGGTTCTGATGTATCTCATGATGAAAAGAATTAAGATTAATCTCCCCTCCTTGATGCTGGATCACATTATGAATTGTTATGACTCTTCTCACCATTCTCTGCCTTATGGTTCTGTCATTACTCAATTGCTTATGAATAACAATGTTACTATGAGTGGGTCCACTGTGCCTGTCACGGTGTTTACAAAAGCAATCTTGAAGCTAAAGGGTCTTGACATAAGTAGTGATATGCTAAATTTTAAGCTTGAGGAACCAACAGAGGAGATGAGGCCCCCATCAAAGAAGAAGAAGAAGGTAGAGGAACGAGCAGGTCAAGAAATGATTCTGAAACAGTTGGAGAATCAGGAGGATATGCTGAGAAAGATAATCAGTTTGGTTCAAAGCTTTTCATCTTCTTTCAGTACCAAGATGGAGCAGATGGAGAAAACGCTAGCTAACACTCAAGCTAAGATGGCTCCGGGTATAGGTTCGGGTACTCCACAGACTCAGCCCGAGGAAGAAGAGCCTGGTGAAGAAGATAAGGAGAATGAAGAGGAACCAGTTGCTGATGCAGACAATGATGCTAAGTCCGAGGAGGAGGAAGAGGAAGAGGAAGAGAATGATGATGAGGAGTGATGCTGGTTCCCGCTCTTGTTTCCCCTCCCCATTATTTCTATTCTAAAATAACTGATTCTGTTGGTCTGTATATTTCTCACCTAATCCATGAAATTTCCTTTTGATATGGATTTGGGTTCCTTTTATTGAACTTTGTTGGCTTATATGGACCATTACTTCTGCTATGGTATGAACTGTTTGACTAATCTCTTCTTGCAGCATACTACTTGAATGGTGGTTAATGCCACTCTATGGATGAGCACATTTAACAATTTATGCACATTACTTCTACTTAAGAGTACTTTTTAATGATACCAAAAGAGGGAAGTAGTGTACCAAAGCCTAAGATAGTTTAGGTTGCGTCAAGTAGCTCAGTTTGATAGTTAGTCTTTGGTACTAGTTAGCTTCACTAACTAGTTCATTTGAGTCTTGAGTCTATTGGTTGTACTCAAATCTTTTTGAGTACTTAATTGGAGTTTTTCTATGTTTTTAACTTGTTTGGTTGCAGGAACTTCAATTAGTTTGTCATCATCAAAAAGGGGGAATTTGTTGAGTCCCTTAGGTTTTGAGTGATGACAAACGGTTATAGGAAACAGGTTACAATAAGCACTGCGAATAGTTGGCTAGAAATCAGCTGGAATTAAACACTGTTTTCCTAGACAAGTTATTACTTATTCATGTTATTCATTTAACTAACTTGTCTATATGTAGGAAATGGTTGGATGTAAATTGATTCATGTACTGGTGGGAAACTAGTAGGAACTGTTTCCTGGACTGCTATGCTAAAAAGTAGTCACATACTCTTTATTGTACATTAACCATGTTACATGTGCAGTAGTTAAGTTGATTTCAAGACTTGGAGCATGGAGGCCTTTCGAAGACATTCGAAGAAAGATACATTGTTCAAAATGGAAGTATTCAAGGAAGATTCAAGTCTTGAAGATTACATGAAAAAAAGAAGATTTGTACTTTAATGCTTAAATCATGTAATGTGCTCCGTAGTATGACTTGCATGTTTGGGTAAAATAAGTGCTTATAAGTGTATCGAGTCATATCATGAATTCTGGTACAAAGCTGGAACATAATTCATAACATACTCAATTCAGGGAACTAGGTTAAGGAACCAGGTTCACTGTACAGAATATCCGAGCTGCATGTTTTGAGAAAAATAAAAGATTTTGTAAAAATATCTTTTTCAAAGAATTATTCTAAAAATATCCTAAGCAGCTGGAGATTAGATGATAATATTATGGTTACCTAAAAACTAGGAGTATCTATCTTATTTGATTCTATCTTTATGATTAAATCATATAAGATAAATACTTTCCTAAAATCATGTTATTACTTACTCATCAAGTTTACGTGATTTAAGGAAACTAGGGTTTTTGTATCCAAGTATATAAACCCATCTAGTCTCTCATATTCTGTTAAGTCTCTCTGGAATTAAAAAGGAGTATATTTGAGAGCCATATACACTTAAGCACAAAAGCCTATTCATCGAGTCATATACAAGAGCACTATTAGAGCTTAAACATTTTCTCTTAATTAGCTTTTAGAAGTGAGATTAAAAGAGAACATTTGATTTTGTCAAAGCCTTCAACAGAGGGGTTGAAAGGCTAGGTGAGTGTTTGTGAGTTCAAACACAAGGGGCTTACTAGTGTAAGTCGAGCGCACATTCGGAGTAGAGTGTGGGGTATACTGGTTCCCGGAGTAGGGAAACAGTAGAGCGTTTGTGTTCTTTATTTTTTGGGGTAGATTAATAGAAGAGCATAGGGTAGGAGGACGTAGGCCATAGTTGGCTGAACCTTATTAAATCTTGTGTTTTACTTATTGCTTTTTGTACATTTCGCTGCTTACAGGAACCAGCCCAACTGGTTCCTCTCATAGATCGAAAAGAAAGAAAAATAGGCCAAGGCTACTTAACACGCAATTCACCTCCCCCCCCCCCTGAGTGCTCTAAAACCTTCAACATTCATCGGCCATATTAGCCTTACTAGTGATACTTGGACCTCTACTTTTGGTGAACATTTTCTCTATATTACTGCCCATTGGATAGATGTTGAGTGGCATATTCAACAATGTACCATTTGTTTTGAGGCTATGTAAGAGAGACATACCGGTTACAACCTTAAGGGTAGGATAATGGAATGCCTTAAAAACTTTCATTTGCTCGATAAAGTGTTTTTCCTTTTCCTAGATAACGCTTCAATGAACACCAAATGTATAGATTATTTAAAATCCGAACCTAGCGTTAAATTGTTAAATAGTGGAGAACGTTTGCATGTATATTGTTATGCTCATATTATGAACCTATCGCGGTTCAAGAAGGTTTAGCTAAGTTGAGTTATTTTCTTAACCCCATTAGGAGTAATAGTAAAGGTAATAGGATTTCGGACTCGATTAGAAGAAAGTACATGGTCTTGTGAAAAGAGAGAGGCCTTAAGAAGAGACAATAGTGTCTCGATACACCGACCCATTGGAACTCCACATATAGGTCGTTAACGGACACCATTAAATACTGTAAGGTTTTGACCAGTCTCTATAATGAAACTTGAGCGACTCCCGATGAACTTATTATAGATTTTCAGTGGACTACTTCTATTTTTATTCGTGAAACTTTAGTAGAATTTGACCATGCAACCAAGATTTTGTCATATATGTATGACCCTAATATTCATTTAGTTATATTAGAGTATATAGATAGATGTAAAAATGCTCAAGATGAAGGCTTTGAATTTAGAGAACGTGTTAGAATTTAATATAGTTTCTAGGTCTAAGTTATGACATTAATGAATATATAGAGAGATGTAAAAATATTTTATCTGGTTTGTATGATTATTATGCTACTATTTATGCACCTTCTCAAAATGTATCGTCTTTAATCGGATGTTCCAGGAGATTCATGCCAGCACTTAGTAGAATTTTTAGAAAATCAAAATTATGGTTTCTTCTTCTTCTTAAATTTATGTTATTAACGAGTATCTTTCCTATCAACATAAATCGATGAGAATTTCTCCATTAATAAGTGGTGGCATGATCACAAACAACAATTTCCCCTTTTGGCGAGAATTGCAAAGGATATCCTTGCAACTTCCGCCTCTTCTATTGCTTCTGAATCTACTTATAGTGCAGGTAAAAGAGTACTCAATGAGAAGAGATCCCACTTATCCCCCGAGAGTATTGATATATGTGTTTGTAATAAAAATTGGGATAAAGTAGAGCGTAAGACCCAAGGATTAAGGGAGGACAACAACGGCATAGATGAAGGAGGTTCGGGGACCGCCGCTAGCTAGACATCTATCAAGATACGTAAAAGAACTACATGGGCTCTGATTGCTTTGGGATACATAGGCAAATTAAATTTGAAAATTAACATTTAATTATATAGTTAAATTTTGATTTCCTAAATTAAGTACAAGCCCTTTATTTTCTCCCCTTCCCCCAAAACTTGTTTAATTAAAATAACATAATATGATAATGGATTATATGTAAATATGTTATTATCTTATTACGTTAATGAGTTTAATAATATATAATTAGTTTAATATTACATCAATTAGTTTAATAATACGTAATTATCAACAAAATAAATGAAAAATAAATGTGATTAGACGTGTATAAAAGTTTACAACGAATGTCATTATGAGATTCGTGAATATAAATGTTTAATTACATTCTAAAAAGTTTATTATTCTAATTTCTAGATATCATTGTACAAAATTCATTTTGATTATTTTTGATTTGATTGAATTTAATTTAATTTGTGAATTTAATTTGATTCGATACGAAATTTGTTTTGATTCGAATCACAATTCGATTCAATTCAATTCAATTTGTGAATTCGATTCGATTCAATTTGATTCATGATTCTATTCGATTAAGTTTTTAATTTATTTTGATTCGATACGAATCCCATTTCTCGACCCCAACCCCATCCTAGACCGGCTCGCCCCCTAACCAATCTGATCCCGGTCCCCAAAACGCTAGCCCAGCTGTTTCTTTACTTATAGATTTAGAAGTTGCTATTATTCGTGACTTTTATTATGATGATTGCGATTTATCTAGTCTGGCTCTCCCAGACAGGGTCATTCAGAAATGTACAGGAGGTTTGGAGAGCATTGGACAATGGTGGTAAGTACGACAATTTCAAGTTTGATTTGCTACACATAACACATCAAACCACCCTTCTCGTCATAGGCGTACGAGATTCCTAAGACTACGAGTCTTGAAATGACTCATTACACATTTGAGTTCACCAAGGTGAGTCATCCGCATACACATCCCCTAGAAATCCATTTGGATACACAACGAGTGGGTTTCACACCTAGCATAGCTAGAGTACACAATTTCCTCACTTAGACATGTTCGTGAGGGTGATACTCCAGGACCTAGTTCGTTGGGTTTACATTCTATGTATATGATAGTTGTAGTGTTTATGTAACGATAATATTAAGTACTTTGCAAATGCTTTCTTATTTATATCTTTGGTTATAGTAATTTGTTCATATCTATTCCTATTTGTAAAAACTTTTTAATTGGATGCATTAGTTTGAAGTTGTGTTTGAGAAGTATTGGATTAAAGGTCTTGGCAATGACTACAGTTGGATTCAAGATATCCAAAAATTGTCTTCAATTATACGTATTAGAGAAATGCCAAAGTTTTATTAGTTGTTGATTTTTTAAGTAGGTTTTTGATCTAGGTTAGGGATGCAAAGAATCCCAAATGATCACAACAAAGCCATCGCCAATGGCAACAACTTTTCCTAACTATTGAACTGGGCTGTACTAGGGAACCGTTGAATTGGGCCAGACCCAAGTCATTGCCATTGGTAGCGACTTTGCCTTGGCCCAAGTCACAAGTTCTCTTGTCAAACCCAATACCATGGTGAGGGAAAGTCGCTACCCGAGGCAACAACTTATACTTGAAATTTTAGCCCGGTATCATTTTTCGAATAACTTTGAAACAAAGATTAGTTTTCTAATTTTATTTTTAAAATAAGGTTAAATAACAAGATATCTTTCTATTGTGAATTCAACTTGGGATGACCATTCTTCACCCTAAAGTAAACTTATACACCTTATTCTCAACACATAATTTGTATAAAGTATATAATTAATTTTCTTGAGAATGTTATATAAGAGAATAAATCATAACTCTTTATCTTTCTTTACCAGTTGAGTAAATTTTACCTAACTTTACCTTTTTAAGGGGCTAGAAATTTATTTATGCAATACCTCTTGAGAAATTTTTTTAATAGTTGCATAGGTTATCGGAAAATTGAGATTCATCAAAATCAAGTTTTGTAAAACCAACTGTGAGGTTTTCTGGATTTTATTTGATTAATATTCTTTTTTAGAATTTCTACTTAGAGGTTGGGTATAATTAGCTAAAAGTAGTGCACTTAAACGAATTAATTGGTATTTTTGAGTTTTCATAACAAGAGGTGGTAAATAAAAGAGGTATACTTAGATTTCAACATTTGCTAAACACTAATGATTTTCCGAGCGTGACTAGATTTTGCCAAGGGAAAATGAGTAGATTTTCGAGTTACTAAACAAGCAAAAACATTACATCTTAGGCGTCCGCTGTCGCTAATTAATGAGCTGCGCATCTGAACTACGTGCAGAGTTGCAAACAGTGAAGCACAAAGAAGCTTGGACTGAAATGCCTGCATCCAGGTAGATTCAATCATGTGAACATACATTCATGAAAATCCCTCTCTATTTGGATCAACAACAACATAAAACCCACATTTTGAAGCTATCTGCTTTTCAGAAATTTTGTCATTTACTTGTTCTACGCACACAAGTCGGTGAACTACTGAACTCCCAACTCAAATAATCCAATCTTGAAAAAAGGACACAAGTTTTCTATATTATATTGTCAACACTTACTACCACAACAATACTTTATATATTTTTTTTGACATACTGCAACAAAATTTTATTAATAAATTAAAAACATAACCCTCTAAATTATCTAATAATAAAACAGAAAAGGAGTGAACTTTAACTCATCTTTTTCATCACTTTCATTACCAAAATCTGCTGAATTTAACTGAGAATAAGATGATCGTGATGATGAGAATATGGAACAGCACACTTATGTTTAAACAAAACTCTAAGTTGAGCCTTCTGACATTCCACCTTACTACTAAAGCTACCACCAGAAATACAACTAGAAGTTGTACTGCTAGTGCCACACCCATTTCTGGCCTTGACTGCCCTCTGAAACTCCACAAAACCCTTGGTCCCTTGCTTAATATGCGGATTCTCAGCCTCGGGCAAAGCGGCCACCTTTCGTTGTCCACTTACATTAGTCTTACCACCAGTCAAAAACTTTTGCTCCGATGACCCCACCAATTTCTTTGAATGCTGCTGCATCAACTGCTGCTGCTGCTGTGCCTGCAGAAGAAACTGATTCAGAAACTCCTGATGATAGAACAGATGAGCATCAGCAAGCTTCATCTGCACTCTTTCTTCCCTAAAAACTTCAGCCATTCTCAACATTTTCCTCTCCTCTTCCATTTCTGCCTTCATCTTCTTCTTCTCTTCCTTTAACCTTGCAATCTCCTTTGTCAAATCTTCACAAACACACATCCTCTCCTTCCGAACCTGATCCACTATCTCCCTTGACAGCTTCTTGCTCACAGTTTCCATCTTTTTCCTCAGTTTCCTCTCCATTTCCAGCTCAGCCTTCAGCTCTGCAATCTGGGTTTTAGCCTTACTCAACTGATGATAATCAGACACATTATTGCTACTCATCTTCGCACTGTATTTGCGCTGAAGTTGCTTGTGTTTGAGTTTGAGGGTGGGATCATTCGTATTAATACTATAATTAGTGAGAGTATTAGGAGTAAAAAAGGGATTTTGGTAAAGCTTCCAGCTAATTGGACAGGTGGATTTGATGATGATAGATTGATCTTCTTGATCTTCAGACACGATCTGATGATGTTGATGATTTCTGCATGAATGATGAAGATCATCTAGGTTGGCACTCGTACTATGCATCATCATCATCATCACAATCAATATATTTCCTAATTATTTAATTTTGTAACTAATCAAGCATTAAATTGTTCACTTATTCGATTTCGTGTACGTGGTTGGGTATATATTATATGTGAAAAGTATGGACCCTCATCACATTTATGAGCATTTGTTTTGAATTGACAAAGAAGGAAGCAAGGCATGAACTACTTCTGTACTAGTAGGGACATGAATTAACTGTAAGCAGCAAGGAATTCAAGAAGGTGGGCATTATTTTAAGGAAAATATAGAACAAAAAAAAATTGAAAATATAGAGAGAAAACAGAAAGGTGAAGAAAATAGAAGTTGGTCACATGGTAGTGTATCTGAGATGAGTGAGATCACCTATTCTTTCTTAAGCCGTTAAGCAAGATGGTCTGCGCGCGTGGACAAAAGAAAGAGAGGCCACCGCTCTTTTATTTTTCTCTTCATCATCTAAGATTCCACAATCTAATTGAGTATTTGGCCGGGTCAAATAATTTATAATAAAGACAATGTGGACAAAATTTAAAGTTTTTGTCAAAAAAAAAATAAAATAAGACAAAATTTATAATTACAAAAATGATTGAAAATATTTAATTTTATTTTTTCTGTTGTCGCATTTTCCCAAGTTGTTTTAGTTTTTATTTTTTTTTATTTTTGCAAGAAAGTTATTTTAATCAAGGTTTAGTATTATTGCACAATAACATACTCTTTTTTAGAGATAGCTGTAATAACTAGTAATGTCAGTATGAAACCACCAAACTTAATGGAGACAATGATTGCTTAATTGTAACTTGAATTGGATGTCATACAACATTTGAGCCATAGTAGGAAGAGAATAGACGGGAGAAGAGTTTAAGGAAGTTAAGGAGAAATGAGGAAAATATAACTTTTCAAAAACCTATTTTCCACCCTATCAAACCAAACAAAGGGAAAAAAGGGGGGGGGGGGGGGGGGGGGGGGGGGGGGGGAATGTTTACATCAAATTAAAAACTCCCTCAGTACCGAAAGCATTCATGTTTTACTGTTGATTGTTGAACCATATTATCCGCATGACTGGTAATTAGTGTCCACTTAAGCGAAATTGTGGGGGAAATTAAAATGATTTCTTAGTAGTCATATAGCATGCCATGTAACGTCACAACAAAGTCAAGACTTTAATTTGAACTTTTGCAGTTGGACATACAGTGCAGTTCTTAGCAGGACTTTAGTCTCGAAGCTAATTAACACCACCACCACGTCAAAAAGACGAAACCAAATCTATATGTTTCATTTATCCTCATTATTTTTAGCACAATGTAGGCCTACTGTTCATCTTTTGTAATGGAATATTGTTCTTGAAAACTTGAAATAAAGTCGCAGTACTCTCTTCAATTTATGGATTTGTCATCTTAATCACTTGTTAGGGTTACACGCATAGAAAAGTTGTGAACATGTTTAGATTGGAAAGAGGTCAAATGGGGTTGTTGGTACGGGTTCGGTTCGATACTAACGGATTCGATTCAGTTTCGTTTCGGATTACTAATCAGATCGAGTTCGATCAGATATTTACTTAACCGATTTGGTTCGGGTTTGATCCGAGTTTGACCGGTTTGGGTTTGACTGGGTTAAAACGGTTTATTTCGGGTTTGGCTCGACTTTGGGCCGAGTCCTGTTTTGATGGGTTAAGAAAGTTTATTTCTGGCGATTTCGAGACAATTTGGTTGTTTAATAGTTATTTTACAATTATAATGTATATCACATTTTACAAGTTAGCTCAAATTAATGATTATTTAGTTTCTATTATGCACTTGTTAATTCATTGACCATAAATAGTATTGCTAAGATCAAGATTTTCTTTTGATATGACGGGCTTGGCAGGATCTGACCGAATCGTAGAATCATGTGATCTTATATAATAACGTATTTACACTTATAACTCTCAATCTTTATCAACAATATTCCTAATTATTTTATTATTTTTAAGAAAAAAGGACAATATATAAAACTATAAACTGTTAAAAAACATAATCATCAACTTATTGGAAACCAATACAAATAAAGCATAAAGTTATGAATTTGTTATTTCGATAAAAATATCAATCATCATATCTAAAAATCATAATTTTATTTAATATCCTTAAAGCTAGGGATGTGCAAAATAACTATAACCGTTAACCATGTATAAACGGTTCATATTAACAGTTATTTTACCGAACCGTTAACCGAACCGTTAAGAATTAAGGGTTACGGTCATGGTAATAAATTTTTTGTAATCGTTAACCGTTGGTTAACCGATATTATTATTTAAAAAAAAAACTAAACTAAAAGGATAAAATATGAATGAATGTAACAAGACTTTTTTTATGCTGTTCAAGCCTTGTGTAAATATGTGTTATTACTATTGTAAAAAATTCAAATGAGCTAAGGAATCATACAAGTAGTTTCACAATATTAAGTGTACAAGTGCATAAAAATGGAATTAAACGGTTAGCAATTAATCGTTAACCTTACCCTCAAATACCGGTTAACCATTTACTGGTTATCATTACTTAAATGTATGGTTACGGTAAGCCTTTTCCAATAACCATTATAAGGGTTAATTGTACCGTTAAGTTAACTGTACCGTTAAGGTTTAACGGTATAGTTAGCCGTTTATGAACACCCCTTGTTCAAACTAACTAATGATGCTCCATTAACATTTCAATCAAGTATGAAGCCCTAATAATCAACTAGTGTACCAAACATTTCGGATTAAATGATAAGAATTTACTAACTATGGATCTATAAGTGATATACAATTAACTAAAATTTTACATCTTGGTTAAATATCATAGCAAGATACTAATGAAATTATGAGACTATAAATTTTATGATTCTATCTACTTAGAATTCAAATAATTTAATCAACAACATTATTAGATTTGAGCATCTTCAGTTGTTTTTGTGTCCGAAAAGATAAAATAAATGTCAATTAATGACAAATGAAAGGTTATAATATTAGATAGTCTTAAACTTCTTTTGTAGTTTTGCGCAATCATCAATTTTTTAGTTTTCATAAATTAGTTTAAATAAAATAATTTTAAATTCATAATTAAAATTTTTATGTGCTTATCAATAATTTTGTAGAAATATCTTGAATTTTTTATTAGAATGTAACATACATATTTTAGTATTTATATTGAAACATACGCTCACATTTAGGGTGTTCATAAACGATTCATCGTACCGTTAAGGCTTAACGATATGATTAATCGTTAACGATTAATGGAAAAAACTAACCGTACTCATATCGTTAAGTAATAGTAACCGACAAATGGTTAATCAGTATTTAACATTACATTTTGAAATGCATAAATTGTTGAAGTGTAAGACAATTTTTTTGGGATGATAATTTCAAATGCAATTATAACCTTAGCAGTTGAAGAAACTTTTTAAACTTTGTAATTCTAGTCTTAGAGGCAACCTTCTAGCCTAATCATAGTTAATATTATTAATATTTTAATATTCATAGTTAATAGGTATAAGTAATTGATGCTTCTATGTTGGAATTTTGCAAAATAATAAGTCGTTTGTTAAAAATCATAATAATTTGTAAAAATTGTGATTTGAGTATGATAACTCTACTATTGGGTTTCTAACAGGTTAATTTTGAACATGTCGTCTTAAAATGGGTTAAGGGTCACTATCAATTATGCCTTATCGGTTTTTTGTCGGGTTGAATCGGGTTCAGGTTATTACTAATCGGCTTACAATCGGGTTGGATTGTTATCGGGTCGGGTCATTTCGGAATTGGGTTATATTCGGATTGTATTTCTGGTTAAATCAATTTTCGGGTTGGATTTGGGTCGGATTGGTATAGGTTACGGGTTACACCTTTCGGGTTATAAACCAGTTCAGGTTAAAATGGATTGAGTTGGTACAGGTTCACGATTCGAGGTTATATCACATTGATTATAAACAAACAAATAATTAGACATTGTGATACCCAATAGTATTCAAAGAAGATACTCTGTAGCTTATTATTTCGAGGAGGGAGTAATTTATGCATGTTACTCAAGGTGTTCATTGTTGCAAATACTTGATGTGAGACCAAGTGTATAAAAATTATAAGCCGACAATCCATGTGCATAGGTAAAGTTAAGATATCAATAAAACATATCATGTTCAATTTCTCAATTAACGATGTTGTCTTCGGATTCACTTGCATAAGATTCTTAAGGAGGTTGACAAATGCTTACTGCTGACATTACATTATGACTTATGACAAAATCATAATTACAAAGTTTGAAAAGAAATAACATAGGTAAAATTCCTTTTCTGAAATGTCTAATATATTAAACTCTTATACAAGCCAAGTATATACTCTTATTGTTAATAGAGCTGTTAATTTTTAACCCGAATCATGAACCTGATTGTACCAATCCGATCTGGTTTACCACCCGAAAAGGTTTAAGTCGTGCCGACACGACCCAAATCTAACCTGAAAACCGATTTAACACGAAATACAATCCGACCCGAACTCTATCGGCTCCAACCCCAATATAATCCGATTTCGAAAGGACTTGACTTGTTAACAACTTAACCTGATTGTAAACTGAGTAGTCACAATATGAACCCGATTCAACCCGATAAGAAACCAATAAGGAATAATTGATGGCGAGCCTTAACCCAATTTAAGACATGTTACCCTGTTCGAAACCCAACAGTAGAGTTATCATACTCAAATCACATTTTCTTGCAAATTATTAAGATTCTTAATAAACAACTTATTATTTCGCAAAATTTAACTTAGAAGCATATTTCAATATATGTGAAATACTGAAATACGTATGTTATATTCTAATAAAAAAGAAGATATTTTTAAAAAAATAATGATAAGCACATAAAAATTTTAATTATGAACTTAGAATTATTTTATTTAAACTGATTTGTGAAAATTAAAAAAAATTATTAATTGCGTAAAATTACATAAGAAGTCTAAAGACTTTCTAATAAAATAGACTTTCATTCGTCATTAACCGGCGTCCACTTTATCTTTTCGTACACAAAAACAACTTAAAACGCTCAAATCTAATAATGTAGTTGATTAAATTATGAATTCTAAGTAGATAGAATCATAGAATTCATATTCTCTTAATTTCATTAGTATCTTACTATGATACTTTACCAATAATGCAAAATCTTTAAAAATTGTGTATCACTTATAGATCTATCGTTAGTTAATTCTTATCATTTAATCTGAAACATTTTGTTACACTAGTTGATTTTTAGGGCTTCATACTTGATTGAAATGTTAATGGAGCATCATTAGTTGATTTTAACTAGGGGTGTTCATAAGCGGTTAACCGTACCATTAAGCATGAATGTTACGGTGTTAACCGTTAGAACAATTATTGGAAAAGGCTAACCGTAACCGCATCGTTTAGTAACGATAACCGATAAATGGTTAACATGTATTTAGAATAACGGTTAACTGCTAATCGTTTCATTCCATTTTTATGCACTTGTACACCAAATATTGTGAAACTACATGTATGATTCCTTAGCTCATTTGGATCTTCTACAGTAGTAATAATACATATTTACATAAGGTTTGATTATGCATAAAAAATTATGACATCCAATCATGTTTAAGCCTTTTAGGTTTAGTTTTTTTTCATTTAATTATATTGGTAAACAATTGGTTAACAACCGTTAAAAGAATTTAGTTACCGTAACCATAACATTTAAGTCTTAACGTTTTGGTAAATAACCATTAATATGAACCGGTCATACGCGGTTAACGGTTACATTTAACGCTTATGATTATATTGCACACCCCTAGTTTTAATGATTTTGAATAAGATTATGAATTTTGGATATGATTGATGTTTATGTGAAAATAACAAATTCATATATTTATAGTTTTTTCTGGTTTCCAATAAGTTATTGATTATGATTTTTTAAGAATTAATAGTTTAATAAATTGTCCTTTTATACAAAATAATAAAAAGAATTAAGAATATTGTTGATAAAGATTGAGAGTTATGAGTGTAAATATGTTATTATGTTGGATTGCACGATTCTATGAGTTGATCAGATCTTGCCAAGCTCGTTACCTCAAAATAAAATCATGATCTTAACAAGATTGTTTATTGTCAATGAATTAACAAGTGCATAATAAAAACTAAATAATCATGAATTTAAGCTAACTTGTGAAATGTGATTTACAACATAATTGTAAAATAATCATAAATCAGACCAAATTATCTCAAAATAGCCTAGAATAAATTGTCTTTACCCATCCAAATTGAACTCGACCCAAAGTCGAGTCAAACCCGAAATAAACCATCATAACACGGTCAAACCCAAACCGTTCAAACATAAATTGGTTAAACCCGAACCTTTCAAACCCGAATCAAATCCGAACTAAATTGATTAAGTAAATATCCGGTTGAACCTGATCAAATTATTAACCCGAAACCAAACCAAACTGATTCAAAAATAATTAACAACCTGTTTTACCCGATCTCTTTTTATTTCATCTATGGTTCACACGAGAAGTGATAAAAATGCCAAATCCACACTAGTTGAAAAAGGTTATCTACTACTTCACATTTGCTTTGGTACTCCATAATACTAGAGTAGTTTTTTTTGGATTTTATAAAATTTTTCTATGTGCTCTGACTTTTGTATGAACTAGAGCAGATATTGACTTTGGCTCTAGTCCAAAAACACATGATCATATGTTTCACTTTATGCTCCAATCCAAAAGAATTGGAGGTGAAATTTAAACCCTCATAAACCGTAACTACCCACCTTCCTCATTACAAGCAACACCTCCTTTATCCCATTTTATCCCTTCCCTAAACTACCTGCCTCCTTCCTATACTCATTCGTGTTTCCTCTCTCCCAATTGATCCCCTTCCCTAAAACTACCTACCTCCTTCCCATTTTCATTCTCACTCTCGCTGTAATGCCACCTTGAATTAATTCAACAGTTTAATCATTACTCCCATTGAATGTTTCTGTTTTTGCCAAAAATTGCTACTTATTTGACAATTCAAGGATAGGAACCTAGAATAGCTAGCTTAATGAAGGTTTATTTATCAAGTGACATGTAAAGAAAGGACACAATGAAAATGACACAACAAATTGGTGACGCGGAAAACCCAAATCGAGAAAAACTGCGGGGGCTTGTTTAGGCCATCGTTTCACTATGTTAAAGGCTAAGCCTTAATTATTACAAATTAAAATTGGTATTAAATAAAAGTGGAAATGCAATTATTAATATAAAAAGAAATGTAAACAGGAACGAGCTCAATACTTTTATTGTAGAGTAATAGACAAGGGTTATGTCATTGATGTGTCCTTCTTTTGCTCAGTCATATCCATTTTATACTATGATTATCCCTTATTTCTTGATTTAAACTTTAGTCAAATACCTAACCATTTCTTCCCTATTTTTACACCATACTTATCCATCAATTGGAACTTCGTCGTGCTTATCTCATATCCATATTGACTATTATGCAACCACCGGATTGTTACAGACTATAGTAACAGTTGGATTTCTTTATGTGAGTGTCCAAATTCAAAGTGTCTTAATAATCCTATTTGAGCACTTGGTTGATAGCCATCGCCTTTCACGTCACTTGGGTAGCTGCTCTTGGTCGCGTTGCTTAGCCACGTGTCTAAAATCAGAAATCCTACTCCAACAGTTTGTATTTTAAATTTTGTTTCATTCATTTTCTTCGAAATTAGTGTTTTAAATTTGCACCGTTGAAGCTATTATTTTATGTAATTTATTTGTTTCTTTGTTAATTTTAAAAATTAGCCAAATGTTAGTGTATTTCTTTTATCATTTTATATTCAGATGCATATGAGCACTTAGGAATACGTTAATTGAGTTTTTATTGAGTGTTTGCATTTAACATTGTGTAATTAATGTTTTTGCCAAATATTACCAAATAAAAGACAATTTAATGTTAGGGACATTAATACTTAGCTGAGCTACGTGTAAGTTGAATGTATGCATAATAAACGAAATAATCAAAAGAACAATATGAACGATATGGAAAATTGATAACGCGGAAATCCCAAACTCGGGAAAAATCACGGGGGCAAATTAAGCTACCACTATGTCAAGGGTTAAACCTCTTACGTTACCAATTACAAGTAGTTTCTTTGGAAATTGTTTATCAACAGATATACGTAAAAAAATGCTCAGTAAGTAGGTGATAGTTTATAGCTTGGGGGAGTTTCCCCTCTACGTTATGCCTAATTTCCTTTTATAGAACGTGCTCTTTGAGTGCAACAGTTCTTTGGATAGAAACTTAAATCTCCCAGCTGCCTTCTATTTTCATGCTAACACTATCTTCTATGCAACTATCTCCCCTTCTTTTGGGCTTGTGGCGCTGACTCGGTCTAGCCGTTCTTCTTTGACATATTTCCCTAGTCATTGTGTAGCTATTTATGACTACCCCTTTTTTTAGGCTATAGATTTATTTTTTCCCACTTGCCAAAGAGTTTATAATGACGTATAGCCTTAAGCCTTGTCAAATTATGAATAGTACATGGCAAGTTTTCAAAATAATTAAGGTTTTAACCAAGGATTGGGTTGTGCCCTTTAGTGTAGTTGACATTGCCTTCTCCTATTCTTTGAAGGTTGTTAAGGATAGATGGTACACTTTATTCCTAAATTTTCATAGGCTAGCATTGGTGACTTAGTTATGAGTAAGTTATAGAGGATGGGCTAAGCACGTGTTATATTTTTGTACCCAAATTCAATCTAAGACCAAACTATGCTTGGATTGCTACCAAAGGTCCTCATGTCCCAAGTATGCTACTTGCCAATGTGCTATTTCTAATTGATGGTTTTATTAACTTATATCTTACATCTCATGATTTACAACCTTAAATATTAAATCCATAAAGTTTGCACCAAGTTTGGTTGTCCACACGGTTGCCTTCTTAGGTCTTGACAAGAAATAGAGTTTCTGATAGGTTGAAGAATAGGTCATTCGGACACCCACTATAAAAACACCTCGACTTTGCCTATTATGAGTAACGTGTAATTAAGGGTCCTGATCCATGGAGAATGACTTTTAGTAGATACCAACTTTTAAAAATTTAACTAAAATCTAGTTCTAACTTGATTGCGAAAAAGATACTATTTCTAACTAAATGCTAACACGAGGTTCTAAACAACTGGCTCACGATGGGAGAAAGGCTAGGGGTTATAGGATTAAATACCAACTCCTAACTTGAATGATCTAAGGCGGGGAATTGGACACGAATATGAAGTATCATAGGGTTTTGGAACTAACTATTGACTTATGAACCAAACCTAAAATAAGCTATAGGGACGGGGTTTTATCCAAGAACCAATCTTTCAATCACCTTCAAGGAATAAAGAACTACAATTGGAATTTCTTTGCTAATCATTATCTATAGCAACCTAAACAACAAAATAGGGACAACACAACAAACCAATAGCTCAAAAGTCAACAATCCAACATCGGGTCACTACATAAATCAACATTTTTCAATGTCTTTGATCTAGAAACATGAATGGATAAAACCTATATGGATAAATCTAGGTTCTAACCAAAACCCAAAATTAAATCACCACATTATTCTCATCATTTAACCAATTCTAAACTTTGATAAACATTTATGCTCGGGATTGGATTTTCACCCTTTTCCCTAACTAATCTAATTACTTATGATTTTTTATTCACAAACACCATATAATTCATCAAAGGAGATATTTTGTTGAAATTAGAATATAACTTGACTATTTTATGATTGAAACCTAAAGTAACAAGCACAAATCAAAGAAAAAATAGAAAGAAATAGAAAGCAATGAAATATAGAATAATAAAACTGAATGAAATTATTGATTTATTGGAGAAAATCTAAATTTTAACAAGCCTTTGATGCTAATTTCTTATGACACCAAAATCTCAAACCTAATTTAAAAATTAATCTACCAATACAATAGGAAAATCAAATGCTCTAAAACTAATGTTCTCTATTCTCTCTTAAATCTCTAAAAACTAGGTCTAAAATAGGAATAAAGATGTATATATTCTCCATAGCTGCTGCATGCTTCAAAAGGTTCCATAAAAGAGTTTAAAAGTGCTACGCAACTGCCTAGAATAAAACTGATCATGCGCTTAGGTCAAATTATGAGCGCCTGCTCATAGAGAATTTCCATGCGACTTGATGAATTGAGCGGCCACTCAATTTATCTGATGAGCGCCCACTCAGAAGGAATTTTTTCCTTCTAAGTGCCCTTCAAAATCCCGGTCAGTACTCGCTTGTATTCTTCTATCTTTAATCCGTATTGAGCTAAGTGGCCACTTGGAATCCTTCTAAGCGCCCAGTCATTTCTTTATGCCTTAAGAGGCCTCTTGCCTCTTGACTTGAGTAGTCTCTTCGCTTATTTTCTTGGCTTTTCTACTACACAACTTTGCACCTAGTTTTTTCATGCTTATGCCAACCATGTTCCAACATCAACAGAACTAAAACACATATAAAAATAGAAAAGGCATAGGAAATACAGGGGAAACAGTGTTGAAAGACCACATATACTCCTAAGTCTTAATAATGCACAAAGTAATGCAAAATGGAAAAATACAAAATGAACTCGAGCGAAAAGAGTATGAAAACTCCGCTAGGAAAGCACAAATGAATGAAATGAATGTCACTCATCAAATTCCCCTAATCTTGGCCCTTGCTCGTCCTTGAGAAAAACTTTATGACAAAGGAGAGAGAGCAATGAATGAAATAACACTAGAAAGTACAAAACAAAAACCTAACTCAATTTCGTAGGAATCACAATTAATTTTAGCATCAATCAATAAGCCTTTTAAACCTCCTAATCACTTAAGAGGACAAGTGCGTTCTTGTAAGGGTTTCCTAGGAGGTGACCCATAACTCTAAAAACTGAAGAAAACCAAGGCAAGCATTTTGAAAAATAAATAAAGAAAAAAAAATGAAAAGAAAGATAAGAAAGATGCACTGAGTGGGCACTCACAAGGCAACCTCATTATGAATATTGAACTTTCTAATCAATAAGAGAAGACATGCAAAAGAATGCATAAGAATGAATAAAGGATAACCAAGAAAGAGTAGGGAACTACTAATGTCATGCACCTAAACAAAAGCATAACCACACTCTTCCTTCCTTATAGTATAAGCTTCTCATTACTCGACATTTTCATTGCCATGCTTGGCTCAATATGCTTGACGTGTGCCTCCCTATAACAACTATGACTCAACTTCCTAGGCTCAAAAGGACTTCGAGGTGGAACAAGAATAAAATAAGGACACGCATTTGGTAGTGATATTATGCTTAGCTTATGAACAATAGGGTTTACTTTGTCTTGGCCTTCATCTTATTCCAAGGCCTTGGGCCATCATACTTCAATGAAATGCCACATGATCTCCTCCCCCAAGCTTACTTGTTGAACCATTTTTTGAGTTTCCTTATTCTTCGATTTCCATAAAATCAAATACGTTCTTCTCTTATTCACTTCCTTCCCTCATTATTTTTCTCTTTTTTATTTTTTTACTTCTTTTTTTTTTTGCATATATGTTTTCTGTTTTTCCTAATTTTTTAAAGAGACTACTAAAGTGGAGTAGCTCTAAAGAGAAAATATTCATGAAGACATAATTGTTGTCCCCTTAAGCTCTATCACTCCTAATTAAGCATTCACATATTCATATCGATCTTCTTACCAAAGAAATCTCATCAAGATATAGGTAATGAAAGCATATACTTGGTCAATAACTTTTACTATGGCTAATTTCGAAGAGTTTAAGCTCAAGTAGGTAACAAATGGTAGGGAAGAAGGAATATACAAAAATGGAAGAAAGGTTAATGATTAGGGAAGAAGGAATAGGATTCAAGGGTGACTTTTTATTTCTCTAAGAAGTTTGGTTGTGGTCTCGGGTAGGCATAGGAAAATGTCTCGACCAAAGCATGAAAAATTAAGGATCCTTTCCACTCAATGTAAATCATGTTGATGGATTCAAAAGATTTCATCACCATAGGATACAAATGCTAATCCTAAGGTTTTCACTCAGCAAGGGAAAAGGTTGGGTACTTAGCAAAGGGTCATGATCACTATAGTTCCTTAGCTACCTGAATAAAAGTCCATCTTAAACTCTTTCTAAAGTAATTTAAGTCTAAAACTTGTAAACTCCTAAAGTTTGGAAGGAGAATATTCAACAAGATGAATGCCTTATTTATGCCCGGCTCAATGCAAAAAAAAAAAGAAAAAAAGAAAAACCAACTAATTGCCTTAAAAAGTAAAACTCAAAATTATTTTTTTTGGATTTTCTAAATTTTTGTAAAACAACAGAAGGGAGAAAGACAAAGAAGCATATGTTATGGGAAAAATTTTAGAACAATAAACATAATCAAAAACTTACCATGGTCATCAAACCAATGGTTTCCAGCTAACCAATCTTTAAAAACAGGCTAAATGCACTCAATAATAAAGTGTCATACATTCCCGAACAATCAACTTTCGGTAAACAAAAAAGATAAAGAAAACACACCAATAAAAGCAATAAAAAAGTGGAGTAGGAAAGATTATACCTTAGCCTAGTGCTTTCCCTCACTTGCTAACACTTATGAGCAAACATTGGTTACTAGAATGGTGACCAATGGTCACCTAAAAGTAAGAAATAAGAGAACCATGTGTATAATAATTCCTACTCTAATTTTAAACACACCAAAATAAAGAGAAGAGAACTCAAAAAGAAAACTCAAATTGGATTCTAAAATGTAGGAACATTAGAGGAAGCTAAAACCCGACCCTTTGTGAAATAAACCCCCCAAGATTAAGTGAAGAAAAGTCCTCGATGTAAAAACCAAGAAATAGAAGGTGAGGGTGATTCGTTTAGGATGTGACTAGCTAGAACTAGGGCCCTTTCCCTTCCTACGCCTCTCCTCATCATGATGGGAGGAAAAGTTAATAGTAAGGGTGACATCGCGACTTGATACAATAGTGTATATAGGTCATTCATACCTAAGATGATTATGATATTTAGTGAAGGGCGGTATACCTATAATTCCATTCCAATGACCTGTAAAACCCAGGGGCCAACATGGTCTATCATAAGGTTAGGCGGGATGGCATTGGTAATCACTACCCCACTCTAAGTGTAATCGTAGGGAGGAAAAGGGGGGGGGGGGGGTGGATGGAGTGACACAAGGGATGGAAGGACCCGTCTAGTAAGGATAAGTAGGTCTACCATCCCTGGATCACGAGGGGATGGGACCACGCTGAAGTGGATTGTAGAGTAGTTAACGTAAGGCCTGCTATCCCCATGGTTAACCTGATAATCATAGATTTGATTCTCATAAATCATACTACCCTACTAGGCCTTACTCTGTCCTTGTATGAACATGCTTAACTTTTTAAATTCTTCCTCTAGGTTGAATGGTTGGGGGGGGGGGGGGGGGGGGGGGGGGGGGGCGTGGGATGTACCTCCTTGGGGGTCAGATACTGGTATTGTTTTGCAAAACCTAAAGCATAGGCAATAATAGTGACCATGTCCCCTATGTGAATGTCTTCAGTAAGGCCCCCCCTCTTGTGCTCTAAGAATCTTATTAAGAGCTAAAGCCTAAAATTGAGCATACTTCCTAACCTATGTTTATCCACGGTAGCCATCCAAAGCAATTCAATCTCATTCCTTGCAGTCTTACCTAAGTCCTTCTTATAAAAAATGGAGTAACTAAAGAACCTATGGAGAATTCTAAGACATAGGTGGATGATGTGGGAGGTGTGACAAATATTAGACTAGTAGTCCATATCATTGGTGATTGTCCTCCACCAACCTACATCATTGTAATTCATGAACTGCTCTATGTCTAAGGCATATATATCATTGATAGGATCCCATTTGAATATTTGATTCAACTTGGCCAAGGTGATGGACTGGGTTTGGTTGAAAAGATGGAAGGTGATTTTGTAGTTATTTTCTCTAATTGGAGTCTTCTCTAAAGAAGCTAGAAATTGAAACGCAAGATGCTCATAGGTAAAGTTATGAAGGAGGAAAATCTCTTCAACCCTAAATATACAAGTAAGGTATAAAGGTTCTCGGCTATTCCAAGCTTTGTTGATAAGTTAGTTTTATAGAAACTCATACTCAAAAGATTTTGGACCTTAATCTTATCATAATATGACTTATGGTTAGGGTTGATAAATTTTAGGGTAGATATGGTCAGTTGTGAAGATTAGGATGATCCTGATCACTTTAAGGTCTTATACTTCTTCCTCGAAAACATTGTTGCTCAAGTATTACAATATAATTCCTAAATATAAACTACAAATCACCTAAATGTAAATTTTTAGTACTAAAAACCAACTAAAATCAGATGAATTCACCAATTTTATGTCCATAAATCACAAGAACTACAAGATCACCACATCTAAGTATGATAACCAAATTCCACTAGGTTCAACCCAAACATTTTGCCAATATGTTCAATACAAGCCAAAATAGTACTCAACTGTACCAAACTCAAGTACAAAATTTTTTAGAAATTCATACAATAAAACATAAGGATTAAAACAAGAATTAAAAGAAGAGTGATACAAGAAATACCGAAAAGGCTGAGCAAGTTCTCCTCCAAATCATTATTATGGTCTCTATACCAAGTTGAGAAGCTTAAAATCGTGAAATTAGTCTAGATAGCTTAGGGTTTTAAATTGGGTTTTTCCCAATTATTTGAAATTCTAAAAATTTTGGTGTTAGGTTGTAGATCAAGAGATGAGGAGAAGATTTGTGGTATTTTACAATGAAAAACTTGAGGATTTAGTGAGATTTAGAGCAAATGAATGATGAATGAGTGACAGACTTTTAGAGAGAGAAAGGAGGGTTTAAGAGTTTAAAATTGAATGAAAGGAATTGAGGGAAATTTAGATCAAGGCAAAACACAAGCTTTAGCGGCCGCTCTAGAGGTTTTATGAGAACCCGCTCATAAGCCTATGATAGAAGGTGAAAACCTTCTGAGCTACTGCTTAGGTTTTTAATGAGTGCCCCCTCAATTTAATTTAGGCCCTCTTATTTCTTCTAAGCGGGTGCTTGCTCCCCACTTGATTCCCACTCGCATTTTTCTAACCTCCCCTAAAATTGCTTCCAAGTAACTGCTTAGAAGTAATAGTGAGCGCCAGCTTAGTTTACAAGTTTGGCTCCTGAATTCTTTCTAAGCGGTTGCTTGATGCCCGCTTAGTGACTACTTACATTATTTTTCCTGCTTCTTCATATTCAACTAAGCGCCCGCTTAGTTTTTTCTTGAGTTCCCTCTTAGTTCATTTTTTCCAAAACTATTTCTTTTGAGCGACCACTTACACAACATTTAGTGAATACTCATAGGCTAGTGTTTTCATCCAAATTCTTTCTTAATTACTTTATTCACCTTTACTTTAACTCATTATCTTATGTGACTCCAATTCTTTAGTGGACAATGCCTAAATCAGAAAAATACGTTGAAACTTTAGAATCTAAGATTTAAAGACAAAACTTAAAGAAATAATTTAAAATAAGAAAAGTCATAAAACTTGGGTTGCCTCTCGCAAGCGCTCTTTTTTAGTCTCTAGATAGACATTCATCAAAAGAACTAGCATCAATAGAAAATCATCCATAAATACTTTCATCTCCTTTTCAATCATATTAGTAAATATAAACTACATACATCTTTGGAAAGTAGCTTTGGCATTACATAACCCAAACGACATCTTACGATAAGCATAGTTACCATAGAGGCATTTGAATATAGTCTTTTCTTGGTCCTTGGGGTAGATAGAGATTTGGAAGAATCCCAAGAACCCATCAAGATAACAAAAATACTTATGCCTTACTCACCTTTCCAAAATATGATCAATAAAAGGGAGGAAAATATGGTCCTTTTTAGTGGAAGTGCTTAACTTCCTATAATTTATACACATCCTTCACCCCATTACATTTCCTGTAGAGATCTGTTCACCTTTATCATTAACCTTCAAAGTCATTCCACCTTTCTTAGGAACAACCTGCACTGGTGCCACCCACTTATAATTAGAAATAGGGTAGATGACACCTGCAGCGAGGAGTTTGAGAATTTCTTTTCTCTATGACCTCCATCATCGAGGGATAGAGTTTTTGTTACCACTCAATAGAAGGCTTATCTCCATCCTTGAATGATATACAGTGCATGCATAGGGTATGGCTTATTTCTTTGATATCATCAAGAGTTTAACCTAATGCCTTTTTATGTAATTTTAATACATCAAGAAAACTTAATGTTTCCTCTTTCCTAAAGAAGAACTGACAATGACTAGGTAAGTGGTTGAAGAACCTATAAATCCATACCTTAGCTTGGATGGTAGAGGCTTCATCTCCACTTTCAGGGATGCCTTGTTCTCTTTAAACCTCCTTCTTGACCTCATCATCTCTAATCATTAGATGTAGGTCTTCCTGTAATGTTATAGTGGGAATAGAATCAAAATTCTCCCTCACCATTCTCATCTCTTCATCATCCCTATAGATCTTATCTTTATTCAACAACACAAACTCAAAGGAATCATTAGTCAAATGTAAATGCTCATGTGAAGAATTAAGTATGGTATTCTCAATCAAATTAATTTGCATGCAATCATCTAAATTGGATAGGCATTTTATTACCTATGCCAAGCTAAATTCAACCTTATCATTAGTAACTTTTAGAGTCAATTTACCATTCTCCACGTCAATCACGGCTCATGTGGTTGCTAAGAATGGTCTTCCTAATATGATAGGCACATCAGGATCTTTCTCCATATCTAAAACCACTAAATCATCTTGGATATAGAATTTACTTACTCTAAGTGGGACATTTGCTACTTTCCCTAGAGGAAAAATCACCAATCAATCTACTAACTAAAAAGAGATATTGGTGGGTATCAACTCCCCTAAGTTCAGATTTTTACACAAGGAGTAAGGCATCACACTTATGCTAGGCCACAAATCACATAGATTTATATATCAACATCTCACCAATGGAACAAGGAATAGAAAAATGCCAGGGTCCTTTAACTTAGTAGGCAACATATTTTGGATGATAGCACTACAAGTTTTGGGTAAGCTAATATTCTCCACAACACCTACCTTTCTTTTGTTACTCAATATATCCTTAAGGAACTTGGCATAGATAGGAATTGGCTTGCTTGCATCAGTAAAAAGAATGTTAACTTAAAGCTTCCTAATAACTTCTAGAAATTTTGCAAAATGCCCCTCTATCTTAGACCTTAAAAATCTAGCTAGATAGGGTACGTTCCTAGTGTGAGAAGGGGCATCACCCATTTTTCTACTCTCCTTTTCATTTTCATCCAACTCACTCTTACCATCACTACTCTCATCTCTGCTTTTGTCTTTAGTAACCTTAGGCTGACTTTCACTCATCTTCTCAACCATACTCTTTGGTGCTTCACTCAAAGCCTTTCCACTGCTAGTCACGATCACATTCTCATGCTCTATGGGATCTATGCATTGGCTAGAGATTGAGGGTCTAAAGCCATCCTTAAGGGCATTGAAAAGCTTGGCAATCTGATTTTCAAGCATCTTCTAATGTGTTTGCATTTGCCTCAAGCTTTTGTCAATGTCATTGTTCTTCTTGGTTTAGGTGGCAACAAAATTCTATATGAAAGACTCTAAGTTATACTTCTAAGCAGGTGGTTGAGAGGGGAAGCATTTGGCCTTAGACCTAAAGTGAAATCAGGTAGGTTTTGTGGGTTAGGATATTGGAAATGGCCTAGGTTCTAGTTTTGAAACCTATTCTTATTTTTGTTAGGCCCATAATTCCCACGTCCTTGCTCTCTAAAGTTTCCCTATCCCTAGTTTTCATAATTTTTATTACCTTGGAAATATCCTTGGTTTTGGCCTGTAAAATTTTCCGGTCCTTGGTTTTGAAAGTTCCCCTAGTTTTGCCCATTGAAATTCCCTTGCCCCTAGTTCTTCTTATTACTTCAATCAAATTTTAGGTGAGCTCTCCATCCCAGGTTATATGTGTTAGAGTAAGGGTCAAATTTGGGGTTTTGGGCCATATTATTCATGGAATTAACTTGTTTTATACCTGAAGATGCATTACATGAATAGGTTAGTAAATGACACTGCATAGGATTATGATCACATTCACCACAAATAACACAAAATAAAACCTACATTAGATCATTAAAACTAGATGATGTGGGGGGTTGTAAGCCATACGTTGGACTATTTAACACTACCTCATTGGATTCATTAGTGAGTGAATCTAACTTAGAAGAAAGTACATTAATATGATCTACCTCATCCTTTTATTTACATTTGGTTTACACTCGCTCACCTTCATTCCAATTAACAAAATTCTCAACTCCCTGCTTAACTACCTTGAATGTTTTAGTTGGGCTTAGTTTCATAATAGCTCCATCGACCCCTAAATTATGGCTTGTCTTTTTAGTGAGATAGTACATTGTAAAATATTTATAGAAGTATCCACTTCCCCATTCCATTACGTGGGCATGCTTCTATCAACCCTTTAAACCATTCCCATGCTTCAAAGAGTGTGTCATCACCCTTTTCACGGAACGTTGCAATCTTCGTTCTCATCTTGGCAGTCTTTGAAGGTGGGAATAACTTATGTAAGAAAGCTCTCATGACCTCCTCCCATGTCATTAAAGAATTGGATTTCATCTTCTCAAGCCACTCACTAGCTTTACCCGTTAGAGAGAACTTGAACAAACTTAGCCTAATGTAGTCCTATGTCACCCCATTTGTCTTCATGGCATCACAATATCTTATAAATTCCTTCAAATGAGCATTTGGTGACTCATGTTTCTCTCCTCCATAGGGATAGCTTTTAATTAATGTGATTAGTGGTTGCTTCAACTCAAAGTTGTTATCTTTCGTAGTGGGTTGTACTATACCACTTTGTACTTGATAAGCTCTAGGAGCTCCATACTGCCTCAACGACCTATCATTACCTTTTGTCATAGAAATAAGTGGGTTAGAGAGTGTGGAAAACTATCTGAGACTGGACACTCTATGTAGAAGGAGGACCAAAAAAAATTGGATCAATCTCTTTGCCTTCTACTTGCAATAAGCTTTCTTTTGTTCTCAAACCTCTTCTAATAGCTCTAACAATACTCTCAACTTTAGGATTTAGTGGAGTAAGCAGGTGGGCTCTGTTGCATCTTTTTTATGGCATACAAAACCAAAGCTAAGAAAAAGGTTAGTTGTAACAATCACAATATAAAAAAATAATAAAATAAAACAAAATGAAAATGAACTAGACTCGTAAGAATTGCTAAAGGCTCAATACTAAACGCCATTCTCCGACAATGGCACCATTTGATAGGTAGAGGAATTAGCCATTATGACATCCACTATTAGAAAACCTTTACTTCACCTATCACAAGTAACGAGTAAGTAAATGTCGTGACCCATAGAAAATAGCTTCTAGTAGATATCAATTTTTAACAATTTAATAAAAAGCTAGTTTTAACTAGACTGGGAAAAGATGTTATTTCTAACTAAGTGCTAACGCAAGGTTCTAAACAACTAACTTAATTAAGATGGGAAAAGTGCTAGGGGTTTTGGGATTCACCAACTCCTAATATGAATGAGCTAAGACGGGAATTGGACATAAAAATGAGAAAACATGGTATTCACAAACTAACTATTGACTTATAAATCGAACCTAAAACATGCTGTAGAGAAGGGGTTCACTAGTGGAAAAAATGCCAAATACCACTACATATATGCTCCGGTTCTTCATACAACCGGAGTATATGTGGCTGAAGTTTTTTGGAGCGATTTTTTTAGTTACTTTATGCTCCGGTTTAATTGGACCGGAGTATATACTAGGTTTAAGCTCCGGTTTATAGGAACCGGAGTATATACTCACCCTAATTAATATAACAGCTTGCAGCCTCCTCATCCGCCCTAACCTTCGATGTATGCACCTCCATTTGCACTCACCCAAAATCTCCATATGCACCCCTAAACCGCTACTTCCCTATTTGCACTCACCCAAAATCTCAAACTATAAACTTTATTGTCCCTAAACCAAAACCAAATCTCCCCTCCATCACTCGTCTCTCCCAATCTCTTTGGTTGGTAACAATTGCAAGCGTGAAGGGCAAAATTTATGTGAGTAATTTTGATTGAAAGGTATTTACCCAATTGCATTCTTGTATTGATAAATTTTGTGGAAGTTTAATGGCATTGTTTCTGTGTTTATGTTAGTTTCGCATTTTATGGAACAATATTTGCATGAGTAAATGTTTTATTTTGTTAACAACATTAAAATATACTAGGGCTTTCAGTTGATGTGAAATTGATATGCGTGAATTGATATGGAACTGATATACTAGGGCTTTTTTGATATGGAATTGATATACTAGGGCTTTCAATTGATATGGAATTGATATGCGTGAATTGATATGCGTGAAAGTTTATTTCGTTAACAATATTTGCATGCGTGAATGTTTATTTTAGTTTTGCATTGTTTTAGTGTTGAATTTCATTTACAACAACACTACGAAATATACTAGGACTTTCAGTTGATATGGGATTGATATGGAGTTGTGTTTCAGTATTTTGTGAATGGATATGGAATTGTATTTCGTCAACAGTATTCGCATGCAGTTTTGTAGTATAAGGAATATACTAGGGCTTTCAGTGACCTTGTTTTTGTCGTGTTGGGTTAAGGTCATGTTTATTATAGAAATGACGCATTACGGAAGGACTTTTGATTATTGGGTAATTCCACCTTGTACACTTTTGATCTTTTATGGCCTGAACTACTGCTATGCTTGCTGCTACTATCCATGTTCTTCCACTGCTCATGTTTCCTTGATGTGTTTCTGAAGGTAAAGCAAAGTATTTAGTATGCTTTCAATGTTTTTTTTATTTGTATGGTTGTTTAAATGACTTGAGTTATTCAATGACGGACGTCCGACATCTACATATAATATATAGGAGGTACTAATAATTGAGGTTTAATAGTCATATAAATGGATAGTGGCTTGATTACACAATATACCTGTTCGACCGTGTAGAGTATGAATGATTGGTTGTATAATCTCATGGGGCACTGATTACAGTCTTGGAATTGGACCCAATAGCATATGCAACCTTACAGTCTGGTTTTAGCTTTAAGGGAATTGTCCATATTCTCTAAGTGTGCTTCCCAAAGTGAATCTGATCCTTTGCTAATGCCAATTAGTTGCACTCCAAAACATGATCATCAATTGCACTAAACTTATCGATCTTATTATTAAGTGCACAAATGAAGCCTTATCAAATTTGGAACAACATTAAATAAAAAGAGCACTATCAATTTAAATACGTGAAGCGTAACCCATCTTGCTATGAGAAAGTGCAACATCACAAATACTATTTTCGTATTCCTTAAAATCACACGAATAAGATTTGCATGATTGAGCTTCAAGGTACTATCATCGTGATTTATATGGGGATGCTTTATTCTATTTTTGGTCTTAGTTTGCATGTATATAGGGATGAACTACAGAGACGCATAGATGAGGGTTTGGCTAGTTAATACACCAAACCATTATAAGGAGTTTAGGATACTAGAGGCAACAAACTAATACGTTTCATAAGGCTAATATATTATTTCATCTAGTTATGTTAAAGAATGGATGGGTCGTACTTTAAACATGCATGATTCAATTTAGAATATGCACTAATTTTATCTGTTTAACGAATATAAATTAAATAAATTAAAATAAGGGTAAAAGGATTGTAGATTTCATTACAAAGTAGCCTAGATCACGTGTTTCTTTACTTGACATTTCCTTATATTAATAACATACTAAATTGATGAGTGGGCCGTGTAGTGTAGGCTCATTGGGCTTTTATCTTCTTTGAAGTTCCAATGTCCTTTTATGTCCATCTGCGTAAACTTGTTCGAGAAAACCTCTAAGGTTCCTTTGTTTATAGGAGCCACTATATTCTAATACATCCATACTACCTCTATCCCAATAACTTAAAGGGAAACTTTAGGAGTACTCTCACTAATAATAAAAATGTTCCTAGTAGTAAATTGCAATATTAATTTCAATACTCATTTCTAAATGCTCTTTATTTTCAAGGAACTCATTCAAGACTTACACATTACTTGTACTGTCTAGATTAATCAGAGGATGGAAAAAGATCGTTCATGGATGTATGGTAGCATTGAATCATCAGAATTTGTGGATGGGGTCTTGGAATTTTGTAGTAGTGCTATCGAGCATCAAACTAGGACAGGGGAAATTGGATTCTATTGCCCATGTGTCAAATGTGGAAATGTGTCAAAGGTCGATGGCACTGACATCCTTAGGGAGCATATACTTCGGCGTGGATTTTGGCCTCAATATCATGTTTGGGTTTGGCATGGTGAGGAGGGAGTTTACAAAGGAAACATTGTTCCTCATAATGTCTATGAAGAAGAAGATGTTGCTCATGTGGTGGAGAATAATGAGTATGAGAATGAAGAGGAGGATATGAATGGGGACATAAATCATGTTCATGAGATAATGGAAGGGGTTGAGGATGAGATAGGAAAACGTCCTCGTGTTTTTGATTTGTTGAAAGAAGCTTCTGAGAAGACTCTCTACCCTGGATGTACAAAATTCACCAAACTGACAGCCGTGTTGACACTTTTCAATGTTAAGTCAAAGTTCAACTGGAGTGATACTAGTTTCACAAGTTTATTGGAAGTGTTAGGTGAGATGTTTCCTGATGGAAATGAACTTCCAAAATCGTCATATTATGCCAAAAAGCTCATGTGCCCTTTCGGCTTAGAGTATCAGAAGATACATGCTTGTCCGAATGATTGTGTATATTATCGAAAGGAACATGAGAGCTTAGAAGAGTGTCCGCGTTGTGGGTTATCGCATTATAAGCGTAAAGGGGCTTGAGGTGCTAAAGGTCCTCCAGCTAAGGTGTTATGGTATCTTCCAATAATTCCAAGATTCAAGCGCCTGTTTTCTCTAAAGAAAGATGCTATGAATTTGAGGTGGCATGCAGATAGGGTGAAGAAAGGTCGTCTCCTCACACATCCACCTGATTCTCCCGATTAGAAGACTATTAATAGGTTGCATAAGACATTTGGGGATGAAGATCATAATTTGAGGCTCGGACTGTGTATTGATGGAATGAACCCATTCGGGACTCTTAGTTCTCAACACAGTACATGGCCGGTACTCTTAGTTATCTATAATTTGCCTCCTTAGTTGTGCATGAAACGTAAGTACATTATGCTTTCTCTTCTAATCTCTGGTCCTAAACAACCGGGAAATGATATTGATGTATATCTTGCACCCCTCGTTGAGGATTTGAGAAAGATGTGGGATGAAGGGGTTTCTGTGTACGATGCACATGCTAATGATGTGTTCACATTGCGTACAATGCTTTTATGCACTGTCAATGACTTCCCTGCATATGGTAACTTATCCGGGTATAAGAATAAAGGGAAGAAAGCATGCCCAATTTGTATTAATGACATGGAAGCTACGTGGATTCCTAAGTGCAAACATGTCTTCATGCCACATCGGAAGTTTCTCCCACGTGATCACCCCTATCGTAAGAAAAAGAAGGCATTCGATGGAGAGGTTGAAGAGCGTGTAGCTTGTCGACCATTAACCGGGTATGAGGTTTACGAACAGGTTAAGGGGGTTGAAACAATTTTTGGTAAACCTAGACAAGGGGGTGAAGGGTTATGGAAGAAAAACTCAATCTTTTGGAAGCTTCCATATTGGAGAGATCTACGACATTCCAGGTAAGACAAAGGATGTGAAGACCGTGCGAGATTATTTAGAATGCAAGGGGCTTCGCCCAGAGTTATGGCCACAGGTTAAGGAGGTAAAGAAAAGAAATAGAGCAAAAGAAGGGGGTATTGTACGTGAACAAGGGAAAGGGAAAGGGTAAAGAAAAGGTGGCAAGTGACAAGAAACATAACGTAGAAAAGATTTATTTACCACCGGCTTGTTACACATTGTCCAAAGAAGAGAAACGACTTTTTTGTGAGACTTTGTATGGTATTAAGGTTCCATCAGGGTACTCATCTAACATGAAAAGATTTGTGTCCCTGAATGGTGAGTTGAAGTTGGGAAGCATGAAATCCCACGATTGCCATATCATGATGCAAGTGTTCCTACCAATTGCAATTCGGGGGATACTTCCAAAACATGTGAGATATACTATTACCGAACTGTGTTCGTTCTTCAACACAATATGTTGTAAAGTGCTTGATCCCTTTAAACTTGATGCCCTCCAAGCGGATGTGATTGAAACTTTATGCAAGTTTGAGATGTATTTCCCACCTTCGTTTTTTGACATTATGGTTCACCTAACTGTCCATCTCGTTCGTGAAATCAAGCTTTTAGGTCCCGTTTATTTGAGGTGGTGTTATCCTTTTGAAAGACATATGGGGGTTTTGCAAAACAAAGTGAGGAACCCGGCACAACCCGAGGGTAGTATGATTCAAGGCACTGTGAGCGATGAGATCGGTAATTTTATAGCTGAGTATATGGCCAGTGCAGAGCCTATTGGACTTCCTTCCTCTCGACATGAAGGGAGACTTGTAAATAAAATTTATTTCTCATAAATAAAAAAATAAGAATATCTACTTATATTTACAGCTTTAGAACTTTCTCATTATTTGGCCAATATATATATATATATATATATATATATATATATATATATATATATATATATATATATATATTTTACATGTCAGTAATGTTGTTCAAATGGATAAAAAAAATTTATCATCAATCACCTTGACAAAGGAGGAAAAATGTTTATAAGATAGCTACTTCTAGTTCGAGGTACGGTTCTTAAGCTTCAGTTTACTAACATTCATTTTTTTACAAGATGCATAAATGGAATAATCAAGATTTAAGTGCTTATTAGCCCATAATTTTTTCCGGTTATTCTACATAGAAAACCGACCCTATTGGTGAGGTTTTAGGAATTGGAGAGGTTTGAGAGTTATATTTTTGTATGATTGCACTTCCTTTGATTAGTGTTTTTTTAGTGATCTACATAATAAGTTGGTTAATATAAGGAAATCATGGAATTCATAAACTCAATGTATGATCATCAATACTCTAGTCAAAGAATTGTTTTTGATAAAATAGGATTTGTTTATTTATATTCAAAATTGACCTAGCCAAGTACCCCTAAATACTCTCATTGTCAAGTAGATCCTTAGCTATTTTATTTATTAGTTTTGTTTAAAAACCGAAAAAAATAATTGGTAAATGCCCATAAATTAAAGGGCCTAAACTCATGCCAAGGTAGTGAGTGTGGCCTACACAATGTTTTAGGCAAAGTCTAGGCAAATGTTTTTGAATGGTCTATTTACATATGGTACGTAGTATATCATTATGTTAAGAACTCTTAACTTATGTAATAAAAGACCGCATGTTCTATCATCTCTTCTATATATTTAATATTCAAATTGTTATACACAAACAAAAATATTAACTTTTGCTTTAATATAATTGTAATAGTTTGAGTTTTTTATTGTTCGTACGCTATTTTGAAGATATGTTTCTACTACGTAAATCAAAACAAATAAAGAATAATATTTCAAACAAATTGTTGTTATAATAGACTACTCATATACATTCATGAAACTATATTCTATAGTTCAAGTTAATCGATAATAAATCCATTTTTCGAAATTGTGATTCAAGTGAAAGTCACATTATTGCAATTTTAGAAGTGGTATCTATATGAATAAAAAAAAGAGAAGAAACATGCCAAATGTATACACTAAATAATAATTAGAATAAAGTCAAATCAATAAAGAAAAAGTAAAATATCAAATAAAATATTGAAATTAAATGTGAAACTTCAAGATGTTGATACTAATATAATTACTCTTGTTTTGTATTTGTCCTAGTAATTTGAACTCCATACTAACATACTACAATGTTTACTGTTGTTGTTTTGCTAATTGAAGAACTATTTTTATTTCTTATAAGGAAATATTTTGAGCAAAAAGCGTTCTAAATAATGTCATTACCAAATAATTGTGGCGCATACACAAAATCCCACCAAAAGCTCATACCCAAAAATCACAACATATAGACTTTAAAACCCAAACAAAATCAAGAAATCAACAAAGACATATTTTACATGGCATCAAGGGATAGCCTTTGTTTCACCTAATTTCTAAGGATTTGAGCAAGTATTTATTTATTCCAGAGTTATATATAGATGCCCAAACTCCACAGTACCCACTATTGTATATGGACGTTTGATGGGAGGATTGAGACATTTTTTTAATTATATAACTAGGCTATTTTTTTCACTATCCTGATTATTTTCTAGCCATCCTCTTGCAAACTTTTTTTTGTTCAACCTCTTAAAAAATCTTAATCACAACTCAACTTTGTATGATTTTCCCTAATAATTAAATCAGAAAAGGTTTTGTATGTAGTTGGTCTAATCTTATCAAATTTAAAACTTCTTCAATCATTGTGTAGGATCTTCTAAGAATTTGCTATATATAGTATGTAATTATTCTAATACGACTTTTAACATTAAATTGGAAATTATGGTTTCAAATGTAATATACATTATATTTCAAGTCTAATCAAATGAGATTTATAAAAGAAAGATATATATCTCCCTTGCCAAAAAGAATGAATAATCAATTATGTGCATACTGAGTACTTAAAATTAAGTTATAAAGTACGGACGACCTAAGTTTTAAATTCAGGGTCAAGATCGAAAATTCGCTTAAAAAAGTTGAAAAATTAATTTTCCTTCATAATTAAAGGTCATCAAAGATTAATAAATAATAATTAAAGATATAGTAAATTACCTTAGAGACAAGGCCTAATGAATATCATATTTCAAGTGGCCAATTATACTAAGTCTATCAATCTACGAGATCCTCTTTTGAGTATAATCACACACAAAAATGAAATTATCAAGAGATAATTTAAAACATTATTCTAATTCTTGCAAGGTCGTAAACTGGACGCAATTTATCAAAAAAAAAAGTCTTCTTCAAAAGACTATTGTGGTTTTTCGCTAATATGGAAATCACCTTATTTTGAGTAAGATTGTTAAATGAATAATTCCAAGTATCATTATAATCCTTTTAAAGTCGTCAATTGAGACGCAAATTTTTATTAATATTGAAATTGAGGGGACTACCTCATTTTGATTGGATTGCTTTAACCTTAGAGATGAACTCCTTTCCAAACACATTATGAGATCAATAATGCTCTACTTCTTATCAGATCAATCCTGGCTCATAGTAAAATTGGCCATTTTGAAATATGATATTCGGTCAAACTACGATGGCTATAATGATCGGTACGTACTGCAACCTCAGTGTTCAAACCTACCACACATTAATAGAAATGTACAATTTAGGCATAATAAACCTTGTACGCTTGATGTGTTTAACAATATTAAATCATGTATTTAAATTTTTTTAAAAAAAAAATAGCCATAGTCAAATTAATGAAAAAAAGACAATGTACAAGTAAGAGCTCATTTTGTAAAACGGAAGAGAAGATGATTCCAGACATTCGATTCTCTTAACCTAGACTCCGATCCCATTTTTTAGATCGGTCTTTATTGGGCACATACACCCATTTTTAAATCACACTCATAGAGGCAACTCATAAAATGATAAAGCAAAGGAATAAGAAATTACCAAAACCATCCTTATTCGAATAAAAATAAGGTGGCGACTTTACAAAAAAAAAAGCTCACGCAAGATTAAATCGTGGGACTCTATCGATTGATCGGTAGTCGATTGCGAATCAGGTCCTACAAAGGGGCACTTGGACTTCAAAAAAGCGATGAAAGTTGAGATTGAGGCCAAGGTAAGTTCCTAAGCTTGGTGTAAGAGCACAAGAATAATATTATTGTGTTGAAGAACTAAAGGGAGAAGTGGAATCCCTTAAGTTCCAACTAGCTGAGGTAACCCTACACTTGAAATGCAAACTCATAAAGCGCTTTCTTAATGACAAGTTGGCTAGGGAGCAGGCTCATGAGAAGGTTAACAAGTATGTGGAAGCAAGGGGCCGATCTAGTCGATTTAGAGTTTGTAGGAGTAAGGGGCATGCTCGATGAACAAGTGGATATCACTACTTTGGTTGTGTAAGAAGTTGTTGCTGAGGATGCCCCTGTTGATGTATTGGTGGATGCCTCTGTTAATGTCGATGATGATGTTAATTAAGCTTATTTCAAATATTTCTCCCAAATAATTAATTATATTTATGTACTAAACAATTTATGTCAGTTATGCGGTTGTATTATTTATACAATTTTAGATTAAGTTTTATAGATATAGTATAATCATCTAGTTTATTAGATATGCTTGTGAACCTAGCTGATTTGTTTCCTCTATTTGCCTTTTTCTTTTGTATGTTGTGAATATCTTGATGTGGATTTTGCATGCTTTTATGATTTTCTTGTATCTACAATGAGTGTTGTTCTAGCGTTTAACATTCAGGGCACCCTATATGTTAGTGCGCCTACGTGTAAGTGCCAATCATTTCACAATCTAATTAACAGCTGTGTCTTGGCTAGAAGCACTTAGTTGATGATGTTTAGGTGAGCTAGTCGTTCTTTATTTATTTGGTCATGACCAGTAGCATGCCTTTGCAACTTTAATAAAAACTAACTCCAATAATACAATAAGGGTGACTAAAGGGAGGACATTTTTTGAACGACCCTCCGATGCTTAAGTCAGTAAGCATTTACACAATAATAAAATAACATGTAGTGGGAAGAGTAATAGAAAATAAACATGTATTTTTAGAAATGGTAATACTTAAGACGGTTTTCTTTCAAACTTTTCGGGATTGTAATTCTATTAGGTGCTTTCAAGCAATATGCTCCTTTCCCCACAACTTTATATATATTATATGGCCCTTTATATATATTATATGGCCCTTCCCAAACTACAACTAGATTACAAGTATTTTAAAAACATCTTTCTTGAAACCCAATCTCCTTCATTGAATTTGTTGTAACATCTGACTTGCTATTGGGATGCCATCCTTATCAAAGAGGCCTCCCTTTTCTTTTTTACTGCTTCAATTTCTTGGATAAGGCTTTTGTCGTTGTGATCACTTGTTTGGAGTTTGTATCTAGCTGTTGGGATATGAACTTTTGGCTGGGAGAAATGCTTCACACCCTTAAATAAGAGAGAAAGGCCTTTGTCTTGTTGCCTCCCTTGGGATCATTCTATTTGCCCATAAGATCTCCGAGAGATTCACTGCCTATATTTCTTCAACACACTCTAGTTTCTTCTTTAATGATGGGATTACTTTATTGTTATACTTGGCTTGTTCATTAGCTTGCGGGTATACAAGTGTCGAGAACCTTATTGTGATGTTTCATTTATCACAAAATCGCTTAGTTTAATAGCTAATGAACTTGGAGTTGTTGTCGCACACTATTTCATAAGGTACTCTGAGTCTACATATTATATTGGTCCAAAGAAATAACACTTCTTTTTCCCTAACATGCTTGAATTCTTCGGCTAATATCCATTTTAAAAAATAGTTAGTTAATACGAGAATAAAAATCTTCTATCTCGGTGATGTGAATAGCTTCCCTATATTATACATCCCTCATTTCATGAATGGCTATGATGTCAAATGCGAGTGCAAGAACTCTGATGGTTTGTGCATGACGTGAGCATGTCCTTGATAGTTTTCATATTTGGCTATGTATTCTATTGTATCTTGTTGCATAGTAGGCCAGTAGTACACTATTTGGAAGGCTTTGTTGGCAAGGATTCTACCAGCAGCATGATTCCCACACTTGCCGTCATGTAAATTGCTTAGAACTGGTCTCTAGGATCCTTAGGTACGAACCTGATATAAATTTTCAAAACAACACATCATTAATTAAAATAAAACAAGGTGTGAATAGGACCTTTCGTGCCTCAAGCTTGTCGTCTGGGGCATTAATCCCTTTCAAGCAGATGATCGGTTTAGTCTAACTTTTTTGAGTGTTTGTAACGCACATAGAATGTTCCTCCAATAATTGGGCTTGGATTATGAAGGACTCTTACAAGTTTACTATGGGCACATATTTGTATGGGGTGGTGCTCAATGTAGATCAAACTTTGGCCAATGCATCAGCTTGCGTATTTTGGTCTCTTGGAATTTGTTATAGGGAGAAAGAATCAAAATTACTCACCATGGTCTTAATTATAGTCAAGTACGCAACCATCTTGGAGTCATATATAGCAAATAACTTGGTACCATAGGGATAAAATCACTAATTTTTTTTTTAATTATTTTGTACCTAGGTCACCATCTAGCTTCAACCCTTGTATTAGTGCTTCATACTCGGCTTCATTATTTGTTGCATTAAAGTCACAACATATAACCTTTATTATTGTGTTTCCATGTGGTGATTTTAGGAGGACACCTAGTCTAGCACCCTTGAAATTGAGTGAAACCAACCACACCCTCAACTAGATTATTTTAACTATTCATAAATATATATATATATATATATATATATATATATATATATATATATATATATATATATATATGGGAGGGATCATGTGAGAACCCTCCCCTTATGTGAGAACTACTTTTTGGTGAGAACCCATCTTACACCCTTGGATGCTTGATGATCTAGGGCTGAAAATGCATTAGAAATGGATGGCAAATCTGTAAATATTTAGACATTGTGTAAAAAATTGTTGGCTGGCGGAGTGTTTCAGAAAAAAAATTTGTACTTTATTTTGCTGGACAGTGACTTTTGCGTGTTTGCCTTTTTCCTCATTATTAGACTTACAAGTCATGCTATTCATTTTTACGTGTTTCACCCTTTTCTTCATTATTATACTTGCATGTTTCATCCTTTTCTTCATTATTGTGCATCGATTTAGAACATTACAATTCAATTGTTTAGAACATTACATTCAATGGTTTAGAACGTCAAGTTCAATAGTTTAGAACATGATGTAAACTAGTTTAGAGCATGATGTAAACTAGTTTAGAACATGATATCCACTAGTTTAGAACATGATGTTATTTGGTTTAGAACATAATGTTCTACGATTTAGAACATTATGTTCTTCGGTTTAGAACATTATGTTAATTGGTCCAATGCTTTGATATTATGTCAAATTGGGCTTAGAACATTATGCTTATTACTTGGTTAACATAATGTTCATTGTATATACCGAATTTCGAGCATTAATCACTAATTCTAACGAAATAACACAAAATTCAGTTCAATAGTTTAGAACATTATGTCAAATTAGGTTGAGACCATTACGTTCAATGGTTTAGAACATCCAGTTCAATAATTTAGAATATGATGTTCACTAGTTTAGAACATGATGTCCACTAGTTTAGAACATGATGTTCTTTGGTTCAGAACATAATGTGCTTCATTTTAGAACATTATGTTCTTCGGTTTAGAACATCACGTTAATTGGTCTAATGCTTTGATATTATATCAAATTGGGCTTAGAACATTATGCTCATTACTTGGTTAACATAATGTTCATTGTATATACCGAATTTCGAGCATTAATCACTAATTCTAATGAAATAAAACAAAATCCAGTTAAATAGTCTAGACCATTATGTCAAATTAGGTTGAGAACATTACGTTCAATGGTTTAGAACATCAAGTTCACTAGTTTAGAACATGATGTTCACTAGTTTAGAACATGATGTTCAGTAGTTTAAAACATGTTGTTCTTTGGTTTAGAACATGCTGTTCTTTGGTTTAGAATATGATGTTCTTTAGTTTAGAACATAATGTTCTTTGGTTTAGAACATTATGTTCTTCGGTTTAGAACATCTTGTTAATTGGTCCAATGCTTTGATATTATGTCAAATTAGGTTTAGAGCATTACGTTCATTACTTTAGTACATAATGTTCATTGGTTTAGAACATTATGTTCATTGGTTTAGAACATTATGTTCAATGGTTTAGAACATCATGTTAATTGGTCCAATGTTTTGATATTATGACAAATTAGGCTTAGAACATTATGCTCATTACTTTAGAACATCATGTTCATTGGTTTAGAACATTATGTTCAATGGTTTAGAACATGATGCTCATTATTTTGAAAAAACACCGAAACTATGGAACTATCACAAACCTGTTTCGAACAATCTACTCAGAACAAACTACCAATCTACTCATAACAATGGTTTCAATATGAAGAACATTATATACTTGTTGCGAAAGAAATGTATGAACTTGTGGGTTTTGAAATGACAAAGTAAGTGGTGCGAAATGGTGGAATTGTGAAAGTTTGAAGAGAGAAGAAATGGTGGAAGAAAATGAAAGGGCTCTGAAGAAGTTTTGAAGTAGTGAATGAAAAGTGATTTGTGTTCCCTTTTTCCCAAGTGTCAGTTACACTTTTTAAGCAATTGCCTTTTGTCAGTTTTTGAATTAATTACGAATTTGCCATTATGTTCAGTTAAATGTCATCCATTAGATCTGCCAAGGTGTGTGGTGTTAGATGGGTTCTCACCCTTAAAAGGGTTCTCATATTATGGGGGGTTCTCACATGAACCCACCCTTATATATATATATATATATATATATATATATATATATATATATATATATATATATATATATATATATATATATATATATATATATATATATATATATATATATATATATATATATATGGGAAGGATCCAATGAGAAAGATGCTTAAAATAAGAAGAATAAGAAGAGATCTTGATTATTCAAATGATAAGATCTAACTATAGAGGTTTCATGAAAAAAATGATTACTATAACAATAAAAAATGGTCAATATAATACTTAAAAGATTAACTATAATAATAAAAAGAGTTATTATAAGTGAAAAATTTATTTGGTGACTATGAGTAAAAAAAAGGTCACTATGAGTACATAAAATATCATCAGTTGGATTTAGGAGATAAAGAGCCAAGATGTCTTCTTCTTCTTCTTCTTCTTCTTCTTCTTCTTCTTCTTCTTCTTCTTCTTCTTCTTCTTCTTCTTCTTCTTCTTCTTCTTCTTCTTCTTCTTCTTCTTCTTCTTCTTCTTCTTCTTCTTCTTCTTCTTCTTCTTCTTCTTCTTCTTCTTCTTCTTCTTCTTCTTCTTCTTCTTCTTCTTCTTCTTCTTCTTCTTCTTCTTCTTCTTCTTCTTCTTCTTCTTCTTCTTCTTCTTCTTCTTCTTCTTCTTCTTCTTCTTCTTCTTCTTCTTCTTCTTCTTCTTCTTCTTCTTCTTCTTCTTCTTCTTCTTCTTCTTCTTCTTCTTCTTCTTCTTCTTCTTCTTCTTCTTCTTCTTCTTCTTCTTCTTCTTCTTCTTCTTCTTCTTCTTCTTCTTCTTCTTCTTCTTCTTCTTCTTCTTCTTCTTCTTCTTCTTCTTCTTCTTCTTCTTCTTCTTCTTCTTCTTATTATTATTCTTCTTCTTCTTCTTCTTCTTCTTCTTCTTCTTCTTATTATTATTATTATTATTATTATTATTGTTATTATTATTATATATATAGGGACGGGTTCATGTGAGAACCTTTTGCTAAAAAAAACCAATCTTACACCATACAATCTCCAAATCCAATGGATGAGATTGAGTAATTAAAAAAAATGGAAAAAGAGTAAATAATGACAAAACTGATACACTTCTGTAATATAAAAAAAACTAACACACATTTACCCATTTTCAGAAAAATACTAAGACAAAAACTTCTTTTTGCAAAACCCAAAAAAAAGTTGTACTTTCTAACATCATTATAGCTGTATTTTTCTCGAAAACATTCGTTCTAAACTTCTATTCTATTGTTCTAAATGTCTTGTCTATTGTTCTAAACTTCTATTCTATTGTTTTACACTTTTGTGTTTTTTGTTTGTATAATGTTTTATTGTTTTCTACTCTTCGTTGTTTGTTATTATGTTTTGTTTAGAATTTACAAATGTTCAATTATTTGGGAATGTTCAATTATTTATAGTATTAGTTTTCTAGTACTATTAGTTGATATTGAAATTTTAGTCTTTTTTTAATCTTATAAAATTTATGTGATTGTGTTTAATAATAAAACAATAGTTTATAATTATTTAGAAGATTATAACAAAAGTTTAGAATAATAGAACAAATCTTTAGAATAATAAAATAGAAGGTTAGAACATTCGAACAAAAATTTAGAACATTAAAACAAAAGTTAAGAACATTAGAACAATAGTTTCGAACAATAGAACATATGTTTAGAACATTAGTATAATAGTTTGGAGCAATAAAATTTTTTTTAAGAATAATAGAACAAAAGTTTAAATCATTAAAATAAAACCAAATATTAAATTATAGTATAATATATTTAGAATTAAGATTAGGGTAATGAATAAATATAATACAATTAAATTTATGCTTAGAACAAGTGATAAAAACCTTGAAACAATAGCCTATTTTTTAAAATAATAGTTTCATTTTTTAACAAAAGATAACAATTTTAGAACAATAGAGTTGAACATTAAAATTTAATCTTAGAATAAGAGAATCACTAATTAGAACAATAGAGTTAATATTCAGAACAATATTGTAAAAGTTTGGAATAATAGAATTAAATTTCAGAATAATGAAATTATATTTCAAAACAATAAAATACATTCTTAGAACAATAGACTTAATATTTAGAACAATAGTCTAACTTTGTAGAACACTAGTGTTAATATTCATTCATTGTTTACTGATGTTCTACTTATATTCTAAAACGTAATACTAATGATCTAAACCTTAACACATGTTTCAAAATTTTACTCTATTTTTCTAATGTGTAATATTGATGTTCTAAATTTGAGTATTGGTGTTCTAAAGTTTAAAAAATATATTTCATATGTTTATTCTATTATTCTAAGATCTAATAATGATGTTCTAAATTTGAGTACTAGTGTTCTATATCTTAGCACATATATTCTACATGTTTATTCTATTGTTCTAAGGTCTAATATTGATATTCATTAGTTTAATATTTATCTTCTAAAGGTTAAAAAATATGTTCTAAAATTTTATTAGTCTAATATTGATGCTCTAAAGTTTAATACTGGTGGAAAAATTGGAAAGTTGAAAATGGCAAAGAAAACACTAGAAAAAAATTGGAAACAACCCAAACATAATATCAACAAGAGAATATAAACTATAACAACATTGGAAACTAGCAAAATTTCAAACTTAGCGCAAAATCTCAATTGTCTACTAATTAGGTAAAGTTCTAATATTTACATTTTTACCATTAAATGTTGAAGCGCGTGAACCATTGGATTGATTGAATCAATGGTTGCAGATGGGTTCTTACATATGCATAATTTCTTATATAAGGAGTGGTTCTCACCTGAGCCCATACTTATATATATACACACTAGGTATTTACAAAAATATAAAGAATGAATTAAAAAGGCCTAACTTAATGCTAAATTAGGTTTCATAACTTAATCGCAAATCAGGGATTTAATGATATTTAGATTCCACAACTTAAGAAATAGTTCTCGAGCACAGCCTTATCGGATTACCCCTACCAGGGTTGTGTCTTCCTCTATGAGTGGTTTCAAGTCCGGACTAAAATCAGCCATAAAATCTTCTAATTCTTATGACTTAATAGCTAGCTGGGGATGGCATTTGATGTCAAAGAATCTTAGAAACATCTTCCACTTGCTCATTATAGCTGACAGCTCCGGCCAGTTCATAACTTTCTTTTTAGAAAAATTGGTCATTACGAACACAATATGTATTTCAAATAATGTCGTAACTTCTTGCAGGTCACTACTGAAGCTAAGATCAATTTCTCAAGGTTAGAACACTTAATCTCTACGTCTAGTAGGATGAATTATGTAATATATGGGTAATATCTTCCCCTCACCCTCTTTTGTTAAAGAAGCACTTATGAAACATTGGCTGACAGCTAGATATAGTTGCAAGTCTTCCCCTTCCCGTAGCTTCAACAATAGCCGCAGGTTTGCCAGGTAGAACTTCAGTTATTTTAATGCTTCTTCATGGTGACTTGTCCACTATAATCCCTTATTTTACAAAATAAGTTGAAGAATAACTTGCATCTTTCCAAAGATTTTGATATAAAATGATTAAGTGCTATGATTCCACCTGTCATCTTTTGTATGTCCTTTAGATTCCTTGGAGATTGGATACTTATAATTTCTCTTACTTGGTTAGGAATGGATTCTATTCCCTTATGTGTTAGGATATAACATGGGAATATACCTACTGACACACCAAAAGAACACTTAGTAGGATAAAGTTTCATGTTATACTCTTTTAATTCCTCAAATGTTTATCGTACGTATTCCACTTGGTTGGACACCTTCTTTGACTTTATCAACTTGTCATTAATGTATGATTCTATGGTATAGCCTTGTAAGTCCTTGAACATCTTGTTGACTAGCCATTAGTAGGTTGCCCCGGCATTCATAAGCCCAAAGGGTATCACTTTATAGCAGTAAATCCCCCTATTTATATTGAATGTGATTTTCTCCTTCTCATCTAGGTTCATTAATATTTGATTTTATATGTATTAAGTGTCCATAAGGGTCAAAATCTCATGTTCGGTCCTCATAACCACTATCACATCGATATGTAGGACTAGGAATAGGTCTTTGGGAAACGCCTTGTTCAAATCCGTGAGGTATATGCAAACTTCTACTTCCACTTGACTTCTTAAATCTTTTTTATGTCAATAAATTTTTCAACCTCTTCATTAATGATATAGTTTCTTTTTGGCACGACTTTCCTTCTCTTCTGATTAATCGGCGGATGGTTAGGATCCATGTCAAACATATGGAAAATGAATTTTAGGTCTATTCCTGTCATGTTCCCATGTTCCCATTAAAGCATTTTTTATTTTCTTGTAAAGGTTATAACATTTTCTCTAATTTCCCTAGTTAGTGAAGCTCCTATTCTTACCATTCTATTAGGCTTGGCTCAATCTAGAGCCACTTTGTCTAGCCTTTAATCATCCAGGATTGGTGGCACTAGACCTTGCAGTAATTACTATATGATTGTCTCAGCAGGCTTCAATGTTGTGTTGTAGCATCTTCTCACAATGTCTTGCTCTCCTTTTATCTCCATTATTCCCCACTTTATTGGGAACTTTAGGAATTGAGGAAAAATTGAGGAAAAAGCTTTCATCGAGTGTATCCATGGCCTTCCCATGATAAGGTTGTACGCAGATGGTGCATCAACCACATTAAAATTTACTATACAACCAAAATGTTAGTGTTAAAACTATGGTCCTTTAGGGTCTGAATAATTACTTGTTTACATCACATTTACGTTCCCCTTAAGGTTGTATAGTTTGAACCAGAAGTCATTTTTCTTGAGTAAACGTCCTTTATTTTCCATTAGCTTCTAGATTTTCATCTTGGTATTCAGTTTTGAGTAAACCTCTAGAAGTTATATCATCTTCCCATTGCATCTATGCTAGTGCTCGATTTCTCATGTCCTTTAAGGTCGTACAAGGATATTTGGTCAGCTCAGTATGTAACTAAGAGTTAGGGATTAGTCCTTGCTTGAAGGCTTTGATAGAAATCCTAGGATCACAATGGTTAATGTTTATCATCTCATTTTTGAATTGGTAAAGTACTTCCTAAGTGTGTTCCCTGAGTTCTAGATGATACAATAGAGGCTACTTGTTTGATTCTCTAGCTGTCGACTAGTTGCAAATTGCACATATAATTTATTAACTTAAACATGAAAGCTATTAATGGAGAACTATTTTAATCCTATCAAGCAAGATTAGGTTGGCTTGGTAAGGGTGCTTCCAAATGACTTGCACATGAGAAAATGATGGTATTCTTTGGGGTAGCTTATGTTAGTGATGCAAGCTTGTAAGCCTCTATATGTGCCTATGGATTTGTGGTACCATTACAGAAGGGTGTCTATCATGGGAAGACGAGTCGTTTGGGGATGACAACATCATCAATCTTTAGCACGTACGCATAAGCTTTTAATCCATCTTCCATCTTATAGTTAACGAGGTTTGGAGCACCAGGGACTCTCTTAAGCATCTTAAGTATGTGACTGTTTTTAGCTTTCAGCTATGCCAATTTTCTTGCTATAGGATCCTCTTATGGTCCTTGAGTTTGTGTCCCTTGTTCCTCCATCTAGGGTATAGGGATGTCCTCTTCCTCTTCCTACTCATACTTTTCATTTGTGCTACATTCTTTTGGGTAGGGACAGGAGTCAGGTTTCTCTCGGGGGTCTTGAATTTTAGGGATGTCCTCTTTCTGCATTATTTCCATGGAATTCTTCATCATTGTTTGTTCCTTTGAGAGATCTTCTACTTTCTTCTAGGAGTCTTGTAACTTAGCTTGAGCTCTCATGAACTCAGCTATCAAGTTATAAAGTTATCTTGAGTCATGTTGTCGAGGTTCACATTTTGTACCATTGATAAGAGATTTGAATGATTGAACTAGTTGTTGCCCTATGGTGGGCACCAATTATTTCTGCCAAAAATTACCAACTAAATGATAATTTAAGGTTAGGTATGTTAATAGCAAGTTGAGCTGCGTGTAGGTTGAATGTATGCATAATAAATGAAATAAACAACTGAACAATATAAATGACACTAAAAATTAGTGACACAAAAAAACAAAACTCGAGAAAAACCATAAGGTCTTATTAGGCCGCTGTTTCACTATATCAAGGGTTAAACCTCTTAGGTTACTGATTACAAGTTATTTTTTATGGAAAATGTATATGAATGGGTATATGTAAAATAATTCTCAATGAGTAGGTGATAGTTTGTATCATGGTATAGACTTGTGTATTGGGTCAGGTCAAGGCTGGGTTGGGTCACATATCTAACGATCCACGCCCTAAGAGATGCAAAATAGGCCGAGCTGGGCTAGACCCTAATGGTTGCAAAACGGGGTGGGTCGGGCCATAAAATTATGAATCACTATAAAAGATTACAATTATTAAATATTTTGCTGAACTAATATTCAAATTTTGAATCACTATAAATGATTACAAAAGGCAAACAAAATTTATAGAGAAGATCACAGAGTAGGAAAATTACTTCTTTGGTTGATTTGTTCTACTTGATAAAATCAATAATTAATAGAAGCTAGATAATACTATCAACATTTTTTGGGGGACACCAAGGACATATTATCAAAGTCCAAAATGCCATTTCATGTTAGTTTGATAATAACATAAAGTTTGAAGCACACCTATCCTACAATACCAAAACCAGTGTGTGCCTATTTCCAAGTCTCATAATTTGCAGTAAGTAAGAAAAGTAAACAATATATCATGGTTTTTACACAAGAGCTTCATTTCAGTAAGAAATTCTAGATTGCGTAAGAAATTCACCCATTACTGGTGTATATAATCAAGATTCATTGCAAGATTCACTTACCAAATACACTGATTTAACCCCATCAAACTATCATCATCCCCCGCTTCACAGACACTCCTCCCTTACTATATTAACCAAGTTCTTGAAAGTCACATCAAATTAGAGAAATTGAGTAAAAGAATTAATAAAAGTGGAAATTATTCAAAGAAAAATAAAATTACTAACCTTAAGAGAAGCAAAGAGATTGAAAATGAGAGCTTATTTGATGTTTATATGAAAGTGTTAGGTTTTTGTAAGTCAAGTTTGAAGCAGCGGTTGAGATAAAAACATACAGGAAGTGATCTATTATTGACCCATTTAGATTTTAATTATGACTTGACATTGACCCAGTTTGGTACCAAAAAAAATGACCCTTTAAAAGTCCTAACCATTTAAAGCCATAATTATATAAACCAATTTATAAAAGGTCCTACCAATTACGCACGTATAGCGTGGTGGAGTTGTCCCTCTATGTTATATTGAATCTACTTTTAATCAATATGATCCTTGAGTGAAACAGGTCTTCTTGAATTGAATCTTCACTCTCTCACTATCTCTTATTTCCATGCTAACTCTATATTCTATGCAACTATCTTCTCTTTTTTTTAGCTTGTGGGCTGACTCGGCTTAACCGTTTTTCTGTGAAATACTTTAGCAACCGTAGGGAACTCAATGAGGGTATATCCAAGATCAATTTATCTAATACATAAAATTCATATTTGCAATTGTTCTCTCCTCTCATCATCTAGGTTATCGTCTAATTCCGTGTTGCCTATACACGTGTTAAATAACTGGGTTTTAACCATAACAATTATATTAGTGAAAGTGTTGGGCTGAGAGTTTCTCTCTAATAATAGGTTCAGTTGGTCATAGGTTGGTCTTAAGTTTATTTTCTATATACTTTTACCTTATGAACTTCAAAAATGGCAACTCAGCTTTCCACTTAAGAAGAGTAGAACAATAGAATCTGAGACAAAAAATAAGCATAAACAAAACTCTCTACGTCGGCCACATGTAGTTAGGAATTTCTTTCTTTGATTCTAAGGTTCTTTCATATTTACTAAAATGGGTTTATGAAATTCTTGAGTATCTTTGGAACATCATAGACAAGCATATCATTGACAACTCCTTTCATCTTAGGCTTTAACTTCTTAAATTTGTCAATACTATAGCCACCTAGTACTTCCCTAAAACGCTCCACATATCGAAAACTGGCTGTTGGTAAATGGAATTCCCTCTAAACCTTTTTATAATAGTTTATAGTACACAACATGTGAGTCGATAATTAGATATATATATGTAAAAAGGGAGAAAGGCAAGACAAAGATAGGCAATTGAGAGCATGAACCGTAAGGCATTTATCTTTAAGGTTATCAATTAATTATTGTTGTTGAGCTTTAGTCTTCCTTATCATTGAAGGCATCTATGGTATATGTTGGCCAAATGATCCAAATCATTAAATCTCATGAGGCTCAAAAAAGGCTTGAGCCTACGTGAAAATGGGATTCGGCCAAACTTAGGCTTGGACTTGCATATAGGCTTAGGCTTGGACCCATGGACTTAGGCTTGCATAGATATAGACTTGGACTTGCTTGGACTTGGACTTGGACTTAGATTACTTAGAAGAATTATTTATTGGACCAATGATTAGGCATGGGCAAGCTTATATTGGACATGAAGTTAGCATGAAACAGAGGCTAATAATACATGGACTTTGAAGACCAATGGCATGGATTCTAGGCTGAAGTTGGCGTGGAGTCAAGACCCTAATTAGTATTGAAGACTCATAGTTTTCTAGATTTTATGAAGAGTCCTAGATGCACCAACTTGTACTTTTATTTTCTTATTTCATTAGCTTAAAGAAGCGTCTTATTATACCAAAATTCCTATGTAGTTAGACGTGTATTAGGAGTCTATTAGATAGATTATCTTTCGCAAATTCTGATTATATTTTTCTTAAGTTTTCTAGTTACTAGGGATCTTAGCTAAGGAATATTTTTTCAATATTTTCTAAAATTAATTTCGTGCTCTTAGGGATATTTTAGACATGCACTAAGTCTTTGTACTAGCTTAAGATGTAGTTCTAGTGTTATTAATAGGGAAGCTGAATTTCATTAGAAAATAGTTGAGAATTTTTAGAAAAAAAAACTTGTATTTTTGCTTTAAGTTTTGAACAACATTGTGTAAGCATATGGCTTATCAATAGTTAACCGTTTATGAGGTTTATAAGCTAGTCAAGGGGGTTAAAATGAACTTTGGTAGACAAGGACAAGGGAGTGTAGGGCTATAGAAGAAAGAGTCAATCTAGAGAGATCTACTAGTTAGACATTTCCTCAATGTTATGCATGTAGAGAAAAATATGTGTGATGTCGTGTCAAAACCTTAAGATTGGTCTTGTATTCCTAAAAAAGATCAAAAACACTAAATGTGTCCGTTAAACACATTATATGAACAAGAAAGATCTAAAACTACATAAATCTACACTAAAATACACCTAAACTACATGTAAAATTTCCTAAAACATCCCTAATTTATGCACTCAAACATAACCTTATCCCCAAGCATTTAAAGGTAAGATAAATTGGAAAGGTGAAATAACATCTCCTTAAGAAATACACATGCCTCTTTTTAATAAAAACCGTATAAAAACAAAATTAATGCAAAAAATCACACAAAAGATCGATTATATAAAATCCATGAACCTTAAGCTATTAGGACAAACAATTACAAACTCTCCTAAGCTAGTCCAATTCATATACTATAGATTTTTCACTTTAGATGTGCATAGAGAAAATAAGCCACTCATGTGGTTTTGGGGCTGAAAATGATCTCAACTTAATAATGTATATCAACTCTCTGAGATTTTCCTCTTTAGTTTTTCCTTGTCTCTCTCCACCATCGAACGTGATACAAACTCAAAGGATCATATTTTTTAAGAATGGGTAGGCTTGTCTAGATAGGGTAAGACAATGATATTTAGGAATATGGTGCTTAAAACGTAAATAAAATCCCACCACATAACTTGAAAGTTTGGGTTCAAAAGCATCCTTATAGCCTCCAAACCACCGAAAATAGCCTCTTTTCTCATCTTTTTCTCATTTAGCCTTTCTTATAGCCTCCATATCTCGCCTACATGGCACGGTAATTAATCTATATTCCCTCATATGTCAAGGTCATAGTGCAATAGGACTCCTATGTAGCATGGTACTCAGTCCTCAAGTCATAATTACTAAAGGTCATGAACTGATGTGATGCCTGCACCTCAGCATAGTCGTCTCTTATGAGCCTAAAATCGGTCCGTATGAGACCAAAATTAGCCTATAAGGTCTTCATCTAAGCCTCTAAAGAATAGTATATATTACTTAAAGCAATATTCTCATCAATGTATGGGTTATCCTCCTCCACATATGCAACACCACCTAAACATTCCCCCCTTCCTCTACAGGAAGTGGGGTGCCTTCTAGAATCGGGGGTGGCTAGTGAAAGTCCTATAGGAGGATCCAAGTCCATACCCTCCTACTTGTTGAATCTATGCTCTAGGTAATAAGGAATAAGGGGTTAGTTTATATACAAGGGGCCGACCCTCAAGCCACTCAAAACCTTGGTTTTGACCTCGGCGAGTTCAAATTCGGCGCTTGGATTACGTGCTATGAAGGGTGATGTACGTCAGACCCAGAACATCTTAAGGCAAGCAACCTAGAAGATCAATATCATGTGAAATAACAAGAAGGGTAAGCAAGCCGCCAATAGCTATCTAATTTGCACCATCGACGACCAAGACGAGTTACTCTCGGAGCCAAGCAGTAGGGCGCAGAAGACGAGACCTAAACGCCCTATCTTCCTTAAGAGTTTGCTAAGCATCATTGGTAAAAAAATGTCACAATAAGTATAATTCTATATCCAAGAAACCATCCCCACCAGTATCTTTAGAGAAAAGGGTCCAAGAAAAAATCATAAAGGCCCTGCAAACAACGGGGTGGATAATGCAAGTGACCGATTGACTAGGATCATAGTTGGTTAATAACTATCTTGATAAGCCTCTAACTTAGGATATCATGGGTTTAAGGTTCCATTAAAAGGGAGACCTAAAGACTTATACACATGCTCTAAAGTAAAATCGCATTCTATTACAACAACAATTAAAGAAGATCTTTGTTGGAGTGTTGTTAGAGTCTCTATTGGGTTTACATGAAGCCACTTATAGGAACCAAACCTATGAGATCCTATTTGTTGGAGAGTTATTGGCCTAACTAAGGTTAATTTTAAAGGTCATGAGGATCTCATAAGTTAGGTTCCTATAAGTGGGTGCTTATAAACCTAAAAGAGACTCCAACCCATACCTCGAGAATAATTCTCAAACCTCATAATCCATCCTTAAGGCCCTAGCAGTGAATTGGTCATTAGAATGAGTAGAGATTAAATTTTGTTGGCTTATTTTCAAGAATATTTTCATGTAGTTCTCATTATTGCCAAATTCTATCCCTTATATCTCTATTATGATGGGTAGAATGGTAGGGGTGGGGAAGGGTTCCTTAAGTGTTGGGTGGACGTTCTCCTTTTAAGCGACATTGTCAATATAAATCAAAGGAAACACAAAGGGGGATATCAAAGTCATAAAAGGGGTCATAAGTCTACCAAAATCCTCAATAAGTTACAATTACAACTAAAAAAATATCCAATCAATAGAACCAAAATTCAAGCATAAAACTAACCAAAAGATCATTAAATAAGAAAATGCTCAATGATGAACAAGGAAAGGTTAGAGTGCACCAAATGTAATGTGGTTCTAGATTTATCAATCTCTTTAAGACACCCTCTATTTTTCACATAGATTCTTTAAATTTACTCAATTTCTCTTAAAATATAACAAATTAAAAAGAAATAAATTGATTGATAATGTTAGGATTTATGAAAAAATAGGGATGAAGAGAGGGATTTGGAGTTGTGTTCGAGTTTGGTATGAAAGAGGGTTGTGGATGATGAAGAATTTGCACTAGTAGAGAAATGCTTAAATGCTCTGGTTATTGAGGAAAAGCACATATAGACAAAGTACTTAGGATATATGAAAATCCTTCGATTTTTGGGGCAGTAATAAAACTCACAAGTGATGTAGTTTTTCTAGATAACCCGCGGCATTTAATAGTCCAAATTATGGAGTTTTCTAGAAAAATCACAGCACTTATGCATTTTGCAAAATATTTTTTTGTTTGGGCCCATCATGCGGTTTTCGAACGTCCATGGCTTAGAGGAAAATCCATTTACTTAGAGCCAATACTTAAAAGAGGCCAAATTAAGAGGACTACCTCCCAATACCACGTAATAAGCGCGTGCTAAGTGCCATGGTTTGGGAAGCTTTGGAAAAGTCATAGGTCAGGCCATGAGCCTTAATCGATTTTTGGCTAATCTTCCACTCCTAATTATCTCAAATAAATAATATATTAATATGAAACAAAGTCCTAGGTTGTAACTTCCACACACGGAAGATTACATGCATGAATGAAAGTATGCCTAACATAATCTCAAGCCAATTAAAAGCACATAGTCCAATTTCTTTGGTTGCTCATTTGCACTTGTAGCCAAGTATGCTTTAGGCATACATATCCCTAATAGAGTCACGAATTTTATAGGGGCATGCAGAGTTTTATTGGTCAAGAATCTCTACTAGGTTTTGGGTAGATTTGATGAGTAAATCACCACTTGTGAGTTCGGCTTTTACAACCCAACCTTCCTTTTTCGGGGAAGATAAAGGAAGGGACTCTTTGCCACTAGTTCCCTACTTAATTTTCACGTCATTAAGGATTGGCTACATAGCTTTGCAAAATTGACAAGGTTATTTAGTTGCCACAAAATATTTATGGTTTGTTCGGGCACCCTTGGGCTTGAATCTCAAAATGAATCACGTATGGGGTCTTCGAACCATAATAAGTTTGGGAATGAGAAACTTATTTTAATTTAAGAATGTGTACAAGTTGATCCTAATTATACTTATGAATATATGGTATTTTAGATATTTTTAATGTAGTTATTCGCATTTTAGTTCAGTTTTAAGTGAGTTCTGTTCATTTGTTATCATATGATGCGTTCACGGGTATTTAAAGTCTTTATGTCATTTTTAAGGATTCCTAAGGACTTAGTGTCATGGGACAAGTTCAACATCCAAGAAAATATTCTACGACACTCAAACCAAATGAATACGAAGCCACGAGAATCCAAATATTGGATGAAGCAAAGGAAAAGAATTAGATTCGAAATCAAGAAGACTCAGTCGAGTGTGCAAAGGACTCAATTGAGTGGAAGTGCTAAAATAGGAAGAATGTAGGTTCCAAATAAAAAAATGAAGAAAAGAAAGACTATCAATCGGGCGTGTAGAGACCTCAATCGAGTCCCTTCTCTAGAAGCCAATTTTGACCTTATTCAAAATCGAGTGCTTAAGTTTGGGCTAATATTTCTGCGCATATTTTATTCAAGCCTAAACTCTTGGTAAATACATCTTAGGCTTTTTTAGGTTATTTAGGACGACTATGCTAGGGTTAGAGTTTATTATTTAACATTAGGAAACATTATTCGTTACTTTTAAAATTAGGTATTCATTAGGTTTCATAAAATTATCTCAAATTCTCTCTAGATTTCTGTTTTTGTTCTTAGATTGACATTGACGCTTGGATTACAGCACTCTAGTCTTGTGACAAAAAAATATTTTTTTTATATTCAATACTCTTAGTTTTCTATTCTCTCAATTGCTTTAGTATTGTTTCTAGTATTGATCATGATTATTATTATTACTTTTGTTGGTATTACTTTCAATATGTGTGAGTAGTTCTTTAATCTAGGACCCCAATGAACCCTTGTATGGATTAGGTATTGATGAATCCTAAAATTCAAAAATAAATGCATAAAAATAGTTCCTTTAATCTTTGATTAGCTTTAATCTCATTAAAAGGCTAGACGTAGTTGATTAACAACATCGATTAGGTTCGCGGCGAGAGTTGGTTCATAATCTATATTAGAATCACCGAGAAAGATGTGATTCATGATCACAAAAGTAGACATTATTACTATGAGAACCTTTAGAATATTGTGTTTAATATCTTTCTATTGCATGAATCCACAAAAGTATGCAGGATTGCTTTATGAGGAAGTTATTGATAGTCAAGAGAGATCCTTAGTACTATTTAGGGCACATTTGTCTAAGGAGTTGCTTTATATGTTGAATTCGTGGGATTGGAATATAAATTTATATCTAAGTCATATTAGTGGGGATTCATTATCCTAGAAATTTGTCTCATATTGATATCAGTTTATTTATAATTTATGTCCAAGTTTAGTTTAGTTTAGCCTTTAGTTAAAGTATAAACCTCCTTAGTCCGTGACATTCCTAGTAGAAGTTAGAACTACCATAGACAGCATTAAAGCTTGATAGTCTCTTGAAATTTGGACCCCACTTACCCAAACTATATTATTTTAGGTTGATAGGTTACTTTTGATAGGTAGCAATAGCCAGGTCAAAATTTGGCGCCATTGTAGAGGACTAATGGTGATTTCTTTTGTTGTTTTAGTTTAAATTTCTATTAGGATTTTTTCTTTTCTTAGGTAGTTGATTCGTCTATTCTATTTTTCTATTTGATCTTTTTTCTTTTCTAGTCTTTTCTTTGTATGCACACTCAAAGTAAAGGTTCTAAGGAGCTTATTTCTCTAAATCCTAAAATCGAGAACTCATTAAGAAAGAAAAGAAACTAAAAAGAAAACCGAACAATATGGCTTAAAATTCGCCTTAAAAGACTTTGTTTGAGTATGGCATCCCTAATCCTTAGACGATGTCAAGTATTTCTTGGTCATAGGTTACAACTACATAGTTTGAACTAAAGCCAACATTTATTCAGTTTATCTTAAGTGACTTAATCACCAGGCTTCCTACAGAGTGCCCCATTTCACAGATTGAGAACTTTCTGGAGAAGTGTGATACCATGAAGATGAAGGATTTTTCAAAATATACTATAAAACTTAGGTTATTTCCCTTCTCTTTAAGGGATAAAGCATATTAATGGCTTAGAGATGAAGGTCTGGGTACATTCTATATATGGGATAAGCTAGCTAAGGGTTTTCTCATGAAGCTCTTAGATCAGGATAAGACGACTAAGTTGAGGGCTAAGATCAACAACTTTTAGTAGTTATTTGATGAGTCCACTCCATGAGACATGGAGATGGTTTAAAAGGATGCTAAAAAATTATCCTCATCATGGATTATCGAACTGGCTTTTGCTTTAGATACTCTATTATGGTCTCAACCATGATACCAAGCTATACATCAATACAGCTTTAAGGGGTAATATGCAAAAGAATGATGCACATGATACCTTAGCACTGATAGATAGATAGATAGCTACTACTAATACTTCATATTCTTTTATAAAAAGGAGTCATCTTCTTCATCAATAAGTTCTGATAGCCTCCATACAAGCTCTTATAAAAAGTTCGGGAAACATACATGGGAAGCCTAATATGGTTGTATCTTGCGAGGTTTGTAGCATTACGTTGCATAATATAAGAAAATGTTTGTATACTATAGGTGATCTAGGCAGTGAGCACGTTAATGCCATTTACAATAACCCAAGGAGGTTGTTCGATACATTCTCAAACACCTATAATGAAAGTTGGAAGTAACACCCAAATTTTTCCTACGAGAATACCCAAAATGTGTTGAACCCGACCTAGAATCGAGCTCCACCATATTTTAACAACTTCAACCATCCACAAGATCTAGCAGATTTCAACACAAGGAAATTTCTTAGTCCATCTACCTTTTAATATCCACAAGTTCCTCAACAACCTAATTTAAAGATCATGTTAGATAATTTTGTAGCTTAGTTTGCTAGGTGCAATGAGAGAAATGAGAAATTATTTGCAAAACTTAGAGCTCACAATAGAGACCTAACTGGACTTGTTGACTCAATATTTAAACTAACCATCAAGGAATTCAAGATATGTTTTGAAGGATTTCAAAACTCCTCCTAAGGAGCAATTAAACGATGTGACCCTAAGGAGAAGAGGGAGTTAGAAGGTCCATCAATGAAGGCCTCTACCCCTCCAACTGAGCTTAAGAATGAGGACCTGAGTAAGAAGGTAGAAGAGAAGAAAAAGGATCAAAAGAGTCTGCCTATAGCACCATATGTACCACCTACCCCATTTCCTTGGAGGTTAACCCAAGCAAAGTTTTAGAAGAAATACGAAAGGTTTTTGGAAATTTTGAGGAAGTTTCTTATCAACATCCCATTCTTAGAAATGCTTTCATATGTAAACTTCTTAAATGATACACTTTCTAACCAAAAAATTATTGTAGAACTCATAGCTAAATATAGTGATAACCTTTGGAATCCCCTTCCTAGAAGATAGGCAATCCCAAGAGTTATTCTATCTTAGTAAAATTAAGGGGATTTGGAGATCAAGAAGGCCTTATGTGACCTAGGAGAAATTGTGAGTCTTATGCCATTGTCATTTTGTGAAAAGCTCCAAGTGGATAAATTAAAGTCTACTCAAATCTCCCTTCATCTAGAAGATCATACTATAAAGTTTCCTCTAGGAATTTTAGAGGATTTTTGTCTTTGGGTTGGAAAATTCTATATCCCATGTGATTTTGTAGGCATGGAATTAAAAGATGATGTGCAAGTCCCAATCATTCTAGGTAGACCGTTCTTAGCTATAGCGGGAGCTATCATAGATATGAAGAATGGTAAGATTACCTTTTAGATTGGACAGGAGAGGGCAGTATTATTTGGTGAACTCAATGGGAACGCCATCCATGGGAGAAACAGTCTACAGAGTTGATGCCATAGAAAAAGTTTATTCTGATGATGTTGATGTAATTTCTTCACAAGATCCTTTGGCCATATTCCTATAGGGTTGTGAATTAGAAACTTTACAGTCATTGGGATATGCATGTCATTTAGAAGATGTTTCCCATATTAAGAAAGAGGAACCACCAAAAGAGCTCATATCATCTAGTGATCTACCCTCTATAGATATCACTCCACAAGTATAACTAAAACCACTCCCATCTACACTCAGGTATAAATTTCTTAGCCTTAATAAGACATACCCTGTTATAGTGAATGATGCCCTTGATGGTGATCAAACTGAGAAGTTACTAAGAAATCTCAAGAAGCACAGGAAAGTCGTTGGGTACACTATTTATGATATTTAATTGACAACAATTTTAGGCCTAATCCTGGGGTACGTAGGGCCTTTGGTACTAGGATCCTTCTTCCGGCAGCCTGGTTTATGGAATACCAGGCCCAAGTAGTTGAGTGGTCGACCGAGATAGCCGTAAGAGGCCACCTTACCCTTCTAGTTTTGACTTAAAACATTGACCTTTCTAGCTACATTCCCTGTGAGGTGCCAAGTCATACTTGTATATATTTGCATAGCATGCAAAACATACGCTAAATTTGACCTTCTAGACGTTGGAACCAAGGGTTTGAATTTCTTGTGAATCACCTGACTCTATAAATCCCGCCCCCCTACGCCTTGTTACCCCGTGCTCATCTTCCTCTTCTAACAGGATCAGAGACATTGATTCTTTATCCTGACTTCTAGTGGCCTCCCCTATGACCGAAGGTGCCCCAGTATTGAGGGTGGGGACAATGATGATGGGGAGGTTGCCGGTCAGATGGACGAGGATGTTGTGCCCTGTTTTCCACATAATGAGGCATCTAGTAGTTAGTACTAGTCCTTTGAGGCTTAGTTAGCTACCTTGCAGCATGATTTTTGTCTTTTACGGACCAATTTTAGGCATACGCGCAATAGCTACGTGAAGTTGAGAGCCTCCCATCAGTCCATGAGTGAATTTTTTCATGATAAGATGGAGGGAATGGGGAAGGAAAAGGTAAGAACTTGGTAGAATATAAAGAAGCACTTGAAGGCTAAGTTCATACCTATGTACCATATCTAAGATAATTTCACTCAACTTCATAACTTGAAGCATGGTTCAAAGACAATAAAGGATTATGCTTGAGAGTTTGAACACTTGTTGATGAAGTGTGATGTGAATGAGGATGAACCCTATACCTTAGTTCATTTTTTGAGAGGATTGGACCTTATGATTTTATATATGCTAGAGTTGCCTCCTTTTTATACTTTAGAGGAGGTTTTCATGTTAGCTCACAAAGTGGAAAACGATCAAAAAGCTAAAAGCAAAGGGGAATCCTCATGATCCTTTGCTAACAACACTTTCTTTCAAAAGCCTAATCTTACAAAAGAAACCAACTCAAACCCCACTCAAAGTACTTGGAATAAGGTAGGTGCAAGTTATACACCTTATAATATTGACCCTTCTTCCCAATGTTCTAATAAGAAGATAGTGACTATGTCTAACTTCAAGAGTGTCGAGAATCCCACGTGTATGGTGGAGGTCGTGGATGAGGAGGAAGAAGAACTTGGCCCAAATGAAGGGTAATGCTTGGATTTGAGAATGGTTTTGAATCTTCAAGCTATGTTATAAGCGGATTTACTAGATTCTCTTACAAAGGAGGAGTTGAAGTTGGAAGAACCATAGGAAAGGGAGGCTAAACCCACAACCAAGGTTCAATTTAACTTTGTGGGAGTTGCTAGCTCTTTGACAAAGGATTTTTCCTTTATCAAGCCATCCTAATAGGATAACACTAAGTGTTACTATAATAATATAAATTATCACTATAACAATAAAAATGAGTAATTATTAGTAAAAAAATTACTTGGTCACTATGAGTTAAAAAAGAGTAATTATGTGTACGCAAAATATCATACGTTGGATTTAGGTGATGAAGAACCAATATGTCTTCTCATCCTTCTCATTATTTTATGTACTCTTCTTATTTATCTTATATATATATATATATATATATATATATATATATATATATATATATATATATATATATATATATATATAAAGTCAAAAGAAGAAGGTTCCTTAAAATAAGAAACCATCTTACATCTTGCAAATTGATAAGTCCCGTTTGAGAGTATGAATTAGGGGTGTTTTAGGTCCACTTCCCTATAGTTTAGTTGCATATAGGGTTTTGCGAGGAATTCTTGTGTGGGATTTGATCTGTTTCTTCATTACTTTGCTTTTATTTATTCAAATCATCAACTTCTTAAGTTATGGTTGAGAAATTAGATTATTTGCATTGAACGATTTGCTAGAAAACATTATATTGTTATATGTGATCATTTTGATGGTGCATGAATTAGGGCTAGCATTAATCCTTTACTACCTAGTTGTATAAATACCTATTGGGAACATTTATAGAACATTTGGTATCGAAGAAAAAGGTTTTTTTGTCTCATTAGTAGAAATCAAAACACTTGTGGCAGGTTTATTAGTAGTATATGCGGCGTCAAAAGGCTAGTAGCAAATAAGATAGTAGCAAATTAGTCTTTTTAATTTACGGCGTATTATATATGTCCCAAAACATTACTAATATGCAGTGGGTCTATATCAATACGCCACAAATAATTAAATGTTAAGCAAATCAATCTTCGGTGGTTCTTAAAAAAATACGCCGCATATTATTCTAATTACAATAAATAAAATATAGATATATTACAATTAATAAGCGGCGGGTGTATCTTAGACTCGCCACATATAGGTAATTTATTTTTCCCTATAATTTGGTCCCTATTATGCTAAATCTGTTATATTACGAAAACATGTTATACTACCAAAACCTACACCATTACATTTCAATATTACCAAAATCTTCTATACATTTTTTATGATACAAAAACTTGTTATACATTGCAATTATCTACCATTCATACATATTGCAGTCAAAAGGTATACATATGATGATCTGAAATTCATTTGTACACTACTAGGGTCATAAATCACCCATTAAGTGACATCAAAATTATGACCCAATAAATAAACAAAATGTACAAAAAATATACAATACTATCACCATGATAATACACAAAATTTAATGTAATCTAAAAAAATCCTCAATCTAATACGTGCCAATTTTTTATGGACCACATCGATTGTTTAGGTGGAGAAGGGCTTCTCATTGAATCCTTTGGATACCTATGATGGATTTATAATTAGAGTAATATATATATATATATATATATATATATATATATATATATATATAATGCAATGTATTCCAAAAATAAATTTCAAAAGAGGATGAAACTTAAAGTAACATATTTTGACTCAAATCAATCTATTTGAAGTATTCGAGGCATGTTCTATAGAAAATAAGTCATTTTCTACCCAAATTCAAGCTTCTTACACAAAACCATTCCTATTTGTCCTAGATTGAATCAAATCAATATATTTGAAGTGTTTTGGGCATGTTATAGGGTAAATACACCATTATTTACCCAAAACTGCTCCTATTTGACTTATTTTGACTCAAATCGATATATTTAAAGTGTTTGGGGGCATGTTCAAGGGGAAATATATCATTACCTACCCAAAACCGCTCCCATTTTTCCTATTTTGACACAAATCGATGTATTTGAAGTGTTTCGATCATGTTCTAGGGAAATACGACATTCATGAACTCCAACAAAGCATGATTACCATACATCCAATTTCAATCCATAGGTTGAGTTATGCCCTATTTGACATATAAGAGAAATAACAATCTAATCAACATTCAGTTTATCACATACTTATATGCACCTAAAGGGTCCGCAAGTAGCTTGCTGATAACCGGCTTTTAGGTCATTAACTAAAAGACTAGTTATGCAAACAATCTTTATACCAACTTACGAACTACACGAGTATAGTGGAGTAGGGGGTCGAACCACGAGGACAAAGGATATCAAGACTTCAATTCTTAATACAACTGGACTTTTTGGATTAAAAAACAACAAAAACTAATAACGAGAATATAGATCACGATAAATTATGAGGTAAATCAAATAGAGAAAAACGAGGACAAGATTAGATTCACCCTAGGAATGAAACTTTCAAAACCGAGCATGATAGGTTAGAGAAAATCTAGCAATAACTAGCATGGACCTCCAAGCATGCGAGAGGAAGTTAGTGATTCTGCAAATCACAACAAACAACCTATAATCGCCCTATGTCTCCAAATGAGTGGCAGGACAAGATTCGCATTGGATTCCGAAACTACTTATTGTCATCATTCTTACAACCTTAGACAATAAAGAACATAGCTTTTCCTAGGGTTTCACCAATTAAAACCCCTAAGAGAACTACTCACACATATTCATGCTAAACGACATAATGATTTTCAATAAAGCAAACAAGACGACCATGAAAAGAAATTAACAAGAACAAGACTAAATCAGAAATGATGCTAGTAAATGATAAATACTAGGCTAAACAAGGAATGAATTAAAACGAATGAATTCAAAAGCAAAGGATAGACTAATACTCACAAACGCTTCAATTTGATATCCACGATCAGAATTTGAATGACAAAACCCAAAACTCAGAGTACAAATGTTAAGAAAACCAAAAACTAAAAGCTAGAACTAAAAGAATTTGGAGGCTAAACAAAGCTAAAAGTGCATAAACTATAAAAACCTAGCTTTCCTCCCTCTCATCAGAGGGAGGGGTATTTATAAAAAAGCATAAAAGAAATATGAAAACCTTAAAATGCCTATGAGTTGGCCCTAAAAAGAAGTAGTTGTTCCGGAGAAAACACTGTCATTCGACCGAATTCAAGGCCTATTCGGCCGAATACAGCTCTATTCGCCTGAATGTTCTTCTATTCTCCCATTCCAGAGACTCCTAAGAATTGCTCTTTGTCCATCATTCACCCGAATGGACGGTTTGATTCGGCCGAATGGAAGCTCATTTGCCCGAATGAGTGTCATTCGGCCTTCCCAGTAACCATGGAAAATATGCTCTGAAGACTGTCCATCATTCGACCGAATCTCTCTCAGATTCGGTCGAATCTGAGACCATGCACTTCTCTTTTCACTTCTGATCCTTTCATCGCATTTCATCTCGAAATCATCAAAAACATCTGAAATGATCTTAAGACAACTCGAAGATAAGATCAAGGTGAAATCAAGCGTAATATGTATAAAATCAATATAAAACTACGAGACTTGACACTAAAACGAGGTAGTAAACGTGCTCTAAAAACGAGCACATCACTTGCCAAAAATAAGGTTAAGCAAACTACATAATAACCCACAAACACTCTATGGTTTAAGTTACTAAATTCTTATAGCGATTAATGTTGTATACTTTGTAAATTACAACAGAGGCTATAGAAAATTTGGCAAAGTTTCCTTTATAAACCCAACATTTTCCATTTTTCAAAATCGATTTTCAAACCTGTCTATATGTATTTAATTACAACCATAACCACTACACAATGTTATTTTATATCTAGATAACCTAAGGAATTTCTAATAATAAGTTTAGTAATTTACCTTCTACTAGAATTTATTAAAATAGCACATCAAAGGGAGTAGACAATACCATACCTAGATAGAGACTGTGACTTCAGCTCTTATTATGACTGATGCTTTAGAAAAAGAGAATATCGGTAAAGAGAGCTGTCAAAGAGTTGAAATTCACATTTAAAGTTTAAAAAACAAAGAATCTTCCATAATCCACATAGGTTAATAATGCATAATAAAATAAATGTACTCTAAAAAGGGCCGAAAAGTACCACGTCATATAACACATTCTCAAACATTGAAGTATAGAGGTATAGAAATTAGTCCCATTTCCAATGTTTAGATCAAATTGATACCATTTCTTTCAAAGTAAACCTCAAATCATCAAAACATTAGCATAATTTCTATGTACCCTTGTCAACACATGATTTTAGTGATTTAATATTATTGGTGAATCTTGAAAGTGATTGGAAACTCCTACACATGTTTTCGGTGGGATCCCATGGGTTTTCATAAGGGAGTTACTATTCATTACCCGCGTATTACCAGGGATCGCCCTCATTTTTATCCTAAAATGACCTTTTTCCCTTTTTCCAAATACATATAAAAGATAAATAAGTTTATTTTCACCAGTCACTATAACATTGTAATTTTGTAAAGTTGTTTTCACTATAGTAAAAACATTCAAAACTCACAATTAAGGTGTATGTAACCATATTTGACATTAACTATTACAAATTGATGATGTCAAACCAACCAAGAACACCTTCTCCCGAGGCTTAGGTAAAATTTTGGATTATACTTGAAGAATTGGCCATTTTACCAATGTGTTGTCGAGGCATCTTCAAATGTCACTACGGACCATGGTTTCTAATATTGAAGTTGTTGTTCTTTTAAAATAATAATGAAGATTACGGTGGAGATCCGATTGATTATAGTGGTATTTTTGAACATGATGATTTTGCAACATCGGAATTGACAATTGAATGGGCAAAAAATATTGTAATTCAATCCAGTTTTTGTTTGACAAATTCAACATGGAAAATGCAAAGAGATGGCCGATATGATAGATTGTTGAAAAGCAATCGTCCTTCGAAGAAAGTTTATCCAGATTTGACAACGGTCGTGAGGTTCTACACGAAGAGTAAAGGTTGTGGCTGCTTGTTTTAGATTAAGGTTTGTCAACGTCGAGATCTTAGCGGTAGGCATATTGTTAGTGCTTCAAAATAGGGTAAACACAACCATGATTTGACACCAGGACATCGACAGATTAGCGGCATTAGTCCTGGTGCGAAGAAAGTTGTGCACGAGATGACACAGGAACAACTAAGATCGGCTAAAATACTGGCAACTTTGTTGGAGAAAAATCCAAAAGACAATCCAAATAGAAGACATGTTTACAATGAAAGAGATAAGATAAGGAGAGAAAAGTTAGAGGAAGAAATCTGATTCAACAATTGCTATATCAAGCAATCAAATATAATTACTTACACTAGTTTATGAGTGATAAGGCCAGTGATGTTGTGACCCATGTCTTCTTGGTGCACCCAATGTCTGCTAATTTGTTAAGTACGTATCCATATGTGATTCTTATAGATTCTAAGTACAAGACAAACAAGTACAAGTATCCTTTAGTGGAGATAATTAGGATAACTCTGGGAAACATGAACTTCGTGATTGGTTATACAATCATGGAAGGTGAAACAGAGGCAAGTTATTGGTGGGTGTTGGAGAAAATGAAGAACTATGTTGGTCTTGAGGTGCACCGGAGTTCGATAGTAACTGATTACGAGGGTGTTCTTTTTGCCCCAATTAGGGATTTATTCCCTAATTCCGCACATTTACTTTTTGCTTGGCATATCAATAAGTGTGTGCTAAATAAAGCTTATCATTGTATGGGAAAAAATAAGGTTTCAGCTGAAAAATTCCAAAAGAGGCGTTGGAGGCAAGTCATGTATTCTACTATGCAAGAGCAGTATGAGGATAATGTTCAGTTCATAATGGATTACTATAGCTGGTGTCCTGCACTTTTACAATACATTGCGCAATAATGGATTCATTAAAAAGACAAATTTGTGCAATACTAGAAGAATCAGGTCCTTCATTTAGGGAACACTACAACCTACATAGTCGAGAGTGCCCACAATGCACTGAAGGAATGGATTAACTCTTCTACATTGGCTCTTGACATGTACATACCCGAGTTGTCGCAAGGATCGCACGGGCAAATAAGGCTCAATGATGTCCCGATATTGCAAGAAACCAAGGAATGCAGTCCTTGGTACCTTCTTAGTAGGGTCCCGAAAGTAAGGCAACCATTTAACCTGCAAAGCAAACGATTAGCAATCATACGTCAAGTTAAATAAAATAAGGACATAAGAACAATGAGAACTAACCTCAATCGCTTTGTAGAATTAGTAGCCATGCGAACATTCCACCATTTGGTACAAGGGTACCCATCTTCAATAGGAATGTGATCTCTATGGGGAGAAAAGGTAGGAAAATACCCATATATCCATGCCTGAAATAGAGTAAGACAAACAGTGAGTTACTTATAATCAATACGACTAGCTAATCCAAGCTAATAGTACAAGAATGCTAGAGTAGCCGATCCCCAAGAGAATGTTTCCATAGTACTAGGTTCCCTCGCCTCTACTATATCACGTGGCCTCATCCTATAACCACTCTTATCAAGTTATAAACAACAACCAAGGCACAAAAGAAAATAGGCAATGAGTTGAGTGTTCAAATGCCTAGGTGGAACCACCTTCCTAAATAAATCATCGACTGCCTTGATATTTAGTCCACCCCCTTGCCAATATTTATGAGTACCTAATGTTTCAATGCTCAGTAATGTTTCAATGCTCAGAACAAGTAACTCAGTACAATAAGTCTTCAGATCCCTAACATCAGACTTTCCACTAACTAATTTACCCTCTATAGGAAGTTATACCATAAGTATTAACGAATCGGCCACCCTTACCCTTACGAATAGTTACTTTTTGATTGGCCCGAACACCCTTTAATTGAACCTCTATTTTGCCTATATAATCATCTCCATCTTCCTCGAAGTTGTCGTCATCATCATCTAAACTATCAGCACTTTCTTCTTCGTCCTCCATATCTACTGACTGCTCATATGGAGTAGATACCCTCTCCCTTCGAGCCAAGGATGACACACCACAAGTACGTGTATGCCTAGGATCGGAATCATCATGTAAGTATTGTCTCATCATGTGAGCAGGTATCGATTTCCTTTCCCTGGTCAGTAGCTCGATTCCTAACTACATCAAGGAAAATGACATAATTAATATATCCTAAACATACATTTTATACTTTAGTAATTAAAATAATTAAAATAATAATTATAATACTATATCATAAACATACATTTAATATTTAACCAATTAACACAATTAATATATAATAATTACAATAATATATCCTCAACATACATTTATACTTAAGTAATTAACATAATTAATATAATAATTATAATAATATATACTAAACATATATTTTTTACTTAAGTAATTAACATAATTTAGTATAATAATTATAATCATCTATTTTATTATTCAACCTAAAAATATATTTTATAGTTAACTAATTAACATAATTTATATAATAATTATAATAATATATCCTAAATATACATTTTATATTTAAATAATTAACATAATTGATATAATAATTATAATAATATATCCTAAATATATATTTACACTTAAGTAATTAACATAATAAAAAACATAATTAATATACTAATCATTTCAACCTAAACATAAATTTTATAACTAATAATATATTTAACTATTATAATTCATGCATAGTTAACTAAAAATAATTATTATTAATAAAAAAATAATATAAGGAGGGGTGAATGGCGGCGGCGGAAGGGGAGGCATCGGCGTAGGCGGCTCCACCACGGCACGCGGGGAGTCTAGCAAAGATGCCTGATCCAGACGTCCTAGCAACCACTCCTAGGCGACTAGCGAAGAAACATTGCCTCCCCTTCCCCCGCCGCAACAGTCCATATTACTAGATAAATGAAAATTTACCTCAATAATCAGAACCTCAATCTCCGCCTTCGACGCCGCTGTCAGCCTCCGTGACACTTCTTTGCCGGGTCTTCGGGACATAATGTATGAAGGAATTTTTGTAAAGTTTGTATAGAAAGGATTAATGGATGGTTTATATGGAAGAGTTTGATTTAGTTGATATAATGAACCAAGGGTGTAAAGGTAATTTCATTTGAAAATTTATGAATGATACCATGTAATTGTGGGCGATGTTTACAGATTGAGTTTCATTATCATGGTGATATAATAAACAACTTTTTCAAGATTTGTGTTGCATAACACTAAATTTCTTGCTATAATATCAACACAATCGCAATGCATAGGTGAATATAGCATATGCGGCAATAACATCTACCCGTTAACTCAAAGTTGACACATACCAATCTCATCTTACATATATATTTCCATGTCTTAACCCCAAAATATTTGTGACATTTTCAATGGAAAAGTAATCCTATAGCAAAACAATTTCTTTTTAACGCAAGTCATAGACAATTTTTGATAAACTAAATTTGTTCAAATAATAAATAATTATGAAAATTTTAATTTTGAAACTTAGAAATTTTATCTGAAAATAATAAAATAGTGTATATTAAAGTCGATATTTATCTCATTTTCATACTTACCACCTTGAGTTGGTAATTTCGTATTGTAGGAATCCTCTGGTCAATAATTCATATCAGTTAATAATTCTCCTGCTACTACTGCTACTCTCTCACACTCTCTTCCACCGCCTCTGATCGTGTATTGCATAATAAATAACTTTTTCAACTTTTTCGAACTAACCGAATCTAAACCTAATTTGATCTAACCCCAACTAACCCTAATTTAAACTAACCCAAACTAAACCTAATTCGAACTAACCCCAACTAAAATATCAGCCTAACTAACCTAATTCAAACTAACATGGATAAATACCCACCATTAATTAACCCTAATTGAAATACCCATATTTTAAATGGACTTAACAACAAAAAAAGTTTTAAAAAAATCGAACTAACCTTAACAGATGGTTGCGCGCTGCTGCTAGGGTATGACGAAGGAGAGCTCAAGGGTGTTGGTGGCGTTGCTGAGGGCGTTGGTTGGGTGGTGGCGTGGCTTGGTGGAGGGCATTGGCTTGGGTGGTGGTGTGGCGTGGCTGGGTGTGTGGTGGTGTTGACTGTTGAGCTACAAATGAATGAGCTCATTGCTGCGAATGAATGATTTACTTGGCTCGCTCTTTGCTCTAGCCGTAAATTCATAATAATATGTGGTGGGTTCATGAAAGACCCGCTGCTAATTAATATCTATTAATTAGCGGCAAGTCTTCCATGAATCCACCACATTTTATGTGTTTTAGAATTAAAACGTGGTGATTCTATATTAACCGCCACATATTAGTATGAATTTACGGCTAAATTTACTAATACGCCGCTAATGCATAGCCATAAATTACCTTATTTATACTAGTGCTTAAAGTCGTGTCCTTTGATCCATAGAACCTAGAGTACAAAGCGGCTAATTTGGTTAGATTTCATCTGAAGATTTAAAAGGCCACACCTCCTTTAATTCTAACCCAAAATAAGTGATTTGTTTTACATTGAAATCTTATCTTTCTAAAGTTTATCACCTTAAAATTTGGTGGATTTTCATTAAGCGAAGGGCTCTATGGAGAATAGAATATTTGCTATGAGTTTTGTAGCTTCAAGTTGAGGAAAGTGTAAAATTTATATAGGGTATTGTTAAGGGTTGCATGACATGCTATTGGAAAATGCGTGGCTTTAATCTAGGGTTTTGCAAGGAATTCTTGCATGGGATTTGATCTATGCCTTTGTTGCTTTGCTTCCATTCATTCAAATCATCAATTGCTTTGGTTTGGGTTGAGAAATTAGATCTTTGCATTGAAAGTAGAGGTCCGATTTAAAGCAATCTTTAGTGAACAAAGAATTCTAATCATTATCGTGGTAATTATTAACTATATACTTCGTAATTTTGTATTATACGAAGTATAATCTAATTAATCAAAGTTACAAAGTCAATGCAGTAAAACGATTAAATGGTATAACACTTGAACTTCTAGAACTGTATACATACTACATATGTCAACCCTATATTGAAATGCTGGTGATATGATGTCAATTGTCAAAGAAAGAAGTGGAGAAGAAATTAAAGGGAGTTTCATTTTTTTTTAGTAAATTAATCTTCAATATAATATTTTTCCAATAACAATATAATTAAGCCAAATCATATTAAATAAATTTTCTACCTCTTTTGTTATAATAAGATTCTCTCAAAAATGTTGAAAATATAAATAATTTTTTCAAATCATGAGTATTTTCTATTTTTATCATTATTCCTCTACCCACCAATCCACCACCTAAATATCGTGTCATCCTATTGATTTAAAAAAGCTTTATTAATAGTATAATACAATAAATTCATGATATATGACAAATTACTTGAGTACAAGAAAACTCTATATATTACATATACTTAATTATGAACATTCAGTATATATAAGTGTAAATTTGTTTTAGATAATTATTGAGCTTAAAAACATATAATATTAGAATGAGGAAGAAGGAGAAAATATATAATATTATTCAGCACAAAAACATATAATATAAGTATGAGGAAGAAGGAGAAAACATACAATATTATTGAGCACAAAAACATATAATATAAGACTAAGGCTAAAACAATAAAACAACAAAAAATTAATTAAAAATATATATTTCGGGTACCCGAGTACCCAATTATAGTTTTATCCGGCCCATGACCCGACCCGGTTATCCTATTTTTTACCGGGTCGGGTACCCGACCCAAAAAAGATTTTTTTTTTAAAAAACCGACAATTTATTGCCGGGTCTTCGAGTCGAGTCAGCCGGATCGGGTAGTTTTGAACACCCCTAATCGAAAGTAGTAGTGGCCATTAGTGGGCCCATCAAACTAGGCCGGGCTAAGCTGGATTGAATTCTGACCAATGGTGCTGGCGGGCCGAGCCGATTACAGGCTGCGGTTGCAGAGTTGAGCCCGTAACGAATCGAATATAATCAAAAATTGAATCACGAACCGAATAATTAACCTTTTCACCAACCATATCAAATCAAATTAACGAACTTAATCGAATCAAATTGAATTGAAGAATCAAATCGAGCCGAATTCACATAATGACATTTAGAAATTAAAAGAAATGAATTGTTTTGAAAATAATTAAACATTTATATTGACATAATGACATTAATTATAAACATTTATATTCACCTAATCACATTAAATTTTCACTTATTTTATTTATTTTTATATATTCATTAATAATATCATTAATAATAATCACCATCGCTACCACCATCACCTTCCTATGAATATTCATACAATAAGATTTAAAATAACATATAAGATTTAAACTAACATTGATATAAACTAACTAACATATAAAATAAACTAATGCAAGAATCATATTAGTTGTAAACTAACATTCATAACAAGTTATAAACTAATTATTCATATAAAGCTTATAAACTAAACTAACATTCATATAAAGTTATTAACTAAACTAAACTTACATTCATATCAAGTTATTAACTAAACTAAACTAACATTCATATCAAGTTATTAACTAAACTAAATTAACATTCATATTAAGTTATTAATTAAACTTAACTAACATTCATATAAAGTTATAAACTAAACTAACATTCATATTAAGCTATTAACTAAGCTTAAGGAACATTCATATCAAGTTATTAACTAAACTAAACTAACATTTATATAAAGTTATAAACTAAACTAAAATAACATTCATATAAAGGTATAATATTCAACTAAACTAACATTTAAATATTCATATAAAGTTATTAACTAAATCTAAACTAAACTAAACATAATTTCACAAAATAAGAAGTTTAGAAATTACCTTGGCCAGTATTAGGAGGTTGTATCCCTAAAGTGGGTGTTTGAGGAATTTGAGCACTTAGAGCAGGAGCTCCAAAAATTTGTTGATCGAAATGTTGAGTAAAAGTGTCGATATTCGTTTCATGTGTTTGAAACAAATCTTCGAACGAGCAGCTAATATTACTAGTTCTTCCTCTTGAATCTATTTCTTTTGTAGTAGTAAATTAAGACTAAGAAAGCAACTAAGTAAGAAAATTAATAAAGATTAAAAGAGTAATAAAAAGAAAATTAATACTAATTACTAAAATAATTTTTTTAGGAGTAATTTAGAGATTGAGATTGAGATTGAATTAAGTAAATTGTGAGATTGAATGAAGGAGTATTTATAGGGTAAGTTCCAATAGCTAGTGCAACAGTCATTTAATGGCTACTTTTAGCGAGCAGAGTCGGGCCACCGATCAAATTCGAACAGGTTCAATGGGCCGAACATAATTTTTTTAACCGAATCGAATAGGGATTGGAAATCCGGATTCATATTCTGTCCATCTAGCTGGTGGGCCGAACAGATTCGGGCCGGTCCATTGGTGGGCTAGGCCAATAAGGCTAAACACCGGGCCGGTTCAATGATTGGTTGGGCTGAATCGGCTCAATGGCCACCTCTAATTGAAAGGTTGGTTGGAAAACAACCAAGTGTTGTGTATGATCTGTTTGATGGAGCTTAAGTTAAGGCTAGCATTTGGGCTTCAATCTAAACATAGAAAATATGGTCTAGATTAGTTCGATATTTTCTAATCTAGTTTGTTTTTTTTATCAAAAAACAAGAAGATCATGAATTAAAGTGAAGTGAAAAAAGCCTGATCCCAGACACGTATGCACTAGTACCAAAAGATAAATGCAAGATCCACAATCTACCAATTAAATCTCTACCAAAATGCAAATCATTTGGTGCACCTAAGAGTACCAAGAACGCAAGAACGGAATTTCCTGTTCTCTGTTCAGCATTGTCCACAAGACCACAACAGATGCGCATGAAATTGTGAAAAGAAAATGATACTGGAAGTTGCTCAAATTCTCTCCAGAGCTTAAAACATCCTAATGACACTGAAGCTGGTATAAACCACATGCCTCCTTGCTTGAGAGTTGAAATCCACTCAAACCTTGATGTTCTGTAAGCAGGGGGAAAAAGTAAAGTTCATCAGGAGCAAACATAGAAGACCATGATCGAGTTCTCTCAGATAGCAGAAATTCCCAGGTAAACCGTCCTTCCCAAATCCATAAAAATCAATAAATCTACACAGCTACTTGGGGAGAGATGCATAAGATACAAATCCATGAAAAACAAGTTCAGGTCTAGACTCTGTATACCAACTACACATTATGCAAGATCTACATAATGCTTTCGATAACAGCTACAGATAATGCATCTGAGACTTAGGTTTTCTAAAAACTATGCAACAGCTACTTGTCAAAGCTTTCTACAGTCTACCGCTTCTTTCCCAGCATTAAGTATAGCTGTATATGCCACCTTCGCACTTTTACAGGATTCAAACAACTGAACCATTTTACACAACGGACAAATATCCCAAAGCTTCAAATCTGTAGCAAGACCTAAGCAATCAGTTTTGATCATAACAATCTTCAGACTTCACTTCCCGCATCTGTCAAGCAACCTTACAGATCCAATTCACATACAAGCATTACACACAACAAGACCATACTCAATTGGCCTTTCATTTCTCCGACCAAGGTGCGGTAACTCCCGGATGGCACTTGGCAGAATAACTGGTCAGAAGCACTGTCTTGTTCCTGACCAAACTAAAAGGTTTACAACTCAATATCCTTCCTCTCCATATTCTTAGTTGATCATCTCACCAAACAACAAATTTAAAAAGATCTCACCTAATGTCCAGTACAGAGTCAGTAAGTAGTATCTAAACCAAATATTTACCCTCTTTTTGCACAAATTCACAGTGAGAACTTAAGAACAACTCCATCTTAATATAATTAATGTCACAACACACCTATGTTAGAAAATGAAGCAACAGACCCAAAAAGCTAAAGCAACAGACCCAAAAAGCTAAAGCCAAAGTCAAGAACCTGTATGCAGCTAACCCAAGCCATCAATAGTAAAGTAGAATCAAAGGGAATGGTTGCCAAAGAATAACTTAGGCAAATCACACACTTGAGACAGTAAATTATTAAAGGCTATTTTGGGAGGATTTACACAACGGGAACAGGAAGGGAACTACAAACTCCATGTGAAAACACATCCACAAGGATAAATTGTATCTCAATATGTTAACAGTTTCATTCAATGATCAAATGAGAAAACTAGTACAACCACACATATATATATGGCTTTAAGCGATCAAATCATACAATGATCACTATTGAACAACTCCCATCGGCCAAACAAATTCCAGCATTCAACTGACACAAAGAAATTAAGCACAAAAGCACTTAATACAGTACATATTTAGAGGAAGACAAGGCAAATGAGTGCTAGTACTTATACTTTTCAAGTACATCAACTTCAATCATTTAAACAATTATCACTGGGTTCGCCACCACTCCTATTCACCCTCCTGCTACTAGCATATAGTACAAAATAAGATTTCGAAATTCTCAAACATGCGCCAAATTAGATATACTACAATCAAAACTAACACAGCATTGTACCTAAGAGATACGATCAATGTAAGCTTGTAACACTAATGTAAACTAGTATCCTTTAAGCTCATCAAATTGCGACCAAACCACATGAATGGGCAATGAGCAAAATCTAAACATATTCAACTATAGGGGGGGGGGGGGGGGGGGGGGGGGGGGGGGGGGCACTATCCTTAAATGTTAAGGAACACAAATTCACATCAGTAACCAAGTCTAGCCGAACGAGTCCCAATCGAAATCGAATCAGTGTACCTCGTACTATATGGAATGCAAACATGTTTACAACTAGGAATCCATCAATCAGAGCTCAAATTCATCCTCAAGCTTCAACTGCTCAACCGCGGCTTCCTCCTCGTCATCATCAATGGCGAAGTAAGGATTATGAGCCTCGGGTTTAAACTTGTACCCAGTGAACACATAGAACGCAAGGGTAGCCAACTCGGCAGCCACAACACTAGTCCAAAGATACCTATATGAAGTAATCGTCTCAAGCGCGTAAACAACCACTCTAGTGAAATATATATAGCATATTACCACAATGTAGTAGTGCCTAAACAATGTCAATTTCATGAGATTCACAGCCGCCTTTCCGTCTGTCCTCGCTGCCTCCCGGAGATTCTTGATAGACCAAACAATCGGAAATAGAACCGCACAGCAACAAATGACATCAACCAACAACAATAACTGCTTCCACGTCACCCAATCCGAGTTAAACGGGCTGGTCTCATCAATCACAACTTGAGCAATGTTGGCCACGACTTGTAAGGGGATGACAATCATGAGGACCTTCTTCTCACGGTCTTGCAAATAGGGCTTCAGAAACGACCACCCCGTGCCAATCAACACGATTAAAGTGAACAGAGTTATCCCCTTCAAGAAGCTGAAAATGTAGAACAGCACGTCCCACCCATGCGCGCTCCCTGTTCGTTTAATGTACGACTTATCCTCAGCTTCGCAGAGAAGATTCAACGCTTTTAGGATGACGACACCGAGCATGAAGAAGTGGATTCGGAAAACAGTGAGGCGCTTCTTGTAGAGGACGTAGATCCAGAACACAGTCATCCCGGAGTAGATGATGAAGAAAATGAAGTAGATTCGGGGTAGGACAGTCCGACCCGCGGAAAGGTAGTCACGGGTTCGGGTTTTTCCGTCTAGGTTGTACATAGCGGATCTGATAGACATGGAGACGCGGAGGGAGCCAGCGTAGCAGTTGGCGAAAACGAGGGTGTATTGGTCGGAGTCGGTTTCGACGAAGAGGGAGCCGAAGGAGTCGGAATTAGGAGGGAGGGTGTTGAAGGTGTAGACAGCTTTGATGAGTTTGGAGTCGAGTGCACAGGTGATGTCGGATTCCTCGAGTTGTTCGAGGACGTGGAGCCATGAGTCGCGGGTGCATAGGAAGAACCCGAGTTTCGAGAGGTCGAGATTGTTGGGGTTGGGTGAGAGGGTGATCGAAGAGACGTTGAGTTCAAGACGGCCTGTATGAGTGAACCCGAATTCATCGATTGGAATGATGGGTCGTGTATCTGATTTGATCTTTGTGGATCGGATTTCAGCAGAAGTGAGTGTTATGAGGAGGAGAAGCGTGATGAGGAAGACGGATTGACAGTGGATCTTCGCCATTGGTGTGAGGGAATGGTTGGGATCCGATTTGGAGAGATCGGATCAGGGGAAAGAGGAGGAACCAGATATGGAGGAGGGAATCGGGAAAGGTAGGCTGCTTGATTTAGGAGAGGAAGGACGACATTAGTTGATGAACGTATGTTTAGTGTTTTGAGGGAGGAGGAACGGGAGGAAATAGGGGAGGAATGGACGTGTTGCAACTTGCAATAGCCAAGAATTTTTCTATTGAAATTTCTTTTCTTATTTTTGGGTAGCAAGAGCTTTGGAATTGACACCACAACTTCTTGTCCAATTGTTTTTTTTTTTTTTTTCATATTCTTAAGATGACTCGACGACTTTGACTTGTCAAGAAAACAATTGAATAGTTGAATTTTTATACACTTTTTTAATCTCAAGTCATTTTATACCTTATTTTTATTTTTAATTTATTATAGAGGTTATTATAAGAAGCTTCCTTAAAATGAAAAGGATGAGATGCAATCATATCATTCTATTTATTTAATCAATGTACACGGATTTGCATGCAGTTAACGCTGTTTGTTAGAGCAAACCGATATGCAACAAAAATTAAAAGCCAATTCTCGCACAGTTCTTTTTTATTTCTTTATTTTTCCTCTTCACACGTCTATTTCTCTATCACTTTTACTTTACTTAAATACTCCCTCATAAACACAAAACACTTACAACCAAACATCATTACTAAGCTTCAAAGCAACTCTAAAGTCTCAGCCTAAGGAGAAACCATATCTCCTTCTTCAAGCACTCAACAAAGACTCAAGCAAATGAACTATCCTAGTCTTCCTAGTCTTTGGATACAAAGACTCAAGACCCTTTGATTAGGTTTATTTTGTGATGATTGTATGAGGTGTAAACCCCTCTCACATGAACACCTATTTCAATCTTGCAACCTTTGATGAGCTTTAATCTAGCAAAGAGATCTCATCCTTGATGCTATCTTTTAATCAACTCCTACACTCTTGTTTCAATGTCTTATTCTACCTATGATGTGAAGAGCAAGGAGCAATTGCTTCTTCATTAGGTGAAGCCTCAAGATTATAACTTTGAGCATACTCCCTTATCAATCAAGATAGAGATCGAGAACACTAACAATGCCGTTGAGAATAAAGCATGCATTTTGGGTCTATAGGTAATAAATTTAGATTCTTTGCTTTTATGGTGATTCCTCCTTAATAATCAACCAAATAACGGGGAAATGGAAAGTCGTAGTGAAAGCCTTGCTCTTTACCAGGCTTACTTGGAATTATTAGCTAATTAGATCCCAAAGATCGAGTTTACTTATCTTCCTAGAGATGAGAATCAATTTGCTGATGCATTAACTTGACTAGAATCCAGAGTCAATATTCCATCAAATATGACCGAAAATGCCCTTCGTCATAGAGCGGCGCATGTCAACATTTTGGACGCTGACACAAAGGATGTCAAACCCTGGTAATCCGACATCGTAAGATACATATAGCAAAAGAAGTACCCTCCAGACTCCTCTAAAAGAAACCAAAGAGCCTTAAGACTTTTGTCAGCTTAGTTTATCGATCACGGAGATCAACTCTATAAATGCATTACTAAGGGCATCCATCTCAGATGTATAAGCAAACAGGAAGTTGACACTATAATGTCTCAAGTCCATGATGATGTGTGTGGAAGTTACATAAACAGTCGTATGCTAGCCTAGAAAATAGCGCCACTTGCGTACTATTGCACCACCATGGAAGGTGATTATGCTTTATATGTAGTAAAATGCGAACCTTCAGCACTTCCCTCTGTCATTCTTTAACCCAATTTTGTCACCCTGGCCCTTATTAGTACAGGGTATTGACGTTATTAGCAAAATAACTCCTTCTAAGCATAAGAGGTCATGAGTTCTCCTCGTTGAAATCAACTACTTCACAAAGTGGGTCGAAGCCAAATCATGCAAGTTCCTCGGTTCTAAGCAAGTGGCCGAATTCTTAGAAGAGAGCATCATTTGCAGATATGGTGTGCCTCGTGAGATCATAAGCAACCAAGGGGCCGACTTTCAAAGTGAATGCGCAGACATATTGGCCAAATACAAAGTTTAACACCATCACTCATCTCCATACAAAATGCAGACGAATGGGGTAATTGAGGCAGCAAGAAAAAAACATCAAAGTCATAATCCAAAAGATGACCAAAAATTTCAAAGGTTGGCCGCTGAAATTGCATTTTGCTTTATGGGGCTACAGATCGTCAATCGGGACGTCAATAGGCGTGACCCCATATTCTTTAGTATACGGGATAGAAGTAGTTTAACCCATTGAGCTCGAACTTCCTTCATGGAGGATTGTGTTTGAGAGCCAATTACTCGAAGCTGATTGGGTTAAAGCCAGATACGATGAATTGATCTTGTTGGTCGAAAAACAGTTCCAAGTCACTCATTACATTCAACTCTATCATAAATGGATTGCAAAACACTTCAATTAGAAGGTATATACTCGACTCATCAAAAAGGGCAACCTAATTCTTAAAGCACTCTAGAAAAAAGTAGACCCTATATCATAAAAAAGATAATATTCGAAGGGGCAGTGTTAGCAAACATGGATGACAATGATTTTTTTTCACTTATGAACCTGATAACCGTTCTTTTAGGTCGTTTAACTAAAAGAATAGTTATGCAAACTAAATTTATAAACACCCTAATACTACTACAACTAGTGTAGTGGTAAGTCGGGGATCGAACCACAAGGACAAGGGGCGATAGTTTCTAGACTTGGTGCAAAGGGTTTATATGGAATTTGAAAGAATTATACTAATAACAGAAAAGGAAAGCAAGAACTTAAACGAGGATAGATTAGTTCCACCCTAGGAAGGACAATCGAACTATCCATACGCTAAATTAGGAGAAATCAGTCAACAATGAATCATGACACTCAAGATGACGAGAGGAAGTTTGTGACCATATAAATCACACGAACAACCTATAATCGCCCTATGTCTCCAAAGGAGTGGCAGGACAAGATTCGCATCGAATATCAATCAATCAACCATTAACAATCTCAAATCCTAACTCTACGCATGAAGAACGAGCCAACCTAGGGTTTCACCAATCAAACCCCTAAGAAAACTACTCACACATAGTAATAAAAGACATGATTGAAAGCATGAATAGACTAAATGGAAATGAACAAGAGAACGAAAAAACGAAGAACTATAACCAAACCGACAACTACTCTATCAAAACTATAAACGAAACAACGATAATATCTAGAGGAATGAAGTTCAGAAAAACAATACTTGAAAGCATTAAACGAACTAAAACAGAAAAGAAACAATACCTTGCATAAATGAAACTACTTGAATGAAAGAGAAACCGAAACCGAAATACAAAGCTTTGTAAATCTAAACTAATGCATGAAAGAAATGAAAAGCTTTAAAGTGATGTTCTAGGTTGAGGCACAAGAGCTCTCAAAGTAGGCATAAGGTTATGTACAGAAAAAGAGGGTATTTATACCCTAGGGACAAAAGGAGTAAAACCCTAGGAAAAACCCTCGAGCGCCGACTAAAGAAAGAACCAAAATCAGCAGGAAAGAAGGCCATTTGGCCGAATGAAGGGAAGATTCGGCCGAATGAGTGGCCATTCGGCCGAATGGGTATGCCATTCGGCTATATCAGAATCTTGGCGTTTTTGCACCCTGTCTACCATTCGGCCGAATGAGTGGAACCATTCGGCCGAATGGGTCTTGATTCGGCCGAATGAGTCTTCATTCGGCTATTCCCGAGAGCTTGATTTATGTGCTTGAATCCCTGTCTTCCATTCGACCGAATGGATGTCAGATTCGGTCGAATCTGAACCTAAACCTTGCTAAACAGTTCCTTTGAAGTGCCTAGTGGCTTCTAAAGTTTATGGGATCTTCGAGAGTGACTTGGAACGCATGCCCAAGCTATGATACGTGCATCCAAACTCTTGATAGAAGTGTCAAAGCCTCGAACACGTCTCATTTTACCTCGAAATCATCGAGATCACCTAAAATGACCTAAAAACAGCTCGAGGACAAGATCAAGGTAAAATTGAATGTAACGTGCATAAAACCAATATAAAAGCACGAGACTCGACACTAAAATGAGGTTGTAAACGTTCTCTAAAATGAGCACATCAACTTCCCCCAAGCCAAACCTTTGCTAGTCCCTAGCAAATGAACTTGCATGGCAGCACCGTGAGCAAAACTCATGAAAAGCAAGGTGAGCAGAAAACAGGACAATGCCAGCCGTGTACGCGCAAAACTCTTCCCTAGCCATGGGTGTGCAAGTACAATGGGCTCAAAAGAGCATAATACCAAGATAAACAACGTTTTCCATAGACTTGGGATCACTGGAAAAGCTACAACACAGGCCATCCCACCCACTACCTAATGAGATCACAAGTCTACGCTCCCCATGCTATTTCCCAAAAGATGTGGGAAATTTCTAGTACACTTGTGTGTTTAATACAGTATGTGTTTCGCTCAGAATCATCCAACTTAAGATAAGTCGGGAATTAAACACTCAATCAAGGAGAAATCTTAGAGATTGTATCCTATCTACTCTTCAGCACAGAACTTGCTAATCAGGTCAAGTCGAACAGGTTTGGAAACGGTTGCAATGTAGGCTGGGATCAAGGTAGGGTGAAATTTGGGGATGTGGAGTTCAAATATAGGATAGTAAGCAATCCAAGGTAATCAAACCAAGGATGGCTACGACTTCCGAAAACCATACCACTTCATACGCATAAATGAGCTCATTACACCAACTTTATTCTCGAATTTTTCTTTTTCTTTTTTTTTTATTTCTTTTTCTTTTTCTTTCTTTTTTTTTTCTTTTTTTTCTTTTTGTTTTTAAGAAAATGCTTCTGAAATAAACTAAGAGTAATGTAAAGAGTCATATCATACGACAACGATTTTTCCAACCAAAATCTTTCACCACAATGCAATGGGCACCACTTCACTGTAATCACTTGACTATCCTCTAGGTAAGAAGAGGGAATATTTAGCTCATGTGGAGTTAGGTGATGTAGCTACGAAGAAAAAGTAAAGGCACAAAATTGGCTTACCCTAAAGTCAATCGATATTCATGGTAGGCGATTTGGCCATGTAGCTGTAACTACAAACGTGTTATCATCCCTGGCCTTTACAAAAGAAGACTATGATGGAGGAGAACAGACACAATACACTCTCTAACTCGCACATAATAGCATAGGACTCATAATGGAGTCCTAGAAGGCTCAATCCTCACTAGGCTAGTCGAAATGTGCCTCAAAAGGTAGTCATCCAAGCCACAAACAAAGCAGGACCAGATCCCCTAAGTTAGGTGGAAAACAATCAATCCTTCGGTCCCAAAACAGGCACAAGGCTAGGAAAAACATGAGTATGCATAAGACCACTATAATGTACACGTCAGGAGCTAGCATGTCAGTTTCACAACTCAAGCACATTAATCTTAACACACCTAGACATGCAAAGAAAAACTAAAACAAAAAGCAAGGTAATAGTTTCAATAATGCTGATCTTTCGAAGCTTTGAAAACACAAGGACCCTCCCCCAAGCTAGCTCAAGAGCCGTCCCGGCACTTGGGAGAGAAGAAACAAAAGGGAGAAAGATCAGCATTATGGAAGCTGTTGCTATACAAATAAACAAACAAAACAAACACCGGGTTATCTCCCGTAAGTACTTTTGTTTAACGTCGGTAAGTTCGACACATTTAGGCATAAATTTATACAGAAAAAGAAAATAAAGAAATTATACCTGCCGTAGGAGTGGATTCACTCCTAGCATCACCATCACCTCTAGCGTGGGGAGTCAAAACTCTCCACCGAGCCGCAGTGGCGGAAGTAAGCAATGGAGAACCAGGGTCATCTGGAGGTGGGTTAGAATGCGGGGCTCCCCCAAGCCAGGGTGGAGCCATCAGTCTTTTTTTTTCTTTTTCTAGCCCTTTTCCGTTTACGGGCTGGCTCGTCAGTTCCCTCAGATTTATAATACGTCTCCGTTGGCAGAGCAATTCCATTTGCAACCCCAAAAATAAGACGTTTTTACGCGTCCTCCTCATCCGACACCTCAACTGTCATTAAAGCAACAGAAACACTACACCTCTCGACTTCTTTCGCAGCGTCTTTCTCGACCACCCTAAAGGAACAAATCCGCTCCACCATGGGTTCCATTGAAGACTTAGAAAAGGCAAACGTGACCTTCTCTTGGGCTACCCTGACGGTTATAGTTTCTGATTCACAGTTGATCAGGGCACCCAAAGTTTTCAAAGCATCCCTCCCTAAGATGAGAGGAGTATAAGGATCCTCGGCCATATCAAGCACCACGAAGTCACATGGTACTACTATGTTCCCTACTTGGATCGGAAGGTCCTCAAACTCCCCACATGGCACTTTTATACTACGGTTAGCCAGCTGGATTGTTTTCTGTGATGGCTTGAGGTCAAAAGTGAGTTTCTTAGCGATGGACATCGGCATTAGGCTAATGGAGGCCCCAAGGTCAGCGAGTGCTCCCTTATAATTGAGTTTTCCAAGGGTGACTAGGAGCACAAAGGGTCCTCTAGCTTTCTCTTTCTTTGCCCACATGCCCTGAATGATGGCACTTACTTGCTCTGGCAAACTAATCACTTTGCCCTTAAGCTTTCTCTTATTCTTTAGGAGGGTTTTCAGATACGTAGCATATTGCGGTATTTGCTCCATGGCCTCTAGGAATGGTATTTTCATTTCAAGTTGCCGCATATGCTCTAGGAATTTAAAAAACTTTTCTTGAAGTTAATTCTCTACCTTTTTGTAAGGAAAAGGTAGAGGCGGAGCATGTTGACGCTCGAGTTTCCTCCTTTCATGTATCTCCCTCCATCTCTTATCTTCGTCGTTCTTCTTCTCCTCATACCCATTGATTTTGACATTGTGCCCCTCAATTTCTTCACCACCCTCCTTTTCTTCTCTTCCCTCAAGGTTCTCCTTGTGCTCATTTTCTCTTAGAAAACCACTACCCTTCGAGGGATCTTCCCCTAAATCATCTCCATTGGCTACAGCTGTAGAAGGATGTGAGGTTCTAAATCCTAGGAAGATCGCCTTACAAGTGTGATGCTTAGGGTTAGAGTCAGGAGAGTTTTGTGGTGGAGGCTGGGTGGATGGGTTTTGTTGGGGGTGAGAAGGAAATGGCAATGGTGGGGGTGGACTAGCCATCTGCGCAAGCTGTGATTCAAACAACTTCTACTGCGCCTGAAGTTGTTGCATTTGATTCATCAAAGTTTGGTTGATGTGCGAGAGGGTTTGGTTTTGCTGCGCAAGGGAGTTCACTTGGGTGGAAAGGAATTCATTAGTTGGAGGCGGGTTTGGTTGAGGCTGTATAGATGGATAGGGTAGGTTAGTGTTGGGTCTTGGCATTGGAGGGTGTGGCCTATTCCCATTCGGCCTAGGAAAACTCCCATTTGCTTGATTGTTGGAATTATACCCTTGGGAGGAGTTTCCTTGGCTAGAATTCGGATTGAAGGTAGGTCTAAAGGGTTGGTTATTATAAGGACCTTGCTGAGAAAACCCTTGGTTTTGACCACCATATCCCACAGTTGCCACATAGTCGGGATTGTACCCGTATCCATCATAGTTCATGATTGGGGTTCCTTCTTGGTTATACCCCCTGTAGTTAACAACCGCTATGTGCTCAGAATTTGCACCCCCACAATATGATGTATCATGATTGGTGCCCCCACAGATTCTACATGAAAAGGGCGTCTCTTTAACCGATGATACATTGGAGCTACCTTGGGCGTATTTGAACTTGGACAACTTCTTATCCATGATAGCCTCGATTTTTGAAGTAATCGTGTCCAAGTTGCTTGAATCCATCCCTCCTCTCGGTAATCCATTACCCCTTGCTCCTCCCCAAGAGCTATTTTTAGCAACCTCCTCAATCTTAGCCCTCACTTGATTGCATGGGACTTTCGAAAGTTGGCCACCAACAGCCGAGTCTAGGAGTGCCTTGGTGGAGTCATTTAGACCATCATAGAAGAATGTATTGAGATGGTTCTCCCCGTACTCATGATGGGGGCATGCTCTTATCATTCTCTTAAACCGACTCCAAGTGGCACTAAGGTTCTCATCATCCTCTTGAGTGAATGACGCAATTTTCTTACGCTAATCCTGCGTTCGAACTGTGGGATAGAACCTTTCTAGAAATGTTGTCTTTAATTGAGCCCAATTAATGATTGAGTTGGGCTCTAAGCATTTATACTAATCCCGAGCATCACCAGATAAACTCAAGTGAAATAAATACATCCGTACATAATCCGGGCTATTGGGGCATGGAGGTGTGAGACCGCAAATATCTGAGAATGCTTCCAAGTGTTGGAGAGGGCATTCATTTCTCTAACCGCAAAAAGGGGTCTCTTTCACCATCCGGGTGAATTGAGGATGTATGTGGTAAGGGTTTGGGGCTATGGGTAACACTACACCTCCTTGAAATTCTTCGGAACCAGGCGTCCCAAATTGACCAAATAGTTATTGGTGGTTTTCGTCCATTGGTGGTGTAGGGTGGTTTAAGGTATTTGGTTGCGATGAGATTTGGGTTGGAATTCTCCGTTTGCTACGTTGAACCTCAGGGTCGTATGGTTCTAGTTGTTGGTTTGATCGACGTGAGCTATAGGGCATGCAAACAACACTAGAAACCAAATGTAAGCACTGACGAGCAGATTAAAAGACAATAAAATATATAAAACAAAAATAAATTACACCAAGGCTATAATCTAAACACTACGCCTTATCCCAGGCAACAACGCCATTTTGATAACCGTTCTTTTAGGTCGTTTAACTAAAAGAATAGTTATGCAAACTAAATTTATAAACACCCTAATACTACTACAACTAGTGTAGTGGTAAGTCGGGGATCGAACCACAAGGACAAGGGGCGATAGTTTCTAGACTTGATGCAAAGGGTTTATATGGAATTTGAAAGAATTATACTAATAACAGAAAAGGAAAGCAAGATTTTAAACGATGTTATGCTATGAAGGGAAAACAAGGATAGATTAGTTCCACCCTAGGAAGGACAATCGAACTATCCATACGCTAAATTAGGAGAAATCAGTCAACAATGAATCATGACACTCAAGATGATGAGAGGAAGTTTGTGACCCTATAAATCACAGGAACAACCTATATTCGCCCTATGTCTCCAAAGGAGTGGCAGGACAAGATTCGCATCGAATATCAATCAATCAACCATTAACAATCTCAAATCCTAACTCTACTCATGAAGAACGAGCCAACCTAGGGTTTCACCAATCAAACCCCTAAAAAAACTACTCACATATAGTAATAAAAGACATGATTGAAAGCATGAATAGACTAAATGGAAATGAACAAGAGAACGAAAAATTGAAGAACTATAACCAAACCGACAACTACTCTATCAAAACTATAAATGAAACAACGATAATATCTAGAGGAATGAAGTTTAGAAAAACAATACTTGAAAGCATTAAACGAACTAAAACAGAAAAGAAACAATACCTTGCATAAATGAAACTGCTTAAATGAAAGAGAAACCGAATATGAGATACAAAGCTTTGTAAATCTAAACTAATGCATGAAAGAAATGAAAAGCTTTAAAGTGATGTTCTAGGTTGAGGCACAAGAGCTCTCAAAGTAGGCATAAGGTTATGTACAGAGAAAGAGGGTATCTATACCCTAGGGACAAAAGGAGTAAAAGCCTAGGAAAAACGCTCGAGCACCGACTAAAGAAAGAACTAAAATCTGCGGGAAAGAAGGCCATTCGGCCGAATGAAGGGAAGATTTGGCCGAATGAGTGGCCATTCGGCCGAATGGGTATGCCATTCGGCTATATCAGAATCTTGCCGTTTTTGCACCCTGTCTACCATTCGGCCGAATGAGTGAGTGGAACCATTCGGCCAAATGGGTCTTGATTCGGCTGAATGAGTCTTCATTCGGCTATTCCCGAGAGCTTGATTTATGTGCTTGAATCCCTGTCTTCCATTCGACCGAATGGATGTCAGATTCGGTCGAATCTGAACCTAAACCTTGCTAAACAGTTCCTTTGAAGTGCCTAGTGGCTTCTAGAGTTTATGGGATCTTCGAGAGTGACTTGGAACGCATGCCCAAGCTATGATACGCGCATCCAAACTCTTGATAGAAGTGTCAAAGCCTCGAACACGTCTCATTTTACCTCGAAATCATCGAGATCACCTGAAATGATCTTAAAATAGCTCGAGGACAAGATCAAGGTAAAATTGAATGTAACGTGCATAAAACCAATATAAAAGCACGAGACTCGACACTAAAATGAGGTTGTAAACGTGCTCTAAAATGAGCACATCAGAACCTCGATTAGCTAGAGAAATGCATCTCTTAAGCACTTGTCCATTCTTAGAGCTATGTTTAGGCCTGATTCCCATGGTGGATATGTAAGCAACTTTACTAAAGGCCTTGCTATAATCATCGCAGTAATAACTGCAAATCTTCTCACTCTAATCAATTGTCCTAAGCTTAAAATCAAATGTTGGGCACACAAGCTAGGTGTCAAGCACCCAAAAATTGAGCGTTGAGCGCCCAAACCTAGGGCGCCAACTGAAATGGCTTCTGCTTCGTGTCTTACAACTGTGCAATTTCTATGAATAAGGTCTCAAGCGCTAAGCTCCTGCCCATGTGTTTGATGCACAAGCCATATGTTTAGCACCAATTCTTGAGTGCTAGCTAAAATGGTTCTTATATTGCCTGGTTTCTATCAGGCGCCGAGCAAAAGGGCTCCTGATTCTGTCTTGATGTCTTAGCGTCAATCATAAATTCTCCTGCTCTAAAGGCTTAATATTTAACTTGTTTGGATCTCAAAAGTGTGTCTAAACTTTGTAATAGGTTTAGTCATGATCTTTCATGATCATTTTGGCTCATTTGGTCTTAATGATCGGTTTTAAGTTTGTAAATGTTGTGTAAATGCGATCCTCAAAGCATGTAAATTGGCATAATAAACTTTTAAATCAAACTTAACTCCATTTACAGGAAGTAAAGGTTACATAAGATCCTAAATTTATGGCCTAATGCCTTATTTTAAAAGCTTAAATAAAGAAAAGTATAATTATAATGTGACAAAATAAGAAGTGGCCTTTGTAACCTAAACACAAAGCATTTCTTTTCTTTATGCAAGCTTTTCATTACCCCTAAGTCCTTTGGTGGCACAACTCACACACCTAAGTGGCCCTAAACCATTGGAGGCTTAGGCTTCAACATTCAGTCTTGGATAGGTCTAGAGGAAGACTCATGCAATTTGACTACCCACTATTTTCCCACATCCAACTCAAATAGCTCCCGTAGAGTATAGTCGTTTGAAGAGGATCTTACAAAGGCTACATCAGTTTTTCCCTCCATTACGATTCCTTAAGCTTGACCCACTCTTCCTTAAGACATATGCTTTTGGATTGTTCCATATCGAGGTCTAGAACCACTTGCTTTCGCCCAAATTGCCTTAAGATCCGGGCCGGAGTATAAAAGTCAACACTGAGAGACTTGGAACCCTCACAATACATTTCTTGTCGATGTCGGTCAATGCAATGACCTTCCACCATGGGATAATCCACTTTATAACAAACTCCTTCTTGGTAAAATAGGCTTCCCAAGGCTCTAAGGATGTGAGGTCATGGAGTTTCCTCCGCATTGTGAACCCCTTTTTGTTTTAGGTGGCAAGATTTTCGGGAGGAGCCAATAGTGTGAGCCTCTCCATCAACCAAACCTTCGTAACAAAAAGAAGAAGCAAATGAGCAACTCAATGTTCATGAAATTATAAGAAAAATAGAAAACAAAAAACAAAAGCTTACTTGAAGAAGGGTAGGGCTCCCTTCAAAACCTAAAGAATGATCCACATGACAAAGATTTAGGCCAACCATGAGCTCACCTAGAACGATTGACATTGGATTCTTTACGCTGGCACTTTGCTTCACAATCTAACTATGGAGGCATAACCTTCCACATTCCCCTTACTGGAAAAGAGGAACCGCACAAACAAACAAAAGTGTAAAACCCTCTTGCGAAATTCTTGAGCTTTTGGCTCATGGGTGGGATTAGAGAAGAGAGAAATCATACACTCCAAGTCTACCCTAACCCCAAAAATGACATCGCCAAGGGACTTACCCTTGAGGCCCAAATACCTCTGAAAGTTTGCATAGTAATACTCTTGCATAAGCAGAAGACAAGGTGGCTCGTTGATCGGCCAACCAATGATGGCCCTGAGCTCCTCGAGCATAGGCACTATCTTATTGTTTTTAAATTTAAAAGAGTGGGAGATCGGATACCAACCCTTGCAAGCTTCCGCAAGGAAATTTGTGTTGACTTTCATGAATCTTATATATGAAAGAACTCTAAGACATATATTATCGACCTCAAGTTTCCCACTGTTAGTCAAAGTGCTCAACCATGCATTCAATGCTAGCTCAAATTTAGAAGACATTTCTAGAGAGAAAATCAATTCAAAGAAAGTAAAAATAAGTTGTGTATAGTGGAAAGAAAATGTGCAATCCCATCAAGGGGTTTAAATTGCCAAATATCAGCTAGCCAAGGCCTGTGTGCAAGACGTAGAGTTCTAGTGCCTGACGCTAGAACCTAACTCCATATCTCAACCAAGCTAACTAATCTTATGCATATTGTTGTCTCCATAAGGCATATTATGCATTTGGACTCTTTTTAACCTATTTTCAAAAATTGAATTCCTAAGCTTATCAAAAATCACTAATTGACTCCCGATCTAATTTTTGACCCTAACCTTAACCCATAAACTAATCTTATTATCACTCGTAACCTAATGCATTACCCTCAAGCAAACTTTGAACCATGCCAACCCCGATCACCTTAAAAATCAAAACCTGACCCGATTAAACCAATTGTCTCAAATGAACCAAAAAATTTACGAGCCTTCCCCCAAAATTTTCATTTTTTTTGGATAGAGTCGGTACCCCTCTATGGCTCAAAAATAGGGAATATTTTTGCAAATTATTGTCCCCGCTCATTTAAAAGTTGCATTGTATCTAGCAAGTTATGCATCACATGCATCATTCATAGCGCTTGCACAGTAGACCCATGCATCATTCACGTTGCCAAGCAAAAGCATGCACAAGCACAGGCACACACATTCATAAATAAGAGTCTAGCTTTACATTAGGTCATAAATATTGATTTTACATCATATAGTGTCGTAGAATAGTCCTATATTATTATATTCTAGGTAGCAATATTGACAACAACTTTCGAGGCCCAGCAAACCTAAGAGTTGAGCACTAAAGATTGGAATAAATAAAGATGACTCAAAATTAACATAGTGAGCTCGAATCTACAAGATCTACAAAGTAAGGCACTCGTCAAGATTATACTAGCAGAAAAGAGAAGCTGCACAAGACCCATCCTACGCCTTCTTGCCAGACTTCCTGGAGGTAAAGCCAATTCCCTTATGAATCGCCCCCCTAGTACAAGGCCTAACCACATGTACCACTACCTAGATCGTAATCGATTGCTGGGCTAAAATCTTAAGCATTACTATCTAAAGTGGAGTAAGTGGGTGAGCTAGAGTCACTGTGACCACGAAGCACTCCTTGTCAGAGTAGTCGCCATCCTCAAGCCTTATATTTTCTAGTTCCTCTATCATCTCAAAGGTCTTGTGGGCATCCTCTTTAGACCTTCGGCTCGAGAACCCTGCAACACTTCTTAGTTTTGCATCCCTTTGTGCTTTAGACTTCGGAGTCATCTTGCAAAAGTAATAAACATCAATGCAAATACAAGGGTTATAGGCCCAAAAGTATCACAACAAATACTCTACAATCTCCAAAACTATACACAAGCAACAATCATAGGAGTTCACATACTTCATTGAAATGTCACAATCTAAGGAATTCTCAGATTTTTGTGAAATGTCACAGTCCTAGGAGTTTATAGACTCCATTAAAATGTTCTAGTCCTATAAATTCTTAGATTCAACTGAAATGTCACAATCCTTTGAGTTCACAAATTTGACTAAAAAGCATCCCTATTTCAGAATTTCTCTAATTCCATCATAATACAATAGTCTTAGGAATTCATAGATTTCATCAGAAAACTACAATCGTAGGAGTTCACAGACTCCCCTGAAGTACAACGAATTCAGGAACTCTCAAATTCCATACACCTTGGAGTTCATAGAGACAGACTTCTCTAAAATATTGTATACTCTAGAATTCACATATTCCATCACAAAAAAGTCTCAATAATAAAGGGGCTCATTCAAGTTCAAAAACCAGTCACATGCATTCTCAGACGTATACACAACTCAACAACAAATTCTTAGACTTCCATACCATCACAATAGCTCATAAATGCACAAAATAGTGGAAATTCTCAAATTTTCAATACGTCACCAAAATTTTAGATTTTGGGTCCAAACTAGGCTACAACATTCATAACATAACCTAACACCAATTATAATCTTAACTGGAACCCTACATGGCTTACATTGACCTAAATAGGCGTTAAACTTGGTTTCCCTACTAACGCCGATACTCAATGGTTTCTCAAACCAAACCTACTTTAAAGACTAGATCCATAACCTAGCACCATCAAATAACTAATTTGGCACCAAAAATCAAGCCATTACTACCCTATTAGCATGAACGAATCGGGGGCTTAAAAATTGACCCACTTCACCAAACTCAATAGAAATGAGAATTCATAACTCCGTAACTTATAAGTCATCATCCTTAAGAATAATTAAGCATAACACAGCAGCAAAATCGAGATAAAAAACATGTATCATTGATGTGCTCATTTTAGAGCACGTTTATAACCTCATTTTAGTGTCAAGTCTCATGCTTTTATATTGGTTTTATGCACATTATATTCAACTTTACCTTGATCTTTTCCTCGAGCTGTTTTTAGGTCATTTCAGGTGATCTCGATGATTTTGAGATAAAATGAGACGTGTTCGAGGCTTTGACGCTTCTATCAAGAGTTTGGATGCGCGTATCAAATCTTGGGCATGCGTTCCAAGTCACTCTCAAAGATCCCATAAACTCTAGAAGCCACTAGACACTTCAAAGGAGCTGTTCAGCAAGATTCAGGTTCAGATTCGACCGAATCTAACATCCATTCGGTCGAATGGTGGACAGGGATTCAAGCACATAAATCAAGCTCTCGGGAATAGCAGAATGAGAATTCATTTGGCCGAATCAAGGCCCATTCGGCCAAATGGTTTCACTCCTTCGGTCGAATGGTGGACAGGGTGAGAAAAGTCGAGGTTTCTGATATGGGCGAATGAAGAATCATTCGGCCGAATACACCACTCATTCGGCCGAATCCTCCATCCATTCGGCCGAATAAACCACTCATTCGGCCGAATCCTCCATCCATTCGGCCGAATACACCACTCATTCGGCCGAATCCTCCATACATTGGGCTGAATGGAACCTATGTCCGACTTTCTTGGTTCTTTCTTAGGCCGGCGCGCGAGGGTTTTTCCTAGGGTTTTACCCCTTATGTCTATAGGGTATAAATACCCTCTTGCTCTATACATAACCCTCATACCTACTTTGAGAGCTCTTGTGTGTCAACTTTGAACATCACTTTAAAGCTTTTCATTTCTTTCATGCATTAGTTTAGATTTACAGCTTTCATTGCACTTCCTTTCAAGCGTTGTATTTCGGATTCGGTTTCTCTTTTGTTCAAAAAATTTCATTTATGCAAGGTATTGATTCTTTTCTGTTTTATTTCGTTTAATGCTTTCAAGTATTGTTTTTCTGAATTTCATTCCTCTAGATATTATCGTTGTTTCGTTTATAGTTTTGATAGAGTAGTGGTTGGTTCGGTTATAGTTCTTCGTTTTTCATTCTCTTGTTCATTGCATTCAATTCGTTCATGCTTCCTATCATGTCCTTTATCATTTTGTATGCCCTAGTCATTATTACTATGTGTGAGTAGTTTTCTTAGGGGTTTGATTGGTGAAACCCTAGGTTGGCTCGTTCTTCATGCGTAGAGTTAGGATTTGAGATTGTTAATGATTGATTGATTGATATTCGGTGCGAATCTTGTCCTGCCACTCCTTTGGAGACATAGGGCGATTATAGGTTGTTCGTGTGATTTATAGGGTCACAAACTTCCTCTCGTCATCTTGAGTGTCATGATTCATTATTGACTGATTTCTCCTAATTTAGCGTATTGATAGTTTGATTGTCCTTCCTAGGGTGGAACTGATCTGTCCCCGTTTTCCTTCCATAGCATATTATCATTTTAGTTCTTGCTTTACTTTTCTGTTATTAGTATAATTCTTTCAAATCTCCATATAAACCCTTTGCACCAAGTCTAAAATCTATTGCCCCTTATCCTTGTGGTTCGATCCCCGACTTACTACTACACTAGTTGTAGTAGTATTAGGGTGTTTATAAATTTAGTTTGCATAACTATTCTTTTAGTTAAACGATCTAAAAGAACGGTTATCAAAATGGCACCGTTGCCGGGGACAGGGCGTTGTGTTTAGATTATAGTCTTGGTGTAATTCATTTTTTGTTTTATTTAATTTATTGTCCATTAATTTTCTTGTGAGTACTCATGCTTGGTGTCTAGTGTTGTTTGCATGCCATATAGCACACGTCAATCAAATCAACAACTAGAACCATACGACCCTGAAGTTCAACGCAGCAAACGGAGAATTCCAACCCAAACCTCATCTCAACCAAATACTTCCAACCCCCCTACACCACCAATGGACGAAAACCACCAACAACTTTTTGGTCAATTTGGGACGCCTGGGTCCCAAGAATTTCAAGGAGGTGTAGTGTTACCCATAACCCCGAACCCTTATCACATACATCCTCAATTCACCCGGATGGTGAAAGAGACCCCTTTTTGCGGTTTGAGAAATGAATGCCCTCTCCAACATTTGGAGGCATTCTCAGATATTTGCAGTCTCATACCTCCATGCCTCAATAGCTCGGATTATGTACGGATGCATCTATTTCACTTGAGTTTATCTGGTGATGCCCGGGATTGGTATAAATGCCTGGAGCCTAACTCAATCATTAATTGGGCTCAATTAAAGACAACATTTCTAGAAAGGTTCTATCCCATAGTTCGAACGCAGGATTAGCGTAAGAAAATTGCGTCATTCACTCAAGAGGATGATGAGAACCTTAGTGCCACTTGGAGTCGGTTTAAGAGAATGATAAGAGCATGCCCCCATCATGAGTACGGGGAGAACCATCTCAATACATTCTTCTATAATGGTCTAAACGACTCCACCAAGGCACTCCTAGACTCGGCTGTTGGTGGCCAACTTTTGAAAGTCCCATGCAATCAAGTGAGGGCTAAGATTGAGGAGGTTGCTAAAAATAGCTCTTGGGAAGGAGAAAGGGGTAGTGGATTACCGAGAGGAGGGATGGATTCAAGAAACTTGGACACAATTACTTCAAAAATCGAGGCTATTATGGATAAGAAGTTGTCCAAGTTCAAATATGCCCAAGGTAGCTCCAATGTATCATCGATTAAAGAGACGCCCTTTTCATATAGAAACTGTGGGGGCACCAATCATGATACATCATATTATGGGGGTGCAAATTCTGAGCACATAGCGGCTGTTAACTACAGGGGGTATAACCAAGAAGGAACCCCAGTCATGAACTATGATGGATACTGGTACAATCCCGATTATGCGGCAACTGTGGGATATGGTGGTCAAAACCAAGGGTTTTCTCTGCAAGGTCCTTACAATAACCAACCCTTTAGACCTCCCTTCAATCCGAATTCTAGCCTAGGAAACTCCTCCCAAGGGTATAATTCCAACAATCTAGCCAATGGGAGTTTTCCTAGGCCGAATGGGAATAGGCCATACCCTCAAATGCCAAGACCCAACCCCAACCTACCCTATCCATTATCACAGCCGTAACCAAATCCGCCTCCAACTAATGAATTTCTTTCCACCCAAGTGAACTCCCTTGTGCAGCAAAGTCAAACCCTCTCGCAAATCAATCAAACTTTGATGAATCAAATGCAACAACTTCAAGCACAGCAGAAGTTGTTTGAATCACAGCTTGCGCAGATAGCGAGTCCGCCCCCACCATTGCTACTTCCTTCTCACCCTCAACAAAACCCATCCGCCCAACCTTCACCTCAAAACTCTCCTAACTCTAACCCTAAGCATCACACCTGTAAGGCGATCTTCCTAAACTCTAGAACCTCATATCCTGCTCTAATTGTATCCAATGGAGATGATTTAAGGGAAGATTCCTCGAAGGGTAGTGCTAGTCTAAAATAAAATGAGCACAAGGAGAACCTTGAGGGGAGAAAAGAAAAGGAGGGTAGTGAAGAAAATGAGGGGCACAATGTCGAAGTCATTGGGCATGAGAGGGAGAAGAAAGATAAAGAAGAGAGATGGAGGGAGATACAGGAACGAAGTAAACTTGAGCGTCAACATGCTCCGCCTCTACCTTTTCCTTACAAGAAGGTAGAGAAGCAACTACAAGAAAAGTTTCTTAAATTCCTAGAGCATATGAGGCAACTTGAAATGAACATACCATTTTTAGAGGTCATGGAGCAAATGCCACAATATACTCAGTATCTGAAAACCCTCTTAAGGAACAAGAGAAAGCTTGAGGGCAAGGTTATCAATTTACCAGAGCAAGTAAGTGCCATCATTCAGGGCACATAGGCAAAGAAAGAAAAGGCTAGAGGACCCTTTGTGCTCCCAATCACCCTTGGAAAACTCAATTCTAAGGGAGCACTTGCTGACCTTGGGGCCTCCATTAGCCTAATACCAATGTCCAACGCCAAACAGCTAACCTGTGAGCTTAAGCCTTCGAAGAAAACAATCCAGTTGGCCGACCGTAGCATAAAAGTGCCATGTGGGGAATTTGAGGACCTTCTGATCCAAGTAGGGAACATAGTGGTACCATGTGACTTCGTGGTGCTTGATATGGCCGAGGATCCTTATACTCCCCTCATCTTAGGGAGGGATGCTTTGAAGACTTTGGGTGCCCTGATCGACTGTGAATCAGAAACTATAACCGTCAGGGTAGCCCAAGAGAAGGTTGTGTTTGCCTTTTCTAAGTCTTCAAAGGAACCCATGGTCGAGCGGATATGTTCCTTTGGAGTGGTCAAGAACGACGCTACGAAAGAGGTTGAGAGATGTAATGCTTTTGCTGCCCCAATTATAGTTGAGGTGTCGGATGAGGAGGACGAGCAAGAGCGTCTTATTTTTGGGGATGCGAAGGGAATTGCTCCGCAAACGAAGTTGTATTCCAAATCTGACGGTACTGACGAGCCAGCCCGCAAACGGAAAAGGGAAAGAAAAAGAAAAAATCTAAAGAGATCGGCGGCTCCACCATGGCTTGGGGAAGCCCCGCATTATAACCCACCTCCAGATGACCCTGGTTCTCCATTGCTTACTTCCGCCACTGTGGCTCGGTGGAGAGTTTTGATTCCCCACGCTGGAGGTGATGGTGATGCTAGGAGTGAATCCACTCCTACGGCAGGCACAATTTCATTGTTTTCTTTTTCTGTATAAACTTGTGCCTAAATATGTCGAACTTACCAACGTTAAACAAAAGTACTTACGGGAGATAACCCGGTGTTTGTTTTGTTTGTTTATTTGCATAGCAATAGCTTCCATAATACTGATCTTTCTCCCTTTTGTTCTCCTCTCCCAAGTGCCGAGACGGCTCTTGAGCTGTCTTGGGGAAGGGTCCTTGTGTTTTCAAAGCTTCGAAAGATAAACACTGTCAAAACTATTGCCTTGGTTTTTGTTTTAGTTTTTTTCTTTTACATGTCTAGGTGTGTTAAGGTTAATGTGCTTGAGTTGTGAAACTGACATGCTAGCTCCTGACGTGTACATTATAGTGGTCTTATGCATACTCATGTTTTTCCTAGCCTTGTGCCTATTTTGGGACCGAATGATTGATTGTTTTCCACCTGACTTGGGGGATCTAGTCCTGCTTGGTTTGTGGCTTGGATGACTACCTATTGAGGCACATTTCGACTAGCCTAGTGAGGATTGAGCCTTCTAGGACTCCATTGTGAGTCCTATGTTATTAAGTGTCAGTTAGAGAGTCTAAGTATTGTGTCTGTTCTCCTCCAGCATAGTCTTCTTTTGTAAAGGCCAGGGATGATAACACGTTTTAGTTACAGCTACATGGCCAAATTGCCTACCATGAACATCGATTAACTTTAGGGTAAGCCAATTTTGTGCCTTTACTTTTTCTTCGTAGCTACATCACCTAACTCCACATGAGCCAAATATTCCCTCTTCTTACCTAGAGGATAGTTAAGTGATCACAGTGAAGTGGTGCCCGCTGCATTGTGGTGAAAGATTTTGGTTTAAAAAAATCATTGTCGTATGATATGACCCTTTACATTACTCTTAGTTTATTTCAAAAACATTTTCTTGAAAACAAAAAGAAAAAAAAAGAAAAAAAGAACAAAAAAGAAAAGAAAAAGAAGAGAAAAAGAAAAGAAGCAAAGAAAAAAATAGAAAAAGAAAAATTCGAGAATAAAGTTGGTGTAATGAGTTCATTTATGCGTATCCAGAGAATTTTGGGAAGTGGCGTTGTTTTCAGAAGTCATAGCCATCCTTGGTTTGATTACCTTAGATTGCTTACTATCCTCTATTTGAACTCCTCATCCCCAAATTTTACCCTACCTTGATCCCAGCCTACATTACAACCGTTTTCAAACCTGTTCGACTTGGCCTGATTAGCAAGTTTTGTGCGGGAGAGTAGATAGGATGCAATCCCTAAGATTTCTCCTTGATTGAGTGTTTAATTCCCGACTCATCTTAAGTCGGACGTTTATGAGCAAAACACGTACCATATTAAACACACGAGCGTACTAGAAATTTCCCACATCTTTTGGGAAATAGCATGGGGAGCGTGGACTTGTGACCTCATTAGGTAGTGGGTGGCATGGCCTGTGTTGTAGCTTTTCCAGTATTCCCGAGTCTGTGGAAAACGTTGTTTATCTTGGTATTATTCTCTTTTGAGTCCATTGTACTTGCACACCCATGGCTAGGGAAGAGTTTTGCGCGTACACAACTGGCATTGTCTTGTTTTCTGCTCACCTTGCTTTTCATGAGCTTTGCTCATGCTGTAGCCTTGCTAGTTCATTTGCTAGGGACTAGGAAAGGTTTGGCATGGGGGAAGTTGATGTGCTCATTTTAGAGCATGTTTACAACCTCATTTTAGTGTCAAGTCTTATGCTTTTATATTGGTTTTATGCACATTACATTCAACTTTACCTTGATCTTGTCCTCGAGCTGTTTTTAGGTCATTTCAGGTGATCTCGATGATTTCGAGTTAAAATGAGACGTGTTCGAGGATTTGACGCTTCTATCAAGAGTTTGGATGCACGTATCATAGCTTGGGCATGCGTTCCAAGTCACTCTCGAAGATCCCATAAACTGTAGAAGCCACTAGACACTTCAAAGGAGTTGTTCAGCAAGGTTCAGGTTCAGATTCGACCGAATCTGACATCCATTCGGTCGAATGATGGATAGGGATTCAAGCACATAAATCAAGCTCTCAGGAATAGCCGAATGAGAAGTCATTCGGCCGAATCAAGGCCCATTCGGACGAATGGTTTCGATCGAATGGTGGACAGGGTGAGAAAAGTCGAGGTTTGTGATATGGGAGAATAAAGAATCATTCGGCCGAATACACCACTCATTTAGCCGAATCCTCCATCCATTCAGCCGAATACACCACTCATTCGGCCTAATCCTCCGTACATTAGGCCGAATGGAACCTATGTCTGACTTTCTTGGTTCTTTCTTAGGCCGGAGCTCGAGGATTTTTCCTAGGGTTTTACCCTTTATGTCTATAGGGTATAAATACCCTCTTGCTCTATACATAACCCTCATACCTACTTTGAGAGATCTTGTGCCTCAACTTAGAACATCACTTTAAAGCTTTTCATTTCTTTCATGCATTAGTTTAGATTTACAGCTTTCATTGCACTTCCTTTCAAGAATTGTATTTCGGATTTGGTTTCTCTTTCGTTGACACAATTTCATTTATGAAAGGTATTGATTCTTTTCTGTTTTATTTGGTTTAAAGCTTTTAAGTATTGTTTTTCTGAATTTCATTCCTCTAGATATTATCGTTGTTTTGTTTACAGTTTTGATAGAGTAGTTGTCGGTTCGGTTATAGTTCTTCGTTTTTCATTCTCTTGTTTATTGCATTCAATTCGTTCATGCTTTCAATCATGTCCTTTATCATTTTGTATGCCCTAGTCGTTATTACTATGTGTGAGTAGTTTTCTTAGGGGTTTGATTGGTAAAACCCTAGGTTGGCTCGTTCTTCATGCGTAGAGTTAGGATTTGAGATTGTTAATGATTGATTGATTGATATTCGGTGCGAATCTTGTCCTGCCACTCCTTTGGAGACATAGGGCGATTATAGGTTGTTCGTGTGATTTATAGGGTCACAAACTTCCTCTCATCATCTTGAGTTTCATGATTCATTATTGACTGATTTTTCCTAATTTAGCGTATTGATAGTTTGATTGTCCTTCCTAGGGTGGAACTGATCTGTCCCCATTTTCCTTCCATAGCATATTATCATTTTAGTTCTTGCTTTACTTTTCTTTTATTAGTATAATTCTTTCAAATCTCCATATAAACCCTTTGCACCAAGTCTAAAAGCTATCACCCCTTATCCTTGTGGTTCGATCCCTGACTTACCACTACACTAGTTGTAGTAGTATTAGGGTGTTTATAAATTTAGTTTGCATAACTATTCTTTTAGTTAAACGACCTAAAAGAACGGTTATCAATCACCAAGACCCAGAACTAGGAAAGAAAACTGCCTCACCCCCATACATCACCAAAAACTGCCTCAAAACCTCTTAAATTTGTCACCTATGTGTAAAAACTAACCTACACATCATATACATACATATAATAGATTTTATGGGAATCTAAGAAAGAAAAAAACTCTAATATGTTAATTAATAAGCTTAGGAGAGGAGACTAGATGATATTTCATTGAAGTATGAGGGCCCAAGGCCTTGGAATGAGGAGAAGATCAAGATCCTAAGAAATCATATTATTCATAAAGCTAAGCCTAACACCACTACCCAAAGCCTTTTCCTATTTTGTTACAAACCCTTTCCTCAAATTACTCATATTATACCCCGTAGTCCTTTCTACTCTAGAAAGTTGAGTCATAGTCGGTGTATTAAGGCAAAGGTCAAGCATATTGAGAGAGCATGGCAATTAAGATGTTGAATAATATGTCATTACCCTATTGTGTTATTTTTTCAACTCCCTCAAGAAGTAATGAGTAGCTAATTCCATAAGGATGGAAAATGAGGCTTGGGAAAGTGTGGTTGTGCTTTGATTTAGGTGCATAAGAGTTGTAATTCCTTACCCTTTCTTAGTTATCCTTTATTCATTCTTAAGCTTTCTTTATTATGTCATCTCTTATTGTTTAGAAAGTTGATATACTTTATGATGTTGTCCTATGAATGCCCACTCATTTCATCTTTTTATTTTCCTTTTCCATTTTCTTATTTTTTCGTTTAATTTTTGAAATGCTTTCCTTGGTTTTCTTTTGTTTTGAGAGTTTTGGGTCACCTCCCAGGAAACCCTTACAAGAACACAATCGTCCTCCTAAGCGATTCAGAGGTTTAAAGGGCTTGTTGATTGATCCTAAAATCAACCATGACTCCTACGAAAGTGAGTTAGGTTTTTAGTTATGTAGTTTGTAGAGTTAGTGCATTGATTTTTTCTCTTCTTTTTTCTAAAGTCTTGCTCGAGGAGGAGCAAGGGCCAATTTAGGGGGTTGCCTTTTTAGCAGAGTTTTCGTATTTTTTTGGCCTAAAGTTTGTCCCATTTTGTACCATTTTGCATCATTTTATGCATTATTCGAACTTAGGATCATTTGTTGTGTTTCCATCCTGTTTCCCTTTATTTCCCTTGTCTTTTCTACTTTTATGTGTCGTTTTGTTTTCTCAATGCAGGTATCTAGTTGGCATGAGCACAAGAAATGAGGAATGGAAATGTTAAGTAGAAAAGCCGAGAAGAAAATCCAAGAGATCGCTAGAGAAAAGAAGCTAGAGGCTTCTTAAGGCATGAAGAACTGAGTAGGTGCTTAGAAGGATTCCAAGTGGAGAGGGCACTAAGAGGGCACTCAGATTTAAAATTTTCCTTCTGAGCAGGCGCTTAAATTATTATCAAGCGGCCTCTCAATTCATTCTAGGGTCTGAAATCCTTTTGAGCAGGAGCTTAAAATTTCAGTTAAGTGGTCACTTAGTTCAATCTATAGCTCAACACTTTGTATGAGTGGATGATCACAACTTGTACTAAGCGGCCTCTTAGGCCAATTCTGGGCAGATGCGTATACTTCTCAAACTCTTTTACGAGGGCTTTAAAGGGCAGTAGCTATACATCACATGGGGAAGATTAAATCATTTATTATTCAGTTTTTAGTTCATAGTTTATCTTAGGTTTAGAGAGTAGATAGCATAGTTTAGGGTTTTACTTTTCTATCAAAAAATTTCTTAGATTAATTGAAGAATTATTCTCGGTTTTTTCTATTAACAACGTATTCACGTCAAAGCTTGTTAGACATCAAAATTTCTTATATAAATTAGTATTTTGTTTCCTTTCTCTTGCTTTGTATTTCATATTTTCTAGGTTTATTTCATAATAGTAGTTAATCTTTGTTTTTTATTTGGTAGTATGTCTCGATTATTCAATTTTGCAATGTTTGTTAATTCTAATGAGTAGTTAGATTAGTTAGGGGATAAGTTGAAAACCTGATATCGAGCATAAATGATGTTTAAGTCTTGGAGTATCTTTCTTGATGAATGATATGTGATTTTATGTCAAGTTTTGGTTGAAGCCTTGACTGTCCATATAGGTTTCTTCCTTTTGAGTTCCTAGGTCAAAGATATTGAGAAATACTGATTTAGGTAGTAACACGATGTTAAATGTTATTGGCTTTTGACCAATTGTTTGTTGTTTTGAATCTATTGTGTTGCTTTGATGCTTCAAATACAATTAGGCAAGAAATCTTATAGGATTAGATATCATTCATCACAACACCTATTATCAACAAAACCTCAACTTAACTATTACAAGTAATGGATAACTAAGGGTCAAATCTACAAAGAAAGACTTCTAATAGTTACTGAATTCTACCAGTTCCACTTTAAGCTAGCGCAAAAAAAAGCAAAGATTATGTTTAAATCTAACTAAAATATGATGTGAGTTTCTATAAGACTTATTCTATAAAGGTAAAAGCATTAGGGATTCGGGAGTAAACACCGATTCCTAACACGAATGAGCTAAAACTAGGAATTGGACTCAAAATGAAATAATATAAGGCTCACTAATGCACTACCAACCTATAATTTGAACCTAAACACGCTGCAAGAATGGGTTTTCAACCAAGAACCAACCTCTCGGTCATCGTCAAGGAAGGGCATTACAATTGTTATTTTTTGCCTAATCGTATTCTAACGCATCCAAGAAATACAATAGATTCAAATCAACAATCAATAGATTACAATTCAACACATATTATAATATTCACTACCTAAATATGCATCTCTTAATGTCTACCTAGGAACGCAAATGAAAGAAATCAATATGCCAAATTTAGACTCCAACAAAAACCAGACATCAAATCACACATTAATCATTAAGAAACTAACTCCATATTTTAAACATCATCTATGCTCATGATCAATATTCCTGTTTTAAGTTAAAAGAGGGGGAGGGGATATGAGTAGAGGAGGTACCTCCCAGGGTTTAAGGTGGAGGCCCTTATGAGCGTGGGCGCTAGGGTCCTACAGTTGTAGCCTTTGATGAGTGAGAATCTTCTAGAGGTTGCCTTCTTCTCGCTCTATTCAGTAAGGGGGTTTGGAAGGTAGTAGTGTATAACCCTCCTCACCTTCTACCCATATACCTTAGGGTTGGGAGTGTACTTAATGAAATTCATCCTCTTCACGGAATCTATGTCGATGTAAATATCATTTGCATCAATAGGGGTAAGAAGCTTGCATTGCTTTGCAAAACCCAAAGCATTGTTATAGTAGTGACCATTCCCTAATAAGAATGTCACTAGTCAACCCACCCCTTTTGTGCTGAACTAGGGGTAACACTCATCTACTTTTTCTCTTCCTTGCTCTCCTCTAACTGAACCTTATCTCCACTAGTCTCCTCCATATCTATATCCTTGGAACTCTTGGTTTAACTTTCACTCATCTTCTTAAGCACTCTCTAAGGTGCTTCACTCAAAGCCTTTTTACTCTTAATCACAATGGCATTACCATGCTCAGTGGGATTTATGCCTTGGTTAGGGATTGAAGGTCTTGGGCCATCCTTAAGGGCATTGGCAAGCTAGGCCATCTGACTCTCAAGCATTTTATTATGGGTTTGCATTTGACTTAGGCTTTCCTCAATGTCATTGTTTTTCTTGGTTTGGGTGGCCACAAAGCTCTCTATCAAAGACTCTAAGTTAGACATCTAAGGTGGAGGTTAAGTTAAAAGGACATTAGGCCTAGGTCCTGAATTGAAACCAGGTGGGTTCTATTGGTTATGGTTTTGGAATTGGCCTTGATTTAGGATTTGAAACCTATTATGATTCTGATTTGAACCATAATTCTCATATCCTTTAAAACTACTTTGACCTTGGTTTTCATAGTTCCTATTTCCTTGGCTATTCCCTTGGTTTTGAAAGTTTCCTTGGTTATTCCCATTAAAGTTCCTATTCCCCTAGTTCTGCCCATTTCTCCAACCAAATTTGGGTAAGCTCTCCACCCTAGGTTAAAGGTGTTAAAGTAAGGATCAAATTCGGGGTTAGGGGCTATATTATTCATGGCATTAACCTATTCCATGCGAGACGCTACATTCCTTATAGACATTAGTAAATGATATTGCAAAAGGTTATGTCATAAGAGCGTTAGAGCTAGATGCTTGTGGGGAAATCATGCCACGCATTGGATTATTAAAAATAACGTCATTGAATTTTTCAGTAAATGCATCTATCATAGAAGAAAGTACATTAATAGAATCTACTTAATACATTTCTCGTCGTTTGGGCTACACTCTCTCACCTTCATTCCAATCAGCAAAATTTTCAATAGCTTGCTCATTCACTTTAAATTCTTCAGTTGGGCTCAATCTTAATATGGCTCCACCGGCTCCTACATCAGTGCTAGTCTTATTATGCTAAGATAGTCCATTATAAAATCTATGAAAAAGTAACCACTTTTTCATTCCATAATGTGTGCATACCTTTATCAAACCCTTAAATTGTTCCCATGCTTCAAATTGAGTTTTATCTCCTTTTTCACGAAACGTTGTAATTTTATTCCTTATCTTAGCAATCTTTGATGGTGGGTAAGTAAGGGTTGAATCCACATGGAAAGGCTTCTAATAGCTAGCAAATTCTAGTAGTTCAACTACGAGCTAGCTCAAACTAAAGCAAAGATAAGGTTTAAATCTAACTAAAATCTAATGTAAGATTCAAAAGGACTTGTTCTATAAAAGTAAAAGTGCTAGGGGTTCGGGATTTAAAACTTATTCCTAAGACAAATGAGTTAAAACTAGGAACTGGATTCAAAATGAGATAATATGAGACTCACTAACACACTACCAACTTATAAATCGAACCTTAACATGCTGCAAGGAAGGGGTTTCAACCAGGAACCAACCTCTTGGTCATCTTCAAGGAAGAGCATTACAATTGTAATTTCTTGCCTAATTGAATTCTAAATTATCCAAGGAACACAATAGATTCAAATCAACAATTAATAGCTCGCAAGTAAACAACATTTAACATCGGGTCACTACCTAAATCTGCATTTCCCTAGGAAAGAAAATGGAAGAAATCTATATGGTCAATCTATATTCCAACTAAAATCCAACATCAAATCACACATTAATCATTAAGAAACCAACTCCATATTTTAAACATCATCCATGATTAGGATCGGGTTTCCACCCTCTTCCCTAACTAATCAAAGTACTCATAATTAAAATTAACAAACATTGCAAAGTTGAATAAACTTGAAATACTACCAAATTCATGAACAAAGATTAACAACTAATATGAAATATACCTAGATTTAATTAGCATAAGTCATGCAAAAGCATAAACAATAGAAAATACAAAAAATAAAACAAGAGAAGGGAAAGAAAATACTGAATTTTATAGATTGAATTGACTTTTAACATGCATTGAGGTAATCTAGTTGAATATAGTAAAATCGAGAACAAAAATCTAAAACTAATCTACGAAATTATGAATGAAAATATGAAACCTTAAACAATGCTCTCAAAACACTAAACTAGCACTATAGGCTAAAATTATGTGGTAATAAATGAATGAATCCCCTTCATTCCTTCTATGACTCTTTCTTTCTCGTAGAATAGATGGAACATATACTAGTAGAAAACACTACAATTGCTGCGGTTAAATACATTTCGAAGCACATGAACCTAAATGTTGCGGTTATTTAAAAAATCATAGCATTTATTACGAATGTTGCTGTTATTTAAATAACCACAGCACTTGTGGTTATAAGTGTTGCGGTTATTAAAAAACCGCAACATTTATTTCCGTTATGAAATGCCCATGGAAAAAAGAATTTTGGAAAAATATCATGGTCAAAAGTGCTGCGTTTTTTTTAATAACCGCAACACTTGTGCTATAAGTGCTACGGTTATTTAAATAACCACAGCACTTACTAATGGCCTAAATATATCCATGAATATTTGCTGCGGTTATTTAAAATAACCGCATCAATTATAACATAAGTGCTGCGGTTTTTTAAATAATTGCAGCAAATATTCATGGCTTGGAAAATGAAAATGTTAATATATTAATGAACAAGTGTTGCGGTTATTTAAATAACCGCAACACTTGTACTTGTAATTGTTGTGGTTATTTAAATAGCCGCAGTATTTGTTCATTAATATATAAACCCATCCTTTTCTTTTCCAGGCCATTTCAAAACACGAAAACTTCCCCAGACTCCCAACACTTTAGCGCACGAAAAAAAAACCTAACCCTAACCCCACTTCGTCTTTATCCCTACCCTTATAACACCCACTACCTAAGTTTCTCCTCTCTCCCGCTTATGCCTCCATAGATATGCCTTGAAGCTTACTCATCTCTCCCACTTGTGACTCCATGGATATGCCTTGAAGCTTACTCATCTCTCCCATTTTGAAGAATTCTACATACTCTAAAGTTCAAAATCTAACGGTTTACGGTTTGTATATGCCTCGAACTCTAGTGTATATTTTTTTTAAAATTTTTTTGTCCATAATTTGTTAATATATAAATGCAAAGATGAGAAACTCTTATATGTTCAGATTAGTATGTTAAATGTTGTGTTTATAAAGGAATAAGCCTTAAAAATCGAATATCATGGATTATAGGGTGGTAGAGGCCTTTTTTGGAGATAATGAGTGGACAAATCCCCCAAAGGGTGATTTGCACCAGTAGATCTCAAAAAAATACACAAGTTTAACATATTATAAGCCCCATTCGGAGTCCCGTAGCCAATTTTATGGCTTCTCAAAGTTTTTTTCAATATTTCTAATAATACGTCATCAAGGCCACTAAAGTGTAACATAGTTGTGTAGTACCTTCTAAAATAGGGGGTTTTAAAAAAAATTACACCATTCGGACTACCGGGCTAAGAGATATGCCTCTTTGAACTTTCCGAAACCTCGGAATAGCACCCTAAATCTATGAAGAATGATTGGTTGTTTATATTGAGTATAAAATATTGTAGATCAACATTTTGCGTGCCAAAATGAGTGGTCATAATAGAATTTTGGATTTATATGCTTCACGGTTGATCATTTCTTAACTTTTCTTATCTTTTATGACATATTATTTAACACATTATGCATGATATTCTTAGCTTAGATCAGATTATGTTCTTGATTAAATGTGTTGTGTTGTAATAGTATATAAAAATTTTGAGAGATATTAATTATTAATAATATACTTTTATATGCATGTAAATTAACACATAAAATGACCTATTAAATTTTTTTGTTCTAGAAACCATCAATTGCTGCGGTTTTATGGAAAAACCGCAGCAAATATATCTATTATTTGCTGCGGTTTTACCAAAAAACCACAGCAAATAATGCTAAATTTTTTTTAAAAAATATTTGATGCGGTTTTTTGGTAAAACTGCAGCAAATAATAGATATATTTGCTGTGGTTTTTCTAATAACCGCAATATTTGTTGTTTTTATTGCTGCGTCTAAAAAACCGCATCATTTGTTGTTTTTCCATGTGCTTCGCCTATATGTGCTTCGTATCAATAACCGTAACATTTGAAGCTAAAAAACCGCATCAAATAGACATTTTTCTACTAGTAAATATCACAAAACTGCTAAAATAGAGCTGAGCAGGCGATTAGTTTAGAGTAAAGCACTCGCTCATTAGCCAAATATCCGGATTCTAGTAACTGCGCGGCCGCTCAGTTCAATCATGAAAAACATGAAGAAAAACACAACAAGAACACAAAGAAAGCTCCTAAGCCTAAACTATGTACAAAGTGATTGCAAAATAGGATAAAATGAGATAAACATGGGCCAAAAAGAGTGCAAAACTCTGCTAGAAAGATGCAAATAAGTTACATAAATGTCACCCATTAGTAAATTGTTTTATAGTCTCTTTTTTCATGTAATAGTATTTATTGATATACTGACCTATCTGTTTTTATAATATACTTAAGTTTTTATAATGTACATTACATATTAACATGAAACATATAGGATTTGTGGATATAGATAATGTTTCTTATAGTATAGTGACAAGTTTACTACTTTATTTTTTCTATAACAATTGTGCAGTATTGCTTCTTCCTGAATGTGACTTTTTTTATTCTTAGACTGATTCTTATCATAGTGACATTACTTTTTATCATATAGACCTTAATTATTATCATAGTGAACTTAATTTTTATAGTGACCTTAACTCTTATCATAGTCACCTATTTTATTCCATAGTATTTACTATATTTAGGTTAAAAATCTTTTTTTATATATAGTTATCTATTTTGGCATATATAGAATTATTTATTTTATTAAATATCATATTATTAATAAAAATTATAGTTATCCTATAATTTGTCATAGATACCTTTATATTAGTAATAATTACCATTCTCTTTGAGAATTATCATTGTATGCCATTCAATTATGTCTTGAGTTTGATTATAGTGACATCTTTTAATTTGTTTATATATAGTAACCATAGGTAGTAGCTTTCATTTTTTTATTATAACCAAATAAAACAACATTGTAATTTATAAGTTAAACATATAGTTACCTTTTAGATTATTACAGTTACCTTTATATTTTTTTATTGTGACCTTTTATTTTAAAAATACAAAATATATAACTATAGTTACAATTAACATGGTCAATGTATGTTTGTAGTGTCCTTTTTTATTCACGTAGTTACCGTATTTACTCCTATAGTAATATTTTAATAACTCATTTACTATTATGAAGTGTAAAGTATATCTAATAGTAACCTTTTTATTAGTTATAAGGACATTTTAAGCAAGAAGATAATGCTCCCACATTCTAATAACAGTGTTGTTTTCCATTGAAAGACCAAAAATATTTCACAGGACCTATGTTCACTCATGCATTGCAAGAAATATAGTTTTTGAGAACAACGGTCTTTTTTCTATTAGTCCTTTAATATTGATTAGAGGTAGGACTAGCAAGACAATGATTATGTCTTTCAACAAATATGAAAATGGAGTATGTCCTAATTAATTTATTAAGCTTAAATATCAACTTGGCTTTACATCCAACTCATTTTATGCCTCTTTTATACTATTTAATACCACTATCATTCTTCTAAACACTAGATACCATTAAACCCTCTCTACTATAAACCAAATACTTCAACCCAATAATACTTATGTGCTTGTATGTATAAGATTAACAGGGTTCAAATAATCCACATATTTCAGCATAACAATGGTAAAAATCCTCTATGTTTTCTATACTTTCAAACATGTTACCATCACAAGGCTTTTTTTATCTTCAGAACAATATGAAAACCACTCTATAGTACCATTTGGAGTAACATGTGTTTTAGTTCTAGGAGTTATGATAAAAGTTAGAGATGTAATATTTATTGTCATTGCATTATATAAAAGGGTTACTATATATAAAAAAAGTGTAACTATGCTTGTTATAATAGTAACTATGACTGTAATAAGAAAACTATCCAAGTTTGATATATGCAACTATATATTTAAATTAAAAGGGTCACTATCTATAAAAAGGAGTATCTATAGGTTTTGAAATTGTATCTATGATTGCAAACTGAAAATTTATACAAATTTCACATCTCCACCTAATTTGTAAATTAAAAAGGGCACAATTTATAAACAAAGAGTGACTATGTTTTTGACAAAAGAACAAGAATGATTGTGATAAATAAACTATCCAGGATTCACATCTCTAATCATTTGTGTAAATTGAAAGGGACACTATCTATAAACAAATAGTAACTTATATACTTTTCTAATAAAAATAACTTTGTAAATTTAAAAGGTCACTATGCTACAAAAATGTAGTATCCAATAATTTAAAAAATGCTGGGAGAAAAGAGTAACTATATTGTAAAAAAAGGTTCTAAAATTTGCAAATAAAAATCGCTAGGCTTATGTTGAAAACTAGATGTAAATTTTAAGTATGTCTCAAAAATTAATGAATTAGCATTAATTGTCAAGTAATCCGAGTAATTCAATTATGTATAATCATTAATACAAGATGTGATTGACAAAAACAATATCTTAAAGAGTGGTTATTCTGTACTATTTGTATGACAATGTAATTGATTGAATAGGAAATTATGATTGTGATATCACAATTCATATGAAATCAAAATATTACCTTCATAATTTGTTGCTAAAGCATTAGTTCCATGATTCGATGATTTTGTATGCAATTCTTGATTCGATCCCATTGCAATTTCTTTAGATAAAACATTTGAAGAATTAATAGATCTGGAGCTTACAATTAGTTCATAGTTTATTGTTGAGGAGTTTGCATTCAATTTGGTGTTCGATACAAAATTAATTGAGGAGAAGAAGAGAAGCTCTGGCTATGCTGAAAGGAGGATAGAGAAGCTCCATGAGAGAGAATTTGGGTGAAGAAACAATTTTGAGAGAGGAGTTGTATGTGTCGTGCGTGTCGTGCGTGAGTTATGCCAATTCAATTATGAATTTTGGTGACCATTAGATCTAATCAAAATCAACATTGGATATATGTAAAAGTTGAAATGAGAAGAGTCCTTAAAATAAGAAGGATGAGAAGATATTTTAGCCCTTTATAATTCTAATATATCAATTTGCAAACTTAAACATTACCACACTCCCTTTCCCTTGACCTAGTCCTTTGTTTGTCCCTCTTAAAAACAACACCATAAAAGAGGTAAGAATATATGTCCACTCTTTTTTCTAACCTCTTCGCCTATCAAACCTCCATTATACTTTATCTCATCCATTTTCATCTCCTTCATATAGTTAAACCTACTCTCTCTTTTCAACTCTTGGAAAGTTTTTCTTTGTCAAATATGGTCATTATATTCTCTCCCTCTCTATCTTAATTTATCTAACATGCAATTTGAGCTTTGCATCATTGATTTTCGATGATTATTTAAAGCTTAAATTTTAAGTAATGTCACCATTGAAAAACTTCCAATCCCCATCCTCTTTGTTTTTCAAGGTTTTCTTCTTCCATTCATTGTTAGTTATATACATATTTTCTAAATTTTAGTAATGGAATGAGAAATAATGACATTTATATAGAAATTCTTCATTTTTTAACATAGAAATTTATTTCTATTTTATTTTTATAAAATAGAGATAATGGAGAAGCTAGATAGTTAATTAGAGTATAAGAGAGATATAAAATTAGATTTGATTCATAGTATTTGCTCTATTTTGTAAGGCTGATAGATATGTATTGTATAAAGTATTACTATTCATTTTACCTATTTTTTAGTTAATTAAAATAATTAGCATAATTAGTATGTTTCCTAATCTTGAGCAAACACATTTGCTCATTGGACCAAATAAGAGAATTGATCAATTTTTTGAAGAAAGTTTTCAACAATGAGTTAACCAAGTGTTTTTTTATTTGTCAAATGACTAATTTTTTAATGAAAATTTACAACAAAATTTTGATGAAATGAGAAAAATAAGTATTTTTTTCATTTGTCAAATGACCAATTATTTTATTAAAATTTAAACCAAAAACTTCTCGTTTATTTAAATGAGAAAAGCAAGTTGTGATTACAAGGTGCAAGCAAAGAGGAGTTCTTGGCAATGCTACAGAAAACACAAGACAATTTTGGAGATAGCTCTTGATGCAATTAAAAGATTTTGGCGAATCATTGTCTCATTCCTTAGCTGCATCCTTTTTCAGTTGATGGAAAGACTGGCTCATAAACCATGGTGAGCTTGACAATGAAGCAGCTGAAGTACAAGAGTTGACCCTAGGATCCTTTATTTTCTTTATCATTTTTAGGGCATGTCCTTGTTAATATAACCCCTTGACTTTGCTAGGATCAACATCAATGCCTTTAGAGTTGATGACATACCTAACAACTTGTCTATTTTTACACTAAATACACACTTTTCATGGTTGAGTCTCATGTTAAAACGTTGGATTCATTCAAAGAAATTTTACAGGCAAGATGCCCTAGGTGATATTTGGATTTCACAATGATATCATCAACATACACCTCCACCTCATTAATAAATAAAAAGAGAAAATTGAAATTAGTACATAAGAGGAGAAAATATAAAAGAAAAGAGTAAATGTGTTAGCCTATTAGCTGCTCAATGAGTTAATGCCTCTAACGTTTGAAAGTTATACATATAGATTAGGGGTTATAAAGGGGTTACCCCTTTTAGTAGCAGGTAAAGAAATACCATATATTATATCAAACATTTTTTAATAAAGAGAGAAGCAAGTAGGAAAACTCAAGCTGAATTTTTATTTGACTTCCAATAGGTAAGGTGGAGTAACAAGCCTAGTATATGCTCATGAAGTTTATGCCCCTACGACTTGCAAGTTAGAGAAATAGACAAAGGGGCATGTAGGGATAGGTCCATAGAATCAAGGAACAAACAAATTCTATCATATTTTCTTTCAAATTTGCAAATAAAGAATGAAGGAAATAGGCAATGTGAAGCTAGATATCTTCCAAATTTCTAATAAAAGAGACAAGAATAAACAAAATTTGTTATTTTTGATAGCAAAGTATAGATACTTACAAATCCGTAACTAACTAATAAGAAGGAGACTTTCAATATAACTTGTCATAGGCCTTTTCTCTATAGTATATATTAGGTAAAAAGAAATGAAATCCTAAGTACTAAGATCTAAGGTAAACAAAATGAAACAAAAGATAAGAAAAAGTAGATGAAGCCTATAAAGAATTGGTTGAAGAGTAAGAAGATGCAGATAGCTTCCAATGTTCCTATTTAGTTAGTCCTTCATTCATGCCCAAATCAAATTAATTTAGTGAGAAAGATGGCCCAAATGCTTATGTATCCTTGATAGACTTGAGAGTGGATCTTCAGCAAACTCAAGCCCTCACTTAGTCATAGATACAAGGGAAAGCTTTGTCAAAGTTGCCAAAGCAAGAAAGTGTAGAAAAAAGGAGAAGACTTAGGATTGGCTTTTTGCTAAGCCTTTTCTACCTTAGGAGGAATAAGGAGAATTATTTATTCCTATTTTCCTCAATAAGCACCCAATCTAAATTTGAATATTCATGTCTGACATAATACCATGTTGCAAAGTAGCATGTTTCTTAATAGCTCTGCTCCAACTCTAGTAGTCTAAGCCTTAAGAGTAGGGGCTTGAACAACCTCTATTTTTTTTATCTTGAAGCTTAGTTGCCTTATTAGCTTTTAACTTATTCTTTAACTCTTGGAGCTTCACAATATAGGCAATCTTCATAGAAAAATTGGCTTCCTCAATAATTGCATTAACTTGCACCTTTATGTTTGCAAGCATGTAAACTTTCTCTAGGTTGAGCTAGTCGACAAATCGTTGAAAATATTTTTAGATTTGGCCTTAGACTTAAGTTCTTTAGCCTTAGTTTGGTGATTAGTCTCTAACTAGGAAACCTTGGCTTAAAAGTCTTCACTTTTGCTGGCAATGTGGCCCTTACCTAGGTATTTGAAGTGTTTCCGTCTAGGATCAAATTCATCCTTGGAAATGTAGACTCTTTGCTTCTCTATAGGCTTATTGTCCACCTTTTTAATCCTTTTGGCACCCTCCCCTTTTGAAGACACATATGGATCAAATTCAGCCTTAGCAAAAGTTTCCACTTGTGCATGAATGAACTTGGACGAACCAAATCTCTTGGAAACCCCCCAAAGACTTATCCATGTCTTTGTTCTAATAGACCATAATCTTGAGTGCAAGTTTCATCACTTCATACAATGAGCTGTACTTGGTAAGCTCAATCTTCTTAGCAATAGGCCTAATTAAACCCTTAATGAAATGAGATATGTTGAAGGCTTCCTTTACGTTTAATTCACAAATTGAAGTCAAATGTTCTAATTCAATAATATAGGCAGCCATGGACATGGACTCTTGAGAAAGATTAGTGATCTATATTGCTCCTATTCAAAGTCTTCTGGCACATATTTAGCTATCATCTTTTTCTTTAAACCTATCCAATTCCTAATCTTATCCTTCCCTACCCTAACATGTCTAGACTACAACCCGTCAAACCAAATTCATGTGTTCTTAGTCAATTGAATGTAAGCCACCTTAAAGGCCTTTTCATAGTTGTACCCCATTATACTCAACAACCTTATCAACTTATCTCTCCCACTCTAAGAAGTCCAAGGTACTACACAAGCCCGTAAAATCATCGAGCTTGACACCCGTCTCATCAATGGAGCCATAAGGTTTGTTATTTTCCCCAAAACTACTAAGGCCCTAGTCTAGGTCTTCAATATCACTTTAATTGAGGAAGTAATGGATGGAGTTAGTATCAATTCTTTGATCAATTTTACGATTCAAAGCATCCATACGTCAGACATTTACATCAAAGTATTCGGCTAATGCTTTGAGAGAACGAATGAATTTTCTTAATGCACCCTCATTTGCAGCCATTTTATTTGAATAACAAAACCCAACACAACCAGTACTCTAAAATACAAAACCCAAATCCCAGCAAGTAAAGGAAAATTCTGCAATACTAACACCAAGTAGAAATAAGAGTATACATAAAGCTAAAATCCACTAGGAGAGGGATCACAACAAATTCAAACCACACGAGAAAAAGGGATTACAAAACCCAAATCTAACTAGGAAAACCAAAAGCCAAGCCATAAGAACCGAATTCCTGTAGAAGAAAAATCACAACAAATCCAAGTATGAGTAGGAAAAGGAACTCTAACCATAAAAACAAAACCAAATCCAACTAGGAAAAGAAAAGTGATGGCGCAAACAGAAAACACAAACCAAGTTTGGAGTCCTTTTTCTATTCTCTTCTTTTATATATATAAATACTAAATTACAACAACATACCTTTATGAAGAAACCCAAAAAAATCATGAAAAATTATGAAAAGCACTGGGCTTGCAATGTTGTTTTTACATAAAGCACCCATCACTTGAAATTTGATACCAAATGATGTGGATTCAATAGGGTTAGCTAAAGAAACCAATAGGGAATAAGATTTCAAACTCAATCACCTCCTAGAAGGAACTCAAAAGTTTGTTACATTCCTTAGACCACCTCCTAAAACCAAGTATTTAACCACCTAGATCAAGACTACCTCCTAAAATTCTACTAAGCAACAAATAAGAATTGCACAATAGGCTACTATTAAACACAAACCTTTAATTCTCAAATTCTTCTATAAAATTTGTCCACCCTAAGAACCATATTTATATTCATGCCTACTTCAGATTAATTAGGACTAAGATTCCTCATTTGACTCTATGCTAGAATCCTAAGAGATATAACTAACTTTTGGATAAGATTAGGATAAAATTAATTTAAATCTAACCCAAACTCTATCGTAGAATCTAAAAATTATCGTTACATTATCTTAAATATTTCAAATTTAGCAAATTACAAGTTGAAACTAATTTTTAATAACCTAAGTTTGGCTTGCATTATACTATCTAAAACTATCTTCTCTACTCTAAAACTAGGCTAAACTATGTACTAATGACTGAATAATGAATGATTTAATCTTCCTTTTTTGCTTCTTCTTTTCCCATAAAAGAGTTAGAACAGATTACAGAATCACAAAAGTAGAACTGAATGGGCACTCAATTTAAGGGCAAGCACCCACTCATAAGGAAAATTTCGGATTTTTAGTGAACTGAGCAGCTGCTCAGTTCAACATTCAGCTCCCACTCAAGCCTCAAAACGCCCTCTTAGAAACCGTTTACTGCTCGCTCGTAACTTTTTGCCTATCAATTCCCATTGATCTAAGCAGCCGCTTGGGATTCTTTTGAGCGACCGCTTAGTACTTTTTTCTTTTAAGAAGCCTTTAGGTTTAATTCTTGAGCGATCTCTTGGCTTCTCTTCTCGACTTTTCTACTATGCATCTTTATTCCTCGATTCTCATACTAAAGCACACTAGATACCTGCATAAGCCACAAAAACACGTATAAAATTATAAAAGATATGGGAAATCAAAGAAAATAGAATAAATATACAAATAATGCCCCTAAGCCTAAACCATGCATAAAGTGATGCAAATTGGAATAAAACGGGATTAACTTGGGCTAAAAGAGTAGGAAACTCTGCTAGGAAGTTATAGATGAGTGACATAAATGTCACTCATCAAGCGCTCACTTAAATATATTTTGGAGAATTTCGTGATGTTTTCAAACTCTTCAGCAGGCTTCTAAAGGGCAGAAAAGGACACGAGGCAGGGGGCGGCATTCATTCATTAGAAAGCATATTTTAGAATAATTTTTAGAATAGAGAGCATAGTTTAGAGATTCATATTTTCTTTCACAAATTCTTAAATGAGTTTAAGATTTTTGTTCTCGATTTTTCTATATTCGATAGGATTACATTAACGCTTATTAAACATCAATTTAATCTATAAAATTCAGTATTTTCTTTCCCTTCTCCCTCTTTACATTTTGTATTTTTCTATTGTTTATGCTTTTTCTTGGTTTATGTTTGATTTTTTTAGGTTTATTCATTTTTGCGATGTTTGCTAGTATTAGATATGAGTAGTTATATTAGTTAGGGGATTGGGTGAAAATCCAATCTCGAGCATGGATGATGATTAAAGTTTGGAGATGGAATATGATTAAGTATACTCTAGAGGGGGGGTGAATAGAGTATAATCGATTTTTGCGTTCAGGATCTCAAGGTCTTGAACTGACTTTCAAAGGCGGAATATAAGCGTTAAGGCTTATCTTTGAAACTGGATGTCAAAGCCTTGAAATTGGTTTCAAAGGCTTTTGCTCAGGCTTTAACTGTTTGCTGCTTTGATTGATGAGCGAAGCAAACATAAAACATAAGCAATGAAGGAAGAAATAAGATGAGACAAAACACGGATATTTGATACGAAGTTCGGCAACTAATTTGCCTACGTCTCCGCCTAGGGTTGTCTAACCCTTAGGATTTAACTCACTCTTTTATTACTTCCCTTAGAGACCTAAAGTACCCTAGAAGATCTTAATCCCCATCTTCTACTCCATAGCACCCCAGCTACACTTTAGCATCTCAGATCCTAGTAATAAAAAGCTCTCTCTCTTTTTCTATACGTTTGAGTATTATGGGTATACTCTTAGTATAACACTCTCTCAAAATATTCTTTTAAACACTCAAGAGATTATACTTTGATTTTCTCTCAATCTAAATACAAGATAAAGTTTATGGAACTAGAGAGAAAATAATGAAGCTTTGTTGATGTGCTTGTGACTGAAATTCACGATTAAAGCTTCTGCTCTTGTCTTACATTTTGTCTCGTTGTGTCTCACGTTGTCTCTCTTCTATTCTTCAACTTCAAAGCTTGGAATATATACTAAACTTGATTTCAGGCTGTTGAAAGGAGGCTCAAAATAGGCTGCTGAAAAATCTGATTTGCCTTCAATACTTTCAGCAAGATTTCCTCTAATATGGTTATAGAGAATCATTCATTTTGGCTGTTGAAGATTGATATCATTGAATATTTTACAGCAAGAATATTTCCACTTTATTTGCTGCACCTTGAAGCGTCAAAACATATTTCTTTTTCCATAACCACAATGCTTGAATTTTGGTAATTACCAAAGTTAACTTGAATAATCTTCAACATATACGAGCATCACTTATTTGCTGAAATTAAGAGATATCTTTGACAGTAAAATCATGTCTAAATAAGTTAAGTTAGAGAATAGAAAAAGTGAAACAAGGAAAGGATAAAAAAATAAGATTTAGGCAATTAAAAAATTCTTATCCTTTGACAAAGTGTTTGAACTTTGTTGACTTCTTTGAGACGTGGCTCAAGCTTTTGAAGACGTGGCTCAAGAGTTATTCTCGTCCTTTGACAGAATGCATAAAGCTTTGCATTATAGCTTCCATTACTTCCAACACATTGTCAACTCTATGTATTTTGGTTTCCATCATGTTTTCAACTCTATTTGACTTTGCATTTTTGGCTTCCATCATTAGACATAAAAACGCTAGTAATCAAGGTGGAGTCTTCAATCTCCCCCTTGATGGAAGACAAAACATTATATGCAAACATCAAAGAATAAAATGCATAAAAAAATATTCTCCCCTTTAAATAAATAATACATAAATACTCTCCCCCTTTTTGTCTTCCGACAAGGTGGGAAAATATAAATGTTGGATCACAAGAAGACTTGTTCAAAATAACAACAACATATAAAACAGTAAAACCTTTAAAGACATAAAAACAAAAAGGCGTTGCTTAAAAAAAGGTCAAACAGTCAAGGCTTTGAAAGCTAAAAATAAAAGACACGGAAAACTTTGAAAACAGCTTTAAGGCCATGAGAATCTTTCAAACGAATGGAATAAGATTTTAAAAACATTGAAAGCAAAAGCAACAGATCCATCCGCAATTTATGTATCCAAAACATTTCAAAAATAATTTAATAAATATTTGATAATTATCTATAGAATAAGTACCAAACATTTTGATCCAATATTAATATTAAAAAGTGACAGTACGTCAAGGCAATGACAAGAATGTTAAGACTTTGACATACACATGCAAAAATAAACATATACAACTTACTCAAATAGCTCCCCGTATGAGGATGCTTCCCCATTTAACATTCCAAGTTCAAGATGAATAAAGTTGAATCGTTCTTCGCTCAAAGGCTTGGTGAAGATGTTAGTGAGTTGCAAATCAGTAGAAATAAAAGATATAGATACGTCTCCTTTAGGTAGCGACTCGATGTTAAATGTTGTTGAATTTCGAGCTGTTGGTTGTTATGTTAATCTTATTATGTTTCTTGGGAGGATTTAGAATACGATTAGGTGAGAAATCCCAATTTTAATTCTTGCTTCTGTGAAGATGACTGAGAGATTGGTTCCTGGCTGAAACCCCTTCCTTGCAACATGTTTTAGGTTCATTGCATAAATCGATAGTGAGTGCGTGAGCCTCATCTTATCTCATTTTGAGTCTAATTTCTAGTTTTAGCTCATTTGTGTTAGAAATCGGTGTTGAATCCCTAACCCCTAGCACTTTTATCTCATAGAAAAAACCTTTAGAACCTCGCTTTTTTGCATTTTAGTTAGATTTGCTCCTTTCCTTACCTTATTTTGATCTAGCTAGTAGCCGAATTGCTATAGTTTGGTAACTATTAAGAGCCTTTCCCTGTGGATTCGACCCTTACTTTCCCGTTACTTATAATAGTTGAAGTTGAGGTTCTTTGATAGTAGGTTTTGTGACAATAGATCCTTGACCTTATCAAATGGCGTTGTTTCTAAGGAATAGCTTAGCATTTAGTATCAAGTCTTTAGGGATTTTTACGAGTCTAGTTCTTTTTCATTTCATTTAATTTCTTTCTTTTAATTTTTACATTATGATTATCATTACTAACCTTCTACTTAGCTTTGATTTTGTATTCCATCGAGTAAAAGCAGTAGAGAAAATGCATTAGCTCCACTAAATCTTGAGATAGAGCATACAATTCAAGTTATAAGAAGAGGTTTGAGAGTAGGAAGTAGTTTATTCCAAGTAAAGGGCAAAGAAACTGATCTAGATTCATCTAGCCTTATTCCTACAAAATCAGAGTTAAGTCAATATTCATTTTCCACTCATTCCAATCCACTTTTATCTATTGCACACGATACTAATAGATCGTTGAGGCAATATGGATCTCTTAGAGCTTACCAAGTCCAGAGTGGTATAATGCAACCCCCTATGGAGGATAACAACATTGAGTTGAAGCCATCACTAATTTCTTTGGTGGATAGCCATCCATTCAAAGGAGAGAAACACCCTCTACTTGTAATGAGCTATTTCTTACTCTCAACCCTCTCCTAATAGCTTTAATTGTACGCTCAATCTCCAAATTTAGTGGAACTAGTGTATAGGCTCTAGCGCTTCTCTATGATGGCATACACAATAAAAGTTAAGTAGAAGGTTATCAATGACAATCACAATGTAAAACAAAAGAAAGATAATAAAAAGAAACAAAATAAAAGTGAACTAGACTCGTAAAACAACTAAAAAATCGTTACTATATACTAATCCCAAGTAACAACACCATTTGATAGGGTTAGGAATCGGTCATTATGAGATATACTATCCGAAAACCTTGACTATACCTATTAGGAGTAATGGGCAAGTAAGAGTCGTGATCCAAAGAGAATGACTCTTAATATCTACCGAATTCTAGTAATCCACTACAAGCTAGTTATAACTAGATGTTTTTAGTCTAACTAAGAATGCTAAATGTGTGGTTCTAAATGTTGATTCTATATGGTATAAGCGCTAGGGGTTTTGAGATTCAACACCATTTCTAACACAAATAAACTAAAGCTGGTAATTGGACACGAAATGAGATAACATCAAGCTCACAAACTCATTACCGATTTGATGCATCAAATCTAAAACATGTAGTAGGGAAGAGGTTTTATTTAGGAACCAACGTCTCGGTAATCTTCAAGGAAACAAGCACTATAATTTGGATTTCTCGCCTAATTGTTGTCTAAAGCAACCCAAGCAACACAATATGATAACAAAACAAACCAATAGCTCAAAAGTCAACATATATAATATCAGGTCCCTACCTAATTCTACATTTTTCTAAGTCTTTGACCTAGCAACGTAAATGGGAGAGACTTATATGGATAATCTAGGCTTTAACCAAACCTAACATCAAATCACATATTATTCATCAAACTCTAAGATTTAAACATCATCCATGCTTGGGATTGGGTTTTCACCCTATCCCCTAACTAATCTAACTACTCATGCTTAGTAATAATAAACATCGCAAAATTAATAAAGTTATACATACTACCAAATCAAAATAAAAATCAACTACTCTAATTAGGTTGGTTGAACAATTTAAGCTTTATGCACATATTCATAATTAAGTGATCACTTGTATAAATTGTACATATTTTAGGGTTCCTATGGATGATTTTCCAATAATATATTATTTGGCGTGGTTAAAAACAATAGGTCTTGTTTATAAACATAAGATAAAGGTGAATATGAAATTATAAGATAAGAATTATGTAATGAAGGTGCAAAATAAAAAAGGAGGCAAAGAGATATGAGACATGAGAGACAAACAACATGTTAGGGTTAAAGTTAGAGGCAATGCAAAGTAGGAATAATACATAATGAGTTAGAGAAGTTTACTTGATCAAATAAAGAAGTGAGTCTAGAGATACTATTTAATCAATTGTTGCTTGAATTTGCTAAAAAAGTAGCGTTTATGTAGTTTTTATTGTGGTGGTAGTCGCCTGGTCAACGGTGGCTAGCTCGCGGTGGGGTAGGCCTGGGTTTTTATTATAGTGCTGGTTGGCTGGCTAATAGAGAGACTATTCATCATGATAATGCTCCAACTTGAAGAAATGGGTCTAGTTCCAATAGCAAGTGTGATTTAGTCATGGAACATCATGGACTTTGAAATTGCAAGTAGAAATTAAAGTAAGAATTATGAAATCTAAAGCAAGAAATGAGCTTTAAGTTTGACTCCAAAACATGTATTCAAGGATGATACACATTTAGGGTTTTCTCTTAAAAATTGGTCAAATGTAACAAGTCTAGCTAGATTGGAGATGTCCAAATCTAGGCATCATAGACTAAGTGTAAAAGAGGCTAGAGAGACAAAGTGCAACTTGTAATTAGTAAGATGTGAGGGAGAGGGGATTTGCTTAAACGATTGAGAGTTGACCAATATATGAAGATGGTTTCTTAATTAAGATGCTCAAAGTTAGAATCTTGAGGCTTGACCTGGTGAAGAATGAGTTGCTTCTTGCTCTTCACATCATAGGTAGAACGATATATTGAAAGTAGAGTGTATGAGTTGATCAAAAGAGGACATCAAGGATGAGGTCTCTTTGCTACATCAAAGCTCATTAAAAGATTTCAAGATTGAGATAATTGTTCATATGAGAGGGATTTACACCTTACATAATCATCACAAAATAATTCTAGTCAAAGGACCTTGAGTGGATGGAAACCACTAGATCCAAAGACTAGGAAATGAAAGGGGTAGAAGTGGACAGAGTAATAAAGTAAAGGAATAGATTGAGAGGGTTCCTTTATGTTTACCGTTGAGGATAGTTTCTTTGCTTGTGTCTTGATTGAGTGCTTAAGGAAGGAGATATGGTTGCTCCTAGGGTTGATGCTTGAGGGATGCTTTGAAGAGTAGTAGTTGTGTTTGCTTTGTATTTGTCAGTGTTTGTGAGGATTTGGGAGAGAATTCTAGCAGAGTAACAGTGCTCTAGGATTTCGGAATTGTCAACCTCTTGGGCTAGGGAAATGAGGGGGTATCTATAGGCAAAAAATGTCATATTCTTAGGCATTGGACTCCAAGACCGAGCGTTAGGTGCACATCTTGTGCATCAAGCGCTAGGCTTGTATGTCAAGCGCTCAAGGAAGAATCTTTTGCTCAAATGCATAAATTCTTGAGGCGAGCCAGGAGTTCTTTTGAAATGGCACACAAGGCCAGGATGTCCGGCACCAAGATGTGCGTCAAGCAATAGGACTAGAAGTAGGACAGGTTTTGTTATAGTTCGAGAGCTAGAAGTAGAGAAAGCCCTAGGTGTTGGCTTTGGACGCTGAGCGCTGGCTTAGGGCGTCATAGGACTGCTTCATGGGGAGACGCAATTTCATTTCTACAAGTTGTTAACGAGTCAAGTCAATCTTGGAATGGATTATCTTTGGATTTAGAGCATATCATGTTTGAGCTGACAAATTTTTTAAACTTATTTTTGGGTTGGTCGGGTTGTAAGTTTAATCTTTCAAATTATAAAGTAGGTTAGGTTTGGTAGAAATGAATTGATACGAACCACATCATTAGTTTGGGTAGAAAATTGACACCTCTCAAATAGATAAAAGAAATTAGAAGTTCTAATAGGCTGAAGTATGATTCGTACCTCTTACGAACAAAATGAAAAGGAGGAAGAAGATATCTAGTCATATGAGGTCAAATTTTTATTTATTTTTTGGCAGCATGAGATCAAAATTGATGTCACGCACATGCTAGTTTAATCGAAAGTTTCATATATCAAGCCCATGTTAAGGAAAAGCCCCAGCCATCAAACTTTATTTCCTTGGGCTTTGGGCTTCATTGATTATGTATACTACTTAATGGATATTATTATTGTTGCGTATATCCTTATCTGGCATAAGGTCCTGTAATATGTTCATCTACAAATCTTTCTTACCTTTTCTGTGGCCTTTGGTAGCATTCACATTGGGTCCAATTCCATATATGTCATAAGGTTCCTTAACTTGTGATCCACATTTCTAGAAAGCGCTTTGTTAGAAATAATATTGATTATAAAAAACAATTTTGATTTTAGATAGTTTATGAATTGATGACTAGAATTGTTTACATTTAGGCGTATTCGGGTTACCCTCTGTTTTGCTTATCAAAATGAGGCTACTATTTTGTTGATTCATAGGTTTGATATTAGATATTAGTATGTGAATAGATATCTATTGCTGAAAAGGGGATGGTATATATCTTTCGAATTGAAAAAGTTGAAGTATTAGTAGATCTAGAGATTTGTTTATGTAGACCTATCTTTATGGAATCCTTGACCTAATTTGAGCTGCCTAGGTCAAAAGTTGCAAGCCCCACCAAAATGGGAGGATCATCACTGAGGTGTGTAAAAGATGCAAGGCCAAGAAGGGGAGTGTTGTATTATAAATATGAAAAGAGTAATAACCTTTGCGTGCATGTCTGCCAGAATATGATATTCTCTACAAAGCTATGTTATGCTTGGAGGAAAATAAGAAAACAACCTACTCTAATGAGTGTGAAGGAGTGCGCTATGTTTGTGTGTGGAGAAGGTTTGCAAGTAGTATATCAAGGGATTGTATCAGAGTCGGGTCTAATTAGATCTAAACCCAAATCCAATTTTTTAAAAATAAGACTCATATTTGCCCCACATTTATAAGTTTCTAAAATTTTAGACCATTATCCAAATCCACTGGATTTAAAATGAGCCCTTAAAATAAGTCCTTAAAAATTTTATATTTCTATTTGCTTCTATTTACTTCTTATTCTCAGGGCTTTATAACCTTTACAACTGCGGCTACCAAACTTGCTTATGATGAATTTGAACTAGTATTAAAGACATGGCGCTGGAGGTAGAAAATACTTATACATTTCGAGTTATTACATTATCTCAAATATTAGTAATATTACAACAACTCAGATATTACAGTAATATCACAGCAACTCAAATCAGTACATTTCCTTGGCATGATGATACTACTGTGTTATAACTCATAATAAGAAATACAATAATCCAGAAAATATTAGCCGCACCCCTTTCTATGTTTTTATTGTTTTTCATCATTAACCAATGGTAGCTAGACATTATATTCCAGTAGAAGGACTTAATATGCTTTGTATATATATTACTACAAGATAAATCTTCACTTCTACAAAATATTCAAATCTCCCCTTTGTCCCATATAATTAGTCTCTTCTCAATTTACATTATTATAGCATCAAAACTCAAGTTGGGTTTTTACTGCTCATAGGTATTGATATTTATTATGTTGACCATATAAATCAGCAGGATTTTCTAAACCATAATTAATGCTAATTTTGTGACTATTCTGGCCTAATTATTACATATTTGCACGTGCTATTGAAATTTAACCCCAATTTAGGAATAAGTGAGTCATTGCGAGGAGTGCAGATAGCAAACTTAGCAAGATATTATCAAGAACATATTGCATTCTATTAAATAGAATCTTAGAGATGATCTTGTACAAAATTCAACAACAAGATGCATAAGGAACTTTAGGAACCGATAGGTGCCAATATTTTTTTCTATGGATTTGGAATCTACCAAATTTGTATATAAAAAAGTATAAATTTAACAACATCCCAATAACAACGATACATAACATGTTAATGAGGATTGGTATTACTCCATCCATCCAAATAACATCTCGTGTATTCTAATTAGTCTAAGAAGGTAAATATGCTTGGATTGTATTACTAAAACTCCATCAAATGATAAGAACTCCATTAAATTATTCATTGTTAGTAATTATGGGCACTCATTAAATTATTGAATCTCAACAGTACTGTAACATCCACAATATAAAAGGGCAACATCATTTCGTTCCAAAATTTAATATGGTGTTGAACTCAATAAGTGGCAACATGGTGTTCAACTAATCAACAAGTAGATTTTCACCCTACTAAACTCAACGTTCAACTCAGCAAGTCGACAGCAAGACAACAATTTAGCATCATAATATCAAGAAGACAACAACAATCAACAAGAACATTGGAACATCAACAAGACAACAACAATCAACAAGTCAACAACAATCAACAAGTCAACATCACCGACCGAATCCCAATTTCGACAATTTGGCGAACAACATTGAACATTCTCATTTCATACGTCAACGACACAACAGTTGAGTAACAATACAATTTGATCATTTTCATTTAGCCATTTTCCAAATCCCAATTCACATAAAAAGGAAGAGGGTAGTGGATAGTGTACCTTGTTTAGCCATAGAATTGGCCACTGGGGGATTAGGTGTTCGGTCGGTTGGGGCTTCTACAGCTTATTGAGATGTGGAGATGCTCCCATGGCTAGTGGTCCTACACTCCTAGTTTTCTACCATTTGCCACCAATCCCAGCAGACCGTATACGAAGTGTTAAACTACCGCCCACAAGTGCCTCCTTCCTTGTTGAAGTAAGGACTAAGTAGTGGAGGCAAACACAATGAGTAGTGAGTAATGAGATGGCGAGGTCAGCATGGCTGCATGCGGCTGCATGGGTTAGTGAATAGGTCACTAGGTTAGAGGGGAAACAAAGAAAAACAGGGATGGAGTATTAGAGTTAAGGAGAACAGAATTCAGAATAGAACCCGAGTGGCCGAGTCTAATTGTTTGAAGTGTATGAAATTTATCACTAAGCTATCACTAAATCTATATTAAAACCGCTCTTTGAACACAGATTATATGACTTTGTTACCTAGTGTTGAGGAAGACTTGTAGGCTTGCAGACTTGCAGTCAGAGGCGGACCTACAGCTTGGCATGGTGAGTCAAGTGACTCACCAAGGCCAAAAATTTTTTTAAGTATTTTTTTTAAAAAAAAAAATTTAAGTATTTGGTTGTATTTTGTACTCTTTGAACATATTTGATTATCGATTGTGACTCACCAAGTAAAAAATCCTGGGTCCGCCTCTGCTTGCAATAGATTTAGAATGGATAGGAAAAGACTAGAAGAGAAAGGCTGACGACTGAGGAAGATGGGTAGATTTGTCCGAGTGAATTTATGGATTGTAATACTTTTAATTCTAAAGTTTTTGATTCCAACCCATATTCGATTCATCGTGTACTTAATTTTTTTTATCGATTCATCGTGGTTGTATTGCTGTTGGCCTACTCTTACACAATAGGTCATCTTAAGACACTGCATATTTCAGAGGGTAAATCGATAATTTCCTTTTAATTTTTTTAGAAAAAATTGAAATGAAAAATACAACCTTTGTCCATAAAAGCCAGTCTTCACTTTAGTTTTAAAAAATACAACATTTACATGTGTTTGTTATTTAAAGGTATCACTAAAAAAAATGACCAACTATGCAATAGATCACAACACAACACAACGCATGCAACTCTCATTTGTGCCCTTGCCGGGTCGGTGAACCACAACAAGGAAACCCCATCCCCATGCTCAGAGCTTAGCCACGAACACACCCAGCCCTACCCCACCGCGGGCTAGCAACCGTTGGCCAGTCAACCACCACCACAATAAAAACCATACAAACACTTATTTTTGTGGAAAATTCGAGCAACAATTGATCGAATTTGTAGATAAAATTAAGGGAAAAATTTATAATTATCATATAATTACAATTTGAGATTGATTAATTATGAAAATTTATAAGTTTTATGACAGTTAATCAAATTAGGGATGATTTAGGATTACAAACCATGAAAAATAAAGCAAAAAATAGTAATTAAGGAGAATAAAACAAATTAATAGAAATGAAATTAAGAAGATTTTGAAAGGAAAGGAAGAAAACTCAAAGAAGAATTGGATGAGGAAGAGAGATGAAGATGAAGAAAATTCGAAGAGAGCGGATAAGAAAGATGAGAACCGGATGAGTGACCACTTCAACAAGTAACCACTCTAGAGTATATTTAAAATATAAATATATTTAAAATACAATTACATACAAAGGTTGTATTTTTCAAAAATAAAGTGAAGGTTGGCCTTTATAGACAATAGGAGTCCAATGTTGTGTTTTTCATTTCAATTTTTCCTTTTTTCTAAAGTTGTACTTTCGAGCATTGATGTTGTACTATTGCAAAAAAAAACTTGCATTATTAGGAAATTGAAAATTTTACTATTTTCACATGAAATTGTATTTATAAAATATGAGGTTACACTATTAGGAAATAAAATTGTGCATAATTTCACCATTTTAACGTGGCCCCATTGTTTCATTTTTTTTTTGAAGTTGTACTTTGATAATTAAAACTGTACTATTTGCAAAAAAAAATATATTATAGAATATGAAATTGAATTATTAGGAAATTAAAATTTCTATTATTTGAAAATAAAGTTATACTCATATAATATGAAATTATACTTATATAATATGAAATTTCACTATCAAGAAACGAAGTTGTACATATTTCACTAATTTTGTTGTTTTACCTTTAATTTTTTTAAATTGTACTATTTAGATATAAAGTTGCAGTTTTACAAATAAAGCTGAACAAAAAAAAAACATTAAAATTGCAATATTATTAATGTAAGCAGAGATATATTTGCAATTTTCCAAGATACTACTAAATAATTCATCACCGCTTGAAAAAGTGTAATCGTAGGGGTGCTTATGAGCCCAGCCGAGCTCGAGTTTGGCTAAGCTTAACTCGAGCTTGATAACTAAAACTCGAGCTCGACTCGACCTCAAAAGCTCATGAGCTAAAAAATCAAAGCTCGAGCTCGACTCGAAAACTCAATTCTTGAGCTCGAATCGAGCTTGAGCTTGAAAGCTCGTTTTAAGGTCGACTTGAGCTCGATCAAAGCTCATTTCAAACTCGAGCTCGAGCTCAATTAAAACTCGTTTCAAGCTCGACTTGAGCTCAATTAAAGCTCGTTTCAAACTTGACTCGAGCTAAAACTTGTTTAAAACTCGAGTTCGATTAAAGATCGTTTAAAGCTCGAGCTCGATTAAAGCTCGATTAAAGCTCATTTTAATCCAATGTGGGACTTTTGGTTTATATATCAAACCATCTTTTATTTTATTTTAATTTTATATCTTAAGTATATTTTTCTATAAATATATATTATAAAATTAATACGAGTTTCTCACGAGTTTTTCGAGTCGAGCTTTGATTTGCTCGACTTGGCTCGTTAACTTATCGAGTCGAGTTCGATCTAGAGTGGAGTCCAATCGAGTCGAGCTTTGACCGAGTTCTGACCGAGTCAAGTCCGAGTTGCTCGCGAGTAGCTCAACTCGATAAGCACCCCCTAATCGATAGTCTCCGGTATGTCTTGATTAAATTTTCTAAAGAAAGGCCCTCTGAAGTCCGTATTGTAAGAGAAACCCTATTTCATCGTTTTGCTATTCCTTCTTTCATCAAAAATCATTAAAATACCCATGATAAGAGCTATTTTCATCATGAAGTTCCATAATACTGGGCATTCCGTACATAAAAGACCAAATGAAGTAGCTCATTAAATTTTGTAAAGAGATCTCCCCCAAGTGTTCTCATAATTAGGTAAGCTTATGGACATCATTAATGAGTGAATTAACTTTTTTTTCCTTGCCAACTTGATCAAAAGATATGTTTGTTTCTTGGTTAGCAAGGTAGGTGATTTTTGTCGAAAACAAATTACTAAGAATTTTATATGGGGTTAGTTACAATCTGTAAATGTAATCTTATGTGCTACCTCTATCTTCACTAATTAGTTGTATGTACTTTGGTAGATCAAGCAAGAGCCGTCAAAATCAGACCTGACCCGATAAGTTACCCGATAACGGACCCAATCCGATCTGAAAGTCAATCCAAAATCGATTTGACCTGATCCGTATCAGAACTGTTAAGGACCCGACCCGTTATAAACTCGACCCATTATAGACTTGATCCAAAGAGAACCCAAAACCAATTGAACCCAACACATAACCGATATGACCTGATTTATAACAACACGTGACTCGAATTAACTCAATATATTAACAATTTAAATATATGTAATTGTGACCTATTCTTGCCTGACCTATTTTTACTCAATTTATAATAATTTTGAAACCAAACATTTTTCATTAATGACTTAATGCTAACCGGATTTCAATCAAAATCAAGGCGACCCATTGTCATAATTAACTTGACTCGAAATCTACCTAAACCCGAAATAACCCGCTATAAACCGTTCAGAAACAAATCCAATGTTACTTGAACTGATCTTGACCTGAACTGAATACAATCGGACCCAAACCCGTACCGAACCCGAGCAAGCAAATAACCGATTTAACCCGACCCGATAATGACCTGACTTACCAAATTGACCCGATTTAACCTAAAATGATAAGAAACGACCCGCGATGGATCAACCCAAAACCGACCCATAAACCCGATTTTACACCCCTGGATCAAGCGACCACTAAATTTAACAAATACATATATATATATATATATATATATATATATATATATATATAATAAGTACTAATTACTTTTTATAATAACTACTTACATTTACGCTGGATTTCTGATTTATGAAAAACCTACTTATTATAAGTGGAATAAATTGTGGCTGGAGGTAGAAAAACTGCCATTTTCTCGGCCTCATAAAGTTCTACCTTATAGAAGCTTCGTATTAGTTAATACATTGTTGGAAGTTCTGAAGTAAATGTGAATTGAGAACCACATGGCTGATATCAAATCAGATTGTTCCTCCATCTGCACCCCCTGGCCTATTCTTACCATTTATGAGCTGCCCTGCATTTGTACTTTGGACTTTCGGCAGACTGAACCAATTTAAGTTACTCCCTTGACAGCCAGGACTTGATTAGTAGCCCATACCCGTAACCCATCCCTCCACACTGGATCCTCTTCACTCCATTAATTATATGATTATTTCCACATCTGTATTTTAAAAAATATAAGGGAGTAATAAATAGGAGAATCCTATAGAAAGTTACTCATATTTTTGTCCCCTTATTAGTGTAAATTAAGGAAAAATGTAAAATTTTATATTTGATATAAATAAATAGTAAAATATATTATACTAAAAAAAAAGAAAAGATAAATTTTATAAGGCATTTCAGTAGGAACATATGAAAGTTATGAGTGACGTAGGGACATATATTAATTTGGATGTTGGAAGTGGAATTAGAAATATAGATATTTGGTAGAAAGTAGGAATTTCGTGTAGAAAAGATAAGATAGAATTAGGATGATTTACATGAAGATAAGATAATTGTGATCTTATTTACAGGAAGATAGAGTTTAATTATGACTAAAATACATTAGCTTAGTAGCTATAAATATGATTGCACATGTAACCGAATTAATAAATCAGAGAAAACACAATTTTATAAAATATGAATTATGCAGAACTAGCTAGTTAACTGAGCGGGCGGATTTCAGGGTGTTTTCCTGCCATAAAGTTCATCATTTACCAAGACAACTTACCAGAAGAAGTCAGACCCACCTAATGGAGCTTCTACCGTGACAGTAGCTCAATTGATAGAGCTTTTAAAAAGCTTCACAACACTAGGAGCAGCGAGAACAACCCCCCCCCCCCCCCCCCCCCCCCCCCCCCCCCCAAAAAAAAAAAGACGATCTGGAGTACTATTAATGAACAGAAAAGGACTCCAAGCGTGGATTATAGAGAACATTGGAGCAGAGTTGGTTAACCAATTCTTAGATTTTCCCATTGCAAGGGAATTATGGCAAAGTATTGAAGCAACATTCAGTAGCGGAAGGGATGGGCTCCAGATATTTGATCTCAAAATCAGAGCAAACCACATCCGGCAAGGTATGGACTCCATAAACATATACTATGGAAAACTTACCAAAATATGGAAAGAGAATGCCTGGTGTCCACCGAATCCAATGAGATGGACAAAAGATATGGTGATTCTCTATAACATCACACAACAAGATCGTTTGTACCAATTCTTGGCCGAATTAGGAACAAAATTCGACAAACATAGGAGGGATTTAGTTAATCAAGGTCCCTTATCCTTAGTCAAAGTTTCTTACAATACCATAATAAGGGATAGAGCAAGGCGTGGAATAATAAGGAACAACTTACCTTACTTATCTCAATCGATGCCGACAAGTGGTGTGGGTAGTGGACTTAACATCGGCTTCCGATCAAGAAAAACATCATCTCAAAAGGTTGATGACAAAGCCAATTTGAAGTGTACTCACTATGGAGGAAGTAGATACATGAGTGAGGGATGTATCAAGTTAGTTTGTTACCCTGACTAGTGGCTAGATGCACAAAAGAGAGAGGAGAAGGGGCCCGTGAGAAGAGATAAGATAAGGAAGAGGAGCATGGTGATGGCTGCCATGGAATAGAAAAAGGAGGAAAGGGAAGTGAAAGTTGTGGGTGATGGAGAAGGAAATATGATCGACTCTCAAATGCCTAAAACCAACCTTATGTCTCCACAACCTAAATCCAACAATTCTCATCTCAACCCTAGATCTAACGACCTGAATTCCTCCCTTCTCATTTAGCCTAAACACATAAACCCAAATCTTTTAACCTAGCCCAACAAACTCTTAAATGAATAAAAAATGATCACAACCCAAACAAAAATCCAAAAGATCTTACCCAAAACCAACATGGCCCAAGTTTGGGGTTTAGGATTTGTGGGCCAGAATTTTTCAAGATGTAACTGGATTTTTGACTACGGAACAACCGATACTATGTCATATAATAAATCTGACTTCCCTAACATTGAAACCTCGGAAAAAACACTGGTCCAAACTGCGAATGGAGATTGTATGGAAGTGTTGGAAGTCGAAATTGTTAATGTTGGATCTCGATTATCTTTACATAATTGTCTTTATATTCCTAATCTTTTGTACAAATGTTGTTAGTTAGTCAGCTTACAAGAGAATTGGTTTAATGACATCTGACTTTTGTATTATGCAGGATGCTCAGACCAGGGATATCCTTAGGCGTGGTATTGAGAAGGACAGATTATACTATGTAGACGAGATATCAAAAGGAGAAGCCTTAATAGGGTGTAGCTCGATTAAGGATCAACTCAGATTATGGCACCATCAATTAGGGCATCCGTCTGTTGGGTATTTAGAACATCTTTTTCCCAATTTAGCTAAGTCAAAAATAACACTTGAGTGTGAAGCATGTTTTCTAGCTAAGAGTCACAAACATTCTTATTCTAGTAGTAAGAGTCATAGTAATAAACCGTTTCATATTATTCACTATGATGTATGGGGACCATTCTCGAACTTTGCCAGTCATGGTTCTTCATATTTTGTTCTATTTATTGATTATTGCACCCAAATGAATTGGATATATTTTATGAAAAAAAGTCAGAAGTGTATGATATATTTGTGGCCTTTTATCAGATGATTCTAACCCAGTTCCAAGAAAAAATTAAGATACTTAGGTCTTATAATGGAGGAGAATATATTAATCATAATATGAAATGCTTTTTCCATAGTAATGACCTACTTCACCAGACAAAATGCCCTAATACACCCTAGCAGAATGGAGTTACAAAACAAAAAAATCAAACCCTTTTGATAAGAACCAAGCCATGCTATTTGAGTCTAGTGTTCCAAACTTTTTTTGGCCTGAAGCATTGCAACAACCAATTATCTCACAAACCGAATTCCTATAAAAATTGTCCATTATAAAACTCCAGTAGAATTTCTTAATACCCATGATACTATTCCTTCTTTTCATTCATTACCTCCTCGGGTTATCGGATATGTGGTTTATGTGCACCTTTCAAAAAGATATCGCCATAAGTTGGAACCTAGGGCAGCAAAATGTGTCTTTATGGGTTGTGATACTAATCAAAAGGGCTATAGGTGTTTTGACCCGACTCCAAACCATGTTTACATTACCTTAGACTATAAGTTCGTCGAAAACACCTATTTTACTCCCAACTTAGTCGACAGGGGAGAGTGCCAATGAGGACCTAAGTTGGTTAATGTATCTTACTCTTAAAGAAAATGGCAACAATGCCCCTAGAGGTAACACTAAGGACATTTCTGACCATATAGTTCAATCTGCACTTGTGCTAGTACCACTACCAATTAATACCAAGGATGAGCATTAGGGAGGAGAGGTAAGTATCTTGCCTTATAAGAATCTTACTATTGACTTGGTAGATAGTGATAAAATGTTACAGGAGAATACTGATGTGGCCTAAAGAGATAGAATCAGTTACCTACGAGGAGCACAAGGGGCATACCTCCAAAAAGATATGTCCCTACATATGAACCAAGGAGTACGAGATATCCTATGTAGGGTGCATCTGAAAGTACCTTGTCCAACAGAGCATGAGCTTCAATGTTGCATTTACTTAAGAGAGGTTCCAATAACATTTGAAGAATCTCAAAAGAGCAAGGTATGGACCCAGGAAATGAAGGAAGAATATGATGCTCTCGTGAAAAATAAAACATGGGAAAAATGTATCATTCCTGTAGGAAAAAAGGATATAGGATACAGATGGGTATTCACGGTCAAGTATAAAACTGGTGGCGAAGGGGTATACTTAAGCCTATGGTATAGACTACTCTGAAACTTTCTCACCATTTGCAAATATGGACACTATCAGAGTACTTTTTTCAGTTACAGCAAACAGAGACTGGCCTTTTAAATTAGTTTGATGTGAAAAATTCCTTTTTGCATGGAGCAATCACAGAAGATGTATATATGAGACCTCCTCTAGGTTTTTCTCGAGAGTTTGTGCCAAGAGAAGGATGTAGATTGAAAAAGGCTATATATGGGTTAAAACATCCCCTGGAGCATGGTTTGGCAGATTCACACTAGCGATGAAGAAATTTTGTTTCCAATAGAGTAATTTTGATCATTCTCTATTTTTAAAGAAAAGAGAAACTTTGGTGACATGCCTCACCATCTATGTAGATGATATGATCATAATAGGAGAAGATAAAGAAGAAATAAGCCGACTAAAGGAAAAGTTGTTTCAAGAATTTGAAATGAAGGATCTAGGGAGGCTCAAGTACTTCTTAGAGGTGGAGGTACTCAGGTCAAAGAAGGGCCTTTTTATCTCTAAAAGAAGATACATTCTTGACCTATTAGCAAAAGTTGGTACGATGGATTGTAAACCTGCCAATACCTCTATGGTGATAAATCATGGTCTAGAGTAAGATGAAAATGGTGAACTAACATACCAAGCTCGATATCAGAGACTTATAGGGAGACTGATTTATCTGGCTAATACACTACCTGATATTATTGCTTATTCAGTAGGAGTGGTTAGCAGGTTCAAGCATCAGCCGCAGGTGCAACACATGGAGGTAGTGTATAGGATCTTGAGATACTTAAAAGGAACACTAGGGAGAGGAGTGATGTTCAGAAATAATTATCATTTGAAGCTTTAAGCCTACACAGATGTAGACTGGGCATGCAATAGAAATAATAGGAAGTCAACCTCAGGGTACTTTACTCTAGTTTGAGGGAATTTGGTAATGTGGAGGAGCAAGAAGCAGAAGGTGGTTGCGATATTGAGTGTAGCGGCAGAGTTTAGGGTTATTGCAAAAGGAGTAACTGAAGTGTTGTGGCTTAGAAAACTCCTGTCGAAACTTGGTTTTCCACAAGAAGAAAGCTCTGAGATTTTTTGTGACCAATAAAGTTACGATTAGCATCTTTGAAAATCTTGTTCAATATGATCAAACGAAGCACGTAGAAGTTGATAGGAATTTCATCAAGGATAATTTAGATGGTGGAATAATTATCCTTCCATTTGTGCGTTCAGAAGATCAAATAGCAGATATTTTGACTAAAGCAGTGAGTGTTGGTGTCCTTGAGAGTGTATTGTGCAGGATCCCACAATCAACTTGAGGGAGAGTGTAGAAAAGATAAGACAAAACTAGATTGATTTACCTAAAGATAGATAAGTGTGATCTTATTTACAGGAAGATAGAGTTTAATTATTACTAAAATACATTAGCTCAGTAGCTATAAATATAACTGATCTCATATTCGATAAGTTTTGACTTCATTTATCACCATATTGCCAATATTGGCCGTATATGTTATAATATACTATAATACTACATCTCCTGACTTTGAGACAGCGAAAGTCAAAGTCAAAGTTTGCTCGATGAAATATACCCGCTAACTAGAATCATAACTCTTACCCGGCCAGCTGAGGAGTGGGGTTGACTTTCTTTCGAGTTCAGCTTAATTTAGAGCTTTGGGAAGCCAAAACCCTTGAGGTAATGAATAAAGGATTGGTCTGAGGTCTGTGAGATTTGGAGGTTGCTTTGAATTGCTGTAGAAATAAAGTCAAATACTTCATTAGTCAACGCCTAGCGTTTACTAGTATTGGTGTAGTTGGCGGTAGCCAAACAGCACTGTTAAGTCAAGTCCTCATTTTGCCATTTGGCAAAGGAGTTAATGAAGGCAATGTGGTCAAACCCTTTATCGTCTGATATTTATATTTACGCGGATGATGGGGTTGAGTAAGCCAGTTGAATAAAAAAAATAAAAATGTGGCACTACTCTCCCATGCACACTTTTAAGAATTGGTCATTCACCTAATTTATACCGGATAAAGTTGCGTATATAAGTAGAGACTAATTTCTATTTTAGAGGTTCAGATTAAACGATTATGTAGAAATGACTTAATTTTAGGAATCACAAGGCTGCCTATTGTTGACTGTGGAAGTGATCCTTCCATCAATATGTCAAGTAATTTCTTCACCATGATTAGGTTGGCTGCTTAAGTAATATTTGGGTTTATTTTTACACAAATCTTTTGTATAATCCCTTTGAATCACATAAATGGGGAAAGAATCCACCATAGCATAGGTACTTGGCATTTTCGATTCCTGTAAGCAGCCCAAATTAATAATTAACTAAGTTGATTATTTCTAAAACTTATGGTCATACTATTGATCCATGGGTTAAAAGCTAGTTAGGTCTATCCAAAACCTCATGGTTAGTAAGACCACAGACAACTAGTACCCGTCCGCAACATGGACCAAAGACATGAAGAGGAATAAGGCCAGATCCTACAATCTCGAACCATAGACGTTCACCCATTAATATTTCATTTGATTATAATACCTTATTTATGACCAAAAAAATGTTTGATATTATTTCACACTACCTTTATTAACGAGAAACCAAATACACACTAAGTTCTAGCGAAATCTCACTTATCTTAAAGTTACATTAGCTGACTTAAGTATGAGAGTGAGTTCCCTTGAAACACCACCCAAGCCTAGCTAAGTCGATTGTGTAGGCTTTCACCAGCCTTACTTATGAAAAACTCTCATTAAGGTCCAATTCAAAATCATTCATCAAAATATCTCATATATTTCCTACCAAGTAACCAGTTTCTAGTCTTTGGACAAGAATAATTTTGCACTAGGAGGGCAATCTGAAAGCAAGCTAAGTCTCTTAAAGTTTGAGCATTATGGTGTATAACATGCAGATATTAAGGCTTCGTGTTTAATGTTTAATTGTTTTTTGTATTAAACTGATGATTACAAGCCCTAGTTAAATAATACAACAGTTTCGTAATTTATATACACTATTTAGGTTAATTCTTCTCTAATTGATACATGGTTTGTGTATCTTAGACTAACAATGATATTTTCCTCTTTTTAGCTTGTGTGACTTATTTGTGCAGATTTGATTCTTGGTGGATTCTGTTCAACACTCCCCCTCAATTTGTCGTAGGATCAACTATACCTAGCTCAAAAAGTGTGTATTGAGAAGATTTTGATGAGACTTCCTTTGTCAAGAAATCGGCCAACTGTTCTTCAAATTGGACATACGAGAGACAAACCATTTTGTCTTCTAGTTGACACTCCTCTCTAAGGAGGTGAGCCATTCAACTAAGGTGACCAACTGAAAGAACCCATGAATTGGGGAATACAACAAATCGTCATAGAAAGAATATTTTGAACCGATGCAATTATACCATTCTCTACTAGTTATAGGCGAAAATGATCAATTGATTCACTTATAGTGGTGAAGCACTGGTGTATTTGTACAATTGGTTTGGTTTTTGAACCGAGGCAATTATGCTTCAATTGCTTAAGATTTTATTGAACCGAAGTAATTAATTCATCCATAATTGCTTCAATTCTTAGAAGAGCCAAAGCAATTATGTTTTTTTAAGAAAGCAATCAAGTGCTTCAATTTTTCTTATAACCATAACAATTGATGGAAATTAGTAATTTTTTAAATAATATATATATATATATATATATATATATATATATATATATATATATATATATATACATGCTTATATAGGAACCCATCTAACACCATTAATCGTTGATGGATTGATGACTATGATTAAAGTCGTAATAATGGCAAAACTGTAAATATTTAAAGTTGTAGATTTTATTCTACTAGTTCCCCTAATTCACAGATTTCCAAAGGATGGTAGTTTCTAAAGTGACGGTGTATATTCTACACCACTAAGTTTATGTTTGGGTAGTTTTCATATTTTTTATTTTGTTTTCTTTTCTAATCTCAACATTTTTTCCTACACTGCTCATTTTTTAAATAGTGCTCGTTCCATTATTGTGATCTCTTCGACTTATATGTATTGTGTTATTTATTTCATATTTTAGCTTAGATTCTTTTATGAAATTGATGATTGTGATTTATTTTTTTCTAGTATTTGCAAATGCTTCGATTATTTGGGAATGTTCGAAATTTTTGTATTTGTAGTATTAAGTTTTTTAGTATTATTACTTGTTTCAAAATTTTTAGTATTTATTTTAATGTTTGAAATTTATGTTTGTTGTTTAGTAATAAAATAATAGCTTAATAGTTTAGAACATTAGAACAAATTTTCAGAACATTAGAACAGATCTTTAAAACAATATAGCAGAAGTTTAGAATATTAAAACAAATGTTTAGAACATTAGAACATATTTTCATAACATTAGAACAGATCTTTAGAACAATATAGCAGAAGTTTAGAACATTAAAACAAAAGTTTAGAATATTAGAATAAAAGTTTAGAACAATATAACAAAAGTTTATAATAGTAGAACAATAGAACAAAAGTTTAAAACATTAGATCATTTCGTTAAACCATCAATTATACTAGATGTTCTAAACTTTAATTATATTGTTCAATAAAAAATTTGTAATGTTCTAATAAGTTATTCTATTATTCTAAATAGTATTCCATTAAACCATAAAGTTATACTAGAACATCAGGTTAAATCATCACTTATTCTAGATGTTTATGGGCATAAGTCTTTTATGTGGCATATTATGAAAAAAGATGTATGATAAGATTGGAAGAAATATTACCCAAGAAACTGATTTTTTAAAGAAAATAAAGTGATTGTGTTTGGAATTTAGAAATTGAACGGAAGGAATTTCGAAGATAAACAAGATGCTTGATGAGTTTCATTGAAGATCATGAGTGGCTTTGTCGAATGTCGAGTGCAAAGTGGATTCTTGCCTATTTTAGGGATTTTTTTATGGGTGATATTATGAGAACTACATCAAGGTTAGAAAGTGAGAATAATTTATTTACATCCTTTGTTAATCCTCATGTATCACTAGTAGAGTTTTTGATGAGGTTTGAAAGTGACATGGATTCACAAAGACACACTCAAGCTCAAAATGATAATGATTCTCAACACAAGCATCTGGAATGTAAGACACCAATAGAGATTGAAAGACATGGTTCTGAAGTATATACCATAAATGTTTTCTATGATTTTCATGATGAAGTTTATAGTGCTTTGTGATGATTGTGTTTTAGAAGAGTTAAAGAAAAAAAACAAGTTAGAGATTGCAAAAGTGAGTGAAAGTAACAGGAGAAAAACTTATGAGGAAAAAAAGGTTATGTCGTGCGTATGGGAAACTTGGATACCATGATATTTTAAATTGTCCAAATAGAATTGTATGATAAAATTATTGAATTGTATTAGCTATTAGAACAATAGATTAAATATTTAGTACATATGTGTTAAATTATGGAACATAAATATTGGGTTTTTGAATATTATTATTAAGTTGTTGAAGATTATTATTATGATGTAGAATAATACATAGTGACTTTAGAACAATAGATAATGATTGTAGAACATTACTTTAAAATTTTTGAACGATATATGGTACCTTTAGAATTCAAGTATTAAGCTTTAGAATATTAGAGTTAATATTTAGAATAACAATAAAAAAAGTTTATAACAATAGAATTAAATTTTAGAATAAAAGAATTTAATCTTAGAATAGTAGAATTAGGATTTAGAACAATGGTACAAATTTTTATAACAATTGGGTTAATACTTAGAACAAAAGATCTAAACTTTGACATATGTATTATATATAACAAAAATATAATAAACATTTATAACATTTATGTTGATTTTTATAAGAAAGTAAATATTATATATTAGAACAATAAAATAAATATTTTGAACAATAAAATAGAGTTAAGGTGATTAAAATTAATTTAGATCATAATTTAAAGTTTTAAACATTAGAACAATAATTTAGAATAATTGAACAGAAGTTTAGAGCATTAGATCATTTCATTAAACCATTAGTTATATCAAATGTTCAAAATAATAATTATATTGTTCTAAATAGAATCTTTAATGTTATAAATAATAATTCTATTATTCTAATTACCAATTCTATTGTCCTAAGTAGTGTTCTATTTTTTTTGTTAAACCCTTTGTTATTCTAGATGCAAGTATTGACAAGTATTCTTCAATTAAAAATAAATTGTTAAATTGATTCTTAATCCTTTAAAAATAATGTTAATACTACTATTCGTAGATTTAATATAAAAAATACTAATGTTATTACTATTATTAATACTACTATTCATATCCCTAAAAACTAATGTTAATATTACTATCCATAGAATTGATATAAATTAAAACAATTTCCCCCGTGCTTTAATTGACCCCATGCTAAGTCATGATTCTTCTTGTTGCTTCAATTGACACCTTTGCCCACTTCTTTGATTTAGAAACTACTTCATTTTGCATTGATTCTCTTTTTTCGTCAACATTTTTCCACAATATTCAATCCGTAATTTCTTAATCAATATTAGACTAAAACAAGAAAGGAAAGAAATTTGAATTTTAAAATGGAAAACTGAATAATGCAAAGTAGTTAGTGTATAAGGAAGCTAAGAACTTACACCAATAGCTTCTACTCCTATCTCCTATTCTAGAGACCAGTTCACCATTCGCTATATGTTTCTCCATTAAAAATCTTGCAAAGGCTTTTGATTGCTTTGTTTTTAAAAAAAAAATTAAGAGATTGAATGTTAGTTTTTGGATCCATCTAATAATCATAGAACAATAGTTTCAATGTTTAGAAAATCTGTATAAAAATTTAGATATTTTGAACAATAGTTTAAGACATTATCTTTGTTATATATATAAAGCATCAATATTAAACTTTAGAACATCATTATTATATTTTAGAGCAATAGAGTAAACATATAGAATATCCATATTAAACTTTCAAATGTTCAGAACAACAAGTTAAAACATTATTGCTTACATATAGAATTACTATTAAAATTTAGAACATCAGTATTATGTATTAGAGTGGTAGAATAAACATTTAGAACATCAATATTCGATTTTAGAATAGTTCGTTGAATAAATATTAAGAACATAAGTGTTAAACTTTAGAATGGTAGTCTTAAAGATTTGGAGATTAGAACAATAGAAAAAATGTTTAAAACATTAAAAGTTTATTTGAGTACACTATTTATACAGATTCAAACAATGGATTATTACTTAAAACAATATATTTACCATTATCTTAGGGTATTTCTTGTATTTCGATGTAAATGAAACACCCTTCTCCAAGAATCAATTGTCAATCACCTCAATACTCTTTGTTAAAAAAAATGAAACAGAATAGGTAATAGTGTTGGAAGGCTACTATTAGAAAGAAAACCTGAAAATGTATTAAGTCATTAGGTTATATAGAGTTTATATATTTACTAACATGGAAAGTAAGATGTGTAAACTAGTAGATATTATTAAATATACGGTGGGTTTTTTAGTACTATATGCTATGTCAAAAGGCTAGCAATTGCTGACCTTTGAACCTAGGACCTTTCGGAAGAGGTATAACATCGTGACCATGTTAGCTGAGTATTACATCTGATACTCAAATGCAGAAACTAAATAATACATGAACCTTACATCGTTGAGCTCTTGTATAAAAGTTAGCTCATCAAAAAGATGTTGGCCCTAGCTGAGGATTATAGGACACCTTATCCCATCTTGGCTGAGAGTATCTGGCTTTGATGTGTACTTATTCTAGAATTGGCAATGAGATTATTCATTTCATCTCTCATTTGGACTTCTCTAAATAAGATGCTTGCTTTGTAAATTATGAAATACATCTCTTTGTTATTAAAAGCAAGAGTCTTAGCCCATTTTACAAAATTATCTAAGAAAACCTAGATAGTTGAAGATAAGAACATGGTAAGTAACTTTTAGAAACAATATAAATAATTTTTAAAATAATATAAATTATTTCTATTACATAAGAATATCATAAGAATGATGAAATATTAAGAGGAACATCAGTCTAGAACATTAGAATGAATGTCTAGAATAATATAATTAAAGTTTAGAACATCCATATGAGACTTTAGAACATCATTAATAAACTTTAGAACAAATGTGCACATTATTAATATAAATCTTTAGAAGATCAATGGTAATAACTTGAATGAAATACTTTAGAACTTGGTTGATAATTTTTTGAACAATAGAAATAATATCTATTACATAAGAATATTAGAAGAATGAATGAAATATTAAGAGAAATATAAGTTTAGAATATTATAATAAATATCTATAATAATAGAACATCTTTATTAGATTTTAGCGCATTATGAATAAACTTTAGAACATTATAATAAACTTTAGAACATATGTTTTAGGTTGTACATTAGTAATATTAACCTTTACAGCACCAATAATAAAATTTGGAACCATGGAATATACAATTAGAATAAGACAATGAACTTACCAGTACATCTATAGAAGTAGATGATGATGCTACCCCAGCTACAAGGCCAGTTTTTCCTTTTTTGATCATTCTATAAAGAGCAATTCCCTCTTCAAAATCCCTTGTCAGTTCAATCTACATTCTTGACTGAATTTGTTCCTTTTTCCAAACACCAATCAAAGGGAAATTGTCTTGGTTGATCAACGTTGCCTCTTTTGAGGCAATCAAAGTAAGAAATATGTGTAGCACAGTAGAGTAATAGTTTAGCACATTATAATACAATATTAGAATAATAGAATGTTAGTCTAGAACATTAAATAAATCAGGTTAGAACAATAGAATACATATTTAGAACACTTTTGTTTAAAGTTTTGTACCTTAATATTTTGCATTAGAACATCATTAATAAATATTAGAATAAGTGAAAGAAAATTAGAACATTGGTAATATTAGTCTAGAACAATAGAATAAATTTTCAGAACAATAGAACAAATGCTTAAAATAATAAAATAGACATTTAGAACAATATTTTAAAATTTTAGAACAATAGGATAAAGGTCTAGAACATATGTGCTAAGCCTTAGAACAATAAAATAATATTGTAACACAACAAAACATCTTAAAACATTTGTTTTGATTTTTAAAACAATAGAATACAAATTTAGAAACATGAAATAAATTTTTTGAACAATAGAATAAAAATTTAGAACATAGGTATTTAGATTGGTGTTCCAAAGAATAATACATTTGTTCTAAATTTTTATACTATTTTTCTAAATATTTCTTTTATTATTTTAAGCCTAATAATATAAGTTTAAAACTTTACAAGACTAGTATTGAAGGATGGGGTGGTAAAATAGACTCAATTTCCCATAGTAAAAATAATTTAAAAAAATTTAGAACATTGGCGTACCGTTAAAAATATTAGTGGCATTTTGTCAATCGGTTATTGACTAGATACGATGTGCTTGTATGCGAATGCACACCATAGCCTTGGCCTATTTTTACTACTTTTTCGATCTGTGGGAGGAACCAGTTGTGCTGGTTCCTATTAGCAGCGGATTATATGTAAAGCAATAAAAGAAGACACACAATTTAACGAGGTTCAGCCAACTCAGGCCTACGTCCTCCTACCCTATGCTCTTTTATTAATCTACTCCGAAAAACAAAGAACACAGACACTTAACTGTTTCCTTACTCTGGGAACCAGTTCACCCCACACTCTACTTCGAGTGTGCATTCGACTTACACTCGTAAGCCCTTTTGTGTTTGAACTCACAAACACTCTCCCAGCCTATCAACCCCTCTGTTGAAGGCTCTTTACGGAATCAAACTCTCCTTTAATCTTGCTTCTAAAAGCTAATATGAGAGAAAAATATAAGTTCTAATGGTGCTCTTGTATATGACTTAATGAAAGGTTTTTTTGTGCTTAAATGTGTATAATGCTCTCTAGAAATGAACTCAGTTTTTTTCATGTGAGAGACTTTTTCGAATTAGGTTGATTAGATGAGTTTATATATGTGATTACAATAACCCTAGCTTTCCTAAAATCACATAATCTTTTGTGCCGCCATCTTATGTGAAGTTAGGAAAGTATTTATCTTATTTGACTTAATCATATAGATAGAATCAAATAAGATAAATACTCCTAGTTTTTAGGTAACCAATATATTCTCATCTAATCTACCAGCTGCTTAATATATTTTCCAAAATAATTCTTAGAAAATATTTTTACAAAATCTTTTCAAAAATACGCAGCTTGATATTCCATTCAGTAAACCTGGTTCCCTGAACCTGGTTCCCTGAATTAAGTATGTTATGAATTATGTTCCAGCTTTGTACCAAAATTCATAACATGACTTATCACACTTAAAACACTTATATCAGCTACTCCTATAAGTCATACTACGGAGCACATTACATGAAAAACTAGATTAACAGTAAAGTACAAATATTCTTCTTTTCATGTAATCTACAAGACTTGAATCTTCCTTGGATGCTTCATCTTGAGCAAAGTATCTTTCTTCGAATGTCTTTGAAAGGCTTCTATGTTCCAAGTCTTGGAATCAGCTTAACTACTGCATATATAACATGGTTAACATGCAATAGATAATATGTGACTGCTTTATAGCATAGCAGTCAAGGAAACAGTTCCAACTAGTTCCCCGCCAGTATATAGCTCAATTCATACCTTACCATTTCCTGTAAATAGACAAATTAGTTCAATTGATAACACAAGTAAATAATAACTTGTCTAGAGAAATAGTATTCTATTATAGCTAGTTCCCTAACCAACTGTTCGCAATACTTGTGACCTGTTTCCTGTAACTGTTTGTCATCATTCAAAACATCAAAACCTAAGGGACTCAACAGTTTTGATACTCCTTATGTTTTTACAGTAGTACAAAAATTTGATTTTGACTAATTGATTTGTCGTGGATTTAACAAACCAATTGTTGGCAACAACAACAAAGTTTTACAAGAACTCTTTGCACACATCCTTATGTTTCATCTCCTTTATTTTTCAATGAGTGTTGAATTTGTAGGACTATCGGTTGTAACCCCAAACATACTTCTCCACCGTTCCACAAAAGCTTGGGCTTTTTCACCTTGATCAACAAGTTCTTGTTCATCAATATGGATTCCTCTAATGGAAAGCCCATAGACTAGGTGGACATCCTCAGCTAATATTGGTATCTCCTGCCCATGGAAGATTACCAAAGAAGATCTTTCTTAGTCAAATATTTTGACCAATTTAGCACAAAAGCTATTTATGACTATCTAAATCTAGTTCTAGGAAGCCCCTAAAGCCTATATTTTTAATGGCTTCTTTGTGTTGGTTAGAGAGGTCATTTAAGACAATTGTTATAAATTTCTTAGATGGAATTCATTGGTTGAGGACATTCCTTGATGGGGATCCTTTGGAAGTTTAGGGAATTTCTCTTTTTAATTTTTGTTTCTTATCCAAAGCAACATCACTAGTGGCTTTCCTTCTTGTTTTACCAACTTCAAGAGTAGTTGTGTTCCTTACACTTTTAACAGTTGATACTTTTTTGGTTGAACATTTATTTCATTCTCAGCACCCCTATAAGAATTAAACTCTAGAATTAAAACAATAGACATAATATTTAAAATAGTGGTGATACTAGTTAAAACAATATAGTAAAATTTTAGAACAATATACACTAGTGTAAAAAACATCATTTGCTGCGGGTTTTTAGGGCTTTATGCTCCATTTTCGGCCCAAGTATATTTAATAGGAGCATATTGTAAAAGATTTTATGCTGCGGTTCAAACCGAAGCATAAGGTGGACTATATGCTGCGGGCTTTGGGAAACTAGAGCATAAAACCCTTATTTTTTTTAAAAGGACTTTATGCTGCGGTTTTCTCAAAGCTCGCAGCATAAAGTCAATTTTTTTTTAAAAAAAATAAGGGTTTATGCTCCCTTTTCTAAAAGCCCGCAGCATAAAGTCCACATTTTTCTTTGGATAAAGACGAATTGTTGTTAATGGGCGTATTAGATTATGACAAAGTCAAAGGATTTCAATACTCTTTATATGAAAGAAATAATTTCATTTCCATAAATATGTGGAAAAAACCTTCAAATATAAGTGTGCATAATTTGAGTTATATTACAAACTAAAATAAACATAACTACGGGATTACAAACTAAAATAAACAAAATTGAACTAAACATAACAACTAAATGCAGTTTCTAAGAAACAATGCAAACTTGTCTCTTATTTCCTTGATTTCGTCAATGGTGAAAGGCTCTTCTCTCGGTGTGTCCAAAACCTAAATTTAGCCACCATAAACGTAATAAAAAAATTAGATTATCGTATATACATGTATAATTAATTATACATATGTTTATTTTTAAACAAGTGTAACAATTTCCGGTTATTTATGAAAGTTTTAAAAAATTCGACAGAGTTTCTTTTGTACAATGAACATTATCCCAATTTTTTAATCCAAACAACCTGTTCAATAATTCCATAATTCAACAACTCCGATAAGAAATATATCAATGTGATATGAAATACTTCCATGCAATTTCTTCATTAGACTGCACTCTGATAAGAAAATTATCAATGTGATATCAAAGCTAATTAAGAATCAAACAAAATCGCAACTGGTCAGCTTAAAGGTACCTATTCAACAAGGATTTGATTAGTAAATGCCGAGGTGGTTGTAGATGCACGGAATCAAATTGATATACTGTGTGAGTAAAAGGACATATAACTAGGAGCAACCAATGTTTACTACAAGCACAAATATAAAGTCAATAAATAGGAGAAGGATAACTTAGATAACATTAACAAAAGACACAACATGTTGGAACGAGGACATATCATCGGGGTCTATAACATAGAATACTTGCTTAGCATGTACGGAAAGTATAAATGGCTCTTCACTATCACGTAAACGACTTAAGTCTACAAGAGTGAATCCACAAGGGTCATCATTTTTAACACATTGTCGATTGTTATCTACCCACTTGCATTTAAAAAGACCAATTGTAAAACTAGAGTAGTCAAGCTCCCATATTTCCTGTACTATCCCATAGAATAAAAACTTAGCATTTACTGGTGATTAATCCTTGGCACTCGCGTTAAATGTAGATGATGCCAAAAATAGATACACCACTATTCTGCAAGAAAGAGGACTTTTGATCTTGACCTTTAGTCCAAAAGGTGTACCCATTGACATCATAACCCCCATATTTGTTGATATCTTCACGAGGACCAAAAGCTAACCACTTCACAATTTTAGACACACCCTTGAGTTGTTCACAAACTACTCGATTATGAAACCACTCAATGAAAGTCTTATTATGCAATAACATCAATGCCCTATCCCCTTTAGAAGGATTTTTTACACACAATTCCTCGTAATGCTCATTCAAAAAGGGATGGACTTGTGGAACATGATGTAAGACATACAAGTATGCTTATAGGCGCCGATCTCTTAGAGGTGTGATCAATTTTGAGCCAATTTTTCCCTTTCCCTCAAGTCTCCCTTCATGTCGAGAGGTAGGAAGTCCAATAGGCTCTATACTGGCCATATACTCATCTATAAAATTACCTATCTCATTGCTTACAGTGCCTTGAATCATACTAGCCTCGGGTTGTGCCAGGTTCCTCACTTTATTTTGTAAAACCCCCATGTGTCTTTCAAAAGGATAACACTTCCTTAAAAAAACAGGACCTAAAAGCTTGATTTCACGAACTTGATGGTCAATTAGGTAAACCATAATGTCAAAAAATGAAAGAGGTAAATACATCTCAAACTTGCATAAAGTTTTAATCACATCTGCTTGAAGGGCATCGACTGTAAAGGGATCAAGCACTTTACTGCATATTGTGTTGAAATCCCTCGGATTGCAATTGGTAAGAACACTTGTATCATGACATGACAATCGTGGGATTTCATGCTTCCCAACTTCAACTCACCATTCAAGGACACAAATCTTTTCATGTTAGATGAGTAACCAGATGGAACCTTAATGCCATACAAAGATTCACAGAAAAACCGCTTCTCTTCTCTAGACAATGTGTAACAAGCTAGAGGTAAATAATTCTTTTCAATATTTTTACCCTTTCCTTTTCCCTTGTTCTTGTCACCTCTTTTTTCGGCTCTATTTCTTTTCTTATCCTCCTTAACCTGTGGCCACAACTCTGTTCGAAGCCTCTTATATTCCAAGTAATCTTGCATGGCCTTTACATCCTTTGTCTTACCCGGAGTGTTCATGAGCTTCCCGAGTATGGCATCAAATACATTTCTCTTTATGTGCATAACGTCCAGACAATGTCTAATCTGTAGATCTCTCCAATATGGAAGCTTCCAAAATATTGATTCTTTCTTCCATAACCCTTCCCCCACTTGCCCTGTTTTACCAAAAACTATTTCAACACCCTTAACTTGTTCGTAAACCTCATAACCGATTAACGGTCAACGAGCTATACGCTCTCCAACCTCTCCATTGAATGCCTTCTTTTTCTTACGATAGGGGTGATCACGTGGGAGGAACTTTCGATGGTGCATGAAGACATGTTTACACTTAAGAATTCATGTTGCTTCCATGTCATCAATACAAATTGGGCATGCTTTCTTCCCTTTACTCTTATACCTGGATAAGTTATCGTATGCTGGGAAATCATTGACGGTGCATAAAAGCATTGCACGCAATGTGAACACCTCATTAGCATGTGCGTCGTACACGGAAACCCCTTCATCCCACATCTTTCTCAAATCCTCATCGAGGGGTGCAAGATATACATCAATATCATTTCCAGGTTGTTTAGGACCCGAGATTAGAAGCGAAAGTATAATATACTTATGTTTCATGCACAACCAAGGAGGCAAGTTATAGATAACTAAGAGCATCGGCCATGTACTATGCTGAGAACTAAGAGTGCCAAATGGGTTCATTCCATCAGTACACAGACCGAGCCTCAAATTACGATCTTCATCCCCAAATGCCTTATGCAACCTATTGATAGTCTTCCACTCGGGAGAATCAGCTAGATGTGCGAGGAAGTGACCTTTCTTCACTGTATCGGCGAGCCACCTCAAATTTGTGGTATCTTTCTTAATAGAAAACAAGCGCTTGAATCTTGGAATTATTGGAAAAGATACCATAACACCTTAGCCGGGGGACCTTTAGAACCTCGAGCCCCTTTAACGCTTATAATGCGACAACGCACACCGTGGACACTCTTCTAAGTTTTCATGTTCTTTCCGATACAATACACAATCATTCGATGCATGTATCTTCTGATACTCTAAGCCAAAAGGACACATGAGCTTTTTGGAAAAATATGTCGATTTTGGAAGTTCATTTCCATCTGGAAACATCTCACCTAACACTTCTAATAAACTCATGAAACTAGTATCACTGCAATTGAACTTTGACTTAATGTTGAAAAGTGTCAACACGACTATCAGTTTGGTGAATTTTGTATATCTAGGGTAGAGTGGAGTTTCAGAAGCCTCTTTCAACAAGTCAAAAACATGAGGACGTTTGCCTAACTCATCGTCGACCCCTTCCATTATCTCATCAACACAATCTATGTCCTCATTTGCATCTTCCTCGTCATTCTCATACTCATTATTCTTCACTACATAAGCAACATCATCTTCATAGACATTCTGTGGAACAACGTTTCCTTCATAAAATCCCTCCTCACCATGCCAAACTCAAACATGATATTGAAGTCTAAATCCATGCCGAAGTATATGCTCCCTAAGGATATCAATGCTATCGACCTTTGATACATTGCCACACTTAACACATGGGTAATAGAATCCAATTTCCGCTATCCTAGCTTGATATTCAATAGCAATACTACAAAATTCCAAGACCCCATTCACAAATTCTGATGATTCAATGCTACCATACATCCAGGAACGATCTTTTGTCATCCTCTTACTATTCAAAGAATTACAAGTAATGAGTAAGAATTACCCTCCTTTTAACTTACAAACAACTATTGTATCTAGTTTCATTGTATGGTACACTGCTGTATAATTTCACAAAATATCCGTTTTTTTAAACATTAACCATACATTTCAAATATTATTCAAAGGCCAAAATTTTTTAGGAGGGGCCAAACCCCTTTGCACCATAAAGCTATAAGCTTTGCCCATATTAAGTTGAGTTCATTCATGTGAGAATTATATTTACACGAAATGGGCATTGTGGTAAGAATCGGTACAATGCTAAGTGGTCGATGTACAACTATCCAGAGCCACATAGGGTGTACCCATGAACTATGGCCCGATACTATTGTTGTTCATCTCTTGAAAAATTAAGAGAAGTGGATCAATACTTTGGAATATTTCAATGTTACCAAGAATCTTAAGCCATCTAAAATGTATCATATTCCACAAGGTTAATTTTTTTTTCTTTTTCTTTTGTTTTTAATTATAAATTTTGTTCATTCTTTCTATATTTTCTGCCCATTTGTTTATACAGTAACCTTTTCATGATGAGTATGTCTTCCTAACATATAACAAACTTTATTATTCCTGCCTAATTTTGAGTTCATAAGTTTTGAACATATATATATATATATATATATATATATATATATATATATATATATATATATATGCTCTTTGACATTCTCAACTTAAGAATCTCCGGCCACATCAACAATAAGCAAACAACAACATCAACAAGACGCCAATACAAAAAACAACAAACAACAACATCAAATGAAACACAAATCACTAGATTCAACACAGCAAAATCATAAAAAAAATCATTACACTAACCTTATTTTCGAACTTGAGTGAAAAAATTCAGCATTGAAATGCAATAATTAAAATTGGGGTGTTGAAAAAATTGGAACTGGAGTGTTGAAATGCGAAGGTGGAGGCCGAATGGAGTAGGGTTTGAGCTTTTGGGTGAGAGGGAATGCGAGAGCTAGTAAATTTGAGTACTGCGCATGATGTATTTCAGTAGCTTCTTTTTATGCTGCGGTTTACTCACGCCCGGAGTATATTAATATTATATGCTTCGGTTCCTTGAGAACTGGAGTATATAATATTTATATGCTTCGGTTCACAAAAGCCCCGAGCATATTATCCTCTTTTATGTAATTCCAAAAACTTTATGCTTCGTTATTTAAAGGAACCGGAGCATATTGTATGTAGTATATGTGATTTTTTCTACTAGTGATAGTTAAACTATAGATTAAGGATTAAAAAAAAGAAATATTTTGTAGAACAATGGAATTAATAATTAGAATAATAAATTTAATATTTAGAACATCATAAATAAAGTGAACAAGAGAATACAATATTTGAACAATAGATTTAATATTTAGAATAATATTGTTAGTTTTTAGAATAATAGTGTTAATATTTAGAACAATAGTGTTAAATTATAGAATTAAACCTTAAAATAAGATGATCACTATTGAAACAATATAGCTAATATTTAGAACAACTTAGCAAGTATTTGGAACAATAGAATTAAATTTTAGAAAACAAATTCAGTTTTCAGGACATTGGCTTTAATAATTAGAATATTGACTTTAATATTTAGAATAATAGAATAATAGATAACAATCTAGAACAATAAACTTAATACAAAGACCAATAATTTCAATTTTTAGAACATTAAAATTAATATTTAGAACATGAGAAGTAATGTTACAACAATAAGTTTCAGAACAAATTAAAACATACTTAGACCAATAGCTTCATATTTTAATTAGACCAATAGAATACAACTTTAGATCATTGGTTTTAATATTTAAAACAACAGATAGCACCCTAGAACAATAGACTTACAACTTAGATCATCAGTATTGTCAGTTTTAAGAGCATTAGAGTTATTATTTAGAACAAAAGAAATGAACTCACGAACATCAAGTTTTGAACAAGTGATAACAACCTTAGAATAATAGCTTTACATTATATAACAAAAGTTTCAAATTTTCGAACATTAGAGTTAATATTTAGAATAATAGAACAAAAGCTATGATTTAACACCTTAGAACAATAGGTTTATATTTTAGAACAATAGTATCATATTTTAGAACATTAGCTTTAATATTTAGAACAATAGAAGTATTGTTAGGAACAATAAGTTAAAAAAACAAGTAAAACATCCTTAGAATAATTGCTTCATATTTTAGAACAATAGTATACAACATTAGAACATTGGGTTTATTATTTAGAATAATAAAGAACACCCTAGAACAATAAACTTACTACATAGAACAATATTGTCAGTTTTAGAACATTAGAGCTAATTTTTGAATAAGAGACATAAACTCAAGAACATCAAGTTTAGAACAAGTGATAACATCCTTAAAACAACAACTTTACATTTTAAAATTATAGTATCATATTTTAGAACATTGGCTTTAATATTTAGAGTAATAGAACAAATCCTATGATTTTACATCCTTAGAATAATAGGTTTATATATTAGAATAATAGTTTCATATTTTAGTGCATTGGTTTTAATTTTTTGAACGATATAACTAAACCTCTTATTATCATATTTAAACTATACAAATTCGAAGGCATCAAACTAAACCTCTCAAAAACATCAAACCATATCTAGGGTTTGTAGCAATCGAACACTAATTCGTAAGACCAATGGACCAAAACAAACTATTATGTAACTTCTAAACAATAGAAACATAATTTGGAAGACATTATAATTTAAACAACAATACTTAGTATATTAAGCACATTAGAAACATATATAAAAATACATCAAGAAAACTCTAGGTTTTTGAAACATAAAGAAAACTAAAATATACAATCACCACATCGCAAAAATAAAACTCTAGGTTTTTGAAAAACCATATCTACATCTGACCTAGACACCTAAACACAGAACCTGTAAATATCAAATCCAAATATGCAAAGCCACAATTCTCCAGCATGGTGGTACCCTAAGAATAACCTAACAACTAAAATAATAAAAGGTAACTCTCATGACCTACCAAAACAACCAAAAGTTCATAGACTGAGATACTTTTAAAACCGGAGGCTTACCGATCAAACTTGTTCTACAAACAAATATAAAACTGAGGGCTCACTACTCATGCACGTCCTCTTCTAAATCAATTAGAAAAAGATCATTTTGCCCCTGAAAAACAAAAGCAACATTCCTAAAGTCGATTAAAAGTCAGGTTGAGTCCACATGACTTATAAGTACATCAATGACCCAATGACTCTTTCTCATTACTCGAGAGGCATCCCCATAATACACATGCAGTTTCTTTGACTTGGGAGGTGTCCATAAAATACACTAAGCAAGAAGAATGCAACTATAGGCCTGCCAAAAAATCCTCAGTGGACCATTTACAGCTTTCAATCCCTAGCATAATCAGGTAAAATCCTTCTCCCCACGGAGGTGCCCTATAAGAAAAAATCTTTCCCATCACATATAAATCTCAGCATGACAACATCCCCAGTTGACAATCATCCTTAGTAAGGATAAAAAGAGAATCATACCCTCTAAAATTATTCAAAAGCCTCAAGTGGGACCTCCTTTGCGGCAACATAAACTAAAATTCCCCAACATAGTTCGTCTATCCCCCTGCAAGCACGAAGGTAAAAAAACCCTGCAAAGTGATGATTTCAACCGCTGAATCAACCAAAAAGTGAGCTAAATCATCCGAAGTTGTGAATCAGCATGAGTTCATGGACCAATATAAGTGCAAACTCCCAAGCGGAGTAGGGTAGCACCCTCTTAAAGCGCTTGAGGCTCCTTAGTAAATCTCATGGGCATAAGGAGCACTAGATTTAGTCCCTTCTTAAATATATACCACTAATGCGGCTTCCATCTGGCACAACATGCCATGTCTCTTAGCCGCGCCATCCTCATAGAAGCTCCCTTTGGCTAGATAGGCTATATTTCTCACTTGTGTCGTCCTAATAGCGGCTCCTCTTTTGTACAACAAGCCATATTTCTTTGCCGCGCCATCTTGATAGAAACTTTGCTTTGGCATAGTAGACCATGTCTCTTAGCCATGCCATCTTAATAACATCTACCTTTTGGCATAGTAGGCAATATTTCTCCCTTGCGCCATCCCGATAGTGGTTCCCCTTTGGTACAATAGGCCATGTCCCTAAGTCGTGGTACCGTGACAATAACTTCCCTCGTTAGAAGATCAAGCCAACCCATAAGTTGCATCATCCCAATAGCAACTCCCTATTGGCACAACTGAGTAATCTATAAGTCACACCATCTTAGTAGCAACTCCTAGTCAGAACTATCCTCCCTAGCTAAGCATCTCGAGACTTTAATCTTATTTATTCAGGCTAATCGACCCAAGTTCAAATCCTCAATAGAACTGACTTAATGACACCCAACAGAAAACCCTTAGTTGTTATGAAGGTATCAACGTTAAAAGGGAGGTCTAAGGTCATAGAATATCTCTGATCTTTCTCTGTCTCATGTCTGTACTTTTACCATTGTCATTGCCTAAGACTCAATCAATGTAGGGGCTTTTTTAAACATTAAATCATGTGTCCCCATGTAGCGGTTTGATAAAGAAACAACCCTAATGAGCGAGCTTAACTTAGCTTGAGTTTGAGTATGTGTAAACCTAAAACCACCTTACAGTCAAACCCCCAAAAGGCCTTGAACACAAACCTGAGCCCTAGACTCTGACCTTACCCCACACATAAATCAAAAGTCTTAAAATCACATCACTAAAATCACTAAAACATCAGCATAAGCTGAAACCCAAAGCGCTTTTGCTTAACACACGAGAACGGAATGACTTAAAGCTAGCATGCCTAAGCGTCAAATGCTAGCAAGTAATGAGCCGAGCATCCACTTCGTGTATTGTGCGCATACACTCTTTTTGCTAAGTGCTCTACTTTGCTCAAGCTCATCTTTATTCTAGCTCGGTTCTAGCTCATTCCTCTTTAAGCGCTAGATGCACAGCTTCGAGCACTTGACGCTCAGTCCCAACGTCTAGCGCATGACACGGTTTTAATGCTCAAACCCAGCATTCAATGCTCAAGTCCAACATCTTTCGTCCAAACTATTGAACTAAAAAAGAATTTGATTAGTTGGCAGCTCCAACGCTTGACACACATCTTTAAGGTTTGATGCACGTTGAGCACTTGGTGCACAAACCTAATGCCTAACGCTTGAACCCAACCCTTGATGCCTGGGAAACTGACTTTTTTTTACCTATAAATACCCCTCTTTTAACGAAGGGTCGGCATTTTGGCTCTGAAACTGAAGAGCTATTACTCTGCCTAAATTCACTCTCAAAGACCCCTCTTTTATACCTATCAAGGATTAATCCATACACATTTGGTAAATACCCCTCTTTTATACCTACCAAGGATTAATACCCCTCTTTTATACCTATCAAGGATTAATCTATACACATTTGGTAAAACCAAGAAAGGAAATTTTACCCCTTTAACACATACTCAAGAAAAAGGACACTCCTCAACTATAAACACCGAGGACCCCTACTCCCTTCATTTCCTAGTCTTTGGATCTAATGGCTTCTTTGGTGATATTTGTGTGAACTGCGCACCCCTCTCACATGAACACTTATGTCCTATTTTGCAAATTGATGAGTCTTGATATAGCAAAGGGTTGTAACTATAGATGTTCCGTTTAGATTAACCCACACACTTTTCTTTTAATATCGCATTTTTCTTATGATTTGAAGTGCTAATAAAAACTCCTACTTTACTAGGTGAAGCCTCAAGATTCTAAATTTAAAGGGAACCATATTCATAGAGTGGTCTCCTCTTAATCCATCAAGCAAACTCCTTTCCTCTTTTATTTTAGTTATGCATCTTTCTCTCTCTTACATTTAGTCTATGATGCCTAGATTAGACATTTCCAATCTAACTAGACTTGATACACTTGATTCATTTTCATGAGCAATCCCTAGGTGTGCATCACACTTGAATGTACATTTAGGAATTATCCTAAAGGCTTATTTCTCACTCAACCATCATAAAGCATATAATTATATTTATTTTGCCTCTTTTTGTCAATGAGTTCTAAGACTAAAGCGCACATCTTCAAGAACTATGCTCTTTAGCCATGTCTCTTTAGTTGAAGTATATCATGGAGAAGGATCTCTTTATTCCTTAATCTTCATTTAATAAGCAAATCTTCAACTCATTATCATTATGCATAATACCAACCATGTATCCTAACTAATTTGACCTACTGACTATTAACTTATCGCTTTATTTTAATTATGCACTTTTATACATAATCCCTACATTGTATTGAAAAATGCATGATCACCATTTCTTTATGCTATAATCAAGACCTATTGATTGAATTCTATTCCTATAAGATAAACAATGGACGATCAAACTTAGGTACTAATTAATCTTAATAATATCTAATCTAGTGGTCACCAACTCTAGATTTATGTGTATAATTCTTAATTTGCCAAACCAATTAAATCTAGAGTATGATTTGCCTTCATTTTGCATGTGTTTCCTAGGAACTAAGTATGATTTATTCTTCATCTCTATGCTTCTTGTTTGCACACACTCCCAAATAGAAATAAATCGCTCAGTCCTGAACCTTCTCATGGTTCGTAGACCACTCACGTGAGTTAATGGGGATTCTAGTCCCCGGGTTTCCAAAAAACCTGATTAAATGTTTGGTTACAACTCTTGACCCATTCAATATCTCTAAAAGCCACATAGCCAATCCTTACCGATGCAAAAACCTGTAGGGCTGCTAGTAGGAGGGAGCTCCTCCTTCTTCTCTTCATTGAGAAGGGGAGGTTGGGTTGCATAAACCAAGCTCTTTAGTGACGATTCACTCATCAAATCGCCCACATCAAAAAACCTAGTCCGGTTCACTCCCTACAAGGCGATTCACTCCCTACATCAAAAATTGAAGCTACCTTTTAAGGGCACTATAATCTCTATTAACGCCTAGACCATTAAAGTCCAGATTATCGACAAATCCCTCATCAACATCGAGCATGACGAGGAAGATGAGGAAATATTTAGCTTAAGCGACGAAGTAGCCATGCTCGAATTTGATGATTTACCATTCACTTTTGTCCCATACTATACACCATGATGAAGATCCAAGGCTACTTCCTTGTCTTGACTCTAGGTTAAAACCCAATGCTAATCACTCCTTTCAAAGACCTAAAGAGACAGCATAATCTCTTCTGACTTGGATACAAACCTTTCGATCAAGAGCTTAACAAATACATCCTTGAAGAAGGTGCTCGCAAGATGGCTAAGGCTCAAGGTCAGGAAAATCATGAATTGAAAACTTATCCCCTAAATCTGAACGAGCAATTCATCTAGGAGGCAAGGAGGATGTCTACAATGACTTCCCCAAACCTTTTTCAATAGTGTGCAAAGGAAACTCTACCCTGGAATTGAAACTTTCCATGCTTGTTACTTTGTAGAGGATGAAAAACTTGAAAAGTCTTAAACCTCTCGAATGTGTTGATCATACAACTTTCTCCTTACTGTTTAGGCTTGAGAAAACTGAGAAAGAAGTCCAAGCCACCATCCAAAGCTTTAACTTTGATCTTCCAGAATTAATTTTGTCATTTCCCCGTCATGGCTCAAGAATAAAGGATTACTCTAAACATCATGACTCCCAATGGTAATATAATAAAGATACTTATTGAAGAAGGCCTTAAAATGGAGGAGTCCAAATCGTTCAAGTCAAAGTCAAAGTATGATTCTAGGTCTATCTAGTCCAAATATATAGTGTTTAGGCCTCTAATGATTACTCCACCAAAAGAAACTCCATAATTATCCTTTATGCTAAGTTTAAGCTTTATCACTTGTACTTATTTAGACCTAGATAAAGATGTATGCACTTTGGCCTTATTAGTTTTCTCCCACAACTAAGAAAGGTATCAACTAGAGAGCAAGATAGTTCAGGGAAGATTTTGGATAACCCACATCGGTTTAGTTCTCCAATAAGACTCCCAAAGCTTCACTCTTTCCTCCTTGAGAGGAAGACTCTTGGGCTTCCTCATTTTGTGGTCCAAAGCCCCTTGCTTTTTCCCATATTGTCTCAAGATTCTCACTAGGGTGTCGAAGTTAAAAACCAATAGGCTTAGAACCCGGACAACACATCCATTCTATACTCCAATCATAGCCACACAATCTTCTAATAAGACACAATTCATTTGATGAGGAACTCTCCTCTATAAAATAGGCCACCAATGATTTCAAAGTGGCATGGTCTAAAATTTTGATCCTCGTGGTGAAGCCCTTCTTATTATGCTTGGCAAGATTTTTGGGAGGGGCAATGAGAATTAACCTCTCCATCAGCCATACCTTCCAAAAACCAAAAAGAGGAAGAGTATGAGCTAAATCTATGTTGAAAACATTTAAAAATCAATTAATTCAAATAAATCAAGTATAAAGCATTAATTACTTGTAGCGGGGTTAAGCATCCACCACTAATCGATCAATAACTCTTTATGGTAGTGTAAATAAAATTATATGCGACATCAAAATATGAGGAGAAAATAGGATGACATTAAACTAATATTTATAATTTGCAATCTATAAAATATGCCTCAAAATAACAATTAATATGCAGTGGGTCTTCCTCAAAAATGCCGAAAATCAATAACTAAAATTTAATTAATATGTGGTAAGTCTTCCCTAAAACCACCGCATATTAATATAAGTATATTAAATATTTTTAGGCGATTTTGGGAAAAACCCTCCGTATAATAATTGTTATTTGCTTCAGCTATATTTTTTCCCTACTACACCAACTTGTCATATATAAACATATTTACATTGCTATAGATGCAAACTCGTATCCCTCTGTGTAGGACGAAGAAATCCTTCTAGGTGAGTTTAGCTTGGGTCAAGTTTAAGTGTATGTAAACCCAAAATTACATCAAAGCCAAACCTCAAAAAGGCCCAAACACATTTATCCAAAAAATCAAAAGAGTCACCCTAAATCAAATCCCAAATCGTGCAAAAACTAGGTTGCTCGGAGCACAATTGCCCGACGCTCGAAGTTAGCGTTTAATGCAAAAACTAAGTCTCAATAAACTTCATGCCTCCAATGTCTAAAGTGTATGTTGAACTCTATATCAGAATCTAACGCATAGACCAGGTGTCAAATGCACAACATCCTCGAAGCAACTAAACTAATACAAAATCTGATTAGTTGTCGATTTGAGCATCCAATGCCTAGCCTTTGTGTCCGACATCTAACCTTGTGGGCCACCCTAAAAGCAATGCAACCTCCTTTCAAGCCTCTTTTCATCTGATAAACAATTCCTTTCTTAAGGGTCCAACACATGTGCCTTGCGTTTAACGCCATAAGCTGGCATCCAATACCCTATTTTGGCATCTAACGCTCAGCAAATTGACTCTTTTTGCCTATATATACCCCCTTATTTTATGTGTAAAGGGTTGGCATTTTGAGAATTTTAGGGCATCGTTAATCAGCCAAAAAAACTCTAAAACACTCCTAAACACAAATCCAAGAATTCAAGGCATACATTTTCCTTTCATCATCAAGAAACCACTACTCCATTAACATACATTTAAGCAAAACTTAAGAAAAGGAACTATCCTCAATGGTTAACAAAAAGGACCCTTCTCAAATTTAGTTATTTTTATACCTTTGTCTGCTTCTACTCCCTTCACTAACTAGTCTATGATCTTAGTAGTTTTACATCCATCAAGGGTCTTAGACTAGTCTATTTTTGTGATGATTATGGAAGGTGTGAACCCCTTTCTATAGAAACATTTATTTTAATTTTTATGCAATCTTTGATGATATTTGATTAACCAAAGAGTCATCATTCTTGATGATCTCTTATGATCAACTCCAATAATTTATTTTCAATGTCTCTTTTACCAATGGTGTGAATAGCAAGGAGCAATTCCTACTTCAATATGTGAAGTCTTAAAACCATAACTTTGAGCATATCATTTTAGGAACCATCTTCATAGATTGGTCTCCTCTAAACACCTTATCAATCCCATCCCCTTGTATCTTATTTATTATAATATATTTATATTATGTAAGTTTATTTTCTTTTATTATATGATGTAAAGATTTGGATATCTCTAATATTTCTAAACTCAATATTGACCCTTTTCCATGAATAAACCCTAGGTATGTATCATACTTGAATACATATTTAAGAGTTGACTTGTGGTTAATTTTTTTCTTTAGATATTATATGTCATATTTTGATTTATATTTTTCATATCTTAAGTCTATGATGTTCTAAGATAAAATCACATATTCCACATGAACTAGACTCATCTTTAAATTAAAGTCCATCAAGGAGAAACGTCTCTTTAGGCTTCCTTCTCTATTTGATCAAACAAAGTCTCCAACTCATCATGCATTATACTTATATTGCACCTAACTAGCATAATTTATTGACTCTTGTCTCTTGTCTCTTGTCTCTTATTATGGTTGTTGTGCTATATTGCATAATTCTTAATTTTCAATTAACTTACACGATCACCATCTATTTTTTATTATAATAAAGACCATAGATTAAAAAAATGTCTAATAAGATAAACAATGGACAAGAAGACATAGTACCCATTAATCTTGCGGACAATTAACAAAGTGGTCACCTAATCTAGATTTTTGTGCAGTAATCTTAACTTGCAAAACCAACCTAATCTAGAGTGTGTTTACCACTTGTTTTGTATGTTTGTCTAAGAATAAATCTGATTTGTTCTCCATCTTAATGACAATTGCTTGTACAATATCACAAATTGAAATAAATTGTTCATTCTTGAACCTTCTCATAGGTCGTAGACCGCTTACGTGAATCATTTTTGGTTCAAACCCAAAGGTGTCCAAATAGCCCATGATTGTTTGGTTGTGGTTCTTTCACCCTTTTAATTTTGCAAAGTCATGTAGCCAACCCTTATTAATACAAACATATATTAGGCACTAGTGGGTAAGAGTCCTATCCTTTCTTTTCACCATAAAAGGAAGGTTGGGTTGTAAGAAGCTGGGCTCATAGTGGTGATTCACACATTAAATCATCCACCAAAAACCTTGTTGGATTCCATAACCATTCAAAATTCACAAACCCCTACAAAGATGGTGATTCCAATGGGATTTATATCCATAAAAAATACTTGGTTACACGTGCAAATGAGCAACTGAAAAAATTTAGTGTGTGTGCTTACTATTAGCTTGAGATTGTATTACAAATACTTGTATTTCATACATATAATTCTCTGTGTGTGAAAATTACAACCTTGAACTCCATCTCATACTAATGTTTTCTACATTCAAGAAAAAGTAGGAGTGGAAAATTAGCAAAAACCGATCAAGGCCCATGGCCCGACCTTTGGCTTTTCCAAAGCTTACCAAACCGTGGCACTTGGCACAAGATCATGCATGGTGTTGTGTTAGGAGAATTACCTAATTACTTTGGTCTCTTTCATGTATTGGCTCTAAGTAAATGGATCTTCCTCTAATCCATGGACCCTTTGACTTATATTTAACCAACCCTAGTTCTTGTTAAACATAGAACCTTAGCTAGGTGAAAACTTTTGCATGATACATTTATACAATTATACTGGCGTGACTACGTGATATTGTATGCCATTACTATTATTTTTGCACTAATGCTTGGATTAAAAACTTTCCAAAACCCTTGGGAAACCTAAACCCTTCAAAGACGAATTACATGCATTCTTGGTCCATGATCACCAATTAGGATCATTCACATCATTTCATGCATTAAACAACGTCTAAGCTACATCATGTATGTCCTTAGTCTCACTACATCCCGTCATGCCCATCTACCACCCAAAATCTTAGCCTTGCACCCCAAAAATAACTTAAATACGGTAAAATCCTGACCTTACCTCTCAAAATGACCCAAATACTGATATTGCCTCTCAAATTGCGTTAGACATAATAAACATCTAACCTTATCTCCCAAATACCTCTAAGTTATCAAAACTTGAGGAAAGCCATACCTCTCCTCTCAAAACAATTGAGCCTCAAGAGAAAAGCATACCTTATCTCTAATATGTCCCAAGCCACTAGTAAAAAGCCTACCTTGCCTCTGAAATGACCCAAGCCATCGGTAAGGAAAGTACCTTACCTCTAACATGTCTCAAGTACCAGTAAAATTCCGAATTTAACTCCAAAATATCTCTAAGCCTCTAGTAAAAAAACCCGAATTTACCCCCGAATCGCCTCACTATTAAAATCTCAAACTTACCCCTTAATTACCTCACCGATAAAAGCCTAAATTTACCCCTGAATTATCACATTGATAAGACCTTGATCTTCCCACCGAAACCCTATTGATGCCATCCAATTCCTCCAAAAAGGATAGGGAATCAAAACATATTCTAACCCACTCCCCATCCATAAGAACATTTTCCATCAAGCTCAACAAAGTACTATTGTCATTCAATAATTTTTCTAGCTTTTTGCTCAATGGTATTGTTTTATTTTGAATGTGTAAAACATATTATTTCTAAGGTAATTAAAAAAAATTCTAAAATATATACATACATATTATTTATATATGTATCATAAAGTATTACAAACATTTTTACAGGTTGGCTAAACCATTAAGCCCATTATGATCCACACCTTAACTAATAAACTTCAAGTTTATGAATGTAATTGCTTTTGGGTCTTTCATTAATATAAAATACTTCATAATTATTGGGCTATATAATAAAAATGAAACATAACAAATAATTGAACGTAGAAGGAGGAGTGTAAACTTACAGAGTGAAGCTAACTTCAATGGAGTTTTTGCATGCCAATCTAAGACAATTTTTTCATACAGCTTAGATCACGTATAAAAGTTTTAAGTTAGAGGCTAGGTATATGTAGAATGAAGGAAAAAATCCTTACAAAAGCATCTAAGGAAAACAACTATCATTCATCGGCAAAATACTACTATCATAGATGATGCAATTTAGTAAAGCAAGACGGGAAAATAGAGAACTTCTACAACTTCATTTGCCATATAACTCAAAATTTACAAAAGTAGAAAAGCACGGTATCATTAGTTAAGTGGGGGGAGTTATTAGACTTGTAGAGATGTAGGAAAAACTTTAGAAACCACTGAGAATATGCTAACATCAAGGATATATGTAGGTTTCTCTCTAAGAATACATTTTCTATATGTGTCTAACGGTAGATGTGTCATAAAATTTGATTCAAATACGTAGATATTATATCAATACTCCCTCTGCCTTCCTTGAGATAGGTATACTTTGTAACATACTCTACGATATATAAGAACAAGTTGGGTCCGCAAATGTTCCAATAGTATTGCTCCAATAAACAACCACAGCGTAGTAAGTATGAAGTATCTTTTATTTTATTTTGTAATCGGAAGCAGTAGCGTAGTAAGTATGAAGTATCTTTTATTTTATTTTGTAATCGGAAGCAGTAATATTCTCTGCAAGAGACTTCTCCACCTAAAGTTTATGACCAAGGTCTTGTAGTATATTTTGTTCAAGAAAGCATAAAAAGTTAGCAAGTTTACTTTTTAATGTATTTTTTTTTATCAAGAAATTGCAGTACATAGCTTGTTCTAAAACTTCTAAGATATCACCAACTGTTAAGAGAACTATTTTAGTTGGTTGATGTATCTAGCACTCCTATATATGTGTTGATGTCATCCAATTCCTCCACAAAGGATAGGGAACCAGAATATAGTCTAACCAACTCACCTTCCAATAATTTTTCCATCCCACACCTAACTAGTGCATCAATCATTATAAATATACAAGCTCTATTTATACTTTTCCTATACAAGCAAACTACCATTAATGATATATGATATATATATTAGTAGATTTTTACATTTAATATACAAATAATCATTACAAATCCTTGATATTGGGATTTTGAGAGGAAAGTACTTACCCTATTCACCTTTATAAAAAAAGGAAAAAAGATTTTATTAGGCAGTAATAAATGTTGACATCAAGTGGTTACTTGGTAACTCTAGCCTTTATACACTAGTAAAGTTATACATTTAATCTACAAATAACCATTACAAATCCTTAGGCAGCCAACCCGACTTGGCGACTCACAACCAACATAACAAATGAAAATAACATAGATATTATACGAATTATATTACATATGTTTTGTAATAGTATATGTGTCATATAGATAATTGGTTGTTTTTGTGTAAACAATTCTTCCTCCGTTTTTTTCTTCCTTGAGATTGTGACTTGGAGAGGAAAGTTCTTACCCTATTCATTTTATTTCCATGCAATAGGATAATTATATGTGTATATGCTATGGATGCATTTTGTTTACATGTCTAACAGTACGAATATTTGATCATGATATTTGAGAAAATGTAGAAATATTGTGTTCTAATGTATATGATAAGAACATATTATATTTAGAGATAATCCTTAAGGGAAAAACAATGCTTTATATGCTATAGCTAAATCTCTTTTCTAAAACAAAAAAATAATTTTTTTAACATATGAAGTATTCATGTCATTAGGTATGTGCTAACATACTTTACGATATAAAAGAACTAATCTTACAAGGATAGTAATTTGATGAAGTTTAACATAATCTATAGCTACATATACTTATATATAAACAACAATCACAAGTCCTTAAGAAGTCAATTGGAAAATGTTCCAATAGTATTGCTACAATAAACGACCACATCATACTAAATATGTAGTATCTTTTATTCTAATTTGTAATTCAAAGCACTAATATTCTTTATAAGAGACTTCTCCACCTGAAGTTGTTGTTCAAGAAAACATAAAAAGTTAATAAAATTTTACTCTTTAATCTATTTCATTTTTCTATCAGTAAACTATAGTACATACCTTATTTTGCAACTTCTAAGAGATCATATACAGTTGAGAACTATTTTAGGTGGTTGATGTATGTAGCATTCTTGTTGTCTTCAAGTTTTATTCTTATACTTATGTGTTGATGCCATCTGATTCCTCCACAAAGTATAGGGAATTAGAACATATAGTCCAACCCACTCACTATCCACAATAACATTGTCCTTCAAGCTTAGCGAAGTACTATTGTCATTCAATAATTTTTCCATCCCACGCCTAACCAATGCATCACTCGTTATAAATATACAAGCTATATTTTTACTAATCCTTTACAACTAAAGTATCGTGTATGTTATATGATATATACATTAGTAGAGTTTTACATTTAGTATAGAAATAGCCATTACAAATCCTTAGGAAGCCAACCCGACGTAGTGTGTCACAATACACATAACAAATGAAAATAACTCCTCCATAACAAACATAACAAAGATTGTCAACCCTTCCTTTATTTGCTCTTTACCTTCTCGAAACTTACAATTTCGTCAAACTTTTGCCTCTTTTCTATTGATTCCACGTTGTCAACTTCAGCCTTGTAACTCCTGATGTATTCAGAACTAAAAATGCCTTGTTCCAAGGAAGCCATGAGCTCCTAGATTTGATTTAGTTGAGTTTTACGTGTAAAGAAGTAGAGTTTTACGATTATTATAGGAGAAAAGTTGGAAATTTAATATATTGCTCATGCATTTCATTTGAAATCAAATGAAATGTCCACATATGAGAAAAGATGTAGAACATTCGAGAAAAGAAGTACAACATACGAGAAAAGAAGTAGAGCATATGATTAAAGAAGTAGAGCATATGATAAAAGAAATAGAACATATGATAAAAGAAGTAGAACATTCGAAAAAAATACAAGTTGCTTTCATGATGTTCAGACTTGTGCTTGTATAGATTACAATACGTCTATGCTTCTAAACATAAAAGTTCTACTTAGATGATTGAAGGATTCTGGTGTAAATTACTGTGCTAAAGAGTAGTCCACATTAGACCTGTTCAGATGGAATGTGTCCCCTTAAGGGCCCTTGATCGACCCATTTGTAAAAGGGTCCAATCAATAATGGGCCTAAAGGGCCGGTCTCTTAAAGGGTCATGTTTTATATGGTCTTTAATGGGTCAAGTTGGGTCAATAATGGGCCAAAAGTTTTCAAAACTTTAAAACACTATCATATAATAAATTATTGGAGGTGATACACGTAAACTATCACCCTCTATAGATAAAAACTATACTATCTATACACAGCTAAGTCGTTATGTAATTCTTTTGGGCCAATCTAACATATTTCGCATCTTCTTTGACCCACTATATTTTACCTGTGACCCATCTCGGCCTTGGCTTGACCAAATGCATAGGTCTAGTCCATATGTTATATTATTTCTCTTGTGCACATGTGTTCTTTTTTCTAGATTTTTTTCATACATTGATCCATAATCCTGCGGCTATGGTGTAAAGTTCCTGTCTGTATAATTCTTCAAATGCATGGAAATTAATATATTGCTCGTGCATTTAGTTTGAAATCAATATGATAAAATACATACGATATATATTAGTATAGGTCTTCAAACATGTACAATATACGAGAAAAAAGTAGAACATACGATAAAATACATGGACATATATATTAGTAGAGTTTTACATTTAACACACAAATAGCCATTACAAATCCTTAGGCAATCAACCCGACCTTGTGTCTCACAATAAACATAATAAATGAAAATAACTCCTCCTTGACAAACATAATAAGATTGTCATCACTACCTAATTTGCATTGTTTCTTCCCAAAACTCACATAATTATCAAACTCTTTATTTCCATATCAACTTTCATCTCAAGAGTGTGGGTGAAAAGAGACTCCTTGACCTTCATCATTTGGAGGAAATCCATATTAACTCATGCTATAGTACCAACATCTATAAAGCTCGACCTAAGGTGTGGCACGATAAGAACATTGTGAAAAAGGAGTTTCAAGTGGGTGACAAGGTGTTATTACACAATTCAAGGTTGAAGTGATTCCCCGGGAAGTTGACGTCAAGATGGAGCGGCCCATTTGAGTTATTGTCGGTATTTCCATATGGTTTAGTAGAAATATGGAGTGAATTATTTGGGGCATTTTAGGTCAATAACCAATGCCTCAAGATTTACTACCAAGGATACAAGATCAAGAATATCTCATCAACAATGATGCCAGAGTTTGAGGCCACCTCAACTATTTGACAATCCTGAATAATATCCAGCTAGTGATAATAAAAGAGCACATGTGGGAGGCAATCGGAGTTTTCTAACTCGTATTTTCATTTCTTTCTTTAAGTTTTGTTTTTTTTAGCTTATATTTTAATTCTAAATGGATTTGCATGTTTTAGGTACAATGCACCAAAGAATTGGAGCCTAAGTATAAGGGAATGTTGGAGCAAGAGTGATTAAGAGGATTGAAGAGAGAATGGGTAAAAAAAATAGTAAATAAGCAGTTTGCATGTAGCCGCGTGAGAAAAATAAACTCCGAAAAAAATCACCCGAGCGGTCGCTCAAGCTTGATTATTTTGGTGTAGGCAGAAGTTCATAAGCGTCCTCTTTGCGGGTATCAAGCGCCTACTTCGAAGGAATTTAAGGGTAAAAAAATAACGTGAGCGGCCGCTTGAAATTCATTTTGAGCGACAGCTTAGAAGGTTCTTAAGGAGAGATAGAATAAAATGAGTGGATAATAAGCATGGAGCAAGCGCGTGCTCTCAAGGAAAAACTAGGCCAATTTTTTACCTAAGTGGGCGCTTAACATTTCTTTTAAGAGCCCGCTCAGAAAAATGGGCCCTTGAATTGCTTATGAGCGGGCGCTCATAAAATCTTCTAAGAGCTTGCTAAAGCCGCTTTTCGCTGAATCTAGATTTTTTTAAACTCACCCACATCCCTTTCTCCTACCTTTCTCTCATAATTCACCTTCATCCTCTTGAAACTACTTTCTCTCATTATAAACCTCCTTGCCTCGCTCTTAATCTTTTCCCCATAACTCACCCAATTTAGTCCTTTTTACTCCAAACTACCACCATTGTTCTACTCTCTTCTTGATCTACATTTGTAAACCAATTTTTTCAGAAAAAATCACTTGTGAAGAAATTTCAAAATTTAAACTTGAGGAATTTTTGCTGGAATTTCATGGTTTCTTGCTTCTACGGCTAGATTTAGCACTTAAGGAACGATTTAGAGGACGTATTGCTTGGAAATTTTGCTATTCCTTACATACTTTTTCTTTTTCAATTCTTGTTTCAATTTTTCATGTTTCTAGTTGAGTTTTAGAAATATTTTTGGTAATTCATTATATTTAGTGTGTTGTAATATTATTGTGCTTGATTGTGAATATTTTGGAGTACTTTTTAATTTTGAACATAGAGAACTTAGGTTGAACCTAAAAAACATAGGATAATGACCATAGTTTAGGTGATCTTGGTAGTTTTTTATATTGTGAACTTGGATTTGGTGGTGTTGAACTCTTATAGTTGGATTTTATTATTGAAGTTTGGGACTAGAATGATGTTTTGATATTTGGGATTATACAATCATATTGAGGAAAAATGTTTTCTAGAAAGAAATCGAAAACCTCTAAATCATCTAGTGCTTTCGAACCTTCTCAACCCACAATGCCAACCCTAAACTTCATCAACCCGAATCATAAATCATACTACTACAAGATAAAACACCAAAAACATTTAAATACCAATTTTAACGAGTCAAACAATTTGGAAAAATTAGGAATAAATAAAGACCTTTTTTCTTTACTCACTGCTCTAGGGTGGGGCGAATTAACCCAACTCCATAACTATACATACGAGAGGCTTATCTTCAAGTTCCTAGCTTCCCTAGAGATGTCACAAATAGAGGAAAATGACTACCAAATCACCTGTCAATTATTCAACCAATCGAAATCCATTACTCTAGCCTAGTTAAACACAATTTTCAAATAGGATCCCTCAAATGATATATATGCATTAGACATGGGGGATTTTATAAACTATAATGAGGTGGGATGGTGAAGAACTATAACTAAGGATATGGAGTATCAGTTTGAAACTTTCCACACCTCCCGTGTTATCTACTTATGACTGAGAAACCTCCATCAACTATTTGGGTATTCCATTTTTTATAAGGACTAGGGAAAGATTGTGAGAGATAAGATAGAGTTATTATGGATGGTAGCTATAGAAAAAGATAGGCTAGGGAGTATGCTCAACTTTGGGCATCAATTTTTTGGTTAGGTGCATTGAGCATAAAAGGGGTAGCCTGATTGGGGACATCTATATAGGGGCATAGTTACAATTAATGCACATGCTTTAGGTTTTGTGGAGTAGTGCCAGTGTCTTACCCCCCTCGATGTAAATGACATTTACATCAATATTTATGCGATGAAGAGGATGGATTTCATCTAGTATACAGTTGACTCTAAGGTCTATGGTTTGAAAGTGCCTAGGGTAGTAAGCTTCTACCTTCAAAATCCTGAGCTTACCAATGTAGATAGGCAAGGAGGCAATGTGTGGAAGATTCTTGCACATGAGATACAATAGCCACGTGCCTCTATCACCCCGACGTAGCCCCGTCTAGCCCCAAAGAAGATACATCTTCCTCTCATGCCCCCTCCACCACTCTAAACTTGGAAAAAGAATTTAGAAAGCTAAGTATAATCATGTAGGGCCAGGTTGAGGTTAAAAGGGGTATTATAATTTGCAAGAATTAGATTTATGACTACCCTTTTCAACAAGGGGATTTTACACCCTACGTTAACTACCCATACGACCCTCCTTAACTTGGTCCCATCCCCTCAAGATTCAGGGACATCACACCCTTACTCCTATTAAATAGGTCTTACCATCTCCGGTGTCACACCCTCTTTTTTCCCCTTATGATTATACTTATAGTAAGGGATGTGAATTCTGAGGCAATCCCGCCTACCCAAATGATGGGCTAGGTTGGCCCTCAGGTTTTTTAGGTGAGTGGGATGGCCCAACAGGTGTGACACCTTTCGAAAACTACCTATATCATTCACGATATGATTGGCTACCCTACACTAATGCATTGGAACCCAATGTTAACCCAACCTACAAATTCTCCTCCTATAACGAGGAATAAAGGCATAGGATAGGCAAAGGCCCTAGTACTAGTTAGTCATACCCCGAATGATCGACCATCCCCTTGTTTCTTGGTTTTTTCACCAAGGATTGTGCTTTACATAAGCTTTGGGGTGTTGTTTCAAAAAGGGTCGGGTCTTCGGTTTCTCTACTCTTCCTTTATTGTAGAATCTATGTATAGTTTTCTATTGAATTTTTCCTTCTTTTTTTTGTCTTTAGAGATAGAGTAGAAACCATTATTCTCGTGCTTCTCTTGTTTCTTGCTAACAATTGTTTATTCATGAGAATTAACATATAAGCAAAAGCAAGCGACTAAGGGTACTCCCCTTTTTATTGTTTTTAGTGGTGTGTTTTTTTCTTTTTTAGTTAAGAGGAATATGATTGTTTGAGGATGTATGGCACTTTATTGTTGAAGGAGTTTAGCATGCTTTTAAGATTGATTTACTGGAAACCATTGGTTTTGATGACCACGGTTAGTTTGATGATTGTGTTGATTGTTAGATAACCTTTCCTAATGCTTTCACTTCTTACATATTGACGGGATTTATTTGGCAAGAAAGTTAATATGAGTGTTTGAATGTAGATTTAGGAGTCACGAGGCATAGGAGGCAACAATTGCGTCCTCTAAAATACTATCTTTTAAGAGCTACTCCTCTTTCGTAGTTTTTTCAGGAATTAGTTTTAGAAAAAAAGGAAAAAGAAAAAAAAATCAGAAAAAATAGAAAAATAAATGAAAAAAGAGGTAAAGCTAGATAATAAATGAGAAAAAGAAGAAATAATGAGAATAAGAATTGAGAAAAGAATAATGTGGTAGGTTTTATGGGGATCTAAGAACGAAAAAACTCAAATATATTCATCAATAAGCTTGGGGGAGGAGACTAGATGGCATTTCACTAAAGCATGAGCGCTCAAGGCGTTAGAGTGAGGTGTAAGCCGAGATCATAAGAAATCCTTTTGTTCATTAAACTAAGCGTAACAAAATACCCAAAGCTTTACCCTGCTTTATTCTAATTCCTTTCCCTATTTTACACATATTCTACCCCAAAGCCCTTTCGACTCTAGGAAGTTTAGCTAGAGTTGTTGTAGGGAGGCAAAGGTCAAGCATATTGAGCGAGCATGGCAATTAAGATGTTAAGTCATATGTCATTAACTTTATTATATTAGTTGTTCAACTCACTCAAGGATTACTGATAAGCTAATTCCATAAGGATGAAAATGAGGCTCGGGAAGAGCGTCGTTATGCTTTACTTTAGGTAAATGAGAGCAATAGTTCCCTACTCTTTATAGGTTATCCTTTACATATTCTTATGCATTCTTTAACATGTCTTCTCTTATGATTTATAAATTTGAATATCGATCATGATGTTGTCCCATTAATGCCCACTAATTACATCTTTCTTTTATATCATTTCTCTTATTTTTGTTTTTAGTTTATTAATTTCTTGCCTTGGTTTTCTTTTATATTGAGAGTTATGGGTAACCTCCCATGAAACACTTACGATAACACACTCGTCCTCCTAAGAGATTAGGAGGTTTAAAGGGGTTGTTGTGAGTTAGGTTTTTAGTTTTGTAGTTTATAGTTTTAGTGCATTGATGTTTTCTCTCCTTTATCCTAGAGTCTTGATTGAGGTCGAGCAACGGCTAAGCTTGAGGGAATTTGATGAGTCACATTTATGTCACTCTTTAGTGCCTTCCTTGAAAAGTTTATGCACTCTTTTAGCCCGAGTTCCTCAAGTTTTGTGCCATTTTGCATCACTTTATGCATGATATAGACTTAGGAGCATTTGTCATTTTTTGGTCTTATTTCCCTTTATTTCTCGTGTCTTTTCTACTTTTATAAGTGTTTTTTGGCTTGATGCATGTATCTATTTTACATGAGAATGAGAATTGAGGAATAGAGATGTATAGTAGAAAAGCTGAGAAGAAGCTAAGAAATCGCTCAAGAGAAGAATTGAGAGGACTCTCAAGAGAAAAAGACTTGATTGGCTTCCTAGAAGGATACTTGAGTGACCGCTCAGTTTAATGTGAGGTGACAAACAAAAGAATACAAGAAGGATGCAAACAACCATCACGCAGGTGCTTAGATGACAAAAACTCCTTCTAAGCATGTGCTCATGGTTGAATTAAGCGGTCGCTTAGTTCAAGAAAGCATCGAGTTTCCTCTTTTGAGGGGGTGCTTACCATTTGACCTAAGCCCTCACTCAGGTCTATTGTAGCAACTTTTGTATTTATTTTTAACTCTTCCATGGGCCTAATCAAGGATAGACCAACAGCGACACACGATTTTACTTTTCTATCATATTTTCTCTTGATTTTCTTCTCGATTTTTTGCTATATTCAATGGGATTGCATTAAAGCTGGTTAGACATCAGTTTAATTTATAAGATTCTTTATTATTTTTTTTCCCTTTTTTATTTTATAATTCATTTTTTTCTATTTTTCTTGATTATGCGTGTTAAATTCAAGGTTTATTACATAATGTAGAAAATTCTTATTTGTATTTTGGTAGTTTGTCTAGATTTATTAATTTTTCGATTTATGTTAGTACTAAGCATGAGTAGGTATGTCTATTTTTATCAATTTTGCAATTTTTTTAGTACTAAGCATGAGTAGTTAGAATAGTTAGGGCATAGGGTGAAAACCCAATCCTAAGCATGGATGATGTTTAAAGATTTGAGTTAGTTTCTTGATGAATACTATGTGATTTGATGTCGGGTTTTGGTTGCAGCCTAGATTGGCCTTATAGGTTTCTCCCATTTACGTTCCTAGGTCAAAGGTATTTAAAAATGTGATTTAGGTGATGACCCAATGTTAGATTTGTTGACTCTCAAGCTATTGGTTTATTGTAATGATCCTATTGTATTGCTTCGGTTGCTACAGATAACAACTAGGCAAGAAAACCCAATTATAGTGCTTGCTTCCTTGAAGATGATCAAGAGGTTTGACCTATATTGACTCAAATTAATGCATTTGAAGTGTTTAGGTCACTTTCTACCCCAAACCGATCCCATTTGACCTATCTTGATTCAACTCGATGTGTTTCAAGTGTTTAGGTCACTTTCTACCAAAAATTGATCCCATTTGACCTATCTTGACTCAAATCGATGTGTTTCAAGTGTTTAGGTTACTTTCTACCCGAAACTAATCCCATTTGACCAATATTGACTCAAATCGATGCATTTAAAGTGTTAAGGTCACTTTCTTCCCCAAACCGATCCCATTTGACCTATTTTTACTCAAATCGATGCATTCGAAGTGTTTAGGTCACTTTCTACCCCAAACCGATCCCATTTGACCTATCTAGACTCAAATCAAAGTGTTTTAAGTGTTTAGGTCAATTTCTACCCAAAACCAGTCGCGTTTGACCTACCTTGACTCACATCGATGTGTTTCAAGTGTTTAGGTCACTTTTTACCCGAAATCGATCCCGTTTGACCTATCTTGACTCAAATCGAAGTGTTTCGGGTGTTTTGGTCACTTTCTACCCAAAATCAATCCCATTCGACCTATCTTGACTCAAATCATTGTGTTTCACGTGTTTAAGTCATTTTCTACCCCAAAACGATCCCATTTGACCTATCTTGACTCAAATCGAAGTGTTTCATGTGTTTCTGTCACTTTCTACCCAAAATCGATCCCATTTGACCTATCTTGACTCAAATCGATGCATTTGAAGTGTTTAGGTCACTTTCTATCCGAAACCGATCCCATTTGAGCTATCTTGACTCAAATTAATGCATTTGAAGTGTTTAAGTCACTTTCTATCCAAAATCGATCCCATTTGACCTATATTTACTTAAATCTATGCATTTGAAGTTTTTAGGTTACTTTCTACCCCAAACCGATCCCATTTGACCTATCTTGACTCAAATCGATGTGTTTCAAGTGTTTAGGTCACTTTTTACCCCAAACCGATCCCATTTGACCTATCTTGACTCAAATTGATGTGTTTCAAGTGTTTAGGTCACTTTCTACCAAAAACTGATCCCATTTGACCTATCTTGACTCAAATCGATGTGTTTTAAGTGTTTAGGTCACTTTCTACCCAAAACCGATCCCATTTGACCTATCTTGACTCAAATCATTACATTTGAAGTGTTTAGGTCACTTTCTACCCAAAATCGATCCCATTTGAGCTATATTGACTCAAATCAATGTGTTTCAAGTGTTTAGGTCTTTTTCTACCCAAACCAATCCCATTTGACCTATCTTAACTCAAATCGATGTGTTTCAAGTGTTTATGTCACTTTCTACCCGAAACTGAAACCATTTGACCTATCTTGACTCAAATCAATGCATTTTAAGTTTCCTATATTCCGTTCTCCTACTCTTCCACCTTCATCACATTCCTCATCTTTCCTATAAAACGATATGTGCCCTTTCTTTCTTTTCCGACTACTATGTAGAAAAGATGGAGAATTTATCCGCTGGAAAGTGAACAAGGGGTCTAAGAGCTAAAATGGTAATGGAACAAAACAAAAGGTCGCGTCCTGCAGCAATTAGGAAGTGGCATTAGATAAAAGAGACTAATGAGGGTGGTAGTAGCCGAATATAAGATATAAATTTGAGGGTTTTGATGGATGAAAATTAAGCTATTGTGATTGATAAAAAAGAGTCTCCAATAGGGTTAAATCTCATGAATCCAATAATCCCTCTTAAAAACTCTTCTTTATCAATGACTACAGCCTCATTCTCACCCATCAAAACCCTCATATTTTTACCTTTTACTTGGCTACTACCACCCTCATCAGTCTCTTTCATCCACTGCTACTTCCTAACCGCAGCAATACGCGACCTTTTGTTTCGTTCCATCACCATTTTAGCTCATTAGCTCCTTGTTCTCTTTCCCACAAATAATTTCTCCTTCTTTTTCTTGTAAAAGTTCAAAAAAGAATAGAGGACATATAATAATTTTATAGGAAAGCAGAGGACTACGATGAAGGCGAAAGGATAGGTAAAAGTAACAAAGGAAATTATAAAGTTTTAAGGCCAATAATCCATCCTTATTCTCATAATTGAATTATATTAACTTTACCAATTGCAAGTATAGTGTTTGAGGCATGATTATGAAGAAATACAATATTGAAGATACTCAAAACGATGAAATTATGGGCAAAAGCTCTTACCTCCTCCATGGGCATCCCACTACTGCACCCGTTAAGGACGTCAAGCATGAAATGTATCACAAAGTAGCCGCACTCAGTTCCACCCCGTTGTTGAGCACACTACGAATTACAAAATAAAGTTTTAGCCATACTTATGATAGTATTATTTTACAATTTTTTAATTAGTTAAGGAACTTACCATCACTTCTATCCATGTTGATGTCTACTTTTCGGCTCGTTCTCCTTACAAAGTAAGTCTTTTTAGCACACTGAAAAACGGAATTGATTAGTTTAAAAGTCCAACTCATATCAACCTCAGCTTGCAATGTAAATCTATTGATAATACTTACTAATTAATAATCGCTCTCATCTTAGTACTACGTATTGACCGAGCCGAGTTGAAGAAGTATATTCTCCCACTAGCCACAAAAATGACTAAAAACATCCAGTGTGCACTACATTATAAGAAATAAGTAATTAGGAAATGCATCACACATCAACCTTCACCACTTCATATCCTTCGAGTCTCGTTCCTTGGTGAGTTTGGGTGAATTGCTGGCCTGACTGACCAAGGTACACGACACCGCCGGTCATATCGTATATCGTTCCCGTACTTGGATCTTGAAGGAGTAGACGACAACTGGTAGGACCCTGGAAATTAAATATGTAAAACATATAGGTAATACCAATGTAATACCAATGGAAATTGAATTTAATATATAACACACCTCTACATGGGGAGTAGACACCCGTGTACCCTGGGATGCTAACTGATTGGCGCTGATACCAATGTCTTGGAGTAAGGAGAACAACTTGTCCTTCATAGTGGCATCAAACTCCTGTCTAAGTTCCTCTCGGAGTTGAGCCTTTAACGTTTCTCGATCTTCCCTTGAAACTCTTCTTTGACTCTGTTGGCTTGATCTCGGTGGAGTCCAAATACTTGTTGGTACCCAATATTAGTCCCTCCAAGTACAATGTAGCGTCCTAGGTGATCTGGCTTCCTAATGGCAATGGCTAATGCGTCTTAGGCCCTTGCTAGATAGAATTCCCCTTAAATCTGCTAATCTCGGAACTCCAACTAAAAATGAAAAGGAAATGATTAGAAATGAATGTCACATCTTATAAGCATCGGTAATTGTACCGTAATGCAAATAGAATTCTTACGTATTTCTTTGCCAAAGCTTGCGTTTGTTCATTGGGAATGACTCTCGTCCTAGTTTTCTTGTCCTTCTTATGGCGTGAACAAAACCAGTCATCCCCACGGCTTATCTGCGTGGTGCTGGATTCTATAGAAGAAGGTCCAGAGCAAGAGGGATAAAAACCCTCAAATATCCATTGTTGCCTTGTGTCATTGTAGCTTGACTGCCCAAGGTAATGTGGATAAATGTTTATCTTGGCACTCTTGCTTGCCTTCTCGCGTTTAGCCTGTCAACAACATAAAGGTATTTGATTTAAAATTAAAGTACAAAAGAAATAATTTTCCAAAACTTAATATAAATAAGTATTTAACTTAACACTGCAGCTTCCGAAGTCTTGTTCTTCACAAAGGTTGCCCAGTCACCTTCCTTAATATGTTTCCATATTTAATAGGGCAACCTGTTAGCTTCTATTTTGGAAACCTTTCTTGTCTTGGTAATCCAACCAGTAACCAACTTCAATTTGAAGTCCCAAAATCTATCGACGATTGTAGATAGAAAAAGCTTCTTCAATTGGGGGTTGTTTAGAATGTGAAACAAAGCCTAAAATAAATTTAAATTGAGTTAGTTTAATTTAGTAAGGTAGTTTACATAAATATTTAAGTAATTGAGATTAAGTTAGGAATGCATACCATTGTGTCCACCCTCAAGGTCTGTCAAAGTCCTTTATTCACTCCCGACCACTCCCACTTGATGTTGAACTTCCGAATAAGAAGTCTAATGTGCTGACCGTACTTCAAACACCACCTACCAATGGGGCGGTACACATAGTCAAATTCTAAATGCATAGGCTTGGCCACTCTAAGGCTTCTAGTCGGACCTCTAGGTCGACCTACGCCCCGAGCACCACCCTTCCCCCTCCCGGCACCCGAACACGAGGGGGTGACAATGTCCATATGTACATCATCCCCTAAAGATGATGCGGCTTCAGCAAGCCTTTCATGTTTGTCAAATAATCTATCTAATCTTTCTGCTTCTAACTCGGTAGCCACGTCTTCTAGATCACCTCGATCAGTTTCGAGGTGCACATCGTACTCCACGTCCTCAGAAGAGACACTGAAATTTTCGTCACTAGCCATGGTGCAAGACTGTAACTGCATACAACAACAACAAGACAATGAAAATTGAGTTAGTGAATCATATAACAATAGTACAGGAAAGAAGGAAAACATTAACATAAATACGAAATAATTAAATACCTAGACAATGAATATTACTCATCTATAGTAACTCCTTCATGGTGATCCATTCTCATATAATTTTTTTCCGTTTCTGGTCCACCATCCATGTCATCATTACATGGCATCGAGAATGGTGAGAGATCATCAAAGTTGTCATACTCTTCCTCATCAGTGACATCACCAATTCCAAGGATATGTCATTTACCAAGGACAACAACTGCCCATCGAGGGTCATTTATGTCTTTGATGTCAAATACTTGTTTACTTGTGATGCAAGTATAAAAGGTTCCTCCATATCATGCATCTGACTCATGTCGACTAAAGTCCAATTCAATTCATCCTTCTTCACCGAACCACATCGACTGATATCTGCCAACTTGCATTGAAAAAGGGGAACCTTAAACCCACAGTATTCAAATTCCCATATCTCTTGAAATATCCCATAATACGACAAGATCGCATCAACTGGTGCTTTATCTTTTGAGCTACCATATTCTCTAGAAGAAGCCAATATTGAAACACCACTATTTTTAACAAACTTTGATTTCTTATCCCGACGTTCAGTGTAGAAGGTATATACATTGATATCATACCCCTCAAAAGATCGAATAGTTGTTCGAGGACCGTAAGCTAACCACTTGATTGTATAAGAAATGTTATGCCCCATTTCAGACAATTCATGCATAACTTTTTCATGAAACCAATCGATGAAGGTGTTATTGTGTTCTTGCATCAATGCTCATTCACCTTTAGATGGGTACTTCACCTTTAATTCATTCATATACCTTTTTAAGTATGGATGAACCTCTGTGATATGGTACAAAACAAATAAATGAGCTTGTCTCTCTTTTGACAATGGAATTATGACCTCCTTAAAACCCATGATGCCGTGCCCTTCAAGCCTCCCTTCATGCCTTGATTTTGATAACCCAATTGCCTCCCCCTTAGATAAGAACTCACTAAGAAACTCACCTACCTCCTCTGTGGTTATACCTTGAATTATACTACCTTTAGGGTGTGCTGGGTTTCTCACCTTCTTTTATAGAGTACCCATGTATCTCTCGAAAGGATAAGCCCATCTTAGGAACACTGGACCACACAACTTGATTTCTCAAACCAAATGCACAACTAGATGTACCATAATATCAAAGAACAAAGATGGAAAATACATCTCTAGTTGACATAAAGTCATAACAACACTAGCTTGTAACTCATCTAAACATGACGGATCAAGCTCCTTGCTGCATATTGTATTAAAAAAAGAACAAATTATAGTTATAGAATCCATAACATGCTTGGGAAAAATATGGCGGATGACAATTGGTAGAAACACTTGCACCATAACATGACAATCATGGGACTTCATACCCACTAATTTCAGATCTTTCATTGATACGAAGTTCTTAAAATTAGATGAATACCTAGTAGGAACCTTGATCCCATATAGACACTCACAAAATATCCTCTTCTCTGCTCGGGATAAAGTATAACAAGCCAGAGGAAGATATGTGGATTTACCTTTTCCATTCCTAGGCGTTCTGTCTTCAGGCCTCAACTTGGATCGAATCTTCATCGTCTTCATATATCTCCTAACATTAGGACCACCCTTAGTCTTACCAGGTATATTCAACAGCGTCCCTAAGAAGGCATCATAAACAGTCTTCTCTATGTGCATAACATCAAGACAATTTCTAACAGGTAAATAATTCCAATACTAAAGTTGCCAAAATATGGACTTTTCTTCCATAACCCCTGATCATCTATGTGTTTCACAGTTTTCCCAAACACATTATCTATTCCTTTCATAATGTAATAAACCTCTCTGCTAGTCAACGTTATAGGGGCTCTATGTTGCTCAACTTTACCATCAAATGAGACATTTCTCTTATAATAAGGATGAAACCTATTCAAGAACCTCCGATGCGTGAGATACACATGTTTCCCACATTGAGGCAAATAATTTAAGTCCATATCATCCACATAAATAGGACAGGCTTTCTTTCCCTTCACCTTATACCCTGACAAGTTTCCATAGGCTGGAAAGTCATTAATGGTACAAAATAGGATGGCACGGAGAGTAAAAGTCTCTTCAGCATATGCATCATACACTGATATACCTTTATCCCACAACAATTGCAAATCTTTAATAAGGGGAGCGAGGTAAACATCAATATCATTCCCAGGTTGCTTGGGCCCTGATATTAGAAGTGATAACATAACATATTTATGCTTCATGCATAACCAAGGGGGGAAATTTTATATCACTAATAAAACTAGCCATGTGCTATGTTGACTGCTTAAGGTACCAAAAGGATTCATTCCATCCATGCAGGGACCAAGTCTTAGGTTCCTATCTTTCCCGCTAAAAGCCTTGAAAGATTCAACAATTGTTTTTCACTAGGGAGAATCCGCAGGATGTCGAATCATCCTATCTTTCTTCCTCTTCTCTGTATGCCATCTCAAATTCTTTGCATTGCTATTAATCGAAAACAAATGCTTGAACCTTGGTATTATGGGAAGGTACCACAACACCTTTACACTAGGACCTTTAATCCCCACTGCAGGCTCTATCCCATGTGGGAGTTTGTAACGTGACTGCCCACATTCAAGACATTGAATGAACTCTGCATACTCATTTCGATACAATATACAATCATTTGGACAGACAAAAATCTTATTATACTATAACCCAAGGGGACACATTACCTTATTTGCATAGTACGTGGATATAGGCAAATCATTACCCTCTGGAAACATGTCCCCTAATATTTTCAATAAGGCTGTTAAACTTGTATCAGTCCAACCATATTTCTCTTTTAAGTTAAACAATGTTGATATGGCAGACAACTTAGTGTATTTAGTATATCCATGATACAATGGTTTCTCAGCAGCCTCCTACAAATGCTCAGATGTACGAGATTGACTACCAATTTGATCCCCAACCCCTTCAAGCATTTCATCTATTCGATCTTCATCATCTTCCCCATCATCATCCTTCTTGGCATTAACATCTTTAACATCATCAGATTCTAAATGGCCATGATGGTCTAGCTCAACTTGATGAATGGGAATTTCATTAGAACATGACCCCATATCATTAGAAGCGGGAACCTCACCATGACATACCCATATGTGGAATTGTTGCCTAAACCCACGGCGGATCACATGGTCCCTCAACTCTCTTATACTACTAACTATATTCACATTATCACAATCAAATCAAGGGAAACACACCTCATAATCTCCAATGTCATTTAGGTGTTTCAACACTTGTCTATAAAACTCCTCAACTCCATTCATGAACTCTAACGAAGCACGATTTCCATACATCCATTTTCGCTTCATAATTTATGTTGTGCCCTATTTAACATGTAAGAGATTAAATAACAATCTAATCAATACTCAATTTATACATAGTTATATATATAATTGCACCTAAAGGGTCCTCAGGTAGCTTATCAAAAATAAGGTTAAGCAAACTCTATTCTATGTAATGCTTTATAAATCACTACAAATTCTATAAACAATTTGATAGAGTTTCCTTTATAAATCCAACATTTCATAATTTTAAAAATAGATTTTCAAACTTGTTTATATGAATTTATATACAACCACAAACAACACACAACATCCCATTTCACATCTAGCTAGGTAACTCCCTAATACACTATGCCCCTATATTATTCCATAGTCTACTATAAACTCTCCTAAACTCAATCCCTAGCTATGACCTAAGTTCCTAAGTATAAGCATAGATCAATACTCCGTATTTATAATTATTGTCATGCATATACAATAGTAGACTATATATGGGGGTTTTTTCAGTGTAAAGGATATAAGTCATTAAAATAAAGCGCCAAACTTTATTTATAAGTATTGAAGTTAGCTAAGCATGCATACAATACAAAGCCATAGCATACAAGAAAGACCCAAAATTCATGGCATGTTTTATGTCCACTAAATTAGTGTGGTTTTATGGAAGAGTTTGAGAAAGAACACGAATGTGGGGTGGGGTGGAACGAATTAGGGCGCAAGAACACTTTATGAATAGGAACATGATTATGTAGGCTATGGGAGCTTTGTGAATAAGATCAAAGACTAACCTTGGTGAACGGCGACACGACGATGAGGGAGAGACACACGACAAGTGAAGCGGCAGCACGAAACCACGAGACCACGGTGAGGGAGAGACACCAACAGGTGAAGCGGCGGCACGAAACCACGAGACCACGGTGAGGTAGGGAAACAACGGCATGAACTCAGACTCCAAAGGCGAAGTAATTGGCTTGAATTTGAGAAAGAACACGAATTTGGGGTAGGGTGGAACGAATTAGGGCGCAAGAACACTTTGTGAGTGATGAACTGGAGAAATAAGATTGCGAACTTGCAAAGCCGTATTTTTTTAATTTCACGTATGGCAATATGCGGCGGGTCCTTCCCACACCCGCCTCTTATTAATGGGGCACGAGGAAAAATGCGGCGGTTTCTTCCCATACTCGCCGCATATTATTATCTTCAGTATTAAAATGAGGCGGTTTATGACCTAACCCGCCTCATATTATTAATATCAGTTATAATATGCGGACTTTTAGCTAATACACCGCTTAATAGTAGCCGCAAAAAAATATAAATCTACTAGTGGGAGTATATTGATATCCTTTGTCCTCGTGGTTTGACCCCTTACCCCACTATACTTGTGTGGTTGGTAGGTTGTTATAAATATTGTTTTAAAAGTTTTAGTATAAACGACTGTTAAAATCTTGCTATCATCGAGTGCAGTGCAATGAAGAAATTATGTGGAAGTCTTGGATTACATTCAAGAGCTATATTTCCTAAATGGAAATAAGTGAAGGTACATGTTTTTGGGAATTACAACGTTTTATGGTAGACTAACCTTAGATTTACTTTGATTTTAACATGAATATTGATTTCATTCCATTTAGTGCGCACAACAACAAAATGGGATAGATTATGTCTATTATGTGATGAGATTCATGTATGACTTAGTCACTTCTACCACGGGAGTCGATGATGTAGAAAAGGTATATCTAATTCCTTGGCTAACATTTGTTTATATATACGTATTAGGCAAGTCGTCATATGAAATATAAGTCATAGATGTTTATGACCATGCATGGAGGATGAGATTATATGGCCGGCATCAACAGAAAGATTGATGTGGTATGGCATTATATAGTTGTTGTGTGTTGTATTGTGGAATTGTTGAATTGTGTTGAACAGGTTTTTTGGATTAAAAATTGGGAAAATGTTCATTTTACAAAGGAAACTCTGCCGAATTTATTGAAAACATTTATAATTAATTGAAAATTGTTCATGACACAACTTTGAGGAAATCTTCATTACTATACTTCAAGCTATATGAATTTCACTTGATTGGTAAGTATATATTTGAACTTAGGACAATCATAAGTAATATAGATAAATGAAGAGTTTTTTAAAATGGTATATAACTTTTAAAACAATCTAGCTTGCTTTTGCTTTTATCCTTCACAAGAATTAAACAAGTAATAGAGATTGATCTGATAATCTAATTATATAATTTTATTATATATGGTGGCTACATTTAGGTTTTCAACACGTCAAGAGAGGAGCCTTTCACCATTAACGAAATCAAAGAAATAAGAGACAAGTTTGTACGATTCCTTGCCAATAACTGCATTTAAGTTATATGATCCGTATTTATATTTGTCATAAATTATAGAAATCTCTCTCTCTCTCTCTCTCTCTCTCTCTCTCTCTCTCTATATATATATATATATATATATATATATATATATATATATATATATATATATATATATATATATATATATATATATGTATGTATGTATTATTGAAACCAGAGCATATTAGCATTTGAGCTTACATTGTTAATTCTAATACTAATATAAGCCAATAACTTAGTTATATATAAATTAAAATCCTTTCATCTTGCATTGTTTTAATACTTGCATTGTTTTAATATTTACATTGAATAATACCAATATTATCATTTTTAAAAAATTTTAAAAAAATACCCCTTATATGCTCCGGTCCTCTGAAAACTGGAGCATAAAATACCATTAATATGCTCTGCTTTTCAGAGGACCAGAGCATGGAGTCTATAATTTGCTCCGGTTTAAACCAGAGCATAAAGTCATTTGGAATATGCTCCTATTACATCTACTTTGGGTCAAAATCAGAGTATAAAGCCTTTGAAAAACTGGAGCATTTAAGGTTTTTTCCACTAGTGAATTATAGGGTAAGCCTCTCATTAGTGAAGTTTTTAAGCTCAGAAAATTCACCCTAACCTATGGCATTAAGTAACTCATAAAGGTCATCTTTGATTCCTAGTTTCTGTATGGAGTCGGGTTCATAGAATCTGGTGCTAAGGATTTTTTGATTTTTGATCTTTTTGTAGAACAATGTATAGTTTGGGTTGACAAATTTCAACATGGGAACGATATGTTGTGAAAGTTGGGAGGATTAGGAAGCACTAGGAGCCTTAGAGGTCTTAGATTTCTTCCTTGAAAACATTTTCCTCAAGTAATGGTATACCCAAAGATCAACAACCTAATTCCTCAAGATTCAATACACAACCAACTAAACCAAACTTCAACACCAAAACTAGTAACCAAATCACCTAACTATGATGACTATCCAAAAGTTCTGAATTCAACCTAAATACTATGTTCACCATAAGCAAATACTCCAAAACATATAAATTAAGCACAAAATCACCACAATATACTAAATATAACAAATTATAAACAAATTTTTTCAGAAAGTCATCATTAAGCATGAAATTATAAACAAGAATTGAAAGAGAAGAAGGGTGTAAGGAATACCAAAGTTTCCAAGAAAAACTTCCCCCAAATCTCTCCTTATGTGCCAAATCTAAGCCTTGAAGCAAGAAACCTTGAAAATTCAACCAAAATTCCTTAAGGTATAAATTCAAAGTTTCTCTTAAATGATTGATGAGTTTGAAAGATTTTCATATCAATGTATAGATTAAGAAGAGAGGAGTATAAAGGTGGTAATTTGGAGTAAAAAGGATGAGAATTGGTTGAGTTATGGGGAAAATAAGGTAGGAGAAAATGGTATTTTAGAGAGAGGAAGTAGGATATGAGAGGTTGAAGAAGGTAATGTGAGAGAATGAGGGATTGTGGATGTGTTTTGTGTTTAAGAAAGCTAGAGCTATCTCAAAAGGAAGCTTTAGCGGGCGCTCAAAAGGAAGTTGAGCGCCCGCTCATTAACCTAGAACCCTAGAATTTCTGTATTGAGCGGCAACTTAGAAGAAAATTGAGCATCCTCTTAGTTCAGTTATTAGACCAACTTTTTCTTCTAAGCAGGCGCTTGCAACACGTTCGATGCCTACTTAAAACTCTCTAACCAATCCCCCTTTTTTTAAGCGGCCGCTCAGAAGGAATTTGAGTGGACACTTAAGTCAAATTTCCTTGGTCTTTTCCTCTTGAGTGAGCGCTTGCTGACCGCTTGTTTCCCGCTCAGGATAGGTCAAGTAGCTTTTTTCTGTATTTTCTGCTGAACTTCCTATATTTTACACTAGTTTTTACCTAGACTTTCGCCAATACTCTTGAGCCCTTCTAACTCACTATTTCCACATTTAAAGCTTTGTTTCCGCTGGTGCATACCTGAAATGTAGAAATCCATGTAAAGTTATTTCTAAGGCTAAAATCATAAATTTAAAAGAAAGAAACTGAAAAAAGAAAGGTTAGAAAACTCGGGTTCTTTTAATGTCACTAGTTGACATTAAGTGTAATTGTCATATTATTAAGGATGGATCAAGCTCAAGCACTGTAGAAATGATGTTCTTGTTCTTGAACCGCGTATTAAACACCTCTGTGGGGTCTCCCACTATGATGCCACACTTCTCTATGAGTTTATCATTTTTACACTTTTGGTCCACTCTCTTTACTCTACATGACTTGTGAGAACACAAAGAGGAGCTTATCCCCTTTATACCATCAATTTCATAACCAATGGTCATCAAATACTCATAAGCAAGGTTCATGAGTTAAGTTGCTTTGCCACCATCGAGTTTGCAATTGATGACAATCAGGTACTTAGAATTTTCACCAAAAACAACATCGTGAGGAGATAAGAATTTCAATTTTACCTCAAGAGGCGTAGATCACTCCTACGCTTCCTCTTTAGCTCTCATAGGTTCTACTTAAGAGATAGGAGCACCAAAAGTGTCTCCACATATTATGATCTCTTTTTCACAACTTTATTAACCACTCCTTCTAAGCTCATCTGTAAGGCATCAACTTCAGCTTCCTAGGAAGACTTCAAAGCATTATTCTCCATGATGCCAACAATGAAAAACTCAGCTTGGGCTGAAGAGATCGTCATGCCTTTTGGAGCTGAAACGCCACCTTATCCTTCCCTATTTCAAAAGATAGCTTGCCTTTCTTTACATCACTCAATGCACATGCAGTAGCAAGACAAGGTCTACTCAAAATAATAGGGGTTCGGGTGTCTTTAGGGATATCCATAACAATAAAGTCATATGAGAAAATTAACTTCCCAACTAAAATAGGCACATTTATAAGCACACCTATGGGGTGTTTGGTAGTCCTATCAGCAAGTTGTAACATTATCTCGGTCTTGGATAAGGGTCCCATATTACACAACCTCTTATAAATAGAAAGAGGCATAATACTAATGCTATCTCCAAAATCACACAATGCATTATCAAAGGAGAGGTTACCAAACTTAACTGGGATAGAAAAACTACCTAGGTCACCTAATTTATGTGGAAGTTGGTTCTAGATGACTGTACTATACTGGTGAGATAAGCTGGCTACCCCCTTTGTTTTTCTCTTATTGGTAGCTAAATCTTGTAGGAACCGAGAAAATGAAAATATTTCTGATATGACATCTAAGAATAGAATCAGGAGTTGAACATCCTTAACTATTTTAAGAAACTTCCCATATCTCTCCTCAAGCTTACCTTGTACTAGTCTTTCAGGGTATGGAATGGATGGAATATAAGGTCAGGAGGTGATGTAGGCTTGCTACTCTCTTCCTCAGGATCCTTATCCGTTCTACTCTCTTCCCTCTTAAGTTTTTTCTCGCTCATTCTAGTAATAGGTGTAGGGTCTTCTAGTATTTCAACTTCTAATTATTATGGTATTGACATGCTCATTGGGGTCTATGCCTTGGCTAGGGATTGAAGGTCTCGGGCTATCCTTAAGGGCATTGGCAAGATGGGAAATCTAATTTTCAATTGCAGTTCTTTTTGGTTTGGAAAGCTACAAAACTCTCCATCAAAGACTCTAAGTTAGACTTTTAAGGAGGTGGTTAGGTTTAGGGGACATTAGGTCTAGGTTCTACATTGAAAAAAGGTGGGTTAAGTTGGTTAGGATTTTTAAATAGGCCTTGATTCGAGTTTTAAAACCAGTTTTGATTCTAATTTGGCTCATAGTTCCCATATCCTCTAAAACTACCCTGACCTTGGTTCTCGTAGTTCATATTACCTTGGAAATTCCCTTGGTTTTGACCACTAAAGTTTCTAATCCCTAGGTTTTGAAAGTTTCCCTAGTTATACTCATTGAATTTCCCATTTTCCTCATTCTTCACATTTCCCTAGTATGGATTAAATTTGAGGTTAGGGGCTATATTATTCATGGAATTAACCTATTCCATTCTAGCTGGTGCATTCCCTATAGAGGTTAGTAAATGATATTGCATAGGGTTATGGTCATAATCACCACAAACATCATAAAACAACACTTGCATAGGAATATTAAAACTAAATGCTTGTGGGGACTGTATGCCACGCATAGGACTATTCAAAACAACTTCATTAAATTTATTAGTTAGTGCATCTAACTTAGAAGAAAGTACATTAATAGAATCTACTTTATACCTTTCTCCTTATTTGGACTGCTGTCTCTCACCTTCATTCTAATCAGCAAAATTTTTAACCGCCTGTTTAATAACTTTGAATGCTTTGGTTGGGCTCAATCACATTATGGCTCCACTAGCTCTTGTATCAAGGCTAATCTTATTCTCCTAAGATAGTCCATTATAAAAGTTATAAATAAGTAACAACTTCTCCATTACATGATGTTGGCATGCTTCTATCAAACTCTTGAATCGCTCCCATGCTTCAAATAGAGTTTCATCTCGTTTTTTGCGGAACATTGTAAGTTTTATACTTATTTTAGATGTCTTTGAAGGTGGGAAGATGATGTGCTCATTTTAGAGAACGTTTATTACCTCGTTTTAGTGTCAAGTCTCGTAGTTTTGTATTGGTTTTATGCATATTATGCTTGATTTTATCTTGATCTTATTTTCGAGTTGTCTTAAGTCCATTTCAGGTACTTTTAATGATTTCAAGGTGAAATGCAATGCATTCGAGCCTTTGACACGTGTATCATAGCTTAGGAAAATTTTTTAAGTCACTCATGAAGATCCCATGGAGTGCAGAATAGGAAAGAAGTGAAAAGAGGAATGCAGGGTCTCAAATTCGACCGAATCTGAGACACATTCGACCGAATGGTTGCAGATTCGACCGAATTCGAGACAGATTCGGTCGAATGAGTGACAGACCACAGAGCATTTGACCCTTGCCACTGGGAATGCCGAATAGAACTCATTCGGGCGAATGAGCTTCCATTCGGCCGAATCAACATCCTCATTCGGGCAAATGCTGGATAGAGATCGATTCTTTGGAGCCTCTGAAATGGGCGAATGTATGTGTATTCGGGCGAATGGGTCTGTATTCGACCAAATGGGACTTTAATTCGGGTGAATGGTAGTGTTTTTCTCTGGATCAACTACTTCTTTTTAGGGCCGGCACATACGCATTTTAGGGTTTTCGTAGGTTTTTCTTGTTTTGTTATAAATACCCCTTCCTCTGATGAGAGGAGGGGAGAGCTAGGTTTTATACTCTTATGCACTTCTAGATTCCTTTAGCCTCCAAATTCTTTTAGTTTTAGCTTTCGGTTTTCAATTTTCTCAACGCTTTGTAGTTTGAATTCTGTTCGTGGATATCAAATTGAAGCTTTTGTGAGTTTAATCACTTCCTTTGCTCTTAATTAATTGCTTTACTTCATTGCATGCTTAGTTCTATATTTGTCATTTATTCGCATAATTTCTGATTTTGTTTTCATTCTCGTGAATTCCTTCCATGTTCATTTCTTTTGCATCGTTGAATATCTTTATGTTTTTAAGCATGAATATGTGTGAGTAATTTCTTTAGGGGTTTTATTGTTGAAACCCTAGGAAAGCTATGATCTTTATTGCCTAAGGTTGTAGAAACGATGATAACAAATAGTTTTGGAATCCGATGCGAATCTTGTCCTGCCACTCCTTTGGAGACATAGGGCGATTATAGGTCGTTCGTTGTGATTTGTGAAATCACCAACTTCCTCTCGTATTCTTGGATGCCCATGCTAGTTATTATCGGATTTTCTCTTACCTATCATGTTCGGTTTCTAAAAGCTTCATTCTTAGGGTGAATCCAATCTTGTCCCCGTTTTTCTCTATTTGACTTACTGTTTAATTCATCGTGATCTATATTCTCATTGTTAGTTTAATTGATTTTCTAAATCCAAATAGTCTGGTTGTGTTAAGAGTTAAAGTCTTGATATACCTTGTCTTCATGGTTCGACCCCCTACTCCATTATACTCGTATAGTTCGTAGGTTGGAATAAATTTGTTTGCATAACTTGTCTTTTAGTTAACGACCTAAAATACCGGTTATCAGAAGAACTTAAAAAGGAATTCTCTAGTCACTTCTTCCCATGTCCTCAAAGAATTGGGTTAAATCTTCTCAAGCCATTTACTAGCTTTGCCCGTCAGAGAAAACTTGAATAAAGTTAGTCTGATGTAATCTTGATTCACATCATTTTCCTTGGCTATATCACAGTATCTCATGAACTTCTTAATATGGGCATGAGGTGACTCATGTTTCTCTCCTCTAAAAGGATAGCTCTTTACCAAAGTAATTATTGTTGGCTTCAACTCAAAGTTATTATTCTGTAGTTGGTTGTATTATATAACTCTAGACTTTGTAAGCTTTAAGAGCTCCATACTGCCTAAGATGTTTATATGTACCATCAACCATAATGAATAAAGAATTAGAGTGAGTTGAAAATAAGTCTTGGCTGAACTCTTCTTCTATAATAATAGGGCTAGTTGAGATGGCATATAAAATCAAAGGTAAGTAGAAGGTTAGCACTAACAATCAAAACTAAAAATCAATAAAAAAAAATAGGAAAGAAAATGAAATAAAATAAAGTAAAATGAACTAGACTCGTAAAAACTACTAAAAACTCAATACCAAACGCTAGTCCTCGATAACGGCGCCATTTGATACGGTTAGATATCGGTCATCTCAAAACCTACTATTTACTAAATCTCAACTTTACCTATTACGAGTAATGGGCAAGAAAGGGTCAAATCCACAAGGAATGCCTTCAAATAACTACCAAACTCTAGTAGTTTAGCTATAAGCTAGATCAACTAAAGAAAGGATTAAGATTAGGTCTAAATAAAATCTATTAAAAGGTTCTAAAAGACTTGTTCTATGAAGGTAAAAGCGCTAGGGGAGCGGGATTCAACACCAATTCATAACAAGAATGAGCTAAAGTTGGGAATCAGACTCAAAATGAGATAATATGAGGCTCACTAACTTGCTATCAAACTATGAATCGAACCTAAACATGCTACAAGGAAGGGATTTCAACCATGAATCAAGCTCTCGGACATCTTGAAGGATGGGCATTACAATTGGGATTTCTTGCCTAATCGTATTCTAAAGCATCCAAGCAACACATTAGATTCAAATTAATAATTAATAGCATGCAAGTTAACAACAATAAACATCGGGTCACTACCTAAATCTGTATTTCTCAATGACTTCAACCTAGGAAAGCAATATGGAAGAAATCTATATGGTGAATCTAAACTCCAACCAAAACCCGACAATAAATCACACATAAATCATCAAGGAACCAACTCCATACTTTTAGTGTCATCAATGCTTGGGATCGGTTTTTCACCCTATCCCATAATTAATCTAACTACTCATGGATAGTAATAAAAAATATCAAATAATCAAAATAATAAGATAAACTAGCAAATTACAAATAACAATGAATAAAATTATTCGAGAAACTAATAATAATCAAACATAAATCAACGAAAATACAAAATAAATTAAAACTACAAAATATAAAGCAATAGAAAGTGAAAGAAATACTAATATATTAATAAGTAATTGATGTCAACCAACTGATGATTGCAAATTCGATGAAAGTGCCTAAAACCGATGATATATCTTCTAGGAATCTAAAATTTTGTGAATTACTGGAAAAAAAAAAACCATAAGCTACATCTCTATGTCTATAAACTATTGCTAATGAATGTCTCTCAACTAAATACTTTCTTCTTGCCTTTGTAACCTTCCTCAATTTGTGTAGAAGAGTTGAAGCTAGCTACGGAACTGCTGAAAAATAACTGAGCGGGCGCTCAATTCAAAGTCAAGCGCTCGCTCATAAGCCTTTGTCTCCTAGTTCCAGCAAACTAAGCAGTCGCTCAGTACAACCTTGAGTGTCTTCTTAGGCCAATAAACTCCCTCTTGGAGACCACTTGACGTTCATTCATAGCTCTTTGCCTGTTCACTCCCATTGAACTAAGCGGTTGCTTATGACAGAGTACGTGCCTGCTCAGGTCTTTTTCTCTTGAGAGGCCTCTTGGTTTGAATTCTGAGCGGCCTCTTGGCTTCTCTTCTCGTCTTTTCTACTATAAATCTCCATTCTTTGGTTCTCGTGCTTGAGCTCATTAGATACCTATATAAGGCCATGAAAACATGCATAAAAGTAGAAAAGATAACAGGAATCAAGGAAAATAAGGCAAAAACACGAGAAATGATCCTAAGCCCAGACTCATGCCAAAAAGAGTAAGAAACTCTAGTAGGAAGATACAAATAAGTGACATAAATGTCACTCATCGGTTGTATACATCGAGTTGATGTAAATTCCATTTCCTGCTACTAACTATGCACATGAGACATCAAATTGTAGTCATTTTAACTACTGGAGAAAAAGTCTCCAAATACTCAACTTCCTGCTCGCAGCTATGCATAAGAGACATCAAATTGTAGTCATTTTAACTACTAGAGAAAATGTCTCCAAATAATCAACACCAAATTACTGAGTAAAGCCCTTTGTAGCTAATCTTGCTTTTAGTCTCTCCACTAATCCATCTACTCTAATATACCCATTGGCAACTTATTTTCCTCTTTCCTTTAGGAAAAGGAACTAATTCCCAAGTTTTATTACTAATAAGAGCATCTAGCTCTATGCTCATTGGTTGCTGCCCCTCCTCATACTGTAAAGCTTCAAGATAACTTATAGGTTTCGTGATCTGATCAACATTATTGATGTGAAACTTTGAAATCAACATGAAGAGTTTCATAATGTACCATATCACACCAATAATAAATATAACTCTCCAGGTATGTTGGTGGTTTCCTTTGCCTTTTTTATCTCCTATGCACAACTATTGACTCCTTTTAATGTGAAAGAGTAGATGTCTTTAAGTAAACAACATCTATTATAGACTCCTCATCATTCTATGTCTATTTGAATATTGAGTACAATCAATGTTGCTACTTTGATCTATGCTATTAGGAGAATAGAAAGGCTCAAGTATATCAAGGTTGTTGTTTAGATCAAAAGGTGTATCAATAGGTAGGAATATGGGATGCACTAGCTTTGTAGTCGTTGCCTCATGATGAAAAGGAAAATGTCTCTCACAAAATTTCACATCCCTTGATACAATGATCTTGTTTGTCTCAAGTTCAAAAAGCATATAAGCCTTTTGATTTGGAGGATAACCCATAAACACACTTAAAGAAGCTCTAGGACTGTATTTTGATCTTCTAGCAGTAGGACAAAACACATAGCATAAGCAATCGAACACTCTCAAATGATATATGTTTGGTTTAGATTTATTCAGCTTCTCATAAGGTGACACAAAATCCACACTTCTTAAAGGCATTATGTTGAAAACATGTGTAGTTGTAAGTAAGCATTCCCACCATAGCTTTAAAGGAATCCTTGACTTAAAAAATAAGGCCTTTGCTGTCTCCAAAAGATGTTGGTGCTTTCTTTCTACTACACCATTCAGCTAAGGTGTATTAGAACAAGATCTTTGATGTATGATTCATTTCCTTTTATACAACTGCAACATTTCTCCTTCACAAAACTACTTGGCATTATTTGATCGTATTATTTAAATCTTGTTGTTATACTGATTTTCTATCAGAATCAAGAACTCTATAATGATCTTGACTGCCTTACTCTTCATTTTCATCAAAAAAGTCCATGTGTTTCTCGAATAATCATCAACGGTTGTAAGAAAATAAGCACAATCATGAGTTTTGACAATATATGGTCTCTAAGTATCAATGTGAAGGAGTTAAAAAGATTTATTAGCTTTAGACAAGCTTATAGTAAATGGCAATGCAATCTAGTTTGTTTTTCCTTGTGACATATTTGATAAAAAATACTAGAACTTGCCTTCTTGTCTAAATGAGGATGCAACATCTGTATCTTGTTAAATAACATGTGACCAAGTCTATGATGCCAAAGCTTTATCATCTAGATTCCTTAAAGAGATATTTCCTTGGTGCTGTGAAGCCTATTTTATTGTCCTCTATGATTGCTGCAGAGACTTGCTTATTGCATGCTTCGAGATGAGATCTTGATCTTATCTAATCATTATTAATAACATATAATCTAGGTAATAGATTACCAAGAACCAAAGATCAGTTCATGGATTGATCCAGAATTAAACACTGGTCATAGTTGAAAACAATTTCACACTATAACTCCTTGCACAGCATGTAAATAGAAATGAGATTAAACTTAAGGCCAAGGACATGTAATGCATTCTTCAAAGTAATTCCATTGTCAAATTTGACAGTGCATATATGATCAACCACTAGATGTTTACCATCAGCAATAGTTATTGTTTTGGGCAGCTTATCCAAATTGTCTTATGAATCAAACAACTCAAGATTGGAACAGATATGATCTGTGGTATCGCTATCAACTATCTACCTATAATTTGAGCAAATAACAAGACAAGTACCTGCTACGTGGGCTTGATGTTCTTCATTTGACACACCTAGAGATTGATTATACAACAGCTTTACTAAGGTGTTGTATTGTTCTACTGAGATTGTGGTGGGAGTAGCATCAACTTCTTGATCATTAGTTGTGTCTTCACTATAAACAACTGCTGCAACTTTCTTGTCTTTTCCCTTGTTCCCATAGTGAGGTGGATAGCCATGAAATTTGTAATATCTTTTGATTGTGTGCCCTATATATTTATAATGATCACAATAGAGAGTACCTAAACCTCTTTTGTCATTGCTTGAGGATTTAGACGTAAATCTAGGTTGTTGCTTATACTATTTCTTGTCATTTATGGAAAAATCCATAACTCTCTGCTCATCTTCATCTACATTACTACTCTCTCTTTGTTTTTTTCTTGCACCAGTAGTGTAGGCCAAAGAAATTACAAGTAAGGGTTGCATCATGAGAATACTTGTTCGAGCATTAACAAACTTGCTATTGAGTTTCATGAGAAGCTGCATCAGTCTTGCATCTTATTGTTGCTTGATAAATGTCTGAACCTAGTTATATCTAGGACTGTTACACATAAGTAAAGAAATTAACCTAACTTATCTCATCCCAAATAGCCTTGATTTAAGTGAAGAATTCAGTAATCATTATGTTCATGCCTTGTTTAAGCTCAATATTGTTGCAAAGTGTACAATTGAGAACTAGAGGTTTGTAAAAATCCTTCCTCAAGATCTTGCCAAATCTCTCAAGAAGTTGCAAGAAACAAAATACTTCCTGCAATCGAAGTATCAAGTGAGTGGAGAATATATGAAGCGATGATAGCATCACATCTCTGCCACGCATGAAAATTTGGATCATTATCCTCTGGTCGTGGTATGCTTCCATCTATAAAACCAAGTTTGTTCTTCGTGGTCAAAGCCTACCACATGCTCTTCTTCCATTCACCAAAACCCTCACCATTAAATCTTTCTAAGATAATTGGTAGCATCATTCTTAGAAGGATTAATGTAAAACGGAGATGTACGATCAGTCATTAAAGGAACCAAGTGAGCCATGATCAAACAATACAGCAATACAACTGGAAAAAAAGTTTGATCAAACATAAAATTCTTGCAGATGAATTCAATCAATCACAAAAGAAAATCAACACTGTAATTAAGATGAATCTAATCAACACGACTTCATGCAAATGATTAGAATTACTCAAATTGATCAACACTTCGAATAATCATCAAAAATGGGTTTCTGACCCATTTCCACCAAAATGCAAGAATTTTGCATCAAATGAGAGAGGAAGACGGGTAGAATTGATTGAACAAATCAATCTGCTCTAATACCATGTTCAAGATTAGATTATTAAAAATTGAATCAAACTTACATGCAAGAGAAACAAGAAAGAGAGAGAGAAGAGAAAATAGAAATATGTAATTTTTAATTTGTATATTTCTTTATTATGTACTAAAAACACTTAACATGTATTTATATACAAGAAGGATGTAATAAATTCCCTTAAATAAAACAAATCCTAATATTATGTACATTAGGTGTATGTAAATATTACCATTTACACCAACATACTTCTTTTTCATTATTACATAACCCCATTTGTTTAAACATTAGTAAAAATATGAAATGGGGTAGGGTTGGCTATTAAACCTACTCGATGACTCATATATATGTTGGGTTAATTGATAAAAATAAAAGTAATATTAGATTATAGGCTCATAGTAATGCAAGGTATGGTGACATTAGAGAATAAGAGAGAGTCATATTTGATTCTAGGCGTGGTGGTGGTGGTTATAAACAAAGCTAGAAGGTCCATTTAAAGTGGTTGATCGCACCAAGATGGAGGTTCTACCTACCATACTAGACCTTAGAATTCAACTTTTTGACTCCAAGATTAGGGTTTTGCTTTTGAGGCTATTTGATAGTTTTGAGTTATAGATTTTGGATTTTAACTGACTGATTTGAAGCCCACATTTTGATTCTTGATTTGGGTTCACCGCCCTTTAATTTGGATGGATTTTTAACATCTTAGACAATGAGCGTAGATCGATGTGGTTAGTGATCCAAATATAAGAATTAGTTATCAATATAAAATTTTATTAATTACAACATATATTTCTCTCTTTCACGCGAATAGGGGTCAACCAAACATTTCTCATGTCAATTCTTAATTAGCGTGAACCAAACAACGCATATTCCAAAGTTTAGAGACATAAATACTTAGATTACCTCACCCATTACGGAATGCCATTTATTGATATTTGGGTTTAGGATATTTCAGTATAACGTAAGATTTGGTGCATTCTTTTAAAGTGAAGTTATAAATTTCTCTGTTGCCTCTACAGTCTACACTCTCAGCCCCACAACCCCCGACTCCGAAGACGTGAAATCTTCGTAACGAGAAACACGTACTAAGATGGATTCAAAGTCAGTTTGATATGACGCTCAAACCTTTTTCTGCTTATTATTAGCTAATAGTGCGACTAAGTTGACGGCCTTCCTTTTAGGTTAATTAGGGTCCATCTCATTAATGATGACAATCCACTCGAACAGAGAATATTCTACTGACGTCTTAAGATTAATTAGCCGTATAATTTGGAGAAGAGGGAGTAGTGGGATATCCCTAAAATATTTAGTGCATGGAGGAATACTAACGCTAAGAGGAGTAGCCGAGTAGGTCTTATTTATAAAACATAGGCCAAATAATCAAATTGGTAGAGAAAAATAGGTGGACAACGTATTAATAAAAAAAAATGTACTTTAAAAATAATTGGTGAATGTTACTCAAGCGATAAATTGGTAGTGAAGGTTGGTTTATGTGACAATTAAACTAAAAATACCTTTGAATCGGTCAAAAGGGCTTTTTCGTCCGTTTCTTATAAAAATACTTTCAAGAATAATTAGCAAATTTTATAGCAATAGCACATGTCTGGATTGAATAATTGACCCATCGATTGCTTATCACCACAAATTAATATGCTTGATCAAATTATAAGTAACAAAAAATATTATGAGAGCTATCTAATTGCATGTGTTTAATTACAACTTCGGAGAAAAAGAATTATTTAAACAATGTAATAAAAAGAGAAAAAAAATATGTGAAGATTTGAAAAATAATGTCAATTATTATTAACAGTAAAAAAAGCAAAGCGAAAATTTAAGCAAAGAAAGCTTTTATATCAAATTATAACCAATTTGTCACTTGAGTTAAGTTCATATTTTTTTTACCAATTTGTTTCCTGAGTATTAATTTATACCAATTTAGCATTCAACCATACTTTTTTTCTTACCAATTTGGTTCTTAGGCCGTAAAACATGAAAATAGAGCATAGGAAGAATAGAAGTGAATACATGCGTCTAGTTCAAGTGACGTGGAAGAATACAAGAATTGTATGGCGATTGTATTTTTGAAAGCAACTAAAGATTTTAGTTTTATTGAACTAAAATCGAACTTGCAGAATCTATGCATGTATGTTGTCGAGAAACAATAATCTAGATGTCGTATTCAGATGTATGTAAAAAGTTAAGTTAAGTTTTTTTTTTTAAAGTTACTTTTATTTTTTTTTTATTTGTCTACTTTAGAATATTTGCTAAAAAGTAAAAGAACTACTCATTATTATCTACTCATAAAGACAGTGGAATTAATAAATAATAAAATAATCAAAAGAATTTTGTTGGCTAAAAAAAGATATTGGGGTCAATAAAAAATCGAATGTTGGTATTTCTGTCCAAAATTTATGATATAAGCAGTAAATATTCCAATATAGACAATATTTTGGAACATTCTATTTAGAAAATATAGATAAGCATAAACAATGGAGAGAATCATTTATAGAAAAGTAAATAAAGTCGCGAATTGATTGGCAAATCTTAGTGTATGTAGGTCAATTACCTCCTTTTGTTCTCTTTGATCAGATTTCTATTGATCTTCGACGGATTGCTACAGATGACGCTAGGGGAGTCCAAATTCCTCATATCATCCCTCCCTACCCTTTTATTAGCGGTTTATTGAGAGGCTCAAGTAGCTTATGCTTTAGTTCTTTTTTTTTTGTTTTTTTTTTTTGTTATTTCTTTTCGATTGGTTTTAACCTCTTTTAAATAAATAAAAAAAGAATGAAGAGAGTACGTACAAGATAAATAATTAAATTTTTCTTCATAATCATGCATTAAGTAAATGACAAAGAGGGGCATGAGGACATGACAACTTCAATGTACTTATTGATATCAGGGGCGGACTTGGGCGTTGGCCTGGTGAGTCAAATGACTCATCAGGGGCCCAGAAAAATTTTGAGTTTATTAAAAAAAAAACACAATTTCTCATAAATCACGCAGCATGCTCCTCTCCCAATCTCACCGAGTCACTCTCACTTCTCACCCTCACTTCTCATGTCATCTCTCACACTCTCACTTCTCAAGTTCGGCAGTTCGCACCCCGTAGCCGCGGCAACACTCTAGGCCAGTCTGAACTCCGAACCACCCAAATCAAAGAACAACTGGAATGGGAGTGGACGGAGGGGAGATGAAGAGAGGAGCGTGAGAGGGAATGGGAGTGGTGAAGAAATGAAGAGGAATGGGAAAGAAACATTTCATATGTATCTCTGTAAGACTTTTCCTCGACGACAACAAGTGAGTTTTTTACTTGGGTTTTATTTCAATACTTTTTATTATTATTTCATAATTTTCTAGGGTTTATTTTTTACAAATTTTGTCAATTAATTGCAATGTTTTTTATTGAGTTTCTTGAAAATAATTTAAGATTTAGAGTTTGTGATTGGATAATTTGGGAAATATTGCAAGTAAATCAAGATTGAGAATAATTCGGGCTAGGATGTGATTTGATTTGTTTGATGACTGAGATGTGAGAATGCCATGTAATTCAAGATTGAAAATAATTTGGGCTAGGATTTGATTTATTTGATGATTGAGATTTTAGAATGGCATGTGTATAAGTGTATTATGTGGCTTTTCACACTACTGTGGCTTTTCGTGATTGAGTAATGTTGTAAATCAGTAAATTTAATGGTGTTTATTATGTTTGGTAGTCAGCAGATTTAGGTTTGAATCATCAATATACATTTCAAGGTATATAGTTAGAACTTAGTTTTAGATTGAAGTCTATCGAGCTTAGTAACTAGATTGTGACTCACCAGACGAAAAATTATGGGTCCGCCTCTGATTGATATACTTAGTGTATGGAAATTTTATTGCGCAGCTAAGTACTAGGTGTACTTGGTGCACTAATATAAGGTAATATAACTTACACTTTTTCTTAAAACATTTGCTCATTTTGGGGAACTCTGCTCCAGATGAACAAATATGCAACTAAATAGCGTTGGGTGGATTATGGATATTTTAAGATAAAAATTATCTGTGATGAGTGTCACGATCACCATATGCACCAACACTATTCAAGTGAAGTTGAGTTGAATCTATAGAACCGTAGTACGGAGTACTAAAACTACTAATGGTTTCAAACGATATGATACTAGTATATCCAATAAAGAAATATGTTACTTTGGTGTGAATTTCTTCTTACTCTTCCTACCCGGCTTAGATCTATAGTCCTACGCCATCTATTATTCTATATTATCATTTGTGATTCGTTATAAACAATTTGTTTTATTTTGTATTGTTATATTTCATTTGGTTTGTTAATTTATTTATGGTTTTGAAATAAGAATGTCCGAATATATCTTTAAGATATGCGATAAGGCATATCTTAAATGGTATAGTAGTTATTGTTGTATTTAAGTTGTACTATTTTTACCATTTTGCAAGTTTACTTTTAGGGTGGGACTATCTGCTGCAATACCATCAGTTACGATGATGGACCTTTTTATCATTTCAGTACTGAAATTGTATTCATTAAAACTAAAGTTGAGCTATTTCAAACTGAAATCGCGCTATTTAAATATAGAGTTTTATTACTAATGCATGAAATTATCCTCTTTATGTCAAAAAATATTTATATATACTTTTAAATTAAAGTGTTGTTTTAGTTGATTTATAAAATATAAATTTTTACTATTTTCACAAGAAGGTATACGTTTTGTTTATTTTTATTTGTCAATGAGACATACACTGTTAAATATACTCCAATACATTTATCACTTTTCGTTTAAATCCTGAAAAGTCAATTGGCTATCATGCATTAGCGGTGAAATCTAATTTTTCTCAAGAATTTGATACTCACATTCGTGTTTACTTGGACATGCACATTTCCTCACTCACCTGAACCAGCTGAGTCTTATTTATTTATTTATTTATTTATTTTGGACATGGTGATCCAGCTGAGTCTTTAGTGTCTTACATTGAACAACAAGTTTTAAGGTTCTGGTAAACACTAAAACTACAGCATGACTGATTAATTACGGCATATTTATAGGCAATAAAATCCAGTTTTCCTAATTTTGTTGCGGAAGTAAAGACTGATAAGAATTTACGTAGCATAATCTTTGACACTGATGACTATACTGCCTCAGATTTCAAAAGTTCTTGCAGAGTACTAGTCTTCTTTTAAAATAGAGCAACTGGAGTACACGTTTGTGCGACACTAAATTTGCGTTAACTGACCCCAATCCTCTTATATGTTATTAAAATTGCATCATTCTATATGACCCCAACTAAATTTGACTCGATTGAAAATTAGTGCCATTGATTTGTCACACAAATTTAAGACTCTAACACGACTAGCATCGACCTGATGAGATCTAACAAAACTGATTACGAACATTAAACTGAATTAAACCATATCAAAACCGGATCTGGTTTGAACATCGGAGGTATAAATGCTACATAACTACACACACCAAGGAAAGGAAAACCACGGGGATGGTATTGATGAACATTAATTAAATTAAGTCCAAGGTGACCTTTATTAATGTCGATGACGAAGTGTCCCCCACTCAGTGATTCGATTGAAAATAACCAGGTTTCCATACTCAAATGTAGGGGATTGCAAATGCAATGTTAAGGACGATGTTAGCTTTGCATATGAACTGAGCTAAGTCAAGCTTAGTTTGGCTGAGATCGACTCAAGCTCGAAAACTCGTGAGTCAAAAGATTGAAGCTCCAACTCGAATCGAAAATCGATTCTCAAGCTCAACTCCAACTTAAACACAACTAAAACTCGTTTTAAGATCGAATATTTATTTCCTGATTGGGCCAATAATAATCCCAAGTTTTAGTTTCAATGAACTTGAGTTGATTTTGGCTAGATATCACTATTGGGGTTATATATATATATAAATTCCCTCAAACATATTTTATTTTTCTTCAATGTTGTCCTTTAGATTTATTTATACAACTCTGTCCAATTGTCTTTCTTTTTATTCCAATATGAGACTTTAATTTATATATCCAACCATCATTCATTTCACTCCAATCTTATAGCATAAGTATATTTTTATATAATTATATTATAAATAAAAATCGAGCATCTCATGAGTTTTTTATTCAAGTTTTTGATTTGCTTAACTTGGTTCGTTGAATTATGGAGTTAAGTCCAATCTCGAATCAAGTCAAGTTAAGTAGAGATCGAGTAACTCGCGTGAGATGTCACACTTTTATGAAATTGTCAAGGGTTGGCTTTACTCTAGATATGGATGTGAGGGAGTCATGTGTCCAGGAAACCTGCCATAAATGTTTAAGAATTGATTGAGCCTTCTTTTTACGTTGCTTTTCAAAACTTTACCTATTGTTGGAACTTTAGGCTCCTGTGTCACTGCAAGTGCTCAACAAATTTCAGGCCACAAAATTTCCGGGATTAAGAAACCTTCGTTCCTTTAATCTATTATGGCTTGAAATTTGTAATTTAATGCTTGATTTAGAAGTCAAGACTATTGTGCTTATTCGTTTCATAAAAAATAAAGGATTATTGTGGCTTACCTTAATTTGGATTATCAACCAATGAAGTATGGTAAGATGTATTAGTTGACTTGTTAATTACTTTGCAGTCTTGAGGTATTGAGTTGTCCTTTCCCTTTTAACGATGGCAGAGCTCACCTTTAGCCATTTCAGAGGGTTATAATTGCACGGACTAATTGATAGGGATGAATTAATTAGTATACGATTAATTTTCCATATTATTTTCTATAATGAAAAACCTATTGTTGTAGTATTTGTTATTCAAATGAAATATTGATATAAACAGCAATAATTAATGTAGTAGTCCTTACCAAACAAATTAAATGCAGTAGTTTTGATAGATTCGTTTAGAAAATAATGTTTTTCTTTCGATAGATTCCTTTCAAAAATGAATCTAATTTTTTTAACTGAATTTCTCAACTTCTTCATATGAAAATCAAACGAAAAAGTATAATATATATTGACGATTATATACTACCATCGCATATATCTTACTCAGGCAAACTCCTTAAGAGTAACATATTCATGAGTTCAAATGTGGTCAATGTAAAATCAAAACTACAGGTGAATTTTTTTCCCTCATGATGCAATAGGGAGTTGAGGGATAAGGTACAAATTACACCGTACACATATACAAGAATTTTTTTTATGTTTAAGCCAATTTTTTAAAAAAATTTAAAAAATAAGCTACTGTTTAAACTATTTTAAAAAATAAGCCGAATTTAGGATCGGACTAAAAATGCTGTCTGGGGCAGCGTTATACCTAATAAAAAAAACGCTGCCTTTTGCATGGGGCTGGATTTGGAGAGAAATTCTAGGTCATATGAAAACGCTGCCCAGGCAACGTTTTTCTTTAGAAAAAAACTGGGACTTAGGAAAATCGCTGCCCGAGACAGCAATTTTGACTGGCTTACTGACCAGATTCCTTGCACAGATTCATGAAAATATTCTAAAAAAAACGCTGCCCAGAGCAGCGTTTTTGTTTTACCGCAGCGTTTTCCCCTGACCCATATTAATCCCCCAAATCCAGTCCCATGCAAAACGCTATCCTCGGCAGCGATTTTGCATTAGTTAAAACACTGCCCCAGACAACGTTTTTAATCCGAAGCTAAATCAACTTATTTTTTAAAATAGTTTGAACAGTAGCTTATTTTTCAATTGTTTTTTAAAAAAAAGCTTAAAAATAAAAAAGCCTAATTTCATTTCAAATATATGACGTTTTAAAGAGTGACATTCAGTATTTAAGTAGTTTTGATTAGGGTTATGTTAATATGTTAATATCAAATTGAGGTGCCCCGTCTAATTATTTTTCATATCCATTCAAGAATTTGTGCTTGGATTTTTTTTTCCAAACAAAAATAGACTACAAGAAATAAGAATACAAGACATCTACTTAACTAGAGAGAAATAGAATGGGAAGCTATCTTATGCAAAAAAAAAAAAAAAGGTATGCTTCCATTTCTTTTTTCTTAAAAATAAAATTTTGTTACACTTTCATCTAGCCGGCCGTTTGTAAAATGTTCTAATTAATAATGGGTCTAAAGTGTCGATCTCTTAAAAGGTCATGTTTTATTGAGTCTTTAATGGGTTAATAATGGGCCAATAATTTTCAAAACTTTTAAACACTATCACATAATGAATTATTTTCACTTACTTGTAGTTGGTCCACTACCAAAGATTGGAGGTTATACATGTAAACTATAACCCTTTATAGATAAAAATTATATTCTCTCTGAACGGACCAGCACGACTCAGCCCGTTATATATCTCCTTTGACCCGACCCGTTTTGCATTTTCTTTAGACTAACCTGATCCGTTTTGCATGTGACCCATCCCGACCCTAACCCGACCTAATACACATGTCTACTAACAAGGACTCTTTGCTTCGTGTTAGGCATAGCAGAAGTCTAGTAATGAGCTTAACCACCCCCATATCTTAATTAAGTAGTGGTATGACCAGCAGCAAATAATTTCATTATTATATTCAATTATGAGTATTAAGTGTAAATATCTGGAAAGAATGAGAGGAAGGACCAACACTTGTACGCTTAGATGGGCAGGAAAAAGATAGACCACGTCTTCAAAATCCATTTACTACATAATCATTCAAAAACCTCGTAAACTATTTATATTAAACATTAAATTTTATAGCAAGACTTTTTTGGAGGTACCATATCAAAAATCTGAGTATACCGTATATCTACTAGAGTTAATACTACTCTCCATAAGCAAAAAATAAGTGTGGATTTATCATATGCATGATATATCTCTGGATGTACCGTAAAGATCGAAACATATTATTATTTCTATTTCTTTTACAAGGAAAGAGGTGTTTAACCCTGAGAGTGTATATGGGGGGGGGGGTGTTCAACCACCACCTACCATAGTCTCTTGCCCAACGAACAATTTTAAATGAAACCAAATGAATTTATTCATTTAACTTCCATCCCTTCCCCACTCCATCTTACTACGTGTCCCTTACGACCCCTTTGCCCACATATTCTCCCCCTCTTCTTCCTCACTTTTTGCTTCTTTCAAAAAAGAAGTCTCTTAAATTAAAGACTTCTTTGCCTTTGTGATAGTTCCACACTAATTTGTACCGTCTTCTTGAGGGGCCAATTAATCAGGACTGTCTAGTTATTATTATCACCTCACTCTAATTTTCACAATATATATTTACAACATCATTATTCCATCAAGCACACATTATATATATACTTACACAAGCTAAATTAGCTCATCAACCACATTTTTTTTTCATTTATGTGTTGTGCGTTTTTCTAGCATCGATCATAGGCCGATCAGAGCCGTGCCAATTTCCATTGTTAGCATTTTTTTGGTTTAATGAGTGTAAGAAAGGATATGGGCAAAGCTAGATCGGCTGTACTACTAACAGGACGAGCCATAAATGAAGGGATAAGCTTCTTAGTATTTACACTGCTAGACCTTCTAGATTTCATCCTGTGCGTGGTGTACAAGGTTGTTGATTTTGTTGTCGAGGCGGAGTGGAAGCCGTGCTACTGCTGCTCTTCATCCGCCAAACAGGCTATGGCCGTAACAAGTACGGGCAAGACGATCTTGGTGTCCGAAAAGGGCGAGTCTACTAAGATCGTACGCCTTACATCTACCAAACTTCAGCTTGAAGATGTCTCGGACACTCTCTACACTAGACCTTCACTAGTATCCGAGATCTCTAAATCTACGGTTAATAAGCTTAAGCCGCTTAATAGGCTTGACTCCAACGTCGTCCATAAACACCAGCATAGGTCCTCGCTCATCTGCGAAAAGATGAGCATGAAGACAATGGCTAACAAGAAAGGTGGAGGATCCACTACATTTACTGTTAACTCCACTATTGTTGAGATGCTTCAAGGCAGGATCGGTGGTATGCAATCTTTTCCAATTCCAAGATGGTCGGATTGTGATTGCTCCACTTGCTGTTCTTGGACTACCTCGTCTAAGGATGCCCTCTTTGTTCATTCTGATGGTGCTAAACCTGGTACGTCAGTCTTACACTTGTACATTGTATGCTACATTATCTAGATTACACTATTATTTCCTAAGTTTAAGTAATTATGAAGTACAAACACAAACATATTATATCATGTGATTTAAAATGTGGTTTTGATTATGCCATATTATATAATGTAGGAGACAAGGTTGCAACAGAGGATGTGTTGTTTATTCATGGTTTTATATCATCATCAAAGTTTTGGACAGAAACTGTGTTCCCAAATTTCTCAGCAGCAGCAAAGTCTAAGTACCGCCTTTTCGCGGTGGATTTGCTGGGGTTCGGCAGGAGTCCAAAGCCTACGGATTCATTGTACACTTTAAGAGAACACGTAGAAATGATTGAGCGTTCTGTGTTGGAAAGTCACAGAGTCAAATCTTTCCACATTGTTGCCCACTCTCTAGGTTGTATTTTGGCTCTTGCCCTTGCGGTTCGCCATCCATCCAAAATCAAATCACTCACCTTGATTGCTCCAGTAAGTGGTCCATATTACTCCCTCAGTTCAAAATTAATTATAAAACTACCAATCTCTCTTATACTTTAAGGTCAAAATTATTTAATCTTGACCTTTATGTGAAATATATATATATATATATATATATATATATATATATATATATATATATATATATATATATATATATAATCATCATTTATTAGATTTGTTCCAAGGTTATTTTTTATTTCAGCCGTAGAGAGATCGGTGTGAAACATTTAGAGATTGATCAAATACAGTTGGATGATCCAATGATCTCCCCAATATATAGTTAGGTATGACTAAATGAAACCATTTTATAATAGTACTTTTTCCTTACAGGAATTGCGTACTTGAGATACCTACATACATTGGTAGGTTGGCATGTTGTATCTTAAAATCATATTTTGTTTAATGAATCATAAGTCGGCTAAAAAAAATTTTGGATGTATTTTTAAGTATTATTATTTGATTGTTTGGTGAAAAAAACTTTATTACATGTTTGATTATCGACTGTGACTTATTAGGCGAAAAATCCTAGATCCACAACTGGTTTAGTAGCCACATCACTACTTGAATTAAACTATCACAGATAAAATTATTTATTGAATAAAAAGTTTGTTAAAGATTATTGCTAAAGCGGAAATTCAATTTTTGGGTTGCAGCCATATTTCCCAGTGCCAAAAGGGGAGCAAGCAACACAATATGTGCTACGGAGAGTGGCGCCGCGACGCGTATGGCCACCTATAGCGATGGGAGCATCGATAGCATGCTGGTATGAGCATATTTCTCGGACAGTTTGCTTGCTCATCTGTAAAAACCACCGGTTATGGGAATTTCTCACCAAACTGGTCACCAGAAATAGGTAACCCATACACTAACTCTAGGCTCTTTTTTATTAACAATATTTCTAATCTTCTCGTTGACTGTTTTCTCTTTACATTGTAACGTGTGTGTTTAAAACTGCCTAAAATTTGGAAATATCCATAACATTCCCATTAAGCCCCTCACCCTATTTTCACCACTTAAAGGGTGATTGTCATTGGGTGTTAAAGTGTTCCAACAAGTTATTACTTTGGTGAAAGCTCCCTTCCACAAATTCACACGAGAGGCCAGCTTTTTTCTTTACAATTTTATTTATTAAATATGTAGTACACTACCTGGGTGCATTTAACATTTTTGCATTGCATTTAGGTGTATTTAATACCACTATTTGTATTTGCTCAAAAGTCAAAACAACTTCATTACTGGTATCACATACTCACATGACTCGTGAATCTTATAACTTTTTTTTTTTTAAAAAAAAATAGGTGCCTTCGTATAAAAATAATAGGTGGCATTTAATTTGTTTCTCAAAATTTATACGCTTTATTTTAACTATAATTTGTCTTATTTGATAAACATGACATGCCATTTTCTAATTTATCTTCCAAAAATATTCTCATAATCTCGTAGTTAAAATCTATAAGATATGGCTTATATTCTCTTACTAGAAAAAAAGAAAAAATTGAATAGTCAGAATTGTAAGTGATATTCCACCCTTTTTCATAACAAAGTTTGGACATAAAACATCTGTACTTAACCTAAATTCAACCATGACTCATGAGGTCAAGACAACAAATCTCTGAGCACATGTCAATATTTCATTACTTCTCCTTAATCATTCCTGCTCAATAGTTACTTGTCAATCTTTGTTTCATTTTTCTTTCATAAGATATGCTTTATGATGACATGATAAATTGATAATTAATAATTGACAAGTCCATTTCTATTTCCCTGTATGGTTCAACTATCACCTACTCTTTACTAATAAGTAATTAGAAGTTCAGCTCATTTTCGTATACATCATGACTTTTTCATGCACAGTGATAAAGAAATCCTTTAGTTCACCTTTGTTTTTTATTTACATACGCACAATACTGTCTGAAATAGTACGGGCTTATAATTATGGGGGATATGGACACTTAACACTCGTAAGACAAGGCATATCATGCATGATTTACAATTGTTCGCACTTTATTTGTAGATTATGATTGCAAGCATAGTTTTTTGATTTTGATTTCTAGCTAACCCTACGGTCATTAAATTCATCGTGGAACCTCTTAAATTTTAAATAATACAGGACTACTCTAAAAGTACAGACAATTTAAACAAGAGACTAGCTATGATGTTGAACTAATATGTCTTATCCTATTAATTACTTTTTATTTGAGGGGTGTCTTATCCTAATTAATACAAATATATAAATTCCTAATTTATACCTAATATAAGTATCAGGAAGTATTTTTTCGTAATTTTATTTCTATATCTGAGATATAATGTTTATATCTAATAATTTTATATGTGTTTTTTTTTGGTATTTTAATATATTCTATATTTTTTATCTGATATAACAATAGTTATATCTCGTATAATAATACCTATATATAAAACTTTAATATCCTAATATAATTTATGAATCAGAAAAGCCTCAATACAAATTACAGAGGCAAAACAATGTTACGAACACAAAGTCTGATACTACGTATAAGACGATCTTACAGAAAATACGGCATAATTGTTAAATATCGGACAATGAGTTATTTTACTGCTGTAATAGCTACTGTGAGAAGGGCTCAGATCACCAAGGAGACACTGATTTACTGAGTTAATGTCATATGATTGCAGGGTAAGAACATATCTACTAGAGGGTTTCTTTCTCCACACCCATAATGCGGCTTGGCATACCTTGCACAATATAATCTGCGGATCAGCTAGCAAGCTTGATAAATACCTCGATGTTGTCAGAGACAAACTTAAGTGTAACGTCACTGTATTTCATGGAAGAGATGACGAACTCCTTCCCGTAGAGTGCAGCTACAATGTCCAAACAAAAATTCCTCGCGCCCAAGTTAAGGTATTCGATAATAAAGATCATATCACCATTGTAGTTGGTCGTCAAAAAGCCTTCGCACGGGAGCTTGAGGGTATATGGTCTACCTCTACAACTTCAAGTGCTGAATAAATCAAGATTAAGGACACTCTTGAAGTTTGAACAGCAGATACATATATATAAGCTTGCACAAGTTTTTCTGATCTCTCTTTCTAGTAGGAGGGGAATGGGAGAATTCTTCATTTAGTTACTCCATATTTTATAAAGATTGCCCTTCATTTTTGGGTTTTCTTCTTTTACTTCTCCTAGCCTTTTTGGTTTTCAATTCCTCCAAAAAAAAAAAAAAAAGAAGAGTGTCAACTCCTATTAAGGCAGGGGTGTCAACTTATTGCCCATTCAAAATAGGGTGTGCATTGTTAATTCATTTCCTAGTTTTAAGCCATAAGCTCCTTACTCTTAATCTTAGCTTGTTTATTTGATAAAAAATGTGAACCCTACTCTTCTCATTAGTGCAATTTCCTGCTTGTATACATATACAATGTAATATTTTTATCCGTTTCCAAATATCTGTGGTCCACTAACATGTTATATGTGCAACTTTTATATCCTTCCGTCACTCCGTCTTTGGTAGGGCACAACTGTAGTAACATGACTTTTTTTCGATACATTTCAATTATCGCCGAGTATATATATTGAGAAAATGAGAAATTGACAGTGACATGTCTTAGCTAGTGAGCTAATTCTTCGAATTTTTATTATTTATAATCTTTTTTTTTAAATATTTGAAAAAATAAGCTTGTTCCCAAACTATTTTAAAAAAATAAGTCACTTTTTATTTGGATAAAAAACGTTGCCTGAGGCAACGATTTACCTAAAATCGTTGTCTAGGGAAACGATTTGCATGAAGCTAGATTAAAGTTGGTTGAAATTGGGGCAAAAGAAATCGTTGCCCACGGCAACGATTTTAGTCCGATACAAAATCGGCGTATTTTTTAAAATAGATTTGAAAGTGGTTTATTTTTGCAAATTTTTTTTTAAAAAAAAAGCTTAGAAATTTTTTTTCTAATTCTTCTATGAATCTATGATGGTGAAGTTTACAAGTACGTAGTTGTGACATTCCTAGTGAACTAATCCATCTTTTATGAATGAAGTAATACATACTTAACTATGGATATTAGTTTCATTCTATATTATTTGTCAATTTTAATTAGAGAAATTTCTAATTATATTTAATATAAATATATAAGGAGATATTTTTATAATTTTAATTTCATATCTGAAATCATAATATCTATATCTAATATATATTTTTATATCTTTTATATACCTATAACTGATATAATAAAATATATCTGATATAACAATAGTCTAGTAGTATTTGGTATAACAATACCACTTATATATGAGATTCAATATCTTGATATAATTTATATCATATATGAATTAGAAAAGTCTTATTTTAATTATAAAATAACATAATTTAGCTTTATCTAATGTTTTTAAAGCTTGAATATGGCGCTAAAAGACCATTATCACAAATATGATTCTCTTGCATGAAAAAACTCAAAGAAAGGAGAGAACAAGATGTTGTTGAGGACAAAAAGAGAGGAGGAATCCAAGTATAGCAGTATCCAAGCATGTGGGGCAATTTTATTATAGAAATGGCTGAATGGTGTAAGCAATAAATGAGAAATCCAGGTCATGTCAAATGCACTGTAATGGGTGGTTACTTGGTGGTGGGTAGTGTCAATGATCTCTCTAATGGAAGGTAATAAATGTACTCACTACCTCCCCTCTTTCCCCCCCCCCCCTCCTCTGTAGTCTCATATTAGACTCTTAGCTGTTCTATGGACAAACTCCTCTCTTTGTCTCTTGTACATTTTACCTTATTTTAAACCCTTTCTATTCAATTCTATTCACTGCCCTCGTTCTTCTTACGTACTAAATCTATTGTTGTGCTTCTTACGTTGTTTGTCCTCCTACTATATATTTTTTGTTTATTTCTTGGATTCTTCCCTTCTTACCTTGATGTGGAAAGAAAAACATGCTAGTTCTAAGTAATCCATGCTACATTTGATTACGAAGACTTTCTTAATTCATACCTGGTATACATATAATAAGATTTCAGATATAAATATTGTTATATCATATATTGCTATTGTTATATAAGATATAGAAATATAAAAAATATAAAAATACAGAAAAACATATACTAGGTATAAACATTATAAACTCATATATTAAAATAAATTACGAAAATATTCCTTGATATATTTATATCAGGTATAAATTAGGAACGGGTGGATTCATGCATTATTTTCATTTTCATTTCGGTGTGAAAATCGGAGAATTTTGAGTAACTATGCTCTTTGCTAGCATGTGAACATGCGTTGATGTATGTATAAGATAGATGTACAACAATCAGACAGAAACACCATACACCTAACTTCAATTGGAAAAGTCTAATACGTATGGAATTAATGTAAATTCTTTGACAATAAAAAGAATGATATGGCCTTATAGAAATCAATGGGTGGACAGTGCACCCGTATGCACCATGACCATGGTGCACCCGCTCCAAAAAATTGTACAACACATACATGAAAAATATACATAGTACACATGTGAGTTATGTGGAATGATAACTCACATGTGTACTGTATACATTTTTCATGTAAGTGATGTACATTTTCCATGTACGTGATGTATATTCCACATAACTCACATGTGTACTATGTATATTTTTCATGTACATGATGTACATTTTTTTGGAGTTGGTGCACCATTAGCATAGTGCACCTGGGTGCACCTTCAAATTTTTATAGAAAGGTGTTATAATACAAGAATTTTCAAGTAGTCTTAGGATGAGTAAAAGAATTTCGAGTAGGAATAAAGATATCAAATCATAGTTGTATGAAACAATGAAACGCGTATTAGGTGTACTTTAATAATGTCATGTGCATATAGCATGCTATATCACGGGAGGTTCTTTATTTGATAGTGAAATAAGAAATAATCGAATGTACAAAACAATCAAATAATCTTTGCAATTCTTACCAATAATGGCCGGTGAGAAACATTTGCTCAAGCTTTGGAGTGCCCTTAAACTGATTAGTTAGCCCAATATAGGTACATTTAGATTGTAGAAATGCATGCCATTTGATATCAAATTTTTAATTTTAGAACCTAATGAAAGTATTGGGCATCTAACAAACGTCTGGCCGTTGCCAACGACCTAAGTATTGTTCAATGGGTAACCTCACGCCAATTTGATAATTCATTGCTGCTTATGGTATGATGTTTCATAACTTTTAGGTAATCTTGAAGATTTCTTGCTCTCTTTTAAAGGTATGGTTTTCTGAAGTGTAATCTTTTTGATGCAAACTTGTTAGCTATGTGATGTTTTTATCTTTTAAAGCGTTTTCCTAAGTTGCATAGAAACGAGTACATAAATGTACTTTGATTTTTTCTTGACCGTACCTCAGTAGCAATAGAAATGAAATAAAAATAAAAAGAAGAGGTTAAGTGAATGTGGGCGATATAGTTATCATATTCAAAGTTTTTCGGTATATATTGATAATATTAGTAAAATAATGACATATCCATCCGTAATAATAAAGGAGCGTGACAATTATACTGGGAGTTGATGTATAAAGACGTATTGTCAATAAGGAGTGGACATAGAGATGGTTATGAACTTTGTTACCAAACATTGACTATGAACACAAAAGCAAAACATGTAGATCAAATTAGCATAAAATAGAAATTTATAACCGTAATTGGGCCTGTGTAGTTTAGTGTGAATTCTATTCATACTGGGCTGTTGCCTAACTTGTGGAAATACTACCAAGCGACGAGTCGTCTTACGAGTCAGGACTCATGTGCCGTTAGTGAAAGCAACTGCAAACGATTGATTGGTCGATCCCTTAGAATTTGCAGAAGTTGCATTGCATTTTCAGTTTCCACTCAAGAAAAAGTTGTACGGAAGACGGCAATCTTTAATCCCTCAATAATTTAAAGCTATAATAATTGTTCTTTGGCTAATCAATTAACGATGAATATGCTTTTCCGGTAACTAAATTGAGATTCAAGTATATTAATTAAAATTGTATAGGATCTTCATAGCTGGTAGAGGACCGTAAATTAGAAGATTGAAGCGAAGTCCAGCATTCAGATCAGAAGACTGAGCACACAAGAAGTATACGCCAGCAATACTATAGAAATCAGGTATAAATACAAGTATGTCTATGTTTCAATCAAAAAATTGTCACCTAATGACAATTTAAAGTTGAGACGTTTGACATTTAGTTAACTTAGTTGTAGGCATTAATAAATGAAATGAAAAGCAAAAAATGACACAATAAATTGGTGACGCAAAAAAGCCAAACTCGGGAAAAATCGCGGGGACTGATTAGGTTGCCATTTCACTATGAGACTGCGAAGTACACCTAGATACAAATGTAAAAGAAGATACTAGTGCTAGGTGACAAATGTGATAATGCATGAACGACCAATTAGAGGGTAAGTAAGGGAGCTTGTTAAGTTTTTTTTGCTAAGTAACTTGTTATCTCCGTGCTACAAATCCTTTAGCTTCTTTTTACGGCTAATTTTTTTTACCTTTTTTATAAATAATTCAAAAACTAACTCTTGTCCGAAAGTATTTTCAAATATGACCTTAATGTTAGGTTCTGGTTAAAACCGCTATCAGTGACAACGGTTTTAAGTAAGATTGACTTTCTGGGAGACTTTATGGGAATTAAACTTACCCAATTTAAAACCGCTGTCAAAGACAACACATTTACTTAAAAGGTAAAATTGCTATCCTTAGTAGCGGTTTTACACTGGGTAAATTAAATTCCAAGAGCTAACTTTCCCATTCCCGTGTTTTGCCCCTAGTCCTTTTGTGCTTTCCCCAATTCTCCCATATCTCCTCCGCTCTCCTCTCCTCTCTCTACACTCCAGCAACCTTCGCTACTTCTCCGGCGAATTTCGACATCTCAACCGTTCGTGATTTCCCCGGCGAGTATTTATAAGTTTTTTTTTTTCGTGCTTTAAGTAGTTTAAGTTTATGTTCAAAGTATATGATTCTAAGTATTATGTGATTATAAGTATATGATTATAAGTTTAGATCTTATAAGTAGTATGTTCAAAGTATATGATTATAAGTTTAGATCTCATAAGTAGTATGTTCAAAGTATATTATTATAAGTTTAGTTCTTATAAGTAGTTTAAGTTTAAGTTTTGAATTTGTGTAACGTGTATAATTAGTATGTTGTATGAGTTTAATTAATATGTTGTTAGTGTAATTTGTGGTGTTTAATTTGGTGAATTTTTATGTTATTATTGTAATTAGATGTTTAATTTTTATTTTTTTTGGAATATTTTAATTTGATGGATGAATTTAGTTTATGATTATATTAGTATGGTTAATTAAAGAATGTATTGAAATGTTTATGAGTAAGCATAAGGGTAGAATTAATATGTTTATGATATGATTTTGGAAAATGGTGAATTAGCTTGAATTTGGGATTTGAAATATGTAATTTTTTAGTATGATTTATTGGATTTGAAAGGTGTAACTTGTTATTATAATTCGGGAAAACGGTGAATTACGTTGAATTATTATGTTATTAGTGTAATTTGTTGGACGTTGAATTTTACTTTTGGATTAGGTTATTTTAATTTTTAGTTAGGGATTATGTTAGTGTTAGTAGGAAATGATGATTTTTGAGAAATAGTGTAAGTTTTATTATCATATGTTGTACGTTGAAATTTGTTATTGGATTATGTTTAGTTGAAAGCAACTTTTTGAGGTCTTAAAATGAGCCAATAAAGAACCTAAGTCAATTATTCATAATAAGAGTGAATGAGATGTCAAGAGAATGCCTAAAAGTGTCAAGAAAATGCCTAAAAATGTCAAGAAAATGGTATGTACTATAAATACCATGACAAAAATACCATGTGCATCATTGGTAGAGCTGTCAAAAACTAACCCAAACTGATGAAATCGAACTATTCCGAAAAGGAACCAAACCATTGAGAACCCGTTTGTTGAAAACCAAAAATCGAACCGACCCGATTAGATGAAATCTGAAACTGAACCGAACTTTATTTTGGAAACTCGTTAATGACCTGTAACTATTATCAAGCGATTAAGTCCAAACCCGGTAGTAACCCAAATCAATGTAAACCAAAACTGTTGAAACCCGACAAAAACTCGATAAAGTCAAACCATTTATAACCCGTAACCCGTTATGATCGAACTATTTAAAACCCATAAAACGCTATGATCGAACCGTTTACAACTCGTAAACGGTTATGAACAAACCGTTTAAAACCTGTTAATCGTTATGACCAAATCGTTTACAACCCGTAAACCATTATGACTGAACCGTTTACAACCCGTAACCCATTATGACCAAATCGATTAAAAACTCGGTAATAGCCTTTGATCTATGAGACTTAAGTTAAAAGTTACTCTATACTATTAGTCTTATCAGTGACTCAAGCCTTAAGGGTAAACCAATAAAAAGATATACATATATAATAATCTCATGATTTTCATTACATATTTAAATAATAGTTATAATAGATATAACAATATAATATTGTTAATCAACTTTATAACTATATTTAGTGCGGTTTTCAATAATTATGTTTAGGTGCTTGATCAAATATATTATTAATTATACATTAACAGTTTAAGACATCGAATATTAAGAATAAAATACAATTGACTTTGAGTTGCATGTTTGACATCCTTGTTATCAACTATCAAGTTCAACTCTTAAAATCATTCAAAAAGCATTTCTAATATAACATTGTAATGTGATCTTACACTCTTATATAATACGACTTATATGACTATATGAGTAATGTATAATTTACAAATTTTGTAATTCATAAAGAGTTCCACATAAGGTGTCTTGGCATATGAGTGTTACTTGGTACTCCTTTATACTTTTGAAATACATTTACATCAGTTCTATTTTCTTTTTTTCTTAAATTTTGGCAGCTATTAAATAAAGAAAGCGAAAAGACCCTATCCATAATTCCTAACTTGAACCGTTAGGTTATGTGCCAAACTTACAAAAGACTTAGAAACTTTAAAAATAGGCACAAAAATCTAAACAAGAAGCTTCTGATCGAATATCGATAATGAAATCTAGGAACTCCTTAAAGGCCTTTAACGGATTTTGGATTGCTTGTACCACTTTAGACCAAGTTTATTTTAAAACCGACCTAATTCAACATAAATCGATTATGACCTAAACTAATTTCACCAATTTTTTTAGACCAAAACTCGTTTTCAGAAGAATATCAACCCTAACCGATTACAACTCGACTTGAATAATACCCGAACTGATTATGACCTGAATATATTACAACCCGAACTGTCTAGTACCCGAACTGTTTTGACATAAAAACCGCTTTAAAGAAGCATAACCCGTTTTCAAACAACCGATTAAAACCCGAACTGATATTGACCCGAACCAATTACAACTCAAACCGATCAAGACCTAAACAGGCAGAAACTGCAATAAAAAAACAAACCGAACCGACCCGATAATTTTTAAAATTGACCCAAATCGAACCGCTTAAAATCTACATTATTTTAATCTTAATAAATTCACCAATTGAACAAACCACATACGTTGCTGCCATTCTCTTTATAAACACTTGAAAATCCACTAAATCTTTTACTAACTATATACCTAATTATACAAATAATTAAGCAATAAACACATGAAATTTTGGGCGTGCCTCCTATGATGTAATCTTACGGATTAAACCCACCAAAGTTACAAACCAAACCAAAACCCAATTCGAATCCCGCATATAAAATCCAATACGAATAACTAAAAACAACCACCATACATAATTTCATATCACATATTATACTAGTGCATAAAAACAAGAAAAACCAATGGGAAAAGAGAAGGAAGGGGAATAGGACCAACTAAGGTGGCTGGCTGTGGCGACTGGCAGAGTTGCAAGAGGGGCGGCAGCAGGTGGGCAACGGGGGGGGGGGGGGGGGGGGGGGGGGGGGGGGGGGGTTGGTTCACTTAATGGGTTTTGAAGTTTAGGTTTTTCTTTCTTACCTTTATACTTGAATGGGTTTGGGATTTTTTTTTGTAGTGTTTAGTATTAAGTAAACTTGCTTAGGTTTACGTGATTATGGATTACTAGGTCTCTTAGAAGTTTGGGCTTGATGGATTTCTAGAGAAAACTTATCTATTGTAAAAAAATTAGTTTAAGATTTTAATAAATATTTACATACTAACAAAATAATACATTATTAATATAGAAAAAATTTATATGTATAGGAATATATGTGTTGCCAAATATATGTTGATGTACATAAAAAATATTTTCGGTTTAAAAAACATAGTCAAAATTTGATAATTTTACGGGGGATTAAAATCTACCTCTCTTAAAAGAAGTTTCGTCCCCGAAACTTAATCCCAATATTCAAGAATTTTGAAAGGATTGTTGTAAATTTCTTATAATTACCTTAGATACTTTACGAAATCTACTGATTTACAACCAAAATACTGTAAAAACACAATAAAAAGTGCGAACTTATACGCCTTCTAGCTCTCTTAAAAGAAAAGAGATATGACCCCGTAACTAAAGATGGCTAGTGGGCCGGTTCAGCCCGACTCGAACCGGCCCACCAACAAATCGGGCCGAGCCCGGTTCAGCCCGTCCAAATTATGGGCTGAATACGAATCCGATTTTCCAACCCTAATCCATTTCGATTCAGTTCAAGAAAAAATTCGATTCGACCCGTTAATTCGGCCCGGCCCGCTTGTCCCGACCTGGCCCGCTGGATTCGGTGAATTTGAAAACTCGACCCAAGCAAAGTCCTACCTACAAGGGTTGGTTTGTCATTGGACTACTTTACGGGGAGACACGATTTCTTGTCTACGGTGAGATTCACAATCAATATGTCTTGATTAGGTGCATAAGTAAAGGTGATCATACACATTCATTACATAATAAGAATCATAAAGTAAAAGTGCAATAATCAAAGAAAGAGACTAAATAAGTATAATGCATGATATATATGGATGATGCATGATGAGTTAAAGGATTTTGCATAATCAAATGGAGAAGGGAGCCTAAAGAGACTATTTCCTATGATGAACTTTAACTTGGAATAAAGTCTACTTCATAAAGACTTATATGATTTAGCCCTGGAACATCGTTGACTTAAGAGTGTAAAATAAAAATCAAAGTATGCTTGATGATATTTCAACATAAAATAAGCCTATAAATGGCTCCTAAATATACATTCAAGTATGATATATACCTAAGGTTAGGGCAAATGTTGAGTCTAGAAAGATTAAAGATGTCCAAATATTTGCGTCATATACTTAAGAAAAAATAAGCAAAAGACACTTGAAATAAATTGCAATAAGTAAAATGTAAGGGAGAGGGGTTGATAAATTGTTTAGAGGAGATCAATCTATGGAGATGGTTCCTTGATTAATTAAAGTGCTTAACATTAGGGTTTTAAGGCTTGATCTAGTGTAGTAGGAGTTGCTCCTAGCTCTTCACATCATATACAAAAGAGGCATAAATATAAAGATATATGAGTTTAGCAAAAGAGTTCTTCAAGAGTGACGACTCTTTGGTTGATCAAGGATCACAAAGAAGGGCATAAAAACTAAAATAATAGTTTGTGTAGAAGAGGTTTGCATCTCTCACAATCATTACAAAAAGAAGACTAATATGAGATCTTGAATGGATGTAGAACCATAAAATAGACCAAAGACTAGAGAGTGAATGAGGTAGAAGCATACAAAATATAAAGCAAAAGGTTGAATTTAAGAGGGATCATTGGTGTTTACCATTGAGGATAGTTTCTTAGCTTGAGTCTTGCTTGAGTATTTGTTGAAGGAGTTATTGTTTCTTGATGTTTAAAGGCAAAAGGGATGCCTTGAGTGCTTTGATTTGTGTTTGATTTGAGTGTGGGAATGCTTGAAAATGTTTGAGGGTATTTTGGAAAAGTAACGATGCTCTCAAGTTATGAAAATTTTGGATCCTTTTTTCTAAAAATTTTGGGCATTTATATGCAAAACGAGTCGATTTCTTGAGCATTGGACGCTGACATTAGGCGTCAAACACAAAACATGGGCATTGGACGCTCCAATAGAGAATCTTTTGCTTAATTGAAAAGAAACTTTAGTGGAGTAGACTAACTCAGTTACTCTATTTTCCTTGCCCTAAATTGGTTTGTATGCATACAAAACAAGTGTTGGCAACAACTTATACAATATATATATATATTTATGTCATTTTCAACTTTAATTGTTCGAATATGCAGCAAACATGACATGGTCAACAACTCTAGGAGTAAGGAATATTTAACTAATTATTAGTCTTTATTTCATCTAATTAAGATAAACAATTTAGATCATCTAAACAAAAAGGTATAATGTTATTTAATTTGGATTCCATTGTCATGTATCTAAATTAAATCACTACACATATGCATCAAAGAATCAACAAAACACCACTTAATCACCTCGATCTAACTTGAAACATGACCCAAATATGTTATGTAAGAGATGGAAACTCTCACTCCACCTATCCTTCTATCTCACAATTTACATTAAGGTATGGATTTACCTAAAAAAGAATGGTTGTCAATGACGGCAAAGCCAAGTCGGTGATGATGAGGGCGGTGATGGTGAGTTGCTGAGAGGAGTGACGACTAAGACTGTGAGAGACTTGAGGAGTGAGGTGTGAGGCAATACCGCAATGGTTAGTCTAACCTAGTACGTTAACTTAAAGTCTTTAAGTCCTTAACTTATTAAACATTAACTTTAAAAAAATGAAACCCGATCAGATACCCAATTGGATACCCAATTGGGATATATTATGGCCCATTCCCGAACTTGTGTTTAGTCATTTTGGCTAGGTCGGTTAACCGGGTAACAGACCTAAAAAAATATTAAATTTTATAAAATTACTTGCTAATTATTCGCTGAGTATTCGAGTGCTCGAATTGGGTGTTTCGAGTCAAAATTTTACAATGCTAAGCTAGGAACTGAAGCAGCTTATTTAGGATATTAGGATTGAAGTGTATAATATTTTGTTTTTTTTTACTTGTTTTAAAAGGTTTCTATATGTCTTGTGGAGAGAGCCCATGAACTAGTTGTTTCAGCTAGGACAGGTTATTTCTTCTATTTGTTGTTTTTCTATAGTTTAGATTCTTGCAAAAAAAAAAAAAAAAAAACAAACAAACAAACAAATAATGCTAAGAGCACTATCGGCAGTGAGTAAAATTTTCCCCACGAGTAAAAATTGTGAGTAAAATGAGTGAAAAATGTATCCCGGCAGTGGGCACCCGTGAGAAAACTCATGAGTTTCCTCATCCCATGAGAAAACTCATGAGGAAAACTTCGGGTGGGCCCCATATTTTTTATTCCGTTTTACACTTTAACGGCTATTTTCGACATTTAAACAATTTTAGAAAAAATATTAAAAATCACCAACGATCATAAAAAAATTTTCTCTATAAAATGACACCCATTTTGCTATATTTTTCCACAAATTAAAAAAATACATTTTCCTAATTGAATTCGTTTTTCACTATTATCTACTTCCCAATTGTTATCATACACATTTTTTTTTGCAAATCTTTGTTAAGGTAAATTATTCTGCTGTTATTTTCATAAAAATGATAATAAAGACGTTAATTAAGACGTTAATTTAAAGTGATTATCAAAAGAGATAATTATTAAAAAAACGCTACTATTACCCGCTAATTAAAAACTATAATTATTATAAAAACGCTAATTAAATGCGATAATAAAATAAATGATAGTTTAAAAAGGCAATTAAAAAATGATTATGAAAAACGATATAAAAATGCGATAATTAAAAACGATAATTAAATACTGTAGTTAAAAACGATAACTATAACCGCTAATTAAAAATATTAAGTACATTACAAATTGATTGAAACGCTAACTACGCAATAATAACATAAATTAATTAATAACGATATAAAATTATTAATCATAATTATACATTAATTAGAAAATTAAGTAAAATTTGTGAATATGGAAGAGAGAGAAAGTGTACTGAGGTATTGAAAAAAGTAAGAGAGAGATTGGTAAGGAGTTTTTTTTACTCACTGCTGGGATAACATTTTACTCACAAAAAAACTCATGAAAATAATTGGGTGGAATGCGTGAGAAAGTGGTTAGAGAGAGAATTAAATGACAAAATTTTGTCCACTGCTGAATAGTGGTCTAAGCGGAGCAAAGATGAAATACTATCTAAATAATTTGACTTTGACAAATACATCAAAACATAACAAGAACATCAGAAACCACACTCAATACCAGACGACACTCATAAATGGATCCCTCACAATACGCAGCAATAAAAGGCAACAACAGGCAACACCGGAATCATGAACTTATACAACAGAACCAAACAACAACAACAGCAGCAGCAACGAAGGAGCAACCTCGGAGCGAATCCCAAGTGACGTGATCAACTCCATTGAGAAAACACTTGGTCTTCTTCATTAGCTACCTCACTGTCTCCTCCTTCAATGTCGCCTCCCAACTTGCTCTCCTACAATGTAACTCCTCTAAAACCCTAATTTCATCAATTTCCAACGAAATTTCTGATAATGTTAGGGTTTTTGTATTTTGCGACTAGCCAGAAATTCATTGGTGATGGAACTTGATATTATGATGAAATTATCCGGCAAATGCAACATTCATATTCCTATGGAAATTCTCAAATTGGTCCACCTTTTTTTTAGTTTTGATTTACTTGAGTTTTTGTTGATTGATTTATTATATTGTATCTGTGATTGTTCGCTATTAGTTTGATTGATGATGGGAAGAATCCAATGATTTCACTAAGGATATTCTCGACAGATGTATTGCCAAAAATCAGATTACGAAAGGCAAAACTGATGCTTTTAAGGTGAATTTATCGTCTTTTGGTTTGTATGTGTACTTGAAATTTGTACATATATTGGCCCGTTTCGGATTAGGTAGTCTGAATTTGATTGATTTGAGTAGGGTGGGATGGTGATGGTGGGAGAAATCTTTGATCGTTTGAGACTTGTGCAATAATGCCTTAGTTTGATATATATGTCTATTTTTTTTTTTTTTTTGGTGCGACGATATATATGTCTATAAGTGTGCTGTCACTGAACCGTCTGTTTCCTTTTGAACTGTTTGATAAATTTCATTTCTTGATGATGGATGATTATGTGTTCATATTCATTTATCAATTTTTTGCGTTTTATCCATTCATTCTGTATACTCTTTAGTTTCATATGTTTGAGTGTCTCATATGAAGAAAATGTTGATTTGATGTGATGTGATGTGTGTGTATGGATATGTTTCCCTCGGAATGACTTTATGACTTTTGAACCAACTCTTGTATTGCCTGGCATTTCTACAAGAATTGCTAAAACTTTTGGTGGGTTTAAATTTGTTTTAGGACATGCTTTTATTTTAATTGAGATATTCATACTCTCTAATCCCAATGCTTGGTTGCTTCGTAGTTAGAAGGGATTCACGTTGCTTACAAGGGAACTATTTCCTGTTTTTATCCAATTCTAACTGTAGTTTATAGTCCAAGGCTTACAATAAATGGAACTTCAATGTAGTACAAACCTCTGATAAAATCATTCATGATATGGCACTCTGCTAACTATAAAGCTTGCCCTGGGTGGAGGCTGTTCAATGAGAAATTTATGTTTGTGGTGGCATCTCTCTCGTTACTCAACCTATCTAGTATAATGGCACTTGTTGAAAAGCTTCGTACTTTTTCAATTTCTCCTCATAAAGATGATGACTAAAGGTTAAGATGTTCACTATTTGTCTCAGTTAACTATTTGAGTATTCCTAGTTGGTTTCTTTATCCTCCAACATTTATATCATTTTTTTTTAACTTCAAATTGGAAATGAAAATTCCTACATTGTGAATCACTAGTCTCTCCACTTTGACTAGGGTGTAGTTGTTTGACATAGTTTTGATGAGTTGAAAAGATTCACTATTTCAGATAAGTTAAGAAAAATAAGTTCATATAAGCTCTAATAAAGCAATAAGTTCCAATAAGTTCAATTCATAAATATGATAAGTTCCAATAAGTTCATTGTTCTCCTCGCTTATTTAAATAAGTTTCATGAAAAAAGATAAGTTTAGAAGTTCATGAAGGATAATTTCAATAAAATAAGTTAAATTCATCAAAGATACGCTTAGGAGAACATACACAACATCAACAACAAAGTAAGTGTTAATCCCAAAAATATGGGGTCAGGTACATGACCCAAAAATATATTTCACGTGATCATGCACAAAAATGCTCCTCCTCTATTCTCTCCTATTTAGAGCCACATCTTCTTCCAAACTCATTTTCTCCATATCTTTATTAACACCTTTAAGAGAACATATCTTTTATTAAAATCTGTTGAATAAGCTAAGTTCAGTTTGTTTATTCCGAAAGAGGACAACAACAATGAAACAAGAATAGTGGATTATATCATACATGGCTTCAGTCTTTTATTTTCTCAACTTGTGTTCAAAATTCAGATCTTTGCTTGGTTGGCTACTTGTCCATAGACAAAGTATGGTATCAGTTCATGAAGGACCCTATATTTGACAGAATAGACCAATATTGGCCACTGTCTGTCTGTACATCTATACTTTTCTTTCTTCCTTTGCCTCTCGTATTTTTTACTGCTTGATGGTTATTAAGTAACCTTAATGAACTACAATGTTTTGTTTGTTTTCCAGATTTCGCACAAACAGATGCTTGAGGAACTTGACCAAGCTTTTCCTTCTGAAGTGGAGGCATACAGGGATATACGTGCTTCATCTGCTGCTGTAAGTTTGGACATTGACATCTATTAGAAAACTCCACCCCTCCCCCTGCCTGCCTGATTATTTAATGTGAAAGTAATTGATTTTGAATATACAAACTATACTGAAATCAAGCTGTCGATGACCTTATTATTACTCGGGAATATAGCCTTTTGTCTATCTTGCATCCTGTATGTCTGACCAGCAATTTTGCAAAGCTTGCTGGCTGAATCATTGAAAATAAAATTTTAACTTAAGTGTTTATGTATACAAAGTATCTAATTTGAGCAGGATCTAACTGATAGGCTTAATGCAGGAAATGAAAAGGATGGTGCCAGCTCAGAGTGCACTACCTAATGGAGATGTGAAAGTCAAGGGTGAGCTGTAAGTTCTGATATCAGCAAGCAATCTGGTTCCGTTACTGATTAGTTTTCAATCTCTGTAGTTTTAAGCTGTTTATATGGGTGATATGGGTGAGTATTTTCATTCACTGCAATGTTGATATGGGTGAAAATTTATGAAATGATTGTTATTGTAGCTTACTTGGCAACACTTCTTATTTTAACTTGTGTTTACGTGTATGTTGTGTCGTTTGGTGTTAATAATGTTGTTTAATCTTCAAAATGCTTTTCTGTGCATCAGGAGTGTGATTCCTATTTTAATATGTAGTAAACATCTGTTGCTTTTGTTTTGGAATGAGATCTATTTTATGTGTGATATAATGCTTGGATTATGTAATATTTTCATCTAAATGTTGGAAGGTGCGAGATGAGAAGTTATGAATTTCTTTAGTGTATTTGGGTACTACTACCATGTATTTTGATGTTTGGATTGACCCTTCATTTTCTGTTAGGACTTCAAACTCTAAGAATGGTATAGTTAATCTTCCTGATAATCCAATATTTTACCAAATGCTTCAATTATCTTTGAACCACATTTTTTGTGGGGAAATGTACAAATAAAAGGAAAAAGTTAAAAAAAAGTTGTTATATATGTCCATAAATGGGCTTGACATATCAAACAAGTAATTGAAATACGTACTATATATTTGTAACATGAAAAGCAGTATAACAGATGTAAAGTTTTTTGAAATCAGAATTCAGGATTGTATTAAATAAATGTTGTGTCCTTGCAACCGCCCATAGTTAGGATTGTTCCTGTGTCCTATATATTGATCCCATTGTGTGTGACAATTGGATATCTCCCTCGTACTAGACACTTGTATACATGCTGATGGCTATTCACTTTGTTCCTGTTTTGGGGCTTTGGGTTGTGTTGGGCAGTTTAGTGGGGTAGATAGAACCATTTCTAGTTTCTTACAGAGATAGAAGTTCAACCACCACTTTATTGGCTCTAGCTGCTGAATGTAGACCGAGCAATCGGAAGTCTAAAGTAGTTAAGATTCCATGTTCACAAACTGTATCATTTCCAGAATTCGCACCATTCTGAGATGCAATTATGTTCCAGAAGATAGGATGGCTCTAGACTGCTGTGGTTTCTATATGATGCTAATGGGCCATTTGCAGATTCTATCATATTAACTTCGTCATGGCTGTCTGTCCCTTGCTCATAGATCTTAATTCCATCAGATATATCCCTGTATGAAATCTTGTCCTGAATGTGATCTGGCTGAGCTATGTGCTTCTCTAATGAGCTTAAACATACAGATTCATTGTTGATTATGTCACTTCTGCTGTCCTTTGTTCTTTCTATTAAATCTCTTAATCGCTGAACCCGCTTCTAATTTTTACCTATGTTTACCTGCATATTGTATCGGTATCAATAGTGTTGTTTAGTCATTAAATGGTTTTTCTGTGCATCTGGAGTGTGATTCCTATTCTAATATGAAAAAGAAAATTGTTGCTTTTTTTTTTTTTTTTTTGGATTAAGATCTATTTTCAATGCATTATATTGGATTATGTTATATTTTCATCTCAATATAACAGGGTGCAAGATTGGAAGGGATCAATTTCATTTGTGTATTTGTGTACTACTACCATGTATTTTGATGTTGTTTACTTCTTTTTTTTATTAAGATGTGAAACTCTAAGAATGGTATAGTTGATCTTCATGATAATCCATTTTTTTAACCAAATGCTTCAATTATCTTTGAACCACATTTTTTTTTCTGTGAAATATACAAAGAGAGGGAAAGAGTTAAGAAAAAGTTATTATATATGTCCATAAATGGGCTTGACATCAGAGTTTGAGTACTATCAGATGAGTAATTGAAATATGCACATATGTATTTGTAACATGAAAAGCAGTATAACAGATATAAATAGTTTTTTGAAATCAGAATTCAGGAATGTATTATATAATTGTTATGTCCTGGAAACTGTCCAATGTTAGGATTGTTCCTGTGTCCTATATATTGATCCCAATGTGTGTGACACTTGGATATGTACCTCGTACTAGACTCTTGTATTTGTGTTGATGGCTATTTACTTAATTCCTGTTTTGGGGGCTTGGGGTGTATTGAGCAGTTTAGTGTGGTAGATAGAGCCATTTCAAGTTTTTTACGGAGATAGTGGTTCAACCACCACTTATATTGATTATAACTGCTGAACGTAGACTAAGCAATCAGAAGTCTAATATATTTTAGATTCCTTTTTCACAAACTGTATCATGTCCTGAATTTCAGCCATTATGTTCCATAAGATAGGATGGCTCTAGACTGCTGTGGCTTCTATATGACGCTAATGGGCCATGTGCAGATTCTGTCATAGTAACATCATCTTGGCGGTCTGTCTCCTGCTCATAGCTCTTAAATCCATCAGATATATCCCTGTACGAAATCTTGTCCTGAATGTGATCTGACTGAGCTATGTGCTTCTCTAATGAGCTTAAACATATAGATTCGTTCTTCTGCTGTCCTTTGTCCTTTCTTTTAAATGTTTTAGTCGCTGCACCTGCTGAGAACAGAGATGGAAATGGTGTGTACCAGATGTTAGAACATGAAGTACTCTGTCTTCCAAGGTTACGATTAGATGACTGTTTGAGATTATACCTCTGTGATTAAGCTTTGATTCTCTTTCCTAAGACTGTCAAATAGAAGGACTAGGTTGTCTTAGTGAGTCTTTAAGATGTTGTAATTATGCTCAGTTTACTTTGACTTGCTTTGAGCTCTCCTGTTCTGAAACCATACAGAAACTTGACGAGGATGAAGTCCGAGCTGGTCAGCTATCTGCTGCTTCCTTCTTGACCCTGGTCTTGATTCTGAGGCTCTTAGCTGAACATTGACTCCAAGGCTTTAACCTGCTCATTGCTAAATCTTTTCTTGTTGCTGTTCGTGTTTGTTTGTATTGTTGCTACTTGATCAAGGTCCATATATATTGCATATGAGGTACTTTTTTGGTTTGTCTATGCAGTTTGCATAATAAATTCTGTTGCTGTCACTAATTTACAGGCTCTTGGATTGGTGATACTATTGGATTGCATGAGTGTAAGTTTGAGGAAATTCTGGCTAAATGGATATAACTATATTTTACTCAGTCCTTTGAGTTTGTGATTGGGTATGAACTGATGGGAATCAAGGGTGTCTCTGTATAAATATTAGGCCAAATGTATTTATCACTGAGTTGTTGGGCCCCTGATTAGATTATTGTTGTCGCTGTGTCATTGGAGATTCTAATGGAGTGGGAGAAATTAATTTGGGAATTCTTTTATACAGTGTTGGCTATCATTTGGATTTGATTTCTTGAGCATGGGGAAAAGTGGAAAACCTTAACTTGAGAAATTCAATACACCCTCCCCAACCCCATTTCCCCCTACCTTCCCCTTAGTGACGAATGACCCTTGTCCTATCCATGTCTCAGTCATTTCGAGGTGGAAACCTGGAATGGGAAAGTCTCATAGCTCATTGTAGTGAAGCCATTCTATTTTCTATACATTAGCCATCAGTCATGATTCATGTATTGCATGATGAGATTATAATGTTGTCGCCGTGTCATTGGAGATTCTAATGGAGTGGGAGAAATTAATTTGAGACTTCTTTTATACAGTGTTGGCTATCATTTGGATTTGATTTCTTGAGCATGGGGAAAAGTGGAAAACCTTAACTTGAGAAATTCGATACACCCTCCCCAACCCCATTTCCCCCTACCTTCCCCTTAGTGACGAATGACCCTTGTCCTATCCACGTCTCAGTCATTTAGAGGTGGAACCCTTGAATGGGAAAGTCTCATAGCTCATGCTAGTGAAGCCATTCTATTTTCTATACATTAGCCATCAATTATGATTGCTTTTAAGTTAAATTTGATACCCTTTGTTAGTTGTTTGATTTGTTTTTAGGCTGCTTCTAATCTTTTGTATTATTGCAACCTGTTAGATAACTAAATTTAGGATTAAGATAATTGCTTGTAACTTTTGCAACAAATATTGGGGATGTTGAGATATAGTTCACCAAATTTTATTCTGTTTTGGATGGGAATTTGTTTAGGCAAAACAATTTTCATGTGACCCACTCTTTACTGTTTAAGCTACAAGATTTTGAACCCTAATGCCACTTATAGGTGGAGCTGGAGGTGTGTCTTTTTCCATTAAATAGAAGAGGTCCAGAAAAAGTTATATCAAGTTATAAAAAATGCACAAAGCACTGTGAACTTTAGAAAGGAGAAGAATCAAGTAGGATCATTATACTATTTGCTAATTTTCTGATTTGACAATTACCTTATTTGGTCGAGCTGTTAGGTGAACTAGTTACCGGATGATTGACGTTTCTTCCTGGTTACCCACCTAACAATTTGGCTCCCACCTTCATCTTCATCTTCATCTTCATAGTCCTGCCTTTTTGTCCTATGAATTGGCGTTTTATCTTTTGCTAATTTATTAAGTAATTTTAATACTTACGCTTCCATATTCTGTGTATCAGGACATAGAGCATTTCAATGATGTTGTTTTGTCTGCATTCATCTTAAGTGCATTGAATTTTTATGCCTTGTACGCGTTGGGTACAGTTTAGAGGACTGATATGTCATGGGCAATACGGACAATGACACAAAGGTGATCTTAAAATAATTTTGCCTGATTAGTTGCACCAAGTAACATTTAAAATTATTGCGCACTTTAATTCACTTCTCAAGGTACATTATGCATTCATACTGTTCATAGTGCTTGTAATCTACATATATTGTCCTGTGATGTTCATGGATTCACCAGTCTATTTAATGCGACAAGTTTATGCTTCCTCACGTAGTTCATTGACATTGAGTTCACTTGATTAATATCAGTTTTCATTGAAGTTGTTGGAGCTATACTTTATCTATGACGTTACATACTTACATGGCACCCTTTTGATTTTTACCTATGTTTACCTGCATATTGTATCGTTTGGTGTCAATAGTGTCACTTAGTCATCGAAAGGCTTCTTTGTACATCTGGAGCGTGATTCCTATTCTTGTATATAACACAAATTTATTTTTTTTGTTTTGGAGTGAGATCTATTTTCTGTGCAGTATAATTCTTGGATTATGTAATATTTTCATCTAAATATAGCAAGGTGAGAGAAGAGAAGGGATCATTTTTTGTGTGTTTTTGTGTACTACTACATTATAATATGATGTTTACTTTGACCCTTCATTTTCTTTTAGAACTAAACATTAAGAATGATATAGTTAATCTTCCCAATAATCCGTTTTTTAACCAAATGCTTCAATTTTCTTTGAAACATAATTTTTTTTTTTCGGGGAAATGTACAAAGAGAGGAGAAGAGCCAAGGAAAAGTTGTTTTCTATATCCATAAATTGGCTTGATATCAGAGTTCTTATAAGTACTATCAAACTAGTTTTTGAAATACATCCAAATGTATTTGTAACATGAAAAGCAGTATAATAGATATAAATAATTTTGTGAAATCAGAATTCAGGCATGTATTAAACAAGTATTGTGTACTTGCAACCATCTAATGTTAAGATTGTTCCTGTGTCCTATATATTGATCTCAATATGTGTGACACTTGGATGTCTCTTGTACTAGACACTTGTATACATGTTGATGGCTATTTACTTTGTTCCTATTTTGGGGGCTTGGGGTGTGTTTGGTAGTTTAGTGTGGTAGATGGAACCATTTCAAGTTTCTTACATAGATAGAGGTTCAACCACCACTTATATTGACTATAGCTGCTGAATGTAGACCAAGTAATCAGAAGTCTAATATGTTCCAACTGTATCATGTCCTGAATTCCCACTATTCTGAGATTCAATTATGTTCCATACGATAGGATGGCTCTAGACTGCTGTGGTTTCTATATGGTGCTAATGGGCCATCTGCAGATTCTGTCATAGTAACATCATTTTGGCTGTCTGTCTCCCGCTCATAGCTCTTAAGTCCATCAGATATATCCCTGTACAAAATCTTGTCCTAATGTGATCTGGCTGAGCTATGTGCTTCTCTAGTGAGCTTAAACATATAGATTTGTTGTTGCTGCTTTCTCCCCTGCTGTCCTATGTCCTTTCTTTTAAATGTCTTAATCGCTGCACCTGCTTAAAAGAGAGAAGGAAATGGTGTATACCAGATGTTAGAACATGAAGTTCTTTGTCTTTCAAGGTTAAGATCAGATGACTGTTTGAGATTATACCTCTGTGATTAAGCTTTGATTCTCTTTCCTAAAACCCTCAAACAGAGAGACAAGGTTGTCATAGTGAGTCTTTAAGATGTTGTAATTATGCTCCTTTTTCCTAATTTGCTTTGACTCTCTTCGAGCTCTCCTGTTCTGAAACCATACAGAAACTTGACGAGGATGAAGTCCGAGCTGGTCAGCTATCTGCTGCTTCCTTCTTGACCCTGGTCTTGATTCTGAGCTGAACATTGATTCCAAAGCTTTAACCTGCTCATCACTAAATCTTTTCTTGTTGCTGTTCTTGTTTGTTTGAAATGTTGCTACTGGATCAAGTTCCATACCTGTTGCTTGTGGTCACTTTTTTGTTTGTCTAAGATAATAAATTCTGTTGCTGACACTAATTTATAGGCTCTTGGGATGGGTGATACTATTGGGTTGACTGAGTGTAAGTTCGAGGAATTGTGGCTGATAGATATAGCTGTATTTTACTCACGCTGTTTATTTGGTGTTTGGTTGTGAACCGATTGAAATCACGAGTTTTTCAATATAACTATTAGGCCAAATGGATTTGTCACTGAGTTGTTGGGCCCCTGATTAGATTATAATGCTGTGGTCGTGTCATTGGACATTCTAGTGGAGTGGGAAAAATTAATTTGGGACTCCATTTATACACTGTTGGCTATCATTTGGATTTGATTTCTTTAGCTTGGGGGAAAGTGGAAAACCTCAACTTGTGAAATTTGATACACCAACCCCAGCCCCATTTCCCCCTACCTTCCCCTTACTGACAAATGACCTTTATCCTATCCACATCTCAGCCATTTTATATGTGTGATTATGGAAAGAAGTCTGATAGCTCTTGCAAGTAAAGCCATTTTATTAGCTATCCCATAGCCATCAAGTAAAGCCATTTTATTAGCTATCCCATAGCCATCATACATGCTTCATGTATTGCATATTTGCTTTTATGTGAAATTTGATGAACTATGTTAGTCGTTTGATTTGTTTCAAGGCTGCTACTTATCTCTAGTATTGTTACAGGCAAATTATATAACTGAATTTGGAATTAAGGGAATTGCACATACTTTATGCAATTCATATTGAGGATGTTTCATAATAGTTTACCAAATTTCTCTGTTTTGTATGAGAATTCACTTAGGCAAAACTATTTTCAAATGACTAGATCTTTACTGTTTAAGCTACCAGATTATGAACCCTAATTCAAGTTATAGGTGGAGGTGGAGTTGTGTCTCTTTCTGTTAAATAGAAGAGGTCAAGGAAAAGGCATGTGAAGTAAAAAAAGAACTGACATAGCAGTGTCTTCTTTCGAAAGGAGCGGCAAAAGAAGCAAGTAGGGTCATTATAATAATAGTGAATTTACAGATGCGACAACACCTTTTTTGGTTGAGCTGTCAGATGAACTTGTTACCGGATGATTGACATTTGTTCCTGGTTACCCTGCAAAAAATTTGGCTCCGACCTTCAACTTCATAGTCCTGCCTCTGCATCCTTAGCTTATGAATTGGTGTTTTGTCTTGTGTTAATTTGTCAAGTTATTTTAATGCTAATGCTTTCATGTCCTTTGTATATCATGATACAAAGGGTTTGAATGGTGTGGTTGTCAGCATTCATCTTACCTATGTGGAATTTTCATGCCTTTTACTTGTTACATACAGTTTGGAGACTGATATGTCATGGGCAGTACACACAAGGACACAAAAGTGATTGGAAAATAATAATTTTCCCTGATTAGTTGCACCATACATTCATACTGATCATAATGCTTGTAGTCAACTTATATTGTCCTGCCATGTGTTCACAGATTCACCAGTCTATTTATGGCAACTGGTTTATACTTCCTCATGTAAATCATTGACAATGAGTTCACTTGATTAATGTCAATCTTTATAGAAGATCTTGGAGCTATACTGTATCTCTGATTTTACTTGGCACCACCGCTGATTTTTAACTTGTATTTACCTGTATGTTAGATCATTTGGTGCCAATAGTGTTATTTTGTCTTCAAAAGGCTTTCCATGCATCTGGATTGTGATTCCTATTTTAAAATGTAGTACACAGTTGTTCATTGTGCACTTTAATACAGATCTTGACTCTCGAGGTACATCATACATTCCTACTGTTCGTAGTGCTTTTGTCTACATATATTGTCCTGTCATCTGTGCACAGATTCACCAGTCTATCTATGGCGACTAGTTTATACTTCCTCATGTAGTTCACTGACATTGAGTACACTTGTTTAATATAAATTATCATTGAAGATGTTGGAGCTATACTGTATTTATGACGTTACTTGGCACCACTTCTAATTTTTAACTTGTATTTACCTGAATGTTATATTGTTTGGTGTCAATAGTGTTGTTTGTCTTCAAAAGGCTTTTCTATGCAGCTGGAGTATGATTTTTATTCTATTATGTAGTCCACAATTGTTCATTGTGCAATTTAATACAGTTTTCGAGGTACATCATACATTCATACTGTTCTGAGTGCTTGTAGTCTACATATGCTGCTCTGTCATGTCTGCACGGATTCACAAGTCTATTTATGGCAACTAGTTTATATTTCCTTATGTAGATCATTGACATGGAGTTCGCTTGATTAATATCAATTTTCATTGAAGATATTGGAGCTTAACTGTATCCATGACGTTACTTGGCACCACTTCTGATTTTTAACTTGTGTTTACCTGTATGTTATACCGTTTGGTGCCAATAGTGTTGTTTTATCTTCAAAAAGCTTTTCTGCTCAGCTGGAGTGTGATTCTTATTTTAATATGTAGTGCACAATTGTTCATTGTGCATTTTTGCACTTTAATACAGTTCTCAAGGCACAATATACATTCCAAATATTCATAGTGTTATAGTCTACATATATTGTCCTGTCATGTGTGCACGGATTCAACCGCCTATTTATGTCGACTAGTTCATACTTCCTCATGTAGTTCATTGACATCGAGTTCACTTGTTTAATATCATTTTTCATTCAAGATGTTGGAGTTACACTGTATCTATGACGTAACTTGGTACCAATTCTGATTTTTAACTTGTATCCTGTATGTTGCATACTAGCATTGTTTGGGGTCAATGGTGTTCTTTAGTCTTCAAGAGGCTTTTCTGTGCATCTGGAGTGTGATTCCTATTCTAATATGTAGTTAACATTTGTTCATTGTGCACATTATAATCATGGTGCACTTTAATACAGTTTTCGAGGTACATCATACATTCATACTGTTCTTAGTGCTTGTTGTCTACATATATTGCGTTGTCATTTGTGCATGGATTCACAAGTCTATTTATGGCAACTAGTTTATATTTCCTTATATAGATCATTGACATTTAGTTCACTTTCATTGAAGGTGTTGGAGCCGAACTGTATCTATGACTTGGCACCTCTTCTGATTTTTAACTTATGTTAACCTGTATGGTATACCGTTTCGTGACAATAGTGTTGTTTGTCTTCCAAAAGATTTTGTTTGCATCTGGAGTGTGATTCTTATTCTAATATGTAGTGTACGATTGTTCTTGTTGCATTTGTGAACTTTAATACAGTTCTCGAGGCACATTATACATGCATACTATTCATGGTGTTTTAGTCGACATATATTGTCCTCTCATGTGTGCACGGATTCACCTGTCTATTTACGGAGACTAGTTTATTCTTCCTCATGTAGTTCATTGACATCGAGTTCATTTGATTAATATCATTTTTCATTCAAGATGTTGGAGTTACATTATATCTATGACGTAACTTGGCACCAATTCTGATTTTTAACTTGTATCCTTTATGTTGCATACTTGAATTGTTTGGTGTCAATAGTGTTCTTTAGTCTTCATAAAGCTTTTCTATTCGCCTGGAGTGTGATTCCTATTCTAATATGTAGTTAACTTTTGTTCATTGTGCACATTATAGTCATTGTGCACTATAATACAGAGGTACATCATACATTCATTATGTTCTTAGTGCTTGTTGTCCACATATATTGCTTTGTCATGTGTGCATGGATTCACAAGTCTATTTATAGCAACTAGTTTATATTTCCTTATATAGATCATTGACATTGAGTTCACTTGATTAATATCAATTTTCATTGAAGGTATTGGAGCCGAACTGTATCTATGACTCGGCACCACTTCTGATTTTTAATTTATGTTTCCCTGTATGGTATACCGTTTGGTGCCAATAGTGTTGTTTGTCTTCAAAAAGCTTTTGTTTGCACCTGGAGTGTGATTCTTATTCTAATATGTAGTGTACGATTGTTCATTGTGTATTTGTGCACTTTAATACAGTTCTCGGGGTACATTATACATTCATACTATTCATAGTGTTTTAGTCTACATACATTGCCCTGTCATGTGTGCACGGATTCACCAGTCTATTTATGGCGACTAGTTTATACTTCCTCATGTAGTTCATTGACATCGAGTTCACTTGATTAATATCAATTTTCATTCAAAATGTTGGAGTTACACTGTATCTATGACGTAAATTGACACCACTTTTGATTTTTAACTTGTATCCTGTATGTTGCATAGTTTGGTGTTAGTAGTGTTCTTTAGTCTTCAAAAGTCCTTTCTGTGCGTCTGGAGTGTGATTCCTATTCTAATATATATTTAACATTTGTTCATTGTTCACATTATAATCGTTGTGCACTTTAATACAGTTTTCGAGGTACATATATTCATACTGCTCTTAGTGCTCGTTGTCTACATATATTGCTTTGTCATGTGTGCACCGATTCACAAGTCTATTTATGGCAACTAGTTTATATTTCCTTATATAGATCATTGACATTGAATTCACTTGATTAATATCAATTTTCATTCAAGGTGTTGGAGCCGAACTGTATCTATGACGTTACTTTGCACCACTTCTGGTTTTTAACTTATGTTTACCTGTATGTTATATCATTTGGTACCAATAGTGTTGTTTTTCTTCCAAAAGCATTTCTTTGCATCTGGAGTATGATTCTTATTCTAATATGTAGTGTACAATTGTTCATTGTGCATATGGATTACAGTTCGCGAGGCACAATATACATTCATACTATTCATAGTGTTTTAGTCTACATAAATTGCCCTGTCACATGTGCACGGATTCCTGATGTAGTTTATTGACATGAAGTTCACTTGATTAATATGTGTTGGTAGAGTTGTCAATTCGGGTGCTCCAATCGGGTTTGGATTAGGTCTTGTTAGATTTCGAATCATATTTGCATCGAGTTATGTGAGGTCAAGTTTTTATTGGGTTAAGTTTAGACTTAGCTCGAGTTTAGCTCATATTAAGTCATGTCAGATTATTTACTCTTTCGGATACATGTCGGGCTCAGTTCGGAAATTCGAGTCAAGCTCAATTTTGAGTTCAGGTTGTACAAAGTCATAGTGGGGCCAGGATTTTGGTGGGTAATTTCTAGTAAATGTCATATTTAGTTCGGATTTTATCGGGTAAGATAATTATCAAGTTAGATTTTATGTATTATCGGATTTTATTCAATATTTAAGAAGTTTAATCAACTACTTAGTAAATGAGAAATTTTGGTTTTAATGACCTTTTATATTCGAGTTTGCATGTGGAGTGTGATTCTTATTTTAATATGTAGTGTGCGATTGTTCATTGTGCATTTGTGCACTTTAATACAGTTCGCGAGGCACAATATACATTCATACTATTCATAGTGTTTTAGTCTACATATATTGCCCTGTCATGTGTGCACGGATTTCTCATGTAGCTTATTGACATCAAGTTCACTTGATTAATATGTGTTGGTAGAGTTGTCAATTCGAGTTCTCCAATCGGGTTTGGATTAGGTCCTATTAGGTTTCGCGTTATATTTGGATCGGGTTATATCAAGTCAAGTTTAGACTTAGATTGGGTTTAGCTCATATTAAGTCACGTCAGATTATTTACTTTTTTGGGTATATGTCAGGTTTGGTTCAGAAATTCGGGTCAAGTTCAATTTTGAGTTCAGGTTGTACAAAGTCATATTTGTGCCAGGTTTTTGGTGGGTAATTCTGGTATGGGTCATATTTAGGTCGAATATTATCGTATAAGATAATTATCAAGTTGGATTGTATATATAATCGGGTTTTAATCAATATTTAAGAAGTTTAATCAACTACTTAAGAAATGAGAAATTTTGGTTTTAATGACTTTTTATATTCGAGTTTGGCATTCTACTTCGTTTATTTGATAAAAACAACTACCTTTTTTGATAAAATTTATGGGTTGAACCAATACGAAACAAATAGTATTGGTTTAGTTCTTCATATTTTTAGTATTGTAAATAAAATAAGTTTTAAGTCTAATTTTACGTATTCAATCAAAATTGGATTAGGTAAAAATTATGTTTCGTTGTCTTTTGATTTCAAGTATTTTGTGTTGTCAATTATTGTATATAGTCAACGATCATGACTCAAAAAAAAATTAGGTTATAATTTATTATGACTTTAGTCAATTACAGGAACAACAAATCGAAATAAAATAGGTCATGAGTCATAATAGGTCGGGTCAATAACAATGTCTTAGATAATAATCTATTTGGAATCTAATTAGGTTGGGTGTCATTTCGGATTTTCTTCATTATTAAGTCTGATATGGTAGCAAGCAATAAAGTCCATAAAGTTCCAGAAGTTCAAACGACGGTCCATGCCTTGTTCATCCACGGAAAGTCCAAGTCCTTGGGTGATAATTTCGTGGGGTTCTCTTCAATTAATCCTTTTGTTTCTTGCCTTAAATGGGAAGAGAGAAAAGGGGAAGTTATGGCCAGTTAAAGGGGACGGTCAAGAAGAAGTTTTCAAACAGCCAAATTAACGCCACAGCTAAAAAGGGGGGTCAATGCTTGATTCATGGCGATTTCTGTGGGAGAATAATTATGATTTATTTGCTGTTTATTTTAGTCGTTTAAAGCTTTAATTAGGGAGGTTATTTTCTGTCAAATATGCACGAAATAGCTGCTCAAATAATCAGTCATCTAGTGACTTAGTCAAAGCGTGATTCAAGGCTTGAATCATGCTCAATTTGAATTCAGTTTTTAAATTCTGTTTTGAATTTCAAAAAGGAGTTACAAAGCTTTATTGAGGCTTGTTTCTTCTGTTTTAAACGTATAAGATAGGAAGCTAAAGGATTTGTAAAGCTTCCTATAAATAGGGCACTTGCCAATTCATTTGGAACAAGAGTGAAAGAAATAAAAAAAAACAGAATCTGATTTTCTTTGTGAATTTCGTGTGTTACTTTGTGTTTCACAAACTTATACTTTCTTTGCTTAGTGCTAGTTAGTATAAGCTCTATAATCTAGCCTTACTTCGTGTTTGGTCCAGATTATTTCCCCTACACGCAATTTAGACCCGTTTCTACCTTACGTGTTTATCTTGTTTCCTTTTGAGACGAATTTGTTTCTAATTCATTTAATCCACTCCTAAACGATCCTAAACCACAAATACATCCGTAAACACATCAGTTGGTATCAGAGCAAAGGCTTTGGAGTATGGCTTCGAGTTCATCCAACTCAACATCTCACGAAGTGATGAAAGACATTCTTGGAAAACTCCAGGAAATGCATAACGAAATGAAAAAGCATGAAACACGTATGGATGCCATTGCTGACCTTTGCCTTAAACAAGGTAGAAAGTTAGAGGAATTAGAACATTCCAACTCCACACCCACCCAAGGGGAATCACAATTTCGTGGTTACCAAGAAGATAGAAGTCTCAAATTAGATCTTCCTGAATTTGATGGATCTAACGATCCAGAAGTTTTTTTTGATTGGGTACGTAGATTGGAGAGTATTTTTGAGTATAAGGAGTATGATGATACTAGGAGTTGTAAAATGGCGATTCTGAAGTTAACCAAACTTGCTGGGCTTTGGTATGATAATCTGAAGGCCAAAAGGAGAAGAGAAGGAAAGGGTAAGATTGAGTCATGGGTGAAACTCAGAAAAAAGATGGAGCAACGTTGGATTCCACGTGAGTATGAGCAAGATCAATACGTAAAATTGACTCGCCTAGCTCAAGGGGAACGAAGTGTTGATGAATATGTGCGAGAATTTGAGACACTCAGTTTGGTGTGTGATATGCAAGAGAGAGAGCCACTCAAAATTGCGCGTTTTACCAAAGGGTTGTCAAAACCAATTTCTAATAAGGTGGATCTCCTACCTTATTCCACCTATGAAGAAGTTGTGAAAGCTGCCAGAAAGGTTGAGGCACAACACAAAGAAGATAGGCCAAGGCCTACTTCGAGGCCTCCTTACAAAGCTTTTCCTTCCGTAGGAAAGGGTGAAGTTGCTGCCAAATCCATTTTTACTCCTAACTCATTCAAAGGAGGAAAAACGGATTTCAAGCAAGAAGCTTCCAAAAGAACGTGTTACAAATGCCATGAAAGGGGACATATTGCTAGTGAATGTCCAAAACGGAATACACTCACCATTCATGAAGGAGGGTATGATTCCGAAGAAAATGAGGAAGAAGAAGAGGAATATGAGGAATATGGAGCTGAAGAAGACGCCACTCCATTGTGTGGTGTTATGAGGAGGATCCTACATTCTGAACCTCTCAAAGATGTCCAACAAAGAGAGAATCTTTTCCATACCAGATGCAAGGTACGAGACAAGCTTTGTGATGTGATTGTAGATGGTGGTTCTTGTACAGATGTGGCCTCTAAGGAACTTGTAAGTAAACTGAAATTACCTACTCGTGAACATGCTAAGCCTTATAAGTTAAATTGGCTAGATAATGACACCGGTTTAAAGGTTAAGAAACAAGCTCTAGTTTCTTTTACAATTGGAAATTTTCATGATGAACGTTGGTGTGATATTCTGCCTATGAGTGCGTGTCATATTTTGCTTGGTAGACCATGGCAATTTGATAGAAATGCGTTGCATGATGGCGTTTCTAATGTTTATACGGTCACTGCTCATGGAGGAAAGAAAATCAGGTTACTTCCTTTGCCTCCAAAGATTGAACCTATGATGGAGAAGAAACCTAATTTTCTGGTTTCAAAACGTGAGTTTGAGCGTGAGTATGCTATGGAAGGGGAAGGGTTTTTTCTTGTTATTAAACCTGTTGATGATAACCTTTCCAATGTTACTAACTCATTGCCTTTGAAGAAATTGCTAGAGGAATTTTCTGATGTATTTCCTAGTGATTTGCCACAAGGCCTGCCGCCATTTCGAGGTATTGAGCATGCTATTGACTTGATTCCGGGAGCTCAATTGCCTAATAAGCCAGCCTACAGATGTAGTCCCGATCAGGCCAAAGAGTTGCAAAGACAAGTTGAAGAACTTATAGAAAGGGGATATGTGCGCGAAAGCCTTAGTCCATGTGCTGTTCCTGCTCTTTTAGTACCTAAGAAAGAGGGAACTTGGAGAATGTGTATTGATAGTCGTTCTATCAATAATATTACTATCAAATACAAATTTCCTATGCCGAGGCTTCAAGACATGTTTGATGAGTTGAGTGGAGCCAAGATTTTCAGTAAAATTGATTTGAGAAGTGGCTATCACCAAATGAGAATTCGTGAAGGTGATGAATGGAAAACAGCTTTTAAGACCAAGCAAGGCTTATACGAATGGCTTGTCATGCCATTTGGTCTTTGCAATGCTCCTAGCTCTTTCATGAGACTCATGAATGAGGTACTGCGTCCTTTTCTCAACAAATTCATTGTTGTATATTTAGATGATATTCTAGTATATAGCAAATCAATAGATGAACATTTGTTACATTTAAAATCTTTATTTGAGGTTTTAAGGACTAACAGATTGTATGGGAAGTTGGAAAAGTGTGCTTTCATGTGTAAGCATATTACTTTCCTAGGATATGTTGTATCTAGTGGAGGAGTACAGGTTGATCCAGAGAAAGTGAAGGCTATTTCAACTTGGAAAGTGCCGAAAGATGTGCATGAAGTGAGGAGCTTTCATGGTCTTGCTTCATTTTACAGAATCTTTATCAAGAATTTCTCAACAATCACAGCTCCTTTGACCGAATTATTGAAGAAAGGTGCATTCATTTGGAGTGAATCTGCTCAAAAAGCCTTTGAAGAGATCAAGGAGAAATTGTGCAATACAACGGTTCTTGCATTGCCAGATTTTGATAAATTGTTTGAGGTTGAATGTGATGCAAGTGGCGTGGGTATTGGTGCTGTTCTTATTCAAGGAAAAAGACCCATTTGTTATTTCAGCGAAAAATTAAGTGGTGCTAAGCTTAATTATTCAAATTATGATCGTGAGTTCTATGCTATTGTTCGGGCTCTAGATCATTGGTCTCATTACCTAAGGCCAAAACCGTTTGTTTTACATTCGGATCATGAAGCCTTGAAATTCATTCATGGACAGCAGAAGCTTAATCACCGACATGCTAAATGGGTTGAATTTCTTCAATCTTTTACATTCAGCTCGAGGTACAAAGAAGGGAAGAAGAATGTTGTGGCTGATGCATTATCAAGGAGAAGCTATCTATTAGCTATGGTTCATACGAAGATTCTTGGGTTTGAACATTTGAAAAATCACTATGAAGAAGATGAGGATTTTTCTGGAAAATTCAAGAAACCTACTCAAGACTACACGGTTCAAGATGGGTTCTTATTCAAAGGCAACAAACTTTGTGTGCCTAAGAATGGTGTGCGTGAACTCTTGGTTCGTGAAATCCATGGGGGAGGAGTTGCTGGTCATTTTGGAATACATAAGACATTAGAAATGCTTCAAGAACATTTCTATTGGCCTCATATGATCAAAGACGTTACTCACATTGTAGAAAGGTGTTCTACTTGTCAAAAATCCAAGAGTACTTTTCACAAGGGTCTTTACACTCCATTACCCGTTCCTGATGTTCCATGGGAAGGAGTAAGCATGGATTTTATTGTGGGTCTCCCTAGGACTCAAAGGGGGAAGGATAGTATCATGGTGGTGGTGGACCATTTTTCTAAAATGGCTCATTTTATTCCATGTCACAAAACAGATGATGCTTCTAAAGTTGCTGATTTATACTTTAGAGAAATCATTCGTTTACATGGGGTTCCAAGGACCATTGTTTCGGATAGAGATACTAAATTCCTAAGTCATTTTTGGAGGATTTTGTGGAAATTGGTGGGAACTAAGCTCCTATTTAGTACTTCTCATCATCCACAAACGGATGGTCAAACAAAAGTGACTAATAGAACCCTTGGTGCTTTGTTACGAGGTCTAGTGAGTAGAACTCAAAAGGACTGGGATGTTAAGTTAGCCCATGCTGAATTCGCTTACAATAGGTCTCCTTCTTCTTCCACTGCTCGTAGTCCTTTTGAAGTGGTGTATGGGGTTAATCCTTTGCTGCCCATTGAGTTAATTCCCTTGCCTAAAGGAGATTTGATACATGGAGAACCTAAGAAGAGGTGGGAAGCATTTCAGAAAACATGCACCAAAGTCAAAAAGAAGATTGAAGCTATGAACAAAGTCTACAAAGACCGTGCAAATAAGAACCGAAAACAACCTACATTTGCTAAAGGTGACTTGGTTTGGCTACATTTAAGGAAGGAACGTTTTCCTAACCTTAGAAAAAATAAGCTCATGCCTAGATCAGATGGTCCCTTTCAAGTCTTGGAGAAAATTGGGGAAAGTGCTTACAAGATTGATCTACCTGGTGAGTTTGGTGGCGTAAGTGCAACGTTCAATGTGGGAGACTTGAGCCCATATCTAGATGATGAAAGTTTGAGGGCAAACTTTTCCGAAGAGGGGGAGAATGATATGGTAGCAAGCAATAAAGTCCATAAAGTTCCAGAAGTTCAAACGACGGTCCATGCCTTGTTCATCCACGGAAAGTCTAAGTCCTTGGGTGATAATTTCGTGGGGTTCTCTTCAATTAATCCTTTTGTTTCTTGCCTTAAATGGGAAGAGAGAAAAGGGGAAGTTATGGCCAGTTAAAGGGGACGGTCAAGAAGAAGTTTTCAAACAGCCAAATTAACGCCACAGCTAAAAAGGGGGGTCAATGCTTGATTCATGGCGATTTCTGTGGGAGAATAATTATGATTTATTTGCTGTTTATTTTAGTCGTTTAAAGCTTTAATTAGGGAGGTTATTTTCTGTCAAATATGCACGAAATAGCTGCTCAAATAATCAGTCATCTAGTGACTTAGTCAAAGCGTGATTCAAGGCTTGAATCATGCTCAATTTGAATTCAGTTTTTAAATTCTGTTTTGAATTTCAAAAAGGAGTTACAAAGCTTTATTGAGGCTTGTTTCTTCTGTTTTAAACGTATAAGATAGGAAGCTAAAGGATTTGTAAAGCTTCCTATAAATAGGGCACTTGCCAATTCATTTGGAACAAGAGTGAAAGAAATAAAAAAAAACAGAATCTGATTTTCTTTGTGAATTTCGTGTGTTACTTTGTGTTTCACAAACTTATACTTTCTTTGCTTAGTGCTAGTTAGTATAAGCTCTATAATCTAGCCTTACTTCGTGTTTGGTCCAGATTATTTCCCCTACACGCAATTTAGACCCGTTTCTACCTTACGTGTTTATCTTGTTTCCTTTTGAGACGAATTTGTTTCTAATTCATTTAATCCACTCCAAAACGATCCTAAACCACAAATACATCCGTAAACACATCAAAGTCGGTTCAAATCGGTTATCGGTGTATGTAGAGTTGGGTGCATGATTACGTTTGGGTCAAATAATATCATACAAAGTCGATTATTGGATAATATCAAGTCGTTCAGGTTGGGTTACATGTTACCATTTTCACATATAAAAAGGGTACAGTTCGGGTTTAAATCATTGCAGATTTGGATAGGTTACATGTTACCACTTCTGATTTTTAACTTGTGTTTACCTATATGTTGTATTGTTTGGTGTCAATAGTGTTTTGTAGTCTTCAAATGCCTTTTCTGTGCGTCTGGAATGTGATTCCTATTCTATTATGTAGTAAACATTTGTTCATTGTGCACATTGTGCAATTTAATTCAGTTTTCGAGGTACAGACATTCATTTTGTTCTTGGTGCTTGTAGTCTACATATATTGCTCTGTCAAGTGTGCACGGATTCGCAAGTCTGTTTATGGCAACTAGTTTATATTTCCTTATGTAGATTGACATTGAGTTTATTTGATTATTATCAATTTTCATTTAAGATGTAAGAGCTGAACTGTATCTATGGTGTTACGTGGCACCACTTATTATTTTTGACTTGTGTTTACCTGTATGTTGTATCGTCTGGTGTTAATACTATTGTTTAGTCTTCAAAAGGCTTTTCTGTGCATCTGGAGTGTGTTTCCTGTTCATACATGTACACATTTGTTGTTTTTGTTTTGGAGTGAGATCTATATTCTGTGCGATATAATGGCCTTGGACCGTGTATTTTGATGTTGTTTAGTTTGACTCTTCATTTTTCTTAAGACTTGAAAGTTGAAACTCTCTGAGAATGGTATAGTTAATCTTCCCGATAATCCATTTTTATTAACCAAATCCTTCATTTATCATTGACCCATATGTTTTTCGCGGGGAAATGTACAAAGAGAAGGAAAGAGGTAAGTAAATAGGTTTGACATCAGAGTATTTATAAGTACTATCAAACAAGTAATGAAATACGTACATATGTATTTGTAACTTGAAAAGCAACAAACCAGATATACATAGTTTTTTTAAAACAGGATTCAGGAATGTATTCAATAAATGTTGTGTCCTTTCAACCGTCCAATGTTAGGATTGTTCCCGTGTCGAATACATTGATACCAATGTTTGGGACACTTGGATATTCCCCTCTTACTAGACACTTGTATATGTGTTGATGGCTATTTAGTTTGTTTCTGTTTTAGGGGCTTGAGGTGCGTTGGGAAGTTTAGCGGACTAGATAGATCCATTTAAGAGATTCTCACAGAGATAGAGGTTCAACCACTACTTGTATTGTCTTTAGCTGCTGAACGTAGACCGAGCAATCGGAAGTCTAAAAATAGTCAAGATTCCATGTTCACAGACAATATCATGTCCAGAATTCCCACCATTCTGAGATGCAATTATGGTCCATAAGATAGGATGGCTCTGGAGTGCTGTGGTTTTTATATGATGCTAATGGGCCATCTGCAGATTCTCTCATATCAACATCGTCTTGGCTTTCTGTCTCCTGCTCATAGCTCTTAATTCCATCAGATATATCCCTGTACGAAATTGTGTCTTGAATGTTATCTGGCTGAGCTATGTGCTTATCTAGTGAGCTTAAACATATATATTCGTTGTTGCTGCTGTCACTTCTGCTGTCCTTTGTTCTTTCTCTTAAATCTCTTAATTGCTGCACCTGCTTAAAAGATAGATGGAAAAGGTGCTTACCAGATGTTAGAACATAAGTACTTTGTCTTCCAAAGTTAAGTTCAGTTGACTGGTTGAGATTATACCTCAGTAATTAAGCTTTGATTTTCTTTTCTAAGACTCTCGAACTTAGAGGCAAGGTTGTCATAGTGAGCCTTTAAGATGCTGTAATCACGCTCTGTTTGCTTTGACTTGCTTCGTGCTCTCCTGTTCTGAAACCATACAGAAACTTGACGAGGATGAAGTCCGAGCTGGTCAGCTATCTGCTGCCTACTTCTTGACCCTGGTCTGGATTCTGTGCTGAACATTGACTCCAAGGTTTTGACCTGCTCATCACTAAATCTTTTCTTGTTACTGTTCTTGTTTGTTTGCATTGTTGCTACTGGATCAAGTTCCATACCTGTTGCTCATGTGGTACTTTTTTTGGTTTGTCTATGCAGTTGGTATAATAAATTCTGTTGCTAACACTAATTTATAGGCTCTTGGATGAGTGATACTATTGGATTGAACGAGTGTAAGTTCGAGGAAATTCTGGCTATGATGGATATAGCTGTATTTTACTTAGATTGTTGAGCTTGTGCTTGGGTGTGAACCGATGGAAATCAGGGGTTTCTCAGTATAAATATTATGCCAAATGGATGTATCTTTAAGTTGTTGGGTCCCTGATTAGATTTTGATGTTGTTGCCGTGTCATTGGAGATTCTAATGGATTGGATAATTTTATTTGGGACTCCATTTATACTCTGTTGGCTATCATTTGGATTTGTTTTCTTGAGCTTGCGGAAAAGTGGAAAACCCTAGCTTGTGAAATTTGATACACCCGCCCCAACCCCATTTCCCCCTACCTTCCCCTTAGTGACGAATAACCCTTGTTCTATCCCCTTCTCAGCCATTTTAGAGGAGGAACCCTGGAACGGGGAATTCTGATAGCTCTAGTAAGTGAAGACATTCTATTATCTCTGCAATAGCCATCATTCATGATTCATGTATTTGCTTGTTTGCTTTTAAGTGAAATTTGATCATCTAAGTTAGTCGTTTGATTAGCTTCCAAGACCGCTACGAATCTCTATATATAACTAAATTTGGGATTAAGATAATGGCGCCAACTTTTTGCAACACACATTGGGGATGTTGTGTAATAGTTCACCAAATATCAATCTGTTTTTGATGAGAATTCGCTTAGGCAAAACTAATTTCAAATGACCAACTCTTTACTGTTTAAGCAACATGATTATGAACCTAGGTTTAGTTATTGGTGGAGGTGGAGGTGGAGGTGGAGGTGTGTCTCTTTCTGCTAAATAGAAGAGCTCAAGAAAAATTAATGTGAAGTCATAAAAGAACTCACATAGCAGTGTAAACTTTAGAAAGGAGAGGCAAAACAAGTAATTAGGGTCATTATACTATTAGTGATTTGACAGATTCGACAATGACCTTATTTGGTTGAGCTGTCAGGTGAACTAGTATCTGGATGATTGACATTTGTTCCTGGTGACCCAACAAACAATTTGGCTCCCATCTTCATCTACACAGGTCTGCCTCTGTGTCCTTAGCTTATGAATTGGCGTTTTATCTTTTGCCAATTTGTTAAGTCATTTTAATGCTTACGCTTCCATGTCCTTAGCTTATCAGGACACAGAGCATTTGAATGACGTGGTATTGTCTGTACATCTTAAGTACATGGAATTTTCATGCCTTATACGCGTTGCGTACAGTATGGAGGACTGGTACGTGTACACAAGAGCATAAAGGCGATCTGAAAAACTATTTTGCCTGATAAAACATTTAAAATCATTGTGCACTTTAATACAGTTCCCGGGGTACACCATACATACTGTTCATAGTGCTTGCTGTCTATATATATTGTCCTATCGTGTGCACGGATTCACCAGTCTATTTAGTGCGACATGTTTATTCTTCCTCATGTAGTTCGTTCATTGACAATGAGTTCACTTGATTAATATCAATTTTCATTGAAGATGTTGGAGCTGTAGTGTATATATGACGTTACTCTTTGAAATTGTAAGTTTTTGTAGAAAAAAGAGTTTCATTTCACACTTAAAAATTCTGGCTTTCGATTACTGAGTGGACTCGTTTTAAAAAGATAGTAGCACTTGTTTAAAAGCAACTTGATGGACATGCTGCGGGGAAAAAGATGATTCTTTCCTCTATTTTTCTAAGCCGTGAGCTATAAGATTACATTATTTGTTTCCCTGTCCGTGGGGCTTATGAAATCCTACTTTCTTGACTTGGCATGGACTTGTGTGAATAAAGGTTTTTCCTCCTTTTGGGTGTTTATACCTTTCGTATCCCTTTTTTTTCTTTTTTTTTGAAGTATGGGGATTGGGGAGTATAACCTATGGTCCGTGGATCATCATCCAGTTGGAAAAACTACGTTCCTTCAGAGAAGAATTTGCCACGCGATGGAATAAAGTAACGATGACAATTTCTATTTTGCAACCGATATTACCTTGTCCCTGGTACACCTTAAGCAATATCTTTGCCGGATTTCTCATTTGTGAAAGCTGAAAATGAGCAAAGGTATTAAATATACAATATGCATGGTATAATATACTAGTAATATAATAGATTTTTTCTGAGAAATTCTCATTTATTGACACGTAGATAAGATATTGATATAATGAGTCTCTTAAAGCCTTAAAAACAAGATTTGAATTCTTTGTATGTAAAAATTAGTTGAAATAGTTATTTGTATTCAAAGTACATAGTTTGAATCATATAAGATCTACTATTATCAATAAAATTTATGATAAACGTATTAATATGTTTCTATATCATTAATATTGTCCGAAATGAATGAATTATAAAGGTTATTGTAAATCACTTAAAGATTTTGAAATTGAGATAAAGATATCAGACGTCTCATAGTGTCATATAAGGAGATTTGTAATCAATTGTTTATCTTATATTTAGTCTATAAAAGTCATAAAAATGATTTAAAAACCTGGTATGAGATTTGCAAATTAGTTGAAATGGCATGTTAGGGTCATAGTATAAGGTTTCGATAACTCATATGGCCTATGGTTCACGTCAAGAACTGTGCTGAAACCAAATCACGCCAATGCCATTGACGTACCTAGATTGTGTGAAGAAATAGTTTTTTCCGTCAACTTTTAGAATCCAAAAGGGAAAAATGGCCTCCCTCACCAACTGTGGGGCCTCACGGTAGCTTCTTGAGCAGAGTCAGCTTCCGGGGCTCTATTAAGTTCTGTTGAAATGCAGTACGAGAACAAGGTTGGGAAATATGGAGCAAGGTAAGGCAATATACATTCTTACTTGGATACAAATATGGCTTAAACCCTTCTCGTTTAGACAAAAAATTTTGATTTCGAAGTTGATTCGGGGCAAGTGTTCGGATATATTCTGACATAGATACATGGCGCACAATGTACCCTATTTTTTTTCTTAATTCTCTAAACCTTTTCTGATTCTTGGATTAACGTATCAGGCATCAGTTTGAAAATAAGAAGAAATAGATTTCGACTAAACCTTGGGATTTCTAGCTACCTAAACGCTATAAGAAATAACATACTTACTTTGGTAAATAGGTAAAGTTAAATAGGGTATTCCTAGATCCCTTTCTTTCATTCAATTAGAGGATTGTTTAAATCTAATTTTTCTTTAAAAGAGCCCAAATATATGAACAAAAGAGCGCAGGAATCTCTAGAAGTTGGGGTTCCGTTCCATATTCATGGGGATCCATTCACTTATATTGGTCGATTAGACCTAGTGTGCAATGCGTACTCAATTAACTTACTTTCCTCTACTATGAACCAGTTACCATAGGGAACATGGAGTAAATATTAAAACCCCCTTTCACTGCCCACCCCTAGCCCAAATGGAGTCCTTTAGGGGCTTGCCTCAGGAAATTGATTGAAAGTGGACGAGCATTTCAAGCCCCAAGTCACACAAGAAGGTCAGATTATTGAGGTTAATATACATTATTTTTGAGATATAAATTAAAAATTATCATTAAGAAACTAGATGTCTTCTAGGTCCATTTAAGGAGCTTTGAACCAATTATAGCTTTATATTTAACTTACAAAGGCCTTAAAAACGAGTGTAAGTCCTTGGTGTGTGAGTTTTGAAAATAGTTCAAAATTGCATTTTAGAGTTGAATAGATGGTTTTAATATATCCTAAACCTTAACATAACCCTATATGTTCCATCATAAGTATATCAAAGTGTTACCTCACCCGCACTGAAATTGTTCTAAATGATTGAAATATGAAAGTTATATTATATATCATTTTTGAGATATCGTGAAAATTTTTTAAACCTCTAAGAGATGTGATGGATTTAAGGTCATATTAAGATTTTTTTTAATAATAATTTTTTCTTCAAGGTTTTGAAAATGAGTTTATTACCTTATTTTCAAAGTTTTGAAAAATCAATTGAAATGACTTTTTAAAGGCCTTGAAAGTGCTCCTATAACCCGTGGTAAGATTATTAACGTGTTCCGTCATTGGGTCCGACATTGTTTGAACTGTGGATTTCTTATGGCAAATGATCAAGTTATAAAGGTACTACACATCAAACTTTGATGTATTTTTAAAAAAATTAAAATTAAAATAAATAAACTAGATATTTTTAAAGGTCAAATTAGGAGATTTAAAACTAAAATTTGCTTTATATGAGATTTCTAAAGTCCAGAAAACGAATTTGATGGCTTTGAAACTTATTTATGTGAGTACCATTGAGTATTTATGACAGACGTTCAATTATGACCATAAAGCCTATTGATTTTTTAAGGAAAAAACATGTCCAACTTTAGAATTCATTATTACCATCCAATAAAACCTTTAAATAAAATGTGTCTTTTAAAGTTAATTTAGTCGCTTTTAATTACTAAGGACAATGATGATTTGCATAATTCTCAAGAAAATTCTGAAGAAGAAAAAAATATAATCACGTTTACATTTATCTTATCAGACAACTTAATGTGAAACCAGAATAAAAACTTGATTCTTAAACTTAGAGTAAAGCTAATGAAAGAAGAAGAAATTTGTTAATGCCTTAAAATATATTGAAAACGCTATAAAACGACACTTCCTTATCAAAACTATCCTTACTAACAAAGTTTTATTTTTATCCTCCTCTTTTACTTCCTCTCTCAACCCTTCCCATATTTCTATCATTTACCATCCAATCCAACTACCAACTAATGTGAACCACCACCCACCACGCGTAAAACCACTACGATCGACGCCGTACCAACAAACCGTAACTCCATCTTGCTCTCGTCTTACGTCCTTACCACCTTCATAATTCTTCCCAACCATTAGCATGGCGCGCTGCTCCAAATAAAACCACTCACCAAACTATTTACCATCCACCGCCTTAGCGTCTTGGTTGCTATATTTAGGGAGTTTCCATGGAGGAAAAACTCCCATCATCTAGTGGACATGAGATACTCTTCTATTCCGAAACCGTACTTTTTTCTGGTTAAGAATATAACTAAACTAAATCTAACTGAGGGTGCACCATGAGCCGGTCTAGGCAAAATTATGCATGATTTCATACCAAGGGATAGATTAACAGTAAGTGAGAGTAGACTAGTCTTTGTTTAGTGTTCATCAAGGATTAAACTCAGTTTGACGTAGTCTGCATCAAAGGGCTAAACTCAATTTAACGCAGTCTCCTTTAAAATTTTGTATATTTCGTAATCAGCTAAATTATATCCGAATCCACAACATCACTTCCATTGAAATGAAAAGTACATTCCTTCCTCATTATTACAATCATTTGAGCAATCAATCAATGCGCACAACCGAGGTAAATAATATAACAAATTATAGGAGTTTAAAGTTGCAAACCCAAAGCCTAAAGTATTCGTGGCTGGCGAAGGTAGAACCATAGTGTAGTGCAAATATGTATAAGAGTCAAGCCAACAGTTTGGGACCTTTATTGACTTTAATGTATACTAGGCCAAATTAAAAATGGGCTCATATGTGTGGGGAAGTGTTAATTAGAGATAAAAACCCACATGTTAGTTGAGGCCAATTGTCTTACTTTATAAGGCTAAGGAGCAATTCCTTCTATTGCCATATGATTTTAGGATGAAACCCTTTTAAACGTAAGTGAACTCTCTCTTGGTGATAAGTGCGGCCTAAACCCATATTTAACAAAAGTCTTAAAAAATATGTTTAAAATGGGATGTGAGATTTTAAGGCTCTACCCATAATCTTAGGGTGGTATAAACTCTAAAAGTCTGAATGTAACCATCATAAGAACAGATAAACTCCCTATTTCAAATTTTTTTTTTTTAAAAAAAAAAACTTATGCCGCCTAATTTACCACTCACAATCTCACATGTTATTCTCTCTGTGAAATTTTGCATGACAACTTGGATGTAATGGGTGGGTACATTCCTTTGGAGTTGAATTCTATTATGAATTACTAGTTCAGAGTGTTGAAGATAGTCTATGATTTGCATCCCTTCCGACAGGATGAAGCAGGAAATTGTTTTCTTTATGTTTGTCAAGTAATGTAATTATGGCTTCTCAAATTCTAAGTAGCAGCTGGCTCTTATCGTTATGCATGATTCATCATACGTATTTATAAGGTAGCTAATTGAGTAGCTGGTTACCTAGCCACGTTTAATTTGGTATCTTGGTATATAAAAATGTAGAATTTCATACGTGCAAAATAGTGTATAATAAGTGCGTTTAAGCTAAGGGGGGTACTGCTTTACTCATTTTGTCTCTCTTTTTTTTTTTTTTTTTTGTTAAACATCATAAAATTTATCAAATAAATAAAAAAAAATTTATTTTTGGGTTTATCTAATTCCTGATGCACTCGATTTCATGAATTAGATGGTCTAAAATACATGTATTACTTCTAAAGAACTTTCACAAGATCCCTCTAAAACCCGTCTAAATCCATTACCAAATTCTTCCAAACTGCTTGATTTTTGTATTTCTTGAATGTCTAGATCTATTAATATTCTTTACCTTGCTTTACTATTTGTAGCCTTCAAGGCCATGCTTAAATGAATAGTGTAACATTACAAGGAAATTCATGATAAAATCATGAATAAGTAGTGGATTTTTATAATTAATTATAATACGTAACATTCCAAGATATTCATATGTCAAAAAAAAAAAAAATTCCAAGATATTAAATGTATAATAGTCCGTACAACATTAGATAGAAACAGTATGAAAAAATCATGGATAAAGTGTTGATGTTGGTAAGTGCTATATTTCCTTTAAATTTATACAAATCCCAACCAAAATATGACTATAAACTTAAACTTACAATAATTGGAATATAAGGACAAAACACTGATGCACAAACACAAGTTATAGGTTTCTGGGTTGTTTGTGTTTGTGCAGAGAATCTTGTTTTATATCATCAAAGAAAAAGCTTAACTTTGGGTGGAGCAAAAGCTCGCATAAATAGGGTGGTTACCTTTTCCACTTTCCAACTGCTCTTCATTCCTTCTTCTACATTTTCTACTATATTTATTAAGAATGATTAATTCAAAGATAATCTTTCTAAAAATTGGTGGGCCTTTAGTTCACCATTTTCTTTGTACTCTGTGTAGTATGTATGTCACACGTTTTTATCTTTGTCGAATGATATAATATTGATTTTGTTCTAATACTACTACTACTACGAATTAGCTGGTTTATAGTATGGAGCATCACTATATGAAAACTTTCATGTTAAAAGCATGAACTTTTAACTAGTATGTTAACCAGTTAGTGTGTTTCTAACTACTCAAACAAGTAATTATATTCGTACAAATTTTTTTTTTTGGAGCGCTAAATTGATCGAATCGCCTCCTAATTAACGATTTTGCCCTTTGACACATTTTAAATAAAATTGAACATCTTACACTTCAATTCTTATTTTCCACTTCACTTTCTCATAAAAACGAATCAAAAACAAACCTTACAATAATTTCATAATATAAAAGTTATTATTTTCATAATTTACGATTAATTTGATAATTTCATTATTCATTTCATAATATATTATTTTTAAAATTTACATTTAATAACTTAAGTTAATTCTCCTAACTTAAAATATTCCTAACTAAGTTAATATTTCTAAATTATAATATTTTCCTAACTTAAAATATTTATAACTTAAACTACTTACTTAAAATTTTCCTAACTTCAAATATTACTAACTTTTTTTTCCAAACCTAACATACTCATAAAAAAAATATTTGGGGCTAGCATCTTACTTTTCCGGCTAGCCCCAATTTTTTTTTTTTTGAGATACGGCACTCCCCTTTTGTTAATTACTTAGTATTGTCAATTAATTAGCATTAATTATTGTCAATAAATTAGTGTTAATTAGTTAAAATCGTATTATTTTGTTTTAATCATATTAATTAGTGTTAATTATTATTGTTAAGTTGCATGGTCAATCAATTAATTAGTGTTAATTTAGATATTGTTGGGTGAAGATAGGGGAGGTAATATAGTAAATACGGGGGCGGCTAGTGTAATTTCGTGACGGTAAATAACAAGCCCCTTTTTTATCCAATTATTCCTTCGTCGACACCAGTACGCTTTGGCCCTCCCATTGTAGAGAGGTCCAACAACTACGTATAATTTTATTGAACTGTTTTGCATGCCAAAGAAAAACTAGAATTTGTTCTTAATTACATTATTTGCTGTTCGTATTAGTTCATACAGTAAGATTGAATTTATCATTCAATTGTTGGCAATAAATATTGCTTTGAGTACGTTCTATGGCTTTAATTATGAGCTTTTCCTAATTCTATTTGATAGAAATATTTACATATTTATCATTAGATAAAATGGTATATACATATGTTTGACGGCTGAGATTATGAATATGATGGTAATTGTTATAAGACGAAATATTGAGTTAAAAAATATAACTTTATTTTCTAATAGTATAAGTTTATGTTATATAAATTACTTTTTTATATCAATTTTTTTTCTTACTGATAGATTTTAGGAAATTCTTATTGACTATTTCCATTCGTTTCTTGAGCTATATTTTAGAGATTAATTTCAAAGAGATCGGAGTTGATGTAGTGGGAGAGAAATATTTGAAAGTTTATGTTTGCTATTTAGAACCTTCTAGCAATGACTTCCTAAATTGTGGTGGTATATTTTTATTTTTGAAGTTAAAGTTTAGAAATTTGGACCATAAATTCTAATTATATTATAATAAATAATTTACCTAAATATGATCTTTTTAGATACATCTCAATGTAAAATTTTTTAAATATAAAGTTTTTGTAGTCAAATATAGCAAACAACTAGGAATAAAGGTAGGGATGTCAATTCAATCCGAATCCGATTCGACTCCGATCCGATCCGAGAAGGAAAAAGTTCGATCCAAACCTGTTTAAAATAAACTCCGAGTCTGAATGCGATAAAAAAAGTCTGATCTATCCGAATCCGAATAGGAGATGGATGGGATTTGGATCTTGTACTACATCTGACCAAATATGATTCAAGTCCAACCCGAATAAAATCCATCTCATATTTTCAAAATTTTATTATAATTTATATGAAAAACTATTAATTGAATACAAACTTCTATTACTAGTGTTTTCCATTTTGTAAATTTGTTTTTTTAAACAGGTCCATTACATAGCATCAATGCTTAAGTAGAGGCTTTACTTTGATCACAATTTCTCTAAGAAGACCCTTGTTTTTTATATCTTGTTTCTTCTTTATCATTTTCTTAACCACCGATGTATTATTAAAATTAATCATAAAATTATCAAGTTTTTATCTTATTTCCTCCCAAACAATTTTTGTTATTTTTACTTAAACGATAGGTTTAAAATTTTGACAGTGATGGAAAAATATCAAATATTATTGCATTTTAGTTTCTCATGTCTATCCACTAATCTTATTAATTTACGTTGTAATTTATACTTGATCATCACCGTCATAACCTAATATTAATGTCTTATTAACATTTAAAAAGAGAAGTAGAGAACCCCAACATTTAAAATGGAGGATTTATCATCAAACTTGAGTATCCCACATTAAAAAAATTTGAGAGATAAGATAATATATAAACCCCTACATTGGAAAAGAGAAGTTAATAAAAAAAATTAAGTATCACACATTGAGAAAAAAAGTGGGAAATAGTATAAGAAAATAATTTTATAAACCTCTATATTGAAAAATGAGGTAATATTATAAACTTAAGTGTCCCATATTGAAATTTTTTGGGAATAGCAACGAAAATATAGCTATATAAACTAACTTGAGTTTAACTTTTTGTTTATTGGATTATAGTGGAGGTCCAATGTAGGTCCGATGGATCGAGTCGGATTTGGAGGTCCGATGGATCCGATCGGGTCGGATTTGGACTCTATGATTTTAGATCTAAAATGAAGATCCGAAAATTAGGTGGATTGGAGTCGGATTTTGATAGGTCCGACCCGACTTCAACCCATTGTCATTCCTAGATAAAGGTACATATATATGAGAGCATCTCTTTCACTACTGTTTATTTTCTATAGTGGTTTATACTGAGCACTTCAAAAGTAATATATAAGTAATATATGCTAAGTATAAAATTTCAGTGCTAGTAAGAATGTAAATATGTAAGAGGTACAACTTTTTCCGCGAGTGACATTAAAGTGGATTACTGAAAACCATTCATATCGCCACTTTGGTAATAATTCACAGGAAGTTATACATATTATCACGTGTGTTTTGCACCAAAATTAAGTTTAATATGACTAGCTATATGATTAATTGGCCAAAACGCATACACCATTTCAAAAATTCCTAAAAATTGAGCAAAATATCATAATTGATTGGAAATGAAAAATGTAAGTACTTCGCACATAGTATCAGTATTGCACTTACCAAAAAAAAAAAAACACTACTAGACAGAGTAGAGGTTTTTAAACATGTTAAATTCAAATCATACTCTAAAAACTTTGGTAAGAATTCACGGAAAATTTAAATTATTGGACGTAGCATACATGATTAAGTCATAATGATAGACTCGATCAGGAGATCTCTGTAGAAGTGCGTTAGATGGGGAAAGCTTAGCCTGGTGACTCTGTAGAAGTGCGTTAGATGGGGAAAGCTTAGCCTGGTGATCAGGTTTACTATCGAAGAAACACAGAGAGGAAAGAGGGGTGCGTGAATAATGCGCGATTCAGCTTTTACATACTGAAAAACCAACTTACCATTAATTACTACCTACTCAGTACTCACTTACATTCGCGTTTTCCTTATAGTTAGTTTGTCCCATATCTGCTGCATACATATTACATAGCTCTCCTTCATTAAGCCCCCTCCCTTACCTTTTACCTGCCTCCCCTTTCTCTCTGTCCTTCCTTTGACGTATCAGTCAAATATAACTTAGTACCTTCATACAGAAGAGAACTGAAGCATATCATTTGAGGAAGATCGAGGATCTAAGTTATGTTGAGGGGAATGTTGTCTGGCTCGTCGACACCGGTCTGTTACTCATTCCGGCCATAGCATCAAGATTATATTTGCATAATCTTGAATGGAATGAGACGAGGAACATGATTTTGTGACGTCGGACCAGGCTTCATTCCCCCCAACTGGTGTTCCCTTTTTCTGGAATCCTCATGATAATATATCTAGGGTAAGTGCCTTCTACAGATCCTGAACCTTCTTTTTTCTTACTATACATAGCATTGTTTAAGGTTTTTAGCTTTCCTCATCATTTGTTTTTGACTTGTCTTCCTGCACTTTTTCCTAAGATTTTAGAAAGTTGAATCATTGTTTGACAACACCATTCAAAAATGATACAACTACCAAAAAAAATTCACTTTTCCAAGCCAGATTTGGTAAATTTTGTGCCATAAGTTTTTTTTTTTTTTTTAACATGATTTTTGCTCTACAATTACTTTTGGTTAGAAAATCAAAGTCGAGGATGAAAAGGGAAACAAATCTGAGCATTGTCAGTTGAATACGCATCAAACTTTCTACACTTTTTATTGACCAATAATTTATGGGTTAAATCCGATCTAGATCAGAAACTTTCACTTGCTTGGTCATGGCTCCTTTGCAACAAGCCATCTTTCAATGCGTCCTTTTTGTATGGACTCACCATCATTGTTATTCTTTTGCTCAAATAATTACAATGAGCAGTACATTATTGTTTTCTACTCCCTTACCTTCAATGAAGTACATGATTCTTAGCGTTATTATTGATTAAGGTTTTAATATTGTACACTACGTTTAACCTCAATCGTCTGGTTTCTTAGAGATTTCACCATCTCCGGCAACGGAATGGAAATGCCCAAGTTAAATCAACCAAAAAAGGACAAGCTTAGCGAGTAGCAACTTCGGTTAATCAATGGAAACATTGTGAAACAAAAGCCTTTTTTTTATACTATGGAATGGGGTGAATCAATACTGTTATTTCATTCTAAACACCAGATTTGTTTCCATCCCGTATCTCTTTTTGAACTTGAACCAAAGGAGCTCTTAGATTAAATGATTAAGTACGTCAAACTAGGAATTTTAGTGCCACGATAGGTTCAATATAGCCGAAGCTATGCCTTGAACTAACTAGATTTTAGTGTTTGTTTTTGCTTACGAATACTTCATCTTTGGCTTACGAGTACTTCATCTAATTGGAGTGTATGTTTGTGATGTTTAAGTGTATGATTGTGGGTGCCACAATCCAAAGTGACTCAAATTGAAGAAATCGGCTCCAATGCAACACAAATAAGGGTTGCTGCCCTAGCTTGTTTTCAACACAAAATCTGTTAATATTTTGTCTGTAACGGTCATGTATACCTTGTTTTCTTGCAGGAAAAGACTTATATTAGTCTACCTAGCTATTACCTTAGACGTATTACTGTGCTGATCGATGTGACAAACACTGATAAGTGATACTTACATAATCCATTTTAGAAAAGGATGGCAAAGCAGCAGAGTGTAATACTCCAAATATCCATCTGAGTTACATTATTGAACGTTTTTTTTTAAAGAAATATACTTCGTACATCTGACTTTCTATGAATGATTTGCATTTGGGTAACTCTAGCGTCTTCTGAGTTCCCCATTATCCAACCAAGAGGTTGATTGAAAGGAAGAGTTGGTGTTGGATGAAGCAATGGACAAACTCAATGAAAGAAGTTGGAAAGGTGGACCATACTTTTAACTATTTCATACATAGTACTCTTCTTTCCTTTAATTTTTGCCCCATTTAAATTTTCGCGATCTCTAAGATACGATTTTAAACGTTTTTATCTCTAAATCCGTAAGACAAAAAAAATATGAAAACTTGATATTCTAAAAATTTACATTGAAATGCATCCAATAAGATCCGAGAATTTATACTCAAATTTTTTGAACTTTAACTCTATAAATAGAAACGGGACTAAAATTAAGGAACGGATAGAGTATTCTATTTTCGGGGTGTCAATATTATTATGGGCCAAAATTCAGGCCTCAAGGGCATTTCAAGTTATTCAAAATATGATATTTTTAAAAATTGTAAGTATTTAGATTACCACATATAATTAATGATAATACTTTGTGTATATATATACTTCGAAGTATGGGAACATCTATTATTAGAAACATTTATTTTACTGATATTGGGCAAATTTAGAATAAGACAAAATACGTATTAAACCAGCATACCAGAGTTAATGCCAAAACGCCAGCTTTAGTCAATCTGAAAACTGGCATGATTTGAATGATTGTTGGAATTTACGTAACATATTGGTAGCTGAATTTGAGGAAACCGAGAAACCTGAAAGTGGATTCAAGTTACCAGTTACGTTCTGTAGCTATTAAGATTAATAACTTAAATCAAATCTTTAGAGGTTCCACTCTTTGGTGGACAAAACTTGAACCAATACTTCACCATATTTTTTTTCAACCGACTACAAATTAGTTGTCTCATGTATTAAAAGCATGATACAGACTTGCAGAGTTGTATTATATTCTATGTGGTTAAGAAATTCAACTCTTTCGTGCCTTATATGTCTCCTTCTCAGCTTATTTTTTAAGGTGATGAGAATCGATAGAGTCTAAGTACCACTTAATGAGTTGATGGAGGAGAATCGAGTTTACGTGCCACTGAACTAAGTTACTAACAACTTTAGTTGAACCCATCTCATCCAGATTGAAATCTATTTACTCATTTACTTCATTGAGCCGGTGAACTGATAGTAGTGCTTGGCTCATAGGTTAAGAAGAGCTACGATGAATGGATGATAGACGCCTAGAAATAATAGAAAAGAGAGAATTTTGTGAAAATGTGCAACATATACCAAGTATATTTTTACTTCTTCCATTGCATCAATTCCTATCATAATAGATTTCAAATTTACCTCATCCGTGTGATTAATCTCATGTTGGAATTTAATTGAGTAAATGCCCTGGGTTTTTAGGCTAAAGAATTAATTATTCTGTTACTTTCTTTTCTCATACAAAAGAAAAAAAATCAAATAAAATTAGATTCCTTTGTTTATGGTAACCAAAGAATAATAATTTTACGTTAATGCAAGTGAGTCATTTTTCTTTTATTTTTAGAGGAGTTATGTGCCCAAAGTATTTTATTAGAGTGAATAAGACCATTGAAGACTCCACCTTTATCGCTAACATTTTTATGTTTAATGATGGAAGCCAAAATGCAAAGTCAAATAGAGTTGACAATGTAATGAAAACCAAAATGCATAGAGTTGACAATGTGATGGAAGTAATGAAAGCTATAATGCAAAGTGTTATGCACTCTGTCAAAGGATGAGAATAAATATTTGAGTCACGTCCTCAAATTTTGAGCCACGTCCTCAAGGAAATCAGCAAAGTTCAAAGAACTTTGTCAAAGTATAAGAATAATCTAATTGCCTAAATCTTGTATTTTTATCCTTTCATTATGTTGCTTATTATTCTCTAACCTAACTTATTTAAATGTGATTTTATTGTCATAGAATATCTCTTGATTTCAGCAAATAAATGATGTTCATATATGCTCAAGATTCTTCAAGTAAATTTTGGTAGTTATCAAAATTCAAGTATCGTTGTTATGGAAAAAGAAATATGTTTCAAGCTCCAAGGTGCAGCAAAATTAAGTGGAAAGATTCTTATTGTAAAATATTCAAATGATATCAATCTTCAACAGCCACAAAATCAACAAATGATTCTCTATAGCCTTATTGAAGGAAATCTTGCAGAAAGTATTGAAGGAAAATCAGATTTTCAACAACCTATTTGGAGCCTTCTTTCTACGGCTTTGAGATCAAATTCAAGTATATATTCCCAAGCTTTGAAACTGAAGAAGACAAGACAAAAAGTGAGACAAGAACATAAGCTTCAATCGAGAATATCAGTCACAAGCTACAGCAACAAAGCTTCATTATTTTCTCTCTAGCTCCACAAACCTTATCTTGTATTTAGATTGAGAGAAAATCAAGTATAAACTCTTGAGTGTTTAAAAGATAAAACAAGGAAGTATCCTCATAGGGGGAGCTATTTGAATAAGTTGCATATGTTTATTTTTGCATGTGTATGTCAATGTCTTGACATGCTTGTCATTGCCTTGACTTTCACATTTTAATAAATTTGGATCAAAATGTTTGTTACTTACCCTATAGATAATTATCAAATATTCAAATTTTTAAAGTGTGTCTTTGGATACATAATTTGTGGATGGATATGTTGCTTTTGCTTTAAATGGTTTTAAAATCTCAATCCATTCCTTTTTAAATTCTCATGGTCTTGAAGTGATTTTCAAAGTTTTTCGCGTCTTTTATTTTTAGCTTTTAAAGCCTAGAGTTTTAACCTTTCTCAAAGCAATATCTTTTGTTTTTATGTGTTTAAAGGTTTTACTACTTTATATCTTTTTGTTATTTTGAAAAGATTTCTTGTGATCCAACAATTGTATTATCCCACCTTGTTGAAAGACAAAAAAGGAGAGAGTATTTATGTATTTTTTATTTAAAGGGAAGAATATTTTGGTTGATGCATTTTATTCTTTGATGTTTTCATATAATATTTTGTCTTTCATCAAGGACAAGATTGAAGACTCCACCTTGATCGCTAACGTTTTTATGTTTACTGATGGAAGCCAAAATGCAAAGTCAAATAAAGTTAAAAATATAACGGAAACCAAAATATATAGAGTTGACAATGTGATGGAAATAATGGAAGCTATAATGCATAGTGTTATGTACTCTGTCAAAGGATAAGAATAAACATTTGAGCCATGTCCTCAAAGTTTGATTCACGTCTTCAAAGAAGTCAGCAAAATTATTTGAACGTTATCAAAGGAAAAGAATATTCTTATTGCCTAAATCTTGTATTTTTATCCTTTCTTTATGTTGCTTTTTATTCTTTAACCTAACTTATTTAAATATGATTTTGTTGTCATAGAATATCTCTTGATTTCAGCAAGTAAATGATGTTCATATATGCTAAAGATTCTTCAAGTAAATTTTAGTAGTTACCAAAATTCAAGCATCGTTGTTATGGAAAAAGAAATATGTTTGAAGCTCCAAGGTGCAGCAAATTAAGTGAAAAGATTCTTAATGTAAAATATTCAAATAATATCAATCTTCAACAGCCACAAAATCAACGAACAATATTCTATAGCATTATTGAAAGAAATCTTGCAGAAAGTATTGAAGGAAAATCAGATTTTCAGCAATTTATTTTGAGCCTTCTTTCAACGGCTTTGAGATCAAGTTCAAGTATATATTTCCAAGCTTTGAAGCTAAAGAAGACTAGACAAAAAGTGAGACAAGAACATAAGCATCAATCGAGAAAATCAGTCACAAGCTACAGCAACAAAGCTTCATTATTTTCTCTCTAGTTTCACAAACATTATCTTGTATTTAGATTGAGAGAAAATCAAGTATAAACTCTTGAGTGTTTAAAAGATAAAACAGGGAAGTATCCTCATAAGGGGAGCTATTTGAATAAGTTGAATATGTTTATTTTTGCATGTGTATGTTAATGTCTTGACATGCTTGTCATTGTCTTGACTTTCACGTTTTAATAAATTTGGATCAAAATGTTTGTTACTTATCCTATAGATAATTATCAAATATTCAAATTTTTAAAGTGTGTCTTTAGATACATAATTTGTGGATGGATATGTTGATATTGCTTTAAATGTTTTTAAAATCTCAATCAATTCCTTTTTAAATTCTCATGGTCTTGAAGCGATTTTCAAAGTTTTTCGCGTCTTTTATTTTTAGCTTTTAAAGCCTTGAGTTTTGACCTTTCTTAAAGCAATGTCTTTTTGTTTTTATGTCTTTAAAGGTTTTACTACTTTATATCTTTTTGTTATTTTGAAAAGATTTCTTGTGATCCAACAATTGTATTATCCCACCTTGTCGGAAGACATAAAGGGGGAGAGTATTTATGTATTTTTTTAAAAGGAAGAATATTTTGGTTTATGCATTTTATTCTTTGATGTTTGCATATAATATTTTGTCTTTCATCAAGGACAAGATTGAAGACTCCACCTTGATCGCTAACGTTTTTATGTTTAATGATGGAAGCCAAAATTCAAAGTCAAATAGAGTTAAAAATAACCAAAATATATAGAGTTGACAATGTGATGAAAATAATGGAAGCTATAATGCATAGTGTTATGTACTCTATCAAAGGATGAGAATAAACATTTGAGTCATGTCCTCAAAGTTTTATTCACGTCCTCAAAGAAGTTAGTAAAGTTCTTTGAACTTTGTTAAAGAATAAGAATATTCTAATTGCCTAAATCTTGTATTATTTTCCTTTCCTTATGTTAATTATTATTCTTTAACCTAACTAATTTAAACATGATTTTATTGTCATAGAATATCTCTTAATTTCAGCAAATAAATGATGTTCATATATGCTGAAGATTCGTCTTGTAAATTTTGGTATTAACCAAAATTCAAGCATCGTTGTTATGGAAAAAGAAATATGTTTGAAACTCCATGTGCAGCAAATTAAGTGGAAAGATTCTTACTGTAAAATATTCAAATGATATCAATCTTCAACAGCCACAAAATCAACGAACGATTCTCTATAGCCTTATTAAAGGAAATTTTGCAAAAAGTATTTAAGGAAAATCAAATTTTCAACAACCTATTTTGAGCCTTCTTTTAACGGCTTTGAGATCAAGTTCAAGTATATATTCCCAAGCTTTGAAGCCGAAGAAGATAAGACAAAAAGTGAGACAAGAACATAAGCTTCAATCGAGAATATCAGTCACAAGCTACAGCAACAAAGCTTCATTATTTTCTCTCTAGTTTCACAAACATTATCTTGTATTTACATTGAGAGAAAATCAAGTATAAACTATTGAGTGTTTAAAAGATAAAATAGGGAAGCATCCTCGTAGGGGGAGCTATATGAATAAGTTGCATATGTTTATTTTTGCATGTGTATGTCAATGTCTTGACATGCTTGTCATTACCTTGACTTTCACGTTTTAAAAAATTTGGATCAAAATGTTTGTTACTTATCCTATAGATAATTATCAAAAATTCAAATTTTTAAATTGTGTCTTTGGATACATAATTTGTGGATGGATATGTTGATGTTGCTTTAAATGTTTTTAAAATCTCAATCCTTTCCTTTTTAAATTCTCATGGTCTTGAAGCGATTTTCAAAGTTTTTCGTGTCTTTTATTTTTAGCTTTTAAAGCCTTGAGTTTTGACCTTTCTTAAAGCAATGTCTTTTTGTTTTTATGTCTTGAAAGGTTTTACTACTTTATATTATTTTGTTATTTTGAAAAGATTTCTTGTGATCCAACAATTGTATTATCCCACCTTGTCAGAAGACAAAAAGGGGGAGAGTATTTATGTATTTTTTATTTGAAGGGGAGAATATTTTCGTTTATGCATTTTATTCTTTGATGTTTGTATATAATATTTTGTCTTCCATCAAGGAGAAGATTAAAGACTCCACCTTGATCGCTAACGCTTTTATGTTTAATGATGAAAGCCAAAATGCAAAGTCAAATAGTGTTGAAAACATAACAGAAACCAAAATATATAGTGTTGACAATGTGATGGAAATAATGGAAGCTATAATACAAAGTGTTATGCACTCTATCAAAGGATGAGAATAAACATTTGAGCCACGTCCTCAAAGTTTGAATCACGTCCTCAAAGAAGTTTATAAAGTTCTTTGAACTTTGTCAAAGGATAAGAATAATCTAATTGCCAAAATCTTGTATTATTATCCTTTCCTTATGTTGCTTATTATTCTTTAACCTAACTTTTTTAAACATGATTTTATTTTCATAGAATATCTCTTGATTTCAGCAAATAAATGATGTTCATATATGCTGAAGATTCTTCAAGTTAATTTTGGTAGTTACCAAAATTCAAGCATTGTTGTTATGGAAAAAGAAATCTTTTTGAAGCTCTAAGGTGCAGAAAACTAAGTAAAAAGATTCTTGCTGTAAAATATTCAAATGATATCAATATTCAACAGTCACAAAATCAACGATTCTCTATAGCCTTATTGGAGGAAATCTTGCGGAAAGTATTGAAGTAAAATTAGATTTTCAGCAATCTATTTTGAGCCTTTTTTCAACGGCTTTGAGATCAAGTTCAAGTATATATTCCTAAGCTTTGAGGCTGAAGAAGACGAGACAAAAAGTGAAACAAGAACATAAGCTTTAATCGAGAATATCAGTCACTAGCTACAGCAACAAAGCTTCATTATTTTTTCTCTAGTTCCACAAACCTTTTCTTGTATTTAGATTGAGAGAAAATCAAATATTAAATCTTTAGTGTTTAAAAGAATATTTTGAAAGAGTGTTAAACTAAGAGTATACCCATAATACTCAAATGTATTGAAAAAGAGAGAGAGTTTTTTATTACTAGGAACTGAGATGCTAAAGTGTAGTTGGGGATCTATGGAGTAGAAGATGGGGATTAAGATCTTCTAGGGTTCTGTAGGTCTATAAGGAAAGTAATAAAAAAGCGAGTTATATCATAAGGGTTGGACAACCCTAGGCGGAGACATAGACAAATTAGTTGTTGAACTTTGTATCAAATTACCCTATTTTGTGTCATGTTATTTCTGTCTTTATTGCTTACGTGTTATATTTGTTTCGTTCATTGATCAAAGCAGCGAACAATCAAAGTATGAGCAAAGCTTTTGAAATCAATTTCAAGGCATCAACATCTATAATTGATCTTATTCCATCTCCCTATTGATTCTTCAACCATATAATAGAAGATCAAAGACGATCCATTACAATTAACAAATAAAATAAATTTTTATAAGATCAGATAACTTTGAGTAAGGTTTTATACTAGCAAATAAGGTAAGATTAGGGAAAATAAATATAAATATTTTGTAATATATGAAACACCCTAAAGGCAATCAGTGTATATACTCGTATGAATGAGGACACCATAATTGGTAACCTTTTGTAGAAAAATTTCTATCAATTTCAAAAATCCAGATGTGGAAAGGACGAGGCCATGAACACTTTAAAGAGAGGATGGAAGACGTGGAGATCCAAAGCACATTAAGACGAATATCAACTGACCAGAAATTAGGCTGCGTAGTAGATGTCAGAATACGGTAATTGCGGTCCATCGTTTAAGTTCCCTCAATAATAGCGTATGTGAAAGCCTTGAAGGGTTTATCTCCCGGAGCGTCACTAATAACCATATTGTAGTCTTTACGTTGGTCCTAAGTCCTAAACATACACGTCATTTATTCATACGTGGGCTCCTTTGGAAAGCTTTGTTTGTCACCGAAGTGGAGGAATCAAAGTGTATTATATGTTTCTGATATTCTCTTTGGTATCCCCGTATTTTTTTAAAGTTTTTGTACCCTTAATTTTTTTTTTTTTTTTGCCTATTATGTATCCATATATTTTGTTTTTATTGGTGATGCTCATACAGTAGCAAATGTGTTTAGACAACACCAAAGTCAGCAACAACTTCAAAGTCAGCAGCAACTTATTGTAAACAAATTATCTGAACTTGTAATAGAGAATATTTGTAGTTTGTATTAAAAATATAATTATAATGTACACGTCGTCATAACAGAATTTCGGTATCCTAGGAATTTTGTTAGAATGGGTTTTACATCCCAGGCTATATGTATTGTAATAATACAATGATCATAATACAAGAAATTCCTCAAACCCTATATGTATTCTCTTTACTTCTCTCTGGTTTCTTCATCTTCAATCTTCAATGGCTGCGTAAACACAAGAATCAGTTTTTCAATAGTTTTTTTGTCCCAGTTGTGTAGGCTTTGTGTTAAAAAATTAACCTTGATCACAGACAAACATTGACTAATGCTCATTATATATCACATATTAAGTACATTGCACTGTTTTCCCCAATTAACTATCCATACCTAACTCACGCATCCAATAAAAAATGTCCCTCCCAAACTCACTGACCCACACTCAAGCTCCGTTTAGTATGGTGTAAAACTTTTTCCCTAAAAATTGTTTTCCCATTTTATATTGTTTAGTTTGGAGTAAAATATAGGATGTAAAACTTGGAATGTAAATTCATTTCACACCCTATTGAAAAAATTTTCCTCCAAAACTGAGAGTAAAATAGTTTTACATCCATTCACTAAAAAAATACCAACAAACAACTCACATATTACCAACTCATGCTAGAGGTAACACAGGTCGTGTTGTGCTTGTCATGGACCGTACATGTCAGCTCATGTCTGACCTCTTGCCATGTCGTGTCGTGCTTAATTATGGTTGTGTCGCGCTATGTCATGCTACCTTTCCCTAAAACTCAGACAATGGCCTAGCACAACCCACGTGCTTGGCGTGATGTGTCTTGCCCCATACTAGCCTAATTTTTTTTAACAAAAAATAAAAATAAAGTATACAATAGAATTGAAAAAAATAATTTTAGATAATATAAATTAAATTATAATAAGATAATAATATAATAATATTAAAAATAATAGTAATATTAATTGTATTAAATAGTACTAAGTAATAGTGTGTTTCGAGTCGTGTCTCGTGCCAAATTGGCGTGCCGCTCGCGTGCTAGTGCCTGAATTTTTTTGTTGTCCGCGATTTGGCCTCCGGCCCACTCCATGGACAGCGTTTCGTGGCGTTCCATGACTTTTCTTGTATCGTACTATGTCAAAAGTGTGCTTGCTTGGCTCAGCCCATGTCCAACTCAACTCAAGCATTTTTCAGTTCTCATCTTTTTGGTAGCCCCTCTCTCTACTCCACACTTTAACTCTCTTAAAAATTGGGGGAAAATCCACAATTTCATTTCATCTTCTTTGAATATTATCAATACATCACGTTTTCTTTTAATCTCGTGTTTTGATTGTTAAATTATCGAACTATATCATAAATTTGAACTAATTTTATCCATTTTTGTCAAAAATAAAAAAAACCCTTGATTTCCCCTCGATTCGATTGAATCATATCATGTAAGTTTCTCATGAAACATGGGCAATCAACCATTTATTTGAAATTAGAGTAGAAATTTTCTTTGTATTAGAATTTAAAATGTAAAAGTACAAACTACTACATTATAGCCAATTGATTATTTGTTTACCTATTTAATTGGTTTGTTTATTCGACTGCGAATACTCCTTTATATTTAGCTTAAGCTCTTTTTATAATGTTGAACCAAAATTTTTAGGGTTCTCTAATTTTATGGTGATATTATGCATAATGTAATATGTTATTAATTGATAACACGATATTGTTCATTATTTTAGTGCCTTAATCGATCTCATTGTATCAATTCTCTTCCACATTTACCTCCTTTATGGCTTTTACTTCGTATACTTCGATATTGCTCCTCTTGGGTATGTTTTGTTTTATTTTGTAGGATTTTGATGTAATAAGAGCTCTCTTGATTTCGTAAACTTGTCATTCGACTCATGTTTGAAGCATACACGTCGATCACTAGCCTTATTTTGAGGATTTTAAAAGACATATTGCAACGGGGCTCTGGTTATTCATCGATCCACCAATTTAAGATGCGGCAAGTGAAGATTTGCAAGCAAAATGATTATTTTTGCAGCACACACCGCACCACCTTTGTGGTCCTTCAAGCCATGCTGCAACACCTTGGTGGTCACTAGAGAAGAATTATTTTTGAACCCCAAAATCCTAGTCATCAAGGCTATTGTTTAGGTGGAGTGTTTAGCTAGTTTAGGACTCTTTTGGATGGGATTCACACGCCAGTTAGGGATTTAGCTTAGGAATTTTCTGATTTTTTATGGAGAGTTTTAAGTTTTCATAATTCTTAGTTTTTATTATATATAGTTTTTAGTTTTGATATTCATTAGGATTAGGTTTTCATTATTCATTAGTTTAGGTTTTTAGGGTTTTCACTTTTGGTTCTTAGTTTTCTCTTTTGCAACTATGGAAGAAAAGCTTTGGTGATTTATATTTTCTTATCAATCTAATTCAAGTATTATTTTTTCTTCTCTAATCTCTTATTATTATTTGTTATTATGTCTTCTCTTAGTCATTGTTTTATTTGTTTAATTATCATTTTTGTGTAGTTTCATAATCTAGGGTTAGGTTGAACTTTATATGATTTGATATATGAATTTATCCCAATTCCTAATTTGATTATATTATATGTTCTTACTTATTGAATTGTGCTATTTTATCAATACTAGGTTAGACGTAATTTGGTATTGATTTGAACCTAATATCTATTTGTCAACGACAATTGGATTTAGATGGTTGTGAATAATTTAATAAGGACATGAAATTCTCCATGAAAATAGGTAGAATGGATTGTTAAGGGTGCCGTGTTTAATGTCTTTAATATGCATGATTCCATGAAAATAGGCATGATTGTATGTTAGGAAGTCAATAAGTTGATCGAAAGAAACTATTGGTATTGTAAATGACGCATATTTCCTTTTGATTATTATAGTATGATTATTTGGGGTAGGAATTTATCTTATGTTAATTCATATTAGCGTGAATACCTAATCCTAGATGTCTTTATTTCATACTTTATTAATTAGTAGTATAATCATTCTCTTTTCTCACTAGTAGAAAACAGTTCAATTGCTTCGCCTCAATTGTTGCGGTTAAATAAATTTCGAAGCACATAACAATAAGTGCTGCGGTTATTCAAAAAACCGCAACACTTGTTCATTAATATAAAAACCCAGCATTTTCTGTTCTAGGCCATTCAAACACGAAAACTTTCCCAGAATCGTCCCAACACTTCAGCGCATAAAAAAAAACCTAACCCTAACCTTAACATCCCAGGCCATTTGGTCTCTAACCCTAACCTTATAACTTACTCATCTCTCTTATTTTGAAGAAGTCTACATACTCCGAATCCCAAATGTAAGGTTTGTATTTGCCTTAAACTCTAGTATATATATTTTTTTAAATTCTTTTGTCCATATATAAATGCGAAGATGAAAACTTCTTATATGTTCAAATCTGTATGTTACATGTTGTGTTTATGAAAGAATAAGCCTTAAAAATCGAATTTCATATATTATAGGGTGTTAGAGGCCTTTTTTGGGGATAATGAGTGAACAAATCCCCCAAAGGGGGATTTGCTCCTGTAGATCTCTCAAAAATACACAAGTTAGACATATTATAAGGCCTATTCGGAGTCCCATAGTCAATTTTATGGCTTCTCAAAGTTTTTTTTTCAATATCTCAAATAATACGTCACCAAAGCCGCTAAAAGCTAACATAATTGTGTAGTACCTCTTAAAATAGGTGGTTTCAAAAAAAAATTTACACCATTTGGATCACCGGGCTAAGAGATATGCCTCTTCGAACTTTACGAAACTTTGGAATAGCACCCGAAATCTATGCGTAATGAATTGGTTGTTTATTTTGAGTACAAAATATTGTAGATCGCAATTTTGCGTGCGAAAACGAGTGGTCATAATTGAATTTTCGATTTATATGCTTCACGATTCATCATTTCTTAGCTTTTCTTATCTTTTATGACCTATTCATTTTTATTTTTTTTTGTTCTGGTAACCATCAATTGCTGCGGTTATTAGAAAAACCGCAGCAAATAATGCTGAAATTTTTTTTTTATTATTTTTAAAAAATATTTGCTGCGGTTATTACTAAAAACCGTAGCAAATAAGTATGTCAATTTTTTTTTAGTTTTTAATAATTAATGCTGCGGTTTTTTATAAATAACCGCAGCAAATAAGGGTAATTAATGCTGCGGTTATTTTAAATAACCGCAGCAAATAATATTATAAGTGCTGCGTCAAAAAAACCGCAACATTTGTTGGTTTTATATGTGCTTCGGCCATATGTGCTTCGGTACAATAACCGCAGCAAATAAGGTTAAATAACCGCAGCAAATAGACTTTTTTCTACTAGTGTCTCTTACTCATCTACTTTTACCAGTATTAAAGTTGATTTAATTGAACCGTCGTCTCTCTGTGGGATCGACCCTGACTTGCTCTACTACATAGTTAGGAGGATTAGTTAGGTTTTCGTAATATTATAAATCTTCAATTGGAGAGTTTGAATTTCAAAAATGCTTAATTGGTCAAATCCTTATAACTTTTCGAGGCGTTCTCTTGTGCTCATGCTATTTTTAGGGTTGAAACCAATTCTTCCAACTTCTAAGGACTTCTCCTGCACTTTTGGCTATACTGTTCTTATGATTCTGGGAACACTTCAGAGTCTAGATTTGCCGGAGGATCAAGTTGCAGCATATGGAGACTTCACCGGGGATGTTGGTCATTTTTGAGATTATAACCAAACTTCATAACTCTTGAGTATGCTTCCCAGGTTTGGACCTAATCGGGATTAATTTAGGGCTTCTAGGGTATTCCCCAAGACTTAATCTGCAGGGGGTAGATGGCAATTTTTGGGGGATACCTACCACTCAGGTCATTTTTTGAGAGTTCTAACCTTTATGACTTATGGGAATGTCTCCCATAATTTATGAATATTTTTCAGCCTCACAACTTATGGAGACGCCTCCCACATTTTGGGTCGTAGCTAGTCCTCTGATTCTTGGAACACCTCCCAATATTTTAGGCTCTTATTGACGTGTCAATGCCGACCAACATGCACGATAAACCCGAGTTTTTGTATTTTAGAAATAGCACCTGGAGTGTTGGCTTAGGGCTTTAGGGGAAAAATGGTCTATTGTCATGATGTAAATTCGATGGTACACCCGGGCGTATGGGACGCATAGTGCACCTGTCCTATGTGGCTTGGGTGTCACATGCAACTGAGTGAAATGCGTTAGGGAAGTGAAAATATTTGAGGCAATCAAGGGAGGGAAAGTGTGCAGAAATTGTTGTGGAGATCAGAAAAGTGGGGAGGTGCAGCAGTAGGATAAGATTTTGCAGAGATTTTATTTTCAGATGCAACTTGAGTAATGATTTGACTAGATTTGTTTTATGATTTACCATAGAGAAGGATGGGAACGACTAGCCGAGGTTAATCAAAAGGTTAACTTGGTATAACCCTTGTATTGTGGTTATGTTGTCGTTATTGATGAATATCCTATAGATATTTATATATATTAAAATTTGAAAATAGTCCTATTTAAAAACAGAACTCTACCGAGATTTTATACTCACTTGTGTGTATATATTGGTGTAGTGTTTACATTATCATTCACGATACCATTTATTTATCAAACTAGTTCTTTATATATATACTTATTATTTGAAAATGTCCTTTTTCAGGATTTCTCAAGAATTGAACCATACTCAGATGACGAGGTGAAAGAAATAAAAAAGACTTGGTTGAAGCATTTCATAGCTACCAAGTTGCATCCTTTTACATATGCCAACTATAGCATAAGAACACTTCTAATTTTTACGAAGAACGCAAACTCAATTGCTTATATAGTAAATAAGAGATAAATGAATAAGAGTTTTTCTCCTAACCAAATTAGGCTTAGTCAAACTTATAAGACTTTAAAGACACTTATTAGTTTGATCCAATCCATGACTCTAGTGTGTAACCCTATAGGGTATGATTAATGTTAACATCAGACCCATATTTGTATTGAAATCATAATATTGGTTTCTTGCTAAATATTACGATGACCTAAATTAGCCAAATTAATAATCTTCATTGTTTGATATTGATAACTATTAATTAGTTTATGTACTTGATCATAGAATTACTAATTAAGTAGATTAATCAACAAACTAATCTTATCAGCTGAGATAAAACATAAATGAGAAGAATAAGATAAAAAAAATAAAGTACAAAAGCACAAATTAAAAACATTGAGAGTCTAAGAAAAACTTAAAAAAAATACAAGGATATCAAATATAATTTCCCTTACTAATGAATTCCTAAGTTGGTCCTTTGTCCTAACCATTATTTATACGCATCGTGCACCCTGTGTAAAACGCAGAACAAAATAACTCAAAACGCAGAGTGAGTGTGCAATGGGAGACACGTCAGCATGGGGTGGGAGACATGTCAGCATGAGAATTGAGTATTGAGTGAAAATATTATTTGGTAATTGGAAATGCAAAAGTTGTACATGGTAAATGTGAAAAAGATTTTTTTTTTTGCAAAAGTCACTATAGCGCATGAAACATTCTGATTTTTTTCATCGAGAATAGTGATAAAAGAGGCCAGAATTAATGCATGAAAAATGACACAATACACGAATGAACATTATATAGTCATCCACTGAACATTTAGTGGTATATAAATGAACATGTGAGTATTATCCAATGAACATTTATATACTTGGGTGTATTAGTTCAAAAAGAATTCATTGAAAGTTGTTACAATGAACATTTTATAACGAGACACTGAACATTTAGTTGAACAAAAATGAACATTTATTATTATCTAGTGAACATTTGTTTTACTTGAGAGAAATAGTTCAAAAAGAATGCATTGGGATGAAATATTAATTTGTAATGATTATGTATTGGGATTCATTTAATTTAAAAATTTCAATGATTGTTACGTATCATTACCTATTGTAATATATTTAATGATTGTAAAAGTATTTAACAATTGTGATATATTTTAATATTGTACACGCTAGGCTAATGAACGTACTAGTGTAAACGAATGAACATATTAGTGTAAACTAATGAACATACTAGTGTAAACGAATGAACATTTACGGTTTTGTTTGAATGAACATTACATATCAGTAAAAATCTAAGAGATTGCATTGAGAAGGAGCATTTTTTTGTAATGATGATGCGTGTGTTTTTTTGCAGAGATATTTTCAAGATTTACTTTAATATGTGAGATTTTGCAATGTTACTTTTGGCATTATTAATTTTGTATTTTATTTCTGGTCTTCAAAAGTAAAAACCTAGCCAACTCATTCTCTATTCATATTTCGAATAATTGAAAGTGATTTTATTTTAGCTTATTCCACTGAACATTTGTCCATTTTCACTGACCATTATTCCACTGAACAATTCATTCATTTCACCGAACATTCGCATAATTCCACCGAACATCTCCCTCTTTTCACTAAACATCTACTAAATCTCAATGACCATTTGCTGAAAATCTCATGTACCTTATTCCACTAAACATTCCATTTTCAATGACTATTTATATAATTCCACTGAACATTTCATTTATTTCCCTGACCATTTACTAAATCATTTATATTTGTTATTCAATGATTGTTAGGTAATTGTAATATTTAATATTGTAAAAGTATTTAATATTGTAATGAATGAACATTCTACTGAAATGAGTGAACATTTAGAATGAAGACAATGAACATTTACTTACATTATAATGAACATTTAGTAACATTACTTGAGTAATTCTATTGAAATTTTTTACAATGAACATTTTATAATGAGACACTGAACATTTAGTAGAAGAAAAATGAACATTTAGTATAATCCAATGAACATTTATTTTACTTGAGAGAGAGTTCAAAAAGAATGTATTGGGATGGAGCATTAATTTATAATTATTATGTATTGGGATTTCTTTAATTTAATATTTCAAAGATTGTTGCGTATCAATACCTATTGTAATATATTTAATGATTGTAAAATTATTTAACTATTGTGATATATTTTAATATTGTCCACGCTAAGCTAATGAATGTACTAGTGTAAACGAATGAACATACTAGTTTAAACGAATGAACATTAGGTATTGTTTGAATGAACATTACATATAAGTACAAAAATTAAAGAAATTACATTCGAAATGAGCATTTTTTGTAATGATGATGCGTGAGTTTTTTTTGTTTATTTAATATCGAAATGATTACGACCGACAACAGTACAGAGATCTTTTCAAGAATTACTTCAATATGCGAGATTTTGCAATGTTACTTTTGGCATTGTTAATTTTGTATTACTGCAAATGGTCAATGGGTTGAGGTAAATAATCAATACATCTGACGTTTAAAAAATGATCTGGACACTTGCATTTTGTGTTATATTATGCGCGTTATTTATAATTGTATTTGTGTATATCATTCATACGTGGGCTGTTCTGAAAAACTTTCGTTGTCGCCAAAGTAGAGAAAGCAAAGTGTATTATATTTTTTTTGACTTGAAGGCAACTCCTAAAACTGGGAAAAGTCCTTGCACTTTTATTTCTCATCATGATATACTTTACTCTCTATAACACGCCAAAGAACAAGCACTTTCCTCAAGGTTTCATTACATCGGCCCTTGAATTCAACAATTACAGGCGATCCATAAAATGGTATGCATATCACGTTTTTAAATACATTTGCTATTAGAAGAAATGCACATTTCTATCATTACATGTGGGCTGGCTTCGTGTTGTACTTGGTTTTGTAGTTATTTTATATCTGTTTTATTTTTATTTATGGTGTTTAAGTTTAAAAAACTTAATCATAAATTCTCATCGTGTTATAAAAAATAATAAGTAGAATCTTGTTGATATTTAAGTAGAATCTTGTTGGATGAATTTCAATATAAATTTTTAAAATATCAACTTTTCATGATTTTTGTCATACGGATTTAGATCGAGATAAAAATGTTTTAAGTTGTGTCTTATAGATTATGAAATGTCAAATAAGGCACAAAATTAGGGACGAAGGTTGTAACATAATTTTTTTTGCACCTAATTTGTTTTTCAAATAAATATTGAGAATTTTTATAAAGGGTAATTTGACTTTTTTTTTTTGTCACGCCTTATATTAATTTTGGAAAAGTTACATGGTCAGACTAAAAAGTTAAGACTAAGTAAATGTACAATTTAAGCATAAATGTTTCTTTTTTTTTTTTTTTTGAAAACAAGCATAAACGTTTGTAGAGTTGAAGTTAAGGGTTCTTGATCCTCCTTTATTTTAATAAAATAAATATTATTTTTTAAGAGAAGCAATGAAGTTTTTATAACAAAAAAAATCATATTAAAAATTTAAACTAATCAATAGTCTATTAAAGACAAAAAATAAATCAAATAAAAATTACTCCATATAACTCATAATTTCATCTCTTTATTTGAGTTGGTGCATACTTTTTTTTTTTAATTACAAATTGAACAATTTTGAATGGGAGAGCATGTCTTGGTTATATTGATATATTGAAATCAGTAAAAATTAATCACAAAATACATGAGACTCTCTCATACTCCGTCCGTAAAATATCTTTAAAACCTGGGAGGGTGGGACCCTATTCTATAGATTCCACTTGATATGAAGTTACAAAATACCTTCAATACTAAATTACTAAAATACCCCTATCGCGAATCTCTAACCATCTTAAAGGATTTTGGAACATAATTTTCAATGGTAAAATATTTTACACGAGACCTTTTATATAGACTCTCTCTATATTAATAAGTTTCTTGGATCACCCTCCGAAGTAGCTCACTCTGCTGATTTTATAGGATTCCAGATACTTCAGGACAGTCATATCCATAGGCTAATTTTTATTTCTAACCTTTTTTTTTACAAATATTTCGAAAATTAACCCCCGTTCAAAACAATTTAGAAAAATAACCTTCGATTTAGGACCGCTGTCACTGGCAACGGTTTTAAATACCAGTCAGCATTAATCCTTTTACCCAGTCAGCATGAAATCGCTGTCAGTGACAACGCTTTTAGTTAAAGTTAAAACCGCTGTCACTGACAGCGATTTTTCCCAAGGATGCATTTGTGAATGGAAGAATTGGTTCTCAGGTACTGAAAAACCGCTGTTAGTGACAACGGTTTTAACGGTTTTAGTTAAGTTAAAACCGTTGTCACTGACAGCGATTTTTCCCAAGGATGCATTTGTGAATGGAAGAATTAGTTCTCAGGTACTGAAAAACCGCTGTTAGTGACAGCGATTTTAACTAAATCGAAGGTTATTTTTCTAAATTGTTTTGAATGGGGGTTAATTTTCGAAATATTTGTAAAAAAGAGGTTAGAAATAAAAATTGCACTCAATTCTTCAATCAACTTACCGCGAGCTGATCCTCGAGCACTGTTATCTTCGCGCAACTCTCCTTCTTTCATTGTTTAAATTTCTCAGCAGATACACATGCATTTTATTGGTTTGGACTGTGGTTATTGGACCTGGTAAGTCAATGTGGTACATGCATACAGTCCTTATTTAACGTTGAAATAGCGATAAGCTAGCTAGTGTGACAAGGAGGATTATGACAGTTTAGTTTCTATGGACCATAAAAATCCTAGTTTATTCAACTTTAGTGTCGTTAGTCAACAACGAAATTCTGTCTAAAGTTTGAAGACAAAAAAAAATCATTCACATAATGGGCTAACAACGCAAGTATGCTCATGGATGCCAACAATATCTCCTTAGGGTACTGTGCATCCGTATATCTATATATGGATAAGACTGTCTTAGTATTCTTCATTCATCCTCGTATTGTTTAAGAGTTCAATATTGTATTTTTCTTGTTACATATAATCAAGTTCCCTTAAAACTATCATAGTTTGATCATTATTGATCATATTATATTTATTGTGACCATGGTATACACAAAATCGCCCTCATCCTCACCTGGTTGGCACAATCCTAATCCACATCCTAACTTCCCAACAACGACGACCCTTAAACAAAGTCTCCAAACTATAGTAGAGAGCAAGCTAGGGTTGTTGTACGCTCTATTTTGGCAAATGACACCCAGTGTTAAGAACATAACCACGGTGGCGGCAAACAGTAATGGTGGCCGCCGTGTGCTAACATGTTCAGATGGTTATTTGAGAGCCTCCATGAGAAGCGATGTGGTTCCGAAATCTGTGGAGTTTGTTAAGTCTAAATGGTTTTACGACCTTTCGTTAAGCAAAGTCCTAGACATCGAGGAAAAAAATCTTGAGATTGGGCAAGCCATGAATTCAGGCTCCTATGTGTGGATGATCAGCTACTCAGGGTGTGAGAGGGCAAGTGAAGCTTTGCAGTATGATGTCCGAACCTTGGTGTTCGTTCCATTGTCTTCGGATGTAGTTGTTGAAATCGGTTTCGTGGATGAAATCGAGGAAGACAGGAGCCTAATCGAGCTCACCCACTCGACATTCAGTGGTAATACTAATGTGAAAGTTAACGGTTCTTGCAGCAAAAAGGAGAGCAGAGCAGCAGCAGGTGCAATAATGCAGCGTATCAACCACGTAGAGGCAGAGAGGCAAAGGCGGGACAAGCTCAACCAGCGTTTCTACGCGCTACGTGCAGTAGTTCCGTACGTCTCAAAGATGGATAAAGCATCCCTTCTGTCTGATGCTGTAACTTACATAAACGAGCTCAAGTCCAATGTAAAAGATTTGGAAGAACAGATCCGAGGGATCCAGTCGGCCAATAGTACTTCTGCCGCGGTTGCTGCTGCAGTTAGCCCTCTTAGTAGTTGTAATAAAACTCCACATTTTCATGATCAACACACTCATCATTTTGCAAGTAATTGTTGCCCAAAGGTGGTTAAGGTTGAAGTGCAATCAACAGGGGAGAAAGTGGTAATTATTGGGACTCAAACATCGGGTTTGGGACATCCGGAGGCAAGATTGATGAATGTGCTGAAAGACTTGAGTCTGGAGATTTGCCGTGCAACCATCACAAAAGTGAATGAAGTTGTGTTTCAAAGTGTTTTTGCAAAGATGCCCTCTTATCCTGACGAGGTCCTTGGTTCCCCTGAAGCCTTGACTAACGTCATTCGTGAGAGGCTGCTGTGCTAATGGCTTTATTGCTACTTAATAGTTAATACACACATTTTTTCCCTGGATTGTCTTTAGAGCTTTGAGAATTTGAACGTCGTTTTATACGACTTTTTCTTTTCTCTTTTCTCTTTTGGTTTGGCAAGTGCTCATTAGATCAGTCTATTTTTTACGCTAATAGCTATGCGTTTGGTTTAAGATTCTTTTTGTCTGAGAATGTCTAACCGCGAGAAACAAGGAGATGGAGAATAAAATGAACAATGTATGAATTCTTTAGCTAATATTTTCATTGAGTCATCTTAAAGATTTTTTTTTTATTTATAAGCTAGTTTCCAAACTATTTTACAAAATCAGCCACTTTTGATTTGGACAATAATCATTGCTTGAGGCAACGATTTACCTCTGGGGCAACGATTTGCATGAAGCTGGCTTTAAAGTTGGTTGAAACTGTGGCAAAAGAAATCTTTGTCTAGCCCTGAGTTAAGCTGAAATCGTTGCCCCAGGCAACTATTTTCTTTGAGCTAATTAAAATCGTTGCCCTAGGCAACAATTTCTCTTGGCCCAGCTTCCTCCCATAATCCAGCTTACTACAAATTGTTGTCTAGGGCAACAGTTTTGCCTTAACTAAATCGTTGCCTCATGCAATGATTTTGTCGGGACAGAAATTGGCTTATTTTTTTAATTCGAAAGTAGCTTATTTTTGCAATTTTTTTAAAAAAAAAGCTTAGAAAAAAAATTCACATTTTAAAAGTATGTACTATCAAAAATTAACTTGAATACGCAATCATGTCATATGATATCCATTTAAGCTTATTATATCAGTAAATTAATCTGATCTAATCTAATCTAATCTAATCTAATCTAATCTAATATATATAATTAGAATAGGCATTTTTCAGGAGCATTAAGAGCTTCATGTAAGCAATCGTCTGGCTTTAGCCAAGGAGAATACATGTTGACAATTTATGTTACAATTCATACTCCAATCATTATTTTTTAGCCAATAAGGTTACAGAGTTAAAATTGAATTATTTTAGCTAATTGATTTACGTATAGTATTGTCATGTCATTTACTTATTTTTGGTGCTATTTAAACTAATAATACATAGGAAATATTGAATTTATGGTAAAATTGAGTTTAGGATATTCTCCGCAAAAAGAAGTTTGAGTTTAGGATAAATATTTATTATGTCAAAATGAAAAAATAAGATAAATATTGAATAGTTTATGTAAAAATGAAATCATAAGATATATATAGAATGCTCCGGTACATGAAAAGGAAGTCATTTTATGACGCATTGATTTTACATCAGCTAAATTACGTTTAGCATTCCAAAACACTATAAATAGACATGATTTGAATCTTTGAATCATAACCCTTTCATCATCTGCCCAAAAACTAATGAATTCGGTTTGGCACAACGTCTAATTCTAATCAACTCGGTTCGATCCCGTATTTTGAGAATATCTAGAAAAGTATTTTTAGCATATTTATTTAACTTAATATTTATTTTTTAAATATATTTTAATAATTTAAATTTTTATTTATAAAATAAAAATAATTTTAAATGATTTGTGAAATTATATTGAATTTTAAAAAATTTATGTAATTAAAGTATTTGATTGACTAAATTAAATTAAAATTGATTATTTTATCTAATAAAAAATTATATTTTTTTAAATAATTTCAATGATTTTATGATAATTTGCAAAGATATTTTAATTTCAATTATATATTTGAAACTATGTTGGTTGAATTTTGAAGAAGATTTCCTTTTTGGAAATCTATTTTTGACCTTCTTATAGATAATTAATTTAATTAATTAATTTTTTTACTTGGCATTAATTTACCTTTTCTAACCCAACTCAAACTCTTTGGTATAATCACATTAAACCCTAATTATCTAATTTTAATTTTACTTAGTTTTCTCAACCTATTAAAATTTATTTGCTTATATTTTCTATAAATACCCCATAAACCCTAATTATTCTTTATAGTTTAGTCAATTATTATTCAAAAAACTCAAAACACTCATTTATCCTTGGATCAAGGATGCCTAGCTATATAGGTATTTATTTTCAAATCTTGTTCAAAGTATGTTCATGTAAAGTGTTTCCTTGAGAGAAATATGTTTTAAGGTGATTTTAGAAATTAGAGTTTTGGGAAATTTAATAAATTTATAGAATGTTTATGTCAAATGAACTATTTCTTGATTAGTGATAGTTTAAATTCTATTTTTAAAATATTTGAGTGTTAATATATATATATATATAATAATAATAATAATAATAATAATAATAATAATTTAATAAATTTTGGAGGGGAATTCAATATATTAATAAATATTTTATTCTAATTCTTCAAAAATTAAGTTTACTATATTAATTTGTAAATAATTAGTATTCATTAATATAAATTATTTTTTATATATTTTTGAATGATTCTTGCAATTTCTTTGATATTTTGAATGACTTTATGACCTATTATAATTTTAAAAGTTAGTTATTTGAATTATTTGTGGTATTTTTTAAAATTAGAAAGATTTGAGATTTAATTATATTAAAATATGATAATAATTCAAAAAATTTATGAAACTTTGAGAAATATGAGAAATATTTTAATACTATTTTATAACTATTATAATAGTCCTTGGATATATTTTATACAATACTCATGTGATTTATATTTATTTGTTGGATTTATAAAAAGAGAATTGTTACGAGGTGAACTCTCCTTACATTAATAAGGGGCAACATTCCTAGTTTTGTATTTGGCATTACAATGTCTAGTGGAATATTTACTTATCATTATCTTATCATTATGTTAGAGTTAATTTTTGTAAGACTATGGACTGTGCATGATCTAATCTTTTCTCAAGTATAGACTACAGTTTAAGGGGTGTGCACACTTAGAAAGATTTAGAAATAAATAAATTTATGATTCGGCTAAGTTATGCTTACTTAAGTTTGAACTATTTGGATTTGGCCTATGACTTAATTTGATTTTATAGTTGGATTATATGATTGTTTCAAGAACTATGGAATGACTTTTGTCAAGGATTATTATTATTATTATTATTATTAGTTTATAGTTATAATGAAATATTTAGAAATTAAATATTTTAATTAACATAAATATGAATGTACTCAATTTATACTGACTTATTAGTATAGTTGAATAGGTTGGATGGAGTCAAAAAAGTGACATCTGCATTGATCATGGGAATATAATTGTGAAGAGAGAGTTCACTTGCTACCTTGTAAATCTTCCGTGCACTTATAATTGAGTAAAGATTATTGTATTACGTTATCACGTGGCAGTATCATCCTTGTATTTTGACTAGTATTCTCTTAAAATAAATTTGTATTTTTTTACGGAGGAATATAGAGCTTCCTCCATTCTCTCAATGAAGATTACTTTGTCTATCTCATCTAAAATTGACTCTTTGATAGTTTAGTTTTTGTAGAAAAAGCAGTATCATGGTGGGATCCACTAGGTTAAAAGGTATGTGCAGTGGTCCAACGACCGAAGGTATGGGGGGATTGGGAGTTCATTGTCTGTTAGACTTGAACTCGTCATCCCTAATGAAGTAGGTTTGGCACATATCGCAAAATCCTTAACTCCTTATTTCATGAGATTTTTCAGCTAGAGTTCCATTCACCCTAATATCAAGGAAATAAATGAAATGCTTTACATAATACTAGACTCTCTTGGGGATTTTGGGGACTTATGGAGTCCTTTTAGAAGGTCGTTGTTGGAAAGTAGGAAGCAAGGAATCAATCCAAGCTTATTTTGAAAAATAGGGCAAAGATAAAGTTCCAATTCGTAAATCTTCAATATCCTTATTAGACGCCTCTTGCTTTCAGTTTAAAAATTTCTTGGACGACTCCATTGGTTGTTGGAACTAAGATCAAGCTTTCCTAGGTGTTTGAATTTCTTTTGAAGGAGATTTTGGGTTAAGACTCTCCTTTTCCTTTGGAGAGAGATGCTCTTTAATGTAATTTTCATTGTTCTAGAAACTCGAAGCTATAGTCCCGAATGCCTTTCTTCAGAGGCATAAGGCCTTTCATGATACTATTTCTTCTTAAATGGATAATCAGGCGTTTTCTCTAGATAGTTTGAATAACGTTCAACTTCATTATGTTGAGTGTGGTTTGGAACCTAAGGACGTCAATCACATCTTCCATCTTTGCCCCTCCGTAATTCAGGTATAGAAGAATGGTTAATAAGAAATTTTTTCAGGTCTTAAACAAGCCATTTATTCAGGGTTGGCTGTCTACTCATATTTGGCTTTTTTTTGGCACAGATGTTTTGATAAGACTGAAGCTTCCTTATTTTGTAGCTACCTTATGAGCCTTATGGAATAGAAGGAATGACTTTTTTTAAACAGTAGAAGGGATCAAATTTTTTTTTATATTTAAGCTGTTTTTTTTAAATTTTTTTGAAAAAAAGCTACTTTCAAACTATTTTAAAAAATAAGCTGAATTTAGGGTTGGACTAAAAACGCTGCATCGGGCAGCGTTATACCTAATTAAAAAACGCTGCCCTGGGCAGCGTTTTAACGTTGCCCTGGGCGACGTTATAGGTCAGGAAAAAACGCTGTCCTGGGCAGCATTTTTCTTAAAAAAAAAAACTAAGGACAGCATTTTTCCTAAAAAAAAAAAACTATAAAAAAACTGGGCCTTAGTAAAAACGCGGCCCTGGGCAGCGTTTTCTTAAAAAAAATATAAAAAAAAACTAAAAAAAAGAAAATTGGACCTTAGAAAAAACTTAAAAAAAATATAATAAAAAAATTGGGCCTTAGAAAAAACAAGCGTTTTTCTTTTACCTATTATGCTGCCCCGGACAGCGTTTTTCCCTGACCCAGAATTCACCCTAAAACCCAGCCCCATGCAAAACACTGCCCTGGGTAGCGTTTTTTTTCAAGCTAAAACGCTGCCTTGGGTAGCGTTTTATTTCCGAACCTAAATTGGCTTATTTTGAAATTATTTTAAACAGTAGCTTATTTTTCGAATTTTTTAATTTTTTTGGCTCAAAAATAAAAAAAATTCGATCTTACCTCTTGCATTGTCATTATTGAGGGATACCTTCTTGATCATTCCGCCTTTGTAGATTGAAATGTCGATAGTTTACACTTTTTGCATCCTCCGAAATTGGATATTCAACCTCTGTTTGGATTTAACTTGGTTTTGGATCCCTTGTGGAATTGATAGTTTACTTGCCCGAATGATTGTGCAAATTGATGAAGCATGGAGGCTATAGTATGGGTAGTCAGGGGGAGGTCGGGAAGTCTATTATGCTCATACCAGAAGTTGTTTTGGGTTAGGAGGAACATCAGCAGGGTTTGCTTCCTCGTATCTCAACTCGGAGACTTAGCTTGCCTTTATTCCTTGTTGTGGTGTTTATCGAAGGGGTTTGTGTCTCCTCGGATTTTAACTGACTTGGTTATGTTGGAAGATTGTTCAACCCCTTCTATTGGTCACTGTGTTTAGTCTAAGTTTTAAGACTGTAGGTGGCAATGACGCGTTTCTATTCCATGGTACACTCTTCCAACTTGGTTCGCATGAACTTGTAAAACCAACAAATCTTGAAAGGCCTGCCAACAAAATCTAAATGTCACGACATAAAAGATGACTACACCTCACAAATTTATAATGACTTAAAACTTACTCGAAGACTATGGAATATAGTGTGATTCACAGGCTCAACAGAAGATGCACTATCTTGATGGACCACCGAGGAGGAGAACAGAAGTTAGTTGACATTCGGGTAGACGTTGTCGAGTGTCTTGTTGTCATCCATAAGATGGAGAGGAAGCACTATATGTGCTGAGGGGTAACTCCAGCAGTCACTTACATAAACAAGAAATCTTCCAAACATGGAGGGCAAAGAGCGTGATCGCTGATGAAGACGTTGGTATCATCTTCAAAAATAACTTTCTCGCCCTCAACCACAGGAGGTACCCTCACTAGATTAGGAGCACCAGGAGCCAAATATGCAGAAGCACCAGCTTTTAGGCTACCTGTTATAAACGAAACTGCAATAGAATAAAAATAATGTTACCGAGTATAGACTGAGTCGCATACTATGTCGCTTTCTTTAGAACATTTACGACACTATCTAATAGAGAAGTGCAAGAAGTCACAAACACCAGATGCTCCCTAGAATAAATCAGCCTCTCAAATAAAGTATCGGTGGTTTGCACAGAACCACCAACTAACAAACACCCACTGAAATATTACTACTGCTCGGAAAATATTTAGAGAAGAGAATAAAATGAGAGAAGAGAGGAATGTGTTTCTGTGTATTTTGAAAAAATGAATGAGCAAGGCTATATATATAGCCAAGCTAGAGCAAAAAACGTTTACAGAGTTTAAATGAGAACATTAATATGGATGTTACAACATTAAACCAGAAAACCAAAGCTGACTGACTGTTTTATCATTTAAGAGGAGGTTACCGTTTTAAGCATTAAATCAGACATTAATTAAACCTCATAGAAACTTTTCAAAAAGATAATAAATATTCCATGCTCACTCAGTTAAGACCCAACCCAGCCCGGTTGGATTCCTAAGCCCTTCCTTCTTCCATAAAAGTGGGTAACCCTTGGATCACAAGTAACTGAACAAGCCTCTAAATAAAGAAGTTATACTCATTATATCCCACCAATGTGGGACTCTTAGTTTTTATAAACTTTAACTTTTAACCTTAAGTTCCAACACTACCCAATATGCAAAAGCCAAGTGTCATGCTGGGGAGTATTAGGGTTCCTCTTCATGGCTCTCATGAGATCCCACATCTTGGTTTTAGTCATCTTAAGCATAGAGGCACTAGCGCTTCATAGGAAATCAGCGCAATCCTTAGACGACATGGAAAGCATAGTTAGGAAAGAAATGACTAGAAGGAGAAATTGTTATTATTAGGGTTTGACATCTGTGGAGTGTATAACTCTCTCCATCTGAGCAGGCTATACCTTTCGACGCATTGGATTCAAAACGTCTCTTTTGTAACGGGATAGGCGCAACAATAAAAAATTCTTTTCGAATGATGGGAATACTGAGATAGCCCAAGAGTCAAGAGAAATTTTGTTGACTCGTTATTTTGAAGATGGGCCAGTTGATAATTATTGGGCCCATGGGCCATTTATTTTAGGTCATGGTTATTCTAGTATTTCATTTGAAAATTTAGAATAATTGAGTGGGAATTATTTCTTGTAAATAAATAATGGTTATTTAATTAACTTAAGTTAGTTTAATTTAGTTGAAAAAAAGGGAGGTGGCGTGGATAAGGTGGCGTGCATGGGTGAGTTGGCATGAGTATTTTCTTGTTGATTTGTGCATGGGTCCAAAGAGATTTTTGGGGGTTAATCACGTGAGGTTTGGGGTGAAAAGGGGTTGTATTTGCTGAATAAGGGGCAAGGAAAAGGGGGTTAACATTTAGAGTTTTGGGAAGATTTGGAAATCTTGGAATATTGTAAGATTTGGGAAGATTTCCATATCTTCTTTCATTTTGGACGAAATTATGGGGAGAATAAGTCATAATTTCTGATTTTTTTAGTGAATCAATTAGGATATTTTATTCCTTAATTTAAGGGATTAAATATTGACAAATTGATTGCTTAATTTGTTTTGGGCGTGCTTAAGGAAAGGATGGGCTAATTTGGACTGATTAGCATGATTTAAGGGGAAAGTGTGGACTATTGCATGGATTTAGTTGGGATGGTGGTTAAGTTCATTCCATGCAATTAAGGGCACTAATTTGCTGATTCCTTAAGCCCTAATTGACGTGATTTAAGGAAGGAAGGAAGACCAAGCTACATGGGGTTATTATGGGATTAATGACTTGATTTAAGGGTTGTTTCCTTAACCTTTCACACGTTTTCTGATTCCTTGATTGTTTTGGATGGTTTTAAGGGTATTATTAGGGTTTTTGAAGAGGGTTAATGGCTGAAGTTACTTTGCAAAACAACACATTAAACCATGAATTTTTGGGAGAAAAAGTTAAAGGGTTTTGTAGGAGTTTCATGGCTATTAACTATGGGTATTATTCCTCTATTTAAAACCTTTATAACTTATGGTTTATTGAGGGTTTGATGAGAATTGAAGACCAATGTTACAAGACATTGAAGAAGGATATTGATGGATGATTCAATGCATGGGTTTGTGGTTTAAAAGATCAACAATTCATTTCTCAAAAGTCTTTTGATGTTCATGTCATATGAAAGGTTGAGGGTCTCTTGGAGTTGCCTAGGTTTATTACCACGGTATTAAGGACGAATATTTACGGTGGATATATCAAGAGATGAAGAGGAAACAAATCAAGTATTAAAGATGAAGAGATCCATCCGTTCGTGTGTCCAAGGAGCCTATTGTTTTGTAAACAAACATTGGACTTTTCATTGGTTTGTTTTTGTTTTCTTTTAACTTTTCATTATCTTTGTTTTAAATCCATAGTAGCATGCTAGGGTTTCATTTCTCTATAAATAGGGCATGTTTTATGTGCAAATAGATGGATGAATGAAGTTAAATCTTGATATCTTTACTTGCAATATCACGAAATTGAGTTGCTTGTGTTTTTCCAAGTTTTGCTTGAAGAATTTGTGAGAGAAGTGAGAGTTCCTTCTTTTTCAAATTTTCGTGAATCTAGTCATCCAAGTTAGTGTTCCTTGTTTGTGAGATTCATACTAGTTAAAGAGTGAGTGTTCCTCTTTTTCATATCCTGATTGTTAGGGGAGTGTTCCCTACTTTCAAACCCCTTGTTTCTTTTCTACTTCCTGTCAAAAACATATTTAAAATTTTTTAAAGTTCCACACAAGTTTCTGTCCATTTTACCACCTAAAACACATCTCCATTTCTTTCTTAATTTCTAGCCTAAACACATTTCTAAGTCCTTTTCTAAAGCCTACAAATCTGTCCTTTTTGTTTAACCTATTTGTGATCCATTTTGTCTAGTAATTTCTAGTGTTCTTCATTAGATTTTACATCATTTTGGCATGTCAGGTTGGGGGGAAAATAGATTCTCTTTTCTTGAAATGGATCCCAATCCCAATGAAACCCCTTAAGAAAGACACCTTCGAAGTTTAGAGGAAAATCAACAAAGACTCATTGAAACAAATGAGTAACTTCTAAACAATGTCACATCTTAATGGCTTGAATTTTCACTCATGAAAATAGGGAGACCAATAATCCCCCTAGGTTTGATGATCAAAATCTAAGAGTAGATGTTAATGAATTTGATGGTACCCTTGATCCAGAAAGGAACCTAGAGTGGGAGCAATCTTTGGAGCGTTTTATCGATTTCAAGGACATCCAAGATGAAGAGCAACAGTTTGGAGTTGCTAAAGTGAAGATAACCAGGTATGCTGAAACTTGGTTAAAAGGTGTCCAAAGAAAAAGAGAGTTAAATGGCAGGGTACAAATTTTTACTTGGCCAAAGTTGAAGAAGAAACTTAGAGGTCATTTTGTACCTTTTAATTATAAGCAATCTTTGTATGTAAAGTAGAGTACTTTGCATCAAAGAAGTGGGGCTGTGGAGGAATACATAAAGGAGTTTGAGGATGTACTTCTAGATGAGGATGTATTTCAAAGGAAGAATATGATGGATACCTGGTTCAAAATCTGAAATTAGCCAAGTTAATCAAGGCTTATGAGGATGTATTTCCAGATGAGTTACCACAAGGTTTGCCACCTATTCGTGGTATAGAACATCAAATCAATCTTGTTCCAGGAGCACCCCTTCCTAACAAACCCCCTTATCGATGCAATCCGATGGAGACAAAGGAGTTGCAAAGACAGATCCAAGAATTGATGGACATGGGCTATGTTCGAGAATTAATGAGTCCTTGCATAGTGCCAGCATTGTTGGTTCCAAAGAAAGATGGCAAATGGAGAATGTGTATCGATAGTAGGGCCGTCAACAACATCACTATCAAGTATAGGTTTCCTATACCCAGATTGGATGATATGCTTGATGAGCTAAGTGGGTCCCAAGATTTTTCTAAGATTGATCTTAGAAGTGGATACCACCAAATAAGGATGCGAGAAGGAGATGAATGGAAGATAGCTTTCAAGACAAAACATGGTCTCTATGAATGGCTTGCCATGCCATTTGGGCTCACCAATGCTCCAAGTACCTTCATGCGTTTGATGAATGAGGTACTACGACCTTTTTTGGGAAAGTTTGTCATAGTATATTTGGATGACATTCTTATCTATAGTAAGAATGAGGAAGATCATTTGGTACATCTCGAGGAAGTTTTTAAAGCTTTGAGGGAGAAGAAGCTTTATGGGAAGTTGGAGAAATGCCATTTTATGCTCATTGAGTTAGTGTTTCTTGGTTTCATAATTTCTAGTGATGGAGTCAAGGTGGATCCTAGCAAGGTGGAAGCCATTTCTTTATGGCTTATCCCTAAGTCCATCACAGAAGTGCGATATTTCCATGGGCTAACTTCTTTTTTATAGAAGGTTTATAGCCAATTTTAGTACACTTATGGCTCCTATTACTGAGTGTACAAAGAAAGGCACTTTTCAATGGACTCCTCTAGCTCAAAAGGCGTTTGAGCTCGTGCAGAAGAAGATGTGTGAGGCCCCTGTGCTTGCCTTACATGATTTCACTAAACCTTTCAAAGTTGAGTGCGATGCAAGTGGAAAGGGCATTGGTGTAGTGTTAATTCAAGAAGGAAAACTGATAGCATATTTTAGTGAGAAGTTGAGTCATGGCAAACTTAACTACTCAACCTATGATAAAGAGTTCTATGCTATGGTTCGAGCTCTTGACTTTTGGTCTCATTACCTAAGGCCTAGTCCTTTCATTCTCCATTCTGATCATGAGTCCTTGAGATTCATTCATGGGCAAAAGAAACTTAATGCAAGGTATGCAAAGTGGGTGGAATTTCTACAATCTTTCAACTTTGCTGCAAAATACAAGAATGGAAAGGCTAATGTTGTGGCCGATGCCTTATCTCGTAGGAATTTTCTTTTGGGAATCATGGAGGCTAAGGTTCTTGGTTTTGAATTTCTAAAAGAGCTTTATAAAGATGATGAGATGCATAGAATAATGATTTCTTGCAAGGACAAAATTCATGGGTTTTTTTTCTGTAGTGGACGGTTTTCTTTTCAAGGGGAACAAACTTTGTGTCCCTAAGTGTCCTATTCGAGAAGTGTTGCTCAAGGAAGCTCATAGTGGTGGCTTGGCTGGCCATATGGGTATTTTTAAGACTTTGGAGATTCTTCAAGGCTATTTTTATTGGCCTAAGATGCTTGCTCATGTCTACCATGTTATTGTGCGATGTTCTACTTGTCAGAGGGCAAAAATGTCATTTCATCGAGGCGAGTATAAGCCATTGCCTATTCCTGAAAGGCCATGGGAAGATTTGAGCATGGATTTTATAATGGCACTTCCAAGAACTCCACGTGGGAAGGATTCTATCATGGTAGTGGTGGATCGTTTTTCTAAGATGGTACACTTTGTGGCATGTTGAAAAGTAGATGATGCGTTCAATGTGGCTCAAATGTTTTTCACTAAGAATGCACGATTGCACGGCTTACCTTGAACTATTGTTTCAGACCGAGACACTAAGTTCTTGAGTCATTTTTGGAAATCTCTATGGAGACTTTTGTGGACAAAGTTACTGTTTTCAACAAGTCATCATCCCCAAACTGATGGGCAAACTGAGGTGGTAAATAGGATTCTTGGTTCTTTACTTAGATCATTAGTAAGTAAAGGAGGTAAGAATTGGGATTTGAAGCTTGCTCATGCTGAGTTTGCTTATAATCGAATGCCAAGCCGATCCACTAAGTATTCTCCATTTGAAGTTGTCTATGGGGTGAACCCATATGTGCCGATTGATTACATCACTCTTCACAAAGACAAATTTATGCATGGTACGACCAAGGAATGTATGGAGTTCATGATGAACGTCCATAAGGAAGTGAGGAAGAATATAGAGAAGGCAAATGAGGAATACAAGAAATAGTCCCACAAGAATTTGAAGAATGCTAGAACCTTCGAGGTTGGTGATCTTGTATGGGTGTTTTTGAGGAAGGAGAGATTTCCAAAACAAAGGAAGCATAAGTTGATGCCAAGGGCTGAGGGACCATTTAAAATCATTGAGAAAATCAATGGTAATGCTTACAAGGTGGACCTAGGTGAAAATTACGGAGTCTCTTTCACTTTTAACGTGGGTGATCTTTCCCCTTACTATGATGATGACGAGTTAAGGTCAACTCTTTTTGAAGAAGGGGAGGATCATGGGAATCCCGAGATAGCCCAAGAGTAAAGAGAAATTTTGTTGACTCGTTATTTTGAAGATGGGCCAGTTGATAATTATTGGGCCCATGGGCCATTTATTTCAGGTCATGGTTATTCTAGTATTTCATTTGGAAATATAGAATAATTGAGTGGGAATTATTTCTTGTAAATAAATAATGGTTATTTAATTAACTTAAGTTAGTTTAATTTAGTTGAAAAAAAGGGAGGTGGCGTGGATGAGGTGGCGTGCATAGGTGAGTTGGCATGGGTATTTTCTTGCTGATTTGTGCATGGGTCCAAAGAGATTTTTAGGGGTTAATCACATGAGGTTTGGGGTGAAAAGGGGTTGTATTTACTGAATAAGGGGCGTGGAAAAGGGGGGTTGCATTTAGAGTTTTGGGAAGATTTGGAAAAATTGGAATATTGTAAGATTTGGGAAGATTTCCATATTCTTTCATTTTGGATGAAATTATGGGGAGAATAAGTCATAATTTCTGATTTTTTTAGTGAATCAATTAGGATATTTTATTCCTTAATTTAAGGGATTAAATATTGATAAATTGATTGCTTAATTTGTTTTGGGCGTGCTTAAGGACAGGATGGGCTAATTTGGACTGATTAGCATGATTTAAGGGGAAAGTGTGGACTATCGCATGGATTTAGTTGGGATGGTGGTTAAGTTCATCCCATGCAATTAAGGGCACTAATTTGCTGATTCCTTAAGCCCTAATTGACGTGATTTAAGGAAGGAAGGAAGACCAAGCTACATGGGGTTATTATGGGATTAATGACTTGATTTAAGGGTTGTTTCCTTAACCTTTCACACGTTTTCTGATTCCTTGATTGTTTTGGATGGTTTTAAGGGTATTATTAGGGTTTTTGAAGAGGGTTAATGGCTGAAGTTACTTTGCAAAACAACACATTAAACCATGAATTTTTGGGAGAAAAAGTTGAAGGGTTTTGTAGGAGTTTCATGGCTATTAACTATGGGTATTATTCCTCTATTTAAAACCTTTATAACTTATGGTTTATTGAGGGTTTGATGAGAATTGAAGACCAATGTTACAAGACATTGAAGAAGGATATTGATGGATGATTCAATGCATGGGTTTTGTGGTTTAAAAGATCAACAATTCATTTCTCAAAAGTCTTTTGATGTTCACGTCCATATGAAAGGTTGAGGGTCTCATGGAGTTTCCTAGGTTTATTACCACGATATTAAGGACGAATATTTACGGTGGATATATCAAGAGACGAAGAGGAAACGAATCAAGTATTAAAGATGAAGAGATCCATCCGTTCGTGTGTCCAAGGAGCCTATTGGTTTACTGATTTTATTATTTTGGCTTTAATTTGTAAACGGACATTCGACTTTTCATTGGTTTGTTTTTGTTTTCTTTTAACTTTTCATTATCTTTGTTTTAAATCCATAGTAGCATGCTAGGGTTTCATTTCTCTATAAATAGGGCATGTTTTATGTGCAAATAGATGGATGAATGAAGTTAAATCTTGATATCTTTACTTGCAATATCACGAAATTGAGTTGCTTGTGTTTTTCCAAGTTTTGCTTGAAGAATTTGTGAGAGAAGTGAGAGTTCCTTCTTTTTCAAATTTTCGGAAATCTAGTCATCCAAGTTAGTGTTCCTTGTTTGTGAGATTCATACTAGTTAAAGAGTGAGTGTTCCTCTTTTTTATATCCTGATTGTTAGGTGAGTGTTCCCTACTTTCAAACCCCTTGTTTCTTTTCTACTTCCTGTCAAAAACATATTTAAAATTTTTTAAAGTTCCACACAAGTTTCTATTCATTTTACCACCTAAAACACATCTCCATTTCTTTCTTAATTTCTAGCCTAAACACATTTCCAAGTCCTTTTCTAAAGCCTATAAATCTGTCCTTTTTGTTTAACCTATTTGTGATCCATTTTGTCTATTAGTTTCTAGTGTTCTTCATTAGATTTTACATCATTTTCTCTTCCTAGGAGGCCTCGTTTCTTACACAACAACATGATAGCTTCTTAAACTCATAACAACCAATAGGAACAATGATGTTTGGAATGAAGAATCTACCCTTGGTTCAACCTACTTGATCTCGCAAACTGCAAGTTATCAGTCCTGAGCATCAAGTTAATTAAGTTAATATAGACTTAGGTGGACCACTAGTGGGGATCCAACTGCTCTGTAGGCTCAAAGACTTCTTTCTAACAAAAATGATACGCCTGGTCCATCCCCGGTTATTGATACCAAGGTCGGTCACTAACGCTTCCCGATCAAGGTTAACAAAAAGGGTATAACCCATGATCTTCACGATTTTGAGGGAGTAAGTAAAGGCTAAATCATCAACTGAAAAGGGGTCTGCCCACTCTTCTCTCAAAACATTAGCGGGAAGAAGGTTGTAAGCGGTCATGAAACTCTAGGACAAATAAAAAGGTAGTCTACAACCAATCAAGAAAGGGTATGTATTTGTACAAGGTGACACAATCAGAGGGACAGTCGTTCACGACATAATCACAGACAAAAAATTCAACATTTGGGGAGAGGCCGACTACTAACCTAAAAGACTTTAGATCGTCTACCGACTGAAGTACTCAAGTCGTCATTTAAGGGAGCAACCAACAAAGAAGAAGATCTCTCTTCTCTCCATTGTTGGGTTCTTTTTTGACAAAGTAGCAACAGCAAGAAGGACCCTCTATGGGTAATACCACTCTTTTCCATAATTGGCTAGAATTGAAATAAAACACAAAGAACAAAGGAAAAAAAGTTACCTGATTCTCAAGAAGAAAACTCGGTAAATAAGGAACGTTAATGAGATTTGGAGAGAAGAAGAAGGAAAATCAAGATGGGGAATAGTGAAAGATTGATGCAAGTCATTGAACCACTTAAATAGTCATATGGGTAGCAGTTGGATATGTAATGAAAATTTTTAAAATTGAAAACCCTGGAAGTTGAAAAGTTCTTGGTCTCTTTGATTTTTTGGGCAATTTTATTGGTAAAAAACATCTGGTACACCGGACATGATATGAAGATTGTTCGACGCGTAGGATAGCTAGACATAAAGAAGCTGCCAGCCGAACCAAGACAGTTATTGAAGGTTGATAAACTGTTACAAACAGATAGTGATTGTAACCATCTCTGAGATTCTAGGTGTCAATTGATGAAAGATAAGGATGAAGAGTAACTGAAGTAGAAATGGCACAAAAAATTGCTTGACCAGTTCAAATGCCAAGAAATTCATAACGGCATGCAATAGTAAAATAGGAAGGAAAGAAGACATAGCGTGTAAAAATAGGCTAATATTTTTTGACCATTTTTTTATAATAATTCAAAAACTAATGCTTTCCTGAAAGTATTTTGAAATATGACCTCCATACTAAGTTTGGGTAAAAATTGTTGTTAGTGACAACGGTTTTAAGTCAACTAGGCTGGATTTGGGAATGAACTAGACCATAATAAGCCACTGCCAAGGACAACAGTTTTTATGTAACTTAAAACCGCTATCTTTAGCAGCGGTTTTATTATTGCCTAGCTTATTCCCAAAATCCACAACATAGAAAATTCATAGTAACTTTAAAATCGCTTCCAATGACAACGGTTTTATTATGGGTATAGATTTAAGTCACAATATTCATCCATCAAATTGTCATTTTAAACCTATTTAAACTGTAAAACATTACTATGAGATCCAACATCCAAATTAGCATTTCTTGAACACAAGTTGGATACAAATTGAACACGATTTTATTTCAATACCTTGCAGCATTTCTCGAGCACAAATCTTTGACAACACAATAAGGATAAATATGAATGAACTTAAAATAAAACAAGGATAGATATGATAAATTACAATAATCATAGTTATATATACAAGGTAGTTTGAAATATATTTACATGAACTCTAATAACATAATAAGCTCTACAAACTATGTCAATCTTCCTCGTCAATAGTGTCTAACAGGGGAAAGCGGGAACTCTAGCTCGGTTAGATGTATAGCCCACTCACTGGGTATTGGAATGGATATGGAGGAGAATTATAATGTGACGACTTACCCTAGGTGGACCTGAATACATCTTGGGTCATCTCAAAACTAAGGATCTTAGGGATCTCATGTGCATGGGACGAGGAAGGCGTATCTGATGTGACGCCACTACCATGGTGTACTCCTACTTGCCCTCCCTGGCCAACCAACTCCTAACCACCTACACACATCTACTTCACCCCATCACGGATAGTAGGTCTAGGAAAATTTTGGTTATCGTGATAATAGTCAAGAATAACCAACAACTACTAAGCCTACAAATGAGAAAACAATTAGAAAAAGAAATATAAAATAAAGTAATCAAACTACAAATATCGAATTCATTAAAAACATGCCATGACTTGTAGAGGCGTCCTAACAGATGAAAATGTAGCTATTATGGCACGAACAATAGGCTAATAAGTAAGCGTGTAATGCTACGATACCATTTAAGGAATGTATCGCAATAGTCCTTAGAACCCTAGAAGGATTGTCCCTGTATGATAAACTAATGTCCCATGTTCCAAGCCCATATCCACTCAGCATGCAAGGTTACCTAATCCATCGTGGGGCTCCCTCAAAGACTGATCTCGTGTGACTGAGGTATGTATGAGCAACGGCTGGGATATACCTTTGTAACCCAAAGAATCTCATAACTTAATCTGATAGATGGGTCTCCACTATAAAGAAGTAGATAAGTGGAGCGAAGGCACACCACTCGTCTCAATCAACGACATTGGGATACGAGTCCCAAACCATTTATTAGATGGATAACATATGACTTAAAAATACAAATGATTATTAGCTGATCATCAGTTATCCTAACAATTGTGTCCCTGTAAGAGTTCACACGAGTGGCCAAATGCACTCGAGTGAATCTTTCTCTAAGCCACCCCATACCGTATGTCTGTCCTTCTCTTAGCTATGAAGGGTTGTAATAGATCTCAACGAGATTTTTATCTTGATTCCGTTGACGACGACAAGGAATAGATGGTTGACAAAATATCATGTGCTCCCACGTCCATATCTAAGTATACGTACAATGGTTAGTAAAAAAATAACTAGGAAGTTATAAAAAACATAAAGCATATCATTTGAAATCTGACCTAAGTATCACCAGGTTCCTACCACATCCATTGGAATGACCTTGCCCCTGACAGTCACTGTGTGGCAGAGGTTCCTGTATAAACACGCTAATGCTACACAACCTCAACTGTAGGAACCAATGTCACTCTAGCAATGGTCGAGAAATGGAAAATAGATGAGACTGAAATCATTCTTTGACTTTTCAAGAAAGATTAATAGGGATATGATTAGCAAATAGTAAGCCCTAGCGTATCTCTTGACCTTAGTGTTTGGAAGTAGAACTAACATGTCGTGTAACTAGCTAGTCATCATTGTCGTAATGGAGCCCTGACCTGGCAGGTTCACGTTGAACATCCTCTGGAACATCCCTCGTCCCATGATAAGGATGGAAGGTCCTTTGACTGTGTGGCCCGAGATGGGGAAATGAATAAGTACGACCAAATCCCATAGTGGGATAGTGGCCTCTCCTACCAGTAGGTGAAACGAGTGAGTCCCCGGCCGCCAACGCTTTAGTAATGTCGTAATAAGACAACAATTTAGTATCAGATGTCCTAGACTATGCATGCCATACAATCCAGCTAGTCCTACATATTGTAGGACTCTTTGGTCAACGTCCCACTCAAGTGCACTCCTAGGATGTCGAGTGACTTGGTGCTCGGTTGGGTCAACATTTCCATCCCACAATGGAATAGAGCAATAGTGCGTCCCTAAACATAGAACAAAAGTATCTCTCGGTCTCAGATCCATGATCCTATCTATCACATAAAAATAAATAGAGCATATAAATCAATAGAGCGTAAAGTACAAATAAAAACCTTAACTACCAAATCTTAATTATATTATATTAGATAGTAAAGAACAAATAAAAACCTAAACCAATAAGGCCCTGTTTGGATTGTAGGAATAGAATGGAATTAGGAATGATACTTGGGAGAAATGAAATCAGTTTTAGAGAGTTGTTTGGTGAAGTACACGAATGAATTTTAAATCCTTTTTAGTTATTTGGTTTGATAAAGGAATGAAATTTAGTTCCTTGTTATTTGGTTCAAACATGAATAATTGTAATTTTAATATTAATAATAAAAATATTTTTAGTTTTATATATTCAGGATACTAAAACTAAGGGTGTCAATTCAGGTCCAAAGGACAGTTATGGGTTGACCCATCGTAGGTCGATACTTATCGGTTTGGGTTAAATTGGGTCAATTTAACCTATCAAGTTAGGTCAAGTCAAATTAGTTATTTGCTTGCTCATGTTCGGGTGAGCTCGTATTCGGTTCGGGTCAATGTCAATTCAGGTTAATCCGGGTTATAGCAGGTTTTGGGTTAAGTCAACTACGGGCTATTTTTCGGGTTCAATCAATTTCAGGTTGTCTTTGGTTCTGGTTGGGTTGAGTTTGTAATAGATCGGACACATATCAGGCCTGAGTATTTTAATATCGGGTCAAAATTTGGGTTGATTTTAGGTCGGGTTGGGTTGTTTTATGAGTCTCACTTTTCGAGTCATAATCAAGTAAGGTCCAAGTCGGTTTCAGGTAGTTTATTAGGTCGGGTCAGATTGTTCTGCTCTAATTGAAATAGCTATAAAAATAAATATTATAAAAAAACTAATGATAATAATACTAATAAAATTTTAAAATATATTATTAATAATGATGATAGTAATCAATTTAATAAATAAAATAAGAATGATAATACCATTAATATAATAATAAAAATAACTATAATAACAATAATAATGATAATGATAATAATAATAATAATAATAATAATAATAATAATAATAACACGATATTCAAAAGTTGGAGCAAGGAAGTGGGGTTTGACTTAACACTATGTAAACACTCACTAAAACCAAAGGAATCAAAAAGGGAGTTTTGGGAGTGTTTGAAACCCCAAAGGGTTTGAAGCCCTTTAATTTTTTTCCAAACCAAACAGTTGTTAGTCAGGATTAGGTTTTAAACCCCATTCCATTCCAATTTCTCATACCAAACGGGCCCTAAGAGTTACGCATATTACATTACATCCATATAATACAAACAAAGACCTAAACCACTAAGGGTTTGCTAATCTCAAGGGTCACTAGGGACAACTTCTTTGCCTATGGCCAGTTGCTCAACATAAATTACAAGTGATATATGTCATTGACCTTGTCTATCTCATTTCATAGTCTCTTCAATCGTGGACATCCTTTCGGTATAATTCTAGTTTAACCTGCAATGAGCTTGTTTTTATCACATGGCCTCCAGTGTGCTTGATTGAGAAAAGATACAAAGCAAGGCTCATAGGCATGGAGGTAAGAACTCAAAAGGAAATGTGTATCCATCAATGGAGTATATGATGAGTTGTAGTGACCACATACTGCTAAGACGCGGGAATAAGGATAATGGATGCAAATTAGTAGATTTTGTAAAGTATCTAAGGTAATTATAAGAAATTTACAATAATCCTTTCAAAATTCTTGAATGTTGGGATTAAATTTCGGGGATGAAACTTCTTTTAAGAGGGGTAGATTGTAATCCCCCGTAAAATTATCAAATTTTGACTATATTTTTTAAACCGAAAATATTTTTTATGTACATCAACATATATTTGGCACCTCATATATTCCTATAAATATAAATATTTTCTATATTAATAATGCATTATTTTGTTAATATGTAAATATTTATTAAAATCTTAAACCAATTTTTTTACAAAAGATAAGTTTTCTCTTGGAACCCATCAAGCGCAAAATTCTAAGAGACCTAGTGATCCATAATTACCTAAACCTAAGTAAGTTTACTTAGTACTAAACACTACAAAAAAACCAAAAAAAAACCCCAAACCTATTCAAGTATAAAAGTAAGAAAAAAAATCCCCTAAACTTCAAAACCCATTACGTGAACCAACCCCCCTTGCTATCCCAGCCAGTCCTTGCCCACCTACTACCGCCTATTGCCCCACCCACCTGCTGCCGCCCCTCCTGCACCTCCGTCGGCTACCACACTTAGCCACCTTAGTCAGTCCCGTCTCTTCCCCTTCTTTCTCTTTTCCCCTTGTTTTTCCTTGTTTTTATGTACTAGTATAATATGTGATCTGAAATTATGTATATGGTGGTTTTTTTAGTTATTCTTATTAGATTTTATATGCGGGATTCGAATTGGGTTTTGTTTTGGTTCGTAATTTGGTAAGTTTAATCCATAAGAACATATCATAGGAGGCACATCCAAAATTTCATGTGTTTATTTCTTAATTAATTGTATAATTAGGTGTATATATATATATATATATATATATATATATATATATAGTAAAAGATTTAGTGGAGTTTTAAGTGTATATAAAGAGAATGGCAGTAACGTATATGGTTTGTTCAATTGGTGAATTCATTAAGATTAAAATAATGTTGATTTTTTTACTTAGAAATCTTTAGTGGTATTGGAAAATTCATGGAGGTTAATATAATGTAGTTTATAATGCTTGTATTGTTAATTATAAATCGTGGGTTTGGGTGTAGTTGAGATTTTTGGATTGATTTGTGTTTGCTTGGGTGATTTCTTTTTGAGTGTGATGCTACTGATTTTTTATGGTTTGGGATGAGACTAGTCTTACGGTGGTTGAGATGAAATGATATAAGGGATGTGTTAGCCTAAGGGGCTAGTATCTTTCATTTCTTACTAAATCTAATTTGAGTCTCTAGTTGTAGTTATTTGATTGTAAAGTCTAAGGCTTTTGATATACTTTGTCCTCTTTGTATCGTGAACTCTTGATGTCTAATCATTATATCCAAGTTTTCCTCTTAACTAGGATAAATTTAACATGCTAAAAAAAGGGGGGAGGTGGTAGATATTTAACAGAGAAGCGATCTTTATATCAAACTTGGAACCATTTATAAAGATATCTTGAATCGTTTTTTTAGAATACTGTGGGTGAATGTGTACTTGTAGGAAAGTGTGTGGGTGTTTGATGTGCTCGTTTTAGAGCACGTTTACAACCCCATTTTAGTGTTGAGTCTCATGCTTTTATATTGGTTTTATGCACATTATATTCAATTTTACCTTGATATTGTCCTCGAGCTGTTTTTAGGTCATTTCAGGTGATTTCGAGGTAAAATGAGACGTGTTTGAGGTTTGGACACTTTTATCAAGAGTTTGGATGTGCATATCATAGCTTGGGCATGCGTTCCAATTCACTCCTAAAGATCCCATAAACTCCAAGAGCCATTAGACACTTCAAAGGAGTTGTTCAGCAAGGTCCAGGTTCAGATTCGACCGAATATGACATCCATTCGATCGCATGGAAGACAGGAACTCGAGCACATAAATCAAGCTCTCGGGAATAGCCGAATGAACACTCATTCGGCCAAATCAAGGCCCATTCGGCCGAATGGTGGACAGGGTGAGAAAAGTCGAGGCTTCTGATATGGGCGAATGAAGAATCATTCGGCCAAATACACCTCTCTTTCGGCCGAATCTACACCATATTCTGCCAAATGGAGACTTTTTTCGAAGTTTTTGGTTTTTTTCCTTAGCCGGCGCTCGAGGGTTTTTCTATGGTTTTACCCCTTATGTCCCTAGGGTATAAATACCCTCTTGCTCTGTAAATAACCCTCATGCCTACTTTGAGAGCTTTTGTGCCTCAATCTAGAACATCACTTTAAAGCTTTTCATTTCATTCATGCATTAGTTTAGATTTACAGCTTTCGTTGTTCTCGTTTTCAAGCTTTGTCTTTCGGATTTGGATTCTCTTTCGTTCACGCTATTTCATTTATGCAAGGTATCGATTCTTTTCTGTTTTATTTCGTTTAATGCTTTCAAGTATTGTTTTTCTGAATTTCATTCCTCTTGCTATTATCGTTGTTTCATTTACAGTTTTAATAGAGTAGTTGTCGGTTTTGTTATAGGTCTTCGTTTTTCGTTCTCTTGTTCATTACATTCAATTTGTTCGTCCTTTCAATCATGTTCTTTTTCGTTGTTTATGCCCTAGTATTTATTACTATGTGTGAGTAGTTTTCTTAGGGGTTTGATTGGTGAAACCCTAGGTTGACTCATTCTTCATGCGTAGAGTTAGGATTTGAGATTGTTGATGATTGATTGATATTCGATGCGAATCTTGTCCTGCCACTCCTTTAGAAACATAGGGCGATTATAGGTTGTTCGTGTGATTTATAGGGTCACAAACTTCCTCTCGTCATCTTGAGTGTCATGATTCATTGTTAATTGATTTCTCCTAATTTAGCGTATTGATAGTTTGATTGTCCTTCCTAGGGTGGAACTGATCTGTCCCCGTTTTCCTTCCATAGCTAATTATCGTTTTAATTCTTGCTTTATTTTTATGTTATTAGTATAGTTCTATCCAATCTCCATATAAACCCTTTGCATCAAGTCTAGAAACTATCGCCCCTTGTCCTTGTGGTTCGATCCCTGACTTACCACTACACTAGTTGTAGTAGTATTAGGGTGTTTACAAATTCTGTTTGCATAACTATTCTTTTAGTTAAACGACCTAAAAGAACGGTTATCAGTGTTCCATGTCCAAATCTTAGTTATCTCTTTGGGTCTTGTGGTTGTTGGTATATTGGTTCGGGTTGTATTATTTGGTGTAGGAGAACATTTCGTAGAAGGTGCTTAATAATAGAGAAAGTGGCCAGCCATTTATTTTACTCAAGGTACGTATAAATTATGAAGAGCGTTACCATTAGGAGTATGATCTAGGGTGAAATACAAACTTAGTATCATGTTAGGGAACCTTTTGGGTGAGATTTTTTGGTTATTTATTTGAGAGAATTCATGTTCTTTATATTAGGGGCATGATTTAGTATTGTTGGTGAGAAATTGTTATTTATTAAATTAGTATTAATTTGTAAATTAATCCACGAGGTTTTTATTATTACTCTTTCATTACTGATAGTATGATAGGAGTGAAGGTGAATTTTTCAGTCTTAATTACAAGGGTAGTCGACTTTGTTCAATAGGTTTAACAGTTGATATTGAAATTAAAAAGGGTTAACAATTACAATATAAGAGAGATTGATTGTGTAACTGTAATGTTTGCATGTGTATGCTGTGGTGAATGTGTACATTGAGTTTAAACAGTAAATCACGTAAAGAGAAAGAGGATAAGCAATTAAACGCTAGGCTAGTGCACGTCTAGAGTATTGACAATCAGGGGTTGGAGCTTCACGGGATATTATCCATGGCTTTTATTGGAGGTCGTATGATCTACGAGTCTCTCTTTTTATAAAGTTTTAAAATTAAAAATCGGGGTTAGTTGAGATTTTATCAAGCTATGGTGACGGAGTCGCGCCTGTTTACTATCTGGATTTTATATTGTATTTTGATGCTCTCTGACTAGAGTGCATGGGTTATTTATTTATTTGATATCCTAATCAGGACATGGGGGAGATAATCTTTTCTATTGCTTGATCCAAGTAATTAATTAATTTATCATGTCAATTGAGTAAAATGTTGCATAATACGTTCTTACATCCTATACTTATTCTTATTTAATTTTTATTTCAACTCTTAAACTTTGTAATCTGTATGTTCTTAGCTTGTTGATTACGTACTTTGTTTGTTTTTGGTCATGACTTTTGCCTATAATTGACACTATGATGATCCAATACTTACATTTGTATTATTGAGGAGAAAATTATTAATAGGTATTCAAAAGAACATTCATGCATGGGTGGGTTGAGTGGAGCGTTGTTTTAATCACTAGTAAAATAACAAAGTTTTGTGGCATAATGTTTACTCAATATGCGGTGTCACTGACCTAGACTCGCTGCATATTGATTGGAACACTATTAATATGCGGCGTCAACATCTAGAACCCGCCACATATTAATAGTAATTCGATTAATATGCGGCGTACGATACTCACACCTGCCGCATATTAGTCTGGCCTTTATAAAAAACAATCGGCATTGCTTCTGTTTACTTCGAATTTCCTCACTTCGCATTTCTTCACTTTGCATCTTCCTCTCTTCATGTTCTTGCGCCTCCGAATTCTTGCCATCCCACCTTAGTATTCTTGCCAACCTACCTTCGAACTAACCCCTCACTTTGTCGAGCATTTGGGTCATTTTGGGTTATGTTTATTGGGTCGCCGTCATCGTCTCCTCACCCTCTCCTCCGGCCGCCATATCGTGCAACCTTTTCCAAAGGTATTGTGTGATTTATTCTTTTTATTTGTTTATTTTGTTTTCTATACATGGTTGTGAACATTTTAGGTGTTTACGGTTAGTGGAATGGGCTAGTTAGTATTCATATTATTAAGAATTGAATTATGTTGGAATTGAATTATGTTAGTATTCATATTATTAAGAATTGAGTTAGTATGTTATTTGAATTAATTTGTATATTAATTAGAATTAGGTTATGTTAGATATAGAGTGTTTATATATGAATTGGTTATGTATATTAGTTTGAATTGATTTAGTTAACACATATGTATATTAGTTTAAATTGATTTGGCAATGTTTATGAATTAGTAAATGGCATTGTGTGTTGGATGTGGTTGTATATAAATTCATATAAATAGGTTTGAAAATCTATTTTCGAAATTGGGAAATGTTGAATTTACAAAGGAAACTCTGCCAAGTTTTTTGTAGAATTTGTAGTGATTTACAAAGTATAGAACAAAAATAATATCGCTAGAAGAATTTAGTAACTTAAACTATAAAGTGAGTGTTTGTGGGTCATTGTGGAGTTTTCTTAACCTTATTTTTGGTAAGCTACTTGAGGACCATTTAGGTACAATTATATATATAACTATGCGTAAACTTGGGTGTTGATTAGATTGTTATTTAATCTCTTACATGTTAAATAGGGCATAACACAAATTATGGATCAAAATTGGATGTATGGTAATCGTGCTTCATTGGAGTTTATGAATGAAGTAGAGGAGTTTTGTAGACAAGCGTTAAAACACCTAAATAACATTGGAGATGATAAGGTGTGTTTCCCTTGTGTTGATTGTGATAATGTGAATATAGTTAGTAGTATAAGAGAGTTGAGGGACCATATGATCCGGCGTGGTTTAGGCAACAATACCACGTATGGGTATGGCATGGTGAGGTTCCTGCTTCTAATGACATGGGGTCGTGTTCTAACGAGATTCTCATTCATCAAGTTGAGCTAGACCATCGTGGCCATTTAGAATCAGATGACGGTGAAGATGTTGATGCCGAGAAGAAAGATGATGGGGAGGATGAATTGGAGGATAATGACCCTAGTGATGAAGATCAAATAGATGAAATGCTTAAAAGGGTTAGGGATCAATTTGGTAGTCAATCTCATACTTTTGAGCATTTGTGGGAGGCTGCTAAGAAACCATTGTATCTTGAATTTACTAAATACACTAAGTTGTCTGCCACATCAACGTTGTTTAACTTGAAAGCGAAATATGGTTGGACTGATACTAGTTTCACAACCTTATTGAAAAAATTAGGGGACATGTTTTCAGAGGGTAATGATTTGCCGATATCCACGTACTATACGAAGAAGTTAATGTGTCCCCTTGGGTTAGAGTATAATAAGATTGATGTCTGTCCGAATGATTGCATATTGTATCAAAATGAGTATGTAGAGTTCATTCAATGTCCTAAATGTGGGCAGTCACATTACAAACTCCCACATGGGATAGAGCCTGTAGTGGGGATTAAAGGTCCTAGCATAAAGGTGTTGTGGTACTTTCCCATAATACCAAGGTTCAAGCATTTGTTTTCGATTAAGAGCGATGCAAAGAATTTGAGATGGCATGCAGAGAAGAGGAAGAAAGATGGGATGATTCGACATCCTGCCGATTCTCCCCAATGTAAAACAATTGATGAATCTTTTAAGGCTTTTGGCAGGGTAGATATGAACCTATGACTTGGTCTCTGCACAGATGGAATGAATCCTTTTGGTACCTTAAGCAGTTAACATAGCACATGGCCTGTTTTATTAGTGATATATAATTTTAGCCCTTGGTTATGCATGAAGCGTAAGTATGTTATGTTATCACTTCTAATATCAGGGCCCAAGCAACCTGGGAATGACATTGATGTTTATCTTGCTCCCCTTATTGAAGATTTATAGTTGTTATGGGATAAAGGTATATCAGTGTATGATGCCTATGCTGAAGAGACTTTTACCCTCCGTGCCATGCTATTGTTTGCCATCAATGACTTTTCAGCCTATGGGAACTTATCGTGGTATAAGGTGAAGGGAAACAAAGACTCTCTGATTTGTGTGGATGATATGGACTCAAATTATATTGACATATTGTGGGAAACAAGTGTATCTCATGCATCAGAGGTTCTTGAATAGGTTTTATCCTTATCATAAGAGAAATATCTCATTTAATGGTAAAGTTGAGCAACATAGAGCCCCTATACCGTTGACTGGCAGTGAGTTTTATGACATTGTGAAAGGAATAGATAATGTGTTCAGGAAAAGTTTGAAATATAGAGATGTTCAGGGGTTATGTAAGAAACAGTCAATAATTTGGCAACTTCAATATTGGAAGTATTTACCCATTAGACATTGTCTTGATGTTATGCACATAGAAAAGAATGTTTGTGATACCATCTTAGAGACGCTGTTGAATATACCTCGTAAGACTAAGGATGGTCCTAATGTTAGGAGAGATATGCAGACGATGAAGATTCGATCCAAGTTTTGGCCTAAAGACAAAACTCCTAGGAATGGAAAAGGCAAATCCACGTATCTTCCTCCGGCTTGTTACACTTTGTCCCGAGAAGAGAAGAGGATATTTTGTTAGTGTCTGTATGGGATCAAGTTTCCTAGTGGGTATTCATCCAATTTAAAGAACTTTGTATCAATGAAAGATCTGAAATTAGTGGGTATGAAGTCTCATGATTGTCATGTTATGATGCAAGTGTTTCTACCAATTGCCATCCGCCATATGTTGCCCAAGCATGTTCGGGATTCTATCACTAGACTTTGCTCTTTTTTCAATACAATATGGAGCAAGGAGCTTGATCCGTCACTAAACTTTGAATATAACTGTTTCCTTTTTTACTTTTACTTGTCCTTCCACCTTCATCGTAGTCCTCTACTTTCCTATAAAATGATTTGTTTCCTCTGTTCTTTTTGGAACTTTTATGAGAAAAAGATGGAGAATTTTTCTATGGGAAAGAGAACAAGGAATTAAAGAGGTAAAATAGTGATGGAACGAAATAAAAGGGCGCATATTGCTGCGGTTAGGAAGTAGCAGTCAATGAAAGAGACTGATGAAGGTGGTAGTAGCCGAATAAAAGATAAAAATATGGGGGTTTTGATGGGTGACAATGAGGTTGTAATGATTGATGGAGAAGAGTTTTTAATAAGGGTTATTGGATTCAAGAGATTTAACCCCTGTTGGAAACTGTTCTTCACCAATCACAACAACTTCATTGTCATCCATCAAAACCCTCAAATTTTGATCTTCCATTCGGGTAGTACCACTCGTAAAGCCTCTTTAATCGATTACCACATCCTAACCGCACCAAGACGTGCCCTTTTATTTTGGTTCATCACCATTTTAGCTCTTTGACTCCTTGTTCTCTTTTCAGCTGATAAATTCTCCATCTTTTCTTCATAATAGTAGAAAACAAACAGACCCTAACAGAGCATTTTATTAGAATCATGAGCAATGTGATGAAGGCGGAAGAGCAGGAGAATGGAACATAGGAAACGTTATGAATTACACCATTAGTCGGTCAGGCAGAAGAGGTTTTGGGTATAAAATGACCTAAACACTTGAAATACATCGATATGAGTCAATATATCTCAAATAAGGTGGTTTTGGGTCGATATTGGCGTAATTCCGCTAGAAATTGGCCCAAACATATTGAATAGGATGATACGAGTCAATATAGGTTAAATGGGATTAGTTTTGGGTAAAAAATGACATATTTACCGTAGAACATGTCATAAACACTTGAAATACATCGATTTGAGTCAAACTCAGTTAAACAAGAGAGGTTTTGGGTATAAAATGACTAATCATTTGAAATACAACGATATGAGTCAATATATCTCAAATAGGGGGGTTTCGGGTTGATATTGGCGTATTTTCACTAGAATTTGACCCAAACACATCGAATAGGACGATATGAGTCAATATAGGTCAAATGGGATCAGTTCTGGGTAGAAAATGACGTATTTACCATAGAACTTGTCATAAACACTTGAAGTACATCGATTTGAGTCAAACTCGGTCAAACGGGAGAGGTTTTGGGTATAAAATGACATAAACACGTTAAATACATTGATATGAGTCAATATATCTCAAATAGGGCGGTTCCGGGTTTATATTGACATATTATCTTTAGAAATTAGCCCAAACACTTCGAATAGGATGATATGAGTCAATATAGGTCAAATGGGATCGGTTTTGGGTAGAAAATGACGTATTTACCCTAGAATATGTCATAAACACTTGATATACATCGATTTGAGTCAAAATCGGTCAAATAGGAGAGGTTTTGAGTATAGAATGACCTAAATACTTCAAATACATTGATTTGAGTCAATATAGGTCGAATGGGATCAGTTTTGGGTAGAAAGTGACGTATTTAACGTGATTCTAACAATGAGTCAATATATATAGGTCGGATTTGTAATTGGAACCATATATGTTTGAACTATACTTTTCATATACATTGCATCATATATACACTTTATTGATATGGTAATCAATATTAGGTATGCAAAGGATTCAACGAGGAGCCCTTCTCCACAGAAGAAATCGATGTCGTTCGCAACAAACTGGCCAAGTATTGGACATATAACTTTTTTTAGATTATGTGCATCACCTTTTTGTGTATTTTGTAGTTTTTATACATCAAGCTCATTATTTGTGTCGTAGTTTTGATGTCACTTAATGGTTGATTTTACCACCCTATTAGTATATATAATTGAGAGATGGATCATCATGTGTATATATGTATCTTGGTTGGCAGAAATTGCAAATGTAATATAGCAGGTTTGGATCTTGAAATTTGGGCGTAGTAGGGATCAAATTAAAGCGTACCAAAAAAAAACATTTATATGCAGCGGGTGTCCCCAAGACCTGCCGCATATTTCTCTATTATAGGACCTTTTTCAATCTGACAAGATAAGTATGCGGCGTTTCTAGGATAAGTGACGCCGCATATTATTCATTAATATGTGGCGTGACTTAGCCTAGAACCGCCGCATATTAATCATTAAAATGCGGCGTATTTTTTACGCCACAAATTAAATAGATTAATTTGCTGCTATATCAATTGCAGCTAGCCTTTTGACGCCACATATGGTACTAAAAACCCCACCGTATATTAATCATTTTCTACTAGTGAATTTAGATTTCAGAGTAAGTTACGTTCGTTTGATTTGAGTTTAGATTGTTGGTTTGTGATGTGAGTTGAATGTTATTTTGGTAGATTACAGTAAAGGCCTTAGTGGTTCTAGTTTATTATGCTGTTTTATGGTTAGTTCCAAATATGTAGGGCCATATGAAGAAATTTTTCAGCGTGTAGGAAGCGCAGCCTATAAGTTAGCCTAATCGACGGAGTTCGAGAAAATGCACGACGTATTTCATATTTTTCAGCTGAAGAAATACGTACCAAGCGAAACCCATGTTCTACAACTAGAGGCTATTTAATTGAACGAATGCCTAACCTATAAAGAAAGACCAGTCAAGATCTTGAATCAAAAAGTGCGGAGTATCCAAAATAAAGACATACGAATGGTAAAAGTCATGTGGTCTAACCATGAGTATGAAGAAGCTACCTGGGAAACCGAAGATGCGATGAAACAAAAATATCCCAAGCTATTCGACGAGGTGAGTTACGGGTAGACATGGCTATGGGGCTGGGCCGGGCTGGGGGGAGGGGACCGGATTCAGACCGGTCTAGGGGGCGGGTCGGTCCGAACCGGGCTAGGGTTGGGGTTTTGGGATTCGGTACCGAATCGAACCGAATCGAAAACGAATCACGAATCGAATCGAATCACAAACCGAATCGAACCGAATCACAAACCGAATCGAAATGAATTGTGAACGAATCGAACCGAATCATAAACGAATCAAACCGAATCGAACCGAATCCTGACCGAATCGAACCAAATCACGAAACGAATCAAACCGAATTACATTTTTTTTTCTTTATTAAGTATTATTAAATTAATTACGTATATTTACCTAATTTTATATTTACGTATTAGAAAATCTAAAATATTTCAAATAAATGAACTAATTCACTTTTTAGAAAATCAAATAAAGTATATTTCACATTTTATATTTCAAATATAATTTCATATTTCATATACTAAAATAAGTAAACTAAAATCAAAATTTTATATTTCATATTTCATATACTAAAAAAAGTAAACTAAAATCATATTCCATACTTCACTTTTAAGAAAATCAAAATTTAATTCAACATGTTTTGGGGGTTGGGATAAGAAGAAAGGGCTTGCACTTAATTTAGAAAATCAAAGTGTAATTAAATAATTAAATATTTATTTTCAAAATTAAGTTGCCTACGTATCCCGAAGGAATCAAAGCCCACGTAGTTCTGTTACATACTTGTAGGGGTGCTTGTGCGGTTGTGCTTAGCCTAATTAGGGACAGACCCCGAACCTCCTTCACCTGTTGGATTGTCGCTTGATTCGCTTGTGTCCATCATCATCCAAGGATCATCTTCGTCGTTGTCCTCCTCCCTCAATCCTTGGGTCCTACGCTCCGCCTAATCCCAATCTTTCTTACCAACGCATATTTCTATGCTTTCGGGAGATAAGCGGGATCTCTTCTCGTCAAGAACACGTCTACCTGCACTAAAAGCAGACTCGGAATCAATAGAGGAGGCGGGAATTGCAAGGATATCCTTAACAATTCTCGCCAAAATGGGAAATTGCCGTTCGTGATCGCGCCACCATTTAATAATTGAAAAATTAGTATCGGTTTCATGTTGGTAAGAAAGATATTCATTAATATTATAAAGTGAAGAAGAAGAAACTGATGTTTTTGATTTTTTTAAAATTCTACCAAGTATTGGTTGCCATCGCGTAGCGGAACTTCCACTAGAAGAAGATACATTTTCGGACGGTGCATAAATAGAAGCATAATGATCATATATACTAGCTAAAACATTTTTACATTTTTCTATATATGCATTGACATCGTATTGTAAACTTAAAGCATTATAATAAAATTCTAAACAGTTTTCTAAACCTACAGTCTTGACCCCGGGGATCAAGAATAGAAGCTATACCATATATGACGGGAAATTCACTAAAGTAGTTATACCATTTACTAAGCATACTTGTAATTACATCACTAACTTGAACGATGTTGAAATGCTCGGTAAGAGTGCTAACTACGGTAACACACTCTAATATAACTAAATGGATGTTAGGGTCATAAACGTAAGAGAAAATTTTGGTTGCGTGGTCAAAAGCTGCTAAAATGTCACCGATGTGAATTGCGGTATTCCAATGGAAATAAGTAATAAGGTCATCAGGAGTCGATCGGGTTTCGTTATAAATAATTGTCAAAATCTCATGGTATTTAATGGCTTCTTTTAACAATTTATATGTGGAGTTCCAACGGGTCAGTGTATCTAGACTCCATTGCTTCTTCCTAAGGCCTCTTTCCTTACACAAGGCCATGTACTTCCTCCGAACCGAGGCCATAATCCTAATCCATTTAATTACACTCCTAATAGGGTTAAGCAAGTCAGTTAACTCAGCTTAACCTTCTTGAACCGAGAGGTTCATAATATTTGCACAACAAAGAACATGTAATAGTTCTCCACTTTTTATCAACTGTAAGCTTGGTTCGGATATCAAATAATCTATACATTTTGTATTAGCTGAAGCATTATCTAATGAAAGTGAAAAAACTTTATCAAGTAAATGAAAGGTTTTAAGACAGTCTATTATCCTTACCTTAAGGTTGTACCCGATATGTCTCTCCTCCATAGCTTGAAAACAAATGATTCATTTTTGAATATACCACTCATCATCAATCCAATGGGCGGCTACACAAAGAAAAGGTTCACCAAAACAAGAGGTCCATGTATCACTAGGTGTAACACGACCGTTAAAAGTGCGAAACATTTCTATTAAAGTACTTCTATATTTATAATAAGCAGTTTGGGTATGGCGTTTAAGCGTGTTCCTAGGGACACGTCTATAAGCAGGTTGTGAAGTGGTTCTAGCGAAATGCTCAAAATTTAGACTCTCACTATAGCTAAAAGGTAATTCATCAGCAATGACAAAATTAGCCAATTCATCAATCATTTTATCTTGAAGATTGAGCTGCTCCAACGGATTCAGTTGCATCAAGGTTTATTGCGTGTACCCCGGTCAAGTGACGGGATAAGGTCCCCGTCCCATAACCGGTCTTCCATGTATAAGCGGCTATTGGCTTCTTTTCTAATTGCTTGCATACCAAGCAATAGCACATGAATTTCCTCCCTTTGGAAGAAGCATCGGTCATTAGGACCTTCTCAAAATATGGCCATACTTTGGAAGGTTTCTTTCTACATTGAGTAGACTCAGGTACTCCTTCATCACCATCACCATCACCATCACCTTCACCTTTATTAGTTAATTAACTAATTAATTAACATTATCAACCAAATATATCATAACTAATCAATTAACATAATCAACCAAATATATCATAACTAATTAAACATCAAGAACTCAATCTAACATAATCAAATAATATAACATTCATTAATTAGAAGTTTAATAGTTACCTTGTACAGTAGAAAAAAGAGGACGCCTCTGAGAAGTTGGAGTTTCGGGAATTTGAGGAGTACCCGGAGTACCGAAAAGTTGTTGCTCCAAGTTTTGAGCAAACTCCGTAGTATCATCGAAAGAACTGCTTACACTGAATCTACCTCTTGAATCCATTTTCTCTTAGAATTTGTAGTAATAAACAACTAAATTAAGAATAATAAACCAACTATTTAAGATAACTAATGAAGATTAAGAGCGTACTTAAGAAGAAGATTAGTACTAATAATTAAGCTAATTATAATTAGTAAAGATTGAATGATTGAAAGAGTTGAGAGAGATTTTGGTGAGGATGGAAGCCGAATTGTGGTGTTTTTATAAGGCAAATCCAACGGTCAAATAACGGCTACTTTGCAACAGTTATGCAAACAAGATACAACAATCACAAAGAAATATAAGAGTTAGGAGACCAAGAAATTAAGTTTTAGGGTTAGTAATAATGTAAAGTATGATGCATGATGATTTGGAGAGATTTACTTAATCAAATGAAGAAGTGAGTCTAAAGAGACCTTTCTCCATGGCATACTCCAACTTGAAAATGAGTCTAGTTTGAGAGGCATTTATGGTTTAGCATTAAAACATCGTTGATATATAGATAAATAGACAAGATCAAGGTATGAATTATGAGGCTTTGACAAGAAATTAGCCTTAAGGGTAACTCTTGAATGTATATTCAAGTAGATGTGCATCTAGGGTTTGCTCATAAAAGGTGAGCCAAGTGTCAAGTCTAGTAAGATTAGAGATGTCCAAAATCTTTACATCATACACTAAGTAAAAGAGGAAAAAGAGACATGAAATAACTTACAATAAATAAAATGCTAGGGAGATGGGTTGTTTGAATGGTTAAGAGGAGATTAATCCATAAGGATTATTCCTAAAGTATGATGCTCAACATTAGGGTTTGAGACTTAACTTAGTGAAGTAGGAGTTACTCCTTGTTCTTCATATCATAGGTAAAAAGGAGACATTGAAAATAAAATTGTATGACTTGAAATTAAGAGCCTATGAAGTATTATGAATCTTTATTAGATCAAGACTTATGAAAGTGCATAAAAATTAGAATAAATGTTCATGTAAGAGGGGATTACTCCTCACACAATCATCATAAAAGAGTTAGATTAAGGCATTGAATGAGAATCAAATCATCAAATCCAACTACTAGCTAAACAAGGGAGTAGAAGTAGACAAAGCATTAAACGAAATGAAAGAGATTAGGGTCCTCAGTGTCTACTATTGATGATAGTTCCTTTACTTAATTCTTGGTGGAATGCTTGATGAAGGAGTTATGATTACTTGTTGATCTAAGACAAGAGGAATGCCCTGAATGTTAGTAATTGTGTTTAAGAGTGCTTGAGAGTATGTGAGGGTATATTTTGGCAGAGTAACAATGCTCCATATTCTCCAAAAAAATGCTGACCCTTGGGACTGAAAATGCAGGGGTATATATAGGAAAAAGTCATTTTCTTAGGCATTGGATGCCAAGTTCGTGCGTCAGACGCCAATGTTGTGTGTCAAACGCTTAACTTGTGTATCGAGGGCTCAAAAGGAAATCTTTTTGTCAACTATAGAGAGGTTTGAAACAATTCATGAGTGCTTCTAGGGTGGCACAAAAGGCTTGGTGTCTAATGTGGTGGTTGGGCATCAAACGCTAGAACTGACAACTGATCAGATTCTATTTTAGTTCGGGCATTGGAAGCTAGACACTGGGGGGTCCATTGAATGCTTGAACTTGGGGTCAGACGCTTGGCCTTGGTGTTGGGCGCTCGCTTCAGACAATGATCTAGTTCATGCATTTGACAATCGGCTTCGAGCGTCATATAAAAATGCTCCAAGCATTAGGTTTTCCATAGAATTGACGAATTTGTTTTTTGAGGGTTTTTTGTTGACATTTTGGTCATGTGTTAGGGCCTAGGTTTGTGTTTGGGCCTTTTTGGGGTTTGTCTTTGAGGTGTTTTTTGGGATCACACTCGATATGCCATGACCGCCTTTATTTTTGCACTAATCAAAATGTATTTATTGCAAATCACTCCTAAAAAGATAAACAATGGAAAACTAGACTAGGTACCCATTAATCTGGAGGACTCTTAACTAAGTGATCACAAAAAACTAGATTGATGTGCAATAAACTTAATTTGCTCAACCCACTAAATTTATGGTGTGATTATCCCTTGTTTTTATATGCTTTGCCTAGGACTGAAATTAGATTTTGTTCTCCATCTCTATGTCACTTGTTTTCACATATTCTTAGATTGAAATAATAAGTTTCTCATTTCCAGACCTTCTCATGGTTCGAAAACCACTAATGTGAGTTATATTGGGATTCAAACCCAAGGGTTTCCAAACAACCCATAAGTATTTGGTGGTGACTCCTTGACCCTTTCAATGTCTCTAAGACGCATAGTCGATCCTTATTGATGTATAAAATAGTAGGGCACTAGTGGGGAGAGTAGTGATTTCTATGTTCAAAGGAAGTAGTGATCAACTCTTAGATGTTAACCTCTTAGATTCTTGGGGTGGTAGATTTTCTAGGATTGGAGCATTTGGAATAAGATTCTTAACTAGATTTTGAATCCTCCCAAATTGAGTTATTTCATTAATGTAGGTCATCCCCTTCTTGTACCATTTAGGATCGATACCTAGTGATGGGGCCAGGATATGGACTATTTCAATGAGGTAGACATCCTCGTCATCATTATCCTATATTCCATTTACTATGTCTCTTGGCCATAAGATTATAACTCTAGGGGATGGAACCTCAACTGGAATGATGAGTGAAAATGGGTCAAAAGAGGATCCATCTTCATAAATAGATAAGATGGTGAGAGGGCTCATTTTGTTGTTAGGCTTAGCCCTAAGAGGGACATATAACCCTCCATCATCCACCTTATTTTGGAGGAGACGCTTGAATCAAATGCATTCTTCAATGTCATGACCCTTGTCTCGATAGAGCTTATAAAACTTGCTTAAGTTTCATTTAGCACTCCTTTTGTCCATAGGAGGATTCTTTGTTAGACCAATAGGTTCAATATGACCGATGTTGGTTAGGTGATCAAATGCATTAGAATAAGTCATTCTTAGATAGGAGAAGACCATGTAAGGAAGATTTTGGAAACCACCTTATTTGGTGTTGTTGTTGTAAAGAAAGTTACCCTAAGATCTTAGGTTTCCTAGGGAGTTGACTTCGTAAGTGATCTCTGATGTAGAGTAATTTTTAGATATTTTACCCTTCCAAGCTTGGCTGTTTCAAGGAGTAGGGTTCATCATCAAGTCGTCTTCAATGTTCGTGTCAATGATGTAATAATGTTTGAAGGATTCAAGGCCCAATTACTTTGTATGGTTATTGTACTATATGGTTATTGTACTTGGGATGGAAGTTTGAGATAAAAGTTCTCACAAGCTCTTTTTCAAGTGGCCTTGAGATCTTTTAAGAGGTCATCCCTTTCTAGCAGTTGAGGTAGGTCATGAACCCTTTGCTCTAGCCTTGTATAATGACTTCTAACTCCTTGAGAGTTGTCTAAAGTTAAGACATTCGGATGGTGCTAGTTCATGAAAGCATTAATCACATCCTCCCAGGTTTTTTTCCCTTGTCCTTGAGAGGGTAGAAATTTATTTGGTAGATTGGTTTTAGAAACATATGAAAGATGATAGGGAATTATTGTGGTTCTACCCCCTAGATGTTGGTGGCCTTAAAGTTGCGCAGATGATAACAAGGATCATTAGTGGACTAACTTGGTAATGTTGTCAGCTGAAAATTTTTCTTGGAGGCCAACCTTTCCCTTTAGCTTGTTGTTGTTAGTTGTGTCAAATTATTGTCCACTATTGGTGAATTAGTGGACCATTCCTTTGATTTATCGTGCCATATAGCTAGGTCATTGGCACTCTCAACTTGCTCGAGTCAAGCATTCATCCTCAGAGGGACTTGGTGATTTTGTTGACCGCAACCAAGAGATGGGCCATCTGTTCTAGAGTGGTCATAATATGAAGAGAAGGGTAAGGAGAGATCAGAGACGGAGTGGATGCTAACTCAAAAACTGGCAATAGCTGTTGTGGTGACTTCCTCTTCAATCTTTGACTAAGCCTTCTTAACCAAACTGACAAATTCCTAAAAAGACAAAATCTTCAAGACTTTGCACATGAGACACTAGGACTTGAATCAATTAGGGTTAAGTGATTTTGGGATTAGAGCCAAGAGAGACGATACACATGCATGATGCAATTACAAGTATGATGTAAGTACACAATCACCTTAATGCGTATGATGCGCGACCTGGTTTTAGGAGTTAGCCTCCTTAATAATAATGATTCCAAATGTATAAGATAGACTCGATATGCATACAGTCAATACATATTGCTCGTGTTAGGGTTATGTCATTTTTTTGTTGCTCAAGGGTAGTTTAAGAATTTCTCCACGTGAGGAAATTGTGGATTTTTGCCGGTGTAATTTCGAGATTTTACCCCCACATAATATTTTAGTGGGAAGGTCATGTTTTTACCAATTGGATGGTTTAATTTCTAATTGTCACACCAATAGAATTTTCAGTGGGAAGGTTAGAGCCTTACCAATAGAAGGGGTAATTTTAGGATTTTAGCCCAATAAAGTTTAGGTGGGAAGGTCAAGGCCTTGCTAGTGGGTGGAGTTTCAAAGGTAAATTTAGGATTTTAATGGGCAGCAATTCAAGAGTAAATTCTGGTTTGTACCTGGTGACTATTTAGGGATAAATTCAGGAGTTTACTAAGGACTTAAGGCAGTTTGGAGATAATTTTGGGATTTTACCAGGATATAAGGACATTTTAGTGCTAAGGTAGGATTTTTACTAGGGATATTTCAGAGATAAGGTTAGCTTTTTACCATTGCTTAGGATATTTTAGAGGTAATTTTGGGATTTTACCGAGGACATGACATATCGGGGGTAAGGTAGGCGTTTTAACGTCATTTCGGAGGTAAATTCGGAATTTTATTGGGGACATGGGATGTTTTGAGGGTAAGGTAGACTTTTTACCGTAGCTAGCTAGGATCAATTCATAGGTAAATTTGGGATTTTATCTGGGGCCTAAGCCATTAAGGAGATAAGGTAGGATTTTTATCGGTGGCTATGGACATTTTAGAGGAGAGGCATGGTTTTCCCCTAGTTTTGATAACTTTGGATCATTTAAGCAATGAGGTTATGTTTTCATCTTGTTTGAGGTAATTTGAGAGGTAATGTTGGGATTTAAGTCATTTTGTTAGGTAAGGCCGGATTTTATCGTGTTTGTGTGATTTTGAATGGTAAAGTTGGGATTTTACCGTGTTTGGGTAATTTTAGTAGGGTGAGGTCAGGATTTCAGGCAACTTGGTTGGGAATGACGTGGACATGATGGGACATAATGAGACTATGGATGAACATGATGTAGTATAAATGCAGTTTTGATGCATGAAATGATATAAATGCTCCTAGTTGGTGATCATGGACCAAGGATGCATGTAATTCATATTTTAGGGCTTTATGTTTCCCTAGGGTGTTTCAATGCTAGATTCCAATGTTAGTGAAAAAATTAGTAATAACACACTGCACATAGTCAGGCTAGCATGGATGAATGAAGGGGACAAATCAAGTCTCTACCTAGCCAAGGTTCTAAGTTTAACATGAACTAGGCTTGGTTAACATGAATCAAAGGGTTCATGGCTTTGAGGTAGATCCATTTACCAAGATCCACTACTCGAAAGAGGCTAAAGTAAGAGGACAACCCCCCCCCCCCCCTCCCCCCCCCCCCTCCCCAACACAACACCTTGAGCTCGTGCTAAGTTACACGGTTTAGTAAGATTTAGAAAAGCCAAAGGTCGGGCCAGGAGCCTTAATCGGTCATTGACTAATCTTTGACTTATAATTTGTCTCAAATTTAGAACACATTTGTATGAGACGGAATCCTAGGGTGTTACTTCCACACACGGAGAGTTACATGAATAGAAGGCAAGTATGCCAAACACAATCTCAAGCCAATTACAAGCACAAAACCAAATTTTTTTTTTGCTCATTAGCATGCATAGCAAAGTATGCTTTATGCATACAAAACCCTATAGAATCACCAAGTTTATAGGGGCTTAAAATAGTTTAAAGGCTCAAGGAACCTAGCAAGGTTTCGGGTGGATAATTCGATGAATGAATTGCCACAAGAGTGCTCAGTATTTTTAAAATGTAACCTCCTTTTTATGAAGAAAAGAGGAAGGGAATTTCCCCCACTAGTGCCCTACTGTATTTCCACATCAATAAGGATTAGCTATGTAGCTTAGTGACATTGAAATGGGTCAAAGAGTCGCCACCAACATTTTTGGGTTGTTTGGTCACCCTGGGTTTGAATCCCAATTTGCCTTATATAAGTGGTCTTCAAACCTTTAGAATGCTCTGCGCAAGGAATTGGCATAAAGATGGAGAACAAATTAGAATAAGTCCTAAGGAAAACATGCAAAACAAAAGATAAACACACTCTAAATTAGGTGGGTTGAGCAAGTTAAGTTTAATGCACATAAATCTAGTTTTCGGTGATCACTATCTATATAAAGAGTCTTCAATATTAATGGGTACCTATGTCCGGTTTTCTATTGTTTATCTTATTAGGCGTGACATTTGCATTCAATAGGTCTTGATTAGTGCAAAAATAAAGGGGATTATGCAATCTTATTACAAAATAAGGGTTATGTACATAAGATACAACAATCACAGTAAATAATAAAAGTGAAGAGACAAGAGAAAAAGTGTTAGGGTTAGCAAGATGCAAAGTAAGTATTATAGATGATGAGTTTGAGAGATTATATTAATCAAATGAAGAAGGAAGCCTAAAGAGACTTTTCCTCATGATGTACTCCAACTTAGAAATGAGTCTAACTCAAGTGACATTATGATTTAGCCATAAAAATTCATTGAATTTGAATGTGAAAAATAGAAATCAAAGTATGGATTATGAAATCTAAAGTAAGAAATTAATCGAGCCTTTAAATCACTACTAAACATGTATTTAAGTATGATACACACTTAAGATTTGCTTATAAAAATGGGTTAAGAGATAAGTCTAGTAAGATTAGAGATGTCTATATCTTTACATCATAGACTAAAATGAAAATAAAATAGACAAAATGTAAGTAAATTTCAATAATTAAATATAAGAGAGAAGGATTGAAAAATATTAAGAGGAGACCAATCCATGAGGATGGTTCCTAGATTATGATGCTCAACATTAGGGTTTTGAGACTTAACTAAGTGAAGTAAGAGTTTCTCCTTATTCTTCACATTATTGGCACAAGAGACATTGAAATAAATTTGTAGGAGTTGATCATAAGAGACTATCAAAAGTGATGACTCTTTAGTTTATCAAGGCTCATGGAAATTACATAAAAATATAAAATAAGTGTTCATGTGAGAAGGGTTTACACCCCACACCATCATCACAAAAGGGCTAGATTATGACCTTTGACTAGTAAGGAACCACAAAGTGAAGTACTAGATAAAGAAGGGAGTAGAAGTAGACAAATTAAGTAAAGTTTTGAAATAGATTAGGGTCCTTGATGCTTAAAGTTAAAGATTATGCCTTTGGTTGAGTCTTAGTTGAGTGGTTGTTGAAGAAGTAATGGTTGCTTGTTAATCTAAGGCCTATGGTATGTCTTAAATGCTAGTATTTGTGTTTGATTTGTGTCCAAGAGTGTTGGAGGATGTATTTTGATAAAGTAATGGTGCTATGAATTTCTCAAAATATTAACCCTTTGGCCAAAAAATGAGGCGTATTTATTAGTAAAAATGAGTTGGTTTCCTGAGTGTTGGACGCCAAGTCATGCGCCAAAGCGAATAGTGGGCGCTTAGAAAATGAATCTTTTGCTTAACTGCATAGAAGCTCAAAATGAGACAGGAGCACTTTTGGGGTGCGCATAAGGCTAGGCATCTAACGCCAAGGCTATGTGTTAAATGCTGGAACTAACAATTGATTAAATATCATTTCAGTTCAAGAGCTAGAAACTGGATGGGCGTTGGATGCCTTCTTCTTGCATTAGATGTGTGTTGTGCACTAAACACCTTTACTTGGCATTAGATGCCCTATGCCGGCGTTTAACAATAGATTCTAACTAAGATTCAGTTCTTGGGCTTGAAGCCTTGCTTTAAGCATCAAGAGATTGTGCTCTAAGCTTCAGGTTTTGCATAGGATTAAGGGTTAATTTGAAGGGTATTTCATTGGCATTTGAGTCATGTGTTTAGGCTATTTTGTTTTGGGCTTGGGATTGTGTTTAAGCCATTTTGAAGTTTGATATTGAGGTATTTTTAGGGTAATATGCACTCAAACTCAATCCAAGCAAAGTACTACCTTTTTTTTTGTTCATTATCAAACCGCCTCACGGGGAGACATGATTTCATGTAACAAGTGCATTTGATTTTTCTACCTTATTTAACCCATTTTCCCTATGTTTATTCTACTTTTATGCATGTTTTGTTTGTGTGGTGTAGGATCATAGTAGACATGAGAACAAGTGAGGCAAATAGCAAGATTAATGAGGAAAAACAAGAAAAAAGAGCAAAGAGACATCTTAACTAATAGCCTAGAGGCCTCCTAGAACATTTAAAGCCAAGCGGCTGCTCAGAAGCAATAGCAAGCAGCTGATCAGTTCAAAAATGCTCAAAGACCAAACAGTTCAAGAGGGCGGCAAGCGATCATCCTAAGGGCGTTTAAAAGGAAGAAGTTCCATTCGAGTTGGCACTTATGCATAAAACTAAGTGACCACTTAAATTAGGTCACTTTAAAGCTTGATAACTTTCTAAGGTGGCCGCTCATCACTTTAAATAAGTGCCCGCTCAGTTCGATCTCTAAGCAATTCCCTGGATTTCTTAAAATCTTTTCATTAGGGTTTAGGGGTATTATTAGGGGGAAAGTAATAAGACATCAGTAGACACAAAAAAAGAGAGCACTAGAGTAGATAATAGTTCCTTTGTATTCATTATAACTGTCCTTGTTTTGCAATAAATTCTTGTTTATGGTTTAAGCCTTTGAAGCATGGTTGTTTACCATTGAATCGATTAAAATTTATGAGTAATTTATAGCATTCTTCTTTACTTTGATTTCATACTTTATGATAAGTCCCAACTATAATTATAAATTTAAGGTAGTTTAGGTCTTTTTGCATGTAATTATTCGCAATTTAGTTTAGTTTTGATCAAATTCTTTTCTTTTGCTATCATATGATGTGTTCACGGGTTTTTGTAGTGTTTGTGTTATTTTTTAGGATCCCCGAGGACTCAATGTAAGAGAACAAGTTCAAGATCTATGAGAGGATCCTACGAGGTTTAATCTAGATGAAGAACATGAAGTTATGGGAACCTAAACTAAGGATGAAGCAAAGAAGTAGAATAGGAGTCCAAATCAAGGAGACTAGGTAAAGTATGTAGAGGACTCGACCAAGTGGAGGCATAAAAATAGGCAGTAAGTGGCTTCTAGGTAAAATAGTGAAGAAAGGAAGGACACTCAATCAAATGTAAAGAGCACTCGATTAAGTCCTCCCTCATTGGCCAAATCTGACCTGCATTGAGAAATTAAAGAAAGAAGATACACTCGACCAAGTGCCATATGTACTCGATCAAGTGCCCTCTATTGGGCTAATTTTCTGCGCATCTTTTAGTCAAGCCTAATTGTTTTTTTTTATATATTTTTATAACTTTTCTAGGTTATGAAGGACAATTAGAATACACTACTTCTTAGGTTTTATTGAGTTTTTACTATAGTTTTCTCTTAAATAATCTTTAGTTTTCCTATTGTCATTTAGTTTAAATTAAAACATTAAATATGCTACACAATCTAGCCTTTTGAAGAACGATTTTTATTTGTTTTATATTCACTCCTCTAGTATTTTGTTCTCCCAATTGATTTAGTATAATCTTATTTATTAATCATGTTTTTTTTATTATTCCTTATGTTGTTTTTACAATCAATATGTGTGAGTAATTCTCTTATCTAGGATCCTGATGAACCCAAATATGGGTTAAGCATAGATAAATCTGTAAACTTGAATCCCAATGCATAAAAGAATTCTTTTAATCTATGATTAGCTTTAATACCATTAAAAGGCTAGACATAGTTGATTAATGGCATAGATTATGTTTACAGCAAGAGTTGATTCATAATCAAAACTAGAATTATAGGTTAAGGTGTGAGTGATGATCATGAAAATAAACCTCATTACCATTAGGACTTTATGAATGATGTATCTAATGTCTTCTTATTTCTTTACTCCACAAAATTAGGTATGATTGTTTTAGGGGGAAGCTATTGATACTCAAGAGAGATAGTACTATTTAGGGCTCCTTCGTCATAGGAATCGCATTATGTGTTAAATTTGAGGGATTTGGATAGAAATCTATATCTAAGTCATATTTGTGGGAATTTGTTGTCCTCGAGGTTTATCTTATATTAATATTGGTCCTAGTTATAATTTGTGTCCTAGTCCAATTTAGCTTATTTCCTAGTTTAGATTAGAATCTACCAAATTTCCAACATAAAATATGTCCATCGGACAAATTCTGTCGGAAAAAGGCATATTTTCCGAGGGAAAATAATCCGTAAAAAATTGGGGAATTTCCGACAGATTTATACAATTTCCGATGGAAATAACCATCAGAAAATTTTTGACGGTTTGAAACTGTCGGAGACAGTAAATTCCGATGGATTTCCGAAGGAAAATGCCGTCGGAAAATGGTTTGACCTTAAATACCATTTTCTGACGGATTTCTGATAGAGAATTCCGTCGGAAAATGGTTTTCTGATGGAAGTTGCGATGGAAAAGTCCGTCGGAAAGTTTTCGGATCTAAATTCCGAAATGCATTGTCTTCGTCATTTCGTCTTCACCCCACCACTTCTTCGTTTCTTCATTTCGTCGGCATCATCCCCCACCCCCGCTGTCAACCTCACCACCCTAAATCCGGTTAGTTTTGTTAATGTTAATGTTTATGTTTATGTTTATTTATTAGTTTAATTTTTAATATGTAATGTTAATGTTAATGTTAATGTTAGTTTATTAGTTTAATTTTTAATATAATGTAGGTTGATTATTGATATGTTAATTATGTTTTTATGTTAGTTTAATTAGTTTAATTTTTAATATAATGTATGTTGGTTATTAATATGTTAATTATGTTTTTATGTTAGTTTAATTAGTTTAGTTTATTAGTATAACATATATGTTAGTTAAGTTTAGTTTAGTTTAGTTTAATTTAGTATAATGTATATGTTAGTTTAATTTAGTATAATTTAGTATAATGTATATGTTTAGTTTTTATGTCTATGTTAGTTTAGTATAACGTACATTAGTTTAGTATAATGTATGTTTGTTTAGTTTAGTTTATATTAGTATAATGTATGTTATTAGTTTAGTATAATGTACGTTAATTTAGTTTAGTTTAGTTTAGTGTAGTATATGTTAGTTTAGTTTGGTATAATATATGTATGTATGTTAGTTTAGTTATAGGTTAGATTGATAAGAAATGTGAAAAATAGGCGAGGTAGAACCCTTTTCGGCCCCCTTTCCCTCGAAAATCACGAACATCGTTCCAAAACTTAGTGAAATGCTTCTAAGGTTCGTTTTTAATGCATGAACACTTGTAACTAGGCTATATTGGTATGTTAATGCAAGTTATAGGTTAGTTTGATAAGAAATGTGAAAAATAGGCGAGGTAGAACTCTTTTCGGCCCCTTTTCCCTCAAAAATCACGAATATCGTCCCAAAACTTAGTGAAATGCTTCTAAGGTTCGTTTTCTATTCATGAACACTTGTAACTAGGCTATATTGGTATGTTAGTGCAAGTTATAGGTTAGTTTGATAAGAAATGTGAAAAATAGGCGAGGTAGAACCCTTTTCGGCCCTTTTTCCCTCGTAAATCACGAACATCGTCCCAAAACTTAGTGAAATGCTTCTAAGGTTCGTTTTCAATTCATGAACACTTGTAACTAGGCTATATTGGTATGGTAGTGCAAGTTATAGGTTAGTTTGATAAGAAATGTGAAAAATAGGCGAGTTAGAACCCTTTATTTTGACCTCTTTTCTCTTGAAACATCATTAATTCGGCCCCTTTTCCCTCGTAAATCACGAACATCGTCCCAAAACTTAGTGAAATGCTTCTAAGGTTCGTTTTCAATTCATAAACACTTGTAACTAGGCTATATTGGTATGGTAGTGCAAGTTATAGGTTAGTTTGATAAGAAATGTGAAAAATAGGCGAGTTAGAACCCTTTATTTTGACCTCTTTTCTCTTGAAACATCATAATTTCTTAATATATCTTGTCAATTTTCTGCAGGAAACATATCATAAAATGGTTGAGGAAGCAAGTAGTCAAGAGTCCTCTAAAAGCCAGGATGAACTGTATTGGGATGCAGTAGACGGGCGTAACAAGAAAGGCTGAGTAAGGGGGCTTGGTCGAGGTGCTGAGTTGTACTATCATTCCCATTCCTAAAGATTTGGGTTCTCTCAGCAGTACCACCTGCCGCCTTCTGTTGTGGCTGAGATCGAGGCTAGGGTGCAAGCTTAAATGCAGGCCCAGGTACAGGCTCAGATGGCAGAACTTGAGCGGAGGAACAAAGAGATGATGGATGAGATGTTGAGTCGCATGACCGGAATCAACACTCCTTTCACTTGTTCCATGATGCTGCCGCAGCAGCCGCGAGACCCTTGGGACGACGACCCCGGTTGTGGGGGAGGCTGGGCTTCTTTTCCCGTCATGTAGCTTTTTGTTTCTTTTCTCGTTTTGCACATAATTTGAGATACAATTTAGGTTATCCAAACTAAATGTAATAATTATAATTATTAATTTATATTGATTGATTTATTTTCAAATGAAATTTTATTATATTTTAAACAGATTGCACTAGCGAAGAACAGGTCAATGTACAGGGGGAAGTGGAAGCAAAAAATAAAAAAAAAAAACATTTTTTTCGACGGACATATTTTCTGACGGAGTAATTCCATCGGAAAATTCCCCATTTATCGACGGATTTTTCGGTCGAAAAATATGTTTTTTCCAACGGATTACCTAGTCTGTCGGAAATTTCCTATGGAAAATTTCACCCCCCAGTCAACAATCTCCGACGCATTTTTTTCGCCAGAGATTCCGTCGGGACGTACATTTGCGTCGCAATTCCATCTGAAAATACCATTTTTTGACGAGGGTTTTTCAACACAGACATTTTCCGACGGTATTCCGTCGGAAAATATGCTTAATTCTTGTTGTGAATCTCCTTAGTTTGTGACCTTCCTAGTAAAAATCAGAGTAGTAGATAGCAATAGATCTCTGATAGTCTCTTGGGATTTGGACCCTACTTACCCAAACTAAATTAGTGTAGGTGAATTGGTTATTTTTGATATGGTAGTGACAACGCCATCAAAATTTGGCGTCGTGGCCGAGGACTAGTGCTTTAATTTTTGTTGTCTTAGTTTTAGTTTCTATTAGGATTTTTTTTCCAAGGTAATTGCTTCAACTATTGTTTTTTTCTATTTAATCCTTTTGTTTTCAAGTCTTTTCTTTGCATGCATACTCAAACTATATGTTTTGAAGAGTTTATTTCCCTAGATCCTAAGATTAAGAACTTAGTAACAAAATAAAATAAATAGGAAACATGACTGAGAATCCACCTCAGAAAGTAGTGTTTGAGTATGTCATTATTAATCCTCAGACGATGTCAAGAATATCTTGGGTATATGTTATCACTGAACAATTTGAGTTGGAGCCTGCATTGATTCAGTTCATCTCAAGTGATTCATTTACATGGCTCCCCGTTGAGTGCCCCATTTCACACAATGAGATCTTTTTAGAGTAAAGTGACATTATAAAGATGAAACATTGCTTAGAAGATGCTATAAAGCTAAGACTCTTCCCTTCTCTTTAAGGGATAGAGCAAGGGAATGACTTAGGGATGAAGGTATGGGTACATTTGATACATGGCATAAGTTGGCTAAAGGCTTTCTTATGAAGTTCCTATATCAAGATAAGATCGCTAAGCTGATGGTTGAGATAGACAACTTTTAGCAGTTGTATGATGAGTCCCTCCATGAGATGTAGAGGAGGTTTAAAAGAATGCTGAAATGTTATCCTCATCATGGATTACAGAATTAGCTCTTGCTTTAAACATTCTACAATGGTTTAAACCATGATACCAAGTTGAATATCAATGAAGCTTCGGGGGTAGTATCCAGATGAATGATGCATAGGGTACCTTGGCCTTGATTGAAAAGATGGTTATACCGATACTTTATGTTCTTTAAGAATATATTATATAATGGAGTCATCTTATTCATTATTAAATTTTGATATCTTTAGGGTGGTAGCTTCCATACAAGCTCGTACGCAAAGTCTGGCAAATATACATGGGAAGTCTATTATGGTTGCATCTTGGGAGGTTTGTGGTATTATAGGGTATAATGTGAGCTAGTGTTAGTACACTACGGGTGATATGAGTGGTAAGAAAGTGAATTCCATCTACAATAACCCAAAAAGGTTATTTGATCCATTCTAAAACATTCATAATGAAGGTTGTAAGCAACATTCAAACTTCTTATACAAGAACACCTAAAATGTGTTAAACTTAGTCTAGAACCAAGCCCCATAGCCTAATAATTATCACTAGACACAAGGAGCATTAGGTTTTATTGTGACACTCCCATATAACCTATTTCCTTTTCAATAACCTTAAGCACCTCAAAAGTCAAATCTGGAAATTGTGTTTGAAGCTTTTGTAGCTCAATAAACTAGGTGCAATGAAAATAATAAGATGCAGTACACATAACTTACTGCTTATAATAAGACTATAGGGACTCAATTTGATCAATTTTCTCAATAGATAATTCATCTCTGAAAGTTTTCCAAACAAATCCCTAGAAACACTAAAACTCCTCCTAAGGAATAGGTGAATGTAGTGACCTTGAGGAGTGGTAAGGAATAGGTAGATCCAACAAAATGAGAGTATTAAAAACTATAGAAGAGATTAATGTCAAGGAGGAAGTTATTGAGAATGCTAAATAGGGAAAGAAGGAACCTTTATGTACTCTTGTGGAACCATATAAGTTATTTGTCCCTTTCCCCTAAAGATTGACACAAGCAAAGCTTGAGAAGAAGTATGAAAAGTTCCTTGATATTCTAAAGAACTTTTGCCTGAACATCCTAATCCTTGACATTATCTTTGAGATGCCCTCATATGCTAAGTTTTTGAGGGGAATACTCTAAAAGAAGAGGAAGGTTGAGTAAGATGTAATAGTGTCTCTTACAATAAAATATAGTGCAATAATTAAGAAAAAACTTCCTATGAAATGGGGTGATCAAAGAAGTTACTGTATTCCAGTCACATTAGGTAATATTATGATTAAGAATCCATTATATGACTTTGGATTTAGGGTAAACCTTATGCCTCTATCCCTGTATAAGAAAATCCACTTTAGTAAGCTGAAATCTACTCGTATCATTCTTCAATTAGTGAGATAGGATTATGAAATCAACTATAGGTACACTAAAAGATGTCCCTATTTATTTAGGGAAGTTTAATACACCATATGATTTTATGGAGATGGAAATAGAAGAGGATGAGCGAGATCTGATCATTTTAGGGAGACCATTATAGGGTACAACAGGTTCCATCAAAGATATGAAAATTATAAAATCACCTTTGAGGTAGGGGATGAAAAGGTAGAGTTTGTCTTAGCTTGTCAGGTGAAAAAACCTTTCATGAGTGCTCCAATATATAGGGTGGATCCTTTTAAAGATCCATAAAGTTTGAAACATAAGAACCAAGAGTTCACCCTTTAAGAAGGGTGAAAAAGGTTAAAAAGATTAAGGCGATGAGTGAGTTAGGATCACGAGGTAGATTTCGATTCAGTGCATATCTGGGAATGTTTAGGAAGGGTATGCATTTGAAGCATCATCAAAGTGGAGATCATGTCCATGGGAAGGCTATCCTTAGCCTTTCCGATCCATTATCATCAATTGGTTAGTAGTCAAGGGTTTGACCTTCTAACCCAAAAAACAAGTGCTTAATGGTAGGTGACCCATTTTTCTTACGTTTTATTGATTTTTCTGAATTTTTCTTGGCTTTTAAGTGTGTTATGTGCTTTTGTTTTTATTTTATAGGTTTTAGGTCATGAGGATCATTAGAGGAAAATATTTAGTGATCCTTACACTTTGAAACATTATTGGAGTTTTAAGGAAGGCTATACAAGCAAGGGAAACTAAAGGGTAGTGGAAATCTACAAGAAATTACTAACACTCGATTGAGGGCCATGTCATTTCTTCAAAAATTATCACTCTAGAAGAATGGTGAAAGTTAGAAATATTAGAGGACACTCAATCGAGTGTGTAGAGAACTCGATTGATTGCCCTCTAAAAATAGTAGTTATGCCTGATTTCCAAAAGTTCAACAATTGTGATTTTTGTAAGGGGATGGATCAAGTGCCAAGCACACTCGATCAAGTGTCCCTTGATATGGGCATAATAAACATAAGTGAGAGCCTGATTTTTCACTCTTGGCTTTCATTACTCATAAACTCACACACTTCTTTTCTACTCCAAACCTCAAACTCTCACTCAATCCTCAGGTCCACTACACCAAACATCAAAAACAATCAAAATCCTTTAACCTTTTTCAATTTCCAACTAAAATTTACTTTAAATTCCTCCTGATGTATCCAAAATACCTAAAACCCCTAGATTTTTTAAGGGAATTGGGTGGATTTGAAAGTTCCATACACATTTTAGAAGGTGTTTGCAAGTGTTCTTAGTGGTATTTATCTCTACAAACATTTGAATCACTCTAACCCTCCCATTCCAAAATTTTCACTAGAAAGACGGAAAGAAGCCTCCTCGCAAAGGAATCAATTGATATTGATTATGATAGGGAAAAAGACAAAGTAAAAGCAAAGAAGGCCGATGCCCTATTTTCTTTAAAAGTTATATTTCTTACATTTTTTTGATTTTTTCAATACATTTTGCTTGGATGTATGTTGTTTTAGAATTGTGTTTTAGATTATATTTTGATTGTTGGATTTTTGTTATAAGATTAGCTTTAGTTTGTTTATAGTAAAACCTAGGTTGACCTAGAAACCTTAAACCATCCTTTCCCCCTATTACCTAGTGTTCCTTAGTGCCTTGGATTAACCAACATGCCTCTAAGAAGAAGCTCATCTAGAAGACAATATAAGCCCCTTTCCCATTATAGTCAAAGTGCCCCCAAAGGAAACCTACGAGATTGACTTAAGGTAAAATAAGGATTATATGTGTAATTTCATTTAAAATAGCAATACGAGCCTAATTGCGACTCTTTTTTATGATCCATCGGCCGTTAGGGCCTTGGGAGTCAATGGAATAGTTCATGAATTGTCTCTTAGTTTGGGCGAGAGTGCCTTCGTAACTTACATACCCAAAACTATACAAATCTAATCCTAGATATCCTCTCAACTTTTAATGTCAACCATAGGGTTGCTGATAATACACCTACAAGGATTTTCTATAATGTTATTGGTAATATGATGCGGTTCACCTTAGACGATGCCCATTAGCCCTTAGGTTTACCCTTTAATGAGCTTCTTATAACTCAATACCCTAGCTTAAGAGACTACCAAGATAATTTCTTTGATTAGTTAGGGGATAGGGTGAAAACCCAATATCAAGCATGAATGTTGATTAAAGTATGGAATTGGTTCATTGATGAATATAATATGATATTTCAATGTTAGGTTTTGGTTGGATCCTAGATTTGGCCATATCGATCGGTTTTATCCATTCATGTTCCTAAATGAAAGACATTGAAAATTGTTGATTTGGCTAGTGAGCCTAATGTTGGATTATTCACTTTCGAGCTATTGGTTTGTTGTTCAGTCCCTATTGTGTTGCTTGGGTTGCTTTAGATGAAAATTAGGCGAGGAATCCTAATTGTAGTGCTTGTTTCCTTGCGATGTTTTTGGATATAAACCACTTCTCTACAGCATGTTTTTGGTGCGATTCATAAGTCGATAGATAGTTAACCCCATGGTATCTCATTTTCATGTTTAATTTCATGCTTTAGATTATTCATGTTACGAGTTGGTGTTGAATCCCAAAACCCTTAGCATTTTACCTATTTAGTTTAGTTGCTTAGTTAACCTTGTATTAGTACTTTAGTTAGAATTAGAGTCCTTTCCCAGTCTAGTTCGAGTTAGCTTGTAGTTTAACTGCTAAATATTGGTGTCTAATAGAAGCCATTCTCTGTAGATCACAACCCTTGCCCAATACTAGTAATAGGTAAAGTCAAGGTTTTCTAATAGTGGGTGTCATAGCGACCGATTTATTCCCCTATCAAATGAGATTAGTTGGAGAATCTTCATTTAGATTTTGCTATTATAAAAATTTAGCATCAAAAGTTTATGAAGATCAAATTTTGCTTCAATAAATCAGTAATTTCCATCAAAAGATCAATAACTCCAAAAATTCTCCAGGTACCTAGCATGATCTTACTAAGGAGTAGATTATAATTGGTCATAAAGTTTTGGGATAAAGGCTAAAAGGATGCACTTAAAACTAATTAGGAAGGGGTAATCATATAAAGCAACATAGTGAGAAGGGTAGTCGTTAAAGACACAATCACCTGCCGAAAAGATTTTGACACTTGGGGGGAGATGGGCTATAGATTTGAAGGATTCTAGGTCTTCTACATGGAGTAAGATGGACTCACCGGTTGATGGGACAATCAACAAAGAGGAAGATCGTTCTTCTTTTTGTTGTTGAGTCTTCTTCTTTGACATCGCAACATCGACGCAAAGAGATCCCCTACTAGATGTATCACTCTTTCCCATAATTTGGTGTGAATTAATGAAATGCACGAAGGATGAAAGAAGAAGTTACTTGAACTCAACGGATTGAACCCGTTAGAAAATGGTTGCGCTGTAGAATTTGGGAAGAAGGGAAAGAAAAGAAAACAATAGAAGAACAAAAAGGCTAAGGGCACTTAAATACTTATGTCGATTGGCAGTTGAGAACATTTAAAGAAGTTTTAAAAATTGAGAACACTAGAAGTTGGAGGGTTCCAGGTCTCTTCAATTTTTGGGGCAATTGTTATGGGTGAAAAAACCACGTGCTTCGCATGATGTGACGTGAAGGTTGATCGACGTGTAGAGTTACTAGACGTAAGAGAATTACCAGATGAACCATAACAGTTAATAAATGAGGATGAGTAGTTACAAACACATAATGATTGTAACCGTCAGCGAGATTCTAAGTGACTATTGCGACAAGATAATAATGGGGAATGGCTGAAGTAAAGACAACATGATATAAGGCATAAATCACTCTCAATCTGTAACTATCGCCAACAAGTATAATGTAAGAGGGGAAGATATTTCTTATATAAGGGACTCAAAAGGGCTCAAAGGGGACATCCAACTACTAAGCATATTACAACAATAAAACTCTAATACACACTCTCCAAGTACATCCTTTCCAAAGATCTCATCCATTGTCACTTAGATATTCAACTATTATATGATTATATCTATATGTACTCAACGTTGTCATAGTGAAACGGCCATGCATATTTCTCAAGTTTGGGTTTATTACGTCACCAATTTACTATGTCATTTGCATTATTTTATTTCTTTATTCTTCACGTCATCGCCTACGCGTAACTTAACTAGTTGTAAAATGTACCATTATTAAATTGGCACCAGTTGACAAATTTTGGCTGAAACAACTACTTAATTAGTCTGTTCGAATTTGATAAATTGAAAATATTGCCCTCCATAACAATCTCTATCCGTAACGGTTCTCGCAAATACTTAATCATGTGTTGTTGAAGAGCAAAAAAAATTTACAAAGTGGAGCTTTTGTACCTACCTATGCCTAGTTATTCGAGGTCTTCTCTTGTGAAAATTATAGCCTCTAGTAACCCTATCGAAGCCTATACGAATTCATCATTGATCCTCGAATATGCAGTACTATTAGTGGATCAAGTTGACAAAAGAGGATACTAAAGATATTGCAATTGAAGATGTGAAAGCTCCTCTCGAACTCAAAGATAGGAAAACAAACATTATTATGCTAAAGGCCTCAATTGCAATTAAGTAAAAGCACTATTGGTCAAAGAATCTCAGCAAATAGCAAAAGGATTTAATTTAGTCTCATTGCATAATTCTGATTCGTTCAAGCTTTTAGCAACTTGACCTATATGCCTATATATTAATATACTATGATCTCTTTTATTAATCAATTAGATATTTTTTTGGTAAAATGGAATAGAATTGAAGAAGCAACAACATTACGACTTAGGTTATCCTAGGTTGAACAATTTAGAAAAAAAAAAGATGATTTAGTTATGAGGTGATCGTAACCTATAAGCTTCACCAGTGGCAGATGTAACTGTTGTCTTGATGGATCAAATGACTCACTAGTCGGCTCCAAAAAAATTTGAATGCAATTTTTAGTATTATTATTTGGTTGTTTTGGTAAAAAAATTATTACATATTTGATTATCGATTATTACTTATCAGACGAAAAATTCTGAATCTGCTACTGAGCTTTACAATAAACATTGTCCATGTTGATGATGATACATGACTTCATTAGCCACTTGATGTCGTCTAGAAAACTGTGCAACTTCCCAAGAAGACTAGAATTGATTTGTTTAGAAATTAGCACTAATCATTTATTTGATTTGGTAAAATTGTGGCATTGTTTTCAAGTTGGCATAGATAATTGGCAATCCTTGTCTATGTTAGCATCAATCTTTTCGTACAAAAGGAGAACTTCTTGTTCAATTTTTTGAATCCAATTCCAAATACAGATTTTTAAATCACTGACGACTTTGACAGATCCTATGTCGAATAATCCCAGTACTTAAAGTAGATTATAAGAGTAAAGACGAGGTTTCCCATTTGGTCCCCTCTTTTAATTTATACCCTTATGTCATACAACTTGAACAACATGCTTTATATATAATTAGAAAAATCAGATTCACTGACTATTTAACTACAAATAAATATATTAGTATCTCCTTCAATAAAGAATCATCATCTATATGAAGTCTAAGAATATTCCCACTAGCAGAAATTCCCACTTGTTTCATATGTTTGCAGGGTGACGAATTTGCCAAGAAAAATAAGAGACTACATATGTTAGAATTTATTACTCTTTAATGCCAAATGGCCGAGATTCATATCTTTCTGTCATTATAAAAATCCATGTGAGACGTTTTTAAAATTATATTCTTTCTAAGATCTAATTAAGTAACAAAAAAGTAGCACTTACTCTGTAGTAATTATTACATATAACTGTTTTTGAGGGATTTTTTGTGCAACTTTTATTTGTAATCCATATTGCACAGTAAACTTATAAGAATTAGATTAAGTATTAAAGGTCATAATAAAAAATATCTATTTTATTCATTATATTAGGTGTTCAATTTAGGTGGTGGATAAGAGAATGAGAATGGTTAAAGTATAAAATTATTACAATTCAGAAATTAGAAGTTTTAAACATATATAAAGAAGATATTATTTCAAAAGAAAAAGAAGGAGGTTGTCCAGAATATATATTCAAGATATGCAACAATATATATCTTAGAGGGTAATTCAATAATTTTCTATCATTTTCTTAAAGTTGTACTTTTAAGAAATAAAATTGCACTATTACAAATGAAGTTGTACTTATTGAATACGAAATTGTATAAGAAAATTGAAAATTCTACTATTTGCAAATGAGTTGTACTTATAAAATATAAAATTTTATTTTTAGGAAATGAAGTTGTGCATAGTTTCCCTATTTTTGTTATATTTCCTTTATTAAAAAAATTTTTGAAATATATTTACAAACCTATCTCATACATATATTTATAATTTCCCGAAACGAAGTAGGAAATTTTAGAGATATTTATAATTTCCCAAAACGAAGTAGGAAATTTTAGAGGAAAATATTGCATATGGCTACTTCTCGGATGATTTACAAATGCACCCCTTTTCGGATTAGCCACCTCAGTAGCTTGGATCCATTTTACACTCTGACAACCCAAGTTCGTATTTGGTGTTACCTATTTCACTTTGTAGCTCCTCTAGCTAGTCAACTAAACTTTAACCAACTAAACTAGTTGACATCCACAATAATATTAATGACTTGATTAGTATTTTGCAACATTAACCAAGGTGAAACATGTAATATGGTATGTCTATCACATGCAAACCTTTTTTTAGACTAGAAGCATTAAATTTTAAAACACTGACTATACTTATTTTTCAAAGAAACAAGTAAAGAAAATGTTTTTTTTTGTTTGATTGAAGTAATAAATAATATATTAATACATTAGTAAAAAAATTTACTTATAAAAATATATTAGCTTACAGAAAACATATATTTACCATACTTTAATTAGATTTGTTATTTTATTGTTATTCCCTTTCTTTAGTCGCACTCACGTTGTAGTAAGAAAAATAATATAATAGTAAAAACAACTTAATATTCAATTTCTATATGACACCAATAAAAGATTGTCAGATAAGATTGTAACTACTTTTTATTGTCAGAATTTAGCACACCCTTTAATTTGAGGCAATTTAAACTACTAGTTTTTTTTTAATTATTATTATTATTATCGATAGTTGATTAGTTGTATAGTAGATCGATAACACCATCCTCATTCGTGACTAACAATATCGTCCAGCTTACATTATGAAAATTATGATTCAACATTGACTATGATTGAATTATCCATCATCTTCAGCATCACAATTGTACACCAATGCCATTGTCTTCGTCCTTCAACAAAAATACAATCTCTGTGGAATAAGAAATATTTCCATACAAAACCAAAACTAGATAATTGATGTATGCATACATCTTTTTTGTAAAATACCATGTAGACATAAAATCGTGTCTCTCCATATAGCGGTTCAATGATGAAATAACCCTGATGAGCAAACTTAACTTGGGTCGATATTGAGTATGTGTAAGCTTGAAAATACTTCAAAATTGAACCCTCGAAAGGCCTCAAACACAAACTCGAACCCAAGACACTTGACCTAAACACACAAATCTAAAGTCATTCACAAAACCACGCCCAAAATAAGTCCCTAAACCTGCAAAAAGCAGAAGCTTGGAGCTTTTTAACTCAACGCACGCAACATTACCAAACACCGACTCCATGCGTCGAACGCAACACAATGCCCAACGTCGAAGGTGGGCGTCAAACGCCCACTCCTAAGGTTCCAACGCCCCTTGGGCGTCAAACGCACAACCCTTGGGCATTTGACTCCCAGCTTTGCTCTAGCTCAGCTTCATCTCTACTCTTTTCAAGCTCATCCTTTGCAAGTGCCTGACGCACACTAGTAGAGAAATGTCTATTTGCTGCGGTTTTTTAGCTTTAAATGCTGCGATTATTAATACGAAACACATATAGGCGAAACACATAGAAAAACAATAAATGCTGCGGTTTTTTAGACGCAGCAACAAAACCATCAATTACTGCGGTTTTTTGGAAAAACCGTAGCAAATATATCTATTATTTGCTATAGTTTTACCAAAAACCCGCAGCAAATATTTTAAAAAAATATAAAAAAAATCATTTTTTAGCATTATTTACTGCGATTTTTTGGTAAAATCGCAGCAAATAATAGATATATTTGCTGCGGTTTTTCCAAAAAACCGCAGCAATTAATGGTTTCCAGAACAAAAAAAATTTAATAGGTCATTTTATGTGTTAATTTACATGCATATAAAAGTATATTATTAATAATTAATATCTCTCAAAATTGTTATATACTATTACAACACAACACATTTAATCAAGAACATAATCTGATCTAAGCTAAGAATATCATGCATAACGTGTTAAATAATATGTCATAAAAGATAAGAAAAGTTAAGAAATGATCAACCGTGAAGCATATAAATTCAATTCTATTATGACCACTCGTTTTGGCATGCAAAATCGCGATCTACCTTATTTTATACTCAAAATAAACAACCAATTCATTCTTCATAGATTTCGGGTGCTATTCCGAGGTTTCGGAAAGTTCGGAGAGACATATCTCTTAGCCCAGCAGTCCGAATGGTGTAATTTTTTTTGAAACCCCCTATTTTTAGAGGTACTACACAACTATGTTACCCTTTAGCAGACTCGGTGACATATTATTTGAAATATTGAAAAAAGACTTTGAGAAGCCATAATATTGGCTACGACAATCGAAATGGGGCATATAATATGTCTAACTTGTGTAATTTTTCGAGATCTACAGGGGAAAATCGTCCTTTGGTGGATTTTTCCACTTATTATCTCCAAAAAAGTCCTCTAACACCCTATAATCCATGATATTCGATTTTTTAGGCTTATTCCTTCATAAACACAACATATAACATACAGATCTGAACATATAAGAGTTTCTCATCTTCGCATTTATGTATTAACAAATTATGGAAAAAAAAATTTTAAAAAAATTATATAATAGAGTTCAAAGCATATACAAACCGTTAGATTTTGAACTTTAGAGTATGTAGAATTCTTCAAAATGGGAGAGATGAGTAAGCTTCAAGGCATATCCATGGAGGCACAAGTGGGAGAGAGGAGAAACTTAGGTAGTGGGTGTTATAAGGTTAGGGCTAAAGACGAAATGGCATGGGAAATAAACTTAGGGTTAGGTTTTTTTTCGTGCGCTAAAGTGTTGGGAGTCTCGAGAAGTTTCCGTATTTTGAAATGGCTTGGAAAAGAAAAGGATGGGTTTATATTATATATTAATGAACAAATGTTGCGGTTTATATATTAATGAACAAATGTTGCGGTTATTTAAATAACCGCAGCAATTATAACTACAAGTCCTGCGGCTATTTAAATAATCGCAGCACTGGTTCATTAATTTATTAACATTTTCCAAGCCATGAATATTTGCTACGGTTATTTAAAAACCCGCAGCACTTGTGTTATAATTGTTGCTTTTATTTTAAATAACCGTAGCAAATATTCATGGATATATTACATTTTCCAAGCCATTAGTAAGTGCTGCGGTTATTTAAATAACTGCAACACTTATGACCATGATATTTTTCCAGAATTCTTTTTTCCATGGGCATTTCATAACGGAAATAAATGCTGCGGTTTTTTTAATAACCGCAACACTTACAACCAAGAGTGTTGCGGTACCGCAACATTTGTAATAAATGCTGCGGTTTTTTAAATAACTGCAGTACTTGTGTTATAAGTGCTATAGTTATTTATATAACCGCAACATTTAGGTTCATGTGCTTCAAAATGTATTTAACCGCAGCAATTGAGATGAAGCAATTGCAGTGTTTTCTACTAGTGGCACAATCTTAGCATTTGACGTACAACCTATGAGCATCAGCTTGTCTCGTTTTAAACCTCACATCGTCGGAGAAAAAGATTCCTATTTGAGCATCTGACGCCCAATCCAGAGTCTGACGTATAAACTTGGGGTTCAACACTCAAGAAATCGACTCTTGTTTGTCAATAAATAGCCCCTCATTTGATGAGGAAAGGATCAAATTTTCTCAAAATCTTGAGGGTCGTCACCCTGTCAAAGTACACTCTCAAACACAATCAAAGCCACTCTAACATCTTCCATACTTAGAAAGGATCAATCCTAGCACATTTTGACACAACCAAGTTAGGAAAATTTACCTCTTCAACATATAATCAAGCAAGACTCAAGCAAAAGAACTCTCCTCAACAGTAAACACCAAGGACCCCTCTCAAATTTACTATATTTCTTTTATTTGTTGTCTACTTCTACTCCATTCACATCCTGGTCTATGGATCTAGTGGTTTACATCCTCTCAAGACCCTTAGATTAGAATCATGTTTGTGATGATTGTGTGAGGTACAAACCCCTCTCACGTGAACATCTATTTCAATATTTATGCAATTTATTATGAGCCTTGATCAACCAAAGAGTCATCACTCTTAATGGATGATCTCTTATGATCTACTCATACAACTTATTTTTGATGTCTCTTTTACCTATGATTTGAAGAGATAAGAGTAACTCCTACTTTACTAGATCAGGTCTCAAAACCCTAACTTTGAGCACATCATTCAAAAACCATATTCTTGTATTGGTTTCCTCTTAATCTCTTAAGCAACCCCTCTTCTTTGAGTTTTACTTATTACAAGATATTTTATGTCTCTTTTGCCTCTTTTTACTATAATGAAGATATTTGGACATCTCCATTCTCTCTAAAATCAATAAATGTTTGACCTATTTTAATGACAAAAACCTAAGAATGTATCATACTTGAATATGTATTTAGGTGTTAAGCTTAAGGCCCATTTCTTGTTCAACCATCATAAACCATTTTTTAATCTTGATTTTACCTCTTTATGTCAATGATGTTCTAAGGCTTAATCATAAATGCCTCTTGAACTAGACTCATTATCAAGTTGGAGTACATCATAGGGAAAAGTATCTTTAGGCTTTTTTCTTAATTTGATCTATTAATCTCTATAACTCACCATCATGTATAATAATTATATTGCATTCTAACTAATCTAACCTATTGACCCTTGACTCTTACCTCATATTACTTGTTTTGGTTGTTGTGGTTTCATACATAATCCTTACTTTGTATTGCAATTGCATGACCAAATTTCTCTTATGCATTAACCAAGATCTATTAAAATGCATTCACGCCTAATAAGATAAACTTGGATAACCAGCCATAGAGACCCTTAATCTTATGGACAATTAATAAGTGATAACCTAATTTAGACTTTGTGTGCATAATACTTAACTTGCCAACCAACTAAATTAGAGTGTGCTTTTCACTTGTTTGTGAATGTTTTCCTAGGAACTAAAAAATATTTGTTCTTTATCTCTAGCCAATTTCTTTGCACACATCCTCGGGTTGAAATAATTTGCTCATTCACGAACCTTCTCATTATTTGTAGACGATTCACATGAGTCATTTTGGGATTCAAACCCAAGGGTTATAAAAAAGGCCATAAATGTTTGGTGGCAATACCGAACCCATTTCAATGTCTCAAAGCCGCGTGCCTATCCTTAAAGATGTATAATATGGTAGGGAATTAGTGGGGGAGAGTCCCTTCCTCTTTTCTTCACCGAAAAGGGAAGGTTGTGTTGTAAAAAATCATGCTCTTTAGTGGCAATTCACTCATCAAATTTTCCACATGAAACCTTGTTGGTTTCCCAATCCTTTAAACTACATAAAAAATCCCCAACAAAATTGGTGATTCTACTAGGGATATATATCCCTAAAGATTACATGGTTATGCATGAAAATGAGCAACCCAAAAAATCTAGTTTGTGTGCTTGTAATTGGTTAGAGACTGTGTTTAGCATATTTGCATTCATGCATATAACTATCCTCATAAGGATATTGCACCCTAGGATTCCATCTCATACGAATGTGTTCGACATTCAAGACAAATTGGAAGTGGGATATTATCCAATAACGATTAAGACTCATGGCACAATCTTTGGCTTTTTCAAAGCTTACCAATCCCTAGCACTTAGCATACGCTCATGGCATTGTGTTGGGGGGGGGGGGGGGGTTAGGGTTATCCTATTACCTTAGCCTCTTTCAAGTAGTGGATCTTGGCAAATGGATCTTCCTCAAAGCATGTACCCTTTGACTCATGTATCCGAAGGAGCCTTAGCTAGGTGGAGACTTGTATTTGTTGTATTCATCCAAGCACGTTAGTGTGACTACATGAATTAGTGTGCTATTGCTATGTTATTTGCATTAACGTTGGAGTCTAGCTTTGCAAAAACCCTAGGAAACCTGAACCCATAAAATATGAATCAGAAGCATCCTTGGTCACGATCACTGATTAGCTCATTTGCATTATTTCATGCATCAAAACCACGTCATATCTATCCCTAGTCTCATTATTTCCCATCATGCCCGCGTCATACCTGACCATGCTGCCTGAAATCCTAGCTCCATGCTACAAAAATTACCCAAACATGGTAAAACACCAATCTAACCTCTCAAAAATGACCTAAACATGGTAAAATCCTAACCTTACCTCACAAAATGACACAAATCCCAACATTGCCTCTAAAATTGCCTCAAACTCGATGAAAACCAAACCTCATCTATCAAATGACCCAAAGCTATCAAATATTGAGGAAAACCATACCTCTCCTCTCCTCTCAAAAGACCCAAGCCACCAGTTAAAAGCCTACCTTACCACCGAAATGTTCTTAGCTATCGGTAAAAAAATCCTACCTTATCTCTGAAATGCCTTAAGCAACAATAACAAGCTTACCTTAAAATGCCTATCTTACCATGACATGTCCCAAGCACCAGTAAAAAGCATATCTTACCTTCAAAATGTTCCTAGCACCGGTAAAATTCGGAATTTACCTCCAAAATGTTTCAAGACATGGTAAGAAGCCTACCTTACCTCTGAAATATCTCATATCCTTGTAAAAAGCCTAGCCTCAAGTTTAAAATCATTTAATTTCTTTTGGTACAAATACTGCGATTATATAAATTCAAAGCACTTAATAGTTTGAAATATAAACTAATATCAAGTGTTGCGATTTTTGGAAAATCGCAGTACTTGAAACAACAAGTGCTACGGTTAATAAAAAAAACCGTAGCATTAGCAATAAATGTTGTGTTTTTTAATTAACCACAACACTTATAACTATTATATTCAAATCCACAAACACACCCATCAGTACCATGTACATAGCTCACGAAAACACAAGCAAGAAACTCTTAACTTCTCTAACCCTCTTCGAAGAATCCCTAAACCCTAACACCTAATCCCCCACAAAATTCCAAGCACCCAAATCGAAACCCATTATCCCAGTCCCTCACATTTCCTTCCCCATAATCCCTAACTTCAATAATTTGAAGCTCCTTCTTCTCTCCCCACTCGTAACATCCTCCATTGCTTTTGTTGCCCTCCCTCTATACCAAATTTGAAGAAGCATATAAACATTCTAATCCACGACATTTGGAGATTTTTTTTCTATTTTTTGGCAAAATTTCTAGGGTTTGTATACAAACTTTCTAGTGTTTTATTTTTTTTCGTGGATTTTTGGCAAAATTTCTAGGGTAGGTTGTGCATTATGTTGTTTTCCACTTCATTTAATTCTTAGTTTGATTATATGTGCTTCATTTTTCTGATTTTCATACCTATTAGCTTTCCACTTCATTTAATTTTAGTTTTGAAATTTACAGATTGACTTTGGGCCAATTTGATCATTTTTTGTGCTCCGAAGTGCATTTTGAAGACATCTAGATCTGCTTCTATATCAAGGTGCTTTTCGTGTTCAAAGTTATTTTGTTGAAGATATATGAAGCATAAATAAATATACAAGTTGTTCATGAAAAAGAATTACCATATAATTAGAGTTAGACAAATATATGAAGTCAAACTATTATATTTGTTGGACTATGGTTGATGACTAAAATATTTGTTTGACTTGATATAATGGTGGAAATAGGTTTGATGCAATGATAGGATATGTTGAAGTAGTCCCGTTATAGGGGAACCACTATCGAATTTTTTAGTGAAAATTATTGCACATGTCATCATTAGATGTACTAGTTCCTAGATAGGACATTATGGTCATGGAAGAAGATGTTACTCAACTTCTCACGGGAGACGAGTTGAATGTATATGTGATCCAAGTGTTCATGTTGTAAGATACCTAACCTATTCCTTAGTTCATATATATATATATATATATATATATATATATATATATATATATATATATATATATATAGACACACACACACACACACACATATATGTTTTCAACTCGATCTTTTTAATAAATGTTGTTATTTGTGAATGTTATTTTATGGCTTACTATGAGTTGGTCCAAGAAGAAGGACTAAGATCCATTGATTTCGTGTGCCCTGCTAGCATTTCTGCTACTATGGCATCTACTAATTAGGGATTTGTCACTTCTTACCTAATACCTTGAATGACCAGCAACTACAGCAAGCATTTCATCTTCTACCCATACTATGAAAGATATGTAATTCTTAACCTTTTTCATGTATGGATAGTTCGTATCTTGCCCCTATTTTAACCATTTTACCAGTCATTTCGTAGGTATCACGGGACATTACTGATTTTATCCTTAGAGAAAAGAACAATATATATTTTTTATCCTTTCAAAAGAAATTGTAATTTATCTATTAGGGATTTATTAAATACTTGAGTATGAGTTACATCTCTTATTTTAATTTAAGATTTACAATAAAAGTATAGTATGATATTGACTCCACTATTTTATTTCAACTGCAGTGCTTTCAAGAGAAATAAAGTTCAATCCGGACACTGAGTAGGAGTAAAGTTGAACTAGATTCTAGCTCAGGTACCATTTTGAGTCTGAATAACTTAATTAAGTAGAATTATGATTATGAAAGTAGTATTTGGGTATAAATGACTAAGTTTGACTTAAAATATGCATTTATCTGTCCAAATAGATCGCTATGAGTCAAAGTAGCTCAAATATATCAAGTATGACCTTAGAAAATGCCTAAATCGGTCCTAGATATCACTTTGAGTCTAAATAAGTCAAATAGGATGAATTTTGGCTTAGAAATTAGTATTTAGGTTGAAATGACCATGTTTGACCCAAGTGATGCATACATAGGTCCAAGTAGATAGTTTTGAGTCAAAATAACTCAAATAGATGAAGTATGACTTTAGAATATGCCTAAATCGGTCTAAATAGATCTGTTTAATTTACACCTTATCTGCTTTTCAAATGCAGCATCTTCAGCAAAAAGGTGGCACATAGTGTAGCTACTTTTTTGATGTGTTTTGTGTTTGACATCCTCCATATGCGTGCTAGTTATGAGGATCTTTCAATGGTATGATTTATAATCTTTTTCATAGTAAATTTTTGAGATCTATAGATACCTTGAGTTAAGAATAGATGGGTAGAGCTAAATGGAGAATGGATGTGAGTTGAATGGAGTTGGATGGGAATGAATGACCTTTAATATGTGATTGTGCTGGGATATTGTTCTTGATTGGAAACAGGTGCCTTTGTATTATAAAAATGGAAATAGGCCTAATTATAGATGAAACTCTGTAAAATTTACACTTGAAAGTGTGTCAAGAAGATGTTTCTGTTTTGTTTCATACTAATAACCTATCTTTTCTCAACTTTTTAGGCATTCTCACAAATGCCACACTCACCTGAGGAGCGGATGGAGATTAAGGAAATATGGGCTAAATTCTTCCTTGCATTTGGACAATTCTAATTAGGTAGCTCTTGTCGTTTGATTTTGTATATTATAACATTAGATTAGGTTTCTAGATTAGATTAGATTAGGTTGTTTCTTGATTAGATTATCATCATTAGGTTCTATTCCATATTATTTCATACACATTCTTAGCTTAGATTAGATTAGGTTTCTAGCTTGATCAGTTAATATAATTATTTGCACATTACTAATTTAGACTAAGTAAATTAGATTTGCAAATGTAACAATTTTGTGTGAATTTAATAATAAACATTTTAGAATATATCCATCTCTAACATAAGTCCTCTCTATTGGCAGTTGGTGTTAGAAGCAATATGCATGCAATTCTATTGGCATTAGGTATTAGTTAAGCTAAAAAAATCATAAGCACCAGAAAACCACAACATTTAAGGAACCAAGTGCTGCAGTTTTCTAGAAAACCACGGCATTTGATGCTTTAAATGTCGTGGTTCTCCAAAAACTTGCAACACATGTTAGGCTCAAATTAAAAAAATAATACATAAGTGCTGCGGTTTTCCTAGAAAACCGTAGCATTTATACTTTTTAATGACAACATTTTTACATATTCCACATGCTTCGCCTATATGTGCTTTGCCTATGTGTGATTCTCCTCAATAAGCGTAGCTTTTAAAGCTAGAAAATCCCATCATTTAAACATTTTTATTCTAGTGCTTACCTATGAAATGTCCTAAGCACTGGTAAAAATCCTACCTTACCTCTGAAATGTCTCAAGCCAAGGCTGAAATGTCCCATGTCCCCAGTAAAAAGCCTACCTTACCTTTGAAATGTCACAAGCACCTGTAAAAATCCTACCCCACCTCTGAAATGCCTCCAGCCACAGTAAAAAGCTTACCTTACCATCAAAATGCATCAAGCACTGGTAAAAAGCCTATCTTATCACTGAAATGTCCCAACCACCGATAAAGTTCTAACCTAACCACCAAAATGCCTCAAGCAGCAGTAAAAAGCCTACCACTGAAATGCCTCTAGCTATAGCTAAAATGCCTAACTTACATCCGAAACGTCCTAAGTCCCAGATAAAATCCAAAAGTTACCTTGGAAATGCCTCATGTCCCTGGTAAAATCCCAAGCTTACCTTCAAAATGTCTCATGTCTCTAGTAAAATTCTGAATTTATCCCCGAATTCTCTCACAAGTAAAATCCTAAATTTACCCCTAAATTGCCTCCCTGGTAAAAACTTGATTTCCTTTGAACCGTTGCACCAATAATACCCTAATTATCCCACCGCAACCCTAGTGGGATAAAATCCCAAAATTATGCCATCAACCGATACGACCTTGACCTTCCCACCGAAACCTTATTGGGGTAAAAACCTTAAATTACCCCATCAATTGGTAAGTCCTTGACCTTCCCACCGAAATCCTATTGGGTGAAAATCTAACATCGCCCCATCGAATTGGTAAAAACTCGACATTTCCACCAAAACCTTATGTGGGTAGAATCCCTAAATTACCCCTCAGCGGCAAAAACCCGAAGTTGCCCTATCGAGTAAAATTCCAAAATTACCCTTGAGCACCACAAAAGCCTTAATCTAGACATGGGCATTATGTTTTGAGTCCATGCATATCAAGTAAGTCTCATGCATCTGGAATCATAATGTAACGGAGGCTGACTCCCTAAACCAAACCAACATCATTTGCATTATAGGTGACTGTGTAGTTACATCATACTTATAATTGTATTATGCATCTATATGATCTCTCTTGATGCTAACCCACAAATACTCAACCCTAACAAAGTCAAGTCATTATCCCATATCCTTCTGCAAGAGTTCGCCGATTGGGTACAAAGAGTGGGTATAAGTTGAAGAGAACATCATCACCTCCTTTGTCAACCGATGGCCAAATACGGTCATGTTGTTTAGCCTTAAGAAAAAAGAGCTATAACTTATTTTTAATGTCTCTTTTACTTATGATGTGAAGAGCTAAGAGTAACTCCGACTTCCCTAGGTCAAGTATCAAAACCCTAACTTTGAGCACATCATTTAAGGGACCATCTTCATAGATTGATTTCCTCTTAGTCTCTCAAGCAACCCTTTTCCCTTGAATTTTACTTATTGCAAGATATTTCATGTCTCTTTTGCCTCTTTTCACTTAGTATATGACAAAGAGATTCAGACATCTCTATTCTCTCTAGACTCAATCAACATTTGACTCATTTTCATGAGCAAACCCTAAGTATGTATCATACTTGAATACGTATTTAGGAGCTAAGCATAAGGCTCATTTCTAGTTCAAGCATCATAAACCTTATTATGATCTTGATTTTGCCTATTTATGTCAATGATGTTCTAAGGCTAAATCCTAAATACCTCCTAAACTAGACTTTGTGTGCATAATACTTAACTTGCCATCCAACTAAATTAAAGTGTTCTTTTTATTTGTTTGTGCATGTTTGCTTAGGAACTAAAACTTACTTGTTCTCCATCACTAGCCAATTGCTTTGCACACCTCATCGGGGTGAAATAAGTTGCTCATTTCCGAAACTTCTCATGATTCGTAAACCATTCACATGAGTCATTTTGGGATTCAAACTCAAGGGTTTTCAAACAGCCCATAAATGTTCGGTGGCGATCCATGACCAATTTCTATGTGTCAAAGCCGTGTAACACCATGGAAATTTGGTAAAGTCAATTAGTCGATCCTTGAATTATTGTGAAAAAAAAAATCTTTCAACGGTATAAAAACCATTTGAAGTACTTTGTAAGATGAAGGCATTTGCCCTTTGGTGACATTCATAGTCACAGTATGATATGATTCTATTATACTAAAGCATGCAGTGTCCTGATTTTTGCTAAAGAGGGAAAAGAAAACGCTAAGCTTAATCATTATGAAGTCACACGAAACGACAAGCAACGAGGGAGTAATTGGATAAACACCAAATACAAAGGTTGCCCATAGATCGATCCAGAGGCTAATACGAGGAAACATTTATGTCCTCTGAAATTAGTTTGTGCAAATTGTTGCGTACGTCAAATTCTGAAACAAGTGGGACTTTGAGTCAACTCACAAGATGTTTGGAGTCAATTAAATTAAGCCTACTGGGCTACTAGCATGTAATTGGATAAAATATACGTTATGAAATGTCATTGTACTACATTTATTAATAACGAAAATAGTATTGAAGCCTTTAAAGTCTCTTCATTAAGAATAAAGGGCACCCAATACGAGGTTCAGCTAAATTTTTGGTCAAAATATATTAATTCTAATTTCCGAAAAATATCAGTAACAGGTAAACAAAAAACGTTTTATAATTATCAGAAATTCCGAAGAATTGGGGTTAGCTTTACAACGCCTTCACCTAATATAGTACTTAAGAGATTGTAAGATACCCTGTTTGATTTCATTTTATGGGTACAATAAAAAGTTTGAAACATGTCTCAAAATTCTTACAAAATATATGTTCCAAGTTTCCAAGCCCGTGCCCGGCCGTGCGACCATAACTATTATATGTAATTTTTAGTTTGTTGTAAATTTTGGGAATGTCAAAATAAGCTTCCAAGTACTCACAGCCGTACAAATCAAATCCAACTGTAAAAATTGTGTCCAAGTCCAAATATGAATTAAACTAAATCCAAGCTTATGTAGGCATTGGTTTTTTGGTCAGGTGACAAGTAAATCGGATGATAGGTTGAGTATAACCCAATCGGTTTATATATAGAGCAGTCAATTTTCAACTCGAACCGTGAACTTGACTATATTGATTCGATCCGTTCTAATCTAAACTGATTTAAAACCCGATAAGGTGTACCACGTAACCCGTACCGACCCAATCCAAATCCAACCTGGAAACTGATTTAACCCAAAATACAACTCGATCTGAACCGACTGTCTATAACCCAAATATAACTCGATTCTGAAATTACCCAACTCATTAACAACCCAATCCGATTGTAAAAATCGATTAGTAAAAACCTGAACCCGATTCAACCCGACAAGAAACCGAAAAGGCATAATTAATAGTGACCCTTAACCCAATTTAAGATGACATCTTCAAAATTAACCTATTAAAAATCCAGCAGTAGAGTTATCATATTCAAATCATATTTTCTTACAAATCATTAAGATTCTTAACAAATGACTTATTATTTCACAAAATTCCAACTTAAAAGCATAATTCAATATATGTGAAATATTGAAATACGTATGTTACATTCTAATAAAAAAATAAGATATTTCTACAAAATTAATGATAGGCACACAAAAGTTTTAAAATAGAATTTTGAATTATTTTATTTAAACTACTTAGTGAAAATTAAAAATATTGTTAAATGTACAAAACTGCAAAATAAGTCTATAGAATATCTAATAAAATAGATTTTTTATTTTTCATTAATTGGCATCCCCTTTATCTATTCAAACATAAAAACAACTAAAAACGTTCAAATATACTAATGGTGTTGATTAAGTTATTTAAATTCTAAGTAGATAGAATCATAGAATTCATAATCTCGTAATTTCATTATTATTTTTCTATGATACTTTAACTAGATGCAAAATCTTAATCAATTGTATATCACTTATAGATTTATAGTTAGTTAATTTTTATCATTTAATATGAAACGTTTGGTACACTAGTTGATTTTCAAGGCTTCATCCTTGATTGAAACGTTAATGGAGCATCACCATTAAGCCTTAATGGTATGGTTAACCATTATAACGATTATTGAAAAAGGATAACCGTGACTGTACCATTAAGTAATGGTAACCGATAAACGATTGACCGTTATTTAACGGTGAGGTTAACGTTTAACCACTTATAATTTAATTCTATTTTTATACACTTGTACACCTAATATTGTGAAACTACTTGTAAGATTCTTTAGCTCATTTGGATTTTCTACAACAATAATAATACATATGTACACAAGGTTTGATCATGTATAAAAAAAAATTGTGACATTCATTCATGTTTTAGAATTTTAGGTTTAGTTTTTTACAAAAAATAATAATATCGGTTAAAAATAATAATATCGGTTAACCATTACAAAAATTTTATAACCGCAACCGTTAATTCTTAACGGTTCGGTAAAATAACCATTAATATGAATCGGTTATACATCAACGGTTACAATTATTTTGCACATCCCTAGTTTTAACGATTTTGAATAAGATTATGATTTTTGGATATGATGGTTGATATTTTTATCAAAATAACAAATTCATACCTATATACTTTATTTGTATTGGTTTTAAATAAGTTGATGATTATGAGTTTTTAACAATTTATAGTTTTTTAAATTGTCCTTTTTTTTCTTTAAAAGAATAAAAAAAATAGGAACATTGTTGATAAAGGTTTATAGTTATAAGTGTAAATACTTTATTATGTAGGATTGCACGGTTCTATAATTCGATCAGATCCTGCCAAGCCTGTCATATCAAAATATAATCATGATCCTAACAACACTGTTTTTTGTCAAAGAGTTGCCAAGTATGTAATAGAAACTAATTATTCATGAATTTAAGCGAACTTGTATAATGCGATTTACTACATAATTGTAAAATAATTATGAATCAAACCAAATTGTTTCAAAATGGCCCAAAATAAACTATCTTAACCCGTCCAAATTGGCCTCGGCTAAAAGTCAAGCCAAACCCGAAATAAACCGTCTTAACCCGGTCAAACCCGTATCGAATCCGACTCAAACCGATTAAGTAAATAACCAATTGAACCTAATCTGATTATTAACCAAAAAAGTGAACCGAACCAAAAATAATTAACAACACGTTTCAACCCGACTCAACACTATTGAATCCATTAACACCGAACGAACCTTTATTGACAACCCAAACTGGCACCCTAGTGATCATGGAAGATATTCAAACAACAGTCAAATGATTGTTTTAATTTTCACTCTTGGCCACTAAATGAGGAAGTGATACAAATAGCTAAGAATGGAAGTCAGGCCACAGAGAAGGATTAATTGACCACCACATGATGAGCAAGTGATAACAGCATCTATCCTCACTTTCAACTTCTCGAAGATTATGTGCATTGGTCATTGGATTTATATTAGGCTGGGTCTCTTTCCATTTTGTTGGTAGCAATAGTACTAAAAGCTAGGGAAGTACCCGAAGTAACTAACTAGCTAGGCTAGAATAACGATTGCTGGAGTCATAGTTACTCGGTGGTCAGTGCCTAGCTCAATGCATGACAATGAAGTGCAAATAATGTGCCCAACATTAGGTTAAATTTTACAGTAAAGTGTTATTATTTGTAGCTGGGGCAAGTGTGATTGAGACTATTCAAAGTTGTTAGGTCGCCTTCTATACGTGTAAATGCTGGCTTTAGCGATATTGCCAAGGCTGGGGAGGCCATTATAATTCGGTTACCCCGAGCATTCATAGTAATGATTATCTTTATTGAATTTGCACAAAAAATATTCCATGATTAATAATATTCCTCTATCTAGTTAAATTGCTCTCTAGTCCTTCAAATAAGTTTCAAGTAGCGAAAATTCTTGTCCAAAAACCAAACTCAAACGCTGAATGTAAAAAGTGATGGTCTAACAAAGTATAGGGTTGTCAATTTGCTTTGTAGAAATAGATTCAATTTGATACTAACGCATATGGTACTAACAAGGTTTGGTTGATACGGGTTATCTATAGCTTTTGAGTTGGTTCAACTCAGTAATAACGATTTGGATTCGATGCTTAGTCAGATTCCGATCGATTCAGAGTGGATCGGATTCGGTTCAATTCATATTCAGTTTGAATCATGATTAGTTTTGTTTGAACGTGTTAAGATAATTTATTTCTAATTTGCTTGGGCTTTTGGTGGGGTCGATTCAGGTTCTGGTTTTAGTTTGAACGGGTTAAGATAATCTATGGGATAAGATAGATTTTTAGTCCTTTATTAGGATCATCTTATTAGGGATGAAATTCAAATTAGGTGTCGTGATCATTATGTTGTAAATTCATTTTACATTTATTTTTTAGTTCATGATTTTATTTTGACTTTTATTTTATTGTGTTATTCTCATATCATAACAAGTTATGACTTATTTTTTTCTCTTGTTGCTATAAAACAGTTGTTGATTATTTGACAATGACAATGTATTATTGTCTTAACCAGTGCTAGTAGGATCATGATTCTATTTTGATCGGAAGAACTTAGTAGGATCAAATTATTGAATCATGCAATCCTACATAATATAAAAGTTATGTCTTACTACTCTCAAATTTATCAATTATATGCTTTTTTTAATAGTGAAATTACACAGAAGATTCAATAATTTGATTATTTTCCCATAAAATAGATCATATTTATCAAATTATTTATTAATTGAATAATGTATAATGTATATGCTTATAAAATCATTGAAAAATTCACATATTCTTCAACTAATTGAAAACCAGCATAAATAAATATAAAGTTACTAATTTATTATTTCAATTGACTTATCAATTATCATATCTAAAACCCCCATCATAACTTAATATGGTTATCCCCATATACAATAACATCTCCATCTTCGTCATAATCTTCTTCAAAATCATTAAAACTAATTAATAAAGTTGCATTAACATTTCAATCAATTATGATGCTCCAAAAATCAAGTGATTTTATCACCTACTTCATATTAAGTGATAAGAATGAACTAACAATAAGTTTATAAGTGATATACAACTAACTAAGATTTTGCGTCTTGACAAACTACGAGAATAAGATACTACTAAAGTTATAAGAGTATGCATGGACTCTATCTGCTTATAATTTAAATAATTTAATCTATAAGATTAATAGAATTGAGCCTAATTGGTTGACTATCGAGTTGAAATTGTTTTGGGTTGTCAATAGTTAGGTTAAGAACATGTTACCTTTCTATCAGATCAATCTTAAACATGTTAGTTTAAATCGGGATAAGGATCACCATCGATTAGGTCTTGTTGATTTGTTGTTGAGTTGAATAATTTCAAATTATTATATGAAAGTTTACCACCAAGCTTGGTTAATTTCCAAAACATGTTGTCTTCGGAGAGCAGGTCATGTTCTAGTGGGGTCAATTTCGTGTTAAATTAGTTAATGGGATGGTTCTAGGTTGCTTGGTTTTGGGGTTTACCTTTCGAGTAATAAAGTAGTTTCAGTTAGCTTGGATCAAGTCAGTGTAGTAAGATTAGCACTTCGGATTAAAAACAGGCAACTCTAACAACTTACAACCAACTATTAACACAATAGTATCCATTTTACTTGAGAGTGCATCTAAAGAATGCATTTCTTGATACTTGTGAGAGCTTTTCAAATAACCAATTAAACAGTCTTGTTAGGTTACGGCAGATAAAAGACTATTAAAACTAGTTTCATATCTGTTTCATGACTGAAAATGGATAATGAAGATAACATAAATTAAATTTGCATGCCTCTTGCGTGACTTAAATAGGACCGTAGCTTTATCTTATGACTATCCGCTTTGTTGATCTTCATCATGTCAACGGCGGCGCTAAGTACACCTTCTCCAAAACTAACATTTACAAAGCATATCGTTGTACGGCATCCCCAATATAAGTCTCCATCCCCTCAAGTACATTAAACAGTTTTCTGATGCCTTCTTTACAGGTACCAAAATGGATTATGCCATGAGTTATACATCAAGCTGGTTGCTGATACCGTGTAACTTTTCTCTTGGATTATGTTGCCTACTCTTAAAGAAAATGCTTATTGGAGTTTCCATGTAATCAATGGCGGATCCAGGATTTTCCATCTGATGAGTCACAATCGATAATCAAACATGTGATAAAGGTTTTCTAATACTAAACAACCAAATAATAATACTAAAAAATATATCCAAAATTGTTTTTAAAGCTGACTGATAAGTCATTTATATTAAGGAATGATTATATACATTCCTTTGATCATGCCTTGTATTACAGGGTTATCTTATCTTCAGGAATTATGTTTTTATTCTCTTCTTTTATTATGCTACTGTATAATATGTTTTCCTTACTTAGCTCCTTCTAGGTTGTATATTAATGTTGTTGTACAACTTGTGTTTAATGAAAAATATTCTTCCTCTATATGGTATCAGATTATTCGATCCATGAAACTTCTTCTTCCTCTATAGCTCTCCTTCCATGGCTACTCCTAACTCATCTCATCAGATTCCCAATAACACTAACCCCTCATAACCGTTCATCTTTCTCACTATCGTCCACAACACATACCTCAAGCAAATAGTGTTAATCTCGCACAATCTACCTCTTCCTTCTCTTCTCCCTGGTTGCTTGATAGTGGTGCTTCTCACCACATCACCACTGACCTAAAAAAACTTTCTCCACATGCTCCATATGACGGCACTGAAGAGCTCATTGTTGGCGATGGAAAGGGCCTCAAATTCCTCACTTTGGTTCAATCTCTTTCTCAAATTCTATTGTTCTAAATAATGTCCTTGTTATACCCGCAATGTCTAAGAACGTTATTTCTGTTTCTCAACTTTGTAGGGATAACAATATTTCTATTATCTTCTCACCAAAATTTTTTTCTTGTTAAGGACCTCAAAACGGGGGCATGTATATTCCAGGGCAAATCTAAGTCAGGTATCTATGAAATATTCTCTCAAACTCTTGGAGCCTACACAAGCACAACAACCAATTCTTTTCACTGGCATCATCACATTGGGCATTGTAACACCCCTAAATTACTAAAATAATAATAATAATAATGATAGTAATTTTAGTAACTTATGGGTATTACCGCCACGTGTCACCACGCTTCGGCTGTGCTAACTAAAACTATATTGCAGCGGAAAAATAACTCGATTTATTTATTAAAAAGAATTTTATTATCCAAAGGTACAAAAGTTGAATAAGAAAAATTATAAAAACTCCTAACTAGTATGTGCCCTTTGATGTAATGTTCCCATGCACATATATTCTGCAAACCTACTCTCCATAAATGATAAGTAGGGCGATCCAAAAACAAATGGGAAAAATACGTGTCAGAGTAAAAACACTATGCACATATACATGTTAAAACAAATACTTTAACTTTTAAATTTCTTTATTTTGAACATGCCTTTTTATAAGGAAATAACCTTAAAACCTTCCTTTATAACAATCCAATACAAATGGAGTTATTATAGCCATTAATAAAAATAGCTTCCTCTTCTTATATCCCCTCCTTGATCCTAAGTGTGCACACCCTCCAAGTTAGTTATCCCATCACAGATCTATCCTTAGAGTTTTCCTTTAATTTGCCAACAAAAGAACTTTGAAGCATGAACTCTTCTTGATTATAAAATCAAGCGGTAATGTATAATAATAATAATAACTCTCTTTTTATAACTCCTTTAAATACAAATACCTTTCTTTTAGTCCATAAAGCTCATTGAAAATTATTAAATCTCAAATGCCATTTAGCCCTTTTGAAATATGATACATATTGAATAAAATAAGGTAAATGTATATCAGCCCTTTTTTTGTTATCAGAATTACAAATAAATAACCATATATAAACATATATTTAAAAAATATCTTAGCACAATATAATTTACAAAATATAATATTCAATTGCGCATAAAAAAGATTTAACACATATATGTACCTTAAATTCTAATACTTCCTAGCAACTCTTTACTAAACTTCAAGTTGATCCTCCTATCAATTTAAAATGAACTAATCAACACAATGCAATACAATAATTATGCATATAATATTGAACTTTAATTAAGTTTAGAAATAGTTTTAAGAATTAAACAGTTTACAAAACAATTAAAACAATTAAATAAATAGGGAAAGAGGATGCTCACGGAGGTTGGTGGTTGTTGGTGGCACAAGATAGCCGAAGAGATGCCAGAGAGTGGCTTGAGAGAGAGGAAGAAAGATTGAGAGAAGTATAAAGGGTTTAATGATTTTGGTGTAAAGAATTAGGTAAGATTTAAGGGTCTATTTATAGAAATTAGGATAAATTTTAGGATTTAAAAACACTGAAAGATAAATATGAATTTAAAATGATAATTATCTCTAGATTTTCAGAAAAATCTTTTATTTATAAAATAATTAAATTATTAAATAGTTTAACCAATTAAAATTATTTAATTCAAAAAAAACCAATTAGAATTATTTAAAAAGGATAAAACTTTATAATAATAATTTTTTTTAGAAATATCAATCATGGAAAAAGGATAGGATAAGGATATAATTTATTATATATATATATATATTTTAAAATCTATTATTTTTAAATTAAAACTATATTTTCATCTAAAACTATCCTTTAAATTAGGATTAAATATATATATAATAATAATAATATTGTTTTTAAAAAAATTAATCATGGCAGCTGGCCATGATTAGATATGGATGAAATTTTAATTTTTTAATATATTATTTATTTATTTTTTTGGTAATTATATCCGATTTTTTATATTATCCATTTTAAATTAAAAATAATCTTTATAAATATATTAAACCATTTTTTTTGTTAAGAATAATATTTTAAAAGCTTGTAGAATATTCTAGAATAAAAGTAGATACTTTGGATATTTTTCGGGATATTTTAGAGGGCTTTCTGGGAATTTGATGGAATAATTGAGGAATTAAATATAAAATTAAATAATTTTCTTAATAAAATTATAAAATAAATATATAAATAACGGTCCATAATTATGATTGGTGCCAAAGTAATTTTTAAATTATTTATTTTGTACTAAAATATTATTAATATAATGTTTAAAATATGGGGTATTACAGTCTACCCCCTTAAAAGAAGTTTTGTCCGCAAAACTTTGAAAACATTTTAAAGAAACTTTTAAATGCAATGCATGTGACATATGAAGCTAATTCCTGTAACTAATATAATTGACTCTTGCATGTCCTGAAAATAGCAAAGCGCGAAACTCTATCGCATTCTACCCCCTTTAAAAGAAAGTCACGTCCCCGTGGCTCGACTACTAACCTTAGAAAATAAGTCTAGATATTTCTTCTTCATTTCATCTTCTACCTCCCAAGTTGCCTCTTCGGTCTCTTGATTTGAGCATAGCACTTTCACTATTTTTATTTCTTTGTTTCTGGTGCTTCTTACCTTTCTATCCAAGATTCGAACTGGTCTTTCTTCATAAGTCAAATTTTCGTCCATTTCTATTGATTGAGGACGTAACACATGACTTGCATCTGGTACATATTTCTTTAATTGAGATATATGAAATACGTTGTGCACTTTCCCTAGTTCATTAAGCAGTTTCATCTCATAAGCACTTTGCCCACTCTTTTCAACACCTTATAGGGTCCAATGTACTTTGGACTCAATTTTCCCTTTTTTCCAAACCTCATCACTCCTTTCATGGGAAAAACTTTTAATAAAACATTTTCTCCAACTTCATATTCCTCATCTCGCCTCTTGGAGTTTGTGTAGCTCTTTTGACGGTCTTGTGCTGCTTTGATCTTTTCCTAGATCATCTTCACGTGTTAAATATTTTCTTGGATCATTTCTGGTCCAAGTACTACAGTTTCACTTATATCATTCTAACACACCGGACTCCTACACTTTCTTCCATAAAGTGCCTCAAAAGGTGTCATTTTAATAATGGCATGATAACTGTTATTATAAGAAAACTCGATTAGGTCTAAGTAATCCTCCCATGACCCTTGATACTCCATCACACATGCCCTTAAAATATCTTCCAAGGTTTGAATGCTTCTTTCAGTCTGACCGTCAGTAGCGGGGTGGAATGTTGTACTTATAAGTAACTTCGTTCCCATTGCCTTCTGCAAACTCTTCCAAAAATTGGACAAAAACCTCGAATCTCTATCTGACAAAATATCCTTAGGCACCTCGTGATACTTCACCACGAATTTCACATAAGCTTTTCCTAATTGGTTCATCGTCCAAGTACTCTTCATGGGTATAAAAACGACAGTCTTAGTGAGTCTATCTACAACCACCAAAATGGTATTATTATCGGCCCTTGTTCTAGGTAGAGATCCTACAAAATCCATAGAGATCGAATCCCATTTCCAACTAGGAACTTCCAATGGTTGAATTACCCTGCGGATGCTTATGCTCAATCTTTACCTTCTGACAAGTAAGGCACCTAGCCACAAATTCGGCTTCTTCCTTTTTCATATTGGGCCACCAAAATGTCTTCTTCATGTCTTTGTACAACTTATCTCCTCCAGGATGCATAGAGTAAGGTGAACTGTGAGCTTCTTCCATCAATCTATTCTTTAAATCTCCTTTATTGTATGGAACACACCATCTTCCTTTAAACCTAATACTACCATCATCAGCGATCATAAAGTTTAGGGTATGTCATTCCCGGATTTTCTCTATGATGTTTTCTAATTTTTCATTTTTCAGTTGGCTTTCCCGAATCTCATCATAAATGGATGGATGGATTTTCATGTAATTAATACATTCTTGTACTTCCCCTTGTTCCACTACCTCTAAGTTTATTTTCTGGAATTCTATACATAACTGATCAGGCAAAATTATTGCATTCACCGAATGGTTTGACTTCCTACATAGTGCATCTGCACCACATTGGCTTTTCCTTCGTGATATTGAATCTCCAAATCATAATCTTTTTGATAAGCTCCAACCATCTCTTTTGCCTCATGTTTAACTCCTTCTGGGTGAAAATATACTTTAAACTCTTAAGATCCGTATAGATCTTACAAGTTACTCCATAAAGGTAATGCCTCCAAATCTTTAAGGCAAAAAACTATCGCTGCTAGCTCCAAATCATGAGTCATATGGTTTCAAATGCCTAGAGGAATAGGCTATAACCCTTCTGTTTTGCATTAATACATAACCTAACCCAAACTTGGATGCGTCACTATATACCTCATACTTGATCACTTCTATCTCGTAAGGCTAAGACTGGTGCCGATGTTAACTTATCCTTTAAAGTTTAAAATGCCTTTTCATACTCTAGAGTCCAGATAAACCTACACTCCTTTTTCATAAGGCTGGTCATGGGTCTAGATATCTTCGAAAAGTCTTTCACAAATCGCCGATAATAGCCTGCTAATCCCAAGAAACTTTGAATATCTGATACACTATTCGGTGTTGGCCATTCACTTACTGCTTGAATCTGTGCAAGATCCATGGATATGCCTTCCTTAGATATCACATGTCCCAAAAAGGCTACTTTCTCCATCCAGAACTCACACTTAGAAAGCTTCGCATTAACTGATTTTCCCTCAAAGTCGTTAAGACCACTTCAAATGTACTTCATGATCATCCTTATTCCTTAAATACACCAGAATATCATTAATGAAAACAATCACAAACCTATCTAAGTAAGGCCTAAAAATTCGATGCATCAAATCCATGAACACTGCTGGTGCATTAGTCAACCCAAATGGCATTACTGTAAATTCATAGTGTACATAACGAGTCCTAAACGCACTCTTCAGGGTGTCTTACTCAGCAATCCTCAACTTGTGATATCCAGACCTCAAGTCAATCTTAGAAAATACCCCTGCCCCTTTCAACTGATCAAATAGGTCATCTATTCTTGGAAGTGGGTATTTATTCTTCACAATCACATTATTCAATTCTCTATAATCAATGCATAACCTCAGTCTTCCATCTTTCTTCTTGACAAACAACACTAGGGCTCCCCAACGTGACGAACTAGGTCTGATATAACCTTTGTCTAGCAAATCATCCAATTGAGCTATCAACTCCTTCAATTCAGCTAGTGCCATCCTATACAGGGCCTTAGAGATCAGTTTGGTTCCAGGCACTACATCTATGGTGAACTCAACATCACTAATTGGAGGCATTCTTGGAATCTGTTCTGAAAAAATCTCTTCTTGCTTATTTCCATCTTCTCCTTCTCGAATTTCTTGAACACTACATAGGGATAAAGGATAGCCCTTCTGCACACATTTCTTTATTTATAAGGCAGAGATGATCTTCAATCCAGGTTTCTTCCCTTCTCTACAATAAGTTACCCTAACCTTATTAGGTCCAACCAAGGATACCTTCTTAGCTTCACAATCAAATCGAGCTTTAAAATTTCCCTTCCAGTCCATACCCAAGATCACATCTAAGTCACCCATTTAAAATTCTATTACGTCTGATGGAAATGGAACTACGGCAATTACTAGAGGTATTTTAGAATATAACTTAGTACAACACATAACTTCCCTAGACGGTAAAGCCACGTCTAAGAAAATGGATTTTGATTCTTCTAACTTTAGACTTCCTACTAAATTCTTAGAAACGAATGAATGAGATGCTCCTGAATCAAAAAGAACTTTTGCAGGAAAATTCTAGATAGAGAAAGTACCAGCTACTACTTCAGAAGTTGATCCAGCCTCACGACTATTCATAACAAATACTCGGCCTTTAGGAGGATTGTAATTTGCACCTAACGCAGGTTTAGGATTCTCGTTTAGTTGGATTAAACTAGGTTGACCATTTTGATGAGGTTTCCCATTTTAGGTAAGGACACTAGGGCCACCAGAGGTCTTTTTATAACATTCATACTCTCGATGTCCTAATTTTTGACAAAAATGACAGGTTACAAGGTTTCCTTCGCAGTCTCTCCCGGGGTGATTCTTGTCACACCTTTTGCAATGGAAAATTCTCTAAGGTTTCTTACTCTCCCTTTGGTTTTCTCTTCCCTTCCCAAGGTTTCCCTTAAAGTCTCTTTTCCCTTGAAAATTCCCATTGGTTCTAGCTCTTTTATCACCTCCATAGAAGTTTCCATTTCCCTTTCTGCTTTCCCCTAAGACTTGGTTCTCTAATTCTCTTCCCCAATCCATACAAGTGAACGACTCTCCCATACACCTCATCTAAGGTTTTGAAAGTGACCCCTCCTAGCTTCCCTTGTAAAGTTAAGGTTAGGCCTTGTTCAAATCTCTGCGCTTTCATGGCTTCGGTCGAGACTACCTCTGGAGCAAATCCCATAGTTCAATAAACTTAGTATAGTATTCATTAATGGTCATACCTCCCATTTTAAGGTTTGTAAATTCCATGCACTTTTTTTTCTTCAGGTAAGTCGGATAAAACTTACTTCTAAGGGCTTTTTTGAATGTTGACCACCCAAAATCATGAGTTCTTTCGATGTTTTCCTTAGATTAAGACCACCACAAGTTAGCTTCTTCCTTAAGGTAAAGGAATGCACTATTTACTTTCATATTCTCGAGATAATTTACAGCATCAAACAACTTATCAAACTCCCTAATTCAGATTTTTAGGCTAGCTGGGTCTTCTTTTCCGTTAAAACCTGGAGGTTTGCTACTTGAAATTCTTTTGAATATCTCTCCAAAAGTGTCATTTTCTGGCTGCCTATTCAATTGATTAGTCATTACTTGAGCTAAAGATTGAGTTAAAGTAGTTAGGTGCTTGACTTTCCTCCTAAGGCCACTTCTGGTGGTTCGAGAGTTTCGATTAAGCATTCGACTCGACATAATGCCTGAATGATTTGTTGAATTCATATTCAAACACTTGGAAACAAATAAATCCAACAAACATTCACTTTATTCAAATAAATTTTCGCATGAAACGAACTTTTCAACTAAAATACTTGGGTTTACTTGACTATAGATATGCATATGAAAAATTGGATACATTTAAGCACATAATTCACAAATTCTTGATTTAATTCATAGGAAACATACTTTCTCCTATCCTTGAGAAAGTTTGTAACCTAAATTTGAAACAAGTAATCCAGATTGGTCATTTAATTCAACCTTCCTTGATTGTACTTAAGTATGCTTAAAATTATTTTATTTTGCAACTATTTTAATTTTGAAACTTTTAATAGTGTACTTGATGTCTATGCGGGTAAGATCAAGTCAATGGTTTCCCAGGTAAGTTACGTATGACATTAATGAGAGTCTTTCCTGGCCAGAAACCATTACTTAACGGAACACTCTCCTAGGTCGGTCGAACCTTCCTTAGATAGAGAGTGTTACACTTGATCACCAACATTTCCATCTTTCCAAAACAAAATAATTTTTATTAAATATACTTTATTTTATACATGAGAATGTGAAATTCTATCCTACATGCCCATTGCTATGTCTACCCACAGGTTTATTATTTCAAATTTTAATCTTTTATAACCTAGAAAACTGATACCACTTTGTAACACTCCCAAATTAATAACACAATAATAATAATGATAGTAATTTTAGTAACTTAGGGGTATTACCACCATGTGTCCCCACGCTTCAGCTGTACTAACTAATTACTATATTGCAACGGAAGAAAAACTCAATTTATTTATTAAAAATAATTTGATTATCCAAAGGTACAAAATTTGAATAAGAAAAATTATAAAAAACTCCTAACTAGTATGTTCCCTTTGATGTAATGTTCCCATGCACAGATATTCCTGTAAACCTACTCATCATAAATGATAAGTAAGGTGATCCAAAAACAAATAGAAAAAATACGTGTTAATGTAAAAATATTGTGTACATATACATGCTAAAAGAAATACTTTAACTTTTAAATTCCTTTATTTTGAACATGCCTTTTTAAAAGGCAATAAACTTAAAATCTTCCTTTATAATAATCCAATACAAATGGAATTCTTATAGCCATTAATAAAAAAACAATTTCCTCTTCTTATATTCCATCCTCGATCCTAAGTGTGCACCCCTCCCCCCCCCCCCCCCCCCCCCCCACAACTTAGTTATCCCATTACGGATCTATCCTTGGAGTTTCCTTTTATTTGCCAACAAGTCGACTTTGAAGCATGAACCCTTCTTGATTATAAAATCAAGCGGTAATGTATAATAATAATAACTCTCCTTTTATAACTCCTTTAAATATAAATACCTTGCTTTAATTAATAAAGCTCATTGAAAATTATTAAATCACAAATGTCATTCGACCCTTTTGAAATATGATACATATTGAATAAAATAAGGTAAATGTATATCACCCCTTTTTTTTGTTATCAGAATTTCAAATAAATAACCATATATAAACATATATTTAAAAAATATCTTAGCACAATATAATTTATAAAATATAATATTCAATTGCGCATAAAAATATTTAACACATATACATACCCTAAATTCTAATAGTTCCTAGCAACTCTTTACTAAACTTCAAGTTGATCCTCTTATCAATTTAAAATGAACTAATCAAAACAATGCAACACAATAATTATGCATATAATGTTGAACTTTAATTAAGTTTATAAATAGTTTTAAGAATTAAATAATTTACAAAACAATTAAAACAATTAAATAGTTAGGCAAAGAAGATGCTCATGGAGGTTGGTGGTTGTTGGTGGCACAAGATGGTCGAAGAGATGCAAAGAATGGCTTGAGGGAGAGGGAAAAAGTTTGAGAGAAGTAGAAAGGGTTTAATGATTTTTGTGAGAAGAATTAGGTGAGATTTAAGGGTCTATTTATATTAGAAATTAGGATAAATTTTAGAATTTTAAAACACTAAAAGATAAATATGAATTTAAAATGATAATTATCTCCAAATTTTCAGAAAAATCTTTTATTTATAAAATAATTAAATTATTAAATAGTTTAACCAATTAAAAATATTTAATTCAAAACAAACCAATTAGAATTAGTTAAAAAGGATAAAATTTTATAATAATAATTTTTTTAGAAATATCAATCATGGAAAAAGGATAGGATAAGGATAGAATTTATTATATATTTTTTTAAATCTATTATTTTTAAATTAAAACTATCTTTTCAACTAAAACTATCCTTTAATTAGGATTAAATATATATAATAATAATTTTTTTAAAAAAATAATTCGAATCATGGCAGGTGACCATGATTAGATATGGACGAAATTTTAATTTTTTAATATATTTTTTATTTATTTCTTTGGTAAATGTATTCGATTTTTAACATTATCCATTATAAATTAAAAATAATCTTTATAAATATATTAAACTATTTTTTTGTTAAGAATAATATTTTAAATTCTTCTAAAATATTCTAGAATAAAAGTGGATACTTTGGATATTTTTCGGGATGTTTTAGAGGGATTTTTGGGAATTTAATGGAATAATTGAGGAATTAAATATAAAATTATATAATTTTCTTAATAAAATTATAAAATTAATATATAAATGACGGGCCATAATTATGATTGGTGTCAAAATAATTTTTAAATTATTTATTTTATACTAAAATATTATTTAAATAATGTCTAAAATATGGGGTATTACAGGCATCCGTCCCAAAACGTTTTTCGTCAACTTATATCCAAAAATAATCTTAATGTTCCTAGTATTTCTACTCTAGTTTGTAATTCTTGTTCTTGTAATAAAAGTCACCGATTAGTTTTTCATGCTTCTTCTATTTCATCCTCTATCTCCCCTAGAATATGTCTACATTGACTTATGAACTTCACCAATCTACTCCCATGATGGATTCAAATACTATATAATTTTTGTTGATCACTTTTCTAATATACACATGGCTATATCCCCTTGAATAAAAATCTGACACTACAAGCGTTTTTATTAGGTACAAAGCCTTAGTTGAAAACTTTTTTCAACTCCTTCTCAAAACACTCTATTGTGACAATGGTTGAGAATATAAATCACTACACAACTATTTATCAATTAAAGGCATTTCCCATCTCACCTCTCCTCCTCATACACCCCAACACAATTGCTTTTCCGAACGAAGGCATAGACACATTGTAGAAACTTTTCTCACTCTCCTCACACATGCTCATATGCCTCTAAAGTATTGGACTCACGCTTGTGCTACTGCCACAAATCTAATAAATCGTCTTCCTACACCCACTCTTAATAATGACTCCCCTTTCTTCAAGCTTTTTGGCTTCCAATCTAACTACTCAAATCTCCGAAGCTTTTGTTGTCTATGCTTCCCATGCCTTAAACCCTATGCCTCTCACAAACTTGATCCAAAGTCAAAAACATGTGTCTTCATCAGGTAATCTCCTACTCAGAGTGCTTATTACTACCTTGAGCCAACATCTCACAAAATTTATACCTCTAGGCACGCCCACTTCATTGAAAATATTTTTCCATTTTCAAAAATCACCACAACACAACCCTCCTTGTCTTATCTCCTTGATGAGTGGGTGCCTCTTTCTATCACTATCCTAAATAAACCAATGCAACCTCAACCTCCACCATCTCCACCTCCCTCCACCGCCTCCACATCCACTACTCAATCATCTCTAGAAACCACTCCTCATTCAACCTCACTTGTGTCTGCCTCACCACCCTCGCACATTACACAACAACCTGCTGAACTTCCTACGCATACCATGACCACTCGTCTTCAACATGGTATTCGTAAACCCATTAGAAAACTCAAATTACATGCTGAAGTTGTTATTGTTGATCTTCCAAAAAATATCACTTAAAGCTCTCAAAAGTCCTATGTGGCGCAAAGCAATGGATCCTGAAAGTACCACTTTACGCGTTAACAAAACTTGGGAACTTGTTCCCTCTTCTCCTTCCCATAATGTAGTTGGCTGCAAGTGGGTTTTCCATATTAAGAAAGAAAAAAAGGGAACATCACTCAGTACAAGGCTAGATATGTTGCTTATGGCTTCAACTAATGACCGAGTGTGGACTATCGTGAAACATTCATCCCAGTTGTCAAACTTGCCACTATTCAGGTTGTTCTTTCTCTTGCGGTAAATCATGGCTGGCCTCTACGACAATTAGACATCAACAACGCCTTTCTCCAAGGCAACCTCAATGAAGATGTCTACACCATTCAACCATCGGGGTACTGTGATCTCATCTTCCTAAACTATGTCTGTAAACTAAATAAGGCACTTTATAGCCTCAAGGAAGCCCCAAGGGCATGGTACAATGAACTTTGCCAACATCTTCTTCACTCTGGCTTTACAAACACAATTTATGATTCCTCTCTTTTCACAAGAACCTCATTTATCTCCTTGTCTACATTAATGACATAATCGTGATAAGCAATTCACCATCATTCTTAGAAATTTTTTTTACTAGTCTAGCTAACCGATTCTCCTTAAAGGACCTAGGTGACCTCTCTTACTTCCTAGGTGTTGAGGTTATGCCTCATCCTCAAGGACTCTTTCTCATCCAAAAGAAGTATATAAATGAAATTTTTGCAAGGCTAACATGTAAGACGCAAATCCCTCTCCTACTCCACTTGTCATAAAACCTCCTCTCATAGTGCTTTACAACCAATTGGCTGACCCAACTCCATACATGCAACTTATTGGAAGCCTCTAGTAAATTGGTCTCACTAGGCCCAATGTTGCCTTTGAGATAAACAAGTTGGCTCCGTATATGCAACATCCAACAACTTCACACATGCAAGCTCTCCACTACCTACTAAGGTAAGTGGCACATCTCACTTGGGCTTAATATTGCACAAAGACTCTCCTATTTCTCTCCATGATTACTCAGACACAGATTGGGCACGTGATAAGGATGACTATATCTCAACCACTGCTGATGTGCTCATTTTAGAGCACGTTTACAACCTTATTTTAGTGTCGAGTCTCGTGCTTTTATATTAGTTTTATGCACGTTACGTTCAATTTTACCTTGATCTTGTCCTCGAGCTACTTTTAGGTCATTTCAGGTGATCTCGATGATTTTGAGGTAAAATGAGGCGTGTTCGAGGCTTTGACACTTCTATCAAGAGTTTGGATGCACGTATCATAGCTTGGGCATGCGTTCCATGTCACTCTCGAAGATCCCATAAACTCTAGAAGCCACTAGGCACTTCAAAGAAACTGTTCAACAAGGTTTAGGTTCAGATTCAACCGAATCTGACATCTATTCGGTCGAATGGAAGACAGGGATTCAAGTACATAAATCAAGCTCTCGGGAATAGCCGAATGAAGACTCATTCGGCCGAATCAAGACCCATTCGGTCGAATGGTTCCACTCATTCGGCCGAATGGTGGGCAGATCGCACAAATGCCTATTTTAAGAGCTCTTGTGCCTCAACCTAGAACATCACTTTAAAGCTTTTCATTTCTTTCATGCATTAGTTTAGATTTATAGCTTTCGTTGTTCTCGTTTTTGTGCTTTGTATTTCGGATTCGGTTTCTCTTTCGTTCAAGCAGTTTCATTTATGCAAGGTATTGTTTTTTTTCTGTTTTAGTTCGTTTATTGCTTTCAAGTATTGTTTTTCTTAATTTCATTCCTCTAGATATTATCGTTGTTTCGTTTATAGTTTTGATAAAGTAGTTGTCGGTTCGGTTATAGTTCTTAGTTTTCGTTCTCTTGTTCATTTGCATTCAATTTGTTCATGCTTTCAATCATGTCCTTTATCATTGTGTATGCCCTAGTCGTTATTCCTATGTGTGAGTAGTTTTCTTAGGGGTTTGATTGGTGAAACCCTAGGTTGGCTCGTTCTTCATGCGTAGAGTTAGGATTTGAGATTGTTAACGGTTGATTGATTAATATTCAATGCGAATCTTGTCCTACCACTCCTTTGGAGACATAGGGCGATTATAGGTTGTTCGTGTGATTTATAGGGTCACAAACTTCCTCTCGTCATCTTGAGTGTCATGATTCATTGTTGACTGATTTCTCCTAATTTAGCGTATTGATAGCTCGGTTGTCCTTCCTAGGGTGGAACTGATCTGTCCCCGTTTTCCTTTCATAGTATAACATTGTTTTAGTTCTTGCTTTGTTTTTCTGTTGTTAGTATAATTCTTTCAAATCCCATTTAAACTTCTTTGCATCAAGTCTAAAAGCTATCGCCCCTTGTCCTTGTGGTTCGATCCCCGACTTACCACTACACTAGTTGTAGTAGTATTAGGGTGTTTATAAATTTAGTTTGCATAACTATTCTTTTAGTTAAACGACCTAAAAGAACGGTTATCAACTGCCTACATTGTTTTCCTCGGAAAAAATCCTATCTCTTGGTCCTCAAGGAAGCAACATACAAGAGCTTGTTCATCAACGGAGGCTGAATATAGGGTAGTTGTAAAGTCCTTTGGGTTCAAAATTTATTTATAGAACTACGTCTCAAAATGTTTGTGCCTCTAGTTATTTATTGTTACAATGCAGGAGCAACTTATGTAAGTGCAAACCCTGTTTTTCACTCCAAGATGAAACATTTGGTGTTGTATTACCATTTTGTTAGGAAAAATGTTCAAGCAGGCAATCTACGAGTCATTTATATCTCCACCAACGACCAACTAGCAGACGCCCTAACGAAGGCACTCTCCCATCACACTTTGCTGCACTAGTTTCCAAAATCGGTCTCTCCTCTTGGCCGACCATTTTGAAGGGGTGTATTAAGGAATGATTATATATATTCCTTTGTTTATGCCTTGTATTATGGGATTATCTTATCTTCAGGAATTATGTTTTTATTCTCTCCTTTTTTTATGTTACTGTATAATATATTTTCCTTACTTAGCTCCTTCTAGGTTATATATTACAGCTGCTGTACAACTTGTGCGTTTAATGAAAAATATTCTTCCTCTAATTTGACCCATCAAGACATAAGCCAGATCCGCCACTACATGTAATGACAAGTTTTGCTGATTGTCATAGCGAATTAAATTACTGCTAGAGAAGTTTTCTTTATATGAAGTGTTAGTCTCTACCTTTTTTACCACATGAGACATTAAATGTGACGAAGAAGTATTTGTATACTTTATAAAGTATATGTTTACACTTGTACAAAATAATACTTCCTATATATACATATGAAGAATTGGATGCAGTCATCATTCAGAACAGTGGTCCATTCAAGCAATATAACTCATTTCCCGATGCATCAAACTTCCATTTTATTGTTTTATTTGTAATGACTGAGACTAGAACTAGTTCAAAAACCTTTTTTTTTTTTTTTTTTTAATCTCTAGCTTGTTGTCTTTAAATAATCCGTAAATTGTAAACTCTTTTAATTTATAAAATTTATATCTTTAGCATTGTATGTAATTAATTGAGAGGTCTTTCTTCTTTATTTTCACAAATTAAAAAAAATAAAAAAATGAAACACACACACGTGTCATTTACAATAAGCATTTATCAAGCCACAAATAACGAAGGCTTCAGTGTTGGTAGAATGGCAATCACTCCTCCAACCCTCTATATATACCCACCTTGTACCTATGAACTAAACCATAAATAGAAAGCCACACCAAACACTCAATTTACTCTATAAACACCATTCCACAACCTCTCGATCTACTCCATTTCTACAAGAATGGAAACCCAAATTGAGGGTTTATGGTTATTAGCCTTAGCTTCCAAATGCACTGCCTTTTCGCTACAAAGCATCATTTTCCTATGCTCCGTCCTATGCTTAATTTGGTTAGCCTTGATCATCCTATATTGGGCAGAACCAGGAGGACCAGCTTGGGGAAAATACCGTAACGAATTTACCACGCGTACGGCCCCGGTACCACCGGGGCCTCGTGGCTACCCCCTCATAGGAAGCATGCACCTAATGTTGGGGCTGGCCCATCATAAGCTGAGCGCCATGGCTGACCTTCTAGGAGCTAGGCGGCTTATGGCCTTCAGCTTGGGAGACACGCGAGTTGTGATCACATGCAGCCCTGACGTAGCTAAGGATATCCTCTGCAGCTCTGTGTTCGCAGACCGTCCAATCAAGGAGTCTGCTTACAGCTTGATGTTTAACCGTGCGATGGGGTTCGCCCCGTACGGTGTTTACTGGAGGACGTTACGCAGGATTGCTGCCACACATATGTTCTGCCCGAAACAGATCAATTCCGGTCTAAGACAAAGAGCTGATATAGCTTCTCAGTTGATAGAAATGATCAATTACAAAAATGTTGGACATTTTGACCAGAATACATCAGCATTTTCTGTCAGGGAAATGCTGAAACTTGCATCCCTGACCAATATGATGGAGTCAGTATTCGGGAGACGGTACGAAATGGCCTGCGCTTCCCTGAATAGGGAGACTGCAGAGTTGAGCCAACTCGTTCAAGAAGGGTACGAGTTGCTGGGGAAGCTCAACTGGTCTGACCACCTACCTTGTCTTGTTCCTTTTGATCTACAGAGGATCCGTGAGAGATGCCGCGGGCTCGTTCCTCGGGTTGATAGGCTAGTTAACCTGATTATTACCCAGCATCGGAGTCAGGAGCTTAAGCAAGAGAAGGGGAACAGAAGCCAAGATTTTGTTGATGTTTTACTGTCCCTGGATGGACCTGATAAACTATCTGATTCTGATATGGTGGCTGTTCTTTGGGTAAGCGCATTTTTCATACTTCTTAATTTCATTTTATGCCCCGTTCAGTTGAAATTGTACTATAAACGTAACAATTCGTAATATTGGGCTACTTAACTTTGTTTTTTGGGTAGTACTACGTGTAATTTTTTTGTTGTGAATGTAAATTTAAGGCTTTTCTCCACGTAATATACCATTATAGCTATGCATATACGAATATGACAAGCAATGATTTTTTCCCATCATTCTAGCTATGCAATTGGGGTCGGTAGTTACCTTTTATTCTTAGTTTTTTTGTTAAAAAATCCTAAGTGTTTTTTGTTCCTCTTTAGTTAAGAGGGGGACAACAAATCCCCCAAATTATTTATGCAAGAATAGGATGGGCTACCAAAAGACAGGTCTATCACTAGGATTTTTGTTAATTATACTGTGTATAATGACGTTTACATTGGAATTAATTAATCAAGATATAGTGCGACTACTTCTAAAAGTAGGAAGAACCTAAAAAAACTCTTTTAGTAATACTAGCAGCAGTTTGTGTGATTATTGATATATACTTCATGTGTGACAATTTGACGTAGAAAGCCTTAGGGAGTACCTTATGTCTTGCTTGAACTTTAATTTTGGAGGACAATTTTTGCAGAAATCTGGTGTATATTAAGTGCTCTTAGATAGTAGTGTGTAACTTCGCCATAAATATTGCCTCGAAAAATCTCTTGGCTTTTTAGTTTGTAAATTCTGCATGGTTTTTGCCAATTCCTCCTTTCTTATTCTTGTTAATAATTGAAATATTGAATGACAGGAGATGATATTCAGAGGAACTGATACAGTAGTAGTACTAATAGAGTGGATATTGGCAAGGATGGTCCTTCACCCTGATATCCAATCAAAGGTCCAGAATGAGTTAGACACAGCAGTTGGAAAATCAAGACCGTTGAGGGAATCCGATATCTCCTCGTTGGCCTATCTGCAGGCGGTGATCAAAGAAGTACTCAGATTACACCCACCAGGCCCACTTCTATCGTGGGCCCGTTTAGCAATAACTGATACAACCCTTGACGGGTATCACATCCCAGCAGGAACAACTGCGATGGTTAACATGTGGGCTATTGCCCGGGATCCTAAGATTTGGGCTGACCCACTCAGATTTTATCCTGAAAGGTTCATGGGAGTTGCCGACGTCTCGGTATCGGGCTCGGATCTTAGATTGGCACCTTTTGGGTCAGGCAGACGGTCATGCCCTGGAAAGGCTCTCGGGTTGACTACCGTCACTTATTGGGTGGGTACCTTGCTACATGAATATGTGTGGACACAATGTCCTCAAAATCCTGTCACTCTCACTGAAGTCATGAAGTTGTCCTGTGAAATGGCTAATCCGCTGACGGCTATGGTCCATTCTAGGCGTAATTGATTTCAGGTATACGTACATATACTGCTCAAGTAATTAGGAACAAGGTTTGCCGTCTATGGGAAGAAGTTAGCTTCATAAGGAACAAAAAAACGTAAACAAGTAATTAGTTTGTCATATGTTTCAATTCACACAAACTTGATGATAGAAAATAAAGTGTGACTTCGTGTATGTGTTTAATGTGGAATGTATTTTTCTTATGGTACATTCACAAGAACTAGAAGGTTACGAAGTATACAACATACAGAGTACAATCTACTAACCTACGAATGATCTCAAGTTTTTCGGCCCAAGAATGAAACCAAAAAGATAGGGCACTAGTACATAAGACAACTAATTTTCATAATACATGATAAGATATTTGAAATTTCGTAATAACAATATACTTGCTCAATACGTCCTATATTCTAACATCTCCCTCTTGTTTGGTTATCTCGCATGAATTCTCTGCTCTCTGATCTATGTCAAATTGTCAAATTAAATTTGTGGTCATAATATGAAGGACTATATGTTCAATATAAACACGAGGAATTCCTAATTTATACCCGGTATAAATTACTATAACTTATATCAGTTGGCCGGTCAGAAAATCCGATCACAAAGATGAATGATGGGTTATTGAGCACGATGAATACTTTACGAGACCAATAATTGTGGACACATATATAAGTAGGACTGACTGCTCTAAATCAAAGAGGATACTGCCATTCTTTGTCGGCGAACTAATAAAACATAGTGAGAAGAGTTGAAATCAATAGCTGAATTGCCTAAGAAAGAGGGTCTTTACTCATTAATTTGCCCACAATTGAGGGAATTCCAAGTTATAACAGATAGAAAAACAAGATGAATTTCGGTTGTGTTGTTGTTTTCATGTAGCTTTCCCCTTCAACTGTTGTAGAACCTGCAATAATCGAGGATGACCCTGAAATCAAGTATAGCTGTTACAAGAGGTACATTATGGACAGTAGTACGTGGTAGGACGTTCATTAATTTCAGATACCCTGAATTTGTCCCATGAAGATGATTGCAATCACCAAAAAGCTCGAATACTAAGCAATGATGGGACTTTGTCCTTCCAAATTAAGGCTCTATTGTTGGTTTCTCAGAATTTATCATGCAATTTGCTCGAAAAGATGATTATAATGGCCACAAGATACACGTCCTATGGAAACCCCTCTTGATATCTAAGATAGTATCTACAGATATTTACTCATCATTTGATTTGTGATGGTTGTATATGGCAATATCTCTATAGTTTGGATATATAGTCAAAACCCACTCCAGATTTGTGCTGCTAAATCACACAAATCTTCATCATAACAAACTTTACCTCTTGTTATACAACTTTCTGAGGTCTTATCAGGTTGATCGTGCTCGACAATAGTGCATTTGTGCTCAGTCAACTTCAAATTGATAGCTCCTCTCCTTCAACTTCTGATTACAGAGTAGTGCTCTAACAGACACTAGGAAAATGTGAATATAAACTAGCTGAATGTTGAAATCAGTTTCCTTATCTTTTATCTCCCTTGTTTTCTTTTCCCTTCTTCCTTATTTTGTACGTTTTTGATTAGTGGTGGCTTAAGTGTTAAATCACAAAGAGCACCCCTATTTGCTGATGTAATATACATATATCTGAAAGGAATCGTATGTTCCACAATCAAATGCATAAACTAACTAATAGTTATCAGGATCAAATAATAAACATTATTAATTCTCGTTAACTTATACAGTCATAATATTTAACTACAAATCGATAATGATTTGTAGTACAATTATATATGAATTGGGCCTGCTGCGAACATTAACTAACCTGTAGGGATATACATTAGAGTCATTAATTGGATCATACTAATAATAGTCCTTAAAGCTTTATAAGTTTGACCAAATCTAATTTGGTTAGGATAAGGACTCTTATTCATCTATCTTTTATTTAATACATAAGCAGATGAGTTTTGATGTATTTAGAGGTGGCCAGTTGGACTGTTAAGCCCAACCCAGCCCTAAAGCAATCTGTTTTTTTCCCCTTCTGATCCAACCCACGAGAAGACCGACCCGGATTTGGTTCGGCACACCAACTAAGTTGGCCAAATATGAATCCCACCTTTCAAACCCTAACCCAATTCAATTCGGACCACAAAAAAATTCAATTAGGCCCCAAACTGGTTCGGGCCACTGAATCGATTGGGTTTGGTCCACCTAAAACTTTTAATTTTGTAAAATTCAGTTTATTTAAATGAAATTTAGTTTATATGAATGTTAGTTTCATTGAATATAAATTAATTTATACTAATATTAATTGATTTGCATATAGTTTAGTTTATATGAATGTTAGTTTAGTGGAATATACTTTAGTTTAATTTATATGAATCAAGGAATGTTAGTTTTATTTAATATAATTTAGTTTATATGAACGTTAGTTTAGTATTTATGAATCAATGAATGTTAGTGTTGTTAAATTTAGTTTAGTTTATATGATTCAATGAATGTTAGTTTAGTTTATATGAATTTTAGTTTAGTTGAGTGTAGTTTAATTTATATTTAGTTAGTTTAGCTGAATATAATTTAGTTTATATGAATTAGACCTGATCAACAATGGCCCGACCTGACCCAAAAAATGTCCAGGCTTGGGCATTAAAAATTAGCCCAAAATTAGAGTTTGGGCAAGTTAATTTTGGCCCGAAAATTATTCAGATGGGTTTGGGTAGCGATACACAGCCTGAAATTCGGCCAACAAGTCCGAATTTCAATTAATAGCTCCCACAAAGCATCACGACAATTTGATATGGGTTATCATTTTGCTGACATTACCAACCTATTGAATAATTCATGATGCCGACCATTCTAACAACCATAAAATGATTGCTTAAATGATGACAACTTTTAGGCTCGAATATATTCTTGGCCTAAGCCCGGCCCAAAGAATGGGTTGTAAAGTAAACCTTTGATCTGCCCCGAACCCGGCCCGATCCGCAACTTGATCACCTCTAATATGAATCAATGAATGTTAGTTTAGTTGAATATAATTTAGTTTATATGAATTAGTGAATATTGATTTAGTTAAGTATAGTTTAGTTTATATGAATGCCAGTTTAGTTGAATAGTATATATTTTAGGTTATGTGAATAAATGAATGTAAGTTTAGTTGAATATAGTTTAGTTTATATGAATTAGTGAATGATAGTTTAGTTGAATATAGTTAAATTAGTTTATATGAATTTTAATTTTATTGAATATAATTTAGTTTATATAAATCAATGAATGTTAATTTTGTTAAATATAGTTTAGTTTATATGAATCAATAAATGTTAGTTTAGTTTAATATAGTTTAATTTATATAAATGTTAATTTAGTTGAATATAGTTTAGTTTATATCATTATATGAATCAGTTAATGTTAGTTTAATTAGTTAAATTTAGTTTAGTTTATATGAATGTTAGTTTAGTTGAATATAGTTTAATTTATATGAATAAATGAATGTTAGATTAGTTAATATAATTTAGTTTATACTAATGTTAGTTTAGTTAATATCATTATATGAATCAATAAATGTTATTTAGTTGAATATAGTTTAGTTTATATGAATGTTAGTTTAGTTAAATATAGTTTAATATATATGAATAAATGAATGTTTGTTTAGTTGAATATAATTTATTTTATATGAATCAAATGTGATTATTTCTTTATTGTAATTATATCTAATTATTGTAATTATTGTAATTTATGTAAATATGTAATAAATATGAGAATATCTCTCGATATTATTAAAGAATATATAAATATCAACAAAATAAATGAAAAATGAATGTGAATAAGCAAATATAAAAGTTTATAAACGTAAATATAAACGTGAATTTTCTTTAAAACCAATTCATTTCTTCTAATTTCTAAATGTTATTATGTGAAATTCGGTTCAATTAAATTTCATTGAATTTTATTTGATTCGATTTGTGAATTCGATTTGGTCCTTGAACTCTGTTCGTGATTCGATTTTTGATTCATGATTCGATTTTTTATTAGATTTGGTACGAATCGTGTTCCCCTAGCCTGGCTTGGGACCAGCCCGGCCCACATCCCAAATCAATCCGAACACTGGCCAAGCTAGGCCAGCATCGCCCGCTACCGGGCCCGGCCTAGCCCGCATGGTTTGGCCACGTCTAGATGTTTTTGGTACGTTAGTTTGAGTAGTCCTAAACCTAAGGTTGGTGCTCTTTGTAAGATTAAGAACTATTATCTTACTCTAGCTGGCATATGTTAAGTGATACAATATTTGCTTGTGTGTACTATATAGAGGAATCATGATTGAGGCTTTAATCTTCAGATTTGGTCCAAATTCCCAATGAAATTATGCTAAATAGATATATTTAACTTCTCGATTGATTCATGATTAACTATGCATGAGTTTCAGAGTGTATGATGTAAGAAAACCGTTCTCTAAAATTCTGCTTTAGCGCTTCATAATCCTACAATAGGATTAGTTGCATCTTCCTTATGTTAATCTTGATAAAAAAAGTTATGATTTTTGTATGTAGAATTTTATTATTTTGATTCAATTAGGAGAGGTTTATAATGTGAATTAAAATTAAATGATTAAAATTCACTATAATTAATTTGGATTAAATGATTTGATGTGTATTTGACGCTCAATTTCATCAATAATAAGCACGAATTCATTATGAAATCTTATTATATTATTTACGAGCATGAGTTAATTTGGAGCCTCCAAAAGACAAACTGAGGTTTGTCATTGCTTTGGGTGAAACAAAAGAAAATTTACCAAAAATATTTTGGTTCTATTGAAACAAAGCTTTGAATAAAGTTGCTTCGGTTTTAAAAAAATGGAAATTAATGCTTATAAAAAGGCTAAAATAAATTTTCTAAAATGAAAATCAGATAAACAATAAAAGATTTCCTTACCATGGGTTTGTAAATACTGATCCTAACAATTTCACTCAATTAGGGGAAAGGTGGGGTGTTTAGCTAAGGGTCATAATCATAATTGTTCCACCTACCTTAAGAAAAGTCCATCCTAAACTCTTTCCAATGTAATTTAAGTCTAAACCATGTAAACTCTTAAATTTTATGAAGGAAAATATTCAACAAGATGAGTGTTTTATTCATGCCTTGCAAGAATAACAAATCCAAAGAAAAAAACTACTCGTCTTGCAAAACAAAACTCAAAATCTTTTTGGATTTTGTAAAAGGAAAGACAAAGAAAAAGAAAAAAAAGAACAAGCATGCACGGGATTATGATATAGAAAAGGTTATCAAAGCAATTCAACACAATCAACAACTAACCATGGTCATCAAAATCAATGGTTTCCAATGAACCAGTCCTCAGAAACAGGCTAAATGCTTTTAACAATAAAATGACATGCATCCTCAAACAATCAACTTCCTGAGACTAAAAAAGGAAAATATACCAATAAAAGCGTGTATGAAAGATTAAATCTTGGCCTCTTTGGGTTTTCACTAATATTCAGGAACAAACAATGGTTAACAATAATAAGAGAATCATGAGTCTCTAGTCTAGGTAAAAACACACAAAAACAAAGAAAAGAAAAATATACATGGATTTTATAGTGGATGAAGAATAAAGGAAGCTAGAGCCCGACCTTTTTAAAACAAACCCCCTAAGCTTAAGTTAAGTGCAATTCTTGTCACAAAAGCCGAGAAAGAAAAGGGGAAGGCTAATCAATCATGGTATGACTAGCTACTACTGGGGCCCTTGCCCTTCCTATGCCTCGCTTCATCGTTATGAGAGGAGAACTTGTTGGTTGGATCGATATTGGTACATGATGCATTTGTGTGGGGCGGCTTGTCATACTGCGATTGATTAAGATAGTTCCCATAGGGCGGCACACCCGCTGGACCATCCCTTCCACCCATATAACCCTAGGGCCAACCCTGTCCGTCATATGCATGGACAAGATTGCTCGGTAATCACTCCTCCCCCCCCTCCCATCTGAGCATAATCATACGGGGGAAAAGAAGGGGGAGTGACACTAGGGACAGTAGGACCCATCTAATAAGGGAAAGTAGGTGTTTTAACCCTGAACCAAGAAGGGGTAGGGCCGAGTTGAGATGGGTCGTAGGGGTAGTTAACGTAGGGTAAAAAATCCCAACGGTTGACATGATAGTCATATATTTGATTTTCGCGAATCATACTACCCCTTTGGGAATTAGCCTAGCTCTGTATCATTGTTGTTAGCTTCTTAAATTCATCCTCTACGTTAAAAGTAGAGGAGGGGGCTTGGGAAGAAGAGGTACCTCCTGAGGTTCTTGGGTGCTGAGCTAGGGCTCCAAGGGCACATGGTGCTTGCTCTTAGTGCACAAGAATCTTCTAAATATTGAATCCTTGCTGCTCAATATATTTAAGCGTGGCGTTTGGAACGTAGTAGTGCATTACTATCCTCACCTTCCACCTATATGCCTTGGGTTAGGTTTAAACTAGATGAAGTCCATCCTCTTCATTGCATCTATGATGATGTAAATATCATTCACATCGACAAGGTTGAGAAGCTAACATTGTATGAAAAACCCAGAACATGTCTCTAATGGTCTCCATTCCCCTCATATGGATGTCCCTAGTGAGCTCACCCCTCGTGTGCTCAATGCATCGGGCTAAAAATTGATGCCCAAAGGTAAGCATAGCCCCCAATATCTCCTTACCAAATACTGCCATCCATAGCAGCTCAATCTCATCCCTATCTATCTTACCCAAATCCTTTGTATAAAAAATGGTGTACCTAAATATCCTATATCCTTAGATATGGGTGAATAATATAGGAGGCATGACAGGTGTTGGATTGGAATTCTATATCATCAGTTATGGTACTCCACCAACACATCTCACTATAATCCATAAATCTCTCGGTGTCTAATATATAAATGTCATTAGATGGGTCCCATTTGAATTTAACTTAGCTATGGTGATGGATTAAGGTTGGTTGAATAGTTGGAAGGTGATTTGGAAGTTGTTTTCCTTGATTTGAGTCTGTTCTAGGGATGCTAGGAACTCAAAGGTTATCCTCTCATAGGTGTAGCCATAGAGTTTAGCAAACTCGTTCCACCCTGATGTGCTCGTTTTAGAGCACATTTATTAACTCATTTTAGTGTCAAGTCTCGTAGTTTTGTATTGGTTTTATGTATATTATGCTTGATTTTACCTTGATCTTGTTTTCGAGTTGTCTTAAGTTTATTCAGGCAATTTTGATGATTTCAAGGTGAAAGGCGATACATTCGAGCCTTTGACACACATATCTTAGCTTGGACAAGTGTTTGAAGTCATTCATGAAGATTTCACGGAGTTCAGAAAAGAGGGAAGTGAAAAGAGGAAAGAATGCTCTCAGATTCGACCGAATCTGAGAGACATTCGACCGAATGGCTGCAGATTCGACCGAATCTGAGACTCATTCGGTCGAATGAGAGGCAGTCTTCAGTGCTCTCGAGCCTTGCTACTGGAAAGGCCGAATGGAACTCATTCGGGCGAATGAGCTTCCATTCGGCCGAATCACACTGTACATTCGGGCGAATGCTTAACAGAGATCGATTCCCCGAAGCCTCTGGAACGGGCGAATGGAAGACAATTCGGGCGAATGGTATCACATTCAGCCGAATGATACATAGATTCGGGCGAATGAGAGTGTTTTCCTCCGGATCAACTACTTCTTTTTAGGGCCGGCTCCTATGCATTTTAGGGTTTTTCGTAGGCTTTTCTTATTTTGTTATAAATACCCCCTTCCTCTGAGGAGGAGAGGGAGAGCTAGGTTTAATACTTTTATGCACTTTTAGATTTCTTAGCCTCCAAATTCTTTTAGTTTTAGCTTTCGATTTTCAGTTTTTCTTTAACGCTTTGTAGTTCGAATTCTTTTCGTGGATATCAATTTGAAGCTTTTGTAAGTTTAATTCCTTCCTTTAATCTTAATCCATTGCTGTATTTCATTGCATGTTTAGTTCTAAGTTTATCATTTATTAATTCTGATTTTGTTTTCATTCTCGCGATTTCATTCCACGATCGTTTCTGCTACATCTTTTAATATCTTTATGTTTTTACGCATGAATATGAGTGAGTAATTCTTTTAGGGGTTTTGATTGGTGAAACCCTAGGAAAGCTATGATCTTTATTGCTTAAGATTGTAGAAACGATGTTAATAAATAGTTTCGGGTTCCGATGCGAATCTTGTCCTGCCACTCCTTTGGAGACATAGGGCGATTATAGGTTGTTCGTGTGATCTATAAGGTCACCAACTTCCTCTCGTATTCTCGGATGTCCATGCTAGTTATTAACAGATTTTCTGTAATCTATCATGTTCGGTTTAAAGCTTCATTCCTAGGGTGAATCCAATCTTGTCCCCGTTTTTCTCTACTTGCTTTACTTCGTGATTTGTCGTTATCTATTTTCCACCTATTAGTTTCAACTGAATTTCCAACCCCAAATAGTCCGGTTGTGTTAAAAGTCAAAGTCTTGATATACCTTGTCTTCGTGGTTCGACCCCCTACTCCGCTATACTCGTATAGTTTGTAGGTTGGAATAAATATTGTTTGCATAACCTGTCTTTTAGTTAACGACCTAGAAAACCGGTTATCACACCCCATACAAGTAAATATCCTATAGAGGTCTTCCTCTATTTCTAGTTTCTCCAAAGCATTAGGCTCATAAAATCAGGTACCTATGCGCTTGTGGCTTTTGATCTTGTCATAATAGGATTTAAAATTAGGGTTAATGAATTTTAACCTGAAACACGTAAATTTGTGCATAGTCAGTTCTAAAGCTAAAATCACAAAAACTAAAAGAAAGAAAATGAAAAAAGGGTTAGAAAACTCGGGTTTCCTCTCACAAACACTCTTTTAATTTTACTAGCTTGACATTATGCACGATTTTTAGTTAGTTAAGGTGGCTTAAAATCTGGCACCCTTGTTGATGAGATATTCCCATTTTTATCTCCTTGGTAGTAAGTCTTAAGCCTTTGTTCATTGACCTTGAATGCTCCAGATGATTCACTCCATATTTCAACTAAACCATACAACAATACCTTCAATACCTTAAACGGGCCACTCCTTGATTTCAGCTTCTCGGGGAAATCAACCTCGAATTGTACAATAACATCTTGTCACCCACCCAAATTAAAAATTCTTTCCCATAATATGCCTATTGTGCCACTTTTTAGCTCTTGCTTTGTAGATGCTTACACTTTCATATGAGTTCATGCGGAGTTCCTCTAATTCGTGAAGGTTAAGGAGTCTCTTTTCACCTGCACTTTTGAGATTGAAGTTGATATGCTTAATGGCCCACATTGCTATGTGTTCCATCTCCACTAGGAGATGACAACTCTTTTTGAAAACCAATTTATATAGGTTGGTGCCTATAGGGTCTTGAAAGTTGTCCTATAGCCCACAAAGAATCATTAAGCTTTAGAGACTATTCTTTTCAATTTATTTCAACTCTTCTCTTGGATAAGCTTGATTTCCCGGTTTGACATTTTTGCCTAGCCACTTGTCTTGAAGGTGATGTGCAAACCCTACCTTGTGCTGAACTCTATACTTCCTAAGGAGTCTTTAAAGGACTTCCTTAGCGAAATGTGAACCACCATCACTTATGATGGCTTGAAGGACTCCAAACGTTGGGAAAATCATTTTCTTAAAGTAAACTTTCTTAGAGATGCAATTGCTTCTACCTACTTAATCACATAGTTAACTGTCACCAAAAGGTATTTATTTCCATAAGAGAATGGGAATAGTCACATGACGTTAATAACCTATAAATCAAAGATCTCAAGCTTTTGGATTGGATTTTGAGGCATTTTATCCCTATTTGAGATATTATCTGTTTTTTTGACATCGATCACATCTCCTAACAAATTCCCATGCATCCTTAAACAAGGTTTGCCAATACAAGATAGATTGCAACACCTTTGTCATCTTCTTCCTTACACTCATGTGTCCTCTACAAGGTGAGGAATAACACATGATCAAGACACTAGGAACCTCTTTATTAGGCACACACTGTCTAATTAGACCAATAACACATCTCTTGAACATAAATAGCTCATCTCAAATGTACCTTTAAGCTTCATGCATCAACCTCTGACTTTCCTATGGTGTGAAATAAGGTGGAACCATGCTCCCAGCCAAATAATTCACTAAATCAGCGAACCATGGTAAGCTCATAGACTCCAATGCATAAAGAATGCCATCCCTAATCATCAATGAGTAGATCTCCAAGACTATAATTTTCCTTTCTAACCAGGACAAATAATCTACAACTAAGTTCTTAGACTCCTTTTTGAACCTGATCTTTATATCAAACTCTTGAAGAAGTAAAATCCACCTCATCAACCATGGTTTGGCATCCTTCTTAGAATTAGGTACTTGATTGCTGAATGATCAGTATACAAAACTTTCCTTAATCCTACTAGGTACGTGCAAAACTTCTCAAAAGCATATACCACAACTAGGAACTCGTTTTCAGAAGTGGTGTAGTTCCTCTACACCTTCTTCAATGTCTTATTTGCATAATAGATGACATGAGAATTCTATTTTTCCTCTACCCCAATACGACTCCGACAGCTATATCACTACATCGCACATGAGTTCAAATGGTAAACTCAAATCCAATGGCTGCAATACTAGAGCTGAAGTCAATACCTTTTTCACCTTGTCAAAAGTATTCAAGAAAGATTCATCAAATACAAACTCGCACTCTTTCTAAAGCTTGTGGTGAGAGGCTTAACTATCATTGAAAATAATTCAATGAATCAATGATAAAAGCCTGCGTTGCCTAAGAAAGACCTCACCCCCTTCACCATGGTGGGAAGGAGAAGCCTAAGGATGAATTCAACCTTGGTGGGGTTCACTTCAATGCCTCAATGTGACACCTTATGGCCAAGAAAGATCCCTTCTTGTACCATATAGTGACATTTCTCCGAGTTAAGAACTAAGTTGACTTCCTCACACATTTTTAGACATCGAGCTTAGTTCACAAGACATTCATCAAAAGTACTACCACCTACAGAATAGTCATCCAAGAAAAATCTTTGGATGCTACATTTAATTGAACTGAGCGAGCGCTTTATTCAAGACCAAGTAGTTGCTTAGGCTTAAATTTCATGACTTTAGATTTTTTTTGCTTTTTCTACTAAATGAACCTTTAGCATTATTCTCGACCTTATCTTTCTTCACCACTTTTAAGCACTTCTGCCCCAACTTTCTCTCATGCATGGTTGCGTTTCCTTGATGCATTGTAGTTAAAACACACAAATCCATGCAAACTCAATTCTAAAGCTAAAATCACAAAGACTGAAACAAAAAAGGGAAAAGAAGGGTTAGAAAACTCAGGTCGCCTCCTGCAAGCACTCTTTGATTGTCACTAGCTTGACGTTATGCACGATTTTTAGTTATTTGAGGTGGTTTCAAACTTCAGCTCCCTTTTTGAAAATCATCCCCGGCAACGGTGACATTTGATAGGGTTAGAGATCGGTCGTCATGACACCTACTATCAATAAAACCTTGACTTAACCTATTAGAAGTAATGGGCAAGTAAGGGTCGAATCCACAGGGAAAGGCTCTTAATAGTTACCAATAGCAATCTGACTACAAGCTAGTTCTAGCTAAGATAAGAAAAGGATTTAAATATACCAAAGAGCCAAATAAGTGGTTCTAATGGTTTAATCTATCGTATAAAAGACCTAGAGGTTTGGGATTCGACATCAATTCCTATTATAAACGAGCTAAAGCTGGAAATTGGAATCAACATGAGATAATATGAGGCTCACAAACTCACTACCAATCTGTACATTGAACCTAAAACATGCTGTAGAGAAGGAATTTCATCCATGAACCAACCTCTCAGTCATCTTCAAGGAAGGAGCATTACAATTAGGATTTCTCGCTTAATTGTATTTTAGAGCATCTAAGCAACACAATAGATTCAAGATAACAACCAATAGCTCGCATCAACAACATTTAATAATGGGTCACTACCTAAATAAGTATTTCTCAATGTCTTTGACCTAGAAATGCAAATGGAAGAAACCTATATGGCTAATCTAGGCTCCAACCAAAACCCGATATCAAATCACACATTAATCATCAAGAAACAAACTCTAAGATTTTAAACATCATCCATGTAGTTTGGAAGTTAGCATCACCTCTTACTTTTTTTCTATGAATTGAGACTGAAGGTGCTCTTTTTTCTTTAGCTTTGTTACCTTAAGAAAGTTATTTTTATGGTCTTCTCATGTATTCTTTCCTCTCCATCCCTTGAGATATGCCTTTCCTTAGGCATTACAAAGCCTATGTAATTAAAAAACCAGTTTACATACTGCCTTCTTGGGATAATGGATATAAGGTTTATTAACCTTTCTTTATTAAAAAAGTCCATTCCTTTTTATTATATTCACCCAGAGTTTTGCTGCTATATACTATCACCTTATGTGGTGTTGGTGAAGAGTGCTTCCGTTGACCTGCTTGGTGGGGGAGAGAAGATACCTCTCTACCTTCAAAAGTTGTTTTATTAGTCCTCTTCCATCCACTTTCACAAGTTCTTTGTGTGAAGTAAGGTGGTATATATGCTTTATCCTTCAAAATGTTCTCATCTTCTGCAACCCTAGGCTTGTGACCACGTGAAGGATATGCTGAACATCCCTCTATCATCAAAGTTGATTATATCTCTTCTATGCATGGTCACTCACACTAGCTGAGGAGAGACGTTCTTGAGATATTGGAATTTTTTTTATTTATAAGATTTTTTTAAAATATTTTGGAGAAATAAACCATATTTGAAAGTAATTTAAAAAATAAGCTAATTTTGCTTCAGAGTGAAAACGTTGGCTTGGACAATGTTTTAGCATAAGCTAAATCATTGCCACATGCAACGTTTTGCATGAAGCTGGAAATATAAGGGTGAAACTGGGGCAGAGAAAAACGTTGCTTGAGGCAACGTTTTTATTTAGAATATTTTAGGAATCTTGGCAGAGAATTAGGTCACTGGAAAACGTTACCCAAGGCAACGTTTTCGGTCAGTGAAAAAAACGTTGCCTGAGGCAACGTTTTTTTAAAATTTTTTTCTATAATTAGTTAAACCAAAAATGTTGCCTTGGCAACGTTTTTCTTTGCCCCAGTTCTACCCCCATATTAATATTTTCATACAAAACATTGCCTGGGGCAACGATTTTGCTTATGCTAAAACGTTGCCTCGGGCAAAATTTTCACTCCGAAGCAAAATTAGAATATTTTTGAAATTACTTTCAAACGTGGCTTATTTTTCAAATTTTTTTTAAAAAAAGCTTATAAAAAATTCCAATATCTCAAGAACATCTCTCCTTAGCTAGTGTTAGTGACCATACATAGAAGAGATATAATCAACTTTTGATGACAGAGGCATGTTGCACATATCCTTCATGGGGTCACAAGCCTAGGGTTCCAGAAGATGAGAACATTTCGAAGGATAAAGTATATATATCTAGGCGCAACCACCAAACTTCACACAAAGAACTTGTGAAAGTGGATGGACGTGGACCAATAAAACTAACTTTTGAAGGTAGAGAGGTATCTTCTCTACACCAGTAAGAAGGTCAACGAAAGCACTCTTCACCAATACCACATAAGGTGATAGTATATAGTAGCAAAACTCTGAGTGAATATAATAAAAAGAAATGGATTTTTTTAATAAAGAAAGGTTAATAAACCTAATATCCATTATCCTAAGAAGGCAGCATGTTAACTGGTTTTTTAATTACATAGGCTTTGTAATGCCTAAGGAAAGGAATATCTCAAGGGATGCTAAGGAAAGAATACATGAGAAGACCATAAAAAGAACTTTCTTAAGGAAACAAAGCTAAAGAAAAATGAGCACCTTCAGGCTCAATTCGTAGAAAAAAAAGTAATAGTTACAACAGGTGATGGTAACTTCCAATGTGTAAAAACCTAGGAATCAACATTTTTCCCATTTAAGGTATAGTTCAATCGTCAAAATGAGATGTATAAATAAAAATTTCCTTGAATTCAAAAATCGCAAAATGAAAGCATGGTGGATAGCATATCTAACTCTTTGAATCCTTGAACTCTTAGAAATATTGAGGCAAAACTCAAGTTAGTAAGCTAATTCTAGAGACAGAAACATAGAAACTATGGCATTTAAAGTAAGAGTTCATTAATGTTAAAATGGTATAAAGTCCTAACAACTAATGGGAAGGTGGTTATATGCAATGTGGTCAAGCTATGCCTTTACTATACAAGTTAGGAGGGAAATATAAAATTCCTAAACACTATAAAATGTACTAAAGGCTAGAGCTTCAAAAATAAAGAGGAAAAAAACATGTCAGTTTTTGTTACGGTTCAAGCGCAGGAAGTAGAGCATTCGTGGGGTGCTAGCTTTGGGCGCTGGCTTTCGACATCTAGCGCCTCCAATGCGTAGGGCTCTGAAAATGTGCTCTTAGTGCCTAATCTCCAAGATTAATGCTTGAAGCTAAGGAAGATTCTTCTTGTGCACTTGGCATCGAGCTTCGAGCATCGATCAAACCTGCAGTGAGCTTTAGGTTTTGCACGATTTTGATTTTGGTGTTTTGATGCATTTTAGGTATTGTGTTTGGGCTAATTTTGTGATAAGGATTGGGTTTGTGTTTTAGGGTTTGGTTTTTAGGTGTTTTTAGGATCACAAGCACTCAAATCGACCTAAACAAAGTCCTACCTATAAGGTTTGGTTTGTCATAGGACCGCTACACAGGGTAACATGATTTTGAATCTACAAAAGCCCCTAATTTTACCGAGTCTTAGGCAAAGATGATTGGCAATGTACAACTTCATAGGGAGGAAGATTTGAGTTTTTCTACGGGCTTAAATCCTCCGTCTAACATAAGTACCTACAAAATGAACAAAGGTAGTCTGAAAATACATGCTCGTTGGGTGCCACTAGGTTCATTTAGCTGGGGATTAGATAATGCATTGATTAGCTTAAATACCATAAATTAGAGTCTCGAGTTCCTATGTTAGGGAGGGCAGTGCTAATTAGGAGTCACACAAGGATGGAGCGGCTTATGAATTAGGATTGCTTATGAACATGACTTATGGGTTGGCCTGATGTGCCAACGGGGAAGTCATTGTCGAGATAAAAAAAGTTGGACATGGTATGTTTCTGCTAATGGGGAGCGGCTATTGGAATGGCCTACTATACTAAAGATGAGTCACTATAAGGATGACACAACTAAGACACATGGCCTGCTGTGCTAGAGAGGAGTCACTACCACGATGGCACGACTAAGGCACATGGCTCGTTGTGCCAAAGGGGAGCCGCTATAAGGATGTCTCCCAAGCTACTGACCTAATTTACGTATTATTTGGATGTTTTCTGAGCCTAAAACATGTTTAGGGACGTCTCCCTAGCCAAAACATATTTTAAGGACATCTCTCGGGCCAAAACATATTTAGGGACATCTCCCTAGTCAAAACATATTTTAGGGATGTCTCTCGGGACAAAATGTATTTTAGGGATGCCTCATAAGCCAAGGCATATTTAAGCGACACCTTTCAAGCCAAGACGTATTTTAGGGACATCTTCCGAGCAGAGATGTATTTTAGGGATGCCTCCCAAACCATGATGTATTTTAAGGATGCATCTCGAGCCAAATGTTATTCTTAGTACATCTCCCAAGCCAAGACGTATAATAAAGATGCATCTTAGGCCAAGAGGTATTTTAAGGATGCCTCTCATGCCAAAACATATTTTAGAGATGCCTCCCGAGCACAAACATATTTTAGGGATGCCTTTGGAGCCCAACATGTATTTTAGGGACGTCTCCCGAGCCAAAACGTATTTTAGGGACACTTTCTAAATTCAAAACATATTTTAGCGACATCTCATAAGACAAAACATATATAAGGGACGCCTCTCGAGTCAAAATTTATTTCAGGGATGTCTCCTAAGCCAAAACGTAATTTAGGGACGCCACCCAAGCCATTAAGTATTTTAGGGCGCCTCCTAAGCCAAAACCTATTTTAGGGAGGCCTCCCAGGCCATCACTTATTATGGGGACACCTTCCGAGCTAGTGGGTATTTTAGGGACTCCTCTCAAGTCATCACGTACTTTTTGGATGCCTCTCCAGCCAATGCGTATTTTAGGGGCGCCTGCCTAGCCAAGAGACAAAATCATCGGGTCATTGAAGTGCTTGCGTCAAGCAGGGTCGACTTGGCTTTTCTGTTTTGGAAATATAGCATCTGGAGGGCATACAGGCATTTTGGTGTTTTCAACCCATGCTTGAAATTCATTTAGTTGTCCCGCATGATTTTGGAAGCGAAATACCCAGCTTTACATAGTTGAACATTGAGTCCGACGCGTGTGCTAGAGGTCTTAAAAATCATCGAGTTCGTGCCGAGTCTTCCTTTTGGCCCTTTACTCTTGCATTTCAGATTTTTACTCCCAAGGATTTGCTACTCTAGGCTTCTAATTTCACTCATTGCATAAATGTTTACTCGAATTTTTCTTGGTTTTGAGCATGATTTTTGATTTTTTAGTAAACCCTACGTTAAATTAGGGGTTCTTGATTTTGTGGTGAACTATTTCAATTGGTGGTTGTATTTGCTTGGTATATGTATGTATATGGTGTATAGGTTAGTTTTTATATAAATTATGACAATTTTGAAATGTTTTGAACTGATTTTTGGAAATGTATGGGTATATGGACGAAAATTTATGGGTCTTTGTGGTGAGTGCGTTTTGGCTTGATTTTGTTGTTGGGTTATACTCACTTATGCTTAAGGATAGTGACTTATAAGTTTGGGAGTAATAAATTCCCATTTTGATGGAGTTTAATGAAGTGGGTAAGTTTTTAAGCCCCTGGTTTGTTCATGCTAGTAGGGTGGTAATGGCTCGAATTTTTGGTGTTAGATTGGTTGTTTGATGATGCTAGATTGTGGTTCTAGGATTTGGTTTAGAATGAGTCACAAGCCTATATTTTCACTTTATTGTGCTTTGATGAGTTATTGCGCTGGTATGGAAGTCTGTGAACTTCTTGTTGAACAGTGTTTGATAATGCATGTAGCTAGTTTGTGAAGTTTTGTATGCGCCTCCATCATTGGGGTGATTTGTTGCAATGGAATCTATGAATTCTAGGGAATACATTTTTTTAAGGGAGTTTGTGAACTCAAAGGTGTTTGGAATATAAGAATTCCTAGGTCTACTGTATTTTATGGGAGCCACTTAACTCGTGATGTTATAGGTTTTCTAATAGAATCTTAGATGGGTTGTTATGTTTTATATGGAATCTGATAATTCTTGTGACTGGAATTTTTTTTAGTGGAGTTTGTGAATTCTTAGGGATATGTCGCTTTTCAGAAGAGTCTATGATGTCAAGTGACTGAAGTACTTTAGTGGAATTTGAGAATTCCTATGACTGTGACATTTCAATGGAATTTGAATATTCGGAGGACTATTGCTATTAAATTACTTTTTTAGAGTCTTTATTATAATATTTTTGGTCCATAACGCTTACATTTGTCAAGACGGCTCCTCATTCCAAACGTCGGGCCGCGGCGGAGAGGGCGAGATCCTCTAAGGGAGAAGGATTCCTTGAAGAATATGGGGTTCCACTGACGGCCATATTTACAAGAGTCAGATAGGGTGGATGCTAGACCAGCTAGTGTTCCAGCCTACAGAGCACCTTGCGTCTTGCCATTTGATAGACATAGTAAATTACTTCCTATAACTTTTGAGATGTTATCGATTCAACTGATCCTAACATTTGTATACATTTATGTGATTTGGATTGAATCGATTGTATTTTCATTTTAGACATTATACTAAAAAGGTTTGTGTGATTATAAGTTTAACTATTGTTTATGCATAAGTGTGTACTTATGCATACTTTACTTGGTAGCGTGGATGATGCATGGGTCTACTATGTGACTACTAGGAATGACGTGTGTGATGCATGGCTAGCTAGATGCGATGCAGTTTGTAAATATGATGCACTATTTTTTAGTCACGCTGGGGGGTACCGACTCTCTCTCAACCAAAATAAGTAAAATTTTAGGGAAAGGTCTTGGAAAATTTTTATTTGGTTGAGATAATGCTTTAATTTGGTCAAGTTTCGATTTTAAATGCGCGTTGGGTTGGCATGAGCCAAAATTTTATTGAGTGTAATGCGTCAAGTTGCAAATGATAGTCGGATTAGCTTTATGAGTCAAGGTCAGGGTAAAAAATTGGATTAAGGTTCAATTTGCAATTTTCAATAGGCTTAGGAATTCGGGTTTATGCAAAAAATGTGTTGAAAGATTCCAAATGCGCCATATGCCTATGATGACAATGCATAAATTGGCTAGCTTGGCTAAGGCACAAGGCCAATGAAAGATATGAGATCTCGAGGCGACTATGCATCAAGTCGTGTCAAGAACACAGGCTCAACGTCTAGCGCCGGGTTTCAGGCATCGAGCATTTGGTGCCGAGTTTTGAGCGTCGAGCATTTGGCGCCGAGTTTGTGCGTCAGTCTCTTAAAGTAAGCGCTCAGAGCTTGACGATCGTTTGGTGCTGGAACTATTTGGCGCTCATCACTTGGTTGGGTTTTTTTTGGATATTTAAACCTTTTAAGGGGTTTATCTTTTTTTACTTTACTTCTCTCACTAGGAAATGGCTTCCAAATTGGAGCTAGGCTTGAATGCGTGGTTGAGTACATTGAACAAAAGTGAGAAATGTGATGTTGATAAAATATGCCTCGAGGTTCTTTCATCATTAAGGTTCATGCAAGTGGACATCAATTTTCTGGTAGCAGCTTTCAAGTGTTGGGATCTATTTTCCCACACATTCAAGTTTAAGAACGATGAAATAGTACCCAGGCTTAAGGAGCTTGGTCAATCATTGGTTGGCCTATCAACCGGCTGCCTTACCTCTCATCCACCTAAGAGTATTTCTACGAGGACATTGAGAGATATTTGGTCCTCAAGGATGAGTCCCTTAGTGATGTTGCTTTTGGAGCTAGAGTAGACTTGGAGTGTATGGTTTCTCTTTTCTATACTCCCACCCGTGAGCCAAGAGCTAAAGAATTTCACAAGAGAGCCTTGCATTTTTGCTTGTTTACTTACTCCCTCTTTACAAATGAACAAAATGAGGAAGGTTATGCTTTTTTCATTGTGATTGTGGAGCAAAGTGCCATCAGAAGAAACACAATGCCCATCGTTCCAAGAGAGCTCATGGTTGGCCTAGATCTTTATCATGTATCCTTCTTTGGGTTCGGAGGGTTCCCTACCCTTCTTCAAGTAAGCTTATATTTTTACTTGATTTTTTGCTTGCAATTTCATGATTATTGAGTTTCTTATTTGGTTTTTGCTTTGAAGGTTTGGTTGATGGAGACGCTCATGCTAGTAGCCCCTCTCAAAGACTTTGCCACTAAAAGTAAAAAAGGGTTTCACGATGCGGAGGAAACTCCTTGACCATACGACCCTGGAAGCTTTGGAAGCCTATAATTTCCAAGGGGGAGTGATAGGATTAGATATCGGTTGTCACGACACCTACTATCAACAAAACCTCGACTTAATCTATTATATGTAATGGGCAAGTAAGGGTTGAATCCATAGGGAAAGGCTTCTAATAGCTACCAAATTCTAGAAATTCAACTATAAGATAGCTCGAACTAAAGCAAGAACTAGGTTTAAATCTAACTAAAATCTAATGCAAGGTTCTAAAGGACTTTTTCTATATAGGTAAAAGTGCTAGGGGTTTGGGATTCAACACCAAATCCTAACACAAATGAGCTAAAATTGGGAATTGGATTAAAAAGAGGATAATATGGGATGTTATTCTACCTTGTAATGAGTTTTGGTGATAACAATGCAAACACATTTAATGTTATTTGTCTAAGTTTGTAAAGGTTAAGGAAGCAAGTTATAGAGTAGGAGCAAGAGAGTTCCTAAAGCTGTTATACTAAGTCAAAGAATACATCAAGCTTAACAAGAATTATGAAGTCAAGCAAAGAGTAAAAATCCAATCATCTACGCGAACTTAAGTATGAGTTCTAGTTGATTAAGCCTTTGAGTTCCAGAGTCACAATTCAAGATGGAGCATTAGATGAGAAGCTCCAAGAAGTGGAGAGCATGAAGACTAAGTAGGAGTATACTTAGGACTTATTTAAGTATAAAGGTCTAAGTTTTTGGAACACGCAAGGTATAAAACTTAATTGGCGTGATTCAAAGTTCCTTTTATTAAAAGAGATCTACGGGAGTTTTTATGGAAAATTTTTTTATGGAAAATAAATCATTAAAGTGAAGTTTATGGGAAAGGATTTTTGTGGAAAACTTATGATTTAATGAACATGATTTTATAAGTGATTTTATCATAAAAACGTGATCTTGAAAATATATCCTATATTTCCTATTTTATTGGCTGCGAGTTCCACTTTACACCGACTACATCTTAGCAAGTTTCCTCTTTTTATGGGGAAGTGTTTTTGAATTAGTAAGTATGCAAAGTAAATGATTTGCAATCAATAACTAAATGATTTGTAAGGCAAGGACTCTAGCTCTCACATCAGTTTGATATAAAGGAGGATTCCTAACTCTATGGGATATTTTCCTTAAATCAAGGAGATCATGGAGAAGTTTGGCCAAATAAAAAACTATGTAGAATTCTATATATAAACGTTCTTTGAAACTTATTTTCCACACAATTAGCCTACTCTTAACCAAATTTTCTTGAGAGAAAATAGTTTATATGCTAGTTTGTCAAAGGCTTTGAAGAATCAATAGGGAGATGGAATATGATTAATTATACTCTAGAGGGGGGTGAATAGAGTATAACCGATTTTCGCGTTCAGGATCTCAAGGTCTTGAACTGGATTTCAAAGGCGGAATATAAGCGTTAAGGCTTATCTTTGAAACTGGATGTCAAAACCTTGAAATTGGTTTCAAAGTCTTTTGCTCAGGCTTTGACTGTTCGCTACTTTGATTGATGAGCGAAGCAAACATAAAACATAAGCAATGAAGACAGAAATAAGATGAGACAAAACACGGAGATTTGATACGAAGTTCGGCAACTAATTTGCCTACGTCTCCGCCTAGGGTTGTCCAACCCTTAGGATTTAACTCGCTCTTTTATTACTTCCCTTAGAGACCTAAAGCACCCTAGAAGATCTTAATCCCCATCTTCTACTCCATAGCACCCCAGCTACACTTTAGCATCTCAGATCCTAGTAATAAAAAGCTCTCTCTTTTTCTATACGTTTGAGTATTATGGGTATACTCTTAGTATAACACTCTCTAAAAAAAAATTCTTTTAAACGCTCAAGAGATTATACTTTGATTTTCTCTCAATCTAAATACAAGAAAAGTTTATGGAACTAGAGAGAAAATAATGAAGCTTTGTTGATGTGCTTGTGACTGAAATTTACGATTAAAGCTTTTGCTCTTTTCTTTTTGTTTCATTGTGTCTCACGTTGTCTTTCTTCTTTTCTTCAGCTTCAAAGCTTTGAATATATACTGAACTTGATTTCAGGCCGTTGAAAGGAGGCTCAAAATAGGCTGCTGAAAATCTGATTTGCCTTCAATACTTTCAGCAATATTTCCTCCAATATGGCTATAGAGAATAATTCATTTTGGCTGTAGAAGATTGATATCATTGAATATATTACAACAAGAATATTTCCACTTTATTTGCTGCACCTTGAAGCTTCAAAACAGATTTCGTTTTCCATAACCACAATTCTTGAATTTTGGTAATAACCAAAATTAACTTGAATAATCTTCAACATATATGAGCATCACTTATTTGCTGAAATTAAGAGATATCTTTGACAGTAAAATCATGTATAAATAAGTTAGGTTAGAGCATAAAATAAGTGAAATAGGGAAAGGATAAAACACAAGATTTAGGCAATTAGAAGATTCTTATCCTTTGACAAAGTGTTTGAACTTTGCTGACTGTTTTGAGACGTGGCTCAAGCTTTTGAAGACGTGGCTCAAGCTTTTGAAGACGTGGCTCAAGAGTTATTCTCGTCCTTTGACAGAATGCATAAAGCTTTGCATTATAGCTTCCATTACTTCCAACACATTGTCAACTCTATGCATTTTGGTTTCCATCATGTTTTCAACTCTATTTGACTTTGCCTTTTGGCTTCCATCATTAAATATAAAAACATTAGTAATCAAAGTGGAGTCTTCAATCTCCCCCTTGATGGAAGACAAAACATTATATGCAAACGTCAAAGAATAAAATGCATAAAAAAAATATTCTCCCCTTTAAATAGATAATACATAAATACTCTCCCCCTTTTTGTCTTCCGACAAGGTGGGAAAATATAAATATTGGATCACTATAAGACTTGTTCAAAATAACAAAAAGATATAAAATAGTAAAACCTTTAAAGACATGAAAACAAAAAAGGTGTTGCTTAAAAAAGGTCAAACAGTCAAGGCTTTGAAAGCTAAAAATAAAAGACGCGGAAAACTTTGAAAACAGCTTCAACGCCATGAGAATCTTTAAAATGAATGGAATGAGATTTTTTTTTTAAAAAAAAAACATTGAAAGCAAAAGCTACATATCCATCCGCAATTTATGTATCCAAAACATTTCAAAAATCATTTAATAAATATTGATAATTATCTATAGGATAAGTACTAAACATTTTGATCCAATATTAATATTAAAAAGTGACAGTACGTCAAGGCAATGACAAGAGTGTCAAGACTTTGACATACACATGCAAAAAATAAACGTATATAACTTACTGAAATAGCTCCCCCTAAGAGGATGCTTCCCCATTTAACATTCCAAGCTCAAGACGAATAAAGTTAAATCGTTCTTCGCTCAATGGCTTAGTGAAGATGTCAGCGAGTTGCAAATCAGTAGAAATAAAAGATATAGATACGTCTCCTTTCTCCACATGATCACGTATGAAGTGATGTCTAACATCAATATGTTTAGTGCGAGAGTGCTGAACTGGATTCTTCGTTATGGATATAGCACTCGTGTTGTCACACTTAATAGGTATGCCTTTGAAGTCTAACCCAAGGTCTCTTAATTGTTGAGATATCCACAAAATTTGTGAACAATAAGCACCGGCTGCAATGTATTCGGCTTCGGCAGTAGAGAGTGCCACCGAATTTTGTTTCTTTGAATGCCAACTAATGAGAGATGATCCCAAGAATTGACAGCAACCTGAAGTACTTTTTCTATCCACTTTATAACCTGCAAAATCAGCATCTGAATATCCAACAAGTTCAAAGTTACTATTACAAGGGTACCAAAGACCGAAATCCTTTGTCCCATTGAGATAGCGTAAAATCCTCTTAACTGCACTCAAATGAGATTCTTTGGGGTTAGCTTGAAAACGAGAACACATACACACACTAAACATAATATCTGGCCTACTTGCCGTGAGATAGAGAAGAGATCCAATCATACCTCGATATTCCTTTTGATTTACCGACTTACCATTTTCATCTTGATCTAAAAGTATTTGCTTTGATTTATAAATATACCTCTTTTCTCTTGTTTAACTTGTAATCCAAGGAAGAAGTTCAACTAACCCATTAAACTCATCTCAAATTCCCTACACATAATCTCAGAAAATTCTTTGCAAAGGGAATCGTTAGTAGCACCGAAAGGAATATCATCAACATAAACTTGAACTATTAATAAATCTTCCTTTGGTTTTCACAAAAAGAGTTTTGTCAATCAACCCTCTTTTGAAATTATTTTCTAAAAGATATTTTGAAAGACGCTCATACCAAGCCCTTGGAGCTTGTTTCAAACCATAGAGCGCTTTGTCAAGTTTAAAAACATGATTTGGAAATTTCTCATTTTCGAAACCGGGGGGTTGAGCAACATATACTTCTTCTTGTAAATAACCATTCAAGAATGCACATTTGACATCCATTTGAAATAACTTAATTTGCATAAAGGAAGCAAAGGCAAGGAGCATTCGAATAGCCTCCATTCTAGCCACGGGAGCGAATGTCTCTTCATAATCTATCCCTTCTTCTTGATTATAACCTTGGGCTACTAATCTTGCTTTGTTCCTCACTACCTTTCCATTCTCATCAAGCTTATTTCTGAACATCCACCTTGTTCCAATAATTGAATGATCCTTTGGTCTTAGTGTGAGTGTCCACACTTTATTTCTTTCAAATTCATTTAGCTCACTTTGTATAGCTAAAATCCAATCGGGCTCTTGAAGTGCTTCATTGATATTATTCGATTCTACAAGAGAAACAAAAGCGTGAAATGCACACAAATTCTTAACATTAGAGCGTGTTTGTATACCAGCTTTTGGATCCGAAATTATATTGTTTGTTGGATGAGATGAGGAGTATTTGAACTTTCGTGGCAACATCAAAGGAACTGATGTAGTTTCCTGAAGTATCCTTTCAAGGCCTTGAGATGGGTCTAAAGGCCCTGGAGTGGCTTCTGGTATAATATTGTTCGTCTGTTCAAGACTTTGAGATGGAGTTTCAAGATCTTGAGGCTGCTGGTTAAGGCTTTGATCTAATTCATCTACGTCTAAAATTGGCTCTTCCATATTCTGGGCAGATTTCTCCATTTCATTATCTGACAAACTTTCTTCTCCTTCTGTCTCAAATGAATATCCTTCATGCTTATTTAAGTTTAAACCTGTAAAACCATCACTCAAGATACCGTTCTCGGTTTCATCAAAGATCACATGTATACTTTCTTCAACAACTTTAGTACGCTTATTAAAAACTCTATAAGCTTTAGAATTCAAGGAGTAACCTAACAGAATTGCTTCATCACTACGTGCATCAAATTTACCAAGGTTATCTTTGCCATTATTATGAATAAAGCACATACATCCAAAAGGTTTGAAATAGGAAATATTAGGCTTTTTACCTTTAAACAATTCGTAAGGAGTTTTCTTTAAAATAGGATGAATCAAACAACGGTTTAAAATATAGTTTGCTGTATTAACAGCTTCTGCCCAAAAGTATTTTGGAAAATCATTTTTCAAAAGCATTGTCCTAGACATATCCTCAAGAGTGCGGTTCTTTCGTTCCACAACTCCATTTTGTTGAGGTGTCCTAGGAGCTGAAAAATTGTGAGAAATACCATATTTAGCACAAAAGTTATCAAACTTTAGTTGATCAAACTCTCTACCATGATCGCTTCTCACAGCAACTATGGGTTGGTTTTTTAATGTTTGTAATTCTTTGCAAATTTTTGAAAACTCTAGTAAAGCCTCTGATTTTTCACGCAAAAATGAAATCCAAGTAAAACGGGAAAAATCATCAACAACAACAAGGATGTATTGTTTACCTTTAGGTGATTTAACACGCATAGGACCACATAAATCTATGTGTAGAAGCTCTATTAGGCGAGAGGTACTTACAACCTTTTTGGCTTTGAAGGATCCTTTTGTTTGTTTACCTCTTGCACATGCTTTGCAAAGCTCTTTTTCTTTGAAATCTAACTTTGGTAGTCCACGTACTAAGTCCTTTGAGAAAAGCTTCTTCATGGTATGCATATTAATATGACCTAACCTTCTGTGCCAAAGCCTTGAGTCGCTGGTCAAGGCCTTAAGACATTTTAAGCTAGTACTTGCAACTTGGTTAGTATGAAAAGCATAAACATTATTGCAACGAGGAGCAATTAAAATAATTTTACCGTCCATCTTTCTTTGTACCTCGCATTTTTCTTCATCAAAGATGACTTTATTACCTTTATCGCATAATTGAGAGATGCTAAGAAAGTTGTATTTAAGCCCTTCAACTAGGTACACATCATCAATGGTGTTTGATGCATTATCTCCAACTTTTCCAATACCCATTATTCTACACTTTCCTTTATCACCAAGTGTAATTGTTCCAGCAGATTGCTCTTTGATCATTGAAAATAAAGAGGACTTCCCACTCATGTGCCGTGAGCATCCACTATCTAGAATCCACTTATAATCTTTGCTCTTGGTGATTTCCTACAAAAGAACAAAACATCAAACCTTTTGACTAGACCAAATTGCAAATTTAGATTCATAATTGGGATGGACCATGTTAGGTGGTCTAGTCCCTTTAGGAACCCATACTTGCTTGATCTGGTCTCGAAGAAAAATAGGAAATGAATTTTTAAGAGTTTGAGGGTCATTCCTACGAAAAGGACAAGTTAGCTTAGTATGACCCTTTTTACAACAGTAAAAACATGTAGGTGTTCGCCAATTATCCTTTGCTTTTACAAACGTGGTCATGGTTTTATTTGGAAAATTTTTGTTGTAACCAAGACCGCTTTTATTCAAGGATGATTGGTGCTTACCTAGCATTTTTTCAAGAGTAGATTCGGAGTGAGCAAATCTAACCAAGGAATTATGTTGCTCTCTACACTTCCCAGCCAGTAGCTTCTTTTCCTTCTCTAAGTTATCATTACAATAACTCAAAGAGGCGAGCTTTCATTTTAAAACAGTGTTTTCAGTGTTCAAGGCCTTGACCTGGGTGTCAAAGGATGACTCCGAGGCTTGAACCCTAAGTTTAAGAGCTGACTGAGAGGCTTTGAGATCGGTTAGTTCCTTAGTGAGACTTTCAGAAATACTTACCTGTTGGTTTAGTTTCTCCTTGAGAATCTTGGATTCAAGAATCAAACTCTCTTCATTTATAATCATATTTTGCAAGAATTCGGACAGAACATCAATTGGACTTGAGATTAAATTTTTCACCATTACCTCAAGATGTTCTTTCTTTGCATCATCATGATTAGCCATAAGACATAGGTTTGCTTGTTCATCTTCTGAGTCACTAGATGAATCTGAATCACTCTATGAAGCAACCATAGCTTTCTTCTTATAATTCTTTTTGTGGAATGGTTTCTTCTTTCGTTGAGGGCAATCTTTCACTAAGTGATCTGTTTCACCACACTCATAGCATGTTAGTGTATTAACTTTATTCATTGAGTGGGATGACTTACCTTTATATTTATTTGAATGATAGTCTCTGCCTCTTGAGAAATTCTTCTTCATTTTTAGAATCTTGGCAAGACTTCTAGCGATGAGAGCAAATGGATCTTCATCATCACTATCATCACTATCTTCATTGTCCGTTGTAGCTTCTTCTCTCTTTGCTTTGAGTGCTAAGTTTTTGGTTGAAGATGCTAGTTCACCATCTTCTTCATTAAGAGACATCTCATGTGTGATCAATTTTCCAAGAAGATCATCCAAAGGCAAGGTTCTCAAATTTTGAGCTTCTTCTATCGCGGTTACCTTCGGACCCCACTTTGATTTTGGAAGACATCGTAGAATCTTTCTCACCTTTTCTTCATTTGTGAATACCTTACCAAGAGAATCCAGATTGTTCACTATTTGGGTAAATCTTGTGAACATCTCTTTCACGGTTTCATTAGGCGTCATTTTGAACAACTCATATTGCCGAAGGAAGATGCTTATCTTGCTCTCTTTGACTTGACTTTTTCCTTCATATGTGACCACCAATTTATCCCATATCTCCTTAGCACTTTTGCTTGAAGAAACTCTATTAAATTCATTTGCATCTAAACCACAGTAGAGAAGGTTCATGGCTCGATAGTTTTTAGCAACACTTTCCAAATGTGATTGAGTAAAATCATCATCTTCTTTAGGAACCATTGTGCCGCTTTCATTAGTCTTCATTGGCACCCTAGGACCTTTTTTGATAATATCCCAGAGTTCCAAATCTTGATCAATCACAAACATTTGCATCAATGAACGCCAATGGGCAAAATTATTACCATAAAATAGAGGAGGGCGATTGGTAGACCTTCCTTGAGCAAAACCACCATCACCTATTGAATTCATTTTTCCTCACAGATGATTAAATCTTTTCCTTGTGAGTCTAGCTCTGATACCAATTGAAGAATCAATAGGAAGATGGAATATGATTAATTATACTCTAGAGGGGGGTGAATAGAGTATAACCGATTTTCGCGTTCAGGATCTCAAGGTCTTGAACTGGCTTTCAAAGGCGGAATATAAGCGTTAAGGCTTATCTTTGAAACTGGATGTCAAAGCCTTGAAATTGGTTTCAAAGTCTTTTGCTCAGGCTTTGACTGTTCGCTACTTTGATTGATGAGCGAAGCAAACATAAAACATAAGCAATGAAGATAGAAATGAGATGAGACAAAACACGGAGATTTGATACGAAGTTCGGCAACTAATTTGCCTACGTCTCCGCCTAGGGTTGTCCAACCCTTAGGATTTAACTCGCTTTTTTATTACTTCCCTTAGAGACCTAAAGCACCCTAGAAGATCTTAATCCCCATCTTCTACTCCATAGCACCCCAACTACACTTTAACATCTCAGATCCTAGTAATAAAAAGCTCTCTCTTTTTCTATACGTTTGAGTATTATGGGTATACTCTTAGTATAACACTCTCTAAAAAAAAATTCTTTTAAACGCTCAAGAGATTATACTTTGATTTTCACTCAATCTAAATACAAGAAAAGTTTATGGAACTAGAGAGAAAATAATGAAGCTTTGTTGATGTGCTTGTGACTGAAATTCACGATTAAAGCTTCTGCTCTTTTCTTTTTATTTCATTGTGTCTCACGTTGTCTTTCTTCTTTTCTTCAGCTTCAAAGCTTTGAATATATACTGAACTTGATTTCAGGCCGTTGAAAGGAGGCTCAAAATAGGCTGCTAAAAATCTGATTTGCCTTCAATACTTTCAGCAATATTTCCTCCAATATGGCTGTAGAGAATAATTCATTTTGGCTGTAGAAGATTGATATCATTGAATATATTACAACAAGAATATTTCCACTTTATTTGCTGCACCTTGAAGCTTCAAAACAGATTTCGTTTTCCATAACCACAATTCTTGAATTTTGGTAATAACCAAAATTAACTTGAATAATCTTCAACATATATGAGCATCACTTATTTGATAAAATTAAGAGATATATTTAACAGTAAAATCATGTATAAATAAGTTAGGTTAGAGCATAAAATAAGTGAAATAGGGAAAGGATAAAACACAAGATTTAGGCAATTAGAAGATTCTTATCCTTTGACAAAGTGTTTGAACTTTGCTGACTGTTTTGAGACGTGGCTCAAGCTTTTGAAGACGTGGCTCAAGCTTTTGAAGACGTGGATCAAGAGTTATTCTCGTCCTTTGACAGAATACATAAAGCTTTGCATTATAGCTTCCATTACTTCCAACACATTGTCAACTCTATGCATTTTGGTTTCCATCATGTTTTCAACTTTATTTGACTTTGCATTTTGGCTTCCATCATTAAATATAAAAACATTAGTAATCAAGGTGGAGTCTTCAGGCTTAAATCCTCTTTCCAAACTCTATAGTCCTTATGCAAGTTATCTATATATTGAGTTGTAATCTTTGAGTGTATAGTACTGAGTTGTACTAGGGTGTGCATAGTACTTAGTTGTACTAGGGTGATAAGGTTGAGGAACCATGTAAGAGTTTATAGTAGTGAGTTGTGATAGGGTGGCCACATTGAGGGATCTTGTTTATATTTAGAGTTAAGTTTGAGAGAGAGAGAGAAGAGGAAAAGAGATAGAGATATCACTTTGACTAGATTGCTCTATTAGTGAAAAGAGTAGCTAATGGAATGTAATTGAGGATTTCCCTATTAGTGAAAAGAGTTCATAAATCCCGATTGGATCGTGGTTTTACCCTTTGGGTTGGGAACAAACGGTTTCCATGATAAAACCTCTTGTGTTCCTTTCGCCAAGTTCTTTTCTATTTACAAGTTTCAATTTAATTTCACAAAAAGTTTTATTTAATTTCCACTTCTAATTCACCCCTTTCTTGTAAGTGTTCATGCCATTCAACAATTTTTATCATGGCCAGAACTCACAAATTCAAGGCACCTTGAAGAGCAAAGTTCCTATTGGCATGAACACATATGAGAAACTCAAGAAAGGAGATGAACTACCAAAAGCAATGTTTCCCAAGAAACTCAAGGATACCAACACCTCTAGTGTTGAAAATCAGATTAGAACTTCCTTTCTTAAATCTATCTCTGAAGAAAAATTTTCATATGCTTTTAAAGAAACTTTAGATCATTATAAGGTTTTAAGTCTTCAAAAGGCTTAGAGTAACAAACCTATAAAATTATGTAAGTATCATATGACTTACTTAACTAATATTAGACATGACGTTCAAAATCATTTCTTTATATTAAGGGATAGTAACATGTCTTTAAAAGAAACTTGTGAACATTTGAAAAATGAATATATCTTACTTAATGATGAGTTGATGCAGTATAAACTCTTTAACATGAGTCTCACTAATAATTCAATTAAAGTTCATATGGGTAGTTTCATAAAGGAATTTAAAAGTTTAAATATTGACTTCAAAACTACAAAGGAGTCTTTAAATACCTTAAAAAAGGAACTAGAGTCATTAAGAAGAGACTAAAACATGAAAAAACTTAGAGTTCCAAAATAGATAGATTTGGCCCAAGCAAAAAGGACTAAAGGTCTAAATTTATCGCATATAAAGAAAAAGGGCAAAAGGAACAAGTATGTGGATCTTCCTAGTAGTAAAGTTTGTAACTTTTGTGGACACACTAGTCAATCGAGTGGAGCATGTGTCAAACAAGAATAGTGTGTGGAAAGGAACATTAAGAAAGTATGGGTCAAGAAAATGATTAATTGTGAAGTGGCACAAGAACCAAAGGAAACCTAGGTTCCTAATTCTAATAATTAGTTTTCTAGTAGGATCTAGTAAGGGGGAACAACTTGTGATACCTTGACAACGGATGTTCCAAACACATGACTGGAGACAAATCAAAGTTTCTCTCACTAGAAAAAAGGTAACATTGTTGCTATTGGAAAATTAGGAAGGTCATGTTTCCATTCCATTGACAATGTGTTTTAAGTCGAGGGTTTGATGCACAATTTGTTAAGTGTTTTCACAACATGGCTAGAATAATGATGGCTTTAAGTGGGTTGCCTAGGAACTTCTAGATTAAGCTATTAACACTACATGCTACATCATAAACCATGTCATGATTAGGCCTTTGGTGAACAAGACACCTTATGAGCTCCTTAAAGGAAGAAAGCCAAACATTACATATTTTAGGGCTTTTGTTTGTAAATTTTTTGTGCATAAGAACGAAAAAAGGAACTTAGGGAAGTTTAATGCTAGAATTGATGAGGCTGTGTTTCTTGGTTATGCAACTAGTAACAAAGCTTATAGAGTTTATAATAAATGAACAATGTGTGATGAAGAATCTATACATATTATTTTTGATGAAACCAAAACACTAACCCATGTATAGGAACATGAAGACTTTAAGATAGGGTTAGTGCATTCCATTGATCTAGATGAAGAGATTTTACCAAGTAAGGAGCATCTTGCAAATGGTAAAGTTCCAGAAGAGCAAGGAAATGACAAAGTTCCAAAAGCAAACATTGACATAGGAACTCAGGAACTCGAAGTTCCAATGATGAAGGATTGGGACATGTTCTAGTTTATGATTTTCAGTACAAACCATGGAAGCATTAAACATCTAATGGATCTCATTATAAGTGACATTGGAAAAGGAACTCTGAAAAAATCTCAGATTAGGAACTTTATTCCTTTCGTGCGTTCTTATCCACATAGGAACCCTGCAATCACCTTGAAGCCTTAAAGGATGCTGATTAGATTATGGCTATGCAACGGGAACTCAATGAGTTTGAAAGGAACAAGGTATGGAATATTGAGCCCAAGCCACAACATCAAAAGGTAATTGAACTCAAATGGGTTTTTAGGAACAAGCTTGATGAATATAGAACTATCGTTAGGAACACGACTCGATTGGTTATAAAAGGCTACAACCAACAAGAAGGTATTAATTATGAAAAAACTTTTTCTCTTGTTGCTAGATTATAAGCTATTATAATTTTAATTGCATTTTCTGCTTACATGGATTTCAAACTTTATCAAATGGATGTTAAATGTGCATTTTTAAACGGTTATTTAAATAAGAGAGTTATTATAGAACAACCCCTTGATTTCAAAAATTCTAACTTTCTAAATCATGTTTACAAGCTTGATAAAACTATTTATGGGCTAAAGCATGCTCCAGGAGTATGGTATAAAGTTCTTCGAAGTTCCTTTTACAAAATGATTTAAACATGGTAAAATTGATAAGACTTTGTTTTTAAAATAAAAAGGAACGAATTTGCTAGTTGTGTAACTTTGTGTTGATGATATTATTTTTGGTGCAACTAACATATCTTTGTGCAATTACTTTGTAGATCTTATGGGAAATGAATTTGAAATGAGCATGATGAGATGATTAAACTTCTTTCTTGGGTAGCAAATCAAGCAAATGGAGAAAGGAACAATGATACACTAGAAAAATTAAGTAAAGGAACTTCTAAAGAAGTATGTACTAAAAAAGCAAAGGTGAATCATACTCCCATGGGAACTACTACAAGACTTGATGAAGATCCCAAAGGAATATGCATTAATCAAAACAAGGACAGAAGGATGATTGATTCATTACTATATTTACCTGCTAGTAGACCTCACATTGCGTTTAGTATTGGTTTGTGTGCTAGGTTCCAATCAAATACCAAAGAAACTCATCTAATGGCAGTAAAAAAGATACTTAGGTATCTAAAAGGAACAAATGATTTGTGATTATTCTATTGAAGGAGCAATTAATTTTACCTAAGAGGATATGTTGTTGCCGACTATGGTGGAGACATGGTAAACTGTAAGAGTCATTTGCATCTCTAAAAATCCAATGCATCATTCTAAGGTAAAGCATATTCGTATAATAGGCATCATTTTTTTAAAAGAATAATGTTAAAAAGGATTTATAAGGTTAGAACTTTGTTAAAAAATAATAAAATTGCTTATATTTTTATAAAGACTTTAAACATGAAAAAGCATGAAAAGATGAGACTAGAACTTGGCTAATATTACGCACTTACGTCATTAATAAATGTCATTCATGTTGCCTTGTTTTAATTTATGCTACATGGTTAAGTTTTCTTTTTCTTATATCTTATCTCCAATTTTATCTTTTTTATATTATCTCTTTAATATTTATCCCTCTTTTCTATTTATTTTTTTGGGGTTCATCCATATTTTTTTTCTAATCTCTTGAAATTTCATTTATATATGTCTTTTGTTATATACAGTGTTCTTATGCTACTGTATATATGTTTTTTTTTTCATTTTTATCTGTTGTTCCATTCAAGAGTCCAATATTAAACCAATGCATAAAGCATACCTTTATTAATACTTTCACCTATTCATATGTAAACACCACTATGCATAAAACATTCTTTTTCTTCACCCAAAATGCCAAAAAACACAAAACCTTCCCAAATCCATTTTCCATGGGTATGTCACCCATATTATATTCATATGCCTTGTGTAAACCAAAAGATATCCTAGCCCCAATAGAACCAAAATTATCAATCCATCCATGTATTAACCATCACTAAATTGAGGATGAAACTTGAACTCAAGGGGGAATAATCAAGGTTAATGAATGTATAGAATAATATAATAAAAGTGTGGATGATGTATGCTCAAGTGAAGGTTCTAGAACATCCTTTTCATTTGATAAGGAATACTTATTTATATTATTGGAAGTTCATATCTATGGTATATGGTGATTGTGACGTATGAAAGGGAAATAGTGAAGGTCCATATTTGAAAGTTTGATTCACGGAAGTTTCTCTGAAAATTCTTCCATTTCAAAGTCATAGCTTCATGTACTAATAAGGGAAATGTGCACATTCTCAAATGAAAAAAAAGTTGAAAAAATGTTAAAAAGAAGGTTTACAAAAAAAGGAGGAAGAAGGAAGGGAAGAAGAAGAACACTAATAAAGGAGATGATAAATGCAAAGTTCCAATATCACAGACAATTTAATATTTGAGAACTAGAAGAATAGGAGAAGCAAGGAATAGGGGTGATGTATGCTGGTTGGAAGAAGATATAAAGAAGGTGGTATGAGTTCAAAAAGGCTAGGAAAGCACAAGTACCTAAAATATCTTAAAATAAACTTTCTAATTCTTTTGGGCTGGAACACCTGCAACTAGTGTTCCTATGCTAACCATATAAACTTGCACCACCTACCCTTACCTTTGCGCTTTATGGTTGTGTTTAATCTTGATGATTGTTTGGAACATTTTCTTTTCATTTTATGTCATTCTATGGATGAATTCAAATATTTTGATGCTAAGCTAAGCTTGAATATAGAATGGTGTTTATTTTGTCGTATGTGTATTACAAATTGCCTTGTTTAGAACTTTGTTATGTTTGGAACTTAAACTAGGATTACACCTAGTTGATCTCGTTCCTTAATGGGATGTTGAGAAAGATTTACTCTACTGTTTTGTCTTTTTGTTGATGCCGATAGGGGAAAAGATAGTGTAAACATTTGAAGATGCAAGTTGCCAATGAGTTCCGATATCTCTCTTGAAAGGCCAAATCCTTCACAAGGTAGTTTGGTCCGTAAAAATTCTTTTAATTTTTTTTTCTATTTAAATTCACTTCTTATTTTTGATTTATAGTTCTTGGTAAAAGTTTGCAAGTTTGTCATCATGAAAAGGGAGAATATTGTTATTTCTCCTTGTGAAGAGTTTTGGTGATGACAATGTAAACGCATTTGATGTTGTTTGTCAAAGTATTGTACAGGTTAAAGAAGCAAGTTCTGAAGTAGGAGTAAGGTAGTTCCTAAAGCTATTATACTAACTCAAAGAAGACATCAATCTTAACAAAAACTATGTAGCAAGAAAAGATTAAAAATCCAATCATCTATGGGAACATAAGTATGAGTTCTAGTTGATTGAGCCTTGATTACTAATGTTTCTATATTTAATGATGGGGCATCAGAGGAGAAGCTCCAAGCAATGAAGAGCATGAAGACTAAGTAGGAGTAAACTTAGGATCTATTTAAGCATTTAGGTGTAATTTTTTGGAACACACAAGGTATAAAACTTAATTGGCGAGATTCAAATTTCGTTTTATTAAAAGAGATCTACGGGAGTTTTTATGCAAAATAAATCAAAAACTAAAGTTTTTGGGAAAAGAATTTTATGGAAAAATTTTGATTTAATAAAAATAATTTTATAAATAATTTTATCATAAAAATGTGATCTTGAAAATATATCCTATATTTCCTATTTTATTGGCTACAATTTCCACTTTACACGGACTACATCTTAGCAAGTTTCATATTTCTATGGGGAAGTGTTGTTGAATTAGTAAGTATGTAAAATATTAGATTTGCAATCAAAACCTAAATGATTTGTATTACAAGGGCTCTAGCTCTCACATCACTTTGATATAAAGGAGGATTCATAACTCTATGGGATATTTTCCTTAAATCAAGGAAATCATGGAGAAGTTGGACTAAACAAAGAACTATGTAGAACTCTATATATAAATGTTCTTTGAAACTTATTTTCCACAAAACTAGCCTACTCTTAAACAAATTTTCTTGAGAAAAAATATTTTATAGGCTAGCTTGTCAAAGGCTTAAATCCTTAATCCAAACTCTATAGTCCTAATACAAGTTATTTATTGAGTTATAATCTTTGAGTGTATAGTACTAAGTTGTACTACGGTGTGTATAGTATTAAGTTGTATTAGGGTGTGTGTAGTACTGAGTTGTACTAGGGTGATAAGGTTGAGGAACCTTATAAGAGTTTGTAGTATTGAGTTGTACTAGGGTGGCAAGATCGAGGGATCTTGTATAGACTTAGAGTTAAGACTGAGAGAGAGAGAGAAGAGGAAAATGAAAAGAAGAAGCAAGAGAGAGCGTTTTAACTTGAGAGAGTCATTGATAAAGAGAACTACAGTTCAAGAGTGGAACTCGAGTTGAGAGTAGCTAATAGATTGTAAACAAGGATTGCCCTATTGGTGGAAAGAGTTGAGAAAACTCGAGTAGGTCATGGGTTTTCCCTTTGGGTTAGGCACAAAGGGTTTCTACTCTAAAATCTCTTGTGTTCTTTTCGTCAAGTCATTTTTTATTTACAATTTCAAGTTTAATTTCGTTAAAAGTTTTAATTAACTTATACTTCCAATTCCCCTCACTCTTGTAAGTGTTCATCCCATTCAATAGAGGCTCACTAACGCACTACCAACTTATGAATCTAACCTAAACATGCTCCAAGGAAGAGGTTTCAACCAGGAACCAACCTTTCAGTCATTTTCTAAGACGGAGCATTAAAATTGGGATTTCTTGCCTAATCATATTCTAAAGCATCTAAGCAACATAATAGATTCAAATCAACAATCAATAGCTCATAAGTCAAACAATATTTAACATCAGGTCAATACCTAAATCTTTATTTCTCAATGTCTATCTAGGAAAGCGAATGGAAGAAACCAATATGGCCAATTTAGACTCCAACAAAAGCCAATATCAAATCACACATTAATTATTATAAAACTAACCCCATATTTTAAACACCATCCATGCTCGAGATCAGGTTTTTCACCCTATACCCTAACTAACCTAACTACTCATAGTTAATACTAGCAAACATCGCAACGTAAATAAAGATTAACATATTACGAAATCACGAACAAAGATTAACAATATTATGCGAAAAAACCTAAAAAACAAGAATAAACTAAATAAAAGCATAAACAATAGAAAATAGGAAATATAAAAGAAAGATAAAGGAAAGGAAATACTGAATTTTATTAATTGAATTGATGTCTAATAAGTGTTGATGTAATCCCATCAAATATAACAAAACCAAGAACAAAAATCTTAAACTAATCAAAGAATTTGTGAAAGAAAATATGAAACCCTGAACGATGCTCTCCAAAGACTAAACTAGGCTAAAACTATCTACTAATAAATGAATGATGCATTGCCTCTTGCTGCCCCTTGTATATCCCCTGTAGAATATTTAGAACAAATCACTAAAATAACAACATACTGCAGAGCGGGAGCTTAGTTTAGAGTCAAGTGCTAGCTCATAAGGAAAATATTTGGATTTTAGTGAACTAAGTGGCTACTCTGTTCAACCATGAGTGGCTGCTTAGGCCTCAGAGCGCCTTCTTGAAAATCGTTCGACACCCGATCATAACTCTCTGTCTATCAATTTCCATTGAACTAAGTGGCTACTCTGGATAGGTTATTGATAGGCTTAGATATGATTCATTACGATGCCTACTATCAACTAAACCTTGCCTTCATCTACTATAAGTAATGGGCAAGTAATGGTCGAATCCACATGGAATGGCTTGAAATAGATACCAAAATCTAGCAGTTCAATTACAAGATAGCTCAACTAGAGAGAGGATTAATTACGATTAGATCTAACTATATTCTAGTTTAAAGTTATAAAGGACTTATTTAGGGAAGGTAAAAGCACTAGGGGTTCGGGGTTTAACACCAATTCCTAACATGAATAAGCTAAAGCTGGGAGTTGGGCTTAATAAGAGATAATATGAGGCTCAGTAACTTACTATCAACCTATGAATCGAAAGTAATCATGTTGCAAGGAAGGGATTTCAATTAAGAACCAACCTCTGGGTCATCTTGAAGGAAAGGAATTACAATATGAATTTCTAGCCTAATGGTATTCTAGGGCATCCAAGTAACTGAATAGATTTAAATCAACAATTAATAACATACAAGTTAACAACACTTAACATCAGGTCACTACCTAATTCTGTATTTCTCATAGTCTTCGACCTAAGTTAGCAATGGAAGAAATCTAAATGGCCAATCTAGAATCTCATAAAAACTAAACATTAAATCACACATATATTATCAAGAAACCAACTCTATACTTTAAACATCATTCATGCTCGGGTTTGGGTTTTCACCGTATCCCCTAACTAATCTAACTACTCATGATTAGTAATGAAAAGCATCAAATAATCAAAATAACGAGACATACTAGTAAAATAATGAATAATGATGAAAAAATATTAGAGAAACTAACAACAATCAAACATAAATAAACGAAAATAGAAAATAAATTGAAATTATGAAATAAAGAACAAAAACTAAATGAATTACTAATATTTTGATATGCTGATGTCTGACAACCGATGCTCGCAAATCCGATGAAAGTACGCAAAACTAATGCAAAATCTATGAGAAATCTAAAGTTTTTATGGAAGAATGATAAAGAAAACCCTAAGCTATATCTCTACTTCTAAAACTATAGCTATAATCTATGTATCTAAAAGCCTTGTCCTTCGTTCTTTTTGCTTCCTTAACAACCGTAGAAGAGTTAAAGTTAGGCACAGAATTGCTAAAAAAACAACTTAGTGGTCACTTGGTACAAAGCGAAGCGCCCACTCATAAGGCCTCAACTCTAGCTCTAGTAAACTAAGCGGCCGCTCAGTACAACATTGAGCGGCCGCTTAGGCCAATAAGTGAACACTTGGAGATCAGTTGACATCCGCTCGTAACTCTTTGCCTATTTGCTCCCAATAAACTAAGATGTCACTTGTGAAAGAGTAAGAGCCTACTCAAGTCTCTTTTCTTGATGTAAAATTGGATATAATAGGATAAACTCGTGCTAAAAAGAGTAAAAAATTCCTCTAGAAGATATAAATGAGCGACATAAATGTCACTCATCAAGTTCCCCCATGCTTGGCTCTTCCTTGTCCTTGAGCAAGACTCTAGGACAAAGGATAAAAAGCACTAAAAACTAACTACACTATGAAAACAATAAACTTAACTCACTTTCTAAGGAAAAATGGTTGATTTTAGGAACAATCAACAAGCCATTTAAACTCCCTAATAGCTTAGGAGGATGAGTATGCTCTTATAAGGGTTTCCTAGGAGTTAACCCATAACTCTGAAAAAAAAAAGAAGTTGCTGAGTTAGAAACTCAGAGAATAGATAGAATGATCGATGAACATGAAAGGATTGTTGAAGCACTAGCAACTTCAGGGGATAATGTACACATGAACATTGTCATCCCCTAGTGTTCGGGTTCTGAGAGGATGAAGGGTGGTGCTCAGGGCTTAGGTCGACCTAGATGTCCAACTAAAAGCCTTAGAGTGGCCAGCCTATTCATCTAGAGTTCGATCATTTACACCACCCTATTGTTAGGTGGTTGATGTGCTCATTTTAGAGCACGTTTACTACCCCATTTTAGTGTCAAGTCTCATGATTTTATATTGATTTTATGCATATTATACTTGATTTCACCTTGATCTTGTCTTTGAGTTGTCTTAAGGTCATTTTAGGGGTTTTTGATGATGTTTAAGGTGAATTAGACGAATTCGAGTCTTTGACACTCTTAGACACGTGTATCATAGCTTGGGAAAGCATTTCAAGTCACTCATAAAGATCCCACGGAGTTCAGAAGGATCAAAATTTGAAAAGAGGAGTGCAGAGCTTCAGATTCGACCAAATTTGAGAGAGATTCGGTCGAATGATGGACAATCTTCAGAGTATATATCCATGGCTATTGGGAAGGCCGAATGGAACTCATTCGGGCGAATGAGCTTCCATTCGGCCAAATCACACCCTCCGTTCGGGTAAAGGCTAGATAGAGAGCAATTCTTAGGAGCTTCTGGAATGGGCGAATGAAAGAGCATTCGGGCGAACAGAGCTAGATTCGGCCGAATGGGCCTTGAATTCGGTCGAATGACAGTGTTTAGCCTCCAAATTTAGGGCTTGCCCATAGACATTTTAGGGTTTTTAATATTTTATACACTTTTAGTTTTGTTTAGCCTCCAAATTCTTTTAGTTCTAGCTTTCAGTTTTCTCAACATTGGTACTCCGAGTTTTGGATTTTGTCATTCAAATTCTGATCGTGGACATCAAATTGAAGCGTTTGTGAGTATTAATCTATCCTTTGCTTTTCAATTCATTCATTTTATTTCATTCCTTCTTTAGCCTAGTATTTATCGTTTACTAGCATCATTTCTGATTTAGTCTTGTTCTCGTTAATTTCTTGTCATGATCGTCTTGTTTTGTTTATTAAATATCGTTATGTCGTTTAGCATAAATATGTGTGAGTAGTTCTCTTAGGGGTTTTGATTGGTGAAACCCTAGGAAAAGATATGCTCTTTATTGTTTAAGGTTGTAAGAATGATGATAACAAGTAGTTTCGAAATCCAATGCAAATCTTGTCCTGTCACTCCATTGAAGACATAGGGCGATTCTAGGTCGTTTGTTGTGATTTATGGAATCACCAACGTCCTCTCGCATGCTTGTGATTCCATGCTAGTTATTGTTTGATTTTCTCTAACCTATCATGTTCGGTTTTGAAAGCTTCATTCCTAAGGTGAATCTAATCTTGTCCCCGTTTTTCTCTATTTGATTTACCTCGTAATTTATCATGATCCATATTCTCGTTATTATTTTTAGTTATTTTTCAATCCAAAAAGTTTAGTTGTGTCAAGAATTGAAGTCTTGGTATCCTTTGTCCCCGTGGTTCCACCCCCTACTACACTATACTCCTATAGTTCGTAGGTTGGTATAAATATTGTTTGCACAACAAGTCTTTTAGTAAACGACCTAAAAGCCGGTTATCAGTGGTGTCTCAAGTACGGTCAGCACATTGGACTTCTTATTCGAAAGTTCAACATCAATTGGGAGTGGTCGGGAGTAAATGAGGCACTTTGGCAGATCTTGTGGGTGGACACAATGGTACCTATTCCTAACTTAATCTTAATTACTTAAATATTTTTGTAAACTACCTTACTAAATGAAACTAAGCCAATTTGAATATATTTCAGGCTTTGTTTCACATTCTAAACAACCCCTAATTGAAGAAGTTTCCTCTATTTGCAATCGCCGAAAGATTTTGGGACCTCAAATCAAAGTTGGTGATTGGTTGGATTACCAAGATAAGAAAGGTGTCCAAAAATGAAGCTAATAGGTTGCCCTATAAAATATGGAAACATATTAAGGAAGGTGACTGCGCCACCTTTGTTAAGAACAAGACTTATGAAGCTATAGTGGTATGTTAAATACTTCTTTATATTCTTATTTGGAAAATGCTTTTTGTTGTACTTTAATGTTAAGTCAAATATCTTTATGTTATTGATAGGATAAATATGAGAAGACGACCAACATTGCCAGGATGAAGATTCATCCCTATTACCTTGGACAGTCAAGATACAACGACGCAAGCCAACAATGGATATCAGAGGGTTGCTATCCCTCTTGCTCGGGACCTTCTTTTATAGAATCCAGCACAACGCAGTTAAGCCGTGGGGATGATTGGTTTTGTTTACGGTACAAGAAGGACAAGAAAACTGGGGAGACAATCATTCTAAATAATTAGATGCATGATTTGGCTAAGAAATATGTAAGATTTCTATTTGCAAATCAGTAAAGTTACCACAGCTTATAAGATATGACATTCATTTCTAATCTTTTCCTTTTTATTTTAATTTGGAGTTCTGAGATAAATAAATTCAAGGGGAATTCGTTCCCGCGAGGGCCTAGCTAAGACGCATTAGCTATGGCCATTGGGAAGATATATCACCTCGAACGTTGTGTTGGACTTAGAGGGACTAATATTGGGTACCAAAAAGTATTTGGACCTCCTCCACTGCAATCAAGCCAACAAAGTCAAAGCGGAGTTTCAAGGGAAGATCGGGAGACTTTGAAGGCTCAACTCCGAGAGGAACTTAGATAGGAGTTTGATGCCATTATTAAGGATAAGTTATTCTCCCTACTCCAAGACATTGATATCAGTGTCGATCAGTTAGCATCCTAGGGTGCACGAGTGTCTACTCCCCCTGTAGAGGTGTGTTATATACCCTTTTAAAATATTATGTTAAATAAGTATTATTTGCGTTAATAATAACATATAATATTGACAAATTATATTTAATTTTAAGGGTCCTACCAGTTCCTGTCTACTCCTTAAAGATCCAAGTACGGGAACGTTATATAATGTGGCCAGTGGTGTCACCTACCTAGGTTAGTCAGGCCAGCAGATTACAGAAACTCACTAAGGAACGAGACTTGAAGGACATAAAGTGGTGAAGGTTAAGATTGTTCCTAACTTCTTCAAAGGAGCAGCACTATCGTTCCCTATTCCACAGTACGACTTGGAGATATTGAACGACGCAATTGGTACTTTTGTGCAATGGCCACTACATTTGATCAAGATCATAAGTGAGGTAGAAATCAAAGTTTCAATCGAATTTCCTCTATAATTATATTTTTGTATGACTGAAGTAATGCGATATGTGCTATTTTAATTAGGTGACTCCACAAGTTAAGAAGATGAAGGGGATGTCAGCTAATGAAGTTATTAGGAGCAATGAGACGGCCTCGAAGAAGTCAGTGGCAGAAAATCGACCTCTTCTCACTAAAGATATAGCGGCTTCTCTTAGTCTCGAGTGAAAATGGCTACTTTAATGTGACACCATGATGAAGGAAGACGATACAATTGTTGTGCCATTGGATCGAGCCTTATTCCACTACTCTGAAGATGGAATAGCGTGGCTTGACAAAGATGACATCACCCAATTCTTACAGGGAGCTCAATTGAACATTTCTATTATTCAATACTTCATGAGGTATAAAAAATTAAGATATAGGTTAACTTATGTGGTACTATTAATAATTATTTAACCATTTGTATATATAATGCATTTTATGATTACGTAGGGCACTCTAAGATGATTGCGTGTCGTGCGATTTATTTTCATTAGTCATTTCATTATGTCCTAAGGCCACTTTGGATGAAAGAATTGATGACAACATCAAGGAATTAAAGACATACATACATTTTGCAATCACCAAAACCCTACAAGCTAAGTTGAAGTTCATTTTCGCCCTTATTTTCGAATGGTACGTTTAAATTTGATGTGTGAACGTAATGCTTATTATTTATACATTTAATTTAGAGTATGATAATTCATATAGTATGTAAATATAATGTTAATTACATATTTCTTGTAATGTAGTGCACATTGGATGTTTTTAGTCATTTTTGTGGGTAGTGGAAAAATATACTTCTTCAACTCGGCTCGGTCAATGCGTAGTACTAAGCTGAGAGCGATTATTAATTAGTAAGTATTATCAATAGATTTACATTGCAAGTTGAGGTTGATTGAAATTGAACTTTTAAACTTATCAATGTCGTTTTCCATTGTGTTAAAAAGATTTACATTGCTAGGATAACGAGCGGGAAAGCATACATTAACATGGATAGAACTGATGGTAAGTTCATTAACTAATTAGATATTATAAAATGATACTATCATACGTATGGCTAACATTTCTTTTTTGTAATTCATAGTGTGCTCAACAACGTGGCAGAATTGAGTGCGGCTACTTCGTGATACGTTTCATGCTTGAATTCCTCAACGGGTGCAGTAGTGAAATGCCCATCGAGGAGGTAAGAGCTTTTGCCCATAATTTCATCGTTTGGAAAATCTTCAATATTTTATTCCCCCTTAATCATGCCTTAAACACTTACGTATGATTGGTTGAGTTAATATATTTCGATTTGGAGCGGTTTTGGGTAGATTATTGGCCTCACACTTGAAATACATTGATATGAGTCAATATAGGCCAATATGATCGGTTTTGAGTTGATATTGGCGTATTTCCCTTTAAAATGCCCCAAACACTTCAAATATAATGCTTTCCTTTGTTACTTTTACCTCTCCTTCTACCTTTATCGTAGTCCTCTACTTTCTTATAAAATGATATGGTTTCCTCTATTCTTTTTGGAACTTTTACGATAAAAAGATGGAAAATTTTTTTGTGGAAAAGAGAACAAGGAGTCAAAGAGCTAAAATAATTATGGAGCGAAACAAAGGGCACGTCTTGCTGCGGTTAGGAAGTAGCAGTCGATGAAAAAGACTGATGAGTGTGGTAGTAGTCTAATAAAAGATAAAAATATGAGGGTTTTGATGGGTGACAATGAGGCTGTAGTGATTGATAAAAAAGAGTTTTTAAGAAGTGTTATTAGATACTTGAGATTTAGCCCCTCTTGAAAACTCTTCTTTATCAATCACAACAGCTTCATTGTCATCCATCAAAACCCTCAAATTTTGATCTTTCATTCGGCTAATACAACCCGCATCAGTCTCTTTTATCGATTTTCACTTCCTAACCACAGCAAGACTTGCTCTTTTGTTTCGTTCCATCATTATTTTAGCTCTTTGACTCCTTGTTCTCTTTCCAACAGATAAATTCTCCATCTTTTTTCATAAAAGTCAAAAAAGAACAGACCCTAATAGAGCATTTTATAGGGAAGCTGAGGAATGTGATAAAGGCAGTAGAGCAGGAGAAGGGAACATAGGAAATGTTATGAATTACACCATAAATCGGTCAAATGGGGGTTGTTTTGGGTAGAAAATGACCTAAACACTTCAAATACATCAATATGAGTCAATATATATCAATTAGGGTGGTTTTGGGTTGATATTGGCGTATCGTAGGCAAGTAGTTAATCATATCCCATTCTCTAACTAGGACTTTGAGTGAGCTTTTCAGGGCTATGACGAGGTGCGAAAGGAAGCAGGGTCTCCCGGACTTGAACGAGCCGGTAACCCCTGAGGCAAAAACAAAAACAAAAATATTTTTTTATGACTACTTGTGCTTTGAGTACTAGGAAAAATCCCTAAAAAATTGCCCAAACAACTCAAATAGGATGATATAAGTCAAAGTAGGTCAAATGAGATCAGTTTAGGATAGAGAATAACGTATTTACCCTAGAACATGTCATAAACACTAGAAATACATTGATTTAAGACAAAATTTGTCAAATGGGAGAGGTTTTGGATATAAATGACCTAAACATGTGAAATACATAGATCTGAGTTAATATATCTCAAATAGGGCGGTTTCGAGTCGATATTGGCATATTTTCCCTAGAAATTGGCCCAAACACTTCGAATAGGACGATATGAGTCAATATAGGTCAAATGGGATTGGTTTTGGGTAGAAAATGACGTATTTAACTTAATTACATCAATATGATTCAATATATATAGATTGGATTTGTAATTAGGACCATATGTTTGAACTATAGTTTTCAAATGCATTGCATTTTACATATACTTTAATGATATGGTAATCAATCTTAGGTATGTAAAGGATTCAACGAGGAGCTCTTCTCCACCGAAGAAATCGATGTCGTCCGCAACAAACTGGCCAAGTATTGGACATATAACTTTTTTTAGATTATGTACATTACCTTTTTGTATAGTTTGTAGTTTTTATATATCAAGTTCATTTATTGGGTCGTAGTTTTGATGTCACTTAATGGTTGATTTTACGACCCTATTAGTATATATAAATGAGAGATGGATCATCATATGTATATATATACTTTAGTTGGTGAAATTGCAAATGTAATATAGTAAGTTTGAATTTTGAAATTTGGGCGTAGTAGGGATCAAATCAAAGCGTACAAAAAAAAAAAACAGTTATATGCGGTGGGTGTCCCCAAGACCCGCTGCTTATTTTTCTGTTATAGAAACTTTTTTCAATATGGAAAGTTTAATATGTGACGTCACTTAGCTTAAAGCCGCCGCATATTAATCAGTAATATGTGACCTCACTTAGCCTTAAACTGCCACATATTAATCATTAAAATGCGGCGTATTTTGTTGAACCCGTCACATTTTAATTATTATTTAGCGGCATATTTGTTACGCCGCAAATTATATAGATTAATTTGCTGCTATTTCAATTCCTGCTAGCCTTTTGACGCCGCATGTAGTATTAAAAACCCCGTCGTATATTGATCATTTTCTATTAGTGCCTTAATGCATGTAACCCTATTCAACTAAAGCACCCAATAAACGTCCCTTCTAGCTGAAATAATCATGAAACTTTAGTCATATGTTAGGAATTCAAACCAGCTTTATTAAGCCTAACCCCACGCTCTTTAATGCTTTAACTCAGCCGAAAATTTCCAGCCTTTCTCACGTGGCAAGTTGCAGGTCATTTTCTCCATAAAATCACGTAATTAAATCCCATAACAAATTCTGTATCTTTGCTTAATAATTCCATAAATTTTTTCTTCATTAGCTGCCCAAAACTCCTCAAATCAAGCACTCAACTGCAGCACATACCCATGTAACTCCCAATGCAATCACTGTCACTTGATTGGCTTGAAATTAACTCTATAACTCCTGTCACTCACTAGTTTAAAAACCTTTGTTTGCTTCACCACTATTGCTTCAGTTAAATAAACAATGAACCAATTAAAGAAGTCATATAAGGGATTAGAGAAAGTAATTCGGTTCTATCCAAGTATGAAGCACTTAAAGTATTAATGCTTCGATTTTGGAAAGAACCGAAGCACTTATACTTATAGCAGCAGTATACATCACATAAGCGCTTTGATTTTGGAAACACCTGAAGCATTAATTAAGGACATAAGGTATTGCAGCTGCGAGCGCCAATTACATATTTAATTTTAGGGTACAAGAGCTTCAAACGGCAGCATTCAATGGAAATTTTAAACACCAGTATATAGGAATTCCCATCTGAATATCAACACTTTTCATCTTCTCCAACTCTTCATGACAAAACACGAACGAATCTTGGCATTTATCCTCCTCCGTCAAGCCTAATTCTCCCGTACTCTCAATTCTCATGCCTAAAACAAACAGCCTCGATCTCTCACGTACTCTTCATCACGCCATTGTCTGCACGAGATTGATGAACAGGATAAAGGTGAGTTCTTTAACTTCGTTATTTTGGAAAGATGCTTACATTGTTGCATAAATCTTTGGAAAGATACTTATAAAAGCAGTATATATCACATAAGTGCTTACATTTTGGAAAGATTAATTCTCATGCCTAAATCTTCGCATGTTGCATAAGTAATTAAGGGATTAGTTTTTTATTGGGGTATGCATAACCCTAAATCATTGTTTCATCCATTCGTATGCATTACCCTAAACCTACAGGAGATAGCGAATGATAGAAATGAAAAAAGTGAAGATAACAAAAACTGGAAGGGCACGCAGCATATTTACCGGAACATAAAGCTAAGTAGTACTCATATTCTTAGCTGCTGCGCTAAAGGCCTCTCTTTGGCTAATTTAAGGGTTGCTGGCTCTTACCCTTTGAATTTTCTCCCTTTAACAGAGAATCAAATCAAACAAAGAAATAGAGGATACAAACAAATGTAGGCGTCAAAATCCCAATTCAAGTACTTTTACAAGATCCAAGAATTAATTATTAACAAGAGTACACTCAAAATTGTTCATTCATATAGTCGAAGTATATACCGTAAAATATGTATTGAAAAGTATACTAGTCATAAGATTTGTTTATTGTTTGTGCATCATAAGCTGCTGCCTGCTTTTGGCCTATCTTTTGATTCGATTATGTGAATATTTGGCTTGTCTTTGGGCTAGTTGTTTGGGATTTCTGTTGCTAGGACCGTTGCCCATCGTTTGCTGTTATGCATGGTTTTATAGGGGATTTTTGGGGCGGTGGCTGCTGTTTTTGGGTAGCCTTGGCCGTGGGTGACGGCCAACCAAAGGGAGGTACCATGATCTGTTGTGGCTTGTGAAACCAAGGCATGACTTGGTATATGTTGCCTAATACCATGCTTTATGCATGACATGCAAAGTTTGTCCCCTTGTCGATATTTAGCTTCTACCTGAAAGAATTATGCTAACTGCATGCAACTATTAGTATCCATCAAGTACTTTATTATTTAGTATTAGAAGTGTCTGAAGGATTTGGTAGTTTGAACAAACTTCTGCCAGTTCGTATTCCATCAGCTATTTTAAGATTTACAAATTGATCAGTACCCTGTTCCTTGATAAAGAATTTCAAAAATGTCTTCTAGTTTCTGGTGAGATGAAAGAAATCAAGGTATCAATATGTTTTCACTGATGAAGTATATCCCATGGATTCTAAATGCCTGAATCACATTTCTACTATAATATTTAAACTCCATATTTTTCAAATTATTATGAATCTTATTTGTGATCCTGATTATTTTTCAAGTCATCCCTGGAATATGGCAGACGGCTTGGCTCCTCATCCACAAGCTACTGCTCTTGAAGTTAAAGATGGCACTCCAAAGAAGCCTAAGCAATGTAATTGCAAAAGGTCTAGATGCTTGAAATTGTAAGTTATAATTAATAAATTATACCTATTTTCATACTCTATATATAACTTGTTTTGGTTCCTGTTATTTATGAATCTTTAATTAAGACTTGGAGTTCACATATGGTACTAATGTGCAATTCAAGTGATTGTTTATTAACTAAAGTTTTTTGTTTGGCTAAATGTTAGTCTGTTGCATTATTATTAGCTTGCCTAATTAGATACATAGTAAGGCTTTAAGGAATCACACAAGGTTACTATACAAACTATTAGAGCAATAATAAACCCAAAACTTAGAACTAAATGTAAGATTATTTTTATAAGCACACTGTTTGATAGATAGAAATAAAGATTCAAAATGTTTCCAAAGTACGCTCTTTGTCATTAAAAAAAGAAAAACTTATAAGTTATTACAAAGTCATCTTTTGTACAAACCAAAATTATTATAAATTTATTTTAGAACTATACATGCTAGAAATCTAGAATATAATGCTATGGATTTCAAGTTACACGAAAATTATCAAGAAATAAAACTGCCATATTGAAAGGAACAGGTTGATGTTAGCTTAGTATTTAGAATTATATCTTCCCCAATGAAGGTATTTGGAATAACTCGTAGAATTCTTTACAGGCAACCATCGAGATTCAAGCATAAGAATTTGCTAACTCTCGAATCACATGCATATTTGAAATGATCCCCATATGTTTAGAAAACTCTAACCCCTTATCTGACTTTGTCTTCAGTCATCCATTAGCCAAACAAATGGCATTAGTTAATTAACAATCACTTGAATCGCACATTAGTACCATTAGCCTAATTATAGAGGAATCCTCTTTCATTGTTATATTTCTTGTTCAAATTTCTTCTATGTTATTAACAGGTTTTGATTTACTACTTGCTTGTATTATGCATACTAGGCTCCTCATTGGTCTGTTTGAGACCTCCCTAGTGAGGCTGCAAGTTGCGATCATTGGTTGTTATTTCCATGCTTTTCACTTGCGTTTATTGTCATTCTTGTTGCTAATGTTATGCACTCTTTCTTTTCTGGCAACTCTAGGCTACAAAACCCAGTGTTTTAGATGGATAGGTATGCCTATGTTAGTTTGTACTAAGATTATGAGTGTCATTAAAACTTATGCATGAATCCTCTGGGTTGTTTCTAGACTTATATGTATATCAAGGCCATTCAATATATGTGCCATAATTTGCCTAGACAAACAGAGAAGGACCACTCCACCCACCTATTCCATGTCTATCCCCAAGTTATTAAGGTATTCAGTTTGATATGCCATGGGCATTAGTCATGAGCTCAGTATCATGACCTCTTTTGTGTGCAGTGTGCTCTAATTTTCTGCATGTATTACATAGAGAATAGTAACTTGAGTTATGTTTCAGGATGTTCTTGATGCCTCACTAAAAGGACCATAATAGGTAGGCACTTGGTATAATAGCCAGGTGTATCTATAAGATGTATGCATTATGGGAAGCTCGTGATAGTGGATTCAATTTAGGTGAGACTTACTGTCTGCCCAAATATCAGAAGAAGCATAAGGTTATACTGATAGTTTTTCACTGTGAAAGTACTAGATTTCTCATAGTTCGCCTGCTTGACGAAACAGTCATAATGCTCTGTGGACATCATGCAATATTCTTTTGATTTATATGGGTTTGGAGTGACTGACCGAAACTAAGCTGACAGGTTGTATAACTTGAGTTTCTTTTAATAATTTATATTATTAGATATGCTACCTTGTCAATTACTATAACAAAAAAATCTATGAATTTGATAGGGTTAGATATCGGTCGTCATGACACCTAATATCAACAAAACCTCGATTTTACCTATTATGAGAAATGGGTAAGGGTTGAATCCGCAGGGAATGACTTCAAATAAATATCGAATTCTAGTAGTTCAGCTACAAGCTAGCTCAACTAAAGAATGGAATAAGAATAGATCCAACTAAATTTTAGTGCGAGGTTCTCAAGGACTTAATCTATGAAGGTAAAAGCGCTAGGGGTTCGGAATTCAACATCGAGTCTAACATGAATGAGCTAAAGATGAGAATTGAACTCAAAATGAGATAATATGAGGCTCACTAACTTTCTATCAACATATGAATTGAATCTAAACATGCTATAAGGAAGAGATTTCAACAAAGAACCAACCTCTCAGTCATCTTCAAGGAAGGGCATTACAGTTGGGATGTTTTGCCTAATCGTATTCTAAAGCATACAAGAAACACAATAGATTTGAATCATCAATTAATAGCATGTAAGTTAACAACACTTAACATCGGGTCATTACGTAAATCTGCATTTCTCAATGTCTTTGACCAAGGAAAGCAATGGAAGAAAACTATGTGGCCAATTTAGACTATAACCAGAACTTGAAATCAAATCATGCATATACCATCAAGAAACCAACTCCATATTTAAACATAATCCATGCTTGGGATCGGGTTTTGACCCTAATCCCTAACTCATATTACTACTCATGATTAATAATAGAAAACATTGGATAATAAAAATAATGAGACATACTAACAAGATAGCGAATAATTAACGATGAACAAATTAAAATCTACAAGAAACTAACAATAATCAAACATAAATCAACAAAACATAAAATAGTTTAAAACTACGAACTATAAAACAAGAGAAAGTAAGAGAAAAATACTATTATATTAATATGGAATTGATGTTTGACAACTGATGATTGCAAATCCGATAAAAGTACGCAAAATTGATGCAAAATCTACCAGAATTCTAAAGTGTTGTGAAAGAAAAATAAAGAAGCCCTAAGCTATCTTTCTAGGTCTAAAACTACTGCTATACCATGTATCTAAAAGTGCCCTCCTTTGTGCCTTTTTTTCTTCCTTTAATTTCAGTAGAAGAGTTAGAGCAAGCTACGCATTTGCTTAAAAACATTTGAGCAGGTGCTTAGTATAAAGCCAAGCGCCCACTCATAAAGCCTCAACTCCTGGTTCCAGTGAACTTAGTGGCCACTTAGTATAACCTTGAACGGCCGCTTAAGCCAATAAGTGACCTCTTGGAGTCTTCTTAACTTCCTCTTGTAGCTCTCTACCTATTCACTCCCATTAAATTGAGCGGTTGCTTGTGCTAGAGTAAGTGCCCACTTATGGCTCTTTCTCTTGAGAGGCCTCTTGGTTTAAATTTTGAGTGGCTTCTTGTCATATCTTCTCTTCTTTTCTATTATACATCTTCATTTTTTGGTTCTCATGCTCAAGCTCATTAGAAACTTGCATTAAGCCACGAAAACACACACAAAAGTAGAAAATATAATAGTAAATTAAAGAAAAAAGGACAAAGACAAAAGAAATGTTTGTAAGCCTAGTCTACGCATAAAATGTTGAAAAATAGGATCAAATAGGACGAACTCATACCAAATCAAATTCCCCCAAGCTTGGCTCTTGCTCATCATCGAGCAAGACTCTAGGACAAAGGAAGGAAAGCATCAAACACTAACAACAATAAGGAAAACAATAAGCCTAACTCACTTTTGTAGGAATCACGGTGGATTTTAACAACAATCAACAAGCCATTTAAACCTCCTAATCGTATAGGAGGACGAGTATACTCTCATAAGGGTTTCCTAGGAGTTAACCCATAATACTCAAAATAGAAAAAAGAAATAAGGAAAATATTCTAATTAAAAGAGAAAACTAAAGGAAGTAAAAAAATGTTAAAGAAGATGCAACAAGTGGGCATTCATGAAACACTATCGTGATGAATATTTAACTTTATAAATGGTATGAGAAACATGCTAAAGAATGCATGAAAATTAATAAAGGATAGCCAAAAAAGAGTAAGAAACTATAGCTTTCATGCACCTAAACTAAGAGATAACTACACCCTTCCAAAACTTCATTTCCGTCCTTAAGGAATTAGCTTCTAATTACTCCTTGAGGGAGTTGAACAAATAAAAAGTGCGGGGAATGACTTATGACTTGACATCTTAATTGCCATGCTCGATCAATATGCCTGATCTTTACTTTCCTACACCGACAATGACTTAATTTTGTAGAGTCGAAAGGACTTCGGGAAAAAATAAGTAAAGGAAAGGACTAGGACAAAAAAAAGAAAGGATTGGGTAATGGTGTGAGGCTTAGCTTCATAAACAATGGAACTCCTATGGTCTGAACATTCACCTCATTTCAAGGCCTTAAGCCCTGATATTCAGTAGAATATCAACTAAAATCCTCGCCCAAGCTTACTTAAAAACATATATGAGATTTTTGGTTCTCAGATTCCCAAGAAAACCACATAAATCTTTCTTATCCCACTTTTTTGAATTTTTTTTCTTTCTTTTCTCTTGTTTTTTTTATTTTGATTACTAAAAGAGTCCATAATAGACGAGTAGCTCCTAAGAGATGTTATTTGAAAAGAAACTACTGCTACCCTTTATATCTTCATAACTCTTAAATCACCATGAACAGATCAATACAACTTTCTTGCCAAAGAAGCTCATCAAGACGAGGTTGTAAAGGTTCATATTGGGTCAATGGCTATTAATTTGTAACTTTTGGAGAAAGAGAGGCTTAAGAAGATAACAATTTATAAGAAAAAAATGTACAAAAAAGGGGAAATGTCAAAGGTTAGGGAGTAAGGAAATGGGTTCAAGAGTGTCTTTTTCTTTCCCTAAGATGTTTGGTCACGCTATCGGTTAGGTATAAGTAAAGTTCTTGATCAAAGAATAAAAAATTAAGGATCTTAGCCATTTAACGCAAATCATATTGAAGGTTTCAAAATATTTTCTCACCATTGGGTTTGCAAATACTAATCTCAAGGATTTTAGTCGACTAAGGAAAAGGTGGGGTACTTAACTAAGGGTCATAATCACAATAGTTTCATCTACCTTAACAAAAGTCCATCTTAAACTCTTTTAAATGAAATTTAAATCTAAATCATGTAAGTTCTTAAGGTTAAGAAGGAAAATATTCAAGAAGATGAGTGTTCTATTCATTCCTAGATCAATGCAAGATAAATAATTCAAAAGAAAACTATTTTCCTTGTTATATAAAACTCAAAATATTTTTGGATTTTTCAAGTTTTTTAAAAGAAAAGCAAAGATAAAGAAAAACAAGATGAAGCATACACGGGAGTATGATAAGGTAAAGGTTATCTAAGCAATTCAACATAAATAACTAACCATGGTTATTAAAACCAATGGTTTCTAGCGAGCCAATCCTCAAAAAATAGGCTAAACGCCTTTCACAATAAGGTGTCATACATCCTTGAACAATCAACTTCCCTAAACTAAAAATAAAGAAAAATGCACTAAAGAAAGAAATAAAAAGGGGATTGTGAGAGATTATACCTTGGCCTCTTGCTTTGTATTTCCACTAATACTCATGAACAAATAATAATTATAAAAATAAGTGATCATGAATAATAATTTTTACTCTATCTAAAGAAAACACACAAAGAAAAACTAAGAAAACAAAACTATACATTGATTTTTGATAAAGGAAGAGGCAAAAGGAAGTTAAGGCCCGACCCTTTTGGGAATAAACCCCCCAAACTTAATTATAGCGCAATCTTTAACGTAAAAACTGAGAAATAAAAGAGGAGGGTCAATCAATCATGGTAGGATAGCTCGTACTAGGGCCCTTTCCTTTCCTATGCCTTGCCTTATCGATAAGGGAGGAGAAGTTGTAGGTTGGGTCAACGTCGAGACCCGATGCATTAGTGTAGAGATATCTCCCTAAGGTTGGCATAGCAGTTGAGCCATCCTACCAGCCTGTATAACTCGGGGGCCAACCTGGTCTATCATACAAGTAGGTAGGATCATCGCGGTAATCATCCCCCCCCCCCCATCCAGGTATAATTAATAGGGGGAAAATAATGGGTTGTATCCTTTGTCCTCTACTCATCATTTTGTTGCTTGGCTTTTGGTCTTTTGCCCTATCTTGCTGCTGGTTTTACTGTCATGCTATTTTATGTTGTTTTGTTGTTTGGTTTTGTTTGTTGGTGTTGTTTTCTGGTCCTTCTACTCTCATCCTTGTAATGAGCTTCATGTGCTACTTCTGCATAATCATCAAGGTGAGTACTTGTTTCACCTACTTCTTGGTACGATCTTTTGCTCCCGCTTAAAAATCCAAAGTTGCTTATTTATATTATATATTTTTATTTGCTTTTCTTTTTCTTTTATATGCTCTTAAAAATAAAAATGAAAAGAAGAGAGAAAATTTTTGAAACAAAGATGCAAGCTTCTGTCGTGCACTTTACAATGATTAAATGTAAACTCGTGTTTTCCTAGCCTTGTGCCGTTGTAGGTCTGAGTTTATCAACTGTTTTCCACTTAACTTGGTGGATCTCAGCTTGCTTAGTTTGTGGTTTGGATGAGTACCTATTAAGGTGCATTTCGACTAACCTAGTTAGGATTGAACCTTGTAGGACTCCGTGAGCTCTATATTATTGAGTGTTAGTTAGGGAATCTTAAGAATTATGTCGGTTCTCCTCTAGAATAGTCTGCTTTTCTAAAGGTTAGGGATGATAACACGTTGAGAGTTACACCTACATGGCCAAATTGCCTACCATGGATATTAATTGACTTTAGGTTAAGCCAAGTTTGTGTCTTTACCTCTTTCTTTGTTGCCACACTATTTAACTCTACATGAGCCAAATGTCCCCTCTCTTTACCTAGAGGGTAGTCAAGTGATTATAGTGGTGTTGGTGTCTGTTGTATTGTGGTGTAGGATTTTGGGTTAAAAAGTGGTTGTTGGATGATATAACTTTATACATTATTCTTAGTATATTTCATTAATAAAAATAGGGGGATCGAGTGTGTAAAGAAATATTTGCATGAAAAGCACAAAAAGAAAAAAAAAAGAGAAAAAAAAAAGAAAAAAAATAAAAAGAAAAAAAGAAAAAAAGAAAAAAATGAAGAAAAAAAAAGGGAAGAGAAAATTTTGAGAATAAGGTTGGTGTAATTTGTTAGAGTTCATTTATGCGTATCTTGAGAATTTTGGGGGTGGCATTGTTGTTAAAAGTCGTAGTCTTTCTTGGTTTTATTACCTTGGATCGCTTACTATCCTCTATTTTAACTCCACATCCCCAAATTTTACCCTACCTTGATCCTAGCCTACATTGCAACCCTTTCCAAACCTGTTCAACTTGGCCTGATTAGTAAGGTAAGTGCTGGAAAGTAGATAAGACACAATCCTCGAGATTTCTCCTTGTTTAGGTGTTTAATTCCCGGCTCATCTTTAGTCGGATGATTCTGAGCAAAACACATACCTTATCAAACACATGAGCATATTAGAAATTTCCCACATCTCTTGGGAAATAACCTCGGAAGCGTAGACTTACGACCTTATTAGGTAGTGGGTGGAATGACCTATGTTGTAGCTTGCTTGGTGAACCCAAGTCTATGGAAAACGTTGTTCCTCTTGGTGTTATGCTCTCCTAATCCCATTGTACTTGCACACCCATGGCTAGGGAAGAGTTTTGCACATACACGGCTTCCATTGTCTTGTTTTTCCACTCTCCTTGCTTTTCATTTTCTTCAGTCATTATTTTGCCCTATGCTTTCACGTCGCCATGCTCGTTCATTTTCCAGGAACTAGCAAAGGTTGGCTTGGGGGAAGTTGATGTGCTCGTTTTAGAGCACATTTACCACCCAGTTGTAGTGTTAAGTCCGCAGTTTTAGATTGATTTTATACACATTACACTTGATTTTACCTTCATCTTGTCTTCGAGTTATTTTAAGGTTATTTCAGGTGTTTTCAATGATTTTAAGGTGAAGTGCGACGTATTCGAGGCTTTAACACTCTTATCAAGAGGTTAGAAGCACGTATTGTAGTTTGGGCACACATTCTAAGTCATTCTCAATGATCCCACAAAGTTCGAAAGCCATTAGAAATTTGACGAAGTTGAAAAGCATTCGGTCGAATGGAAGTCCAACATAGAAGCCTATGATTCATTCTCACTGGGAAGGCCGAATGGCAGACATTCGGGCGAATGTATGTTCCATTCGGGCAAATGGAAGTCCCAATCAGGCGAATGGCGCATAGAGAAGAAAACGTAGATAATCATCAGAGCTGCTGGAATAGACGAATGGATCAATGTTTGGGCGAATGGTGTTACCTTTGGCCGAATACATCACCCATTCGGGCAACTTGATCTATTTGTCTGCGGAAATTTATTTCTTCTCTAAGCAATCCCAAGGGAATTTTTGGGCATTCGAATTTCCTTCATTTTAAGTTATAAATACCCAACTTTCTGTAGAAAGGGTGAACCCTAATTTTCATTAGTTTAGCTTTGATTAACCTTTAAGCCTCTCTTACTTCATTAAGCCCTAGTTTTCAATTTTCTGTTATCTTAAACTTTTGTACTCCAAGATTTTGACTTTATAGTTTGGATTCTAATTGTCTTTATTGCATTTAATCTTCATTGGGTTGTAAATATCAATTTCCTCTTTACTTTTGTGTTGATTTTATTGCATTCAATGTCTAGCCTCATATTTATTGCTTATCTAGAATAGTTTCTACTTTATCTTTACTATTGTTGGTTTCTTTTGATGATTATTATCTGTTATGTTTGTTTTATTGATTATCATCATCCCTTATATCTCAAACATGTGTGAGAAGTTCTCTTTGGGGATTGATTAGTGAAACCCTAGGAAAGGCTATGTTCTTCATTGTTTAAGATTAGAGGAATGATGACAATAAGTAGCCCTCTAAACCCAATGTGAGTCTTGTCTTGCAACTCCTTTGGAGACATAGGGGGATTATAGGTCGTTCAATGTGATTTGTGGAATCACCAACTTCCTCTCGCATACTTAGGTGTCTATACTAATTATTGTTTGATTGCCTCTAACCTATCATGTTCTCTTTTAAAATTACCATCCTAGGGTGAATCTAATTTTGTCCCCATTTTCTCCCTTTCATTTTCCTCTTTAGTTCATCGTGCTTTATATTTTTGTCATTAGTTTTAGTTGCTTTTCAAACCAAAAAGTCCCGTTATGTTAAGAAGCGGAGTGTATTGTTAACCTTTGTCCTCGTGGTTCGACCCCCTACCCCACTATACTTGTGTGGTTTGTAGGTTATTATAAGTATTGTTTGGTTCAAGGTTTAGCATAAACGAATGTGAAAATCTTGATATCAGAAACCCTTAAAGTTCTCCTCTATTACTAGTTTTTCCAAGGAATCGGGCTCATAGAATTTGGTGCTAAGTATTTCTCTATTTTTGATTTTTTCGTAGAATGGTTTGTAGTTTGAGTTGACAAATTTTAGCACGAGAATGGTACTTTATATAGGTTGTTAGGATTACGAAGCACTAGGAGCCTTAGAGGTCTTATATTTCTTCGTTGAAAATATTTTCCTTAAGTAATGGATTTTTCAAAGGTCAAGAACCTAATTTCTAAAGATTCCATAACAACCAACTATGACAAACCAAATTTCTACACCAAAACAAGCAACAATATTTCCTTACTATAGTGAGTATCCTATAATTCTCTAAGTTCAACCTAAATGATTATGTTAACCCTAAGCAATTATTCCAAAATACACAAATATGCATAAAAATCTCCACTAAATATCACAAATTATAAACAAAATTTCATAACATCAACATTAATCATGAAACTGTAAAATAATAATTGAAAGGGAAGAATGGTATAAGGAATACAAAAGTTTCAGAGAAAAACTTTCCTCCAAATCGCTCCTCATGTGCCAAATCCAATCCTTGAAGCAAAAAGCTTGAAAAATCAACCAAAGATTTTGGTATCAAAGTGTAGATAGGGCATAGAGGAGTATAATGATGGTCATTTGGAGTGAAAACGATGAGAAATGGTTAAGGGGTAAATAATGTGGGAGGAAAAATGTTGTTTTTAAGAGAGAGAGAGAGAGAGTGAATTTGAGTGGTTGAAGGTGAGTGAAGTGAGAAATATGGCCAAATTTGTGTCTAAGAAAGCCAACAATCACATAGACAACAACTTAAGCGGGCACTTAGAAGGAAGTTCAATGCTCGTTTATAACCCAAAATATCCAGGTTTCGCCCTTCTAAGCAACCGCTCAAAATAAAAATGAGTGCCCACTTAGTTCAATTACAAGCCCTATTTTTTCTTCTAAGAAAACGCGTGCTTCATACTTGGTGCCTACTTAAATGCCTCTAACTCTCCCCTTTTTTCTTTTAAGTGGCTGCTCTTTTCAATTTGAAAGGGTTAGATATCGGTCATAACAAAACCTACTATTAACTAAACCTCGATTTCACCTACCACAAGTAATCGATAAGTAAGGGTCAAAACCACATGGAATGTCTTTAAATATATACCGAACTTTAGTAGTTCACCTACTAGCTAGCTCATTTAAAGAATAGATTAAGATAAGACCTAACCAAATTCTAGTTTGAGGTCCTAAAGAACTTGTTCTATGACGATAAAAGTGATAAGGGTTCGGGATCAACATCGATTCCTAACATTAATGAGCCAAAGCTAGGAATTGGATTCCAAATGAGATAATATGAGGCTCATTAACTTGCTATGGAGGGATTTCAACCAGGAACCAATCTCTTGGTCATCTTTAAGGAAGGGCATTACAAATTGAATTTCTCTCCTAATCGTATTCTAAAATATCCAAGCAATTCAATAGATTCGAATAAAAAATTAATAGCATGCAAGTTAGCAACACTTAACATCAAGTCACTACCTAGGAAAGCAACGAAAAAAATCTATATCGCCAATTTAGACTCCGATCAAAACCCAAAATCAAATCACATATATATCATCAAGAAACCAGTATCATACTTTAAACATCATCCATGCTCGAGATCGGATTTTCACATTATTTCCTAATTATCTAACTACCCATGACTAGTAATAAACAATATATAATCAAAATAACTAGACATACTAGAAAAATAGCGAATAATGATATACAAACTATGCGAGAAACGAACTAACAATAATCAAACATAAATAAAAAAAAATAGAAAATAAATTGAAACTATAGAATATAAAACTAGAGAAAGTGAGAGACAATACTAATATATTGATATGAAATTGATGTCTGACAACTGATAATTGCATATCACATGAAAGTACGCAAAATAGATGCAAAATCTATGATAAATCTAAAATGTTGTGGAAGAAAAATAAAGAAACCCTAAGCTATCTCTCTTGGTCTAAAAACTAATGTTATTCTACGTGTCTAAAATTTTCCTCCTTTATGCCTTTTTTGCCTCCTTTATGCCTTTTTTGCTTCCTTTAATTCCCGTGGGAGAGTTGAAGCAAGCTACGGAACTGCTAAAAAACAATTGAGCGGGTGCTTAGTACAAAGTTAGAGCCCCCTGGTTCCAGTGAACTGAGCGATCACTCAGTACAACCTTGAGTGGCCATTTAGGCCAATTAGAAACCTCTTAAATTCCGCTCGTATCTCTCTGCCTATTAACTTCCTTTAAACTGAGCGGCCACTTGTTACAAATTAAGCACCCGATCAGGGCTCTTTCTCTTGAGATGTTTCTTTGTTAAAATTTAGAGCGCCCTATTTACTACTCTTCTCGTCTTTTCTACTATACATCTCATTTTTTTTTGTTCTCGAGCTCGAGCTCATTAGATACCTACATCAAGCCACGAAAATATGTATAAAAATAGAAAAGATTCGAGAAATGTTCCTAAGCCTTGACTATGCACAAAATGATGAAAATATAGGATCAAATAGGACAAACTCATGCCAATAGAGTAAGAAACTCTGCTAGGAAGATACAAATGAGTGATATAAATGTCACTCATCATAATTTGTCATACTCTCATAAAAATTTCTCCCTTGACTCATTATTACATTCCCCTTTAAAGGATTTCCACCTAGAAGATGATTAGGATTGGACATATGTTACCTACTATAGTAACAACAAAAAGGATATTTTCATTGTAAAGAGGAAATTAGGAAACAACAGTTTTTGTTTGTACGATCCAAAGTAACAAAATAGCTTTGGCGTCATTGTAACAAATTTTTCTAACTCTTTAATGCTTTGATTAGTTATAGATGTCGATGAGTGCAAGGAAAAATCAGCTTGCTAGTGTCTTAAATGCCTCTATAAGAAAACTTTGGGGAAGCTATGAGTGCATCTACATCATAGGTTTGTTGTACATGCAAGAATGTGATGCATGCATAATTGAGTCCCCTGTGAACTCCTTTGCAATGATTTGGTGTTTTATTTTCCCATCACTCTTTCCCTTGGTCTTTAAGAATTTTTATCATGCAGAGTTATTAACATATGAAGCTTTTAGTTTCTCAAGAACAACACCGTACATCGATGAAGAGTTGATCAAAACATGAGAACTTTGGGTAGAGTATTTCCTAATTATCAAGAGATATTGCTATGTGATGAGTAGTCTAAATTATGGTATTTAATTGGAAATAAGATATGTGAATGTCAATGTCATCTAACGATATATGGTAAATAATTTGAGAATTTTATAGAGTTTAATTCCAATAAATATTGTGAAACGTTCTTTGTTTGTACATATATTATGACAATATATTATTAATGAAATATTGTTCTCTTATGTACTAATCTTGTTACTTAATTAGTCATGCATAAACTTTATATATTATATATTTTACCAATTAAAATGTTTTTAAAAAACCCTAAATCCATTATTTGCTTCAGTTCCATGCAAAACCGAAGCACTTGAATTTTGCATGGAACGGTAGCAAATAAAGGATTAGTATGGAGTTTTTTTAAGATGATTATAAATAAATAATTTCTTTAGTTCCTTGGGGAACTGAAGCAAATAATCCACAATTGCTTTGGTTCTAAAACCAAAGCAATTGACAATTACTTGCTTCAATTTATCGGTTTATGAATTGAAGCGATTGTACCATTTAATAAGTGCTTCGCCTTTACAACCGAAGCAAGTAAGCTATTTTAACCAAAGCCATTTAATTATTTTCTTTTAGCGACTTAAATGCAGCAATTCCATCATTCAAGCCTCTTAATTTACGCCACTTATTTGCTAGGATTAAGGGTGTAACGTCCTTCCATTTAAACCCAAAAATCACGCAACTAAATGACTGATTTTAACACCTCAGTTCCTCATTGATTTCCAAGCTATAATTTGGTTAGCAACTCCCCAAAATTACCCCAATCTTCAGTCAGCTTCATTGATTCACATGCACAACCATGCAGCTACACTATTTAATTGACCTCCCAAACTTTAGTCATCCACGTGATTCGATACCCACCCACCTTATTTAATAACTCCCATCACTAATCAAAATTATTTTATCAACCACCATTACTCAATCTACATTATTTATTTAAGCTCCATTATTTAATTCAACCACCATAACTCATCCACATTTTTTAATTAAACCAACGTCACTTATCTATATTATTTAATTAAACTAATTTATTCATCGAACTAGTTTATTAAATAACTACTACATGACACAATCAAGGTTCTCTAAGAAGACTCTAGTTTTCTTAGATAGAAATACTAGAGTATCCTTGGACCAAAATAAATGACCCATGCACATTCCAATCATCATTCACGTAAAACCCATGAAATTTATCTTTCAAAACTTCCTTTCCTAGACCATGAGTCCAATTCGAGTCATTAGACCCATTCATAAACGATAAAATAAAAAATAGGGTTTCTATGATATACATCATTCCCCCCTTATTCAAAAAGAGTTGTCCTAAAGTCTAACTCTTCGACACAAGGAGATAAGTCACCAATGCCAACCCTTAGCTTAGACCCAAAGGAATGCCTTTGAAAATCATCCAAGGTCTTCAACACACCCAATTGACCATCAAATCTTCCTCTCGTATACTTCCTTGTTTAAGATTTCACGAATTGTACTCTTAAGAATGCAAAATGTGTTCCCCTTGAAAAGGAAACACTCAGTTTTTCAAGTGGTTTATGAATTCCCCGATTACATGATCTCTTTATCTTCAACAGTTCTTCAATGCCAACTTGAGGGGATAAATAAGAAATGATGTCCAATTTAGTAGGGTTCCTAGTAATCTTCAAATCAAGTTCCTTAACCAGAACACTTGGTTCCATGCTAAGTTCATTCGTAACAATACATTGGGTGGAAAAATTATCTTCCCTCTAAATGAGGGCCATTCAGCTTCCAATTACACTTGGGATACTTGAGTCAAGACCAACCTTTTCTCATTAAAAAGATACTATTCCACTTGTTCATCTTCTTTATAATTATAAGATTCTAAAGGAACTTCAAGATCATCATGATCCTTTTTAAAATCACAAAGTTCTAAAGGAACATTGGAAATTTCATCGTCCTTCTCAATTAATACTTAAAATGTGTTTTGAGGTACAAAAATATTCTCTTTGGGATAACTTTCCTTAATGTTATCCTCTTCATGTTCCTCATTAGAATTACAAGATTCTAAAGGTACGGTAAGAATTTCGTCGTTCATCTCCTCTTTAAATATGAAGGTTTGATCTATCATGCTTTTGTGCTCTTTCAAGGTTAGAACTTGTGCATTTGGAAAATTCTCCTTAAAATGCGCTCTTTCATCACGTTTGAGACACAAAATGACATTTAAACCAATACTTTGACAACAATTTCATTTATCTCCATTTTTGAAGGACAAAATGGAGTAAGATTCTTTATAATGCCAAGACGTCTCATTTTGGAATCAAAAGGTTTTACTTTGTTGGTGGGAATTTGAAATGAAGGGGATACTTTTGAAATGGTGGTAGGAATTTTGAATTTAAAGTAAAAATAGATTCAATGATTTTCTTCCCTTCTTTTGATAATGAATAACAGTTTGTCATTAACTCTAAGAGAATTATGGTTCATTTCTCTTGACTCATGGGACAAAAATTGCTCCATCAACAACATCATATTATTGATTTTCTCATTTCTCTTTATAAGTCGTTGTTGATTTTCCTCCAATACTCTATGTATACTTTGTTCGTATATTTCATGTTTGTTGGGGGAGCAGTATATTTCCCCCTTCATGACATGTCAAATGATGTAAAAACTAGTGAGAGAAACACTAGAATTTACATGTACAAATGGATCTCAAATATTTTAAGGAAATGCATGGGTTACATGTATTAATATGTGTAGGCTATTGTGAGGTTTAGGTTACATCTTTACGCTAGGAAAAGATGGAATTTTCGTGGCCATATGTGGCAAAAAGGAAAAAAATTGCATGGGTTTGGGATAAAGATTTGCATGAGAAAAAGGACTGATTATGACGTGGGGTTTTAGGGTAGGTTTAGATGTGAAATTTGGACAAAAATGATGATGAAAAGAAGGTTAGATTTTATGGAACACTCACCTAAAATCTAAGGATACGTACAGAAGTAACTCTCACTTCTTTACTAGGTGTAAATCTCTCAACAAGGAACACTAAATTTTGGATATATCTATTGAAATTAGGGAGGAAGGAACAATCACTTCTCTCTCAAAATATTCAAGCAAAAGACTTAGAAAACACTTAGTAATTCACCAACGAAAATGCAAGCAAGAGGATTTCAAAGTTCAAACATTCAACAACTTCTTTCATTACAAAAGAAAACCCTATTTGTAGACATAGAAATCTAACCTCACTACTACATAATCGACTTTAGGTAACATTAAGAAAGTGTTATATAAAGTACTTAAAGTGTTACTATAGAGCTAAAGTAACACTTTTATGGGTGATACATTTTCATGTGCTACCTATTCTCTTAGGTAACACTTTTATAAGTCTATAATAACACTTTTACAATTCTTACTTTAAATGCCCCTAAGTAACACTTTTATTTGCATATGTATCACTTTCAAAGTGTTACAAATTTTTTTAAATGTAACACTTTTTTTAACATAGGTATCACTATATATAATTATGTATCACTTATAACCACCTAATGTAACACTTTGATAAGCGCTATATTTAATATTTTTTTATACCTATAGTAACACTTTTAAAGTGTTACTTGTAATTGATGATCATAATTTAAATAGTAAATATCATCATAAAATTAATATGAAAATGATAACATGACTAACAATAAAAATATTAATAATAATAATAATAATTAAAAAAATGAAGAAACTAATATTCAATTTAATAAATTTATTCTATTCAAGAAGTACATATATTTTTCCTTCCAAAAAAATATTGTGCATACATTTGCGCAAATGCATTTCAAAGGTTGAACAGAAGAAAAATCCTTATCTAAGATCCGAAAAACAATATTATGTTTGTAAAGATCGAATAATTTATCTAAAAAATATAGTTCAAAAATAAATCTCTTTATTGATTCCTTCTTTATCATTTTGATCTACGCTTTCTTGTTCCCTGCAGCCTCATCATCATTTATATTTGTTTCCATTCTACTCTCTTGTTCTTATATAAATTAAGAAGTATAAAATTAGAAAATCATACAACGCAAATAACTTATTGTCATGAAATAAAAGGGAATATAATATAAGGTGATTCATATGAAATAATTCATATCACTTCTATAAATACCCCTCAAATGACAACATCAACAACCTTACCGATGCAGCCATCTATCAAGTCACAAAAAGAGTAGTAACCTTATGCTCAATGATTAAAACTTTGGCAGCAGAGTAGTAACCGCATACAGATATGCAGCAGAAAGCTAGAAAGCTAGTCACACCCTAAAAAATGGAGCTAGAAATATTTATTTTAACAACTCCACAGTTTGCAGTGACCACGAATAATATTCATTACGGGAGAGCTGTTAGGAAGACAGTGGCTCATATTGAAGGCTGGCAAACACCACACATTATAAACTATTGGTAGAAAGTGGCTCACATTGAAGGTGCAACACCTCTTGTAGACCAGGCATACCATTAAATAATAATCTTCCCTAGCATAGTGTATAAATTTACAAACAAATAGCCCATACTTGATTAAAGTTGAAGCAAAACAAAACAAATAAGATTACCTCTTGGGCATACTTTTCAAAACTAAGATCCCTACGACACCTAAGAACGGATATCAACAGCCACACATCAATAGCTACTAATTTGATCAAACCCAACAGATTACCCCTTGGCCGTTGTCTCCTGAATCCAAAGAGCTTACCCTCTGATTGCATTGTGACACTACAGGGACCAACAGTTGCAAGTATATCAGTAGGTTATTTATTATGTTAGGAATAACAATTTACTATCAATAAAAACTTAGATAGCAACACAATAGAGTCAAAACTAAGCTAAAACTGTAGATTTCATAAAACGTAAAAAAGTCAGATTTGAGCAGTTAGAGTGTGTAGCTTGTGGCAATACATGGTATGCCTCTAGAGATTAAGCAACTATGCTGACAATTAATGGTCCCAATGCTGGTCCCAATGTTGGTACTGCACCATGGGCTACAACTAAATTTTAAAATGTAGAGAAAAAGAAGCTGCTTAGTCCTCGTGATATAGACAGGGAAAATGCCGTAAAGAAAAGCATTGAAGGTTCCATGCCATTTTTGGAGACAAAGAAATCCTTCACCAAGCCCAGGTCTGAGGGCATAACATCTCCAGAATGGTGGTGGCTTCGGCAAAATGGGAGTGGATTCAGCCGAATAGGAGGTTGATTCACCCAAAGCAGAGAGTAGAGTAACATAAGTCTTGGTATTGTCCACCATTCGACCGAAGGAAGCTTTGATTCGGACGAATGGACTATGATTCGCCCGAATGGGATCTGATTCAGCCAAATGGGATCTCAGAGAACTTAAATTATATGCTCTAGTTACTGTCTTCCATTCGACCGAATGGTTCTTAGATTCAGTCGAATCTGAGCCTGAATCCTGTCATATAGCTTCTTCGAAGTGTCCAATGGCTTCTGAACTTCGTGGGATCCTTGAGAGTGACTTAGAACGCGTGCCCATGTTATGATATGTGTGTCTAAGCTCTTGATAAGAGTGTCAGAGCCTCGAACACATTGCACTTTACCTTGAAATCCTCAAAAATACCTGAAATGACCTTAAAACAACTTGAAGACAAGATCAATGTAAAATCTAGTGTAATGTGCATAAAATCAATCTAAAATCGTGAGACTTAACACTACAACTGGGTTGTAAACGTGCTCTAAAATGAGCACATCAACACATCTTGTAAGATTCGATGCACATCCCTGTGGTAGCTTTGCATTCTTTAAAACTCCACAAAGTTCTCTTTTTTCCTCCTTTGTCATTAAAAATGATGCTTTAGGAAGCAAGACAAAGAGGTCAACACCTATTTCCAAAGGATGCAACTCTTTTCTTATTCCCATTTCTTTCATATCAAGTCGAGATTTATAGTAATGTTTAGACTTTCCATGGATGTCTAATAAAGTTCCCAACAAAGTGTCACAAATGTTCTTTTCTATATGCATGACATCCAAATGATGATGACATTTACAATCTTTTCAATATGGCAAAGTGTAGAAGATCAAGGACTTTCTCCATGGAGTATCTTTATTTTTCTTTTTTGACTGTAACTTCCCGAAACTATTTTCAAAATTTTACAGCAAGCTTTTAATCTCAGTCCCTGTTAAAGGCTCTGGAGATGTCTTCTCTTCCTTTTCCCCATCAAAAGACTTTGTATCTTGCCGCCAAGGATGATTGGCATCCAACCATCGACGATTTCCTTTATAAATAGATTTCTTACTATTATTCAAATAACGATGGTCAGTTTCATAAGGACAATATGAGCATGCAAATTTTCCTTTGGTGCTCTAACCAGACAACATTGCGTATCCTAGAAAGTCACTTGTCATTTATTATAAAGCTGCATACATCTGAAATGTTTGCTTCTTCAATGCATCATAGGAGTCTAACCCAGTCTCCCATAGATCTTTGAGCTCTTCTACTAATTTTTGGAGATAGACATCAATGTCATTTCCAGGGGAGTTGGGCCCTAGAATAAGCAAAGACAGCATTAAAAACTCAGACTTCATTCACAACCATGGAGGCAAGTTGTAATTGATCAAGACAACAGGCCACATACTGTGTTGTATGCTCATAGTTCGAAATGGATTAAATCCATCACTTGCAAGTCCTAATTGAATGTTGCATGCTTAGCAACATCAGTGGGGTATTCAGCTATAACAACTACTCCTTAGAAGGTACAAATACAAGTACCCACATAAGACCAATATTTTTAGTCATTCTCCACAGATAAAAATTTTAGACGCATAGATTTCCATTAATCTTAGACTTAAGTAGAGAATCAAGCTAACAAGGTCAGGCAAATAAAGTTTTTTAACTGAAATTATGGAACATGATGATAGATGATTAAAAAAACAGCCTAGTACTAATCCATTTGCCTAAAATATAGATAAAGCACACTATTATGGTTACATAATAATGCAGAAATACAAGGAATAAATGAAAACCAACATTAAAACTAAAATATGCATAAAGCACAACAAAAATTAGAACAGATGATTAAAACATACATGGAAGCATAAGTTTTATAATTTAAAACTAATATATACATAAAGCACACTATTACTTTTATTCTTGATATGGTATATACAATTCAGGAATAGAAGTAGAAGCAAGCAAGAAAACCAAACATAAGAATGAAGACATGGAGAATGAAGTCTAGAAATTAACCGTAGACATGGAGAATGAAGTCTAGAAATTAAATTGCTTTTTTGGAAATCCATTCATTAATCCCCAATGAACTAAAGTTGTACCTAAAATTGACGCTAAATTATCAAATGCGGCTCGTTGAAGTTGATCGCAAGTGAATTCCAGGAGATCATGGCTCCTTCTAATGAATCGAGGCTAGAATTGCCGTCGGTTTTTCGAGAAGGAAGGTAATAATTTTTAGTGTTATGGTGATTGGAACAGATTCAGGAAGGGGGTTTGATGAACTATGCAATATAGAACAACGGCGGAGCAGTATATAAATTGAGGATTAGAGCGGGCAGAGTACGTTGCAGACTGGGCTTTTTTAACGCGTTTTGGTTTATATGGCGGCATGTGAATTGGAATTACAAATTAATTATTTAACCTATATTTATACATATATTGTAAATTTACAACATATATAATATTTTATAAATTCTAAGGAAGATCAAATCTCACCATTTTTGCATGGATGTCATTGTAAACTTACTTGTTAACTATATGTTGTAAATTAACTATGGCAAAGTCTTTGGAGTATACCAAATTTAAGATATATAGTAAGTAGTATTATGGCCGGTGATTCCTAAAATATATTAGTTATAATTTGAAACATTATTTATATTGAGTTATTAGTTTAAGGACTATTTAGAATTGGAATTCTATTATTTAAAAATAATTGTAATAATTGAAAATAAAATTGTACTATATAAATTAAAGTTATACAACTTTTTACGTTTTTAACCTAGATTGGACGTACCTCAAATTAAATTATACTATAAAAAATAAAGTTTTATTATTATTATTATTATAAAATATAAAATATATATAAAAGTGTTACGTACACCTTTAAGTGTTACCAATACAAAAAGTGTTACATATGTGTTACTAATTTGAACAGTGTTACATGTTAGTGTTACCAATTTGAAAAGTGTTACATGTTAGTGTTACCAATTTGGAAAGTGTTACATGTTAGTGTTACCAATTTGAAAAGTGTTACATGTTAGTGTTACCAATTTGAAAAGTGTTACATGTTCGTGTTACCACTTTAAAAAGTGTTACATGTTAGTGTTACCAATCTAAAAAGTGTTACACGAGGGTGTTACTTAAAGCTAAGGTGTTACAAAAGTGTTACCTAATATTTTAAGAAAGCTAGATATGTAAAAGTGTTACAAATAAGTGTTATCTAAAACCAATTATGTAGTAGTGCCTAGAGCATCAAAAGACTTGGTAAATGAAAAGAAAAAATCAAATTACGAACATAAACCAAATAATCGAAATAAAAATATTCTAAAAACAAAACAACTTAACCTTATAAAATCAGAAATTAACTAGCTATGAAAAACCCCACTAAAGTACATTACAAGAGGGAATGCTGGAGTTATGTTGCTGCCATCTAACAAGAAAATCAGTCCTTAACTCCCCCAAAAAACGTCCCTCTTAATGGACCCTTAATGCAATGTAACCCCAGCCAACTAAAGCACCCAGCAAACGTCCCCTCTAGCTGAAGTAATCATGAAACTTTAGTCAAAAGTTAGGGACTTCAAACCAGCTTTCAAGTAGCCATTATTAAGCCTCACCCACACCCTTTAATGGTTTAACTCAGCCAAAAATTTTGAACCTTTCTCACGTGGCCCTCAGCTGGTCATTTGCTCCATAAGATCACGCAATTAAACCCTATAAAACAAATTATGTAACTTTGCTTAATGATTCCTTAATTTTCGTCTTCATTAGGTGCCCAAAACTCCTCAAATCACGCACCCAACTGCAGCACATACCCGTAACTCCCCATGCTATCACGTCACTTTATTGGCTAGAAATTAACTCTATAACTCCCGCCACTTAAGTGCAGCAATTCGATCATTCAAACCCTTTAATTTATGCCACTTAATTGCTAAGGTTAAGTGTGTAACTTCCTCCCATTTACTCCCAGGAATCACGCCACTAATTGACAGATTTTAACACCTTGATTCCCCGTTAATTTCCACGAATAATCTGGTCAGCAACTCCCCACAATTACCCTAATCTTCAGTGAGCTTCTCTGATTCACTTGCACAACCATGCGGCTACACTATTTAAATAATCTCCCATACTTTAGTGATCCATGCGTGTGATTTTATAAATATCTACCTTATTTAATTACTCACATCACTAATCTAAATTATTTTATCAACCACCATTACTCAATATACATTATTTAATTAAGCTTTATTATTTAATTAAACTACCACAGATCATCGACGTTATTTAATTAAACTACATTATTTAATTAAACCACCATGACTCATCTACATTATATAATTAAACTAGTTTATTAATATAACAATTTTATTAAATAACTACCACATCACATAATCAAAGTTTTCAATGAAGACTATAGTTTTCCTGGATAGAAATACTAGAGTATCCTTGAGCCGAAATGAACTGTCCATGCACATTCCAATTATTGTTCACGTAAAACCCATGATATTTATATTCAAAAACTTCCTTTCTAGGACCATGAGTTCAATTCAAGCCATTAGACCCATCCATCAGCCCTAGATAAAAAAATAGGGTTTCTGTGATATACATCACATTTAGACTTGATAGATCTAAACTCAGACTTTGACTATGACTCTGACGATTATACCTCATCCATTTTTGGGCCTTATCCGGTGACTATCTTGAGTTTGCTGTCACCCGAGGTTGATATATTTAGAGATTTCCTCCATCCCTGTGCCATGTCTATAACTAACACTACTAGCTCGAAGGGTCAACTTTGTAGCTTTAGAGAGTAGCTTTGAATTATGGCTAGACCTTCTTGAGAACAAAAACCAAGGATAGAGCTTGTTGATCAATGCATTCAAGGGACTTTGATGACTCTTTGGGCTTGTCATAATCCAAAAAGTAGCAATTATGAAAAGTTTCAATGCCAGGGTAGACCTTTCCATGATCGCGATGAAAGAGCGACTCGGGGAAATCGTTATAGGCGTCCAAAATACTTCTTCTAGTAGGAATAGCTTCAATACATGCTTGGTTTAGCCTTGCTTTTTTCCCATTATGTAAGCCACTTCTTCAAGAACATACTCTAGGAGTTCTTTTGTTGTACGCTCGTAGCATAGCCCAAAGAAGGTCTGCTTTCACTTTGGATCCTTAAATATCGTGGCAAGACTTGGGTTATGACCTCAAGTTAAGTCAAGGAAGTAACCTTGGTTTTTAAACATGGTGTCAACCTTAGGGAAAAGGATAAAAGGCAAGCTATTATCAAGTTCAAACATTGCAACTTCGGCATAAAAGCCAAATATCTCTTCATATTCCTCATCGTGCTCAATGTGGATGAGGGTTTTGTCTGTGACTTGTACTTTAATGGTTGAGGTGTTAATTGCTATTAAATTTCTTTTGAAGGGTAGCTTAACCTTTCGCTGAAGATATGAGGGGATGACCCCTAATCGTGAATCAAAGGTCGTCCAAGTAATGTTAGGCTTTTTACTATTGGTAGAGACTATTTGGAGGTAAGGTAAGATTATTACAAGAGGCATGGGACATATAAGAGAACAAGTATGGTTTTACCTAGGATTTAATTTCTTTTAGACATTTGAGATATTATGTTAGGTTTTCATCGTGTTAGAGGTGATTTGAGAAGTAATTTTGAGATTTAAGTTGTCTTGTGTGGAAAGGTCAAAATATTACCGTGTTAAGGTCATTTTTGAGAAGTAATGTTAGGCTTTTTACTGTTTTTGGTTCATTTTTGAGAGGCAAGGTCAGAATTTTACCATATTTTAGTGATTTTTGTTGTGTGAGGCTAGGATTATGGGCGGTATGGTTTGGCGTGACGCGGGCATAATGAGACTTTAGATGAAGATAACGCGGTTTAAATGCTTGAAATTACGCAAATGAGCCTAATTCGTGATCGTGACCAAGGATACATGTAATTCATGTTTTAGAGATTTAGGTTTCCCAAGAGTTATAGCAAAGCTATATTCTAGCATTAGTGCAAAACACATGGCAATAACATGTACGTTCACGTAGTCACGCTAGCATACAATCTTGGATGAATACGACAAATACAAGTCTCCACCTAGACAAGGTTCAAAGTTTTAGCATGAACTAGGGTTGGATACATGAGTTAAAGAGTCCATGGCCTTGACAAAGATCCCTTTAACAATAACCACTACTTGAAACAGGCCAAGATAAGAGGACAACCTCCCCCCCCCCCCCAACACAACTCCAGCAATGTGTGCCAAATGCCATAGTTTAATGATTTTTGGAAAAGTCAAAGGTTGAGCCAGGTGCCTTAACCGTTATTGGCTAATCTTCCACTCTCAAGGTATCTCAAATATATAACATATTTTTGTGAGACAAATAACTAGGGTATAACTTCCACATGCTAAGAGTTACATGCTTGAACGCAAGTATACCTAACACAATCTCTAGCCAATTGTAAGCGGAAAAATCAAAAACTTTCGGTTGCTCATTTTCATGCATAACAAAGTAAGCTTTAGGCTTACAACTCCTGAGCTAAGTTGCCAAATTATAGGGGCTTCTTTTTATAAGTGCAAAGGGTTAGGAACTTAATTAGGTTTCAGATGCATAATTTGATGAGTGAATTGTCACTAGAGAGCCTACTTTTGTACTACCCATCCTTCCCTATTCGACAATAAAAAGAGGGAATCTCCTACATTAGTGGCCCTACAATTTTGCGTATTAGTAAGGTTCAACTATGAAGCTTTAGAGACATCGAATAGGTCAAGGAGTTGCCACCAAAAACTTAATGGGTTGTTTGGAAACCTTGGAGTTTGAGTCCCCATATGACTACGTAAGTGGTCTACAACCTATGTGAAGGTCCGGAAATGAGCTACTTATTTCAAATTGACAATGTATGCAAACCAATTGGCATAGACACCTCCTAGGCAAACATGCAAAAACAAGAAATAATACACTCTAATTTAGTCGGTTGAGCAAAACAAGTGTTATGCACACAAGTCTTAATTTGGTGATCACCTGTGTTAGTTGTCCATAAGATTAAGGGTCCTTATGGTCAGTTGTTCAAATTTATCTTCTTAGTTGTAAATACAATTATAAAGTCTTGATTATTAGCAAAAGATAAAACTGGTCATTCAATTATAAGATAAGGATTATTTAATAAAATAGTGCAAAATTGAAATGAAATAAAAGAGATAAGTAAGAATAAATATTAGGGTTAGTGGCAATGCAAAATAAGAATGATGAACAATAAGTTGGAGAAGATTGCTTGATCAAATGAATATTGAGGCCTAATAAGACCCTTCTACATGATATACTCCAACTTGAAGAGATAGGTCTAGTTCAAGTGGCTTCTATGATTTACACATAGAACATTATTGATGTTGAAATTGCAAATAGAAGTCAAAGTATGGATTTTGAGATCTAAAGCAAGAAACGAGCTTTAGGGATAACTCCTAGACATGTATTTAAGTATGATACACATTTAAGGTTTACTCATGAAAATGGGTCAAGAGTGTCAAGTCTAGTAAGATTGGAAATATCCAAATTTTAGCATCATAGACTAGATGCAAAAGACACAAAGAGGTATAATGTATCTTGCAATAAATGAAATGCAAGAAAGAGGGGTTTCTTAAATAGTTGAGAGGATATCAATCTATAAAGATGATTTCTTGAGTAAGATGCTCAAGGTTAGGATTTTCAAGCTTAACCTAGTGATGTAGGAGTTTCTCCATGTTCTTCACATTATAGACAAAATAAGACATAGAAAAAAAAAGTATGTGAGTGTAGGGGGATAATTGAAAATTTTAAGGGTCCGAAAACCATCTAGGTGGGTGCGCAATTTGACAAATGAGTTGCCACTAGATAACTCAGTTTTTTCTACCTAACCTCCCTTTTTAGTGAAGAAAAGATGGAGGAACTCTGCCTATAGTGCCCTAAAGGTTTACGCATTGGTAAGGATAAACTATGCGGCTTTTAGAGACATTGATCGAGCCAAGAGTCGCTACCGAACATTTAATGAGGTACTTGAAAATCCTAGGATTGGAATCTCCAAATGACTCACGTAAGTGGTTTGCAAACCATGAGAAGGTTAAGGAATTAGTGGCTTATTTCAATCTATGATTCTATGCAAACAATTGGCATAGAGATAGAAGAAAAAATTCATTTGAATTCCTAGAAAAACATGTAAATTCAGGGTAAATCACACTCTAGATTTTATTGATTTGGCAAGTTAAGAATTATGAACATAAATTTAGAATTGGTGACCACTAGAATAAATATGAATAAGATTAATGGGTTCCTATGTTTGATCATCCATTGTTTATCTTATTAGGAATGGAATTCAGTCAATCCGCCTTAATCATAGCATATGTAAATGGTGATCACGTAATTATAAAAAAAATTAAGGATTATGTATAACAGTGAGAAATTGAAAAAGAGTCTAGAGTCCCTGAGTTAGATTAGTTAGGATGCAAAATACGTATTGTTCATAATGGTAATGAGTTGAAGATTTACTTGTCAAATGAAGATTGAGGGCGAAAGAGACCTTCCTTCATGACATACTTCAACTAGAGAGGCAAGGGTCTTGTTCAAAAGGCATATATGATTTAGCCTTAGAATATCATTAATAAATAAAAGAAAGGAAAAATCAAGATCAAGATAAGCTTTGTGCTGCTTGAATAAGAAATGAGCCTTAAGGATAACTCCAAAATATACATTTAAGTTTGATGTACACCTAGGGTTTGCTCATGAAAGGGTTAAGAGTCAAGTCTAGAAACATTAGAGAAGTCCAAATCATAGCATCATAGACTAGATGTAAGAAGTCAAAAGATATATAATGTAACTTGTAATAAGTAAAAGTAAGGGAAAGGGGTGGCTTAAGATACTAAGAGAAGACCTATCTATGGAGATGGTTCCTTTAATATGGTGCTCAAAGTTAGGGTTTTAAGGCTTAAACTAGTGAAGTAAGAGTTTCTCCTAACTCTTCACATCATATGAAAAATGAGACATTAAAATAAGATTATATGACTTGATCAAAACAAAGAGAACATAAGAGGTGAGGTCCCTTTACTAGACCAAAACTCATCAAGTTTGCAAGAAGAATGGAAATAGGTGTTCATGTGTGAGGGGTTTGTACCTCACACAATAGCTCTAATATAAGGGCCTTATGTTGATGGAAACCACTAGATCCAAGGAATAAATAGTTAATAGAGTAGAAGTAGATAAAGCATAAAATGTAATTGAAAGAGATTAGTGGTCCTTAGTGGTTATCATTGAGAAGTATCCTTTTTCTTGAGTATTTACTAAAGTATATGTTAAAGGGCTAAGATTTCCTTATTGGATTGTGTCAAAAAGATGTGATTGATCCTTGGTAAGGGTTGAGGATTTTTGAGAGGTTTTAATTGTATTTGGGAGTGTATTAGGGAAAAGTTATGACCCTTGTGAATTTGGAAAAAATGTCGACCCTTAGGTAGTCAAATGAGAGGGTATTTATAGGAAAAAATATTCGGTTTCTCTATTAGGAAGATACAAATAAGTGACATAAATTTCACTCATTGAATTCCCCTAAGCTTGGCTCTTACTCATCCTCGAGCAAGACTCTAGGATAAAGGATGGAAAACAATAAATACTAACAACATTAAGGAAAAAAATAAACCAAATTCACTTTCGTAGGAACTACAATTAATTTCAGCAACAATCAATAAGCCCTTTATACCCCTAATTGCTTAGGAGGATGAGTATGATCTTGTAAGGGTTTCCTAATAGTTGACCTATAACACTCAAAATAAAAAAAGAAACAAGTCAAGCATTCCAAATACTAAAAAGAGATAAACTAAAAGAACTAAAAAAACTTAAAGAAAATGCAACAAGTGGGCATTCCTGAGACATTGTCGTGATGGATATTCAACTTTTTAAACAATAAGAGAAAGCATGATAAAGAATGCATAAGAATGAACAAAGGATAACCAATAAAGAGTAGTAAACTATAGATATCATGTGCCTAAGCTGAGACACAACAACACTCTTCTAAAGCTTTATTTCCATTCTTAAGGAATTAGCTTCTCATTACTCCTTGAGCAATTTGAATAAATAAAAGTACGGGTAATGACTTATGACTCAACGTATTAACTTCCATGTTCACTCATTATGCTTGAACTTTACCTCCCTACATCAATAATAACTCAACTTCCTAGAGTATAAAGGTCTTTGGAATAAAACAAGGAAAGGAAAAGACTAAAACAAAATAAGGAAAGGGTTGATAATGCTGTGTGGCTTAGCTTCATGAACAATGGAATTATCATGGTCTTAACCTTCACCTTATTTCAAGGCCTCAAGCACTAGTATTCAATGGAATGCTAACTAATCTCCTCCCATAAGTTTATTTAATAGCATATCTAAGCATTTTTGGTTCTCAGATTCCCAAGAAAACACCACAAATCCTTCTTATCCCACTTCTTTTATTCATTATCACTTCTTCTGTTTCTTTTTTTTTCTATACAACTTTTTCTGTCTTTTTTCTTTTTCTTTTCTTCTCTTTTTTTTTAGTAAAAGTGTTATAATGGATGAGTAGCTCTTAAGAGAATTTATTTAAAAAGAGACTAATGCTACCTTTTTAATCTTTATAATTCCTAAATCACCATTAACACATCCATCCAACTTTCTTGCCAATTAAGTAACCCATAAAAAACAAGGTAGTGAAGGTTCATATTAGCTATCAATTAGTAATTTATGGAGAAATATAGGCTCGAGAAGATAAAAATTTATAGGAAATAAAGAATGTACAAGAAATGAGGACATGCTAATAGCTAGGGAGAAAGGAAATGGGTTCAAGAGTGATTTTATCTTTCCCTAAGAAGTTCGGTCACGAACTCGGGTAGGTTTAAGTCAAGTTCTTGATAAAAGCATGAAAAATTAAGGATCCTTGCCACTCAATTAAAATAATGTTTACGGCTTTAAAATATTTCCTCACCATTGGGTTTGAAAATACTAATCCAAAGGATTTCACTTAGCTAAGGAAAAGGTGTGGTGCATAGCTAAGGGTAATAATCACAATAGTTTCATCTACCTTAACAAGAGTCCATCCTAAACTCATTCAAATGAAATTTGAAGCCTAAAAAATTTAAGTTAATAAGGTTTATGAAGGAAAACATTCAAAAAGATGAGTGTTCTTTTCATGCCCAACTTAATGCAAGAAAAATAATTCAAAAGGAAACTATTTGCCTTGTTAAATAAAACTCAAAATCTTTTTGAATTTTTGAAATTTTGTAAAAGAAAAGAAAAGAAAAAGAAAACCAAGCATAAGAATGCACGAGAGTATGATAGGGGAAAATTTATCTAAGTAATTCAACACAAACAACTAAACATGGTTATCAAAACCAATGGTTTCCAGTGAACCAATCCTCAAAAAACAGGCTAAACACCTTTCACAATATAGTGCCAAACATCCTCAATCTATCAACTTCCCTAGACTAAAAAGAAAGGAAAACACACCAAGGAAAGAAATAAAAAGGGGAGAAGGAGATATTATATCTTGGCCTATTACTTTACATTTCCACTAATACTCATGAACAACCAAAGATTAGCAAAACAAGTGAATATCAGAATAATAGTTCCTACTCTCACTAAAAAAACACGCAAAGAAAAGCAAAGAAAACAAAACTATAAAGTAGGGCGGCCAGCCATCCCACTTTTGATTGGGAAAGTTCCCAAAGGATGACACACTAGCTAGGCAATCCCACCCACCACTAGTGAAAAAACCTTATATGCTCCGATTTTTTTAAGGCTTTATGCTCCGGTTTTGACCTGAAGTAAATTAAATCGAAGCATATTCCAAATGACTTTCTACACTTATTTAAACCATAGCATATTAGAGCACTTTATGCTCTTGTTCACTCAAAATCAGAGAATATAATGGGTATTTTATGCTTCAATTTTCAGTGGACCAGAGCATAAAATACCCATGATATGCTCTAGTTTTCAGTGAACTGGAGCATAAAGTCTATACTATTTTTTTACACAAATTCTAATTATTGGTATTGGAAATATTATTCAATGAAAATATTAGAATAATGTAAACTCAAAAGCTTTCATTACTCTTTATTTCTATAAAACTAAGTTTTATACATAAAAATTTTCAAATATATATAATTATGCTTGATTTAAATTACAATGTAAATTAAACATAACAACTACATATATACAAAAATTTTCTATAATGTGTGACAAATATATAGGGATTGGATACAATAATCTAACTACTAAATGCAGTTATTGGTAAGAAATCGTGCAAACTTTTCTCTTATTTCTTTGATTACATTGATGGTGAAAGACTCCTCTCATGATGTGTCGAAAACCTAAATGTAGCCACCATAAACATAATAAAATAAAATTAGATTACCAATCTCTATTACTTGTGCTTAGGATGAAGGATAAAAGCAAGTGAAAACTTGTTTTAAAGTTATACCATTGTGAAAAGCTCTTTAGTTATCTCTATTACTTGTGTTTGTCCTTAATTCAAATATATACATATCAATCAAGTTAAATTTATACGGTTTGAAGCATAGTCATGTACATTTCTTCAAAGTCATGAACAATTTTTGATTAATTATAAAAGTTTTCAAAAATATTCGGCAGAGTTTCCTCTGTAAAATGAACATTAGCTTGAGGCAAGCCAAGAGTTCTTTTGAAATGGCACTCAAGGCCTGGGTGTTTGGTGCTGAGATGTGCATCAAGCGTTACGACTAGAAGTAGGCCAAGTTATGTTATAGTTTGAGAGCTTGAAGTAAAGAGAGTGTTTGTCACTGGCTTTAGGTTCTGAGCACTAGAAACGTGCACTTGGTACCGAATGTTGGCGCTTAATGCTTGAAGCTAAGGAAGATTTTGCTTGCACGCTTGGTACCAGGCTTCGAGCTCTAACCAAACTACTCTAAGCTTTAAGTTTGGCATGGTTTTTTGATTGATTTTGGGTTATGTGTTTAGGTTAATTTGTATTTAAGTTATGATTTGTGTTTGGGCTGTTTCAAGGTTTTGGTTTGAGGTGTTATGGAATTAAACGCACTCAAGTCGACCAGAGCTTAGTCCTATATACAAGGGTTGGTTCGTCATAAGACCGCTACAAAGGGAGACACAATTTTGTATCTATAGGCGTCCAACGCATAGTGGGCGTCTAATGCTTATTGCCGACACATTTTTGCTCCATTTCCAGCTCACCTTCCTACAAGCGTCTAAAGCTTAACCTCAGCATCTTATGCTCAACCTTGAGTTTCAGCCAACATCGCTGTTGTCTCTTTTAAAGCCTCTTTTCAATCGAGGAAAAGGTTTCCTTCTTTAGCATTTAATGCATAAAGCCAATGTTTGATGCACAGTCTTGGGATCTAAAGTTTAGGAAACCGACTTTGTTTTGCCCATAAATTCCCCTTCGAATGATATGCAAGGAAGTCAGTTTTTCTCATATTCTTAAGGGTCATCACTCTGCCAAATTAAAATACACTACCAAAGCACCCTTAAACCGAATCAAATCCTCTCCAACATCCTTCATACTTTACCAAGGATCATTCAAAGCACATTTTGACACAATCAAGCAAGGAATTAACTTATATCCAATCAAGACTCAAGTAAAAGGACTCTCCTTGATTATAAACACCAAGGACCTTAATAATTCCCACTTATACTCGTATTTATATGTTATTTGAGGATATTTTAGATGTAGATTATTGCATTTTAGGTTATCTTTAGGTGAATTTTAATCAAATATTGTCATATGATGCGTTCACGGGTTTTTGATGCATTGTGATGCTTTTAAGGTATCCTACCGACTTAGTGTCATTGGTGGAGTTAAAGACTAAAGGAATAGAGCTCCAACTAAGTCAAGAATACAACCCTAGAAGACGTCAAACAAAGGATGAAGCAAATAAGCAAAATTAGAGTTAAAAGCAAGAGGACTCAATTGAGTATGCAGAGAAGTTGATCAAGTAGAAACATGGTCTATGGCAAAAAGTGGCTTTGAGTTAAAAAAAATTGAAGATATCTAAGACACTTGATTGAGTGTCTAGAGCACTTGATCAAGTCTCCTCTCCAACAACGTGTTTTTCCCTAATTCAAAATCTACATAATGAAGAAAGGACTCGATCGAGCGACATTCAAACTCGATCGATTGCCTTGGTGAGGGTGGTTTTTTAGCAAGTGATTTAATGAACCCCATGCTCTACAAATATATATTAACGCTTATTTACACAGTTTTAATAAGCAATTAGTCTTATGTTAAGCATAATTAAATTTTTATGGTTTTTCATTAGGTTTTAAGTAGCACTCATTTGTTTTGATTAGATATCTCAAAAAATCTATCAAATTCTCTTAGTTTTAGTGGTATTTGTTATTTGTTTTGCATTCAAGTTTCCAAATTTCTACCTTAGCGTTTTTGACAAATTTAGTTTATTTTTTAATTTAATAGTTTAGAACATTATAATTTGTACATACTCTAGTATTTTTCTATTGTTGTTTTTATATCATTCTAGCATAGATTATGGAATTTTTCATTATTTGTGTTGATTTTTATCAATATGCATGGATAGTTTATTAGTGTAGTAGCCTGATGAACCCTACTATGGGTTTGGTATTAAATAAATCTGAAAAACCAAATAGAAATGCATAAAGTTGATTTTTTTTATCTTAATAGACTTTAATTCCATTAAAAGGTTACACGTAGTTGATTAATGGCATAGATTAGGTTCACGGTGAGAGTTAGTTCATAATCTACATTATAATCTCTAATTAAGGTATGATTGATGATCACAAAAGTAGACACATGATCATTGAGACTATAGAATGTTGCGCTTAATGTCTTGTTATTACATGAATCCCTGAGAGTAGATAAAATTATTTTATCTAGAAGCTATTGATGCTCGAGAAAGATCCTTGGTATTTTTTATGGTGTATTTGTCCTTGGAATTATTGTATGTATTGCATTTGTGGGATTGGGATATATATCAAAGTCTAAGTTATACTAGTGGGAATTCATTATCATCGATGCTTGTCTTATATCGGTAATTTACTTTAGAAATAGTTTGTGTCATATTCTAGTTTATCTTTAGCCAATACTTAGAAAGAGATTAAAACTAGCATAAGAAACATTAGAATACGATAGTCTCTAGGGATTTCAACCTTACTTATCTGAGGTACATTAATATTGGTGAATTGGTTATTTTTAGGTAGGGTTTGACTGTGTTTGAGCGACATTAGCTACAACATTATTTTCTTTACATACACACTTGAAGTACAGGTTCTAACGAGCTTATTTCTCTAGATCTTAAGATCGAGAACTTAGCAATGATGCAAAAGAAAAAAAAGTCACAGAAGCCTAATAAATATGGTTAAAACCCCACCTCTGAAAACTTTGTTTGAGTATGAAAAACCTAATCCTTGTATGATGTCAAGCATATCTTAGCCATATATTATAGCTTCACAGTTTAAACTAAAGTTAGCGTTAATTTAGTTCATCTCTAGCGATGCATTTGTAGGACACCTTATAAAGTCTAACATTTCACACATTGAGAACTTCCTAGAAAAGTGTGACTCAATGAAAATTAAGGATTGTTCTAAAGATGTTTTAAATTTGTAGTTGTTTCTGTATTTGTTGAGGGACTAAGCGCGTGAATGTCTTAGAGATGAAGGTATGGGTACTTTCGATACGTGGGATAAGCTTGAAAAAGGGTTTCTTATGAAGTTCTTGGATCAGAATAAGATGGAAAAGTTGAGAGCCGAGATTAACAACTTTTAGCAGTTGTATGATGAGTCACTTCATAAGACATGAAGACAGTTTAAGGTAATGTTTTAACATTGTCCTCATCATAAATTACCAGATTGGCTATTGCTTCAGACATTTATAATAGACATTTATAACGATACTAAGTTGTTTATCAATGTAGCTTCAGGGGATAATATCTAGATGAATGATGCATAGGGTACTTTAGCATTAATTGAAAAGATGGATAATACTAATACTTTATATTCTTTGAGAGTAGATCATAGAAAGGAGTCGTCTTCTTTATAAGAAAATTTAGATATCTCAAAGTTTCCATGCAAGCTCTTTATAGGAGAAGTTCAGGTACTACTTCTAACCTTCATTATAGGTGTTCTAGAATGAGTCAAACCATTAGTGAACCTAGCTAGGTTGACATGGTCTAAGATAGAGGAACAATTTACAAAATTCCTAGAATTTATTAGGAATTTATACATCAAAATCCCGTTTAGTGATGTACTTAAGAAAATGCCAACCTATGCTAAGTTTCTTAAGGATTTTCTAAGCAATAATGTGAGGTAAGTATTGTGGATACTATTAGCTTGCTAGAGACTTGTAGTGCCATCATCCAAAGTAAGTTACATAAAAAGTTAAAGGATCCTGGTAGTTTTTACATCCCTTGTGTGATTGGGGAGATGGTGATTAACAAAGGACTTTGTGATTTTGGGGCTAGCATAAGTGTCATGCCTTACGCTCTATGTAAAAAGATGAACTTAGGGGAGTTGAAAACAATCAACATCTCTCTTTAATTAGAAGACTAATTGGTGACGTTTCCTCTAGGGAAGTAGAAGATATCTCACATAGAGTAGGTAAATTCTATATCCCTGTTGTTTTTTTGTCTTAGATATGGAGGAAGATCTTAATATGCCCAATAATTCAAGAAGACCTTTCCTAGCAACTATAGGAGCCGTGATTTATGTGGAGAATGGTAAGTTTACTCTAAAAGTTGCTAAGAAGGTTGAATTCAGTTTAGCAGGGGTAATGAAATGCCCATCCAACACGGATGATTGTATGCAAATTGATGTTATTGAGAATTCTATACTTGACACTTTGCATGAGCATTTACTTGTAAGTTATGATCCCTTTGAGTCTTTTTTGTTGAGGAATACAAGATTTGCAAGGATGATAAGTAGATGAAAATAGCGAGGGAGCATTTTGATTCTATCCCCTCATTATCATTGGAGGAAGACCTATATCTTCTTATCAAAGATGATAAGGTCAAGAAGGAGCTAGTTAAGACCAAGGTGGCACCCAAAGTGGAGATAAATCCTCTACCATCCAACCATGGATATGAATTTCTTGGTCCTTCATCCAACTACCCCGTCATCATGAGTTATTCCTTAGAAAATGAGGAAACATTAAGTTTACTTGACGTATTGAGACTGCATAAAAAGGTGATGGGGTACACTCTTGATGATATTAAGGGAATAAGCCCCACCCTATGCATGCACTATATATTATTGGAGGATGGAGCTAAGCCTTCCATTCAGAGGAAAAAAAAACTTAATCCCCTAATGATAGAGATAGTAAAGAAAGAAATTCTCAAACTCCTCGATGTAGGCATCATCTACCCTATCACTAATAGTAAGTGGGTGGCACTTGTGCATATTATTTTTAAGAAAGGAGGAATGACTATGGTGGTGAACGATAAAGGAGAGAAGATCTCTTCAAGAAAATTTATTAGCTGGAGGATGTGTATAGATTACAGAAAATTAAACACCTCAACTAAAAAGGAGAATCTCCCCTTCCCCTTTATTTATTAGATTTAGGAAAGGTTAGAGAGCCCTAAGTGTTTTTGTTATCTTAATGGGGTCTTGGGATTCTTCAAATCCCTATCTACCCTAAGGAGTAAGAAAAGACAACATTCATATGCCCCTATGGTAGTTATGCTTATCGTATAATGTAGTTTAGGTTATGTAATTACCTAGCTACTTTCCAACATTAAATGATGTCTATTTTCATTGATATGATTGAAAAGGATATAGAGATTTTCATGGATGATTTTTCTATGGGTGAAAGCACTTTTGATGAATGTCTAGTGAACTTAGCTTGATGCCTAATAAAATTTGAGAATGCCAACCTAGTTCTTAACTGAGAGAAGTGTGACTTTATGGTGCAATAAGGGTGCATTCTTAGCCATTAAGTGTTACATCAAGACATTAAAGTGGATCCAACAAAGAATGAAGTCATCCTTAGGCTTCTTCCTTCCACTACGGTGAAAGGGATAAGATCTTTCTTAGGCTAAGCAGGTTTTTATCATCAATTTATTATATCATTCTCAATGATAGTTAGGCCTTTCACCATACTACTTCAGAATGAGACCGAGGTCGTATTTGATGAATCTTGTTTAAGTCCTTTTAACAAGGTGAAATGGGTGCTTACTTCAACCCCGATAGTGCAAGCAATGGATTGGAGTTTACCGCTTGAACTTATATCTAATGCTAGTGGTATAATTGTAGGATTTTTATTAGGGAAGAGGAAAAATGGGAAATCTTATGTCATCAATTATGCAACCAAGACATTTACACCACCACTGAAAAGGAGTTCCTAGCTATGGTCTATGCTTTTGAGAAATTTCGTGCATACCTAGTGGGATCAAAGACAGTTGTGTATAATGATCATTTAGAAATCAAATTCCCAATGTCTAAGAAGGATACAAAACTAAGTTGATTAGGTAGATATTGCTTTTCAAGAATTTGAGATTGAGATCACGGACTAAAAGGGGTTTGAACACTTAGTTATAAATCATTTATCTTAGTTAGAAAATAAAGAAGATAGTCTTCAAGATCTATCCATCATTGATTATATTAGGGATGACATAATCTATGAATTGGATTCTAAAAGCATACCATGGTTTGTTTATTTTTCTAGGAGCATGGTCACACCTTATTTCTCACCATAGAAACATCGAAGGTTGATGCATAAGCTAAGAGATACATTTGGGATGAAATGATTCTATTCAAGAGGTGTGTAGATGGTCTTATTAGACGACATGAGTGCTCACCTTATAAAGAGGTTCCTAGTGTCCTAACCATGTGTAATTTCTCACCTTATAGAGGGCACATGAGTGAAAGGAAGACCATAATAAAGGTTTTGCAATCTAGCTTATAGTGGCCAACCTTGATCAAGGATTCATGGGAATATGAGGAGATGTGATCAATGTCAAAGAGTAGGAAATATTTAAAAAAGGGATGAAATGTCTTAAAACCTGATCCTAGAGCTTGAGATTTTTGATGTATAGGTTGTTGACTTCATAGGACCATTCCCGTCCTTTTGATGGAACAAATACATTATGGTAGGAGTTGACTAGGTGAGTAAGTGGGTGAAAGAAATTGCATCTACCATGAATGATAACAAGGTAGTTGTTCGACTTTTTTAGAATGTAATTTTTCTAATTTTTGGGGTCCCTAGAGCCATCACAAGTGATGGTGGTTCATATTTTTCCAAGGATGTCCTTCAAAGACTCCGTAGGAAGTATGGAGTCCACCGTAAGGTAGTGTTAGCATATCACCCCCAAAATGTTGCAAAGTAGAAATCTTGAATCGATAAATCAATCTTATACTAGAATAAAGCATTCAAAGGGACCAAAAGGATTGGTCTGTAATGCTTGATAATTCCTTGTGGGCTTATAGGACAGCTTTCAAGACCCTATAGACACTATGCCATATAAACTAGTATATGAAAGAGTTGCCATTTTCTAGTGGATATGGAACATAAAGCAATGTGGGAAATAAAGCATATCCACTTCTATCTTAAAAGTGCAAGTGAAAAGAGACTCCTTGACCTTCACGAGTTAGAGGAACTCCACATTAACTCATATGATAGTGCAAGCATCTACAAAGCTAGAGCTAAGGAAAGGCATGAAAAGCATATTTTAAAAAAAGGAGTTTTGAGTGGGTGACAAGGTGTTATAGTGCAATTTGAGGTTGAAGTTAGTCCTTGGGAAGTTAAATTGAGATAGAGTGACCCATGTGAGGCATGGAAGGTACTTTTATATGGTTTAGTGAAAATATAGAGTGAATCATCTAGGGCATTCAAGGTCAAAGGCCAAATACTCAAGATTTACTACCATGGAGACAAGATTAGGAATATCTCATCTACAATGGTGCCGGATTTTAAAGCCAAGTCACCCATTTGAAAATCATGCATAATGTCAAGCTAGGGACAATAAAAGAGCGCTTTTGGGAGGGAACCTGAGTTTTCTAACCTTTCTTTCCATTTTTAGCTTTTAGTTTTGAAATTTTTAGCTTTGGTATAAATTCTAAATTGATTTACGTATTTTAGGTACAATGTAGCAAAGAATCGGAGTCATGCATGAGGGAACTTTGGAGTAAGAGTAATTAAGGGGATTGAAGAAAGAATGTGCCAAAAATACTAGCAAAAGAGCATCCCTTAGGCAGCCACATGAGAGAAATTTAAGTTTGAAAAGAAGTGTCAAGTGGCTTCTTGAGCTTCAATTTAGTTGGTACTCAGTTCATTATTTTAGAGTGGGTAAAGAAGAATGAGCGGCCATTAAGCAGGCATTAAGCGCCGACTTTAAAGATTTTTTGGTTTGAAATTTTAACCTAAGCGACTGCTCAGAAGGAAAAAAAAAGAGAGCAGGCATAGAGGAATGAGCGGGCATTAAGCACTAACTTAGTAGGAATTTTTTTCTAAAAGTTATACCTAAGCGGCCGCATAAATTCCTTCTGAGCAACTGCTCAAAAGAAGAAAGGGAGCAGGTAGGGAGGAATGAGCGGGCACTAAGCAAGCATTAAGTGCCCGCTTAGATGGAATTTTAGTTTGGAAATTTGACTTAGGCAGCTGCTTGAATTATTTCTAAGCTGCTGCTCAAAAGAAGAAGGGGTGAGATAGAGTATAATGAGAGGTCATTAAGCGGGGAGCAAGCGCTCGCTCTCAAGGAGAAATTAGGCTGAAATCTAACATGAGCAGGCGCTTCACCTTTCTCTTGAGCACCCACTCAAAAGGAAAAAAAGCCCCTGGATTGTTTATGAGCGGATGCGCATAATCCCTTTTGAGCGCCTCCTCAGCGCTAGCTCAAGAGATTTTTTTCCTAAATTCCGGATTTCTTTTAATCGACCCTGGCTTTCCTCTCTACTCATTCTACCATATGTCATCTTCAACCTCTTAATTTTCCTTCTTTCTCTAGAAAACTTCCATAACTCCCTCACACTTTTTCTCTTATAACTTGATAACTACTCATCCTTTCTACTCCAAATAACCACTATTCTTCTCCTATCTACATGATCTACAACTTGACACCAATTTTTTCTAGAAAATACCCACTTGTGTAAAAAAATCCCAAATTCAAACCCTAAAGATTTTTGTTGAAATTTTGGTTGTTTTTGCTTCTAAGTTGGAATTTCGCACTCAAGGAAAAAATTTTAGAAGATTTTTCTTGGAATTTTTGGGATTCTTTCCACCCTTTCTCTTTTTCTTTCGGTTAAATATTTCATGATAATTGTTGATTTTTCTGAAAAATAATAGTGAATTGTTGTATATATAATATTGTGGCAGTTCTATGCTTCATTATGGATATCTTGGAGTATTTTGCTTAGGGTGAACATAGAAAAACTTAAGTTGAACCTAGAAAACCAAGGATAGTCAATATTGTTTAAGTGATCTTAGTACTTTGTAAGGTTGGAATTGTTGGTATTAATCTCTTGTAGTTGGATTTTGGCTTAGAATTTTGGGAATTAGGTAATTGTTGAATATTTGTAATTACATAATCAAGTTAAATAAAAATGTTTCCAAGAAATAAATTGAAAACCTCCAAGTCAACTAGTGCTTTCTAATCTTCACAACCAATATTATCTGCTTAGATTAAGCACTGAAAATTTTTATGTAACCAATTTTTTCTCGGACTCTTTAGAGTAAACGGAAATTGATGAGGACTTCTTTTCTTTACTCATCGTCTTGGGATGGGATGAGCTCTCCAAACTCCATAACTTAACTTATAAGAGGCTTACATTAGAGTTCCTAGCATCCATAGAGAGAACTCAAATTGGAGAAAATGATTATCAAATCACCTTTCAGTTGTTCTATCAACCATAGTCCATAACCCTTGCCTAATTAAACCAAATTTTTAAATAGGATCCCTCGAATAATATATATGCTCTAGACATAGGGTAGTTTATGAGCTATAAAGATGTATGCATGGGAGTATGGTATGAGAAAAGTCATTAAACAATTAATACAATCATACAACTAACCATGGTTATCAAAACTAATGGTTTTTAGCAAACCAGTCCTAAAAATTAGCCTAAATGCATTCAATGAAAAAATGCCATTCATTCTCAAACAATCAACTTCCCTTAGACTGAAAAAAGAAAACACACCAATGAATGAAATAAAAGAGGAGTAGGAAAGAATATACCTTGGCTTCTTACTTTGTTTTTTCTCTAATACTCATGAATAGACAATGGTTAGCAATAACAAGAGAAACATGAAAATAATACTTCCTACTCTAGCTAAAAACACACAAAAACAAAGAAAAGAAAACTATTAATGGATTCTGAAGAAGAAGAAAAGAAAAGGAAGCTAGAGCCTGACCCTTTTTGAAAAAAACCTCCAAAGCTTAAGTGAAGCACAATCCTCAACGCAAAACCAAGGAATAAATGGGGAGGGCCAATCACCAATCAATTGTGGTTATCCAGCAATCAACACAATAAATAAAGAACAAACCATGGTCATCAAAAACCAATGTGTAAACACAAAATCGTGTCTCCCCATGTAGCAATTCGACGACAAAACAACCTTGTTGAGCAGACATAGCTTAGGTCGCGTTTTAGTATGTGTAAACCCAAAAACACGTCAAAGTCGAACCCCCAAAAGGTCTCAAACACAAACCTAAGCCAAGACTCTTACCTTGGCCTAAACACATATCTAAAAGGAAAAAAACACACATCACCAAGATCACCAAAACACCCATATAAGCTAAAGCCCGGAGCTCTTTTGCTCAGTGCACATGCACGATATATCTCTAAGTGACCAAGCCTGGGTGCCAAATGCATGGCCTAAGGGTGCTTAATGCCTAACCTAGGCACTCAACATCTAAACTTTGTGCGCCTAACGCATAGTACGTCTCCAGCTTTGCTTTGCTCCTTCTCTGTTCCAACTCATTCCTCTTGAAGAGTTTGATGCACACGTCTTACACACAAACCTAGCATACAACACTCAATCCCAACGTTTGACATTCAAAATCCAAAACTGAGAAGGAATCTGATCAGTTGTCAGTTCTAGTGTTTGACACACAAGCGCTTGACGCAAAGACTCAACGCCTGATGCTTGCCAATATTTGATGCTCGACGCCTAAGAAATCAACTTATTTTGGTTGTAAATACGCCATCTTTGACTACCAAAGGTTAGTTTTTTTTCAATTCTTAAGTGTCATCACTCCACACTCCTAAATATAATCAAAGACTCTTAAGCATCCTTAACCCTTAACAAAGATCAATCCAAGCATTTTGACACAATTAAACAAGTAAATATTACCCCTTCTACACATACTCAAGCAAAGAGTCAAGCAAAAGGATACTACTCAACGATTAACACCAATGACCCTTAATCTCTTTCAATTACATTTTATAATTTCTCTACTTATTCTCCATTCACTCTATATTCCTTAGATATTGTGGTTTCCATCCACTCAAGGCCCTTGGATTAGAGATATTTTTGTTATGATTGTGTGTGGTGTAAACCCCTCACACATGAACTTAAATTTCCATTTTTCTTGTAAACATGATGAGTTTTGATCTAGCAAAGAGACCTCAACCTTGATTTTCTCTTTTGATTAACCCATACAATCTTATTTCAATGTCAATCTTCTATTAGTCACTAAAGAAACCCATCTTCCTTGCATTTACTTATTTCAAGTTGCATTATGTCTCTCTTATATATTTTATAGTTTGTATAGGATGCTAAGATTTAGACATCTCCAATCTTGCTAAACTTGATTCTCGACCCTTTCATGAGCAAATCTTAGGTTTACATCACCCTTGAGTGTACATTTAAGAGTTATCCTTTAGGCTCATTTCTTATTAAAGCATCATAAAGAAAATCTTGATCTTAGTTTTGCCTCTTTTGTCAATAATTTTCTAAGGCTAAATCATAGATGCCTTTGAACTAGAGATGTACCTCTCTAGTTTAAGTATGTCATGGAGAAAGGTCTTTCTAGGCCTTAATCTTTAGTTGACAACTATATACTTATCTTTCATCCTAACTAATCTAATTCACAAACTCTTGACTCTATTTCAATTTTGCACTTTTATACATAATCCTTAATTTGTATTTTAATTGCATGATCATGATTTACTTATACTATGATCAAGGTCTATTGATTTAATTCCACACCTAATACGAAAAACAATGGACTATCAAACATAGGCACGTATGAATCTAGTTTAAATTTATCAAGTGGTTACCAAATTTAGATTTATGTCCATAAATATTAACATGCAAAACCAATAAAATGGAGAGTGTGTTTTACTTTGTTTTTGCATGTTTGCCTAAGAACTAAAATTGATCTGTTCTTCCATCTCTATACCCATTATTTGCACACATTCCTAGATTGAAATAAGTCACTCATTCTTAAACCTTCTCATGATATGCAAACCACTTACATGAGTCATTTGGGGATTCCAGTCCTAGGGTTTCAAAAAATCCCATTACATGTTTGGTAGTAGCTCCTAACCCGATCAATGTCTTTAAAATCCAAATAACTGATCCTTATCGATGCGCGAACCTTTAGGGCACTATTCGGGGAGAGCTTCTCCATTTTTTCACTAAAAAATGGAGGTTGGGTTGCAAAAACCGAGCTTTCTAATGCCAATTCACTCATCGAATTACCCACCGAAACCTAGTTGGATTTCGGATCCATAAAATTTGTAATTAGCCCCCTATAGAATGGTTTCAAGTATGTTAATCCTGAAAAATAGGCTAAATGCCTTCAACAATAAAAATCCATACATCCTCAAATAATCGCCTTCCTCTAGAGTGAAAAATTGAAAAATACACCAATTAGAAAAATAATAAGGGAGTAGGAAAGATTACACCTTAGCCTCTTTCTTTTGCTCATATTCTAGTACTCATGAACAAATAATGGTTAGCAAGAAACAAGAGAAGCGTAAGAATAGGTCTAAGCGCTGATATGTAGGCCTAGAGGCACGTTGCTACTGTACCTCATGTGTAGGAATCTTCCACATGTTGCCTCTTTCCCACTCTACATTAGTTAGCTTAGGGTTGGGAAGATATAAGATTACTACCCTCCACACCTTCCCACCATATCACTCTTGTGCTTAATGCACCTAATAAAAAGTTGATGCCCAAAGTAGAGCATACTCCGTAGGCTTTCTTTTCCTACAACTGCCATCCATAGTATCCCTATTTCATCTCTTGCAGTCTTTCCCAAGTCCTTCTTATTAAAAATAAAATACCCAAATAATCTATGGAAGTTCCTCAAACACGCGTGGATAATTTGGGAGGCATGATAAGTGTTCGAATAATACTCCGTATACTTAGTGATAGTTCTCCACCTTCCTACCTTATTGTAGCTCATAAACTATCCCTTGTCTAAAGTATATATATCATTTGAAGGATCCCAATTAAAAATTTGTTTTAACTAGGCTAGGGTAATGGACTATGATTGGTTGAATAGTTGGAAGGGTGTTTAATAATCATTTTCCCCTATTTGTGTCCTATCTAGGGAAGCTAGGAACATGAAGGTAAGCCTCTCGTAAGTATAGTTGTAGAGTTGGGAAAACTTGATAACCGGATTTTAGCGTCGTTTACTAAAAGACTAGTTACACAAACAATATTTATAATCACCCTAATACTACTACAACTAGTGTAATGGTAAGTCCGGGGTCGAACCTCAAGGACAAGGGATGCTAGGTTCTAGACTTGATGTAAAAGTTTATTTGAGATGTGAATTGTTTAAACTATACTAATGACACGAAAGTAAAGAAAGGATAAAAATGAAGATAAATAGTAATGAAAGACAAACAGGGAAAGATTAGCTCCACCCTAGGAAGGACAATAAAACTAGTAGATACGCTAGGTAAGGGGAAATCGATCAACAATCAATCAAGACACTCTAGATAATGAGAGGAAGTTTGCGACCCTATAAATCAAATGAACAACCTATAATCACCTTATATCTCCTAAGGAGTGGCCGGACAAGATTCGCATTGAATGTCAATCAAACAATCATTGATAATCTCAAAACCTAACCCTACGCATGAAGAACAAACTAAACCTAGGGTTTCACTAATCACATCCCTAAGAAAAATACTCACTTATACTAGTAAAAGCTAGGGCATAAACAATGAACAAAAACATGTTTGAAAGCATAAACAATTTGAACGTAAATGAACAAGAGGAAGAAAAGGGGAAACAATGAAGAAATCAAAACTGACAACTACTCTATCAAAGCTATAAATGTAGCAAGGATAATAGCAAGAGCAATGGAATCAACAAAAGCAATAAGTGAAAGCATTAAATGACATAGAGCAATAAAATAAGTGATAAGTTATGTGAATGAGATTGCTTGAATGAAAGAAATTCTGAATCCAAAATACAATGCTTGAAAAGGAGAACAATAAAATCCTTAAATCTAAACTAGTGCATGAATGAAATGGAAAGAAATAAAATGATGTTCCAAGTTGAGGCACAAGAGCTCTCAAAATAGGCATATATTTATACCCTAAGGACATAAGGGGGTCAAAACCTAGAAGAACCCTCGAGGGTCGGCTTGCAAAGAGATAGATTCTGCGGGAATTAAAGGCCATTCGGCCAAATGGTGGGTTGATTTGGCCAAATGGGAGTGGATTTGGCCGAATAGGAGGTTGATTTGGCCAAAGCAGAGAGCAGAGTAACAATGGTCTGGGACCTGTCCACCATTCGACCGAATGAAGCTTTGATTTGGTCAAATGGACCATGATTTGGGCAAATAGGATCTAATTCGGCCATATTGGAGAGCTTGAATCATATTCTTGAGTTCCTATCATCCATTCGACCGAATAGTGCTCAAATTCGGTCCAATCTGAGCCTGAATCTTGCTAAATAGCTTCTTCAAAGTGTCTAATGGCTTCTAAACTTCGTGAAATCTTTGAGAATGACTTAGAACGTGTGCCTAAGCTCCGATACTTGTGTCTAACCTCTTGATAAGAGTGTCAAAGCCTCAAATATGTCGTATTTTACCTTGAAATCATCAAAAATACCTGAGATGACCTTAAAACAGCTCGAGGATAAGATCAAGGTAAAATCAAGTGTAATGTGTATAAAATCAATCTAAAACCGCGAGACTCGAAACTACAATGGGGTTGTAAATGTGCTCTAAAACGAGCACATCAAAACTCACCCAACCCCATGGCAGGAAGTAAACCAAAAAGGTCTCCATTTATTCCTAATTTTTCCATAGAGTTTATGTCATAAAATTGGGTAATTAAGAGTTTTCGATTCTTAATCTTATAATAGTATGATTTGTGATTCGGGTTGATGAACTTTAGGGCTATCACTATGGGTTGAGAAGATTAGGAAGCACTAGATGATTTAGAGATTTTTAATTTCTCTCTAGAAAACATTTTTTCCTCAAATTTGATTTTATAATTCCAACTATCACAACAACCTAATAAAAAAATTCAATACCTAAATCCTACTACAAGAGATCAACACCACCAAATCTATTTTCATAATATTCTAATTCACCAAATCACCAAAATTATGTTCACTATCCTAGGTACTCTAGGTTCAGCCTATGTTATCTACATTTAACCTTAACAAGTACTCCAAAATGTTGACAATCAAGAACAATACTACCACAATACACTAAATACAACAAAAAACCCAAAATATTTCAGAAAATCAACAATAAACATGAAAATTAGAAACAAGAATTGTAAAAGAGAAAGTGTATAAGGAATACTTCCTCCAAATCGTTCCTTAAGAGCCAAGTCCGACCTTATAAATAAGATACCATGAAATTCCAACTTAAATTTCTTATGGTTTGAATTTGGTGTTTTCTTGACAAGGATTTTTTCTGAAAAAATTGGTATCAAAGTGTAGATCAAGAGTAAAGGAGAAAAATGGTGGTAGTTAGGAATGAATAAGTATTGAGTGAGTTATGGGGAAAAGGTTGAGAGGGATATATATATAGAGGTTTTTAGTGAGAGAAATTAGTTTTAAGAGGATGAAGATGAATAATGAGAGACAGGTGGAAGAAAGGGTTGTGTTTAAGTTCATGAAAAACTTGAATTCCAGCGAAAAGGGTCTTAAGCGAGCGATTAGAAGAGCTTATAAGCGCCCGCTCACCAGCCATTTCGAGGCCCTTCTATCTTCTGAGCGGGCGCTAAGAAGAAATGTTAAGCACTTGCTCAAGTAAAATTTTACTTATTTTTCCTTGATAGTGGGCGCTTGATCCTTGCTTGTTGCCTGCTCATTTTTTTCTCCCTCTACTCAAGAACCTTTAAAGCGGTTGCTTAGAAGGAATTTGAAGCGGCTATTGAGGTCATTTTTCTTCCTTTGAAATCCTTATAAGCGGGTGCTTGATGCCATCTTAGAGGCCCTCTCTGAACTTATGCCTGCTCTAAAATACTGAACTAAGCGCCAGCATAGTAAAAACTTGAGCCGCCGCTCATGTAATTTTTACTCATGTAGGTACCTGTTGAATGCTTATTTCTACTATTCTCCACCCATTATTTCTTCAATCCACTTAATCATCTAGAATCAAAATCTAATTTAAAAAACACAACAAAACTTAATGAATGAAATGAAAAGAAGAGATAAAAAAATCAGTTTGCCTCCCACAAGCGCTCTTTTGTTGTCATTAGCTTTACATTATTCAGGGTTGTAAACTAGTTGAGGTGGCCTTAAACTTTGTAACTGTTGTTGATGACATATTCCTAATCTTATCTTGTTGATAGTAACTCTTGAGGCATGGGCCATTGACCTTAAATGCCCTTAATGATTCACACCATATTTCTACTGAACCATATGGAAATACCATCAATAGCTTAAATGGCCACTCCATCTCGACTACAACTTCTTAGGGAACAATTTTAACCTAAAATTGAACAATAACACCTTATCACCCACACATAACTCCTTTTTGAAAATATTTTTATCTGGCCAATCCTTAGATTAGGCAATGTAGATGTTGGCACTATCGTATAAGTTCATGCGAAGTTCCTTTAACACATGAAGGTCAAGGATTCTTTTTTCGCCTGCACTCTTGAGATTGAAGTTGATATGCTTTATTTCCTACATTTCTTTATGTTCCATCTCCACTATAAGGTGGATACTATTCCTATACAACAGCTTATATGGGGTAGTACCTATAGATGTCTTAAAATCTATCCTATAAGCCTATAAAGCATCATCAAGATTAAGAGACTAGTCTTTTTGGATTCTCTCAAAGCTCTTCTCAAGTATAAGCATGATTTCCTAGTTTGAGATTTCTACTTGCCACTAGTTAAGGGTGATATTCCAACTCTACCTTATGGTGGAATCCATACTTTCAAAGGAGTCCTTAGAAGATATCCTTAGTGAAATGTGAACCACCATCACTTATGATCATTTTTGGGAGATGAAATTTCTTTCACCCACTCACTCACTTAGTCAACTGATACCAATATCTACTTATTCTAGCAAGAGGATGGGAATCATCCCATGAATTCAATAACCAACAAATCAAAAATCACAAGCTCTATGATTGGGTTTTGAAACATTTCATCCCTTTTAGAGATAGTTCTTATCCTTTTGGCATCGATCACATCTCCTCACATATTCCCAATTATAATTGAACAATGTTGGAAAATATAAGATAAATTGCAAAACCTTTGCTATTGTCTTCCTTGCACTCATGTGCCCTCCACAAGGAGAGGAATGACACATAGTTAAGGCATTAGGAACCTCTCTATTCATGACACATTGTCTAATAAGACCAACTACGCACCTTTTGAACATAATTGACTCATCCAAAATGTATCTCTTAGCTTCATACATTATCCTTCGACGTTCTTATGGTGAGAAATAAGGTAGAATCGTTCCCTTAGCCAAATAATTCACTAAATCAGCAAATCATGGTAGGCTTTTAGACTCTATGTCATAGAGTATATTATCCCTAAGGAAATCATCAATGGGTAAATCTTTAACACTATCGTCTCTCTTTTCAAACCGAGATAAATAAATTTCAACTAAGTTCTCATATCTCTTTTTGTCCTTGATCTTAAAATCAAATTCTTAAAGATGCAATATCCATCTAATCAACCATGATTTGGCATCCTTCTTAGAAATGAGGTACTTGATTGTGGGATGATATATGTATGCCTTTGATCCCACTAGGTACGCAAAAAACTTCTTAAAAGCATAAACCACATTTAGGAACTCTTTTTCAGTGATGGTGTAGTTCCTATGTGCCTCATTTAACATTTTTTATGCATAATAGATGACATGGGACTTCCTAATTTTCTTTTTCCCAACACAAATCCTATAGCTACATTAGTGGCCTCACACAAAAGCTCAAATGGTAAACTCCAATATAGTGCTTGCACTACTGAGGCGGAAGTAAGCGCCTCTTTCACCCCATTAAAAGCACTTCAATAAGAATCATCAAATGTGAACTCGCTCCTTCTAAATTAGTGTGTCCATGGAGAACAATTCAATTAATTGACGATAGAAACTAGCATGGACTAAGAAAGACTTCACCCCCTTCATCATAGTGGGCGGGAGAAGCTCAATGATGACTTCAACCTTAGCTAGGTCCACTTGGATGCCTTAATACAACACCTTATGGACAAGAACGATCCTTTCTTGTACCATAAAGTGGCTCTTCTACCAGTTAAGAACCAGGTTGGTATCCTCACAATTTATAACACATCGAGCTAAGTTCACTGTGCATTCATCAAAAGACAACACCAATAGAAAAATCATCCATGAAAACCTAAATCTCCTTTTCAATCATATCAGTAAATATAGACATCATACATTGTTGGAAAGTTGTAGGGGCATTTAAGAATCCAAACGGCATCCTATGATAAGCATAGGTACCATAGGGGCATGGGAATGTAGTCTTTTATTAGTCCTTAGTTTAGATCATGATTTAAAAGAATCTTGAGAACCTATCAAGATAATAAAATACTTATGCCTTTCTAACCTTCCTAAAATCTAATCAGTAAAGGAGAGGGTGAAATGGTCCTTTTTGTGGAGGTATTTAAATTCCTATAATCTATTCAAATCCTCCAACTAGTCACAATTTTTGTAGAGATCTGCTCACCATGAAGGGATTAGGGTGGAAGAAGATGAGTAAGCACAAATATAAATGTTATTGAATTCAGAGATGGTTACATAAAGAGATTTTATGGGGTTTTCCTTTGGTGGAGTAACCAATAGGGGCCTAAACCCTATACGTTCAGACTCGATAGATCTAGACTCAAACTTCAAATCTAACTCTACCGACTCTGCCTTATCCATTTTTGGGCCTTCTCTAGCGATTATCTTCAACTTGGTGCCACTACGAGTTGTAATCTTCAAGGATTTCCTCCATCCCTGTGCCATGTCAAGAATTAGCATTATTAGCTTGAAAGGATCAAAGTCGTAACTTTGAATGGTAGCTTGGACTTCATATTCAGCTTTTACAAGATTGAACAATAAAGATAAAGCTTGTTGGTCGATGCATTTAGGGTGCTTGGATAACTCTTTGGGTTTTTCATCGCCCAAAAAGTAGCAATCATGCAAAGTTTTAAAGCCAGGATGGAACCTTCCATGATAATGATTGAAGAAAGGCTCTTGAAAATCATTGTAGATGTCTTTCTTGCCCTCTTTAACAAACTTCCCATTTAGAGTTGGGAGGTATAGTTTCAATGCATGCTGGGCCTAGTCCTAAGTCTTAGCCATCTTATGGGCCACTTCTTTAAGAACGTATTCTTAGATATCTTGCTCATTTTGCTCAAACTTGAGCCCAAAAATAGTCTTTATCCCCTTTGAATCCTTGAAAGGTGTGGCTAGTGTTGGCTTACCACCCAAAGTCAAGCAAGGAAAATATCCTTGGTTCTTTATCATGGTGTAAACCGTACGACAAAGGATGAAAAGGTATGTTGTTTTTTAGTTTGAGTATGGCAACTTTGGCACTAAAATTAAATATTTCTTCATCTTCATCATCATGCTCAATGTTAATGAGGGGTTTGTCTTTAATTTGAACTTTGATGGTTGAGGCATCAATTGCGATTGAGGTGCCCTTGAATGGTAGTTAAACCTTCTAGTTAAGAGATAAGGGGACGACCCCCAAATCACGGGTGTATTGGTGTTCAAGATGGATGTTAAATATAGCTTTGATGTTGAGCACTTGAAGAGTGACCTTCATGAGGGACAAATAAATGGTCCCTAGTGATTAATTCCATGAGTTGTTGTATGCTCGGACCCCTTAAGCTAAAGATGTAAAGTCCTTCTCGGAGAAACCTAGTGTTTATGCTCTTTGAGAGGACATACATTGAAATGTTCTTATTATATGCTACAATGGTCAATAAAGGGCCTTATTTTAAGAGTTCTCTTTGATTAGCAAATCAGTGTTTGAGAATGATATTTGTAGCTTCATATTTTTTGTGGCAAGGAGGCTAACAACGGCATCAGGAGACGTCCCAAAAGGAATCTTGATTTTTTATCAATGTGTTTAGGAGAGAATTTTTACGAACTCCCAAATATTGACCTCAGCTCGGGCCTTTTTAAGGTGTTTGATCAGGGAAATTTCTTATGGAAATAGAGTCACTAGGATTAGAGCATTTAGAATAGGATTTTGAACTGGATTTTGAATCCTTCCAGACCAAGTCATTGCATTGATGTCAATCATCCCCTTCTCGTACCATTGAGGATCGATATTTTGTGATGGGGTAATGACATGGGCAATTTTGTCGAGGTAATGAGTGAAGATGGGTCAAAAGAGGGTCCATCTTCATAAATAGATAGAATGGAAAGAGGGCACATCTAGTTGTTATGCTTAGCCCTAGTAAAGACAAGAAGCCTTCCATCATCCACCATATCTTAAAGGAAGTGCTTAAATTGAATGCATTATTTGATGTCATGATCCTTGCCTTTATAGAATTTGCAAAACTTACTTGGGTCCCATTTAGCACTTCTTTTGTCCATAGGAGGATGCTCTGTTGGACAAAGGGGTCCAATATGACTTGTTGATTAGGCAATCAAATGCATTAGAATAGGTTTAGGTTGGAGAAGACCCAACGAGGATAATTCTGGAAATAATCTCCACTAGTAGAAAATCATTTAATTGCTTCGGTACAAATGTTGCGGTTATATACAATTCGAAGCTTTTAATGGTTTGAATTATATCTTAATACAAAGTGCTGCGGTTTTTTAAATAACTGCAACACTTAAAAGCACAAATGTTGCGGTTATTTGAAAAATCGCAGCATTAGTACCAAATGCTGTGATTTTTTAAATAATCGCAAATTTTTTGGTTTCAAGTGGTATGGTTATTTAGAAAACCGCAGCACTTGTGACTCACTATATATACTCTTTTTTCAGCGCTTCTAGTATTTTTTCAATACAAAAAAAAACACGCATTTCCCTCTTCTCTAACCCTCAACTTCCCTAACCCTAAATACACAAAAAACTTAGATCTCCCACTCCTAATCCCTCATATTTGCTACCTATGACCCTAACTTCTTTCTAAAGTTCCTATTCATTCTTCCTCATGCAATTTGAAGCCTACTCCTCTCTCCCACTTGTGCCTCCATGGATATGGTGTAGTGAAGCGTGTTGAAGCTTACTCATCTCACCCATTTTGATGAAGACTACATACTCCAAAGTTCTAAATCCAAAGGTTTATATATGCCTTGAACCCTAGTATATATTTTTTTAAATTTTTTTTCGGAATTTGTTAAAATATTAATGTAAAGATGAAAAACTCTTGTCTGTTCAGATGTGCATGTTATATGTTGTGTTTGTGAAGGAGTGACCCTTAAAAATTGAATTTCATAGATTATATGGTGTTAAAGGAATTATTTGGAGAAAATAAGTGGATAAATTCCCTTAGGGGATATTTGCGGTTGGTAGATCTCGAAAAAATACCCAGTTTAGACATATTATAAACCCCATTGGGAGTCCCGTAGCAAATTTTATGGTTTATCAAAGTTTTTTTTTCAATATCTCAAATAAGACATCACCGAGGCCACTAAAGGACAACATGATTGTGTAGTATCTCGAAAATTAGTGTTTCAAAAAAAAATTATGCCATTCGAACTACTAGGCTAAGAGATATGCCTCACCGAAGTTTTCGAAACCTTGGAATAGACCCAAAATCTATGAATAATGAATTGGTTGTTTATTTGAGTATAAAATCTTATAGATCACGATTTTGTGTGCCAAAACGAGTGATCATAATAGAATTTTGGATTTATATGCTTCACGATTGATCATTTCTTAACTTTTCTTATCTTTTTATGATATTATATTTCTAACACATTATACATGATATTCTTAGCTTAGATTATATTATGTTCTTGATTGAATGTGGTGTAATAGTATAAAACAATTATATAAGCAAATATAAAAAATTTGAGAGATATTAATTATTAATAATATACTTTTATATGTAATTAGCACCTAAAATGACCTATTAAAATTTTTTTTTATCTTAAACCGTCAATTGATGTGATTTTCTAGAATAATGGTATCATTTAATTTATATGTGTTGCAGTTATACTAGAAAATTACACCACATATAAATTTCAAAATAAAAAAAATCACAAAACCCATTATATGATGCGGTTTTTTGAAAAACCGCAGCATATATAGCTAATAATTGTTGTTGTTTTTTCAAAAAACCGCAGCATATAATGATAAAAAATTATTTTTTAATTTTTAAAAAAATATATGCTTCGGTTGTTGGGGAAAACTGCAACATTTATTAGCTATGTATGCTGCGGTTTTTTCAAAAAACCGAAGCATTTGTTGTTTTGTGGCTATGTCTAAAAAACTGCAGTCTTTGTTGTTTTTCCATGTCGTTTGCCTACACGTGCTTTGTATCAATAACCGCAGCATTTAAAGCTAGAAAACTGCAGCATATAGACATTACTCTACTTGTGCTCATTTGTTATTTTTGTTATTACGGAAGTTATCCTAAGTTCTTAGGGCTTCCAAGGAGTTGACTTCATTAGTTGCCTTTGATGTTAAGAAATTTTCAGATTTCTTACCCTTGTACCCTTGGTTGTTTCAAGGAGTGGGGTTCGTCATCAAGATGTCTTCAATGTCCATGCCAATGTTGTAGATGCATTCAAAAGATTCAAGACCCTAGTATTTCATATGGTTAATGTACTTGGGAAGGAGGCTTGAGATGAAAATTCTCACAAGCTCTTTTTTAGGTGGGCTTGAGACTATATGAGATGCCATCTATCTCAAGCGGTTGAGGTAGGTTGTGAATCGCTCGCTATTGCCTTGTCTGAGGACATCCAAGTCTTTGAGAGTTGTCTGAAGTTGGACATTAGGACGCTACTGGTTCATGAACGCATTAGTCACGTTCTCTCAAGTTTCTGTTTCCTTATCCTTGAGAGCATAGAACCATTTTTTCCATATTGGTAAGAAAATGACATTAGGATGCTCTATTTTACCCCCTTGATGGCCATAGTGGCAATGAAGTTGCGTAGATTATAGCGACGATCATTGGTGCACTTGAACTTCGAGATGTCAATTGTCAAAAATTTTACTAAGAGGCTAACTTTTCCTTCAGCTTATCGTTGCTAGAAGTATTGAAGTACTAGCCACTGTTGGTTAATTAGTAGAACGTTCTTTTGATTTTTTGTGCAAGATTAGTTGCAGCATTAGCACTCTCAACTTGCTTGAGTCAAGAAATCATCCCCTAAACGGACTTGATTATGTTGTTGACCATAGCTAGGAGCTAGGCCACCTATTCTAGAGTGTTTGTATTTTTAAATGGAGTGTATGTAGAGCTAAGAGACGAAGTAGATGTCAGCTCGAAAATTGGCAATAGCTGGTTGTAGATACGAAATCGTGTCTCCTAATATAGCTGTTCGATTATGAAATAATAACCCAGATATGAGGACTTATTTTTGGTCGAATTTCTTGTGAACTAAAAAACACCTCAAAACTGAACCCCGAATGGATCTAAATACAAACCCAAGCCCAAGACCATTACCTTTGTCCAAACACAAAACCCAAATCACAAAATCACATCACTAAAATCGCCAAAATAAACCACTAAACTCGGATAAATCAACGCTTGGACCTCTTCTACTCAACTCATGAAGCAAGCCTTAAATGCAAGAGCTAAAGAAAATCTAGACTTTGGGCATCCAATGCCCTCTATGGGGGTCTAGCGCCCAAACCCTCAACCAGGTAAGTTTTGCCTGTGCTCTAATCCAACTCATCCTCTCTAAGCGTTTGATGCCCAACCCGTGAGTGTCAGCCAAAAGTGCTCATGATTTATTTCATGCTTCTTTTCTCCCAAGAAAAAGACTCCCTTCTTGAGCTCTTGATGCACAAACATGACACTTTATGCTTTACTCGTATATGGCACTTGAAGTTAGTGTTTAGCGCTTAAGAACCGACTCTTTTTTGCCTATAAATACCCCTCTCATTTAATGACCAAGGAACCCCTCTCCCTTGCATTTCATTTATTGTAAATTATATTATGCCTTTTTATCACTTTTTCATTTGGTATATGATGTTAAGATTTGGACATCTCCAATCTAACAAGACTTGACATTCTTGACCCATTTTCATGAGCAAACCCAAATTGTATATCATACTTGAATACATGTTTGGGAGTTATCCTTAAAGCTCATTTATTGCTTTAGATCTCATAATCCATACTTTCATTTCTATGGCTAAATCATATAAGTCACTTGAATTAGACCTATCTCTTCAAGTTGAAGTATAGCATGAGAATGGTCTAATTAGGTCCCAATCTTCACTTGATCAAGAAATCTTCTCCATCTTATCATGCATCATTCTTATTTTTGTATATCCATTAACCCAAAAATGTTATTTACTTGTCTCTTGTCTCTTTTATTTCATTTCAGTTATGCACCGGTTATTACATAAGACCTGTCTTATAAATGCATGACCACTTTTATCTTATGATATAATAAAGACTTAAAGATTATAATCATGACTATTAAGATAAATTTGAACAACCGGCCATAGGGACCTTTAATCTTTTAGAAACCTAACACGAGTGATCACCTAATTTAGACTTGCACCACTAGGTGGATGATCTAAGTCACCTTAGATTGGCTAGGGACATATGTCATGAGCCTGATGTTATCTCTATAGAATATGCTATCTTGGTAGTCTTCTAGCCTAGGATGGCTAAGGGTGAGAACCCCATTCAAGGGCAAGCCTAATGCCCTATGAACCTCATTTAGGGAGAACCTCAATCGATTATTGTGAATATTGAAATATATCCTAACTAGGGTATTGTCGGGGTTATGGTTAATGTTGAAGGTCGAAAGGATTTTAGATTTAGGTTTTTATAGGTTGGGGCATGCAGGTTTGGCAATGATTTCCATCCAAACCTAGAGAAAAGCTCTTGAACCGCTCCCTTGAGTCCTAAGGCCCTAGCTGCCGATGAGTCATAAAAACGGGTCGAGACGAGGTTTCTATTGGTATTTCTAACAAAGTTATGATATAATCCTCATTAGTCCCAAAATCTATCCCATACATTTTTATTTGTGGGATTTGGACTCCATATAGGGAGGGATCCCTTTGCTTCTTGGACATAGTTCTCTTAAAGAAAGACATAATTACTAAATTTTTACTCTAAGGGGTTCTAGATTAGAAGGGGGAAGGATGGGTGAATGGGAGTCTTAGGGTTTTGCTAAAAAATACCCAAAAGCTATGTTCAACAATAATCCTCAATAAAACCAAATCACATTCAAAACACAACACAACACAATACAAATACAATATTAATAATATGAATAAAAAATAGAAAATTTAAGTGAATAATGAATTGTATAACAAAATATAGGGTTAGAGTGTACCAAATCTATGGAGAACAATGTAAATAAGAAAACCCTTGCCAAATTATTCAAAATTGTGTAGTGAAGCACCAAGAACCACCAATTTGCATGTATGAACAAAAAATTCAAAACCCCTTAATATTTGGAGAAGTTTGGGTTTAGTGATGAATTAGGTGAATGAGTGGAGAAGATTGCAAGAAATCTAGGGATTTTGCGTTTTTAATGAAGTGGGTTGGGTGATTTGAATGAGTAAATTGGAGTAGGAAGAGAGGAGAGTGCGTGAGTTTGAGAGAGCAATTGTGAGCAATGAGAAAATGAAGGAAAATTCTGAAATAAAAAGGCTCGATCGAGGGCATTGAATCAAGTGCAAGGAGCACTAGATGGAGTCCCTCAAAGAAAATGCATTTTTCTAAATTTTGCCACTTTAGCTCAAAATCGTATAAATACAAGAGCCTCAATTGAGTACTCTACACATTTGATCGAGTGTCTTCAAAATCGCATTAATACAAGGCACTTGATTGAGTGCTTTGCACACTCAATTAAGTGTCTGAGAAAAATTTCATATTTTAGCCGAATTTCTACAAAATTTGGGCTATTGATCTTACATCCTTCCTCATGATTCCAAACACAATTCTAAGCATCAAACACACCCAACACATACCTGAATCTTACAAAACAAACACAAAAATACGCACAAAACCAAAAGTTACATATAAAAATAAAAAAAAATAACAGAAAAGTTTAAAAAATGGGTTGCCTCCCATTTAGTGCTTGTTTTTTTGGGTTATAAGCTCAACCTCCTTGATCTTTATCCTGTTTGTGGTGATCAATCAGAAAGGTTCAAGCTATCCTTCCTATAAATAGGGTCACCCATGTGATATTTCTTGATATGGGGCTCTTTTTTGAACATACCTTGATATGATTGCTTCTCACATACATTACACCGGGATCATTCAAAGGTGGAGAGGATATAAAATTTGGGTCACCTGGTGATCCCTGCTCACTCAAAACCTTCTTCTTTCCATCCTTTTTAACTTTTCTCGAGTTTTCAGCTCTCGATTCAACTTTGCATGGATCCTTACATTGATCAACTTTGCATGGATCCACCTTATATACTAGAGCAGTCATGGGAGTTCTTTCCACCTAGCCTAGTAAGGCGAACTCTAACTTCGTATCCCCTACTTAAAAACTAATCCTACCCTTTTTCATATCTATCATAGCACCAACTGTAGCCAAGAATGGTCTTCCCAAAATGATGGGTACTCTCTCATCCTCCTCCATCACCATAAAGTCACAGGGTATTGTCTTGCTCAATACCCTAATCACTTATAGTATACTAACACTGATTCACATCATGGCTTGTAATATCGCAAACTCATAAGATGCAACCAAAGTATGTTTCCTATGTATATTTCCCAAAGTTTCAATAAGAGCTTGCATGGAAGCTACTACCTTTGAGATATCTGAATTTTCCTATGAAGAAGATTATTCCTTTTATAGTCCTCTCAAAGAATGTGAAGAACTAGTAGTAGCCATCTTTTTAATTAGTGCTAGGGTGCCTTGTGTATTATTCATCTGGATGTTACCCTTTGAAGCAACATTAATGTATAGCTTGGTATCATGTTTTAAACCATTGTAGAATGTTTGAAGGAAAAGCTAATCTCCTAACCCATGATGATGATAATGTTTTATCATCCTTTGAAACCATCTCCATGTCTCATGGAGTGACTCATCATACAAGTGGTGAAAGTTGTTGATCTGAGCTCTTAACTTGATCTTATCCTAATCTAAGTACTTCACAAGAAATTCTTTAGCTAGCATATCCCATGAATTGAATGTACTCGACCTTTATCTCTAAGTCATTCATGCTTAGAGAATGGAAATAGCCTCAGTTTTAGAGCATGTTTAGAGTAATCCTTCATCTTCATCATATTTCACTTCTCAAGAATGTTCTCAATATGTGAAATGGGACACTAAGTAGACAGTCTTATGAAAGCATCACTTGAGACAAATTAAATAAATGTAGGCTTTAGTTCAAACTATGAAGGTGTAACCTACAACAGGGAACTACTTGACATCGTCTGAGGATCAGGGATGTCATACTCAAACATAGTTTTCTGAGGTGGGGTTTTAGTCGTGTTGTTCGGTTGCTTTACTTTATTTTCTTTTTTTGTTTCCTTGTTGAGTTCTCTATCTTGGGATGTAGAGAAATAAGCTCCTCAGAACCTGTACTTTAAGTGTATATAAAGAAAAGACTAGAAAGAAAAAATATCAAATCGACAAACACGATAGAAAAAGCAACTACCTAAGAAAATAAAAAATCCTAATAGAAAATTAAACTAAAAACAACCAAAAAAATCACCGTTAGTCCCCATAAATAACATAAAATTTTGACCAGGCTGTCGCTACCCTATCAAAAGTAACCTATTTACCTAAACTAGTGTAACTCGGGTAAGTAGGGTTGAAATCTTAAGACAATATCAGGCTTTAATAGTTTCTATGCTAGTCCTAACTTCTATTAGGAGTGTCATGAACTAAGTGAGGTCTATTCTAACCAATGACTAGGCTAAATTAAACTAGAGTAGAAATTATAACTAAGTTGGATACCAATATATGAAAAAAATCTAGGACAACAAATCTCCACTAATATGACTTAGATATAGATTTGTATCCCAATCCAATGAATTCAATACATAAAATATTCCTAGGATGAATACACCCAAAACAATACTAAGGATCTCTCTCGAGCATCAGTAGCTTCCTATTAAAGAAATCCTAACTACTTTCGTGGACTCATGCGATAGCAAAACATTAAACACAACATCCTATAGGTCATAATGATCATGACGTCTACTTTTCATGATCATAAATTACATCTTAATCAGTGATTCTAATGTAAATTATGAACCGACTCTTACCTGGAACCTAGTCTATGCCATTAATCAATTACGTCTAGCCTTTTAATTGAATTAAATCCAATCAAAGATTAAAAAAAGTATTTTTATGCATTTATATTTAGGGTTTTAGATTTATTTATACCATATCTATACTAGGGTTCATTGGAATCCTAGATTAATACACTAATCACGCAAATTTACTATAAATTAACACAACCAATGACAAAAACCATGATCTTTGCTAGAACGATATTAAAGCAGTAAAGAAACAATACTAGAACAATAATAGAGAATAAGAAACTATAATACTGGATATAAAACAAAAAGATTAATGTCCATAATGATAGAGTTGTAATCCAAAAAGTTCAACGTAAAACTATGAACAAAGCAGCAAATCTGGAGAAAATTTGAGAGAATTTGTGAAAGCTAATGAAAACTAATGACCAATGTTGTACAACCTAATAATAGCCTACTACAAAACCGAATAAAAACGTAGTTGAAGCTTCTTAAAATCATCAAAAATAACATATATATATATATATATATATATATATATATATATATATATATATATATATATATATATATATGCAAGGAGTTTGGGCTTTAATAGAACACTCGTTGAAAAATGGCCTAGGATCAAAGTACTCGATTAAGTTTGAGTAACACTCAATTGAGTCTTGCTTCTTTCTTCAGAATTTCGAATCAGGTAAGAATCGACCGCTAGATAAAAGACTCAATCAAGTGCTCTGCACACTCAAGCAAATGTCTTAGTTTTCTTTAATTTTTCATCTAGAAACCACTTTTTGCCTATTTTTGCCCTTCTACTTGGTCGTGTGATCTACACAATCGACTGAGTCTCCTTTGTTTCATCCTATGTTTGAGTCCCCATAGGGAAGTGTTCATCGTATGGTTTGGGCTTCATATGATCCTTTCATAGATCTTAAAATTGTCCTATGACACTAGGTCCTTAATAATCTTAAAAAATGACACAAACTCTACAAAAGCCCATGAATGGACCATATGATAACAAATGAGCATAATTCACTTAAAACTGAACTAAAATGAAATAAACTATATGAAAAAAGACCTAAAATACCTAATGATTATAAGTATAATTGGGACTTATCATGAGCCTTAATCAAACAAAGAGACATTACACGTGATTTACTCTCATAATTAACTCACATATTTTTTCAATTCCATGTCTCCTTCATGCACCTATGATGTGATTAACAAAGAGCCACTCCTTTTACTAGCTTAAGCCTTATAAGCCTTTCTTTCAACATAATCTTCAAGGATCCACTCTCATGAGATGGAGATATTTATTTCCTTGTAATGAATTTACTTTATCCATCTTTTACTTTTATTTAGCCTATGATCAAGAGACTTGAACATCTTTAATCTCTCTAGGCTCATTTCAATTTACCATTACATGAGCAAAATACTAGATGCTCAATACACTTGAATGAATGTTTAGATGTTATCCAAAAAGATAATTTCCTAGAATCATAAAGCATACTAACAATTTTTTTCATTTCCAAGACAATGATGTTTTAGGGCTAAAACACATAAGTCCTCTAAAGTTAAACCATATTTCTAGTTGAATTACGTCATGAGGGATGGCTTCTTTAAGCTAAATTTCTCATTTGATGAGTAATCTTCACCTTATTTGTGTGCATAATCCTTACCTTGCATCTTTAAATATTGTTCTCTAATTTCTTTATTTAAATTCTCGCACTTTTAGTTTTAAACATTTATAAACAAGTACCTTATTTTGTTGTAATTGTGCTACCATATTTATCATTTCACTTAATCAATACATATTGATGTGTTACATTGCCTAGTAAGAAAATTTTGAAAAGCCAATCTAGGACCCATTAATCTTAAAGATTCTAAAAAGTGATCATACTAATCTAGATTACTTGTATAAATCCTAACTTACAAACTCACCTAATCTAAAAGTGTGCTTCATTTTTTGTGCATGAATTCCTAGGTACAATCAAATATTAACTTATTTTTATCTTAATTAAAATGCTTTCATATTATCTTTGGATTGACTTAAACTACTTAATTCGCAAAACCATAGTTAATTTATAGACCGTTTATACAAACCATGTTTAGGATTCCAACTTAACTAGGTGTTTGAGTCGCCTCTAAAGGTTTGATGGTGACTCCTCTAGATATATCAGATCCAATGAATACGAGGATAGCAAAAGTTGCGTAGTTAACTTTTATCAAAGTGCATAACTAGTATGGAACTAGTGAGGGAGGGCTCCTTTCTCTTCATTGAAAAAAGGTAAGATCATACAAAATCGAGCCTTCTTGTGACAGCTCACTTATTGAGCCATCAACCCTTTTCTTCAAGGTAAGTTTATAAGTAAATTTTAGGGCTATATCCCTTTAGTTCCTTAGTTCCTTCCCCATTTCAAAGAACTTGGATGTTTAATGACTCAATTTATAGCCTAGTTGATCTTAGAAGTTGTGAAGAAAATAACATGAGACATGTTCTAATCAATATATTAACCCCCAAAACAAAGATAAATTCTACTATACCAGAAGGAGGAGGTCTTCTCATGGAAATCTAAACACTCTCAAGATCCAAGGATGACTTGCTGATGAAAGTAACTTGTTAGGCTCAGCAACGTCATTGACATCTAGATTATCACTAAAGGTGTGCACTAGGTCATGAGGATTCAATCTATAAAGAATTTTAATAAATAAGCTACATTGAAGTTGTTGGGTTAAATGGGTTGAAGACGTGAATTTAGTGAAATCTTGAATAAAATGTATCCAACAAATCTTAAATGATGTCTACACTTTAATATTGATGTGTTCATTGATGGGCATTGTTTATATAGCCGGTTTGGCTGCTTATGAAAGTTGGACAAAATTATGGGGAGTATTTGAAGAAGCTCTTTAAGAGAAGGGTTACAACTCTTATCAAGAATTCTTCATACTAGTCAGATTTTAAGATGGAGCTTACAAGCATTGTTTAAACCATTAAAATCTTTTTTTTAGGCTGATGAAACTAAAAATAAAGTTATGATATTGAAGACCAATGAATTGAAGGAGTTTTGAGTGAATAATATGCTAATTAACTTCTGCAGGTTAAAGATTAAAAACTCTAGTAGTATCCTTTGTCAACTCTAAATATGTATGGCTTTAGATTCATGGATTCCCTAGGCTTTTAAAAGCCCCTAGATAACTTAATTAGCTTGATAATTTAGCTTATTTGATGTTGAAAAATTTAGTGTAATAGGTTGGAATTGCTAGTCAGTTTTACTAGGGAGTTTTAGATTCTTATAGAGTATTTAGGCTATGAGTCTTTTCATTTACTTAGAGTTTTAACTCCTTGGCTGATTACCTAGCTTATAAAAACGAGTTCTTTGCATTTATAATAAGAATACAAGAATGAGTTATTTGAAAACAAGATTTCTTAGTGAAATTGAACCTTAGTGTTTACTTTGTGTTTACACGCTGTTTTTTTTGTATTACTTATTGTTTAAGAGCTAAAGCTTTAAGAGTATTTGGATTATTGTTCTTGCTTCTAAAAAACCCTACTCAACATGGAATTAGATTCTATTTTTGCAATTTTATCCTTGTATATTTGTTATTTTCCTTTGAGGTAAATTATCTCAAACTCATTTCAAGCAATCCTAACCCATTGCACATCAAATTTATATCAAAGCTAGTCTTTAGGGAGTGTGAAATTTTTTTAGAAAAAACATAAAATAACTTTCTTAATCCTACTAATTTTTTATTTATTCTTTTTAATTAAAGTCTTAATTTTTATGTGTTTCTCCATAATTTTTTTGTGTATTTTAATTGAGAGACGTGCCCATCAAAACATTTTACTTGAAGAAGTATCACCACTTCTTGCGCGGGAAGGTCTGGAAGTAATTATTCTTATCTCTTTCATTCCTATATCTTATTTAATGTTTATTAATCCAAAATTACACTATATTTTAAGATCTTTATGAATGTTAAATTACAAGAATTTTTAAGGTAATTCTTCATTGTTGGAGTGAAAACAATTTAACATTGTTACTTTAATGGGATAAATTTAGTCTGAAACCGAAATATTGATTACTATCATTAAACAACTACAAAATATGAAAAGAACAAATTCTAGGATAATTGAGTATTGTTTTAGTTTTTTATTCCGCTAATTATGTGAAATTTTAGGTGGGAAACAAGATTTTAGGATAAAGGGTTTCAAGAGGACTTATAGTAAGTAGTGTACTTTTGAACCCGAGGAAGATACTACTATTTGAAAAGATGTACAGGTTGATTCACTAATTCCTACGACTAAAGAAATCTCTACAACTTTTAATGATGATGTTGATGATGGTGAGAAAATTAAACCAAAGGTTAAAAATAATTCTACTACACTTTGTGTTTTTTGTGATAATATCAAGAAACTAATACGGAAGATCCTTGTCAAGATCTTTGACACTATTTTTAAACCACGTCTCAAATGGTTAAATCATACTTTTAGATATGATGATTATATATATTATGGAAAGGGATTAGTTAAAATCAATTATGATACAGTAGAGACTACAAGCTACTCTAGTTTGTTAATGACTATAGAAACACAAGGAAGTATGAAGCTCAATTAAAAGAGGACAAACCGAAGGGTTTATCATGGGGAATTAAGGTTTCATTCAAATCTTATTCAAACCACGCTACTTCTAATATAGAAATTATGCATGAGGGTAAAATCTCTAGTTTTTCCACACAATATTTGGTTTTTATGAAGGACAGAGTAACTAAACCAATTGTTGAGTGGCTCAATGATATTGCCAATACTAAAAATATAAAAGTTACTACATCTGATTGGAACTTGTTAAGGGACTTTATGGTATAAATGTTCTTATTGTGAAACTGATGTTTGCTGGATTTTCTCAAAGAATTTGGTCGATATAATGGTTCACATAAGTTGGTTCAGTTTGTACTTTGATGAAGATTTTAAAAGTTCCTACATCATTAAGCCTAATATAACACCTTTTCTTAATATCAAAAGTTAAAACACAAAATTCTTTGACGAGAGGGAGAATGATGTCATGATGAGGATTTGATCTATAAGCAAGTTCAATAAAGAAGCTATATTAAAGTTGCTTGATTAAATGGGTTAAAGACGTGAACACAATGATGTCTTGTATAAAAATGTATTCAATAAAGCTTAAATGAAGACTTCACTTGAATATTCGTGTGTTCATTAATGGGAATTATTTTGATAGCTTATTAATGTAGGACAAAATTATAGGGTGTATTTGAAAAACCTCATTAAGAGAGGGGTTATAACTCTTAATGAGAATTTTATATGCTTGTCACATTTTATGGTGGAAGTTACAAGCATTATTTGAAGCATTGAAATCTTGTTTAAAGGTCGATTAAGGTTAATTAAAAAGGGAGTTATGATATTGATGATCCATTAATTGAAGAAGGGAGTTTTAAGATAATATTGGGTTAACTAACTTTAGCAAATTAAAAATCAAAGACTCTAGTAAATGTCCTTTGTCTTGTTGAACTCCAAAAACGTATTGCTTTAGCTTCTTTGATTCCCTAGGCTTTCAAACACTCTTAGTCAACTTAATTAGCACAATAATTTTTCTTATTTGATGTTGAATAATTAAGTGTAATAAGATGGAATTGTTGGTCAGTTTTACTAGGGAGTTTCATATTGTTGTAGAGTTTTTGGGCTATAAGTCTTTTCATTTACTTGGGGTTTTAACTCCTTGGCTAATTACCCAGCCTATAAAAGGGAGTGCTTTGCATTTGTAATAAGTAGAACAAAATGAGTGGCTTGAAAAAAAGATTTCTTAGTGAAATTGAAACTTAGTGTTTACTCTGTGTTTACACGCTCTTTTGCTTGTATTATTTGGTGCTTAAGAGTAAAATATTTTAGAGCATTTAACTTAGTGTTCTTGTTGCTCAATTATCCCACTCAACCCCAAATTAGTTTCTAGTTATGCAGTTATATCCTTTTATGTTTGTTTATTTTCCTTTGAGATGAGTTATCTCAAACTTATTTCAAACAATCCTTAACCATTACACATCAAACTACAATCAAATCTAGGCTTTAGAAAGTGTGAGAATTCCATAAAAAAACAAAAAATAATTCATAAATAGAGAGAAGATTAGATCAAAAAGTTTTACATCAAAACTCTTTTATTCCTATGAAATTTTGAGTAATTTTTTTTGCATTATAGTCTTCTCTTTCTGAAGTTTATTTCTATAATGTTTTGAGGATTTTTATTGTTATATTGACCCTGCACAACATTATACTTGTAGAAGTATCAACACTTATTCCTAGGGAAGGTCTAGAAGTTATTACTCTTATCTCTTTCATTCCTATATCTTTTATAGTGTTTCTTGATCCTAAATTAAACTACACTTTGAGATCATTATGATTATAAAATTACTAGAATTTTAAATGTCATTAATTATTGTTGGAGTTAAAACAATTTGATGTTATTACTATAATGGGTGGAATTCGGTAACGAAGAATCAATAGGAGATAAGATATGATCAATGTACTCTAGAGGGGGTATGAATAGAGTATGACTGTTTTTCGAATTTAGGCTTTCAAAGCTTTGAAACGGGTTTTGAGATGCAGAAAATTTTAGAACAGGTTTTAAGGGCTTTGAAATCGTTTTTAGGCTTTTGACTTGATCAGGATTTTGCAATATGTACGAAATAAGTAAAGCAAAATAATATGTAAAAGCAAATTTAAAGGGGATGATTGTTTGTTATGAAGTTTGGCAATGTGCCTACGTCTCCACCTAGGGTTTCCTACCCTTAGGATTTAACGACTTTTATTTCCTCCTTTAGAGACCTAAAGACTCCTTCAAAGATTATCACCCAATCTTCTATACCGTAGCTTTCCCTAGCTACACTCTAGCGTCTCAATTCCTAGAAATAAAAATCTCCTTTCTTTTTCTGAACCTTTGAGTATTATAAACTTTGCTCAAGGTATATCTCTCTTTTGATATTTCTTTTTCACACAAAAGATATACTTTGTAATCTTTTCTCTCAATCTAAATTACAAAAAGTATGTAGCACTAGAGAGAAAATTGTGTTTAAGTTTCCTGTTGTTTGAATGTTGTATCACGTTGGAAGACTTGCATATCTTTAATGCTTTAGCATACTTCCTTTATATATATAAGCATGAGGAACGGATAGATTTGAGCTTCAAAGTGACCGTTGCTCTTGAATCGGAGCTTCACTTAACTGAATTCTTGAAAACTATTTTCCAGGTTTCTCGGGTAGTTATGAAAGTTGCTTCAAGGGATGTTGAGGTTTTGAAATATTCGTCAGAGCTTGCATCACTAACTTCCACGAATATAGGGAGTTTTTAACGGACTTAGTCTTGTCATTTTGAATCACTTGACTTGATTTGAATTTGAATAGCTTCAAACTCTCAATAGTCTCATCCTTATCATTTGCTTAATCAATCAACATGAAACAAGGAAGACTTTATTCCACAAACATGGTAACCAAACTTCATTTGAATTTTAGTCCACACTTTATTCATTTGCTCGGTCATGCGAATGTGGTACCTAAAAAATAGCAACACATACCAACACACAACAGTAGCAATAGCATTTTACATAATATCATGTAGCGTATCATATAATATTATGCATTTGTACATATACACACAAACATATGACTTCCATCACTTAAACACGTTAGTACTTATTTCAAGGTGGAGTCTTCAATCTCCCCCTTGATGGAAGTCAAAACAAATGCATAGGAAAATAAGAGCATAAACATAGATAGATATAAACATAGCAAAACAAAAATTAGTATATATCTCCCCCTTTTTGACTTTCGTCAAGAGGAAGAATATTTAATGTATGGATAAAAATGCAAAAAGAGTTAATAAAAACTGAAATTAAGATACAACCATATCGAATAAAATAAAATTGTTTTAGCAGGCAAAATATATTGAAAGGATAAAACAAATCATGGGGTTCAGCACAAGTCTTTGACAGCTTCAAGGATTTCCACACAGTGCTCATCCACTACGGCACGCATATCAGCAATGTCAAGGCATATACCATCAAATTCAAAGTCTAACTCATCAAGCCTAGACAAGATCTTGGACAGAGCTAGGGTAACAGGGTCCTTGACAACAACTCTAGGCACTGGAAGCTTGGCCTGATCTGCAGCTGAGAGATCCTCATGCAATTTCCACACACTATTAGATGAAGCAAAAATCCCAATCCTATTAAATGTCTCCATGGACATTTTAGTAGAGGCACAACTCTCCATTTCCTCACCAAATAAATCAACATTGAAATACTTAAAAATCAAAGTGAGGAGGTTGGCATAAGGGAGGGGATTTGCTCAAGAGGAGGAAATTGTATAGAACATGTGAGTGATGATATGGTTAAACAAATCGTGATCAAAACCATTCATGATTAAAAACATTAGGGCTAGGTTTTGGTCGGTTAACAGTTCTAGAGAGTTAGTCCTTGGCACCACACAACGGTCTAACAACGAGTGGACAACCTTGGCATCTACCTTTAAGACACTATGGGTTAATTGATGGGAGGAACGTAAACTAGGGAAAAAGAAAGAAGCTTTAGCGTGGGAGACACACTCAGAGTAAGAGGGGGTTAAATCAGTGTAGTCCTCATTGGGGACATTCAAGATTTTAGCCAAAACGGCAGGGTTCAAAGTAAAGTGAGTACCTTTGACATTCCTACTCAAGGAGATGATACCATTTTCCTTCTTTGAAGACATGTTCAAATAAAATAGATGGGTCAACCTAGGGTACACAACCTCGCCTAAGTTGATCATACGCAAAAAAAGAAGTAGTACGAAAAGAAATTACACCTTCTAACCTAGAAGACTCAAGCAATTCATTAGAAATTGACTCACAAACACAAATTTTATGGGTCTTAAACCCATCTTCCCACATACAGGCCAACTGACGGGTTTTAAACCATACCAAGGGTAAGGAGCCAAGAGAGGGAGGAACAAACTCAGGTACCATAGTAGTTTACACAGGAGGCTGAACGGGGATTTCTGTTGGGCTTCAACACCCTTACGAGGAGCTGGTATTTGAGAAATTGGAATAGCAAGATGGGGCTTTTGTAGAGGAGGAACCTTGATTTTGGGTGACTGGGGTGAAGGAGGAGGAGGATTAGTGTCTTCAACTACTAAGGGCTTAGTTATTTGAATGGGAGAGGAGGGTTTTGAAGTTGAAGTTGAAGTAGGAGAGGAAGAGGTCGAAGGGACTGAATAATCCACGATGGGCACATGAAATTTTGCTTTACGAGAGGGACGAGTCCAGGTTCTTTTCTTGGCATGTTTGGTAGTAACAGTCTTTCTCTTGGGGGCCATTGTAGAGGATTTGAAGAGGATGGAGTTGGAAACTTTTGGAAGGAAGTACAAGGGTACGGTGTAGGTGAAAGGGATAGAAGAAGAGGAGTATTTAAAGAGGAGAAGGGGAAAGGAAGAGGAAGCAATTTGACGTTTGAGATGGGGAAGCTTGAAGTGACGGTTCAAGGTGTAATGATGCACATAGGCTGATGCTAGGCTAGGTACACGGCAGTCAAGGAGTATGGGGAAGACCCAATTAATTGAACAATTGAATAATTAAAGCAATTATTAAAAAATTTGAGAAAATAATAAATACTTATCTATAGGATAAGAACCTATTATGTGATCCATAAAAAAGTACATAAAACTCGGCTAGAGATATGCATGGATATAAATTATAAAATGTAGTGCAATCTTGCTTCTATGTACATACATATCAAGGGAGAAATATGATCATGCAATGATGTAGAAAATGCATGCGTAAAATATAAAGTACGTGCAATATTTCTCCCCCTAAATAGATGCACCTTTATTCAACATTCCAAGTTCGAATCGAATGAAATTAAAACTCTCTTCACTTAAAGGTTTGGTAAAAATATCGGTAAGTTGAAAATCAGTAGATATGAACGAAATTTTAACATCACCTTTTTCAACATGATCACGTATGAAATGGTGTCGAACATCGATATGTTTAGTTTGAGAGTGTTGCACCGGATTCTTTGTGATTGAAATGGCACTTGTATTATCACATTTAATGGGTATGCCTTTGTAGTTTAGTCCAAGGTCACGCAATTGTTGAGATATCCAAATAACTTGAGAACAACACGCACCTGCTGTAATATACTTAGCCTCAGCTGTAGATTGAGCAATGAAGTTTTGCTTTTTGGAATGCCAACTAATGAGTGAAGACCCTAGAAATTGGCAATAGCCAGAAGTGCTCTTCCTATAAACTTTGTAACCTGCAAAATCAGCATCCGAGCATTCAACAAGTTCAAAGGTTCTATCCTTAGGGTACCAAAGACCAAAGTCCTTAGTCCCATTAAGATATCTCAATATTCTCTTTACCGCACTTAGGTGAGACTCCTTGGGGTTAGCTTGAAATCGTGCACATATACATACACTAAACATAATATCGGGTCGACTTGCAGTAAGGTATAGTAGTGATCCGATCATACCTTGATATTATTTTTGATTGACGGCCTTACCAATTTCATCTTGATCCAACAATAGAGTAGAGCTCATTGGTGTTGTCGCTTCTTTGGATTGAATCATGTTGTACTTCTTAAGGAGGTCTCGTGTATAATTCCCTTGGTTTATAAATATTCCTCCTTTTTCTTGTTTAACTTGTAATCCAAGAAAGAAATTTAGTTCACCCATTAAGCTCATCTCGAATTCCCTACACATAATCTTAGAGAATTCCTTGCACAAAGAGTCGTTAGTAGCACCAAAGAGAATATCATCTACATAAAATTGAACAATTAGAATATCTTTGCCTTTGGTTTTCACAAAAAGAGTTTTATCAATTAAACTCATTTGAAATCATTTTCCAGAAGATATTTTGATAAACGCTCGTACCATGCTCTTGGAGCTTGTTTTAGGCCATAGATAGCTTTGTCAAGTTTGAAGACATGGTTTGGAAATAGTTCGTTTTCCAAATCGGGAGGTTGAGCAACATATACCTCTTCTTTTAAGTATCCATTTAGGAATGCACATTTTACGCCCGTTTGGAATACCTTGATTTGCATTAATGAGGCAAAAGCAAGTAGCATTCGTATGGCTTCTATTCTTGCTACAGGAGCGAACGTCTCTTCATAATCAATTTCTTCTTCTTGATTGTAACTTTGTTCAACAAGACGTGCTTTGTTCCTTACAATTTTCCCGTTTTCATCAAGCTTATTTCTTAACACCCATCTTGTTCCAAGGACTGAATGATCTTTGGGGCGAGGAACAAGTGTCCAAACATTATTTCTCTCAAATTCGTTTAACTCGCTTTGCATAGCCATGATCCAATCAGGTTCTTGAAGTGCTTCACTAATGTTCTTTGGTTCTATAAGAGAAAAAAAGCGTGAAATGCACAGAGATTTTTAGCACTAGAGCGAGTTTGTATACCAGATTTAGGATCAGAGATGATATTGTCAATTGGGTGTGATGAGGAGTGCTTGAACTTTCGTCTCATCATCAAAGGAGTGGAATATGACTGTTGAAGTACACCTTCAAGACCTAGAGACATATCTGAGGGTCTTGAAATAATTTCCAAAGACTATTCTGGTTCTTGAGGTGGAGTTTCAAAACTTTGAGATGGATCATCAGGCTTTAGAGATAAATCTTCAGGGTTTTGATCTACCTCATCCGCATTTCTTATAGGCTCTTGTATATTTTGAATAGGTTTTGGCACCTCTTCATCAGATGAGCTTTCATCTTCATATTTGTTCAATTTTAAACTTGTAAAAGTATCACTCAAGGTACCGTTCTCGATTTCATCAGAGATCACGTGAATACTTTCTTCAACAGTTTTAGTACGTTTATTAAAAACTCTATATGCTTTAGAATTCAAAGAGTAACCTAATAAGATTGCTTCATCACTATGAGCATCAAATTTTCCTAGGTTATCTTTGCCATTATTATGAATAAAGCATGTACATCCAAAGGGTTTAAAATACAAAATACTAGGTTTTTTATCTTTGAAAAGCTCATAAGGAGTTTTCTTCAAAGTAAGTCTTATTAGACAATGGTTTAGAATATAATTAGCTAAAATAACAGCTTCAGCCCAAAAATATTTTGCCAGACCATTTTCTAAAAGCATAGTCCTAGACATGTCCTTAAGAGTTCGGTTCTTGCATTCCACAACTCCATTTTGTTGAGGTGTCCTAGGAGCTGAAAAATTATGAGAAATACCATATTTTGCACAAAATTTGTCAAAGTGAAGTTGATCAAATTCTCTACCATGGTCACTTCTTACAGCAACAATAGGTAGGTTTTTTATAGTTTGTAATTCTTTGCAAATCTTAGAAAACTCTTGTAAGGCTTTAGATTTTTCTCGTTAAAATGAAACCCAAGTAAATCTTAAAAAATCATCAACTACCACAAGGATGTACTATTTTCCTTTAGGAGATTTGACACGCATAGGACCGCATAAATCAATATAAAGAACTTCTATAGGACAAGAAGTACTTGCAACTTTTTTGGCTTTGAATGATCCTTTGGTTTGTTTACCTATCGCACAAGCTTTGCACATTTCAAAGTCTTTGAAGTCCATTTTAGGAAGTCCTCGTACTAGACCATTTAAGGAAAGCTTCTTCATGGTATGCACATTAATGTGACCTAGACGTCTGTGCCAAAGCTTTGAATCGTCAGTTGAGGCGTTAAGACACTTTAAGCTAGCACTCAAAATTTGATTAGCATGAAAAGCATAGACATTATTGCATCGAGGGGCAGTAAGAATGACTTTACCATTTTCCTTGCATTGTACCTCACATTTTTCTTTATCAAAATAACTTTGTTAACTTTGTCACATAATTGAGAGATGCTAAGCAAGTTGTATTTAAGACTTTCAACAAGATATACGTCATCTTTGGAGTTTGATTCGATTTCTCCCACTTTTCCAATACCAATAATTCTGCATTTTCCTTTATCACCAAGTGTTATTGTTCCAGAAGCTTGTTCTTTTCTTAATGAAAATAACAAAGATTTCCCACTCATATGCAGAGAGCAACCACTATCTAGAATCCACTTATAATCCTTGTTTTTGGTGATTTCCTCAAGATGTTCTCCTTTTTCGCTTTCTTCCTGATCTGCCATTAAGCATAGGTTTACATGCTCTTCTTCTTCGTCACTTGATTCTGAATCACTCCATGAGGCTACCATAGCCTTCTTCTAAAAATCCCTCTTAGGATATGTCTTTTTCTTTTGCTGAGGGCATTCTTTAACAAGGTGGTTTGTTTCACCACATTCATAACACGTTAGTGTATTAACCTTATTCATTGAGTTAGATGACTTACCTTTATATTTATTTGGATAATAGTTGTCTCTTCCTCTTGGAAATTGCTTCTTCATCTTCAATATCTTTGTAAGACTTCTAGCAATAAGGGAAAAAGGATCTTCATCATCCTCATCATCGTCACTTTCGCCATCTTCATTGGAGACTTCTTCCTTCTTAGCCTTAAGTGCTAGATTATTTGTTGATGAAGTTGGTTCTCCATCTTCTTTATTTAAGGACATTTCATGGGTGATTAATTTTCCAAGAAGATCGTCTAATGGCAGGGTTCGCAAGTCTTGAGCTTCTTCTATAGCCATCACTTTTGGACCCTACATTGATTTGGGAAGACATCGAATGATTTTTCTAACCTTTTCTTCATTTGTGAATGTTTTACCAAGTGAATCCAGATTACTCACTATTTGGGTGAATCTTGTGAACATCTCCTTCACATTATCATTATTAGTCATTTTGAACAATTCATATTATTGGAGAAAGATACTTATCTTTGTTTCCTTCACTTGTCTAGTTCCTTCGTATGTGACCACCAGCTTGTCCCATATTTCCTTTGCACTTCTACAAGAGAAGACTCTATTGAACTCATTTGCATCCAATCCGCAATAGAGCAAGTTCATAGCATGATAGTTTTTTGCGATGCTCTCTAAGTCGGTTTGAGTGAAGTCACTATCTTCTTTAGGGATTGGAACACCACTATCATTATTCTTCATGGGAACCTTCGGACCTTTTTTTATGATGTCCCATAATTCAATATCTTTGTCTATTAGAAACATTTGCATTAAGGAGCGCCAATGGGAAAAGTTATTCCCACAAAATAATGGAGGACGATTTGATGAACGTCCTTGGGCAAAACCACCATCACCTATTTGATTCATGATGCCTCATAGATGTTTAAATCTTTGTTTAGTGAGTATAGCTCTGATACCAATTGAAGAATCAATAGGAGATAGGATAAGATCAATATACTCTAGAGGGTGGTGAATAGAGTATGGTCGTTTTTCGAATTTAGGCTCTCAAAGCTTTGAAATGGGTTTTGAGATGTGGAAAATAATATAACAGTTTTAAAGGCTTTGAAATCATTTTTAGGCTTTTGACTTGATCAGGCTTTTGCAATATGTACGAAATAAGTAAAGCAAAACAATATGTAAAAGCAATTTTAAAGGGGGCGATTGTTTGTTACGAAGTTCGGCAATGTATCTACGTCTCCGCCTAGGGTTTCCTATCCTTAGGATTTAACGACTTTTATTTTCTCCTTTAGAGACCTAAAGCCACCTTCGAAGATTATCATCTAATCTTCTATAACATAGCTTTCCTTAGCTATACTATAGCATCTCAATTCCTAGAAATAAAAATCTCCTTTCTTTTTTTGAACCTTTGAGTATTATAAACTTTACTTAAGGTATATCTCTCTTTTGATATTTCTTTTTCACACAAAAGATATACTTTGTAATCTTTTCTCTCAATCTAAATTACAAAAAGTATGTAGCGCTAGATTGAAAATTGTGTTTAAGTTTGCTATTGTTTGAATGTTGTATCACGTTGGAGGGATTGTATATCTTCAATGCTTCAACATACTTCCTTTTATATATAAGCATGAGAGATGGATAGATTTGAGCTTCAAAGTGACCATTGCTCTTGAATCAGAGCTTCACTTAACTAAATTCTTGAAAACTATTTTCCAGGTTTCTCGGACAGTTATGAAAGTTGTTTCAAGGGATGTTGAGGTTTTGAAATATTCGTCAGAGCTTGCATTACTAACTTCCATGAATATAGGGAGTTTTGAACAGACTTAGTCTTGTCATTTTGAATCACTTGACTTGATTTGAATTTGAATAGCTTCAAAATCTCAATAGTCTCATCCTTATCATTTGCTTAACCAATCAACATGAAATAAGGAAGACTTTATTCCACGAACATAGTAACCAAACTTCATTTTAATTTCACTCCACACTTCATTCATTTGCTCGGTACGTGAATATGGTACCTGAAAAATAGCAACACATACCAACACAAAACGGTAGCAAAAGCATTGTACATAATATAATGTAGCGTAACATATAATATTATGCATTTGTACATATACACACAAACATATGACTTCCATCACTTAAACACGTTAGTACTTATATCAAGGTGGAGTCTTCAACCTCGCCCTTGATGGAAGTCAAAACAAATGCATAGGAAAATAAAAGCATAAAAATAGATAGATATAAACATAGCAAAACAAAAATTAGTATATATCTCCCCCTTTTTGACTTTCGTCAAGAGGAAGAATATTTAATGTATGGATCAAAATGCAAAAAGAGTTAATAAAAACTGAAATTAAGATACAACCATATCGAATAAAATAAAATTGTTTTAGCAGGCAAAAGATATTGAAAGGATAAAACAAATCATGGGGTTCGGCACAAGTCTTTGACAGCTTCAAGGATTTCAACACAGTACTCATCGACTGTGGCACGCATATCAATAATGTCAAGGCGTATACCATCAACTTCAAAGTCTAACTCATTAAGCCTAGACAAGATCTTGGACAGAGTAGGGGCAACAGGGTCCTTGACAACAACTCTAGGTGCTAGAAGCCTGGCCTGATCTGCAGCGGAAAGATCCTCACGCAATTTCCACACACCATTAGATGAAGCAAAAATCCCAATCCTATTAAATGTCTCCATGGACATTTTAGCAGAGGCACAACTCTCCATTTCCTTACCAGATACATCAACATTGAAATACTTAAAAATCAAAGGGAGGAGGTTGGCATAAGAGAGGGGATTTGCTCGAGAGGAGGAAATTGTATGGAACATGTGAGTTATGATAAGGTTAGGCAAATTGACATCAAAACAATTCATGATTAAAAAGATTAGGGCTAGGTTTTGGTTGGTTAACAGTTCTCGAGAGTTAGTCCTTTGCACCACACAATGGACTAACAACGAGTGGACAACCTTGGCATCTACCTTTAAGACACTGTGGGTTAATTGACGGGAGGAAGGTAAGCCAGGGAAAAAGAAAGAGGTTTTAGCTTGGGAGACACACTAAAAGTAGGAGGGGGTTGAATCAGTCCAGTCCTCATTGGGGACATTCAAGATTTTAGCCAAAATGGCAGGGTTCAAAGTAAAGTGAGTACCTTTGACATTCATACTCAAGGAGATGATACCATTTTCCTTCTTTGAAGACATATTCAAATAAAATAGATGGGTTAACCTAGAGTACACAACCTCACCTAAGTTGATCATACGTAAAAGAGAAGTAGTATGAAAAAAATAACACCTTCTAACTGACGGTTTTTAAACCATAACAAGGGTAAGGAGCCAAAAGAGGGAGTAATGAACTCAGGTACCTCAGTAGTTTGCACAGGAGGGAGAACGGGGCTTTCGGGTTGGTCTTCAACACCCTTACAAGGAGCTGGTACTTAATAAATTGGAATAGCAAGATGGGGCTTTTGTGGAGGAGGAACCTAGATTTTGGGTGATTGGGGTGGAGGAGGAGCAGTGTCTTCAACTACTAGGGGTTAAGTTATTTGAATGGGAGAGGAGGGTTTCGAAGATGAAGTAGGAGAGGGAGAGGTTGAAGGGACTGAATAATCTATGACGGGCACATGAACTTTTGCTTGTCGAGAGGGGAGAGTTTGGGTTCTTTTCTTGGCATGTTTTTGGTAGCAACAGTCTTTCTCTTAGGGGCCATTGTAGAGGATTTGAAGAGGATGGAGTTGGAAACTTTTGGAAGGAAGTACAAGGGTACGGTGTAAGTGAAACGGATAAAAAAGAGGAGTATTTAAAGAGGAGAAGGGGAGAGGAAGAGGAAGCAATTTGACGTTTGAGATGGGGAAGCTTGAAGTGACGGTTCAAGGTGTAATGATGCACATAGGCTAATGCTAGGCTAGGTACACGGCAGTCAAGGAGTATGGGGAAGACCAAATTAATTGAACAATTGAAGTGACTGAAAAAATGCATGGAACCTAACAAGCAATTATTAAAAAATTTGAGAAAATAATAAATACTTATCTATGAGATAAGTACCTATTAAGTGATCCATAAAAAATTACATAAAACTTGGCTAGAGATATGCATGGATATAAATTATAAAATATAGTGCAATCATGCTTCTATGTACGTACATATCAAGCGAGAAATATGATCATGCAATGATGTAGAAAATGCATGCGTAAAATATAAAGTACGTGCAATATTTCTACCCCTAAATAGATGCACCTTTATTCAACATTCCAAGTTCGAATCAAATGAAATTAAAACTTTCTTCACTTAAAGGTTTGGTAAAAATATCGGCAAGTTGAAAATCAGTAGATATGAATGAAATTTTAACATCACCTTTTTCAATATGATCACGTATGAAATGGTGTCAAATATTGATATGTTTAGTTTGAGAGTGTTGCACCGGATTCTTTGTGATTGAAATGGCAGTTGTATTGTCACATTTAATGGGTATGCTTTTGTAGTTTAGTCCAAGGTCACGCAATTATTGAGATATCCAAATAACTTGAGAACAACACGCACCTGCTGCAATATACTCAGCCTCAGCTATAGATAAAGCAATGGAGTTTTTTCTTTTTGGAATGCCAACTAATGAGTGAAGATCCTAGAAATTGGCAACAGCGAGAAGTGCTCTTGTTATCAACTTTGTAACCTGCAAAATCAGCATCCGTGTATCCAACAAGTTCAAAGGTTCTATCCCTGGGGTACCAAAGACCAAAGTCCTTAGTCCCTTTGAGATATCTCAATATTCTTTTTACTCGAATCCTTAGCATCCAACAATTTCTAAGTTTTAACTCGAAGAATTTAAGTGTGTAGTGAGAGTTCCTTCCTTCCAAATTTCAATGGTTGTTTATACAAGTTGAGTGTTCCTTATTTAAACACTAAACCTAGTAGTGCAAGTTGAGTGTTCCTTGCCTACATATCCGGTTTGTCAAGTTGACTTGCCTTAAAAACTAACCTTTTATTTCCTTTCCTTGTATTCCATTCTTTTCCACAATTTTGTTTTTCTGTCTAGGTTTCTAAAACCCATGCCCCTTTTCTGCCTACTCATTACCATGCCGAAATCATCCATATTCTTTCCATAAACAAAAACATATCCGTCACCATACCAAAGCCTACATATTTCACCCAAAACCCAACCCCCAACACATTCTAATCAGTTTTTGATCCATTTGAGAACTTGTAATTTCTAGTGTTCCCTCACTAGTTTTTACATCAGAGAAATACACTTACCCTTCTTCATTGTGAGGAGAATTTTTATCCTTATGAACCTAGTGAAGATTAAAGTGTTTAAAATAAGATACAAGTTAAATCCCTAGTTTATACAATAAAAGAAATCCAGGCCTATGGGAAAAACTTTGTTAATAGTGAATACTATGTTAGGAAAATCCTTATGAATAGCCAAAGGAACCTTATCCCTACACATTTTGATGATCAATCGACAACAAGGGCTTTAAGGGTAGATGAAGTGGTTCATTAATTATTCTCGAGATTTGGGTGGGAGTTTGTATTTGATGTACACGCATTCACCTATAGGAATCTAACCCTAGATAACCTGTCCACTTTAAACATAAATTATAGCTCAGCCAATAACACCATATTGCAGATTTTCTTTAATTATTTAAGTACTAGAATGAGGTTTACACTTGAGGATATTAACAAGGGTTTGGGATTGCCCTTCAATGGGATGCTGACACCCCACTACCCTAGGTTAGAAGACTATCAGGATAGTGTCTTATGGAGAGATATAATATGGCTTACCAACTATGACCCTTGTAGGTTCAAAATTACATGTATTATCTATCCTGTAGTTAGGATGGGCTTTAGGGTCTTAACTTGGACCCTCTTTTCCAAAGATTCTAAGGGTGGTGTTTGTTCAGCCTATGAGCTTTACTTTCTATGGCATTTTCTTGCCAATGAGACTAGGCCAACCCTTGGGGAAGATAGGTCATCGGGTTCTCATATTTTGTGTCTAGCAGCCTAGTTGATGGTGAATATGCATGAATTGTGTCAAGAGGAAAGCAATGATCATAATATTTGAGAAGAAGAGGCTAATTTTGGATGATTAGGAGGTTATAAGGATTGTTTGAACACGAACATCATGTTTTGTAGTGGGGTTTTATTTAGGTTATTTAGCACCATCTTCCAAAATAATATCGCCCTACCCTATCAAACCAAGTATATCCGATCTAAAGAATTATGACCTTATTAAGTTAACATCATGCTTATTAGGGGGAAAAGACTAAAGGAAAGCTTAAAGAGGATTATCTTATAATGTTGATGCATATTGTTTGGTTAAAAGCACTTCTTCCACACATGAGTGGTTTATTTCCCTGTGCACACCTAGATTAAAAATCTATAGTATATGAACGAGATTAGCTTGGGGGAGTACATAGTTGATCTTCTCGATAATCAAAGATTCGTGGATTTTATATATAATTCTTCTATATACTAATTTTTCTTTAAAATATGTTGTAACATAGAGTATTATAAAATAAAGGCATTTTGTGTCTCCCGAGAGGATGTTACCTCATCTCTCTCTTTCTTATTGCTCTTAAATGCTTAAGGACAAGCATTTGATTACCTTGGGAAATTTTGATAAGTCCCATTTGATTCTATGATTTGGAGGAGGGGGGGGGGGGGGGGGGGTTAGGGTCATTTACATGTAGTTTAAGTGTATTTTAGGTTAGTTTTAGTTGGATTTAGCTAAATTACTTTCATATGATGCACTCACGAGTGTTTGTAGTGTTTTTAATCTTTTTTTGGAATACTAAAAAATCATGAGGTGTTATATAAGTTCAAGATGTATTGGAGTGATTCATGAAGTCTTAAGAGTCATTATGCAGTAACGCAATGCCATAAGAAGTTTTTTTATCAACGGCCAATTTATCGTGGAGCAAAAGAGTTAAAGTGTTGATTACATGGAGCCTAAAGAAAGGAGACTCAAACAAGTATTGTAAAGGACATGTCCGAGTTAAAGAGCACAATTCGAAAAAATCTTGGCCTCATATGAACAGGGAAGAAAAAAGAGGGACTTCGTCGAGTATGCTGAGCTGATCTGCTCATTTTAGAGCACGTTTACAACCCCATTTTATTGTCGAGTCTCGCGGTTTTAGATTGATTTTATGCACATTACATTTGATTTTACCTTGATCTTGTCGTAAAGCTATTTTAAGGTCATTTTAGGTACTTTCGATGATTTCAAAGTAAAATGCGATGTGTTTGAGGTTTTGACACTCTTACCAAGGGTTAAGATGCGTGTATCATAGCTTGGGCATGCGTTCTAAGTCACTTTCAAAGATCCCATAAAGTTCATAAGCCATTAGACACTTCAAAGAAGTTGTTCAGCAACGTTGAGGCACAGATTTGACCGAATCTCACATCCATTCGGTCGAATGGAAGACAGGGATTCAAACACATGACTCAAGCTCTCGGGAACAGCCCAATGAACTCTCATTTGGCTGAATCGAGGACCATTCGTTCAAATGTATACACTCCTTCTGTCGAATGGTGGACAGGTTACCAAAGCTCGGAGTTTCTGTTTTGGGCCAATGACATGACCATTCGGTCGAATCAACCCTCATTCAACTAAATCCTTCCTCCATTCGGTCGAATGGCCTTCTTTCTTGATTATTTTGGTTTGGTTCTTTCTTAAGTCGGCCCTCGAGAGTTTTTCTAGGGTTTTACCCCCTTATGTCCTTAGGGTATAAATACCCTCTTACTTTGTAAAAAAAACCCTTATGCCTATTTTTAGAGCTCTTGTGCCTCAACTTGGAACATCACTGATAAGTCTTCTTTTAATGTGTTGATAAATGTGTTTTATGATGGTTTTTGTTGTTCTTCATGGAGTTTTATTGGTTTTTATAAGTCTTAGCCATTTCTACTCACTTGTGTGCATCTATGGGAGATTGGAGTTCTAACAACATGTTGAACTTAGAGGAATGATGAAGAATGATCTACATTTGAGCAAGAACGATCTACCTTTGAGCGAGAAAGCTTTTAGATGATGAATATCAACACAACTGCCAGAGAAGCTACCAGAGGCAAAAGGGCAGCTAGCAGCGGCACCTACAACAAGCAAGAGAAGGAGAATGCTGCCTTAGCCGCTGCTAGTGGCTAAATAGCAGCTGGCAGCGGGTCTTCCAGAATTTCATAACATCAGTGTTTTCCAACGGCATTTTCATTAAGTAAACTCTTGTTTTGGGCCGTCTTAGGTTAGGTATCTGTAGTTTAGGTTAGTTAAGGGAGGTACCTATAAATAATGATTGTAATCTAGGGTTTTAGGAGTACTTTTCAGAATTTAGAGAAAGCTTAGGGTTGACTTTCTTCTTTTCTCTTTGGTTAGTCCCATTTGATTCTATGATTTGGAGGGGGGGGGGGGGGGGGGGGGGTTAGGGTCATTTACATGTAGTTTAAGTGTATTTTAGGTTAGTTTTAGTTGGATTTAGCTAAATTACTTTCATATGATGCACTCAAGAGTGTTTGTAGTGTTTTTAATCTTTTTTTGGAATACTAAAAAATCATGTGTTATATAAGTTCAAGATGTATTGGAGTGATTCATGAAGTCTTAAGAGTCATTATGCAGTAACGCAATGCCATAAGAAGTTTTTTATCAATGGCCTAATTATCGTGGAGCAAAAGAGTTGAAGTGTTGATTGCATGGAGCCTAAAGAAAGGAGACTCAAACAAGTATTGTAAAGGACATGTCCTAGTTAAAGAGCACAATTCGAAAAAAACTTGGCCTCATATGAACGGGGGAAAAAAAAAAAGAGGGACTTCGTCGAGTATGCTGAGCTGATGTGCTCATTTTAGAGCACGTTTACAACCCCATTTTATTGTCGAGTCTCGTGGTTTTAGATTGATTTTATGCACATTACATTTGATTTTACCTTGATCTTGTCCTCAAGCTATTTTAAGGTTATTTCAGGTACTTTCGATGATCTCAAAGTAAAATGCGATGTGTTTGAGGTTTTGACACTCTTACCAAAGGTTAAGATGCATTCTAAGTCACTCTCAAAGATCCTACAAAGTTTATAAGCCATTAGACACTTCAAAGCAGTTGTTCAGCAATATTCAGGCTCAGATTTGACCGAATCTAACATCCATTCGGTCGAATGGAAGACAGGGAATCAAACACATGACTCTAGCTCTCGGGAACAGGCGAATGAACTCCCATTTGGCTGAATCGAGGCCCATTCGTTCAAATCTATACACTCCTTCGGTCAAATGGCGGACAGGTTACCAAAGCTCGGAGTTTCTGTTTTAGGCCAATGACATGACCATTCGGTCGAATCAACCCTCATTCAACTGAATCCTTCCTCCATTCGGTGGAATGGCCTACTTTCTTGATTATTTTGGTTTGGTTCTTTCTTAAGTCGGCCCTCGAGGGTTTTTCTAGGGTTTTACCCCCCTATGTCCTTAGGGTATAAATACCCTCTTACTTTGTAAAAAAAACCCTTATGTCTATTTTTAGAGCTCTTGTGCCTCAACTTGGAACATCACTGATAAGTCTTCTTTTAATGTGTTGATAAATGTGTTTTATGATGGTTTTTGATGTTCTTCATGGAGTTTTATTGGTTTTTATAAGTCTTATCCATTTCTACTCACTTGTGTGCATCTATGGGAGATTCTGGAGTTCAAACAACATGTTGAACTTAGAGGAATGATAAAGAATGATCTACATTTGAGCAAGAATGATCTACCTTTGAGCGAGAAAGCTTTTAGATGATGAATATCAACACAACTGCCAGAGAAGCTACCAGAGGCAAAAGGGCAGCTAGCAGCGGCACCTACAACAAGCAAGAGAAGGAGAATGCTGCCTTAGCCGCTGCCAGTGGCTAAATAGCAGCTGGCAGCGGGTCTTCCAGAATTTCGTAACATTAGTGTTTTCCAACGGCATTTTCTTTAAGTAAACTCTTGTTTTGGGCCGTCTTAGGTTAGGTATCTGTAGTTTAGGTTAGTTAAGGGAGGTACACATAAATAATGATTGTAATCTAGGGTTTTAGGAGTACTTTTCAGAATTTAGAGAAAGCTTAGGGTTGAATTTCTTCTTTGCTCTTTGGTAAGTCCCATTTGATTCTATGATTTGGAAGGGGGAGGGGGGGGGGGGGGGTTAGGGTCATTTACATGTAGTTTAAGTGTATTTTAGGTTAGTTTTAGTTGGATTTAGCTAAATTACTTTCATATGATGCACTCACGAGTGTTTGTAGTGTTTTTAATCTTTTTTTGGAATACTAAAAAATCATGAGGTGTTATATAAGTTCAAGATGTATTGGAGTGATTCATGAAGTCTTAAGAGTCATTATGCAGTAACGCAATGCCATAAGAAGTTTTTTATCAACGGCCAATTTATCGTGGAGCAAAAGAGTTAAAGTGTTGATTACATAGAGCCTAAAGAAAGGAGACTCAAACAAGTATTGTAAAGGACATGTCCGAGTTAAAGAGCACAATTCGAAAAAATCTTGGCCTCATATGAACAGGGAAGAAAAAAGAGGGACTTCGTCGAGTATTCTGAGCTGATCTGCTCATTTTAGAGCACGTTTACAACCCCATTTTATTGTCGAGTCTCGCGGTTTTAGATTGATTTTATGCACATTACATTTGATTTTACCTTGATCTTGTCGTCAAGCTATTTTAAGGTCATTTTAGGTACTTTCGATGATTTCAAAGTAAAATGCGATGTGTTTGAGGTTTTGACACTCTTACCAAGGGTTAAGATGCGTGTATCATAGCTTGGGCATGCGTTCTAAGTCACTTTCAAAGATCCCATAAAGTTCATAAGCCATTAGACACTTCAAAGAAGTTGTTCAGCAACGTTGAGGCACAGATTTGACCGAATCTCACATCCATTCGGTCGAATGGAAGACAGGGATTCAAACACATGACTCAAGCTCTCGGGCACAGCCCAATGAACTCTCATTTGGCTGAATCGAGGACCATTCGTTCAAATGTATACACTCCTTCTGTCGAATGGTGGACAGGTTACCAAAGCTCGGAGTTTCTGTTTTGGGCCAATGACATGACCATTCGGTCGAATCAACCCTCATTCAACTAAATCCTTCCTCCATTCGGTCGAATGGCCTTCTTTCTTGATTATTTTGGTTTGGTTCTTTCTTAAGTCGGCCCTCGAGGGTTTTTCTAGGGTTTTACCCCCTTATGTCCTTAGGGTATAAATACCCTCTTACTTTGTAAAAAAAACCCTTATGCCTATTTTTAGAGCTCTTGTGCCTCAACTTGGAACATCACTGATAAGTCTTCTTTTAATGTGTTGATAAATGTGTTTTATGATGGTTTTTGTTGTTCTTCATGGAGTTTTATTGGTTTTTATAAGTCTTAGCCATTTCTACTCACTTGTGTGCATCTATGGGAGATTGGAGTTCTAACAACATGTTGAACTTAGAGGAATGATGAAGAATGATCTACATTTGAGCAAGAACGATCTACCTTTGAGCGAGAAAGCTTTTAGATGATGAATATCAACACAACTGCCAGAGAAGCTACCAGAGGCAAAAGGGCAGCTAGCAGCGGCACCTACAACAAGCAAGAGAAGGAGAATGCTGCCTTAGCCGCTGCTAGTGGCTAAATAGCAGCTGGCAGCGGGTCTTCCAGAATTTCATAACATCAGTGTTTTCCAACGGCATTTTCATTAAGTAAACTCTTGTTTTGGGCCGTCTTAGGTTAGGTATCTGTAGTTTAGGTTAGTTAAGGGAGGTACCTATAAATAATGATTGTAATCTAGGGTTTTAGGAGTACTTTTCAGAATTTAGAGAAAGCTTAGGGTTGACTTTCTTCTTTTCTCTTTGGTTAGTCCCATTTGATTCTATGATTTGGAGGGGGGGGGGGGGGGGTTAGGGTCATTTACATGTAGTTTAAGTGTATTTTAGGTTAGTTTTAGTTGGATTTAGCTAAATTACTTTCATATGATGCACTCAAGAGTGTTTGTAGTGTTTTTAATCTTTTTTTGGAATACTAAAAAATCATGTGTTATATAAGTTCAAGATGTATTGGAGTGATTCATGAAGTCTTAAGAGTCATTATGCAGTAACGCAATGCCATAAGAAGTTTTTTATCAATGGCCTAATTATCGTGGAGCAAAAGAGTTGAAGTGTTGATTGCATGGAGCCTAAAGAAAGGAGACTCAAACAAGTATTGTAAAGGACATGTCCTAGTTAAAGAGCACAATTCGAAAAAAACTTGGCCTCATATGAACGGGGAAAAAAAAAAAAGAGGGACTTCGTCGAGTATGCTGAGCTGATGTGCTCATTTTAGAGCACGTTTACAACCCCATTTTATTGTCGAGTCTCGTGGTTTTAGATTGATTTTATGCACATTACATTTGATTTTACCTTGATCTTGTCCTCAAGCTATTTTAAGGTTATTTCAGGTACTTTCGATGATCTCAAAGTAAAATGCGATGTGTTTGAGGTTTTGACACTCTTACCAAAGGTTAAGATGCATTCTAAGTCACTCTCAAAGATCCTACAAAGTTTATAAGCCATTAGACACTTCAAAGCAGTTGTTCAGCAATATTCAGGCTCAGATTTGACCGAATCTAACATCCATTCGGTCGAATGGAAGACAGGGATTCAAACACATGACTCTAGCTCTCGGGAACAGGCGAATGAACTCCCATTTGGCTGAATCGAGGCCCATTCGTTCAAATCTATACACTCCTTCGGTCGAATGGCAGACAGGTTACCAAAGCTCGGAGTTTCTGTTTTAGGCCAATGACATGACCATTCGGTCGAATCAACCCTCATTCAACTGAATCCTTCCTCCATTCGGTGGAATGGCCTACTTTCTTGATTATTTTGGTTTGGTTCTTTCTTAAGTCGGCCCTCGAGGGTTTTTCTAGGGTTTTACCCACTATGTCCTTGGGGTATAAATACTCTCTTACTTTGTAAAAAAAAACCCTTATGCCTATTTTTAGAGCTCTTGTGCCTCAACTTGGAACATCACTGATAAGTCTTCTTTTAATGTGTTGATAAATGTGTTTTATGATGGTTTTTGATGTTCTTCATGGAGTTTTATAGGTTTGTATAAGTCTTATCCATTTCTACTCACTTGTGTGCATCTATGGGAGAATATGTAGTTCAAACAACATGTTGAACTTAGAGGAATGATAAAGAATGATCTACATTTGAGCAAGAACGATCTACCTTTGAGCGAGAAAGCTTTTAGATGATGAATATCAACACAACTGCCAGAGAAGCTACCAGAGGCAAAAGGGCAGCTAGCAGCGGCACCTACAACAAGCAAGAGAAGGAGAATGCTGCCTTAGCCGCTGCGAGTGGCTAAATAGCAGCTGGCAGCGGGTCTTCCAGAATTTCGCAACTTCAGTGTTTTCCAACGGCATTTTCATTAAGTAAACTCTTGTTTTGGGCCGTCTTAGGTTAGGTATCTGTAGTTTAGGTTAGTTAAGGGAGGTAACTATAAATAATGATTGTAATCTAAGGTTTTAGGAGTACTTTTCAGAATTTAGAGAAAGCTTAGGGTTGGATTTCTTCTTTGCTCTTTGACAAGTCCCATTTGATTCTATGATTTGGAGGGGGGGGGGGGTTAGGGTCATTTACATGTAGTTTAAGTGTATTTTAGGTTAGTTTTAGTTGTATTTAGCTAAATTACTTTCATATGATGCACTCACGAGTGTTTGTAGCGTTTGTAGTATTTAGTTGTATTTAGGCACATTACATTTGATTTTACCTTGATCTTGTCCTCAAGCTATTTTAAGGTTATTTCAGGTACTTTTGATGATTTCAAAGTAAAATGCAATGTGTTTAAGGTTTTGACATTCTTACCAAGGGTTAAGATGCGTTCTAAGTCACTCTCAAAGATCCTACAAAGTTCATAAGCCATTAGACACTTCAAAGAAGTTGTTTAGCAACGTTTAGGCTCAGATTTGACCGAATCTAACATCCATTCGGTCCAATGGAAGACAGGGATTCAAACACATGACTCAAGCTCTCGGGAACACGCGATTGAACTCCAATTTGGCTGAATCGAGGCCCATTAGTTCAAATGTATAAACTCCTTCGGTCGAATGGCGGACAGGTTACCAAAGCTCGGAGTTTCTGTTTTGGGCCAATGGCATGACCATTCGGTCGAATCAACCCTCATTCAACTGAATCCTTCCTCCATTCGGTGGAATGGCCTACTTTCTTGATTATTTTGGTTTGGTTCTTTCTTAAGTCGGCCCTCGAGGGTTTTTCTAGGGTTTTACCCCCCTATGTCCTTAGGGTATAAATACCCTCTTACTTTGTAAAAAAAACCCTTATGCCTATTTTTAGAGCTCTTGTGCCTCAACTTGGAACATCACTAATAAATCTTCTTTTAATGTGTTGATAAATGTGTTTTATGATGGTTTTTGATGTTCTTCATGGAGTTTTATTGGTTTTTATAAGTCTTAGCCATTTCTACTTAGTTGTGTGCATCTGTGGGAGATTATGGAGTTCAAACAACATGTTGAACTTAGAGGAATGATAAAGAATGATCTACATTTGAGCAAGAACGATCTACCTTTGAGCGAGAAAGCTTTTAGATGATGAATATCAACACAACTACTAGAGAAGCTACCAGAGGCAAAAGGGCAGCTAGCAGCGGCACCTACAACAAGCAAGAGAAGGAGAATGCTGCCTTAGCCGCTGCGAGTGGCTAAATAGCAGCTGGAAGCGGGTCTTCCAGAATTTCGCAACTTCAGTGTTTTCCAACGGCATTTTCATTAAGTAAACTCTTGTTTCGGGCCGTCTTAGGTTAGGTATCCGTAGTTTAGGTTAGTTAAGGGAGGTACCTATAAATAATGATTGTAATCTAGGGTTTTAGGAGTACTTTTCAGAATTTAGAGAAAGCTTAGGGTTGAATTTCTTCTTTGCTCTTTGATAAGTCCCATTTGATTCTATGATTTGGAGGGGGGGGGGGGGGGGGGGTGGGTTTAGGGTCATTTACATGTAGTTTAAGGGTATTTTAGGTTAGTTTTAGTTGGATTTAGCTAAATTACTTTCATATGATGCACTCACGAGTGTTTGTAGTGTTTTTAATCTTTTTTTGGAATACTAAAAAATCATGAGGTGTTATATAAGTTCAAGATATATTGGAGTAATTCATGAAGTCTTAAGAGTCATTATGCAGTAACGCAATGCCATAAGAAGTTTTTTATCAATGGCCTAATTATCCTGCAGCAAAAGAGTTGAAGTGTTGATTGCATGGAGCCTAAAGAAAGGAGACTCAAACAAGTATTGTAAAGGACATGTCCGAGTTAAAGAGCACAATTCGAAAAAATCTTGGCCTCATATGAACAGGGAAGAAAAAAGAGGGACTTCGTCGAGTATGCTGAGATGATGTGCTCATTTTAGAGCACGTTTACAACCCCATTTTATTGTCGAGTCTCGCGGTTTTAGATTGATTTTATGCACATTACATTTGATTTTACCTTGATCTTGTCCTCAAGCTATTTTAAGGTTATTTCAGGTACTTTCGATGATTTCAAAGTAAAATGCGATGTGTTTGAGGTTTTGACACTCTTACCAAGGGTTAAGATGCGTTCTAAGTCACTCTCAAAGATCCTACAAAGTTCATAAGCCATTAGACACTTCAAAGCAGTTGTTCAGCAATGTTCAGGCTCAGATTTGACCGAATCTAACATCCATTCGGTCGAATGGAAGACAGGGATTCAAACACATGACTCTAGCTCTCGGGAACAGGCGAATGAACTCCTATTTGGCTGAATCGAGGCCCATTCGTTCAAATCTATACACTCCTTCGGTCGAATGGCGGACAGGTTACCAAAGCTCGGAGTTTCTGTTTTGGGCCAATGACATGACCATTCGGTCGAATCAACCCTCATTCAACTGAATCCTTCCTCCATTCGGTGGAATGGCCTACTTTCTTGATTATTTTGGTTTGGTTCTTTCTTAAGTCGGCCCTCGAGGGTTTTTCTAGGGTTTTACCCCCCTATGTCCTTAGGGTATAAATACCCTCTTACTTTGTAAAAAAAACCCTTATGCCTATTTTTATAGCTCTTGTGCCTCAACTTGGAACATCACTAATAAGTCTTCTTTTAATGTGTTGATAAATGTGTTTTATGATGGTTTTTGATGTTCTTCATGGAGTTTTATTGGTTTTTATAAGTCTTAGCCATTTCTACTCACTTGTGTGCATCTATGGGAGATTATGGAGTTCAAACAACATGTTGAACTTAAAGGAATGATAAAGAATGATCTACATTTGAGCAAGAACGATCTACCTTTGAGCGAGAAAGCTTTTAGATGATGAATATCAACACAACTGCCAGAGAAGCTACCAGAGGCAAAAGGGCAGCTAGCAGCGGCACCTACAACAAGCAAGAGAAGGAGAATGCTGCTTTAGCCGCTGCTAGTGGCTAAATAGCAGCTGGCAGCGGGTCTTCCAGAATTTCGCAACTTCAGTGTTTTCCAATGGCATTTTCATTAAGTAAACTCTTGTTTTGGGCCGTATTAGGTTAGGTATCTGTAGTTTAGGTTATTTAAGGGAGGTACCTATAAATAATGATTGTAATCTAGGGTTTTAGGAGTACTTTTCAGAATTTAGAGAAAGCTTAGGGTTGAATTTCTTCTTTGCTCTTTGGTAAGTCCCATTTGATTCTATGATTTGGAGGGGGGGGGGGGGGGTTAGGGTCATTTACATGTAGTTTAAGTGTATTTTAGGTTAGTTTTAGTTGGATTTAGCTAAATTACTTTCATATGATGCACTCACGAGTGTTTGTAGTGTTTTTAATCTTTTTTTGGAATACTAAAAAATCATGAGGTGTTATATAAGTTCAAGATGTATTGGAGTGATTCATGAAGTCTTAAGAGTCATTATGCAGTAACGCAATGCCATAAGAAGTTTTTTATCAATGGCCTAATTATCATGGAGCAAAAGAGTTGAAGTGTTGATTGCATGGAGCCTAAAGAAAGGAGACTCAAACAAGTATTGTAAAGGACATGTCCGAGTTAAAGAGCACAATTCGAAAAAATCTTGGCCTCATATGAACAGGGAAGAAAAAAGAGGGACTTCGTCGACTATGCTGAGATGATGTGCTTATTTTTGAGCACGTTTACAACCCCATTTTATTGTCGAGTCTCGCGGTTTTAGATTGATTTTATGCACATTGCATTTGATTTTACCTTGATCTTGTCCTCAAGCTATGGTTGCAACTAAGAGAGCTAAAGATTTGCAAGAAACTGTGGTTGCAACTAAGAGAGCTAAAGATTTGATCGGAATTGAAGAGGAAGAAGGGGAACCTGAAACTATGGCAAACCCACCGACCTTTCCCCCTTATGAGCCTACACCACCTTTCCCTGAAGGTTTACAAGAAACTCGAAAGTATGAGAAAGACAAAGACATTTATGAAACTTTTAGCAAATGTGAGGTAAATATTCCCCTTTTGAATTTGATTAAAAGTGTCCCTCGTTTTGCTAAGTTTTTAAAAGAGCTTTGTACTATCAAGAGGAAGCACATGTTAGGTGGAAAAGAAAAGGTAAAGGTAAGTGCTCATGTTTCTACAGTTTTCCAAAAGAAACTCCCGGAAAAATATAGTGATCCTGGTATGTTTACCATTCCTATTATAATAGGAAACACTGCATTTCACCGAGCCATGTTAGACTTAGGTGCATCAATCAATGTCATTCCCTATTCCTTGTTTAAATCTTTGGAACTTAGACCTTTGCATGATACCGGGGTAATAATTCAGTTAGCTGATAGGTCTAATGTCTATCCTAAGGGGGTGGTAGAAGACGTGCTTGTTAAGGTTGATGAACTGATTTTTCCTGCTAATTTTTACGTTCTTGACATGGAACATGACAAACACACATTCCCTATCTTATTAGGTAGACCTTTCTTAAAGACAGCTAGAACGAAAATTGATGTGTTTACTGGCTCCTTAACTATGGAGTTTGATGGGCAAGAAATTGTGTATAACATTTATGATTCCATGAAATATCCTATGGACACTCATTCTTTATGCTCCATAGATGTAATCGATCCAATAGCGCAAGATGTATTTAACATTGATGGTGGAGATGAGCTCCTCACATCTATTGTTAATAATTTGTCTAGTGATCACTTGGATTTTTCTTTGCCTACTAACATGCAGGTGATGGTGACAGAGTTGAATGAACATTCCAAGTTTCCAATTATACCACTAGGTTCAACACCCATTCCACTAACATTACCTGTGGAGAAAATTTCACCATCTGTTTTGCAGGTACCTCAGGTAGAACTAAAACCGCTTCCTGATCATTTGAAATATGTGTTCCTTGGTGGAAATGATACCCTCCCTGTTATCATTTCGAACAAATTAACCAAGGAACAAGAGGAGAAGTTGGTGTCAGTACTTAAAGAGTATAAACTGGCTATCGGATGGACTATTGCAGACATTAAAGGTATAAGCCCATCCACATGAATGCATCGTATTTTGTTAGAAGATGATGCCAAACCTGTGAGAGAACCTCAACGTCGTTTGAATCCTCCGATGATGGAAGTGGTAAAGAAGAAGATCATTAAGTTGCTGCAAGTAGGAATGATATACCCCATCTTAAATAGCAAATGGGTGAGCCCCACGCTGGTAGTGCCAAAGAAAACTGGAGTGACTGTGGTGGAGAACCAACATGGTGAAATGGTTCCTACTAGAGTACAAAATGGGTGGCGAGTTTACATTGATTACCGTAGGTTGAATGCAGTAACGAGGAAGGACCACTTCCCCTTACCCTTTATTGATCAGATGATTGAAAGACTTGCAGGTAAAGCTTTTTATTGTTTCCTTGATGGATATTCTGGGTACTTTCAAGTACCTATTGCACCATAAGATCAGGAGAAAACTACATTTACATGTCCCTTTGGCACATTTGCTTACCGACGTATGCCCTTTGGATTGTGTAATGCCCCTGCAACCTTTCAGAGATGTATGATGAGCATATTTTCAGAGTTTGTTAAACACTTCATGGAGGTATTTATGGATGATTTTACTGTTTATGGAGATTCATTTGATAGTTGTTTGCATCGGTTATCATTAGTCCTTAAACGTTGCATTGAATCTAACCTTGTTCTTAATTCTGAAAAATGTCATTTCATGGTCGAACAAGGTATTGTTTTAGGTCACGTGGTCTACTCTAAAGGTATTGAGGTTGATAAAGCAAAGATAGATACCATTTAATCTCTTCCTTATCTTAATAATGTGCATGAAGTGCGTTCGTTTCTAGGTCATTCAGGGTTTTATCGTAGGTTTATTGAAGGATTCTCGAAGCTTGTAGTTGCATTGTGCAAATTACTGCAAAAAGAGAAAAAATTCGAGTTTGATGATGATTGTAGGAAAGCTTTTGATGAATTGAAAGCCAAGCTCGTCTCTGCACCCATCATTCAGGCCCCGAATTGGTCTTTACCATTTGAGATAATGTGTAACGCAAGCGATTATGCAATGGGAGCTGTTCTAGGCCAAAAAGTAGGGAAGGCCTCATATGTGATCTATTATGCCTCGATGACACTCAATACAACCCAATGCAACTACACTACGATAGAGAAGGAGATGTTGGCTATAGTTTTTTCTTTAGAGAAATTTAGATCCTATTTGCTTGGTACCAAAGTAATTGTTTATACTGATCATGCAGCTCTTCATCACTTGATGTCAAAGAAAGAAGCCAAGCCAAGATTGATTAGATGGATTCTACTCTTGAGTGAATTTGAATTGGAAATCAAGGACAAGATAGGCGCAGAGAATCTAGTTGCTGATCATTTGAGTCGTTTAACCCATATGGTTGATCGACCGCCAACTCAAGATCAAATCCATGGCGAATTTCCTGATGAACACTATTTTCTGTTAAGGAATTACGTCCATGGTATGCTAATATAGTAAACTTTCTTGTCTCTAACAAATTTCCTCCAGGGTTTTCGAAATCTCAAAAGGATAAGCTTTGCAATGATGTGAAATATTATGCCTGGGATGATCCGTACTTATGAATATTCTGTTCTGACCAAATCATTCGCCGATGCATCCCCGAGAATGAGGTAATACCCATTCTTACATTCTGTCATTTCACTCTTGTGGAGGTCATTTTGGTTCCAAACGAACAGAAAGGAAGGTGCTCGATTGTGGTTTTTATTGTCCTAGTTTGTTTCGAGATTCCTACGGATTTTGCAAATCTTGTGATAACTGTCAAAGAGTAGGTAATATGACTCAAAAAAGTGAAATGCCACAATCTTCATTATTATACTGTGAGATATTTGATGTTTAGGGAATCAATTTCATGGGATCGTTCCCTAACTCTCATGGTTATATTTATATACTTCTTGCTTGTGATTATGTTTCAAAGTGGGTAGAAGCAATACCCACTAGGACTAACGATTCTAAAGTGGTTTCAGGTTTCATTAAGTCTCACATATTTTCCAGATTTGGAATTCCTCGAGCCTTGATAAGTGACCGAGGAACGCATTTTTGCAATCGTACAGTGAGTGCTTTGCTGAAGAAGTATTCGGTCCAACATAAGGTTTCCACAGCTTATCACCCACAAACCAATGGCCAAGTAGAGGTATCAAATCAAGAGGTGAAATCAATTCTTCAGAAAATAGTAAATCCAGATAGGAAGGATTGGAGTTTACGTTTGGAGGATGCGTTATGGGCATATCGTACCGCATACAAGACCCCTATCGGAATGTCACCCTATCGCCTTGTGTTTGGAAAACCTTGTCATCTTCCAGTTGAACTCGAGCATAAAGAATATTGGGCGGTTAAATCATTCAATATGACCATGGATGAAGCCGGAGAATATCGGAAACTGCAACTTCAAGAGCTAGAGGAGATTCGCCTTGAGTCTTACGAAAACGCTGATATCTACAAGGCAAAAACTAAGTTATGGCACGATAAAATGATTACTAGAAAGGAGTTTAAGATCGGCGATAAAGTCCTTCTTTACCAATCCTGACTTAGACTATTTCCTGGTAAACTTCGTTCCCGTTGGGAGGGCCCATTTCAGGTTATCAAGGTATATCCACATGGAGCGGTTAAAATTCAAAGTTTTGAGACAAATAACGTATTTAAGGTGAATGGCCAACGTCTCAAACCATACTTCGACGGGTTCAAAGTTGAGACTGTAGAGAGCATCAACCTCTACGTGCCATCAACTGAGTAACGAAGTTACATGCATTATGTCAAGCCAATGACATGAAACAAAGGCGCTTATCGGGAGGCAACCCGAGAATTTCTTTTTATTACCTTTCATTTTAGTCTTCTTGGTTTTATTTAACTTGTGTATTGCTTATGATGTGATTTTGTAGGTGGATACCTCAGATTCAATCCTACATATATATAAAAAAAAGGAGGAAACATGAAAAGAATAGAAGGTGGAGAACAGAGTCCTTGCCGTAGCCGCTGGTAGCTGCTCTCCAGCGCCCAGCTATTCACATCCCTGCCTTCGCCGCTACCAGCGGGCCTTCCAGCGCCCAGCTATTCACATCCCTGCCTTTGCCGCTAGCAGCGGGTCCCAAGCCGCTACCAGCGGCTCGCCTAGCAAAACCCCCCGACAGAAAAAAAAAAATAAAAATTCTCTTTAAAACCCTACCTTCCCTCTTTCCCTCCTACACTCCGCACTCACTCTCTCTCAAACCCTAACCCCATTCCAAATTCCCTCTACTTGCATTCCAATTTTTTTTTTCCACTCACAAATTACACCCCCTCCATACTCCAAATCCCTTTTCCATCATATCTCACATATTCATACCCCATTTTACTTCATGTTCAACTTCACATTCTAAGAGGAAGCTTTCAAGTGGTGTGAAGGTTTGGTGAGTAACTTGTGTCTTTTGGAAGAAAAGGATTATTTGAAGCATCTTATTCCAAAACAATGGATAGAGGAAACAAAAGGAGGCATACTTCATCCACCTCAAGGGTGCCAAGGGCTAGAAACCCGGGTAGTACGTCAAGGGAAGGTGAGCCTTCCTCTTTACCCCCCTCAAATGATTTTATGGGTATTCGTCTATCAAACAATGAAAAAGCTATATGGATTCAACTCCAACAACCAAAACGAATGGTGCAATGCACAAAATTCTTTGATTTGGAAGCTTTGCGAGTACTTGGTTTGGAGGATGTGATGAGGCAATTGTTCCGCAAAGTAGGAATTGAGGAATTCTTGATGAAGAGCGCACCTACCTACGTACCGTACACTTATGAATTCCTATATACATTGATTAAGGGTCGTAAAGAAATTTCTTTCAATCTCAATAATAAGAACTATGTGATGCCATATGAGGATATTCGGAATGCATTTGGTTGGAATGACCACCCTGTAGGTAATATTTGGGATCCCCATTGTGTATTTTCATCTCGGAACTTTTGGAGATCAATAACAAGATGCACGGTGGATCCTCATGGTGATCATAGTTTTAAAATCACACACCCTTGCCTTAGGTTAGCCCATAGATTCCTCTCCTCTACTATTCTATGTCAAGGGGAGGCAACTAAGGTCCCGAAGGTAACTATGTCGTACTTATGGGCCATGACTCCTTCGGGTGTTGGCATTCCTGATTGGGTTGATATATTTGTTGACAGTTGTTTAAAAGTGCGAAGCAATTCTAGTGGTCATATTAGCATGGGTGGCATGGTTACTTTATTAGCTGAATATTTGGGAATTTCTCCGCCTTGGAATCTTGCACCATTGGATTCCACCTACCTAACCTACAATGTGTCTACATTGGTGAAAATAGGGCTACTTTCGCGTTCTACCATGGCGGGTAGCTATTTCTGGCGCTATGGGCCACAAGGGTTGAATTACTTGAGAATTCCTCGGTTGGAGGGCAGGGAACTCCCCTATAGCCCTGAAATCACGGACTTCTTCATACCTGCTGATCCAGATGTTGCACCTTACTTAGGTGAAGTAGAAGTTATCATTGAGAATATGGATGAGGAGAATCCCGATGAGCAGATGGATGAGGGGCATGATAATGAAGTTAGAGATGATGATTGGCCTAGATGGAGGGCTCAGGTAGATGATCAATTGGAGGAGGTTTGTGATGGGATGCAAGAGATATTGGCATACCAATGAAGTATGAGTCGGTTCTACACGGCTCAATACCCCGCTCTTTACGAACCTCCAAGTGAGGCTTTCATGGACCATCTTGCCTCTCGAGCCTTACGTCGTTCTGAAAGGCGTGCTTCCCGTGATAATCCCGGACCTTCCAACTCTGGGAATCCTTCTACATGATAGCTAGCTGCATTTGGCCTTGTCCCTGTTTTTTTGTAGATCGACTATTCTTACATTGAGGACAATGCATCATTCAAGCATAGGGGGAGGCTAAGTTTCTTATTTTTTAACTTTAATGTTTCTTGTATTAGCTACTTTAACTTAAATGTTCTTTGTATAGCTATTTCAAATTCTGAAAAAAAATGATAAAAAGATACCCGCTAAGTCGAAACCTGTGAAGGCGGCTTAGGCAAAAAAAATTGGGGGCCCGGTTAGGTTGAAAATCCGAAAGGGCAACCTAAGCAAAAACGTGGCTATTGAGCGGGTAAGGTGGTGAGATTCGAAAGAAAAGAAAGGCTATGATGAAAACCCGAAAGGGCTCCTAGGCAAAATGAGAGAAAGAGAGAGATATTTTCTGGAAATTTTCACATGATTTTGGCGGAGTTGGTGTCATAAGTTGGGAAGATATCAGGAGGTTTTGGGTAGGTTTCATCTTGATGATTTTGGTGTTAGTTGGAGGTTGGGCAAATATGTTGGTTCATCTTAGAGATTTTAGGGGCGTGAGTTGTTTCCTTGTGTTTAAGGTGGAAGTATTTTATCATTGAAGCATGGAGGAGTTGAGTTGTTCCTAACTTTTTCAAGCTTTCACTTCTTTTTGGTGATTCTAGAGGATTCACATACTCAACTCTAGGAATTAGTTTGTCTTAAGGTGGGTTTGACATGAAAAGAAAAAAAAGAAAAGAGAAGAGAAGAGAAGAAAATGTCAAGGTGTGAAGTTTAGAGAGGCAATTTATTGAGGAATGCTAGAAGAGTTTTGTGGACTTGAGAGGATATGATCTATTGAATTTCACTTTACTCCTATTTTGAACCTTGTTGAGGTTAATGCATTCTCTAAGCTTACTCGAGAACGAGTAAAGGTTCAAGCATGGGGGAATTTGATAAGTCTTCTTTTAATGTGTTGATAGAGGTGTTTTAGAATGGTTTTTGATGTTCTTCATGGAGTTTTATTGGTTTTTATAATTCTTAGCCGTTTCAACTCACTTGTGTGCAATTGAGGGAAATTATGGAGTTGAAACGACATGTTGAACTTGGAGGAATGATGAAGAACGATCTACATTTGAGCAAGAACGATCTACCTTTGAGCGAGAAAGATTTTAGATGATGAATATCAACACAAGCTGCCAGAGCCGCTACCAGAGGCAAAGGGGCAGCTAGCAGCGTGAAGGTTTTAGAGCACTCAAGAGGGGGGGGGGGGGGGGGGGGGGGGGGGGGGGTGAATTGAGTGTTAAATATTCTTGGCCTATTTTTCTTACTTTTTCGATCTGTGGGAGGAACAAGTTGTGCTGGTTCCTATTAGCAGCGGAATGTATGTAGAGCAATAAAGGAAGACACACAATTTAACGAGGTTCAGCTTACTCAGGCCTACGTCCTCCTACTCTATGCTCTTTTATTAATCTTCTTCAAAAAACAAAGAACACAGACACTCAACTGTTTTCCTACTCTGGGAACCAGTTCACCCCACACTCTACTCCGAGTGTGCACTCGACTTACACTCGTAAGCCCTTTTGTGTTTGAACTCACAAACACTCTCCTAGCCTATCAACCCCTCTGTTGAAGGCTCTTTACAGAATCAAACTCTCCTTTGATCTTGCTTCTAAAAGCTAGTATGAGAGAAAAAATATAAGTTCTAATGGTGCTCTTGTATATGACTTAATGAAACGTTTTTGTGCTTAAGTGTGTATAATGCTCTCTAGAGATAAACTCAGTTTTTTCACGTGAGAGACTTATGGAATTAGGTTGATTAGATGAGTTTATATATGTGATTACAAAAACCCTAGCTTTCTTAAAATCACATAATCTTTTGAGCTGTCATCTTATGTGAGTTTAGGAAAGTATTTATCTTATTTGACTTAATCATATAGATAGAATCAAATAAGGTAAATACTCCTAGTTTTTAGGTAACCAATATATTCTAATCTAATCTACCAGCTGCTTAATATATTTTCCAAAATAATTCTTAGAAAATATTTTTACAAAATCTTTTCAAAAATACGCAGCTTGATATTCCATTCAGTAAACCTGGTTCCCTGAACCTGGTTCCCTGAATTAAGTATGTTATGAATTATGTTCCAGCTTTGTACTAGAATTCATAACATGACTTATCACACTTAAAACACTTATATCACCTACTCATATAAGTCATACTACGGAGCACATTACATGAAAAACTAGATTAACAGTAAAGTACAAATATTCTTCTTTTCATGTAATCTACAAGACTTGAATCTTCCTTGGATGCTTCATCTTGAGCAAAGTATCTTTCTTCGAATGTCTTCGAAAGGCTTCTATGCTCCAAGTCTTGGAATCAGCTTAACTACTGCACATATAACATGGTTAACATGCACTAGATAATATATGACTGCTTTACAGCATAGCAGTCAAGGAGACAGTTCTAACTACTTGTGACCTATTTCCTGTAACTGTTTGTCATCATTCAAAACATCAAAACTTAAGGAACTCAACAAATTCCCCTTTTTAATGATGACAAACTAATTGAAGTTCCTGCAATCCAAGCACATTAATAACATAAAAACTCCAATAAAGTACTCAACTAGGATTGAGTACATCAACAATCTTTAAGACTAAAAATGGACACACACTGAAAAATTCTCCCAAGTTAACTTGACTCGACTCTTATTTGACTTAATCTAAAAATCCTAAAAGGCTAAGAAGATCCTAGGCTTCAGCTTCAACTTTTTTCCCCCTTTTGGCATCATTAAAAACTATACTCAAGTAAAAATAAGATGCACAAATTATTAAATGTACTCATCCATGCAGTGGCATCAACCACCATTCAAGTTAAATGCTGCAAAAATAGATTTGTCAAACTAAGCATGACATAGCAGAAATAAAATTGTTCAAAACAAATACCAAACAAAGTTCAACAATATTAAAGACCCCAACTCTATATCAAAAGAACAGTTCATGGATTGGGAGGAAGCAAACCAACATAATCAGTCACAAGAGATAGGGTAGGCAGACAAAAACAGAAAACAGAATCAATCTTCATCATTCTCATCCTCCTCTTCTCCTTCAGCATCCTGGTCTCCATCATCAGCTGGTTACTCATCTTCGTCTCCTTCCTCAGCATCATGCATCTCTTCTTTAGGGGGAGACTTTGGAGCAGCAGCACTCGTACCAGGTGCTTCTTAATCATGAGATCCAGCAAGCTTCTTTTCCAGATTATTAAACCTAGAACCAATAGAAGAGGATAATTCTTTGACCAGACCAATGATGTCTTTGAGCAAAGTCTCCTGATCCTCCAACCTTTTCAGAACTAGAGCCTGACCTACTGGCTCCTCTACTTTCTTGTTCTTCTTTGTTGGAGATCTCATTTCCTCCACTAGTTCCTCTGTCTTAAACAGCAGCTGATCCCCACTTATATCTAAACCCTTCTGCTTTAAGATGGCCTTGGTAAACACTGTAACTGGGACAGTGGAACCACTCAGGGGTACATTGTTAGATTTGAGCAGGTGGGTTATAAAGGATCCATAAGGCAAGGAGTGATGAGATGACCCATGACAGTTCATCATATGGGCCAACATTAATGTAGGAAGATTGATTTTCACCTTTTTCATTATCAGATACATTAATGATATTTCCATTATTCTCATAGTACCTCTACCCTGAGCCCTTGGTATTAAAACCTTGTTACACAAAGAATATAGAACTAGCATAACTGGTTCCTTCAAATTAACAGACTTGAGGACCCCTGGCTTTTTGGGCATCTTCCCTCCAAACATAAAAGCATATATCTCCTCTGGTGTGACCCCAACAAGCATAGGCCACCATTCACCCGAGTACTTATCAAATCCATCTCTTGGTATGCTTAACAGACTTGACAGAGAAGCAACCGATAAACTTATATCAACCCCATTTACACATGAACTTATGGACATATCAGGCATTTGCTTGATATTAACATAAAATTCCCCAACTCCAGACATATTTGCAGCACAAACATCAAACAATATTAACCAACCTTGATAATCAAGCAACTCCTTGAACTCAAATAATGCAGCAATATCAAAATACCCTTTTTCAACACCACACCCAAATAACACTAATCTAGAATTTAAATCAATAGAACCAGTAGGAATAGATTCTACAGATTTACCTTTTGAAGCACGAGAGGTTTTAGCAGGCAACCTCTTTCTCTTGGTTCTTTGCACAGAATCAACAGACTTTTCCTCCTAGGTGTCATCAATTTTCCTTTTTACAGAAGAACGTGTGAAACGACCACTTCTCCTAACCTTTTCATCAGGTGATCCTTCCTTGAACCCAGTAACCTCAACCTCTTCCACTTCGTCACTGTGCTCTTCAGCACTACTAACCTCCACCTCTTAACTCACAGTTTGCTGAGCTTCTGTCTCTTGTTCCCCCTGAGATGGTACAGGTTCCTTGATGACAGAGTCATCAGTTTCTGGAGGATGGAAGATAGGCTTAGGTTGTTTTGATGAGGGTTTGGTCGATTGTGGTGGTGAGGAGGATTTTTGAGGGGAATCGGGGGTTGTGGTAGGAATTTCTGAAGGTGATGAAGCTACATTGGGTGATGAAGGTTCAATTTGGGTTTGTTCTTGTTGAGAGGTTGGTGGAACAATGATGGGGGTTCCTTTTGATTGAGTGGAGTCACTAGCAGACCCCTTTCCTCTTCCTCTCCTAGATGAAGCTACAGTCTTTCTTCCCATTGTGACAAAGAGAAATTGAGAATGAAGATGATGAATAGTATTCTGATGTTAAGCAGTACGCAAAAGAGAGAAGGAGAATAATGAATGAGAAGTAATGAAGCTGCACAAAGGGTTGGAATATATATATATTTGAAGCACAACAAAAATATGGAAGTTCAAAAAAAATGACGGTTAAATAATTTGATAAGTATGACAAGTTTTAAATTTTTGAAAAGATAGCTATCATTGCTTGCCATAAATATCTTAACCATCCTATAAACTAGGCAAGTGATTGATTTGTCATTATCTTTATGGTAAATGACTAAAATAAGATTATTTCCTTCCAAAAGGAAAATATCTTAAAATAATCTTCCAAAGATATGAAAATATTATTCGGAAGACATATCAGTGCTGATCTATTGTTTCCCTTTCCTGATACTTGATTAAAACCACCTCATCCTGTTTCTGGAAACTTAGTTTATTTTCACCTGTTTCTTGTAACAATGATTTTTAATCCTTTTGGGATTTTAAAACATTTACATAAAACTTGAAGGATTTCAACAGAGGTATGTACACATACTATACAAGAGAATACCATTTTAACCAATCATTGAGGGAAATAGATGAAGCCAAAGACTAAAATCTAACTAGACCTAGTAAGATTCTTAAATTACAAAAAGTTTCTCTACACAAGGGTTTTGTGAAGATATCAGCTATTTGATCTTCACTTTTGCAAAACAACACTTCCACTAAACCTTTTTCTACATTATCTCTCAGAAAATGATGTCTAATCTCTATATGTTTGGTTTTGGAATGTTGAACTGGATTCTTAGAAATATTAATTGCACTAGTGTTGTCACAAAATATAGGAACACTATTATAAACAACACCAAAATCCTTCGACTGGTTCCTTACCCACAGTAGCTGGGAACAGCATGAAGCTGCTGCAATATATTCTGCCTCAGTTGTGGATAAAGCCACTGAGTTTTGCTTTTTAGAACCCCATGATATTAGACAGGAGCCAAGAAAGTGTGCCATACCTGATGTGCTCTTTCTATCAACAAGAAAGCCAGCATAGTCTGCATTAGTGTACCCAATAAGATCAATTGGACTCCCTTTGGGGTACCACAAGCATAAGTCTATTGTTCCCACAAGATACCTAAGTATCCTTCTAACAGCTTTCAAGTGAGATTCCTTTGGATTACTTTGAAACCTAGCACACAATCCAACAGAGAACACAATATCAGGTCTACTAGTTGTTAGATAGAGAAGGGAACCAATCATTCCTCTATAAAGTGTGGCTTCAACATCTTTTCCCTTTAGATCATCATCTAATTTTGTGGATGTGGGAATAGGTGTATCATAAGCCTTGCTGTTTTCCATGCCAAATTTCTTCAGCAATTCTTTCAAGTATTTTTGCTGATGTATCATGGTTCCATTCTCCATTTGCTTAATTTGCAATCCTAGAAAGAATCCTAGTTCTCCCATCATGCTCATTTCAAACTCACTATGCATAAGATTAGCAAACTCATCACATAGTACTTGATTAGTAGCACCAAATAAGATATCATCAACATAAATTTGTACTATAATCAAGTTGTTCCCCCTGGCTTTGATAAACAGTCTCTTGTCTACTGTTCCCCTCTTGTAATCATTCTCCATCAAGAACTTAGACAATCTTTCATACCAAGCTCTTGGAGCTTGCTTCAATCCATATAGAGCTTTGTCTAACTTGTAAACATGTTGGGGAAACGGCTTGTCTTCAAAACCAGGTGGCTGCTCTACACATACCTCTTCCTTCAAATATCTATTTAGGAAGGCAGTCTTTACATCCATCTGAAATAATTTCATATTCATGTGAGCAACATAAGCAATTAAAATCCTAATTGCCTCTAACCTAGCTACTGGTGCAAAAGTCTCATCATAGTCAATCCCTTCTTGTTGATTGTAACCTTGCACCACTAGCCTAGCTTTGTTTCTGACTATTGTACCTAGGTCATCTAATTTGTTTCTAAAGACCCATTTTGTACCAATAACTGACCTATCCTTTGGTCTAGGTACAAGATGCCAAACCTGGTTCCTATGGAACTGATTTAATTCATCCTGCATTGCTAGAACCCAATCAGGATCAGTCAGTGCCATTTTATAGTCAGTTGGCTCTATATTAGACAGGAAAGAATAAAAAACACAAAAGTTTTGAAAAACATTTCTTCTCGTTTGAACTCCTTTATTAATATCACTAATGATCTGATCTGGAGGATGAGAAGATTGATATTTGAAGCTTTTAAAAGAGAAATCATTTTGTGCTTCTTCATTTGATTGGGAACCAGCATGATCATAAATCTCATATATTTCTTCGAAACCAGTAAGATTCATATTCACGCTGTTTCCATTAACATTACTTACCTCAGGTTCAGGGGAGGCATCTTCATTCATTCCCTCTGAACCCCTTACCTGTCTGTCACTTGGGGAACCATTAGGTCTTGGTTCCTCTTCTAAATTCTCGTTATCCTTATTTTCTTCTCTAGGCTCCTCATTATCATCATTTTGTGGAGTATTAAGTGAGCCTAGATCTGCTTGCACTTCATTTAGGGGACCAGCATCATGGTTCCCAGTAAACTCCATCAATCTAATCATTTCATCAGGTTGTACCTGCGCAATCTCAGAAGACATGTTAAATTCATCAAAGATGACATGTACACTCTCCTCAACACACAAAGTCCTTTTATTAAAGACTCTATATGCTTTGCTTTGAGGAGAATATCCAAGAAAGATTCCCTCATCACTCCTAGGATCAAATTTATCAAGCTGGTTCTTCCCATTGTTATGAATATAACATTTGCATCCAAATACACGAAAGTATGCAATATTAGGCTTTCGACCTCTAAGGAGTTCATAGGGAGTCTTATTTAACTTTGGTCTAATGAGACCTCTATTTAAAATATAGCAAGCAGTGCCCACAGCTTCACCCCAGAAACTCTTAAGAAGATCACTCTCAATGAGCATTGTTCTGGCCATCTCCTGAAGAGTTCTATTCTTTCTTTCAACAACACCTTTTTGCTGTGGTGTTCTTGGGGCTGAGAAGTTGTGACTAACTCCCTGTTCCCTACAATAACTAATAAAGTAAGCATTATCAAATTCAGTACCATGGTCTGATCTTACCGAGACCAGCTTGTGAGAGAGCTGGTTCTCCACTTGCTTCACCAATGTTACCCATTCATCGAACATTTCATCTTTTGAATGTAGCATTATTACTCAAGTGTACCTGGAATAATCATCAACCATAACACAGTCATATCTATGACCTCTTCGACTTTGTATTCTCATGGGACCACACAAATCAATGTGTACAAGTTCGAAGGGTCTACTGGTACTCAAAACAGTTTTAGGCTTAAAAGAGATTTTGACCTGTTTCCCCTTAACACATTCTGAACAAACTTTATCTGCCTCATAAGTGATGTTAGGAAGTCCTACCACCAAATCACGAGACCTTAATTTGTTCAAAAGTGTCAAGCTAGCATGTCCAAATCTCTTATGCCAAATCCATTGGTTATTATCAGAAACAGCTTTCAAACAAACAGACTTGTCTTGAGGAATTTTATCCAGAAAGGTGATGTAAACATCATGCTTCCTGGTTCCCTCACATACAAGTTCGCCTGTTTGAGAATTAACTATATGACAAAGATTAGCTTGAAACTCAACTCTATTACCTTTATCACATAATTGAGAAATACTTAAGAGATTATGTTATAAGCCCTCAACATAATATACATCATCAATTGCATTTGAAAGTGTCTTACCTACCTTACCTAAACCAGTGATGGTTCCCTTGCTGTTATCTCCAAAGGTGACACTTCCACCGTCAAAGGCTACTAGTGAAAGGAATTGACTTTTATCCCCGAACATGTGTCTTGAGCAACCACTGTCCAAATACCAATAGGTATCTCCTTTCACTTTAGCCTGCAAGAACAAATCAAACATTAGTTTTAGGAACCCAAACATGTTTGGGTCCCTTTTCAACGACATTAGGCTCTTGTTGGTCTTTTCTTCTCCAGACCCACTTCACATGTTTATTGTTCTTATTCTCACTATTCTTCTTAGCAGGACACTCATGTATCTTATGCCCATTCATTCCACAATGATAACAAACATGCATCTCTTTAGTCATTACATACTTACCTCTTTTGAATTCTTTAACCCACGTGGTTTCCCTGGGGGACCAGTTAGTCCTGGTTCTCTGTCTAGTATATCCAAGACCAACCCTTCCTTTGTAACTTTTAAATCAAATTAAAGAATTCAAAGTTTCCTGTGCAGTCAATAATTTTTCAACATGTCTATGACTATCGTGAAGTTCTTTCTCTCTGGTTTTAAGATTCTTAATCAACAATTCGTTTTTATCTTTTAGAAAATCAAAATCACTTTTTAAGGATTCAAGTTGTAAATTAAGATTCAAAACCATAGGATCAATAGTCATGTCAACAATTACTGATTGCTTATCTTTTTTCAGTTTATGAATCTCAGCATGTAAATCACAAATAGTACCTTCATACTCATCTATTACATCACTAATCTTAACACTGGTACCTGTAGGGGAAACGGTGAACTGAACAGCCTTAAGTGAAACAAATTCTTTGTGTATTTCTTCTAAGTTGTGAGCCAATATTTCAAAGGCTTTCAACAAGGAAGTTCTACTACAGGAATTTGCTTTACCTATAGCTACTGAAAAATTAAGAGATTCACTAGCAATTGATAAGTCTCTGGGGAGCCAGGAGGTCAGATCTTCCTCATCATCACTAGGACAGTCAGATTTAGAAGACCTTTCCTTCTCCAGTTCCACCTTACACTTGTTCAATTCAACCTCTAGTTCAGCTACTTGATTTTTCAATTCAAAGCAAACTTCTTCTAGGTGATCACAACTAGCAACAGCAATTTCACATTCAACACGTTTTTCTTTAAGTTCTCTTTTGCCAGTTATGTAAGTTTCACCGAGTTTATAGCATTCATCTAATAAAGAGTCAATACATTCAAGCATATTATCTCTATCATATTCATGCATATCTTTCCTAACTTGTTCTAAGTTTACCTTGAGTTCGTGTAGCACATCCTTCTTTGCCATTAAGCATTTTCTGAATGTACTGGTTCCCCCTTTGGTTCCTGAGTTAGTGATGTTTCCCTGAATGTTTGTGAAGGCAGTCAAACAAACATCATAGTTAGGTGATTCCTCATCTTCATCAGACCCTGAATCAGAATCACCCCACATGGATGCTATCATTGCATTTTTAAAGGCCCGTTTATCTCCAGATTTGGATTGTTTGTCCTTCCACTTAGGACAATCTCGAATAAGATGTCCCTTTTCTCCACACTTGAAGCAACCTACAGAAGAAGAGTTAGATTTCTTAAAGTTCTTACCTTTGAAATTCTTCCTTTGATCATGAAGAGTTCTTTCAAATCTTTTAGCAATCATGCCAATCTCATCTTCTTCTTCTTCTACTGTTCCCTTAAGAGTTATTCCTCTGGCTGGTTCCTTCTCAGACTTAGAATCAATCAGCATTTCATGAGTCATGAGGGAACCAATCAGTTGTTCCAGAGATAGAGTTGACAAATCCTTTGCCTCATATATTGCTGTTACCTTGGATGTCCATGCATTTGTCAAACTGCGTAAAACTTTTCTCACAAGATCCTCATCAGAAAAGTTCTTACCAAGAGATATAAGATCATTAATTATTGTTATAAATCTACGAAAACAGTCATTAATCTTTTCATTTTTATTCATATCAAACAATTCATACTTAGACATAAATAAATCAATTTTGGACCTTTTTACCTCGCTGGTTCCCTCAAAAGCAAGTTCGAGGGTATCCCAAATCTCTTTTGCATTGCTGCAACCTGAGATCCAGTTTGTTTCAGTCTCACCTATAGCCTGTTGTAGAATTGACATTGCCTTGGCGTTTGATGCGTGCATAAATGTGAACGACGAGCATGTTGAAGAATTATTCCAAGAAAGTCAAGAAAGCATGAATCTATACTTGGAAGCTTCCTCAATAGGTCAAACTTACTATCGGGGGCATCAAGACAAAGCCACGCTTTGTATGGTGGCGTTCTTGGGAGTTCTTGAAGCTTCTTGATAGTTCTTTAAGGTTTCTTTAAAAGCTTTCTTAGATTTTGGTCTACAAGTTTTTACCTTTCACTTGAAAGGGTTTTTCTTGGTTTAGACCTTAGGTTTCTTTATGTTCTTAATTATTTTTGTACGTGTGCGTAGTTAATTAAGTTGGAGAATCGTGTAACGTTACTTGGCGCACAAGGTTAAGTTAGGTTTCCTATTTCAAGAGGGATTCCTACTCAAAATTGAAAGTGGCGGCTGCTTGGAGATCAAGGCAAAGTGGAAGACTTTTACTCAAGCTAGAACTCTAATGTGTTTAGAAAAAGTAGGAGTTTTACTCAAGCTAGAACTCTAATGTGTTTAGAAAAAGTAGGAGTTTTACTCAAGTTAGAACTCTAATATGCTTAGGAAGAGAAGGAGTTTTATTCTAGTTAGAGTTCTAATAGTCTTAGGAAAGGATTGCTATAAATACTCCATGTAATTCACGAATTCATTCATTCATTCAGATTTTGAGCAATACAAAAAACACATTTATTTTGAGTGATATTTTGGTTGGATTACCTAAATATTTCTTTGGCTAACTTGCGAGTTGGTTGCTGTTTTGGGTGTTTTAGTTAAAACATTCATTGGTTTGATTAATTAAGTGGACTCTTAATTAATTAAACTCAGTTCTTGCCTAGTTCTTGGTGATTTATCTGTATAGGACGAAGCTTAGAACATATCCTTGTGATAACTTGGTTTTCGGATCAAGAATCACATCATCGTGGTATCAGAGCTGTTGGTGACGTTTGGCTTGGAATTTTTGGCTGAAATTTTGTGGGAGGATTTAGAAAACGTAGATCAACATTGTGTCAAAATTTCGTGTCAATCGGACGCGTAACGAAGTCTGTGCAACCTCAAACTTTTGAGATTGTTACACGGAGTTGCGATCTGGAGATCGGTTTTTATTTGCCTCAAGAATCAATCAAGATTCAATCTTTTAATCAAGATTTTTACATAAACTAACCTGGTTTGTGTAGGAGCAATGAGTGACGAAGAAATCCCAGGGATTCCAAGGGGTTTGAACCTTGATCAAGCGCATAACTTGCGAAGGGATCGTCAAATAGAGCGATTGTCACAACAATTGCAAGAAGTATTGGCTAGGCTTGACGAACGTGACAAAACTTCATCTTCAAGGAAGAACAAATCAGTTACAAGTTCTAGTTCAAGTGAAGATGAATATGAAAGGAGAAAAGCAAGTAGATCACGCCATAAAGATTCATCTTCAAGTGATGAACCTAGAAGGCATAGACGGAAGAACAAGGCCAAAGATGATGACCGAAATATAAGGTTAGATTTTCCGGAATTCAATGGTAGTATGCTAGACCCCGAAAAATATTTTGAGTGGGTTAGAAGAGCGGAAACACTCTTTGATTACAAGGAGTATGATGAACGAAAGAGGTGCAAACTTGCTGAATTAAAACTCACGGGTTATGCGAGTTTATGGTATGATAATCTCAAGAAAAAGAGACGCAAGGAGGGACGATCCAAGATCACTACTTGGACACAATTACAGAAATATATGAAGCGTCAATTTGTGCCCCATGAGTACGTGCAAGAAGTGTATCTCAAGATGCAGACTTTTAAGCAAGGAAATCAATCCGTGGAGGCTTATTTGTGTGAATTTGAGAAACTATGTTTATTGTGTGATTTAGAAGAAATTCTAGAGCACAAAATAGCACGTTTTATTGCAGGTTTGAACGAAAATGTTCAAGAGAAGATTGAATTGCACGAATACTATTCGTTTGAAGAAGTATGCAAGGCGGCCATTAAGGTTGAAAGACAATTCAAGGCCAAGAAGACCTCAAGTGTGAAGCCGTTCACACGCACGTTCACAAAGGCTAGTGACAAGCCTACCTTTGATAGGACTTCTTCTAATTCGTATGCTAAAGATAACAAACCCAGAAACGAAGCTAGCAAGAAGGTGACTGAAGATAGAAAATGTTTCAAATGTGGGAGTGTTGGCCATATAGCAAGCAATTGCTACTCAAAACGCACTATGACGGCTCAAGAATGGGAAGAAGAGAAAGCTAGGTGCGAGGGAAGTAGTGACATGGAGGTTGTGGTCGAGCAAGAACGTGATTTTGAAGAAGAGGAGGGTAGTGCCGAAGAGGTTGATGGTGAAACGCAAGGAAAGAGCTTGGTTCTAAGGAGAGCTCTTCACTCTAAACCTATGCCCGTTGAAGAGAATCAAAGAGAGAAAATCTTTTTAACAAGGTGCAAGGTGGAAGATCGATTGTGTGACGTAATAATAGACTCGGGAAGTTGCACAAATGTGGTGTCTACAACTTTGATCAACAAATTAGAGTGGCCTACAACCGATCACCCAAAACCTTACAAGCTACATTGGCTCAATGATGCTAGTGACGTAAAGGTAATGAAGCGAGCCCTAATCACCTTTTCAATTGGCAAATATCATGATAAAGTTTTATGTGATGTATGCCCCATGGATGCTTGTCATATCTTATTGGGTAGACCATGGCAATATGATAGATTTGTCAAGTTTAATGGTAGGACAAATGTGTATATAATTCGAAAAGGAAAGGGGGAAAAATCATATGCATTGAAACCACTTGTTGATCATAGAATTAACCCTAGTTCGAAAGGTGCATATTTAATTGGGGAAAAGGAGTTGGAGAAAGAGATCAACAATAACAATATGGTATATATTATGGTGGCTAACAATGTGCAAGTGAATGAAAGTAAACAAGAAAAGAGGCCCGTGGAATTAGAAGTGGTATTGCAAGAGTATTGTGATGTTTTTCCTAGTGAATTACCACCGAGATTACCACCAATTCGTGGTATTGAACATCAAATTGATCTTATTCCGGGAGCTCCACTACCTAACAAGGCAGCATATAGAAGTAATCTAGAAGAAACAAAGGAAATACAACGTCAAATAGAGGAATTGATGCAAAGAGGCTACGTGAAAGAGAGTATGAGCCCCTATGCCGTGCCTGCATTGCTAGTTCCAAAAAAAGATGGGAGTTGGCGTATGTGCATTGATAGTAGGAGTGTGAACAACATAACCATCAAGTATAGATTTCCTATACCTAGACTTGATGATTTGTTAGACGAATTGCATGGTTCAAAGCTATTTTCCAAGATTGATCTTATGAGTGGCTATCATCAAATACGCATGAGGGAAGGAGATGAATGGAAGACGGCTTTCAAGACTAAAGTGGGGTTGTACGAGTGGTTAGTCATGCCTTTTGGTCTAACCAATGCGCCTAGTACATTTATGAGATTGATGAACGAGGTGTTAAAACCATTTCTTGGAAAGTTCGTAGTTGTTTACTTGGATGACATATTGATTTATTCTGAAAATTTCAATGATCATCTAATGCATTTGGGAAGCGTTTTTGAGGAAGACGTGTCTATGGATTTTATTGTTGGTTTGCCAAGGACTCAAAGAGTAAAGGACTCAATCATGGTTGTAGTGGATCGATTTTCCAAGATGGCTCATTTCATACCTTGTCACAAAGTGGACGATGCTATGAAAGTGGCGGAATTGTATTTCAAGGAAGTGGTGAGACTACATGGGTTGCCGAACAGTATTGTGAGTGATCGTGATACAAATTTCATGAGTTTCTTTTGGAAATCACTATGGAAGTTGGTGGGAACGAAGCTGTTATTTAGTACATCATATCACCCGCAAACGGACGGACAAACGGAGGTAACAAATCGAACTCTTGGTGTGCTTTTACGTGGACTAGTGAGCAAAACACAAAAAGATTGGGATATTAAGCTTGCTCATGCCGAGTTTGCTTACAATAGATCACCTACTTATGCCACAAAACACACGCCATTTGAAGTTGTTTATGGTGTCAATCCAAGAATGCCCATTGATTTGATTGAAATTCCAAAAGGGGAATTAATTCATAAGGATGCCGAGGCTAAGATCAAGTACATGATGAAGCTACACGCACAAGTTAGAGCTAGGATTGAACGTGTCAATGAACTCTACAAAGCACGAGCTAACAAGAACAAAAAGCCACAAAGTTTTGAAGTTGGCGACTTGGTGTGGCTACACTTGAGAAAAGAAAGATTTCCTAGCAAACGAAAGAATAAATTGATGCCAAGAAGTGAGGGGTCGTTCAAGATTATTGAGAAGATCAATGAGAATGCATATAAGCTTGAATTGCCGGGAGAATATGGTGTAAGCGCAACATTTAATGTTGGGGATTTGGTGAAGTATTTGCCAGATGATGCTATTGAAGATTTGAGGGCAAATTCTTTTGAAGAAGGGGAGGATGATGCGTGCATAAATGTGAACGACGAGCATGTTGAAGAATTATTCCAAGAAAGTCAAGAAAGCATGAATCTATACTTGGAAGCTTCCTCAATAGGTCAAACTTACTATCGGGGGCATCAAGACAAAGCCACGCTTTGTATGGTGGCGTTCTTGGGAGTTCTTGAAGCTTCTTGATAGTTCTTTAAGGTTTCTTTAAAAGCTTTCTTAGATTTTGGTCTACAAGTTTTTACCTTTCACTTGAAAGGGTTTTTCTTGGTTTAGACCTTAGGTTTCTTTATGTTCTTAATTATTTTTGTACGTGTGCGTAGTTAATTAAGTTGGAGAATCGTGTAACGTTACTTGGCGCACAAGGTTAAGTTAGGTTTCCTATTTCAAGAGGGATTCCTACTCAAAATTGAAAGTGGCGGCTGCTTGGAGATCAAGGCAAAGTGGAAGACTTTTACTCAAGCTAGAACTCTAATGTGTTTAGAAAAAGTAGGAGTTTTACTCAAGCTAGAACTCTAATGTGTTTAGAAAAAGTAGGAGTTTTACTCAAGTTAGAACTCTAATATGCTTAGGAAGAGAAGGAGTTTTATTCTAGTTAGAGTTCTAATAGTCTTAGGAAAGGATTGCTATAAATACTCCATGTAATTCACGAATTCATTCATTCATTCAGATTTTGAGCAATACAAAAAACACATTTATTTTGAGTGATATTTTGGTTGGATTACCTAAATATTTCTTTGGCTAACTTGCGAGTTGGTTGCTGTTTTGGGTGTTTTAGTTAAAACATTCATTGGTTTGATTAATTAAGTGGACTCTTAATTAATTAAACTCAGTTCTTGCCTAGTTCTTGGTGATTTATCTGTATAGGACGAAGCTTAGAACATATCCTTGTGATAACTTGGTTTTCGGATCAAGAATCACATCAGCGTTCTTCTCCAGCAGTTTATAATCAGCAGTAACTAGTTCACTATCTTTCTTTGGAATCCTGTTTCCCTCTTCATCTGTCTTGAAAATGATGTTGGGACCATTTTTGACAACTAGCCCACATTCATAATCAATTCCCATGATCACATTCTTGATCTTGTTTTTCCACCAAGCATAGTTGTTACCGTTGAACTTTGGTGTCTTATTGTCGTAGCCCATAGCGTTCAATTCATGAGTACTCATACTTGACTTCTCTACATGTTACTCTTATAAGAAGCCTAGGCTCTGATACCAATTGAAGGTTTTAGAGCACTCAAGAGGGGGGGTGAATTGAGTGTTAAATATTCTTGGCCTATTTTTCTTACTTTTTCGATCTGTGAGAGGAACCAGTTGTGCTGGTTCCTATTAGCAGCGGAATGTATGTAGAGCAATAAAGGAAGACACACAATTTAACGAGGTTTAGCCAACTCAGGCCTACGTCCTCCTACTCTATGCTCTTTTATTAATCTACTTCGAAAAATAAAGAACACAGACACTCAATTGTTTCCCTACTCTGGGAACCAGTTCACTCCACACTCTACTCCGAGTGTGCACTCGACTTACACTCGTAAGCCCTTTTGTGTTTGAACTCACAAACACTCTCCCAGCCTATCAACCCCTCTGTTGAAGGCTCTTTATAGAATCAAACTCTCCTTTGATCTTGCTTCTAAAAGCTAATATGAGAGAAAAAATATAAGTTCTAATGGTGCTCTTGTATATGACTTAATGAAAGGTTTCTGTGCTTAAGTGTGTATAATGCTCTCTAGAGATAAACTCAGTTTTTTCACGTGAGAGACTTATGGAACTAGGTTGATTAGATGAGTTTATATATGTGATTACAAAAACCCTAGCTTTCCTAAAATCACATAATCTTTTGAGCTGTCATCTTATGTGAGTTTAGGAAAGTATTTATCTTATTTGACTTAATCATATAGATAGAATCAAATAAGGTAAATACTCCTAGTTTTTAGGTAACCAATATATTCTCATCTAATCTACCAGCTGCTTAATATATTTTCCAAAATAATTCTTAGAAACTATTTTTACAAAATCTTTTCAAAAATACGCAGCTTGATATTCCATTCAGTAAACCTGGTTCCCTGAACCTGGTTCCCTGAATTAAGTATGTTATGAATTATGTTCCAGCTTTGTACCAGAATTCATAACATGACTTATCACACTTAAAACACTTATATCACCTACTCATATAAGTCATACTACGGAGCACATTACATGAAAAACTAGATTAACGGTAAAGTACAAATATTCTTCTTTTCATGTAATCTACATGACTTGAATCTTCCTTGGATGCTTCATCTTGAGCAAAGTATCTTTCTTCGAATGTCTTCGAAAGGCTTCTATGCTCCAAGTTTTGGAATCAGCTTAACTACTGCACATATAACATGGTTAACATGCACTAGATAATATGTGACTGCTTTACAGCATAGCAGTCAAGGAGACAGTTCCAACTACTTGTGACCTGTTTCCTGTAACTGTTTGTCATCATTCAAAACATCAAAACTTAAGGAACTCAACACAGCGGCACTTACAGCAAGCAAGAGAAGGAAGATGCTGCCTTAGCCGCTGCTAGCGGCTAAATAGCAGCTGGCAGCGGGTCTTCCAGAATTTTGCAACTTCAGTGTTTTCTAGCGGCATTTTCATTAAGTAAACTCTTGTTTTGGGCCGTCTTAGGTTAGGCATCTGTAGTTTAGGTTAGTTAGGGGAGGTACCTATAAATAATGATTGTAATCTAGGGTTTTTGGAGGACTTTGAGATTGGAGAAAAAGCTTAGGTTTGAATTTCTTCTTTGCTCTTTGGTGGAGAAGAACTCTATGGAAGCTTAATCTACATATTCTTGGTTAAATATTGAAGCTTTTGACTGTAAGTTAAGAGATTTCTCTTCTATTAATATATATTGAATGTTTACTATTCTCTTGTGTTATTTCATGATTTGCTTGAATCAAATACTAGGTTTGGTTATTTGGATTCGCTTGCATCTATTTAATTTTACCAAAGTAGTGACTTTAGGTTATTAATGCATGCTTTATGATTGATAACTTGGAGAGAGAATAGTATTATTGAGGAAATTAGATCGCTTGTGTTAATTTCATCAATCCTTGTTGATTTCTTTGCTTGATTGCTTCTTGTGAATGATTTAGAGTGCTTATCTTGAGTTGTTCACTAGAAAGGGTTAGAAAGGAACGCTTTGTTATTTCTAGCTAATTCATGAGAATATAGAATTTTGGAATTCTACAACATGGTGTTCAATGGTGTTAATTGAGGAGACTTCTATGATTAACTTGTAGTTTATAAGTGGATTTCAACTAACCAAGATTGCTCTTTTCACTGATTTGTCATTTAACTAGTTTCAGTTATAATTAGGTTATTAAATCTATCTTGCTATTGCAAACCCCCATCTTTATTTAGTTTATTGTTTTGTTAAGATAATTTTATATAGATTTTCAGTTATTAAGTATCTCTTCTCCGTGGATACGAACTTGACTTCCCTAGCTACATTCATTTGAAGTTAGATAAGTTTTGATTTTGTTTGGTAGCCTACGACAAGGCACACCATATATGAAAGACACATTTAAATAGTCTCATAGTTCAAGCGGTAGGGTAACCCAATATATTAATTTTTAATACAAAATCTTTAGTACAGTGGGGACCTATTAACCATATTAAAGTAGAAAACCTTGTAAAATCAAATTTGTTAAAGTGTAGGGGATTTTAATTGCATAAAAGGGTGACGATTGTATTATTATATAGTATACCAACATTTTCTTGTGACCATATTTCTGTCATTATCAACTATAATCAATGGGTGGATTTTGTTTTATTGAGGGGTAATTTTTATTAGATTAAGTAATAATTTTCTTAGGCCACACAATATTTTATTGTATCTTAATACATACAAAATCTTTTAAAATTTTAATTCAATTGCAATGTTGATATTAATCCCCCAAATCATAATTTATATATAGGCTAACCGCCAAAAAATCAAACAAATAGCTACTGGTAGAGAGAACTTTCCCAAAAACTTGAATAACATATAAACCATAAAAAAAAAAAAATCAATTCCCCATGCTATAAAAAGAGTAATCAAGAATTACTTTGTCAAACAAGGTTAATTAAAAAGTTGTAAGCTGTAATCCCTTTAAAACGAGAAACGGCCAGAATTAAAATTCCAACATGAAAGAAAGACACGGGCGGACAGACAGACAGACAGTCAGACAGAAGGAAAGCGTGAAGGTTACGAAGCTACAAAGTACATAAAACAAATCCATCTCCCTGCATAACGCTACCCTGCAAGATACTGCTGCAACCCACCCAGTTTTTGCACCCACATTTGTTCGGTCGGAATCCGGTAGAGTTCATCTCAGCCGGATTTCGCCCGTCTTTCCGCTCCTCAATCCAGTTCAATTGTAATTAATCGCCTCCAATTCAATTTCTATCGAATTTGAGAGAACATGAAGATGAAGGGATTGGGCGGTCTCATTGCATCATTCATTGCTGCTTCCACCTTCCCCCTATTCACATTCCCTTCCCATTTTCAGGTAATTATTAAATTTGATTCTGTTTAGGGTTTGTTCTTCAATTATATATATTTGTCATGGTTTGATGAATTTTTGGGTTTCACTTAAACGCAGGAAAATCCGGGTTGCGGATCGCAATCTTCTCCCATTGGGAAGGAGAAATTTTCTCCGAGGTTTGACGGTTTAAGGTTTATTGAAACCTTGATTACTGCTCATCGATGAAACCCTAAGTTTCAACGTATCGAGATTCGATGGAATGAGGTGGTTAATTGAGTGGATTAATATCAATTTTGTCAAATGATGTGAAAAGTAGCTGCTCTAATTTGATCTTTTTTAGGTGGAATCTAATTTTGATTTGTGAGATTTTAATGGGGCTTGCCTCTATTTATGTTCAATCTGTTGTATCATACATTTTATTGGATATTGATCATTGAATTGAGTTGGTTGAATATTCTATTTTATCATGTGTTGTTGGAGTTATAATTCAATCAAGCAGCTTATGTTGGTAATTTATTAATGTATGTTAGATGGTTTTCTTCATCGAAAATGTATCAGTGTTTTGTTGTTTGTGATGTCTGGTCTTTTGTATAGCTTTGTGCTGCTGAGATGGCTGGGGTTTAATTCTTGCTGGTTAAGTGTTTAGCCATAGCTTTGTTTGGACCTGTGGAATGCTTCATTCATTGAAGGCGATCAGAACCTTGTACACCTTGGTGTACCTAGCCAAGGCGGCTCATGACTCTGTGTGTGTGTCGGGTGTTCCTTCTTCAAGGTACGCTATGGTGTATGAGAACATTTTGTATTTGGCAACATATGAGCTTTGAATCATTATGCTCATCTCTTTCATCTTGTAACGTCTCAAACTTGTAATGAATCATTGTCTTTGATATACTTTTGGCTGATGATATGATAAAAGAAGGGACATACAAGTTTGTTCTGGATCCGTTGATCATTTGTCTTATGAAGAGAGGGGAAAGTGTTGGTTGGGATTTTTGAGAAGATCAAAGAATGATGAAGATATCTTGAATTTGGAGTTGGACATGTGAAAGGTCTAGATTAGAGACGCTCTGGGAAGTATAAATTTACAATTTCGTTGCTTAAAGTTGGGCAGTGCTAATCTAGCGGCTGGCCCAATGCTTTGATCTTCTAGTAGACTATTTACATCCTATCTATAAATTGTGGTCATGTTCTGATTTTTTAATTTTGTGTTTACTTCAGGATGATTATCCTTCATTTATCAAGGACCACTAATCTGGAATGTTTTGAACTTTTGATGATTTTGAGCTGCTTTATAGCTGTGTTTGATGTGTATTCCTACATTATAGGGGCATTTTAAGGGTAACAGGTATTTTCGTTACTGAATTTTGATAGGGTTAGAGGAGGAATTATTGAAATAAGGTTGGTCTTTTCTGCAACATCATAATCACAGGGGTTTGGTTTCCTGTAACTGATGTTGCAAAGCGTTTTGTATGAACGGCCCTAGATATTTTGGTCTGTATTGAGTCCATGCCAAAGGACTTGTGTTGGGTCAAGCATCGTGCGTTTTGTTACAGGGGTGGTAGATGGCTATTTCTCATGTGAAGTCAAATCATGAGGGTTGGTTGTGGGATATTCATGGCATATGTTACATGAAGTCTACGAGTTTAGTTCTTTCTTCAAGTTTAAGGTGGAGAGGGACGGAAGGACCTTAAATATTTGGAGACCATCTACATCAATGCTGCCTAATTTACGGTCTAAGCTGACGGTGAAATACAATGAAAGTAAGTTCAATGGAAGTCGAGAGTTACATTTTATTTAATCGGTGATTTACCTACAAGTACATACCTATAATTGAAATGTATTTGTTTTGATAAGTTTTTGGAAAAATAGATTTTGAAATGTCCATCTTTGCTCAGTGTTTCTTAACGATCCAAATGTTGAGTTATCTCAGAAAAATATAGACTTGATCAATAATGACCCGGCCTGCTAGGCTAACCCAACTCGGGCCGAAAAAATTAGGGTTTGGGCACCAAAAACCAACCCGAAATTAGTGTTTGAGTCAGTTAATTTTGGCCCGAAATTTTTCGGGATTGGTTTGGGTAATAATGCATAGCCCGAAACCCGACCCGATTGGCAAAATAAAATTTGAGACATGCGTATATGCATGCTACATAACGCAGGACATAGTGATACACTCTATCAGAGTTAGTATGCATGTTTATTTTGTAAAGTAGCATGGGCCATGCGTATAAGTATCATTGTTGCTTATGTTACCATACATTTTTCTTAGTTCCTAGCAATTAAGTTGCACTCACCAGTCAGTCATTCAATCACTAATAAGTAAAGGTGTAAGCTATTCAACTTCTTAAGACAAGTTGTCTTTTATATATTAAAAAAAATATAAGGCCTTCTAGAACATGAGCCAAATCAACAGAGTAATTTTTAGAGAGTATCACGAATATAATGTAGAGTATCATATCATAATTTGTAAAACTATAATGATGTTACTGTTTATAATGAAGTTGGTAAGCAAAACTTGCATCAATTAGCTATTGTCGGCATTCAAAATGGATATACTGAAAAAGTAATTAAATTCTCATTTGAAAAAAGAGAAAATGAAATCATATTGATTTATAAACTTTGTATAAGTGGGGGGCATGTTTCTCGATGTTAATTAAATTCTCTATTGAAAAAAGTATTCAGTTCTTAACTTATTATCAATTGTGTTTATAATGTGGTTATCATGAAGGTGGGGTGTTTTTGGTGGACGTTTTCATAATATATAATTTGGTGAGAGTTTTTTTTTAACATTCCTAAAACATATTTTAAAAAATCTATCTAAGGCCCACAAAGCCCGAAAAGCTCTATTTATATGGGATATAGGCAACAACTTTAGGCCCAAAAACAATCTTGTCCGAACCCGCCTCGAAGAATGGGTAGAAAACAAACCTTTTGGCTCGGCCCGAACCCGATCCGACACGCAATTTGATCACCTTTAGAAAAATACCACCTTTAACCCATGACTGTCTTTGACAGTACCCCTTCATAATTTACCTACAATCGTAGATGAATTGATGATTAGGCTTCAAGCCATGCATCCCATCATGGCCCACACAAGTTATTGTGCAACAGCTTTGCATGCTCTTCCAACCAACCCCATAGGAGGCTAGCCATCGTACCTAGCCGACCACACTCACCGACCTGGTCGTAAGTTACCGATGAACCACCCACCCTAACCCATCATCTTCCAAACACCATGTGACTATCTAAGCTCATTCCTTTCCCCAACCATTGCACAAGTTTTAGAGATAAACTTTGAGCAATTCTTGCAAGTTTGGGCCAAAAATAAAGCTAATTGTTCGCAGAATTTTTTCGATGGGAATTACAGCTATTGGGTTGTTTTCGGATCAGGTATTAAAACCCAAACACCCAGTAATGCTCTAGTCAATTTCTCGCAAACCAACTCACTTCTTATGCTCTTTCCCTTGACTTACACACCACCAAAGGATGACACTCGCCACTCTCTCACTCCAACACAATTCAAAGAATCCTAATTTAAGGGAGGTGTAAGTTCACTATTTCAAATAACAAGTAAAGCCAATTAAACACATGTTACACTCCAATCTGGCCCTAAACTGATCTATGTGCACATGAAGAACAAATTCCATAGTTTTGAGATTTTAAGCTAGGTTATGATCTATTAAGTTACCTCCTATGAATTCTATCTCAATATAAAAGTTGGAGTAGACTTTCTGCTGTTGGACACTTGGCCAGGCAACACGGTCAGGAATAGTTACCTAAGAAACGAGGGAAGGCGACGGTTATCAACTAAGTGTTCAAATAGGATTGTTGCGATACATTGAACTTGGACACCTGTATGAAGAAGCCCAATGGTTCTCAAAGTCTCTATTAAGTAGGCAGTTGCAAGATGGATGATTGTCATCAGCAATACACCTAAAGTAGTTACAAAAGGATCAACAACAAAATTTAGGTAAGAACAAATGGAGATGGGATAAGCACAACACACAAATAGGGAAAAGTGGTTACTTATGTTGACTGGGAACCAACAGGAGGATAAGAAGACCATGCAATATAAAAGAGTAATTATTTAATAAGGAAGGACATTTAGCTACATCACTCGAGCCTACTACTCAATACACAATGCTCTAAACTCACATTTATTTACATTTCTATTGTCCTTTATATTTTCATCCCATATTATATGTAATATGTAACACTTAAGGCTTAGCCCTTGACATAGTGAATTAGTGGCCTAAATCAGTCCCCGCGGTTTTTCTTGATTTGAGTTTTCCGCGTCACCAAGTCGTTGTATCATTTACATTTTGTTCTTCCTTTACATATCGCTTGCTAATTTTACCTTCATGTAACATAGTTAGCTGTTTCACGTTCTGAACCTTAAATTGTCTTATGTTAGCAATTTTTTACAGAAACAATTGGCACCCCTCTGTGGGGGCAACAACTAGTTTAATATCATTCAACTCACCTACCAAATGGCTCAAAACTTGAACGTTGATAGCATGACCCAAGATGATTTAATCATTGCATTTGTGAAAGTTTAGACCAATTTAGAGAACTCCCAAAAGAAGGTGGTAGACCTATTGAGAGAGCAGATATAGACAAAGAATTCTATTGAGATCCTACAGAAGGAGCTAGAATTGGTTATGAGGACCTTGAAATACAGACTCACAGTAGAAACATCACCCCCGTTCCCTATCTAAAGGATTCTAGCACAAATGATGAGTACGAGCACTAGGAGGAAGAAGATATCCCCATACCCCAAGAAGAAGAGTAGGTGACGCAGACACCAAGGTCAAAGTTGGACCCTACAACAAGTAGGTTATCGTAGCTGGTGGTACAAAATTCTTAGATACTTAAGATGCTAAAGAGAGTTCCTGGGGCTCTACGCTAGTCAAATAAGAAAGAGAGGACGACTTTGAAGCCTTGGCATTTTCCCAGGAGATAAACAACGTGGTTGTACGAAAAAAGACTCGTCTTCCTAGCCTAGAACCCTCTCTATGATGGTACCACAAACCCATATGTGCACGTGGAAGCGCATTAAGCTAGAATCATTAACATGTGTTATCCAAAAGAATATCGTCACATCCTTATTTGCAAGTCGTTTGGCAGTTCCTTGACTGGCCTTGCTCTATCTTGGTTGACAGGTTTGAAATCGTTTTCCATTGGTTGTTTTCATGTTTTAGTTAACAAGTTTTATGCGCAATTTGACACAAGTTGACAGCTGAAGAAATAGACAAGCGACCTTTACCACATTGTCTAGAAGCAAGGGGACATAGTAGGAGAGTACTTCACCAAATTCTACAACGAGATGATCAACATCAATCACTGTGACTTGAGGGAGGCCATTGAAGCCTTCTAGTGGGGATTGATTCCTGACTTTAAGTTGTACACTAAATTGACCAAAAACCCCTGTGCTACTTTTAAAGATGTGAGGAATCAAGCGTTACCTCAAGTGCAACTAGAAGATGATAGAGCATCCAGAGGTTAGCTTAAAGCAGGGTACTAAGAATAGAAGGTTGTAGTTAATGGATAACGAACAACGTTCACACCTAGAAAGAATGACTTTTGGTTCAAGCCATATGATGCCAAGGGGAACATGAACGTCGTCCGCATAGGTAATTACCCTGACCTAAAAGAATACCAATTTAACACTAACACCTTGAGTGTAGTGAGCGCACTGTAGGGATTTGGGGCAGCCATTAGATGGCCATAGAAGAGTAACAAGCCAAATTACCAAAAAGATAAATCTCTTTGGTGCGAGTTCCATCGAGATCATGAGCATTAGATAAAAGGTTACATTTTATTGAATAAGAAGGTTGCTTTCTTGGAGAGTCAGTGCATTAAAGGTATGGGTCTCAGCTTAGAAGACGTCACCAAAAAGTCAATTGTCTTAGTAGGCTTCAGTGGAGAGTTGGTGCACACCTAGAGTGAAATTGAGTTGCTTGTATTTGCTAAAGGAGTAAAAAAAATAGTGTAAACATTAAATTTTGATCTTCTTATCCTATTAATCATTTACGGTGTTATTTGCTCTCACTCTGATTATGATATTAAGCGGATCATTTTTATAATAACATGAAAAGAAGTACAACCATTTTGAAGTTTGTTGACCATCAAAGAAGAATAAACCATTTAATATTGTTAAACTACTAATATAACCTTATCAAGACTCCCTATAATATATAAGATATGTATAACATTCAACAATATATTTTGTACTTAGTATTTTCTCTTTTTTTATTCCCTTTTCAAATAATAAAGGCCATACAAAATGAATTGGTATGAAACACCTCACATAGATGCTAATTTACCTTCCTTAATTTTTGATTAAATATGTCCTTCATTTTTATTAACAAAAATGGATACCTGAAAAAAGGGGGGGAAGTAATACTCTTTATTAATACACATGATTTTATTACAACGTACAAGAAAAATAAAAATCATGTGTAACATCCGACTAATTAACTACACCATACTTAAGTATAGCTAGCATCAACACCAATAATAAAACCACCAACACCATTAGCAGCACCATGTATAGCTTCATCATACGAATATTTTCTTCAAATCTAAAATCGTAAACTTGGTGTTGCTTGTTTTGGAACATGGTTTTTGAGAAAATTGGGGAAAATGAATGACTTTTAGTGAAGATAAAACGGAAGAAGATAAGGGTGTGTGATAAAAGGATAAGGCAAATCGCCTTTTTATAAAGAAATTATCCAGATAGTATAACTTAACCCTTCATAGTATATAAAGAAAAGATTAGATGTTTATACTCTTTTATAGTTTATATGTACACTTACAAAAAAAACTTATTTTGACAAAATAACTTACAACGATCCGGTTTTTAAAATAATTATGTTATAGAAAGTTTAAGATGGATCAAATAATTTGCCAATAATAAGAATAATAACTATAAAATAAAATAAAATAGAATAATAATAGTATTATAATTATGACAACTTTCTACCTAACTCGAGGTTCTACAAGTATATACAATCATTGAGTTTGTTTAGGACATAGGCATTATAATATAGGAGGAAATTGAGTAGAAGAACTTAATTTATTAGAAACATTAAAATAGGGAATAGTTTGTTGATTTTTAATAGATTTGATTGAATAGCTCAAGCTCAGAGGGAAGTGCAAATGGAGAGACATAGACATTACTAAGGAATCTGCCACAAATAAGAATATAGACTCCATAGTGTTGCTTATGTCAATATTTAAGGGTACAGTAAATAGGAAATAGGAATATTTGCTTAGCGTGTCACATAAATTGAAAAGGTACAATAAACACAAAAAGAGAGCTCCAACAAAAATTATCAAAGAAGATAAAAATAATAATAATAGTTCAACCACTAAAAGACAAACTAAAAAAAATAAACTTTTCAAAGGATTGTTCATTTCTCTTAACAAGCATATTCTTTTAAGGCTCATAATAAATAATTTTACTAACAGGATCCTTGCTTAGGAATTCCACCTGGACCCGCACAAGATCTAGGCTTGTCCAAAGAACGTCTTTAAATAGCAGGCAATCGCTTTCAACAACATTCTCCCCTTTCCTATCATCAGCAATACTTTCACCACGCACCAACACGCCTGAAAATCCCACTTATGAAAATGAATCGAGTTCACTCCAAGTTGAGCCTTTGAATGAACTAAAATGGTTGATGAAATAAATTCCCGATCGCCAAGATAGTATTAAGAGAATAGTGCTCGACCTAGTTAGACAAAGTGCCTAGGTAGGTCATCTCGGTTCAAAAGTCTCCCCACTTTATCTTGATGTTGAGAATAATGAAAAAGAATATAGCTCCAAGATCGAAGAAAAAGTGATGAAGATGAAGGAAGTTTTGAAAGGTATGAATCAACCTAAACCATGGATGGATATTCATGGATTGACCCTTTTCCCAAAGGCACGTCTTCCATATGGATTTAAAATGCGTTTTATCATTAAGCTCGACGGAACGGGGAGTCCCACTAATTTCCTAAAGCTCTATGTATGAGCAATGATTCCTTGGGGTATTGATGAACCTCTAATGGCCCAATTATTTGAACAATATCTAGATGGGGCAGCGACTCATTGGTATCTAAAGTTTGAAAACTCTAAAAAATCAACATGGCCTAATATTGTAAGAGAATTGATAACTGGTTTTTAGCGTCGTTTACTAAAAGACTAGTTATGCAAACAAAGTTTATACACCCTAATACTACTACAACTAGTGTAATGGTATGTCGGGGGTCGAACCTCAAGGACAAGGGATGTTAGTTTCTAGAATTGATGTAAAGCGTTTATTTGAGATGTGGTTGTTTGAACTACACTAATGACAGAAAAGTAACGCAAGAATATAAACGATGATAAATAGCAATGAAAGACAAACGGGGATATATTAGTTCCACCCTAGGAAAGACGATACAACTAGTAGATAATCTAGGTCAGGGGAAATTAATCAACAATCATTCAAGATACTCAAGATGATGAGAGGAAGTTTGTGACCCTATAAATCACATGAACAACCTATGATCGCCCTATGTCTCTTAAGGAGTGGCAGGACAAGATTCGAATAGAATATCAATCAAACAATCATCGATAATCTCAAACCCTAACCCTACACATGAAGAACAAGCCAACCTAGGGTTTCACCAATCAAACCCCTAATAGAACTACTCATGCATAGCCATAAATGAAGACATAATAACAACAAAAGTAATGAAATCAATAAAAGCGATAGACGAAAGCATTAAACAAAGTAGAGTTATAAAGGAAACGATAACTTATGTGAATGAAATTGCTTGAATGAAAGAAACTCTGAATCCAAAATACAATACTTGAAAAAGAGAGCAATGAAAGCTTTGAATCTAAACTAGTGCATGATTGAAATGGAAAAGAAATGAAAGTGATATTCCAAGTTGAGGCACAAGAGCTCTCAAAATAGTCATGAGGGTTTTACACAAAGAAAGGGGGTATTTATACCCTAAGGACATAAGGGGGTAAAACCCTAGAAAAACCTTTGAAGGCTGGCCTAAGAAAGAACCAATTTCTACGGAAATAAAGGCCATTCGGCTGAAGGGTATGTGGATTCGGCTGAATGGGTTGAGATTCGGCCGATGATGCCTTGATTCGCCCAAAACAGAAGGTCCGAGTAGAGTAAGAAAAAGCCTGTCCACCATTCGACCGAATGGTGCCTTGATTCGGCCGAATGGTCCTTGATTCGGCTGAATGGGAGTGGATTCGGCTATATCCAAGAGCTTGAGTTATATGCTTGAGTTCCTGTCTTCCATTCGACCGAATGGCTGTCAGATTCGGTCGAATCTTAGCCTGAATCTTGCTATACAACTTCTTCGAAGTGTCTACTGGCTTCTGAACTTCATGGGATCTTTGAGAGAGACTTAGAATGCGTGCTCAAGCTATGATACGCGCATCTAAACTCTTGATAAAAGTGTCAAAGCCTCGAACACATCACATTTTACCTTGAAATCATCAAAAGTACTTGAAATGACCTTAAAATAGCTCGAGGACAAGATCAAGGTAAAATCAAATGTAATGTGTATAAAATCAATCTATAACCGTGAGACTCGACACTAAAATGGGGTTGTAAACGTGCTCTAAAACGAGCACATCAAGAACTCACTATGTAATACCAATATAACGAAGAACTTTATATAACAAGAAGAGATCAGGAAACCACCTCCCAAAACATGAATGAAACCTTTTCAGTCTTCATAACGAAATAAAGAAACAAGGCATCAAAGATAAAATAGGCTGAATGAAGAGGAGTAGCTATAAATGATCATCAAAAATATTCTCCCTGTTTTCCAAAGGCAAATGGTATATCAATATTTCCTTTCTTTCAAAGCTCTCATTTTCATCGGATCCTTGGTGGAGGATGCCATAAAAAGTGAGATATAGAAAAGGATAAAATCAGTAGCAATAGTACTACGTAAAATCCAAGATTTGGAAATAATAAGAGAGTAACCAATAATGATTCAACACTTCCAAAGATTGCTAATATGATCCATAGTATTGGCATGGGTCCAACCTTTCAACTTAGGCCTCAAAGGAACTTCACTTCCTTAAACATGACTTATGCCTAAGCTTTCTCCGAATTAAAGAAAGCTAATCTTATTCAACCATTAAATCTACAAACTCCTCTAAGGAATCCTCCTCCAAACTACAATCCAAATAATCACTATGAGTTCCACCAAGGACATGGGAATAATATTGAAAATTTCAAGGCCTTCAAGCATAAGATCCAAGATTTGGTTGATTAAGGAAAACTTTCAGTGGCATGATCTTCCAATGAACTACAAAATCCTCAACCAAGCATAACAAACAACCTTGTTCTAATTCACCAACCTAGTGCACTTATAAATGCCATTTTGATAACTGGCTTTTAGGTCGTTAACTAAAAGACTAGTTATGCAAACAAAATTTATACCAACCTACGAACTATACGAGTATAGTGGAGTAGGGGGTCGAACCACGAGGACAAAGGATATCAAGACTTTAATACTTAACACGACCGGACTATTTGGATTTGGAAAACAACTAAAAATAATAACAAGAATATAGATAACGAGACAAATCAAATAGAGAAAAACGGGGACAAGATTAGATCCACCCTAGGAATGAAGCTTTCAAAATCGAACACGATAGGTTAGAGAAAATCTAAAAATAACTAGCATGGACATCCAAGAATACGAGAGGAAGTTGGTGATTCCACAAATCACAACGAATGACCTATAATCGCCCTATGTCTCCAAAGGAGTGGCAAGACAAGATTCGCATCGGATTTCGAAACTACTTATTATCATCATTCCTACAACCTTAGGCAATAAAGATCATAGCTTTTCCTAGGGTTTCACCAATCAAAACCCCTAAAAGAACTATTCACACTTATTCATGCTCAACAACATAATTATATTCAATAAAGCAAATGAAACGAACATGAAGGAAATTAACGAGAACGAAAGAAAATCACAAATTATGCTAATAAATGATAAACATAGAATTAAACATGGAATGAAATAAAGTGAATGAATTAAAAGCAAAGGAAAAGATTAGTACTCACAAAATCTTCAATGTATTATCCACGAACTGAATTTGAATGACAAAATCCAGAACTCAGAGTACAAATGTTGAGAAAACTGAAAACCGAAATCTAAAACTAAAATAATTTGGAGGCTAACAAAACTAAAAGGGCATAAAAATATAAAAACCTAGCTGCCCTCCTGTCATCAGAGAGAGGGGTATTTATAACAAAACATGAAAGGACTATGAAAACCCTAAAATGCCTATGGGCTGGCCCTAAAAAGAAGTAGTTGTTCCAGAGAAAACATTGTCATTCGACCAAATTCAAGTCCCATTCGGCCGAATACAGCCCCATTCGCCCGAATGCATTTCCATTTGCCCATTCCAAAGGCTCCAAAGAATCGATCTCTGTCCATCATTCGCCCGATTGTATGGTATGATTCGGCCGAATGGAAGCTCATTCGCCCGAATGAGTTCCATTTGGCCTTCCCAGTGGAAATGATTAAACTACTATGAAGTCTGCCTTTCATTCGACCGAATGTGTCTCAGATTCAGTCTAATCTGCACTATTCGACCGAATGTGTATCAGATTCGGTCGAATATGAGACCATACATTCCTCTTTTCACTTCTTTCCTTTTGCACTTCGTGTTATCTTCATGAGTGACTTGAAACATTTTCCCAAGCTACGAAACACGTGTCAAAGGCTCGAATGCATCACATTTCACCTCGAAATCATCAAAAATACCTGAAATAAACTTAAGACAACTCGAAGAAAAGATCAAGGTGAAATCAAGCATAATATGCATAAAACCAATATAAAACTATGAGACTTGACACTAAAATGAGGTAGTAAACGTGCTTGATAACCGGTATTTTAGGTCGTTAACTAAAAGACAGGTTATGCAAACAGTTTTAATTCCAACCTACAAACTATATGAGTATAGTGGAGTAGGGGGGTCGAACCACGAAGACAAGGTATATCAAGACTCTAACTTTTAACACAACCGAACTATTTGGAGTTGGAAATTCAATTAAAACTAATAACCAGAAGATGGATGACGATAAATCACGAAATAAAGAAAGTAGAGAGAAACAGGGACAAGATTGGATTCACACTAGGAATGAAGCTTTCAAAACCAAACATGATAGATTAGAGAAAATCTGATAATAACTAGCATGGACACCCAAGAATACGAGAGGAAGTTGGTGATTCCACAAACCACAACGAATGACCCTATAATCGCCCTATGTCTCCAAAGGAGTGGCAGGACAAGATTCGCATCGGATTCCGAAACTATTTATTACCATTGTTTCTACAACCTTAAGCAATAAAGATCATAGCTTTCCTAGGGTTTCACCAATCAAAACCCCTAAAGGAATTACTCACACATATTCATGCTTAAAGACGTAAAGGTATTCAACGATGCAAAAGAAACAAACATGGAATGAAATCATGAGAATGAAAACAAAATCAGAAATTATGCTAATAACCGACAAATATAGAACAAAGCATGCAACGAAATAAAGCAATTAATTAAGAGCAAAGGAATAGATTAAAACTTACAAAAGCTTTAATTTGATATCCACAAAAAGAATTCGAACTACAAAGCGTTGAGAAAACTGAAAACCGAAAGCTAAAACCAAAAGAATTTGAAGGTTAAAGAAAACTAAAAGTGCATAAAAGTATAAAACCTAGCTCTCCCCTCCTCTCATCAGAGGAAGGGGGTATTTATAACAAAAAAAGAAAAACCTACGAAAACCCTAAAATGCATAGGAGCCGACCCTAAAAAGAAGTCGTTGATTCGGACGAAAACACTGTCATTCGCCCGAATGTACGTCTTATTCGGCCGAATACAATCCCATTCGCCCGAATGGTCTTCCATTCGCTCATTCCAGAGGCGTCGAGGAATCGATCTCAATCAAGCATTCGGCCGAATAATGATGTTGATTTGGCCGAATGGAAGCTCATTCACCCGAATGAGTTCCATTCGGCTTTTCCAGTGGCAAGGCTCAAAATCTCTGAAGACTACCTCTCATTCGACCGAATGAGTCTCAGATTCGGTCAAATCTGAGACCATTCTTTCCTCTTTTTCTCTTCTCTCTTTTCTGAACTCTGTGGGATCTTCATGAGTGACTTGAAACACTTGCCCAAGCTATGATACGTGTGTCAAAGGATCGAATGCATCGCATTTCACCTTGAAATCATCAAAAGTACCTGAAATGAACTTAAGACAACTCGAAAACAAGATCAAGGTAAAATCAAGCAGAATATGCATAAAACCAATACAAAACTGCGAGACTTGACACTAAAACGAGGTAATATACGTGCTCTAAAATGAGCAAATCAGTGCTCTAAAACGAGCACATCAACTTCCCCCAAGCTAAATATTTGCTAGTCCCTAGCAAATGAAATAGAAAGGTGTCATAAAAGCGTTTGGCAAAACAGTCATAGGAACGAATGAAGAACAAGGAGAATGAAAATCAAGACAATGCAAGCCGTGCACGTGCAAAACTCTTCCCTAGCCATGGGTGTTTAAGTAGAATGGGAATAAAAGAGCATAATCAACATTTTACACCTACTCGGGATCACCAATCAAGCTACATCATAGTTCATTCCGCCCACTACCTAATAGGGTCGCAAGTCTACGCTCCCGAAGTTATTTCCCAAGAGATGTGGGAAATTTCTAATACGCTCATGTGTTTATATGGTATGTGTTTCGCTCAAAATCATCCGACTGAAGATGAGTCGGGAATTAAACACCTAAACAGGGAGAAATCTCGGGGATTGTGTCTTATCTACTTTCCAGCACTAATCTTACTAATTAGGTTAAGTCGAACAAGTTTGGAAAGGGGTTGCAATGTAGGCTCAGATCAAGGTAGGGTAGAATTTAGAAGTGTGGAGTTAAAGTAGAGGATAATAAGTGATCCAAGGAAATAAAACCGAGGAAGACTACACCTTCTGACAACCATGCCACTCCCAAAATTCCCAATAATGGACTCTAATACACTATGTCAACTTTATTCTCAATTTTTTCTTTTTTTTTCTTTTCTTTTTCTCTTTTTTTTTCTTTTTCTTTCTTTTTCTCTTTTTGTGCTTTTCAAGCTCTTTTTTTTTCTTTTTTTCTTTTTGAACTTTCCATGTGAATACTTCTTTGAAATATACTAAGACTAGTGTATGTAGTCAAATCACCCAATAATCACTTTCCCAAACCGAAATCCTATATTGCAATGCTACGAATACCAACTTCACTATGATCACATGACTATCCTCTAGGTAAAAAGAGGGGACATCTGGCTCATGTGGAGTTAGATAGCGTGGCTACAAAAATGAAGGTAAAGGAACAAATTTGGCTGAACCTAGAGTAAATTGATTTTCATGGTAAGCACTTTGGCTATGTAGCTTTAACTACAAACATGTTATCATCCCTAACCTTTAGAAAAGTAGACTATGCTGGAGGAGAACAGACACAATTCTTAAGATTCCCTAACTAACACTCAACAATATAGGACTTATAATAAAGTCCTAAAAGGCTCAATTCTCACTAGGTTAGTCGAAATACGCCTTAATAGGTAGTCATGGAAACCACATACCAAGCAAGATCAGATCCCCCAAGTTAAGTTAAAACAGTCTATAAACTCAGACCCAAAATAGGCACATGGCTAGGGAAATACGAGTTTGCATAAAATCAATGTAAAGTGCACAATAGAAGTTTGCATGCTTGTTTGGAGCATATGATGAAAAGAAGGGAGCATATGATGGAAAAAAGGGGGCATATGATGGAAAGAAGGGGATAACAAACACAAATATAACTAAATAAATAAATTTGGATTTTCAAGTGAGTAATCATAACAGTACGTAGGTGCAGCGGCATGTGGAACTTATTATACAAGCCCCTGAAAACAACACCACAAAGCAAAGCGCAAAACACAAAACAACACCAAGAAAATAGAACACAAAAACACAAAGCAATGCAAAACTACACAGCAATAAAACTGACAGCCAAGACCAAAGGACACGCGAATTAATAAGTAGTGGACTATGGATACCCCCCCCCCCCCCCCCAAGCTAGGGTGAAGCCATCCTCGGTGCCAAGTGAGGCCTTTAGGTCTACTACTACTTATCCCCTATAAATTCCTCATCATCCCCCTGGTCATCGTCCTCATTTGCCTCCTCCTCCCCACCCGTATAGTCCATCCCATAGTCATCTGAGGCTCTCCTAGGAGCCGGTGGGGTGAAGTTATTAAACCTACGCCTACCCACCCGTAACCGGTCAAACCCATGACTTAATGATATCTCGTTATAGTTGTCATGGCGAGGGTACCAGGAAGGGGTGGCCACGCTTTCGCCGACCATATGGGAGCGGTAGGCCATGTCATACCATGGGTAGTGTGCCCGCTCGAAGTTTTGCTTGAGGTGATCGAGTCGGGCGGTGTGGTGGGCTTGGGTGGTGAGGACCTGGTCAAGTCTTCTCTCTGTGCATCCTAGGGAGGACATAATATTGGATTCAGACTCATCATCTGAATCGTCATGGTTTGGTAAGACCAAGGTGGAAGCTCTAGGTCTGTCACGCATAGAAAGAGTGTGAGGGCGAGGAGGGGGTACAAGTGGGGGCTCGACAGCGCATCTCGGCACATCGCCATCTAAGAGAGACGAGGCCCTAAACTAGATTAGGGGAGGTAATTGAGGACAGGGAAGGGGGATGGTGCGGTCTTTTAAGTACCGCCATCACATGGGGTCAGTGAAAATAAAACCAGCCCGTACGAGGCATTGCTCGTGAAGGGTAATGGAACTAGCATATCTGTCACTGAATTCTATAGGATGTGGAATACGTGTCCCCCTAGACATAGGTCAGTGTTTACAGCTAGGGTAGCTGTGTTGTTTAAAAACTTCCACAGCGTCATTGGCAGGCTTAGTGCGGTGTCGTTGTGTGGTGCAAGGTAATGGTGCAGAATGTGCACTTCATGTGTTCTGACTAAGTGAGGGCTAGGGGAATGGAACAAAGTCTCCCTAGCAAATTTGAAAAACATACGCAAAACAGGGTGTTGTACATCGGAAGCATTAATATTTCTATTCGAATAAACAAGCCGGCCATCAATTTTAGGCCATAACTTAGAAACTCGAGAGTTGTCTGGTTATTTATCCAGAATAGGTTCATTATTGAAACCAAACACGGCACAAAATGCAGCATAATCTAGAAAATATGTTGCATTCCTTAACCTAAAAGACAAATGCAACCTACCTTCCCATTGACACGGGATTTAGGAATTAAGAAACTCATAAGTTAAGTACTTATGAGTTGGGTGCCACATGTTAATCTAGTTCTCTAACCCACATGTTGTTAGTAATGTAACAAATTGCTCATATAAACACATTCTTCGCAAAATAGAAATGTCTAAATAACGAGTGGGGTTAATTTTTCGTACCTTAAGCCTTTGGAAACGTTTATATTGCTCCAAAGATATGAAAACTACCGTCGAATGGTCCTCATCAAACCATAATTCCTGGCCGAGAAATCGTTGTTGGCCCTCCAGTTGTTGAGAACTGGTTTGTTGTTCTTCCTGTGCTACACCCAAAGAAGATCCTTCTCCAAGCTTTTTGGATCTCTTGAAGGGGTTTCTCATGGTTCTCCTTGGGCCCATAGTGATTGATGAGGATTGGGAAGGGAAATGAGAAGTTTGAGGGATGGCAAGTGAGTGAGGGAGCTCGGGCAATGTTTAGGGTTAAAGAAATTTTGTGGCGAAATCCCGTGGAAATGAGCTGATATTTATAAACCTCACCTTCCATTCAGCCGAATAGAGCATTCATTCGGTCGAATGACACCCCATTCGCCCGAATAGATGCCCTGTTTGGTCAAATGGAGAGCGCTATGAAGAATTCTTCACTCCCATTTGACCGAATTGATAACGTATTCGGTCAAATGGCACTCCATTCGCCCGAATGAATTCGGGGTTTCCAGGGGCGCCCAATATATACCTCTGTAGATCTATTCGGCCAAATGGGGGCCTCTATTTGGTCGAATGCAACCTATTTGCTTGAATTTAACTCTTCATTCGGCACTTTCAGAAACTTCTCCAAATTTTGATTAAGATCATGGTTAATGCTCATTCGGTCGAATGGGAATATCATTCAGCCAAATTGATAGCTATTTTGCAATTTCTTAGCTTAGAATAATGAAATCACTTGCCTTCTCAAAATCAATCATGGTATTATGATTATGTTTTATGAAAATCCAAATAAAACCGGGTTACCTCCCATAAGTGTTTTGTTTAACGTCGTTCATCTCGACGTAGCTCGGTTAATCTAAAATAACAAAAAAACAAAGACCAAAGTTAAACTAACTACTTAAAACTTAACAAAACATTAAAGAACGATGATTTGAAGTTAAGATACTCAATAAGTGCAGCACTTTATCCCCTACAAGGAACTCTCATTGGATGATACATTGGTCATGCCAACTCTTATTACGTTCCTTGTAGATATGCATGTTATGGAATGTGTCGAGCCGTAGTTCTTCCTATTCTCTTAATTGGGAGGCTCACTTCTCGCAGAATAAGGTAGGGTCCAAATTAAGGGTTTGGATCGCCCACCAAGACTTGCATTCCAATTCCACCGGTAGATGACAAGATTTTCCATACAATATCCGGAATGGGGTGGTGCCAATAGGGGTTTTCTAGCATGTACAATGGGCCCATAGAGAAACATCTAACTTCAGAGACCAATCTTTCCTGTTTGGGTTTACCACCTTTCCTAGAATTCTCTTAATTTCCCTATTGGCTACTTCCATCTATCCTTGAGTTTGGGGATGGTAGGGTGAACTGACTTTATGCACGACTCCATAATTTTTCAACAATTTGTTTAGTTTGTGCTTTACAAAGTGTGAACCCCCATCACTTATGACTATTTTGGGAACACCAAATCGAGGGAAGATTATGCTTTTAAAAAGCTTAATGACTACTTTGTGATCATTTGTAGGTGAGGCTATGGCCTCCACCCACTTAGACACATAATCAATCCCTACCAAAATATATTGGTTCCCATGAGATGAAACAAATGGGCCCATAAAGTCCATTCCCCAACAGTCAAACACTTCACACTCAAGGATGTAGTTATGAGGTATCTCATTCCTCATTAAGATATTGCCAACTTTTTGGCATCTCTCAAAGCTCTTCACAAAAGTTTCAACATCCTTATGTAATGTTGGCTAATAAAAACCCGCAGTGGCAACCTTAGCAGCAGTGTTCATTATACCATGGAGGCCGCCACACGCGTATAAATGACAGTGAGTTAGAATCTTGGAAACTTCCTCTTCAGTGACACAATGGCGGATTATGCCGTCAGCGTAGGCATGAAATAAATAGGGGTCATCCAAAAAGAAATTCCCGACTTTACGAAAGAAATCATTTTTCATAGCCCTTGATTCAAACTCTGGAAGTTTTCCACAAGCTAAATAATTCGCAATATCTACAAACCAAGGGGCTTTCCCAACTACTATTGCTGTCATCAGGGTTTCTTCAACCATTTCATCTTGGATAGGTAAGGAGTCAATATTAAGCTTGGGTAACCTAGACAAATGGTTAGCTACCACATTTTCACTACCCTTCCTATCTTTCAACTCAAAATCGAATTCTTATAATAGGCGCACCCAACATATCAACCTCGACTTTGCATCTCTCTTTGTCATTAAAAATTTTAGAGCCAAGTGATCAGTGAAAACTAAAACTTTTGAAAAAATTAGATACTGGCATAGTCTCTCAAAAGCATAGACTACCATCAACATTTCCTTTTTAGTTGTAGAGTAATTACACTGTGCTGGATCTAGTGTTTTACTGATAATACATATGATGTGGTGATTTCCTTCCTTTTTCTGCCCAAGGACAGCACCTATAGAGATATCACTGGCATCACACATCAATTCAAATGGCAAACTCCAATTAGGAGCTTGCACAATAGGCGCAGATATCAAAGCTTCCTTTAGCCTGTTAAAGGCATTAAGGCATCTCTCCTTAAAGTTAAAATCGACATCTTTTTGAAGCAATTCATTCAAGGGTTTTTCTAAAGTCAAAAATTCTAAGATGAGATGCCTATAGAATCCTGCATGTCTAAGAAAGGATCGTACTCCTGTAACTGAGGTAGGTATAGGAAGATTCCTTAACACATCAATTTTAGCAGGATCTACCTCTATGCCTTTGAAAGACACTTTGTGGCCTAGGACAATGCCTTCTTGAACTAAAAAGTGACATTTCTCCCAATTTAGTACCAGATTTGTTTCTTGACACCTTAATAAAACTTTCTTGAGATGTGTCAAGCAAGTGTCAAGAGAAGACCCTCTAACAGAAAAATCATCCATGAACACTTCCATGAAGTCCTCTAACATATCAGCAAATATAGTCGACATGCGCCTCTGGAATGTGGATGGAGCATTACATTAACCGAAGGGCATTCTCCTATAGGAAAAAGTCCCAAATGGACAAGTTAAAGTTGTTTTCTGTTGATCCTCGGGGTGGATTGGGATTTGAAAGAAACCCGAGTAACCATCTAGAAAACAATATCACTTGTGCCTGGCCAATCTTTCAAGCATCTCGTCGATGAAGGGTAAAGGAAAGTAATCCTTTCTTGTAGCCTTATTTAGTTTGCGATAATCAATGCAAACTCGCCATCTTGTGGTGGCTCTAGTGGGGATCATCTCTCCTCTGTCATTCTCGACAATGGTCATTCCTCCCATTTTCGAAACAACATGAACAGGGCTAACCCATATACTATATGAAATTGAGTAGATGATGCCGGCCTTGAGGAGTTTGAGGATTTTATCCTCAACTACCTCTTTCATGTTAGGGTTCAGCCTTCTTTATGGCTCAATGGAGGAGAAATGTTCATTATCAAGATGAATCCAGTGCATAACAAGGGATGGACTAATCCCTTTCAAATCACTTAGTGAATACCCGATGAAATCTCGATATTTCCTTAATAAAACAAGTAGTTTTTCCAACAAAATGTCATCGAGCTCAGAATTCACTATGACAGGGCTACCTTCATCATCATCAAGATAGGCATATTTTAGGCTAGGAGGTAAAGGTTTCAAAGTTACTTGGGGAGAAGGCTTAGGACTTTCCCCCTTATGGATAGTACCTTCCTAAACCTCACAAAGCTGCTCAAAATCTACTTCTTTGCTCTCATAATCCTGGGCTTTATCTAATTAGCCATCTAACTCTCATCTATTTTAAAGGTATCTTCATCATTCCTTTGATACCCAACCTCTATTTCCCTTTCCCTATGATAATCCTCACTCTCCCTATCATCTACTTCAAGGCGACAGACAAGTTCAACCATAGGCTTCTTTAAAAGAGGGGAGATTTTGAAGACTACCTTAACTTGGGCTACTTCTACCGTTATGGTGTCATCATGGCAATTAATAACTTCCCGAAGTGTTTTCAAAATGGCTTTCCCCAAGATAAGTGGAGCATAAGGGTCCTCTTCCATTTCCATTACTATAAAATCACAAGGGACCACTAGTTCTCCTACCTGAATAGGTATATCGTCAAGCCCTCTCCACATGGCACTTAATACTCCTATCTTCTAGTTGGATCCTTTTCCTTAAAGTTCTAAGGTTAAAGGGGAGCTTTTTGGCGATTGATAGAGGCATAAGACTAATCAAAGCCCCTAGATTGGCAAGGGCCCCTTTAGGATCAAGATTTCCCAACTTTACACGGAGGTTATAAGGACCGAGATCTCACTCCTTAATAGGCATTTTCCCTTGCAGTATGGAGCTAACTTGATGGGGGAGATGGATTACCTCTTCCTTAAGCTTTTTCTTGTTGGACAATAGGTCCTTCAAGAACTTAACATATTTTGTCATCTATGTCATAGCATCGAGGAATGGAATTTTCATCTCCATTTTTTGTAAATGTTCAAGAAACTTCTTGAACTTAGCATCAAGTTGCTTCTCAACTTTCCTATAGGGAAAAGAAAATGGGGGTGCATATAAGCATTCTATCCTTTTTCTCTCCTCAATCCTCTTCCTCCTCTCTTCCTCACTCTCTATTAGCTTCTTACTCCTTGTCTTATCATTTACGTCCTCCCCACCTCTTTCACTTTCAACTACTGACCCCTTACCTTATTCCTCCTCTTTTCCATCTTTATTCACTCTTGTCTCATCAGTCACCCATACCAAAGGTGCATCAACTGGATATGAAGGACCGTCATATTGAGTCCCTGATCTCGGGTGGATAGCTTTAGCAGTGTGTTGGTTTGGGTTTGGGTGCTAAGATGGAGGTTGTGTAGAGGGGTTAGGTTGAGGGTGAGATGGGAATAGTGGAGGGCAAGAGGATTAGCCATTTGGGCAAGTTGAGTTTCAAACAACTTTCGCTGAGCTTAAAAATGTTACATTTGTTGGATGAGAGTCTAAGTAATCTGAGTTAGGCTCTAGTTCTTCTGAGAAAGAGTTGTTACTTGGGAGGCTAAATGGTCATTGGTTGAGGTATGACCTTGTTGTGGTTGAGAAGCCACATGATGAGGTTTATTAGGCGGGAAAGGCAGGTTTGAACCATTTCTAGGTCCTTCATTAAACCCTGGGGGTCTATACACATTAGGCTTTGGTACATTCCCATTCATTTGGTTCCCTTGGAAACCTTGGTTGTTAAACCCACCTTGACCATTTCTCATATATCCCTATGGAAGTTACCTTGTTTTGATTTGAGTTAAAGGGAGGTTCATACGGTTGATTCGGGAAAGGTTGCTGCCCATACCCTACTCCTTGGCCCTGTCCACCATAGCTAAGGGTTGCTACATGATCAGGGTTATACCCATAATCGTCAACTGCAGAAATGTGCTCAGAGTGCAAACCACCACAAAAAAGATGTATCATGGTTAGTACCCCCACATATGGCACATGCAAAGTGCTTTTCACGCATTGGAGGGGTGTTCGAACTATTGGCTATGCTTAATTTAGACAATTTCTTATCTATGATTGCTTCTATCTTAGCACTAATGGTGTCCAAATTGGTTGTGTCTATCATCCCTCTAAGTAAACCCTGACTCCTAGTTCCTCCCCAAGCACTATTCTTAGCAACTTCCTCAATTTTTGCTTTTACCTGGGTGTAAGGAATTTTGGATAGTTGGTCACCTACTGCTGAGTCTAGAAGTGCTTTGGTGGAGTCATTAAGACCATTGTAAAAGAATGTGTTAAGATGGATTTCCTCGTACTCATGGTGGGGGCATGCTCTAATCATTCTTTTAAATCTACTCCAAGTAGCACTAAGGTTCTCATCATCCTCTTGGGTGAATGACGCAATTTTCTTACGCCAATCTTGCGTTCGAACCATAGGATAGAACCTTTCTAGAAATGCGGTTTTTAGTTGAGCCCAATTAACAATTGAATTGGGTTCTAATCATTTGTACCAATATTTGGCATCTCTCTCTAGACTCAAATGAAATAGGTGTCAGAAAATGCCTCTAAATGTTGAAGAGGACATCCACTCCTTAAGCCACTAAAGGGTGTTTCCTTAACCATTCTTGTGAACTAAGGGTGTATTTGGTATGGTGTAGTAGCAATAGGGAGCACTACACCTCCTTGGAACTCTTGTGAGCCAGGAGTTCCGAATTGACCAAACAATTGATATTCGTCGGCCATTATGGATGTGGATGAGTTTTGGACAGACTGTGACGTGTGTTTTGAAGGGCGTTGTCTACTTACACGTTGGATTTCAAGATTATAAGGTGTTTTGGCTAGTTTAACCTACGCGTGCTATGGGGCATGCAAATAGCAAAGTCAAAGACAACCACTAACAAAAAGAAAAACAAAAAACAGCAAACAGAAATGAAATGAAATAAAGTTATATCAAGAACAGAAAAGTCTAAATATTACGCCTTATCCCTAGCAACGACGCCATTTTGATAACCGACTTTTAGGTCGTTAACTAAAAGACTAGTTATGCAAACAAAATTTATACCAACTTATGAACTATAAGAGTATAGTGGAGTAAGTTGATGTGCTCGTTTTAGAGCACGTTTACTACCTCGTTTTAGTGTCAAGTCTCGTAGTTTTATATTGGTTTTATGCATATTATGCTTGATTTCACCTTGATATTGTCTTCGAGTTGTCTTAACTTCATTTCAGGTACTTTTGATGATTTTGAGGTGAAATGCGATGCATTCGAGCCTTTGACACACGTATTATAGCTTGGGCAAATGTTTGAAGTCACTCATGAAGATCCTACGGAGTTTAAAAAAGAGAGAAGTGAAAAGAGGAATGCAGGGTCTCAGATTCGACCGAATCTGAGACACATTCGACCGAATGGTAGCAGACGCGACCGAATCTGAGACAGATTCGGTCGAATGAGTGACAGACTTCGGAGCATTTGACCCTTGGTCACTAGGAATGCCGAATAAAACTCATTCGGGTGAATGAGCTTCCATTTGGCCAAATCAACCTCTTTATTCGGGTGAATGCTGGACAGAGATCGATTCTTCGGAGCCTTTGGAATGGGCGAATATATGTGCATTCGGGCGAATGGGACTGTATTCGGCCGAATGGGCCTTGAATTCAGGCGAGTGACAGTGATTTTCTCCGGATTAACTACTTCTTTTTAGGGTCAGCCCATATGCATTTTAGGGTTTTTGTAGGTTTTTCTTGTTTTGTTATAAATACCCCCTTCCTCTAATGAGAGGGGGGAGAGCTAGGTTTACATAATTTTATACACTTTTAGATTTCTTTAGCCTCCAAATTATTTTAGTTTTAGCTTTCGATTTTTAGTTTTCTCAACACTTTGTCATTCGAATTCTGATCGTGGATAATATATTGAAGCTTTTGTAACTTTTAATCTATTCCTTTGCTCTTAATTCATTTGTTTTATTTCATTGCATGCTTAGTTTTATATTTATCATTTAATAGCATAATTTCTGATTTTGCTTTCATTCTCGTGATTTCCTTCCATGTTCGTTTATTTTGCATCATTGAATATCTTTATGTTTTTAAGCATGAATATGTGTGAGTAATTCCTTTAGGGGTTTTGATTGGTGAAACCCTAGGAAAGCAATTATCTTTATTTCTTAAGGTTATAGAAACAACGATAATAAATAGTTTAGGAATCCGATGCGAATCTTGTCCTGCCACTCCTTTGGAGACATAGGGCGATTATAGGTCGTTTGTTGTGATTTGTGGAATCACCAACTTCCTCTCGTATTCTTGGATGTCCATGCTAGTTATTATCAAATTTTCTCTAACCCATCTTGTTCGGTTTTGAAAGCTCCATTCCTAGGGTGAATCTAATTTTGTCCCCATTTTTCTCTATTTGATTTCCTTCGTGATTTATCGTCATCTATCTTCTGCTTAGTAGTTTTAGTTGAATTTCTGAATCCAAATAGTCTGGTTGTGTTAAGAGTCAAAGTCTTGATATACCTTGTCTTCGTGGTTCAACCCCCTACTCCACTATACTCGTATATTTCATAGGTTGGAATAAAACTTGTCTTTTAGTTAACGACCTAAAGTATCGGTTATCAAAATGGCGCCGTTGCCGGGGAGAAGGCGTAATATTTAGGCTTTTCTGTTCTTAACATAACTTTATTTCATTTCGTTTTTGTTTTTGTTTTTCTTTTTGCGTGTGGTTGTCTTTGACTTTGATGTTTGCATGCCCCATAGCACGCGTAGGTCAAACCAGCCAATTATACCCTTAAATCCTGAAATCCAACGTGTGAGTAGACAACGCCCTTGAAAACACACCTCACATTATGTCCAAAACCCATCCATATCCATAATGGCCGACGAACATCAATTGTTTGGTCAATTCGGAAGTCCTGGCTCACAAGAGTTCCAAGGGGGTGTAGTACTTCCTGTTGCCACTACACCTTACCAAATACACCCTCAATTCACAAGAATGGTTAAGGAAACACCATTTAGTGGCTTAAAGAATGAATGTCCTCTTTAACATTTAGAGGCATTTTCTGATATTTGTGGACTTATCCCTCCTTGTCTTAATAGCCCTGATTATGTGTGAATGCACCTATTCCATTTGAGTCTAGCGGGAGATGCCAAAGATTGGTACAAATGCTTAGAACTCAATTCAATTGTTAATTGGGCTCAACTAAAAACCGCATTTCTAGAAAGGTTCTATCCTACGATTCGAACACAGGATTGATGTAAGAAAATTGCGTCATTCACTCAAGAGGATGATGAGAACCTTAGTGCTACCTGTAGTAGATTAAAAAGAATGATTAGAGCATGCCCCCACCATGAGTACGGGGAAAACCATCTCAACACATTCTTTTATGATGGTCTCAATGACTCCACCAAACCACTCCTAGACTCAGTTGTAGGTGGCCAACTATCCAAAATTCCTTGCACCCAGGTGAAATCCAAAATTAAGGAAGTCGCTAAGAATAGTGCCTGGGGAGGAACTAGGAGTCAGGGATTACCTATAGGGATGATAGACACAACTAACTTGGACAACATTAACGCCAAAATAGAAGCTGTTATTGACAAAAAGTTGTCCAAGCTAAGCCTAGCCGGTAGTTTGAACACCCCTCTAGTGCGTGAAAATCACTTTGCATGTGCCATATGTAGGGTTACCAACCATGATTGTTGATCCTTATGATGTTTTGATGATGACCCAAAGCAAACTTGACTAATGTCTTTGTTAAGTTCATGTGCATTACTGAGTTCCTGAGTAGGAACACACTGAGTTCCTGAGTAGGAACACAACTGAGCAGTGACGAGAAGATGCAGCAGCCTTAACGGAACAAGAAGCTATTTAAGCCAAGCATCACATTGTTCCTAAGTAGGAACAAGAGGAGAACCACTTGAAGTTGCTGAGCTGAAACTTCATAGAAGTGAAGACATAAAGACTAAATCGAGTTTAGGATTTATGTAAGTGTGAAGGAACTTAGGTAATGGGAACTTGATTAGGAACTCATCTTGACATGAACTAAAACGTCAGTTTATTAAAAAGCTTAAGAAAATTTATTTATTCTGTTCTACTTAAAAAATGGGATTTGATAAAATCTGCTTTAGTAAAAAGATTTTATTGTTATTGGAAAATAAGTTTTAAGATAATATTTTACAAAAAGATTTTTTATCATTTTGAAAAATATATCCTAATTCCAAAATTATCTTTTTACTACTTAATTGATGATGTTGAACGTGCATATTGTTGGCGAGATTTTAGGAAAACATTCAAAGTTTTCTGGAAACTTGGAGAGCACTCACCCCACGTTTCTCGCAACTGCTTGGACATGGAAACATGTCCTAAAACCAAGGGAACTTGGCAGATGTGGGAGAAGTGGAGAGTCAGTTTAGAGATTATGTTTTTCTATAAATCCAGACTTGATTTTTCAATGAAAGTACACAGACCTACAATATATTTTCTCAAGAGCTTTCAAACGTTTATCCTTGAGTAGAGTTCCCAAGTTCCTAATTACTTCCAAGTTCCTCTTGCACATAGAGTAAATTTTACAGAGTTGTAATTGGGAGAAGGGTTTGAGTGAACCTTGTAGTGAGACTTGAGTGAGTCTAGAGTGTGAGTTTCAGAGTAGAAACTAGAGAAAGAGAGAGCACTACAATTGAGGGATTGTAGTGGGAAACTTAAGTTTGTAGAGGAACTTAAGTTGAGAAGAGTTCCATAGGTTGTAACTGAGTTGTTGCCCTATTAGTGAAAGTGTGTTAAAATCCCGAGTGGGTCGTGGTCTTTCTCCTTGTTGGGCACAAGGAGTTTTCCATGTAAAAATCTCTCTTTACACTCTTGTTCCTTATAGCGTTTTAAATTCCGCAATATTTGCTATAAGTTCCCGAAGTTGTTCCCATCTACAATTCACCCCCCCCCCCCTCTTGTAGAATTCATCAAGTCAACAATTGGTATCAGAGCGAGGTTCTCGGAGTAAGCAGGCTACCCTGTCGAGTTAAGTTCCTGTAAAAGATGAATTCCCACGAGAAACTTGAAGAAGGTTACTCTACGCAAAGACCTCCTATGTTTAATGGCAAATTCTATTCATACTGGAAGAACAGGATGGAAATCTTTATCAAGGCTGAGAACTACCAAGTTTGGCGTGTCATAGAAGTTGGAGACTTTGAAGTTACTTCTACCAACGAAAACAATAAGGTAGTTCCTAAACCTATTTCTGAATTTGATAAAGAAGATTTTGAAAAAATGGAAATTAATGCAAGGGCTGTAAAGTTGCTTCATTGTGGTCTTGGACCCCATGAACACAATCGTGTAATGGGATGCAAGAATGCGAAACAAATCTGGGATTTACTCCAAGTAACACATGAAGGAACAAATGAGGTTAAACGTTCCAAAATTGATCTGATAATGTCTAAATATGAAAGATTCGAAATGAATCCAAAAGAAACTATTCAAGAAATGTTTACACGTTTTACTAACATAACAAATGAGTTAGTTTCCCTTGGAAGAAATATCCCTATTGATGAACAGGTAAGAAAGATATTGAGAAGTCTTCCTCAAGATGAACGTTTGAGAGCCAAGGTGACTGCTCTTCAAGAAACAAAGGACTTCACCAAGTTCAACATTGAGCAGCTAGCTGGTTCCCTTATGACTCACGAGCTGCACTTAGGAGCTAGCAACACTGAAAGTTCCAAGTATCGTGGGCTAGCACTCAAAGCTGAGGAACTTGATGATTCCGAGACTGATGAGGAAGAAGCTGCTATGCTGGTAAGAAGACTCAAAAAGATGTATCGAAATTTCAAGACTGGTGACAACAAGGGAAGGAATTTTAAAAGAAATCAAAGTTCCAAAGGAGAAGGTGCTTGTCACAAGTGTGGAAGCCTGGATCATTTCATCAACAAGTGTCCTTTATGGGAGTCAGAAAAAGGAAAGGGTAAAGGGAAGGAACAAGCCAAGGAAAGATTCAACAAACCCTCCTTTTCAAAGACTGACTACAGAAAGGCTATGATTGCTGCATGGGGAGAATCTGACTTGGATCAAGAAGAGGAACAGCCTCAGGAAGAAACAGCCAACTTATGTTTAATGGCCAAACATGTTGATTCAAACACAATCAATGATGAGGTAACTATCAACTCAGACTATCTTAAGTCCTTGTCCAAAGAAAAACTTATTTCTTTACTCTTAGAAACTCTAGACGATTATAAAGAAATATGTAATAAGAAAGCTCAAAGTGATAAAGCATTAAATGTTTGCAAAGATCATATTAATTACTTGAATAATATCAGGTCTGATGTTCAACAAAGATTCTTTGAGATACTAGACAAAAATATTTTGCTCAAAGAAACAATTGAACGAGTCAAAAATGATAATATTATATTAAATGTCGAATTGACTCAATACAAGCTGTTGTATTCTAATATCAATTCTTGCAACTCTATTGAAGTTCCTCTAGTCACCCTTAATGCTGATTTAGAAAATTTAAAAAACGATTTGAAATTAGCTAAGGAACAAAAGGAGAAACTTGAGAAGGAACTTGAGTGTGCAAGAAAAGATAAGAGGATCGAACAGTTGGGTGTTTCCAAATGGATTCTTGATGCCCAAACCTAAAGGACGGAAGATCTTGGTTACAAAAAGAAAAATGGCAAAAAGAAAAAGTATGTGGAACTCCCAAGCAGTAAAATTTGTTCCTTTTGTGGTCATTGTAATCACCTAAATGGAACTTGTAAAAAGAAAGAAAACAGTACTGCTAAAAATGAAAATCATGCTAAACAAATATGGCAAAAGAAATGTGATTATATTGTAACAACAGAGGAAACCAAGGAGGACTGGGTTCCTAATCCTAACAACTAATTCTTTTGCAGGTACTAGTGAGGGGGAACAACTCGTGGTACCTCGACAGTGGTTGTTCCAAGCACATGACTGGAGACAAATCAAGATTTCTCTCACTAGCGGCCTACAATGGAGGAATTGTGACCTTTGGAGATGACAAAAAGGGTAAAATTATTGCCATAGGCAAAGTCGGAAGGTCAAGTTCCCATTCAATAGACAATGTGTTCCTAGTCGAAGGATTGATGCACAGTCTGCTAAGTATATCACAATTTTGTGACAAAGGAAACTCTGTAAGCTTTACTTCTGAAAAATGCAAAATCATCAACAATAACACTGGAAAAGTTATTTTGGAAGGAACACGAAAAGGGAACACTTATACAGTGGACCTCAATACTGTTCCAAGGAACAATCTAACTTGTTTGAGTGTTATTGAGGATGATCCACTTCTGTGGCATAAACGTTTTGGACATGCTAGCTTCTCATTAATTGACAAACTAAGATCAAGGAACTTGGTAGTTGGCCTTCCTTCAATTAAGTTCCTTAATGACAAAGTTTGTGATGCATGTGTGAGAAGAAAGTAGGTTCGATCTTCTTTTAAATCTAAAATGATGGTGACCTCCACAAAGCCACTGGAACTCGTCCATATGGATTTGTGTGGTCCCATGAGAATTCAAAGTAGAAGTGGAAAAAGATATGTCTTGGTTTTAGTTGATGATTTTTCTAGATTTACTTGGTTTATATTTTTATCCAGCAAAGATGAGACTTTTGATGAATTTGTAGCATTTGCTAAGAAGATTCAAAAGTCAACTGGTTATCAACTAATACATCTAAGATCTGACAATGGAACAGAGTTCGAAAACTCCAAGTTTGATGATTTTTGCAGGGAACATGGAATAAATCATAATTTCTCTGCCCCTAGAACACCTCAACAGAATGGGGTTGTGGAAAGAAAGAACAGAACGTTGGAGGACATGGCTAGAACAATGCTTATCTCTAGTAGTCTTCCAAGGAACTTCTGGGCAGAAGCTATTAACACAGCTTGTTACATCATCAACAGAGTCATGCTCAGACCACTGATAGACAAGACTCCCTATGAGCTACTAAAAGGAAGAAAACCAAATATCTCACACTTGAGAGCATTTGGATGCAAATGTTTTGTACACAACAATGGCAAGAGGAACATAGGGAAATTTGAAGAAAGAAGTGATGAAGCTATCTTTCTTGGATATGCAACAAGTAGCAAAGCCTATAGAGTCTTCAACAAGGAAACACTGTGTGTCGAAGAAAGCATACACATAATTTTTGATGAAACTAACACACACTCTAGTATGCAGGAACATGAAGATCACAACTTTGAAATTGGTCTGATTCGTCCCACAGACCAAGATGAGGACACTTCTCAACCACCTAAGCAACACATAATAGCAAATCAAAATCAGGAGCAGGAACAACCTGTAAATAATGAAGTTCCTGTACCTGATCCTCAAGATGAAGAGCCTGCAGAGGAACAAGCTCAAGATTTGAATGAAAATGAAGAACCTGATGCTGAAGAAAATTCTGGTCGAATTCCTGTTTCAAGTTTCCAACCCAAACCATGGAAACATCAAAAGTCACATCCAGTAGATCTCATCATCAGTGACATTAGCAAAGGAACACAAACCAGATCTCAACTGAGGAACTTCAGTGCTTTTCATGCCTATCTATCCATCATTGAGCCTCGAAATCATAAAGAAGCCTTAGAAGATGCTGACTGGATAAATGCCATGCAAGATGAGTTAAATGAGTTCGAAAGGAACAAAGTCTGGCACCTTGAGCCCAAGCCGGAACATCAGAAGGTGATTGGTCTCAAGTGGGTATTCAGGAACAAGCTGGATGAACATGGCACAATTATCAGGAACAAGGCAAGGTTGGTTGTTAAAGGATATAACCAACAGGAAGGTATTGATTTCGAAGAAACCTTTGCTCCAGTTGCTAGACTAGAAGCTATTAGAATATTAATTGCTTTTGCTGCTTTCATGGGATTTAAATTATATCAAATGGATAAAATCAATTTACTCTAGGTTGAGCCAAATCTGTGTCTTTACCTTCTTTTTGTAGCCACGCTATCTAACTCCACATGAACCAAATGTCCCCTCTTTTTACCTAGAGGATAGTCATGTGATCATAGTGAAGTTGGTATTTGTAGCATTGTAATATAGGGTTTTGGTTTGGGGAAATGATTATTGGGTAATTCGACTACATACACTAGTCTTAGTGCATTTCAAAGAAGTATGCACATAGAAAGTTTAGAAAAAGCTTGAAAAGCACAAAAAGAGAAAAAAAAAGAGAAAAAGAAAGAAAAAGAAAAAAAAGGGAAAAAGAAAGAAAAAGAAAAGAAGAAAAAGAAAAGAAAACGAACAAAAAGAAATTAGAGAAAAAGTTTGAGAATAAAGGTTACATAGTGTATTAGAGTTATTATTAGGAATTTTGGGAATGGCATGGTTGTCGGAAGGCATAGTCTTTCTCAGTTTTATTTCCTTGGATCACTCAATATCCTCTATTTCAACTCCACATTCCCAAATTCTACCATACCTCGATCCGAGCCTACATTACAACCCTTTCCAAACCTATTCGACTTAACCTAATTAGTAAGATTAGTGCTAAAGAGTAGATAAGACACGATTCCCGAGATTTCTCCCTGTTTAGTGTTTAATTCCTGACTCATCTTCAGTCGGATGATTTCGAGCGAAACACATACCCTATAAACACATAAGCGTAATGGAAATTTCCCACACCTCTTGGGAAATAACCTTGGGAGCGTAGATTTGCAACCTCATTAGGTAGTGGGCGGAATGAACTATAATGTAGCTTGCTTGGTAATCCCGAGTAGGTGTAAAACGTTGATTATGCTCTTTAAATCCCATTGTACTTGCACACCTATGGCTAGGGAAGAGTTTCACACGTGCACGGCTTGCATTATCTTAATTTTCACTTCCCATGTTCTTCATTCGTCTCTTCATTAATTTCTTCATTCATTTTGCCCTAAGCTATCACTTCACCTTCCTATTTCGTTTGCTAGGGACTAGCAACGATTTAGCTTGGGGGAAGTTGATGTGCTCGTTTTAGAGCATGTTTACTACCTCGTTTTAGTGTCAAGTCTCGTAGTTTTATATTGGTTTTATGCATATTATGCTTGATTTCACCTTGATCTTGTCTTCTAGTTGTCTTAAGTTCATTTCAGGTACTTTTGATGATTTTGAGGTGAAATGCGATGCATTCGAGCCTTTGACACAAGTATCATAGCTTGCACAAATGTTTGAAGTCACTCATGAAGATCCTACAGAGTTCAGAAAAGAGAGAAGTGAAAAAGAGTAATGCAGGGTCTCAGATTCGACCGAATCTGAGACACATTCGACCGAATGGTTGCAGATTCGACCGAATCTGAGACAAATTCATTTGTTTTATTTTGTTGCATGCTTAGTTTTAATCTATTCCTTTGCTCTTAATTCATTCGTTTTATTTCATTGCATGCTTAGTTTTATGTTTATCGTTAATTTGCATAATTTCTGATTTTGCTTTCATTCTTGTGATTTTCTTCCATGTTCGTTTCTTTTGCATCGTTGAATATCTTTATGTTTTTAAGCATGAATATGTGTGAGTAATTCCTTTAGGGGTTTTGATTGGTGAAACCCTAGGAAATCTATGATCTTTATTGCTTAAGGTTGTAGAAACGACGATAATAAATAGTTTTGGAATCCGATTCGAATCTTGTCCTGCCACTCCTTTGGAGACATAGGGCGATTATAGGTCATTCATTGTGATTTGTGGAATCACCAACTTCCTCTTGTATTCTTGGATGTTCATGCTAGTTATTATCAGATTTTCTCTAACCCATCTTGTTCGGTTTTGAAAGCTCAATTCCTAGGGTGAATCTAATCTTGTCCCCGTTTTTCTCTATTTGATTTCCTTCGTGATTTATCGTCATCTATCTTTTGCTTATTAGTTTCAATTGAATTTCCAAATCCAAATAGTCTGGTTGTGTTAAGAGTCAAACTCTTGATATACCTTGTCTTCGTGGTTCGACCCCCTACTCCACTATACTCGTATAGTTCGTAGGTTGGAATAAAATTTGTTTGCATAACTTGTCTTTTAGTTAATGACCTAAAGTACTGGTTATCAAGGGGGTCGAACCACGAGGACAAAGGATATCAAGACTTTAAATCTTAACACAACCAGACTATTTGGATTTGGAAAACAACTAAAACTAATAACAAGAATATAGATAACGATAAATAACGAGAAAAATCAAATAGAGAAAAATGGGGACAAGATTAGATCCACCCTAAGAATGAAGCTTTCAAAACCGAACACGATAGGTTAGAGAAAATCTAATAATAACTAGCAGGTTCCTCAACCTGGTTCCCTGAATTGAGTATGTTATGAATTCTGTTCCAGCTTTGTACCAGAATTCATAATATGACTCAATACACTTATAAGCACTTATTTTACCCAAACATACAAGTCATACTACGGAGCACATTACATGATAAAACTAGATTAAGCATTAAAGTACAAATCTTCTTTTCTTCATGTAATTTTCAATACTTGAATCTTCCTTGAATACTTCCATTATGAGCAATGTATCTTTCTTCGAATGTCTTTGAAAGGCCTCCATGCTCCAAGTCTTGGAATCAACTTAACTACTGCACATGTAACATGGTTAATGTACAATAAAGAGTATGTGACTGCTTTTCGGCATTGCAGTCCAGGAAACTGTTCCTACTGGTTTCCCACCAGGACATGGAACAATTTACATCCAACCATTTCCTACATATAGACAAGTTAGTTAAATGAATAACATAAATAAGTAATAACTTGTCTAGGAAAACAATGTTCAATTCCAGCTGGTTTCCAGCCAACTATTCGCAATGCTTATTGTAACCTGTTTCTTGTAACCGTTTGTCATCACTCAAAACCTAAGGGACTCAACACATGGATTACTCAAAGACTCACACAATCCAGTGCAAAAACTAAAAGCAAAAACACTTTTTTTTCAATATTCAACTACAGATTTTCTTATTCACTTGCATCCATATTGAACTACAACTAATGCAAGAGTTTTAACTTTAGAAAAAAAACTTAATAAAACCTAAACGAAACCCTAGAAAAACGTGCAAATAAGGTACAACAAAGTTGGCTTAAACCCACATCCAAACTAACCAACTAAGAATCCTAACTAAGCTAAAAGACTCAAGTTTAAAATCTTATCAACAAATTAGACTTTGATAAACTTAGCTAAATACATTCTAATCTAGTCCAACTACATAGGACTTTGAGAAAACTAAAACTCTTTTTAATGCTAATAAAAATCATAAAATAAAAACAAAGAAGTTGAGATGCATATGGAGTTTTTACTATCTTATGAAGCTAGGATTCTTCTTTATAACTCCCATTGGACTTCTCAAACATCTAGCCTCCAAAACCCACGAATTGGGCTCTTCATTCCACACCAATATCAGCCTTGAAGCCCACATTTTGGTCTCCGTTTGCATGCCACTTTGCTACCTTATTCGTACTTTAACCCACATCAATATGAACCCAATGTTGGACTCATGCCAAATGCTCTTAGACCTCCTTAATTACATGGATAGCCCACTCACACTTATGGCCCAACCTCAAGGAAGTCAAGATCCAAGTTAAGGTCCAATCCCTCAAGGTCAAAGTCAAGGTTCAACCCGTGAAATTCAACTCCAAGGTCAAGTCCAACTTTGACGAGGTCCTAGTCAAAGCCCGATCCCAAGTAGGCCCAAGCCTAAGCCCATGTAGTAGCCCCAAGCACTATATGGGCCTAAGCCCATTTTCAAGTCCAAGCCCAAATTTTAACCCATTACCATTTTAGGCCCATTTTCAAGGGCACCTAAACCATGACTTGCTCATAAGATTTCTGAGCGTCGAGTCCATGAATCCACATATACACAAACGTGTGTAATTTTCACATAATTACAACATGTGGTAGTTTAATATGAAATCTATCAAGTTTCACAATATTCAATAAAATTGGGGAAAAAGTTAGGGTTCATAATTTTCGAGTGGAATTGGCCAAAATTTGATTGAATCTCAATGCAAAGTAACAATTAAATTATGTATATATATGCTATTCAAACAAAAAAATGCAAAAATTAGAATTTCCACACTTGTTTTATTTTTGAATTTGGGGCATCCGACGAACACAAAATAATTGGAAAAACTTCAAATCAAATTCGTGTAAATAATTGAATAACTCAAGCATCATCACAATTGGACCATGAAGATGATATGTTGAAGGTTGAAGATGGTGAGACTAGGAAGGACGAATAAATTTTGGGCCGTTGAAGGTGGTTAGTAGAAACATAAACTAGAAGGGAAAATAGGGGTCAAGGATCTCTTTTAGTCATGTTCAACCAGTTGCCCATAAATAAAACCTTTAAAAATAGATGTGTAAAGATGGTTTTTGAAATAACTCAAAATTTGGACTGTTTATAAAAGACCGGATTAAGGTGGGCATCGTAAATTTAATTTTTCCTAATTTTTTTAATTTCATTTATTGTTACTGCATAAGATAGAACAAATTGTCAACTAAGAACCTAGGAAGGGTAAGATTAGTTATAAACAAAGAATAACCTGAAAAAGTATAGGAAGTACTCTTTTTTATGGAACAATTAAAAAAAGTAGATAATCAATGCGAGGGGCAAGTAATCTGCCATGATAACCGCCCATTCTTCATGGACTGGACCCATGATTTCATGACTTGGAATCTGTCAATTTGAGCGTGCCTCTGCAAAAATCTTCTTGAAGAGGACACAGCAAGTGGCTGATGGCACACATGTCAAAACATAGGAAACTTATGGAACGCCACACTTGAAGCAATTTACCAAGTGTAAGTTTTACCAACATCAAATATTTACCCATAATTTGTCCTGGTCGATCCCTCTTGAAGTGGATAGTGATCTTTACTAATAGTCTATAGTAACCGAGCAATTATCTGATTATTTCTCCCTTACTAAAATATAAGAGAAGGTAATCATACATTACATTTTAATCTTTATTGTATCTAGTCATGTCAAGTTCGGGACAACTAAGTGCATAAGTTGTATTTATATGGTGGTCAATTCATTAATTAGATAATAACGACTATAATAAGTCATTGTAGAACCAAATATTTAAGAGGTTTTGATTATTATTAAATGTGTAATGTTATGATGTACGAGTATTAAACGTGTATACTAGTGTATCATTGTATTATCTATGTCAATCATTTACATAATATAAAATCAATTGCTGATTGAATCATTTTTATTAAAATATGGAACAAGCATTAAATATCACAAATAGACTTATAGTTAAAATAAACTCAAATTTGAATAATGAGTTGAACATTATACCTTTAATCAAGTATCAAATATCATATATAGACATATAGTTCAAGGAAAGTTAATTTATCATATGAAGACATATAGGCAATATCATATATAGACATAGAGCCGGCACAGAGATATGAGGAAGTTGGATAACCGAAGATTCTACCTAAAAAGATTCGTTGTATCAAGAGAAAGTGTTGTATAAAAAGAGATTCAGCCTGATGAAGAAGAACAACTCAACCAAGTTATAAACTATCAACTACTCATAGGTGTTGTTTTCCATACATCTGTTTATCTATATTTTCTACTCAACTACTTGTAATCTGTAACTTGAGAGGTTTAACCCTTGAAATAGTTAAACGACGACCGAATAAGCTTCTGCGGTTTTTTCGAGTTTGGGTTTTCCGCGTCACTAATTTGTCATGTTTTTTACTTTTTTATTTCGTTTATTATGTATATATCCCACCTACACGTTGTCCGACTAGCTATTAACGTCCCGAACCTTAAATTCTCTTTTAGTTGGTCATGTTTAGCAGGAATAGTCACTTTTGCCACTTAGCACTACTGTCTTCTTTTATATATGCATCTACATGTACTCATGTACTTTACGTTCTCATATTGAAACGGCTAATTAATTAGTCCCCGCGGTTCTTTTCGATTTTTGGGTTTTTCGCGTCACCAATTTATCGTGTCATTTGTGTTTGCCTTACATTTCATTTATTATTACCTACACATACGTTAACTAGTTATCAATGTCTCAACCATAAATTATCATTAGGTCATGGTTTTTGGCTTAAACGCTTACTACATCCAAATATCTCCCGTATACACACTCTTCAGACTTGGAATAATTTGTGGGAATCAAGCACCTTAAGAATCTCCTCTTTTATGGCAAGTGATCATAAAAATAATAAATGAAAAGTAATGGAGGATTATTATCTCCTAATATCACGAGGCCAATAAATCAGTTGCCATAATAAATATTTTCCCTTGTTAAGCAAAAAAAAAAAAAAAAATTAATAACAGAGGCAAATAGAGCTTAACCGTGAAACAATGCCACGTGTAGAACACACGTGAAAAGGACTCAGTACTCCTACAAATAAGTGGAGGTTGAGCATATAAATGAGTACAGTGTCCAACAAAAGTGGTGTCATCTGTTTACTGATCCAACTTCACCGAGGACGCATTCAAGCTTCCCTCTTTTAGAATTTCTCCGGTAATCAATGAACTTCCTCTTGTTTTTCTTTCCATTTTTTTTATCAAGTTTTGAGTTTATATCTCTGGTTCTGTTTGTGGGTTATCTAGTTACTGATTATTTTGAACTTCATCAAGAATTGCTGTATGTTTTACATTTTTTTTTTTTTTTGAAATTGGTCATTTGGGATGTGTAATTAGTTGGGTGATTGGGTTTTGAAAGTGGGTTTTGTGAGTGATTGGAGGAACAAAAAAACGTTGGAGCTTTTAGAGGATTTGTCTGAAATCCTGCTCCTTTTTCACTTGTTTTGTCTCAGGGGAAAGAAAAAAAGTTAGAATTGTATTAAAAGATTGAGTTTTAGGAAAATGTGATATGATTATGGAGGTATTCTGATAAAGTCAATATTTTTAAAATTTGAATAAACTGAAGTTTTGGTTTTTAAAAATATAATGAGGTGGATTAAGGATAGAAAGAATCAACATTAGCTTCATCTGCAGTCATTTACTCTCTGGTTCCCTAAAAATTGCCCAAGACAAATTTTAACCGTAAATACTCGTCATGTTATAAGAAATAATATATTTAATTGGGATTTTGTTTTCGTCCATATTATAAGAAATAATATATTCAAGTGAGATTTTGTCTTGCCTTACCGATATTACTAGCTTCTTCCCGATTTTCTCGCCTCGAGTTGAAATTAGACTATTGTTGGAGTTATTGTTTTGTACAATTCAGAAGTTTAAATAGGTTTATCTATTATAAGTTAAAACATGTTATTGCTGATTGAAACTGGTTTTAGATAGTTGAAATTGTTTTTAATGATCAGAACTATTTTTTTATAATGTTGATTTAAGCTGATTTTTACTTATAAGAGTCATCTGTATTGAGTCACTAGAATTTTTGAATATGCTTCTACTGGTTTTTTACTAATGAAAACTAACTTTTACTGTCAGAACTTTTACAGAGTTTATTGCAACTGATTTTTAAAAGTCGAAGAGAACATGACTTTAATTACTTGCCTCGGTTTAGATATTAGATATCGCTTTGTTCTTAATCCATCAAATCTATCTCGCTTTAACATTTCTTCATATGATTAATCTTAAAAACTGCTGTAAGTCTTCACTCATTCATTTTTGTAATTTGTTTCAGACTCAACAATGGCATCCGTAGCTTCTTCACACTTTGTGTCAAGAGTTATGCACATCAATTGCGCAGCTCCAGAGAGTAGAGCAACTTTGGCGCATATTGACCTGAAACAACGTCTTATCACGCACAATGGGTTGAGATCTTTGAACAAGGTAGTCATGCAACAGATGAAATCAAAGGCCAAAGCATTGACTAAACCTGCAAGGAGCAATGGGCACAAAGCTCAGAATGATGTGCCATCCAGAGCTATTATTCGTGGAATGAACTTAGCATTTGTATCAACTGAATGTGATAAGTGGTGCAAGACTGGTGGCCTTGGCGATGTTGTTGGCGGTCTCCCGCCAGCTTTGGCTGTGAGTCTTGTGATTCTTTCTTCGATTTAATGGTCGACTCAAATGGGTTATGGTCGACTCAAATACTCATGATCAAATATGTGATAGTCTTTTTCTTCTTAATTTTCCCACTCTTCTAGAAAAGAGGACACAGGGTCATGACAGTTGTCCCTCGCTATGATCAGTACAAAGATGCATGGGATACCAGTGTGCTTGCTGAGGTAATCTTTTAAACTTCTGTGTGGTGTCTTTCTGTTTGGGATTTGACAAACTGTTGTTTATCCATTGCAGTTGAAAGTTGGGGACACGGCTTTCACTGTTCGCTTCTTCCATTGTTATAAAAGGGGAGTAGACCGTATTTTTGTGGACCACCCAATATTTCTTGAGAAGGTTCTCACCAATTTCATTAGTGAAACTAAAATTCCCTGGTTTCTCTATCGACTTGCAATACACAAACTCTTGATTTGTTTGTCTCTCATGAGCTTTTCAGGTATGGGGTAAAACTGGTTCCAAACTTTATGGTCCTACAGCTGGATCAGATTATGATGACAACCAGCTTCGTTTCAGTTTACTCTGCCAGGTAAGTTCTTTAGTACAATTTAACTGGATCCATCCGAGTGATTTATAGTGTAGTAAAATGTTATAATCTCTGTGCACTGTTGTACTGGGATATTTTTGCCTTGACAAAGTTCTGGTGAGTGATTACCAGTTCCGAATATTCACTAATTCTTATCCGGCGGAAGTTTTAATGTAGGTTGTATACCTTCTTTGCAGGCTGCTTTAGAGGCTCCAAGAATTTTGAATCTGAACAGCAATCCAAACTTCTCTGGCCCATATGGTACCAATTTTTTAGCTTTGAGTTAGATTACATAGATTTTCATCAAATGCCCCATGGTATATACACACACTATTTCATTGTCGTTGCAGGGGAGGATGTTGTCTTTATTGCCAATGACTGGCACACAAGCCTTCTTCCGTGCTACCTTAAGGCCATGTACCAATCTAAGGGCATCTATCAAAATGCCAAGGTAAATCTCCTTAAATTTATTCTGTACGTTTTTCCCTTAACAAGGACTCTTACCAATCCCGGCTGTTTGAAACATATGATGATATCAGGTTGTCTACTGTATCCACAACATTGCTTACCAAGGGAGATTTGCCTTTACAGATTTCTCAATGCTCAACCTTCCTGACGAATTCAAGGGATCCTTTGATTTCATTGACGGGTATAGTTGTGAAGTTATCATTCTATACATAAAAAAATTCACCTTTTATGTTAGCCTGTATAATTTTGTTTAAGAAACCTTCTTCTATATCTGATCCTGAAATTTCTGTGGGATTTGCAGGCATGTTAAGCCTGTTAAAGGAAGAAAAATTAATTGGATGAAGGCTGGGATCTTGGAGTCTGACAGGGTAGTGACTGTTAGTCCCCATTATGCCCAAGAAATCCTCTCAGGTCCTGCAAAAGGTGTTGAATTGCAAAATGTCTGTCGTACGGCCACTCTTACAGGCATCACCAATGGCACAGACATTCAGGACTGGAACCCATTGACTGACGAATACATTGATGTCAACTATGATAATACAATGGTAAAGATATCGCCCTCTTTTAGATGATCTTTTTGTTGAGAGAAAAATGTGATTCTGGTCTTGAAAATCATCAATGAGCTACTTAATTGTTGTAAAATTGGGCGTGCTAGTCAAATTTTAGAAGCTAGGTTCAAGGTTGAAATGCAATTCTACTCAAAAAACACATCTCAGGGTTTTTTAGGGTTTAAGAGTTTATGCGTAGGTTTAATGTTAATAGGGTTTGAGAACGAATATTTTGAGATAATTGGCTGAGTTCCTTTACTTAGATAAAGAAATCACCACTTAGATAAAGAAATCACCTCTAAGAAATCACCCCATCCTAAGATCATCTCTTAACTGGCCAAAGTTAAGATAGCAAAGGAAGAATTTTGCAAGCTTTCATATCCTGATAACTTTTAAAACTCAATAGAATAAATTCAAGTGTTTTCAATCACCAAAGATGTGCTGACTTTTATTCCTTGAATGCGTATATATGAGTACTTATGAGTACAAAGTTCTAAGAATCGAAAAATATGAAATGACTGAAAATAAGCTATGCTAAAAATTTAAGACTTTGATTCATAACAAACTCAACAAATTCAGACTTGGTCAGCCTTTGCTTAGGAAGTTTTTTATCTTCTTGAAATTCTTCTTTCACGTGCTTCTTTAATAACTTCTTGAATAAATCTTTTCCAATTCGTAGCCAATTGAAACTCTTCAAGACTCTAAGCTCATTGAACAACTTCAAGAATCCCATGCAAGCACAACTTCTTCAAATCTTCCACACTTGGACTCTTCAGCAAGTTGGCAAATCTTGAAATTGCTCCTTGAATTCTAACTCAACTCAAACACTTATAAAGACTCATAAAGACTAAAACACTCTGACTTGTTCTATTTACATCACAAATAAAGTAGCGTACTTAGGCTAATGCAAAATATGCATATGACTTTAATTTAACATAAATATTCATATAACTTACTAAAATAGAAATAAACTAAAAATAGAAGTAGACTCAAAACACCATACTTAAGAAAGTATGTTTGATTTGCTGCGTTGCCTCCATGCTTAACACCTCTTGCAAACTTAAGGCCACCATCTTGATCATGGCCGGATCTTTTGTAAGCTTAAATTGCTTAGGCATGTCCCCAACTTTAATATTTTTATTTTAAAAATGGGCATTTTAAATATAACTGTACTATCTTTTAGTCAATCGCTTGTAAGAAAATAAAATTCTTTTCATGTGGTAACTTGTGTCTAGGTTATGGATGCAAAACCACTCCTGAAAGAATCCCTTCAAGCAGCAGTTGGGTTGCCAATTGATCCTAATATTCCACTGATTGGCTTCATCGGAAGACTTGAGGAACAGAAAGGTTCTGACATTCTTGCTGAAGCAATTCCACAGTTTATTGGAGAGAATGTCCAAATAGTTGTCCTGGTAAGTATTCCTTTCACCTATTGTACAGGTAATGGTGTTGTTTAAGGAAATTGAGCTGATGGTGCTGTATCATCTGCTTAGGGAACTGGCAAAAAAGCCTTGGAGAAGCAACTTGAAGAACTTGAGATCATATACCCTGACAAAGCTAGAGGAGTTGCAAAGTTCAACACCCCCTTGGCCCATATGATAATTGCTGGCGCTGATTACATGTTAATTCCCAGCAGATTTGAGCCTTGTGGTCTTGTCCAATTGCATGCCATGAACTATGGAACTGTACTGTCTTAAAACCTTTCTGAACTTTTATGATTGTCATATTGACCAATTATGTTGCTAATCATCTCATTCAAAATGCTTATTTGGCAGGTCCCAGTTGTTGCCTCAACTGGTGGGTTAGTTGATACAGTTAAGGAAGGTTTTACTGGATTCCAGATGGGAGCATTTAATGTTGAAGTAAGTTCATTTTGCATTGTGTTTACCCTGTTGGGAAAAGCTGTTTCTGCTGCTCCTATGGAGTAACAAACAAATCGCTAATGATATTTATGTACTTCCTCTGCCCCATAACTACCTTCTTGTTATCTACTTTTGTGAAAACAAACCCCCTCCCCTCTCTCCCGGTGGTGTGGGTTTCTTTTTATTTATACAAGACTCTTTTTCTTGCAAAACCTACTCTTTCTCTTACAATCATTTTCCTCTAACTACTTTCTTATTTTTCTTACTAGCTTCTTTAATATGTGTGACAAAAACTAATAGAAAGAGTATAGTATAGTCATTATAACCCCTATGTCTTAATTTAACGGACTATTTGTTGTAAACAGAAAAGAAAATTGTTGATGTAGTTCAAAGACTTCAAACGGACACATTCTTGAAAAGTTTTGTGAGTAAATATGAGTACTAAAGCTTTCCTGTCTTTTATCCTTAGTGTGAAACTATTGACCCAAGTGACGTAGCTGCTCTAGCCACAACTGTCAAGAGAGCCCTGAAAACCTACCGTACCCCTACAATGAAAGAGATGATCCAGAACTGCATGGCTCAGGATGTTTCTTGGAAGGTTTGCTACTTTTTCTCCAGTCTTGGTTTTTCATATTCAGTCTTAAACGGCATTATAAAATTTCCCATTTAAAACATAGATGTTAAATTGATGGCATGAGCTGTAAAATGCAGGAACCTGCTAAACTGTGGGAAAAGCTATTGTTGAGTTTGAATATTCCTGGAAGTGAACCTGGTATTGATGCGGAGGAAGTTGTGTCACCTGCCAAAGAGAAGGTTGCTGCCCTTTGAGCCTTTATAGTTGACGTGGGAGTTACTAACAGAATAATATAGCGTGCACGCTGACTTCTATAGTGCAAACCGTTCCATCAATCCGTCCTTGTGTCTGAAATTATATCACTTGCTATGCGGTTGAACGGTAAAATGTATAGCATCTTCGAGCATCTGTGCCTGTAAGTGCGCTGTTCAACGCTAAGATGTGTAGCATGTTCAATCATCCCCATAAGTAAGCAATGCATAATTCCTATGCATTATGATATCTATATGTAGGGTGCAATGGCACGTACTGCTCAAAGCAATAAGTCTTGTGGACTACAGAGTCTAAGGTTCTAAACTAGTAATGTAGCTTTAAAGAGTTTCTGATGACGTACTTATGTGCTATACACCTCTACTATCGATTATGCTGAGGTTATTCCCTTGTGAGAATCTCCTAATGTTTCTTTGAATCTTACCTTTCATAAAAACTACAAAGAGAAACATCTGTTCGCATCGAGGCTGCTGATCCAAGCTGGGTTGGCAGCCTGCAGCCTAGTCTTGATTGTGTGACTTGTGTCAGGGTAAGGCTAAAGTGCAAGTCTTTCAAATTTTATTTGAATTGATAATGCTGCTCACCTAGTCGCCTTTAGTAGATTGCCAGGATGGGTGTATATATCTTTATTTTCGACAAGCATTTGGTTGAGTTTATATAAATTCATACATGACTAAGAATTCTAAAATAAATTGTATGAATTTACATAAACTCGGCAGAATGAAAAGGAACTAGAAAAATATTCCATCAAAGTTGAACTCAACTCCTCAAGTAAGCTCAGTGCAATTGTATAATGTATATTGTAAATGATAATATTTTACAAAACTAAAACAATAGTCTGTTAAAAAAGAAAACAATTGTTTGTGCTATGATAGATTATAGACTTGATTAGTGGAAAGTAATGAGTATATCTTATTATAGGTTCGCCCTAATGATTGGAACGATTTAGTTTAATGCTAAAATCATTTCAACCATCCTTTAGAAACTACCTCAATATAGCTGGAAACTCATTTCTAATGCCTTTAAAAAAAGGATGTAAGGCAATAACTGGTTCTCAGCATGTTCATACGATCATAAGAAGTACTTAACACCTTTATTTCAATTTGAATAGTTTTAAAAAATATCTCAAAATATTGTATAATAACGTTTATAATCCAGGATGGGCCAACAGCTTGAATCGAACCGATTCGACACGGCCCACTAAACTGGTTCAAATATAATAACCTTTATAAACCCTCCCATTTCTTCAATCCTCACCCCACTAATCTCTCATTCACTCAATTTCTTAATTACTTTCAAATATAATTAGTTTATTAATTAGTACTAATCTTATTTTGAATTATTCTCTCAATCTTAATTTCTTTTCTTAATTAATTTTATTTTCTTTATTAGTATTAATACATCCTTAGAAATTTCATTACTTAAAAAAGAAAGAGTGGCTAGTAAAGCTAACAACTAGTTCGATAATTTGTTTAAGTCACATGAAACGAACACCGATACTTTTGCTCAACATTTTAAGCAATAATTTTTTGTATCCCCTACTCCGAGTACTTAAATTCCTCATATACCAACTTTGAGGATGAGAACTTCTCTTATGGCCAAGGTCAGTTCTAAACTATTAATTTTATAAGATTTTGGATATTTGAATATAGTTTAGTGTATATGAATGCTAGTTTATATAAATGTTAGTTTATTTGAATATAGTTTAGTTTATATGAATGTTAGTTTATTTGAATATAGTTTTGTTTATGAATGTTTAGTTTATTTTAATATAGTTTAGTTCATATGAATGTTTAGTTTTTGTGAATATTAGTTTAGTTGAATATAGTCCAGTTTATATAAATGTAAGTTTAGTTGAATATCGTTAAATTTAAATGAATGTTAGTTTATTTCAGTATAGTTTAAGTTTATATGTATGTTAGTTTAAGTATATATGAATGTTAGTTTATTTGTATATAATTTAAGTTTATACAAATGCTACTTTAAGTATATATGAAATATAGTTTTAGTTTGTATGAATGTTTAGTTTATATGAATATTAGTTTCAATTTGAACTTATTGTATGATTATTCATATATAGTTCTTAGTGATAACGATGGTGGTGATAGTGATGTTGTTGATGGACGTATTGCACACGAGAGCTCTCAATATAGAAATAAACCTTCTCGTGTGTGGCCATATTACAATAAAGTTCCAATCGTAGATTCTTCTTTGAAGGGAAGAAGTTCATGTGTTATTGCCTTATTTACAGATAAATAGGGAAGAAGCCACCCACAACTTATGTATGAAAGACTGGATATAACATTGTCCTATCATTTGACCGGAGTACACGAAAATGATCTCAAAGCAACAGAATTAGAAGGAGAATCATCTAGTGGCCAAAGTCAACTTCATGGATTCATGTGCAATATGCCTAGAAGAGGTATGTCTTTTATGTATAATAGAGATAGAATGATTAATGAACTTGCAAATTTTGTTTTTACCGATAAATTGTCGTTTAGCCATGGTGAAAGCCAAAACTTTGACCATTTTACTTGAGTTGCCTCATGACCCGTATTTAGACATGTCCCTAGGAACAACCTAAAACGTCATAATCAAACTGCCTATTATATGTATATGAGCTTTTTGATAGAAATGTTTCGTATCTTCTATGTTTGTGTTAGCCTTAATAGTGTTACATGCACTTATAGTTTCGGTGAACCTTTTCTATACATTAGCGTCCATTGTATATATGATGAGTGGTTTATTAAAAAATCTATTATTTGTTTTAAGGTGATGGAGGAGAGATGTACGAGGTACATCATAAAGGTATGAGTTATTGAATGCCTTAAGACTTTTTGTTTGCTTGATAAAATATTTTCCCTTTCCCTTGATAATGTTATAGCCAACACTAAATGCGTTGAATACTTGAAGGGTGAGCTTAGTTTGAAGTTTTTAAATGGGGGTGGACTTTTGCATGTACATTGTTATGCTTGATAGGGTTAGATATCGGCGTCACGACACCTACTATCAATGAAACCTCAACTTTACCTATTACAAGTAATGAGCAAGTAAGAGTTGAATCCAAAGGGAAAAGACTTCTAATACCTACTGAATTATGGTAATTCAACTACAAGCTAGCTTAGACTACTACAAGGATTAGGTTTGAATCTAACTAAAATATAATGTGAGGTTCTAAAGGATTTGTTCTATAAAGGTAAAAGCACTAGGGGTTCAGGATTCAACACTGATTCTTAACAAAAATGAGCTAAAATTGGGAATTGGAGTCAAATGAGATAATACGAGGCTCACTAACTCACTAAGCTACCAACCTATGAATCAAACCTAAATACGCTGCAAGGAAGGGGTTTCAACCAAGAACCAACCTCTTGGTCATATTCAAGGAAGGATCATTATAATTGGGATTTCTCGCCTAATCGTATACTAAAGCATCCAAGCAACACAATAGATTCAAATCAACAATCAATAGCTTTGCAAATCAACAACATTTAACATTGGGTCACTACCTAAATCTGCATTTCTCAATGTGTTCAACCTAGGAACACAAATGGAGGAAATCTATATAGCCAATCTAGACTACAACCAAAACCTGACATCAAATCACACATTAATCACTAAGAAACCAACTCCATATTTTAAAAATCATCCATGCTCGAGATTGGGATTTTACCCTATCCATTAACTACTCTAACTACTCATATATAATATTAGAAAACATTGCACAATTAAAATAACGAGACATACTAGCAAAATCACAAATAATGATGAACAAAACTATGCCAAAAACTTAAAATAATCAAACGTAAACTAACAAAATCAGAAAATAAATTGAAACAATGACATATAAAGCAAGAGAAAGTGAAAGAAATACTGATATATTAATGAGGAATCGATGACAAGTCCACTAATAATCTGAGAGTTTTGTGATAGAAAAATGAAGAAACCCTAAGCTATCTCTCCAGGTCTAAACTATGCTATAACTAGTGAATAAATCATTGCTTCTTCTCCTTCGTGCCTTCTATCCTTGTTTTTTTTCCAGTAGAAGAGTTTCAAAGGATTATGGAATTGCCAAAATAAAGTTGAGCAGACACTCAGTTTAAAGTCAAGTGCCTACTTATGAGGCAAAATTTCGGATTCAAGGGAACTAAGTAGCCACTCAGTCTAACCATGAGCGCTTGCTCAGGTGTTAAAATGCCCGCTTGGAAACCGCTTGATGCCTGCTCGTGAGTTTTTGTCTGTTAATTTCCATTAAATTGAGCGGCCGCTTAGGATAGGCCAAGCGACCGCTTAGGTCTTTTTCCTTGAGAGGCCTCTTGGTGAGAGGCCTCTTGGTTCAATTCTTGAGCGACCTCTTAGCTTCTCTTCTCGTCTTTTCTACTATACATATCTGCCCTTCGATTCTCATGCTAGAGCTCACTATATACTTGCATCAAGCGATAAAAAGACGCATAAAAGTACAAAAGATAACTGAAAATTAAGGAAAACAAGATAAAACACGAAGAAGGCTCCTAAGCCTAGACCATGCACAAAGTGATGTCAAATAGGACAAAATAGGACAAACTTGGGCAAAAAAGGTACAAAATCCTGCTAGGAAGATGCAAATGAGTGACATAAATGTCACTCATCAATGCTCACATTTTAAACTTATTGGTTCAAGAAGGTTGAGGAGAAATGAGTACTTTGCTTAGCCTCATTAGAAGTGTAATTAAGTGGATTATGATTATTGCCTCGGTTAGAAGGAGGTACGTGACCTTGTGTAGAGAGAAAGGGCTTAAGAAAAGGCAATGTCGCATCGATACCTAAACTCGCTAAAATACAACCTTTAGATGTTAAACAATGCTATTAGGTATCGTGAGGTTTTTACCCTTCTTTACAATGAAACTCGGGTGAATCCCGATGTACTAATTACGGATGAACATTGGACATCACTACTTTTATTCGTGACATTTTAGCTGCCTTTAACAACAATACAACTAAGATTTTTTCTCAAATCTATGACCCTAACATTCATTTAGTCATATTAGAGTATGTTTCAATTGTTAACACTATTAATGAGCATTTACAAGTTTTGCATATTATTTTTTTTTCTTTCGAGTATGTTGAGTTCGTGGTACACTTAATTCACACAATTCCCCGTCATTTATAGCATAGCTATTGTTCTTGATCCTATAATTAAGGCTCAACGTTTATAGAATTTGTTACAATTTTACTATAGTATTCTTGATCTTACTTACGATGTTGATGCATATAGATAGATGTAAAACTATTTTAGCTAGTTTATATGATTATTACGCAATTATTTTTGCTCATCAACAAAACTTATTATCTACCAGAGGAAAATCATGGTACAAGATTCATGCCAGCTGATAATTCCCATTTCAGTATGTGAATTAGGGGTGTTTTAGGGTAATTTTCTATGGATGCTCCCAATGGATATCTATATCTATATAAGGATAAGTGTTTGGATTAAGATTCTAGCCTTAGGAACAAACATCAACTTCATGCACTTCTACTAAACCTCACGTGCCACTCTAAGCTATCCACTCGCCCTCATTGATGTTCCTCAAGATGATTCAAGATTAAGTACAAGTTTTTATCTACTCACATGCTCAATTAAAACCTAGGGAATCAAATTCACACACCTTATGTAGTTTGTCTAGATTATGATCTATTGCGCCTAGGGGCTATTATATATTCTAATTTTCAACCCAAAAACCTAATGATTCTAAGAGATTATTAAGGTTTTAATAGACAACAATAAGGTAATAATCACAAGAGCATTCTCAATTCCAAGCAGTAAAATATTTCACAATTCACGTAACAAACTCCCAGCCGCTCAACTTACCTAATCTCGTAGATTAGATTCAAATTCTCTAGATTATTATCCAATAACTTCTTAATTAATTTTAATCCAATTTCATGAAATGTATATCAATAATTAATGGAATATGATTACAAAAATTATTGTAATAATCTAGCTATTAAAACCATACAATCACAAACCAACACAACTAATAATACAGATCGAACAAAGGGCCCTTAACTCTACAGATTTCACCAAGTTTAGCCTTACCTTTGGGCACCTCAAATGCTTAGGATATAGATCAATCACCACCCCAAAACTTGAGTATTATACATACATAATCCACGAGACAATGTGGACAAGCAACAGACACTTAAAAGTTCTCACAAACCTTGCGAAAAACGCAAAGCAAAACAAAAGACTTGTTCAGAAAGTTTTTAATTACCCTTGAATTAAGCCTTTGCTTCATATAGGCCATCCATAGAGTAGTTGAAAATACATAAAATAATAATGGGTGCATCTAAAATAGCCTTAATTTCATCCCCATACATTATCTCTAATAACTAGCACACATGCATAAGATAAAACTAGTTAACAAAGCCATGACTAAGATAAAAAAGAAAAACTAACAAACTAATCATAATGAAATTCAAATACATAGGATAATTATCCTTATTTAACTATATAAAATAAAACATAAAATACTTGGAATTAAGCAAGGATTACCACAAATTAATGAAGCCTTGGAATCTTTGATGCACACACAACCAACAATTCTAAGCCCACTTCTCACACAAACTTCAATCTATACCGAGTCTTTTGGTTGGAAATTCACTGACTTCGTCCTCTTGTAAACTCTCTCCTTGATCTTTTCATTAATCTTTTCAATCTTAGCTAGAACTTTCTCATGCAATACCTTAATCTCCTTGGCTCTCTCCTTGGCTTCTTTGCAAAACTTTGTGGAAGTGTCTAGCGCCATCAAATCAATAAGTGAGGTAGGAACATGGCTATACACAACCTCAAATGGAATAAGATACGGTTATAAGAAAACTCTACATGTGGCAACAAATCCTTCCATTGCCTTAAATTCTTTGAAATAAGAGCACGAAGCAAAGTTCCCAATGTTTTGTTCGTAACCTCTATCTGTCCATCTGAGTGAGTATGACTGGATGTGCTGACCTTCAATTTAGTATCCATCTTCTTCCATAGAGTAAGCCAGAAAGAAATTAGAAACTTTGCATCCCAATCACTAACCATTGACCTAGGTATCTCTTGAATCCTCACTATCTCCTTGAAATAGAGGTTAGACATATGAACTGCCATAAGAAAAATGGCACGGAACAAAATGAGCCATCTTCGAAAAATAACCCTTGATCCAAAGAATGCAAAGTGGGAGTAATAACCCTTGATCCAAAGAATGACTCTTTGCCTGATGACAACTCACGCATCTCTTTACCTAGTGCTCTATATCTCTTCAAAGTCTCGGCCAAAAGTAGTAACTTTTAGCAAGTTTATAGTCTTCTCAGCTCCAAAGTGTCAAGCTAAACCTCCCTCATGTAAGCCCTTGATCAACAAATCTTGCATACTGGTCGTAAGAACACATAACCACTTCTCCCTAAGAAGAAAACCCTCATCCAAATAAAACATACCAAGGGCATCCCCTAAATTCAGGTCCCTCTATGTATCAAACTTAATGTGCTTAGCAATAAATGTCTTCTAGAAAGTGCATCGTCTCCCTTGTTCAACTTCCTTGACTTATGCCTTATGGTGAAATGAAAAGCTTGTAGAAACTCCACCACTTAACAGGCCTTGGTTGTAACATATGTTAACCCTAAATGTACTTCAATGCCTCGAGATCTGAATGCAAGATGATTTCCTTGGGTATAAGATAGTGTTATAAATGATCTAAAGCCCTCACCAATGCATAAAACTCCTTATCATACATAGAATACTCCTCTTTATGTTATATAGCTTCCCACTAAAATAAGCCACATGTCTTCCCTTTTGAGTAAGACCTAAACCTATCTAAAGCCCTTGCCAATGCATAAAGCTAGGCAATGCTAAAACTGGTGCTAAAGTCAACTGCTTCTTTATTTCATCAAATGCCTCATATGCCTTCTCGTTCCACTCAGAGTGCTTCAATTTTGTTAATTTGGTCATAAGAGCCATAATAGTGTTCAAATTCCACTCAAACCTTTTATAGAACAAAACTAATCCATAAAAACTCTACACTTAAGAAATCAGTATTGGCATGGGCTATTCTCGGATACCTTAAACTTTCTTTTTATCTATTTCAAATCCCTTGGTTGTAATGATGTAACTATGGAAAGTGACATGGTCTGAAAAGAACTAGCACTTCTCTAGATTCCTATAGAGCTTCTCTTGAGCAAGAACTTTGAACACCTAATTCAAATGATCCACATGCATCTCTTTAGTTCTACTATAGACCAATATGTCATCGTAGTAGACCACCATAATTTTCCTTAAGAATGACTTTATCATTAGATTCATCAACATCATGAATGTGTGATAACCGTTCTTTTAGGTCGTTTGACTAAAAGAATATGAAGACTCCACCTTGATTACTAATGTTTTTATGTTTAATGATGGAAGTCAAAATACAAAGTCAAATAGAGTTGAAAACATGATGGAAACCAAAATGCATAGAGTTGACAATGTGTTGGAAGTAATGGAAGCTATAATGCAAAGCTTTATGCATTCTGTCAAAGGACGAGAATAACTCTTGAGCCACGTCTTCAAAAGCTTGAGCCACGTCTTCAAAAGCTTGAGTCATGTCTCAAAACAGTCAGCAAAGTTCAAACACTTTGTCAAAGGATAAGAATCTTCTAATTGCCTAAATCTTATATTTTATCCTTTCCCTATTTCACTTATTTTATGCTCTAACCTAACTTATTTATACATGATTTTACTGTCAAAGATATATCTTATTTTCAGCAAATAAGTGATGCTCATATTTGTTGAAGATTGTTCAAGTTAATTTTGGTAAATACCAAAATTCAAGCATTGTGGTTATGGAAGACGAAATCTATTTTGAAGCTTCAAGGTGCAGCAAATAAAGTGGAAATACTCTTGCTGTAATATATTCAATGATATCAATCTTCTACAGCTAAAATGAATTATTCTCTACAACCATATTGGAGGAAATATTGCTGAAAGTATTGAAGACAAATCAGATTTTCAGCAGCCTATTTTGAGCCTCCTTTCAACGGCCTGAAATCAAGTTTAGTATATATTCCAAGCTTTGAAGCTGAAGAAAGGTAGAGAGACAACGTGAGACACAACGAAACAAAAAGTAAAGAGCAGAAGCTTTAATCGTGAATTTCAGTCACAAGCACATCAACAAAGCTTCATTATTTTCTCTCTAGTTCCATAAACTTTATCTTGTATTTAGATTGAGAGAAAATCAAAGTATAATCTCTTGAGTGTTTAAAAGAATATTTTGAGAGAGTGTTATACTAAGGGTATACCCATAATACTCAAACGTATAGAAAAAGAGAGAGCTTTTTATTACTAGGATCTGAGATGCTAAAGTGTAGCTGGGGTGCTATGGAGTAGAAGATGGGGATTAAGATCTTCTAGGGTGCTTTAGGTCTCTAAGGGAAGTAATAAAAGAGCGAGTTAAATCCTAAGGGTTGGACAACCCTAGGCGGAGACGTAGGCAAATTAGTTGCCGAACATCGTATCAAATCTCCATGTTTTGTCTCATCTCATTTCTGCCTTCATTGCTTACGTTTTATGTTTGCTTTGCTCATCAATCAAAGCAGCGAACAGTCAAAGCCTGAGCAAAAGCCTTTGAAACCAATTTCAAGGCTTTGACTTCCAGTTTAAAGATAAGCCTTAACGCTTATATTACGCCTTTGAAAGTCAGTTCAAGACCTTCAGACCCTGAATGCGAAAATCGTTTATACTCTATTCACCCCCCCTCTAGAGTATAATTAATCATATTCCATATCCCTATTGATTCTTCAATTGGTATCAGAGCTAGACTCACAAGGAAAAGATTTAGTCATCTGTGAGGAAAAATGAATTCAATAGGTGATGGTGGTTTTGCTCAAGGAAGGTCTACCAATCGCCCTCCTCTATTTTGTGGTAATAATTTTGCCCATTGGCGTTCATTGATGCAAATGTTTGTGATTGATCAAGATTTGGAACTCTGGGATATTATAAAGAAAGGTCCTAGGGTGCCAATGAAGACTAATGAAAGCGGCACAATGGTTCCTAAAGAAGATGATGATTTTACTCAATCGGATTTGGAAAGTGTTGCTAAAAACTATCGAGCCATGAACCTTCTCTAATGTGGTTTAGATGCAAATGAATTTAATAGAGTTTCTTCATGCAAAAGTGCTAAAGAGATATGGGATAAATTGGTGGTCACATATGAAGGAACGAGTCAAGTCAAAGAGAGCAAGATAAGCATCTTCCTTCGGCAATATGAGTTGTTCAAAATCACGCCTAATGAAACCGTGAAAGAGATGTTCACAAGATTTACCCAAATAGTGAACAATCTGGATTCTCTTGGTAAGGTATTCACAAATGAAGAAAAGGTGAGAAAGATTCTACGGTGTCTTCCAAAATCAAAGTGGGGTCCAAAGGTAACCGCGATAGAAGAAGCTCAAAATTTGAGAACCTTTGCCTTTGGATGATCTTCTTGGAAAATTGATCACACATGAGATGTCTCTTAATGAAGAAGATGGTGAAACAGCATCTTTAACCAAAAATTTAGCACTCAAAGCAAAGAGAGAAGAAGCTACAACGGAAAATGAAGATAGTGATGATAGTTATGATGAAGATCCATTTGCTCTCATCGCTAGAAGTCTTGCCAAGATTCTAAAAATGAAGAAGAATTTCTCAAGAGGCAGAGACAATCATTCAAATAAATATAAAGGTAAGTCATCCAACTCAATAAATAAAGTTAATACACTAACATGCTATGAGTGTGGTGAAACAGATCACTTAGTGAAAGATTGCCCTCAACGAAAGAAGAAGCCTTTCCACAAAAAGGATTATAAGAAGAAAGCTATGGTTGCTTCATGGAGTGATTCAGATTCATCTAGTGACTCAGAAGATGAACAAGCAAACCTATGTCTTATGGCTAATCATGATGATGCAAAGAACATCTTGAGGTAATGGTGAAAAATTTAATCTCAAGTCCAATTGATGTTCTGTCCGAATTCTTGCAAAATATGATTATAAATGAAGAGAGTTTGATTCTTGAATCCAAGATTCTTAAGGTGAAGCTAAACCAACAGGTAAGTATCTCTGAAAGTCTCGCTAAGGAACTAACTGATCTCAAAGCCTCTCAGTCAGCTTTTAAACTCAGGGCTCAAGCCTCGGAGTCACCCTTTGATACCCAGGTCAAGGCCTTGAACACTGAAAACACTGTTTTAAAATGAAAGCTTGCCTCTTTGAGTTATTGTAATGATAACTTGGAGAAGGAAAAGAAGCTACTGGCTGGGAAGTGTAGAGAGCAACATAATTCCTTGGTTAGATTTGCTCACTCCGAATCTACTCTTGAAAAAATGCTAGGTGAGCACCAATCATCCTTGAATAAAAGCGGTCTTGGTTACAACAAAAATTTTCCAAATAAAACCGTGACCACGTTTGTAAAAGCAAAGGATAATTAGCGAACACCTACATGTTTTTACTGTTGCAAAAAGGGTCATACTAAGCTAACTTATCCTTTTCGTAGGAATGACCCTCAAATTCTTAAAAATTCATTTCCTATTGTTCTTCGAGACTAGATCAAGAAAGTATGGGTTCCTAAAGGGACTAGACCACCTAACATGGTCCATCCCGATTATGAATCTAAATTTGCAATTTGGTCTAGTCGAAAGGTTTGATGTTTTGTACTTTTGTAGGAAATCACCAAGAGCAAATATTATAAGTGGATTCTAGATAGTGGATGCTCATGGTACAAATAGTGGGAAGTCCTCTTTATTTTCAATGATCAAAGAGCAATCTGCTAGAACAATTACACTTGGTGATAAAGGAAAGTGTAGAATAATTGGTATTAGAAAAGTTGGAGATAATGCATCAAACACCATTGATGATGTGTACCTAGTTAAAGGTCTTAAATACAACTTGCTTAGCATCTCTCAATTATGCAATAAAGGTAATAAAGTCATCTTTGATGAAGAAAAATGCGAGGTACAAAGAAAGGTGGACGGTAAAATTATTTTAATTGCTCCTCGTTGCAATAATGTTTATGCTTTTCATACTAACCAAGTTGCAAGTACTAGCTTAAAATGTCTTAAGGCCTTGACTAGCGACTCAAGGCTTTGGCACAAAAGGTTAGGTCATATTAATATGCATACCATGAAGAAGATTTTCTCAAAGGACTTAGTACGTGGACTACCAAAGTTAGATTTCAAAGAAAAAGAGCTTTGCAAAGCATGTGCAAGAGGTAAACAAACAAAAGGATCCTTCAAAGCCAAAAAGGTTGTAAGTACCTCTCGCCCAATAGAGCTTCTACACATAGATTTATGTGGTCCTATGCGTGTTAAATCACCTAAAGGTAAACAATACATCCTTGTTGTTGTTGATGATTTTTCCCGTTTTACTTGGATTTCATTTTTGCATGAAAAATCAGAGGCTTTACTAGAGTTTTCAAAAATTTGCAAAGAATTACAAACATTAAAAAACCTACCCATAGTTACTGTGAGAAGCGATCATGGTAGAGAGTTTGATCAACTAAAGTTTGATAACTTTTGTGCTAAATATGGTATTTCTCACAATTTTTCAGCTCCTAGGACACCTCAACAAAATGGAGTTGTGGAACGAAAGAACCGCACTCTTGAGGATATGTCTAGGACAATGCTTTTGGAAAATGATTTGCCAAAATACTTTTAGGCAGAAGCTGTTAATACAGCAAACTATATTTTAAACCGTTGTTTGATTCGCCGTATTTTAAAGAAAACTCCTTACGAATTGTTTAAAGGTAGAAAGCCTAATATTTCCTATTTCAAACCTTTTGGATGTATGTGCTTTGTTCATAATAATGGCAAAGATAACCTTGGTAAATTTGATGCACGTAGTGATGAAGCAATTATGTTAGGTTACTCCTTGAATTCTAAAGCTTATAGAGTTTTCAATAAGCGTACTAAAGTTGTTGAAGAAAGTATACATGTGATCTTTGAACCGAGAACGGTATCTTGAGCGATGGTTTTACAGGTTTAAACTTGAATAAGCATGAAGGATATTCATTTGAGACAGAAGAAGAAGAAAGTTCATCAGATAATGAAATGGAGAAATCTGCCCAGAATATGCAAGAGCCAATTTTAGACGCAGATGAATTAAATCAAAGCCTTAACCAGCAGCCTCAAGATCATGAAACTCCATCTCAAAGTCTTGAACAGACGAACAATATTATATCAAAAGTCACTCCAGGGCCTTCAGACCCATCTCAAGGCCTTGAAAGGATACTTTAGGAAACAACATCAGTTCCTTTGATGCTACCACGAAAGTTCAAATACTCCTCATCTCATCCAACAAACAATATAATTTCGGATCCAAAAGCTGGTATACAAACACGCTCTAATGTTAAAAATTTGTGTGCATTTCACGCTTTTGTTTCTCTTGTAGAACCAAAGAATATCAATGAAGCACTTCAAGAGCCCGATTGGATTTTAGCTATGCAAAGTGAGCTAAATGAATTGGAAAGAAATAAAGTGTGGACACTCACACCAAGACCAAAGGATCATTCAATTATTGGAACAAGGTGGGTGTTTAGAAATAAGCTTGATGAGAATGGAAAGATAGTGAGGAATAAAGCAAGATTAGTAGCCCAAGGTTATAATCAAGAAGAAGGGATAGATTATGAAGAGACATTCGCTCCCGTGGCTAGAATGGAGGCTATTCGAATACTCCTTGCCTTTGCTTCCTTTATGCGAATTAAGTTATTTCAAATGGATGTTAAATGTGCATTCTTGAATGGTTATTTACAAGAAGAAGTATATGTTGCTCAACCCCCCAGTTTCGAAAATGAGAAATTTCCAAATCATGTTTTAAAACTTGACAAAGCGCTATATGGTTTGAAACAAGCTCCAAAGGCTTGGTATGAGCGTCTTTCAAAATATCTTTTAGAAAATAATTTCAAAAGAGGGTTGATTGAAAAAACTTTTTTTGTGAAAACCAAAGGTAAAGATTTATTAATAGTTCAAGTTTATGTTGATGATATTCTTTTCGGTGCTACTAACGATTCCCTTTGCAAAGAATTTTTTGAGATTATGTGTAGGGAATTTGAGATGAGTTTAATGGGTGAGTTGAACTTCTTCCTTGGATTGCAAGTTAAACAAGAGAAAGGAGGTATATTTATAAATCAAAGAAAATACGCAAGAGATCTCCTTAAGAAGTACAATATGACTCAATCTAAAGAGGATAAGACTCCTATGAGTTCGTCATTACTTTTAGATCAAGATGAAAATGGTAAGTTAGTAAATCAAAAGGAATATCGAGGTATGATTGGATCTCTTCTCTATCTCACGGCAAGTAGGCCAGATATTATGTTTAGTGTGTGTATGTGTGCTCGTTTTCAAGCTAACCCCAAAGAATCTCATTTGAGTGCAGTTAAGAGGATTTTACGCTATCTCAATGGAACAAAGGATTTCGGTCTTTGGTACCCTTGTAATAGTAACTTTGAACTTGTTGGATATTCAGATGCTGATTTTGTAGGTTATAAAGTAGATAGAAAGAGTACTTCAGGTTGCTGTCAATTCTTGGGATCATCTCTCATTAGTTGGCATTCAAAGAAACAAAATTCGGTGGCACTCTCTACTGCCGAAGCCGAATACATTGCAGCTGGTGCTTGTTGTTCACAAATTTTGTGGATATCTCAACAATTAAGAGACCTTGGGTTAGACTTCAAAGGCATACCTATTAAGTGTGACAACACGAGTGCTATATCCATAACGAAGAATCCAGTTCAGCACTCTCACACTAAACATATTGATGTTAGACATCACTTCATACGTGATCATGTGGAGAAAGGAGACGTATCTATATCTTTTATTTCTACTGATTTGCAACTCGCTGACATCTTCACCAAGCCTTTGAGCGAAGAATGATTTAACTTTATTCGTCTTGAGCTTGGAATGTTAAATGGGGAAGCATCCTCGTAGGGGGAGCTATTTCAGTAACTTGTATATGTTTATTTTTTGCATGTGTATGTCAAAGTCTTGACACTCTTGTCGTTGCCTTGACGTACTGTCACTTTTTAATATTAATATTGGATCAAAATGTTTTGTACTTATCCTATAGATAATTATCAAATATTTATTACATGATTTTTGAAATATTTTGGATACATAAATTGCAGATGGATCTGTTGCTTTTGCTTTCAATGTTTTTAAAATCCTATTCCATTCGTTTTAAAGATTCTCATGGCCTTGAAGCTGTTTTCAAAGTTTTCCGCGTATTTTATTTTTAGCTTTCAAAGCCTTGACTGATTGAATTTTTTTTTAAACAACGCTTTTTTGTTTTCATGTCTTTAACGGTTTTACTGTGTTATATCTTTTCGTTATTTTGAACAAGTCTTCTTGTGATCCAACATTTATATTTTCCCACCTTGTCGGAAGACAAAAAGGGGGAGAGTATTTATGTATTATCTATTTAAAGGGGAGAATATTTTTGGTCATGCATTTTATTATTTGACGTTTGCATATAATTTTTTTGTCTTCCATCAAGGGGGAGATTGAAGACTCCACCTTGATTACTAATATTTTTATGTTTAATAATGGAAGTCAAAATACAAAGTCAAATAGAGTTGAAAACATGATGGAAACCAAAATGCATAGAGTTGACAATGTGTTGGAAGTAATGGAAGCTATAATGCAAAGCTTTATGCATTCTATCAAAGGACGAGAATAACTCTTGAGCCACGTCTTCAAAAGCTAGAGCCACGTCTTCAAAAGCTTGAGCCACGTCTCAAAATAGTCAGCAAAGTTCAAACACTTTGTCAAAGGATAAGAATCTTCTAATTGCCTAAATCTTATATTTAATCCTTTCCCTATTTCACTTATTTTATGCTCTAACCTAACTTATTTATACATGATTTTACTGTCAAAGATATATCTTATTTTCAGCAAATAAGTGATGCTCATATTTGTTAAAGATTGTTCAAGTTAATTTTGGTAAATACCAAAATTCAAGCATTGTGGTTATGGAAGACGAAATCTATTTTGAAGCTTCAAGGTGCAGCAAATAAAGTGGAAATATTCTTGCTATAATATATTCAATGATATCAATCTTCTACACCTAAATGAATTATTCTCATAATACTCTATTCACCCCCCCTCTAGAGTATAATTAATCATATTCCATCTCCCTATTGATTCTTCAGAATAGTTATGCAAACTAAATTTATAAACACCCTACTACTACTACAACTAGTGTAGTGGTAAGTCGGGGATCGAACCACAACGACAAGGGGCGATAGCTTTTAGAATTGATGTAAAGGAGTTATTTGGTTACGTGATAGAACTATACTAATGACAGAAAAGTAAAGCAAGAACTAAAACAATAATATGCTATGGAAGGACAACGGGGACAGATCAGTTCCACCCTAGGAAGGAATATCGAACTATCAATATGCTAAATTAGGAGAAATCAGTCAACAATGAATCATGACACTCAAGATGACGAGAGGAAGTTTGTGACCCTATAAATCACACGAACAACCTATAATCGCCCTATGTCTTCAAAGGAGTGGCAGGACAAGATTCACATCGAATATCAGTCAATCAATCATTAACAATCTCAAATCCTAACTCTACGCATGAAGAACAAGCCAACCTAGGGTTTCACCAATCAAACCCCTAAGAAGACTACTCAGACATAGTAATAATGACTAGGGCATACAAAATGATAAAGGACATGATTGAAAGCATGAACGAATTGAATGAAAATGAACAAGAGAACGAAAACTAAGAACTATAACCGAACCGACAACTACTCTATCAAAACTGTAAACGAAACAACGATAATATCTAGAGGAATGAAATTAAGAAAAACAATACTTGAAAGCATTAAAAGAACTAAAACAAAAAAGAAACAATACCTTGCATAAATGAAACTGCTTGAACGAAAGAGAAACCGAATCCGAAATACAAAGCTTGAAAACGAGAACAACGAAAGCTGTAAATCTAAACTAATGCATGAAAGAAATGAAAAGCTTTAAAGTGATGTTCTAGGTTGAGGCACAAGAGCTCTCAAAGTAGGCATAAAGGTTATGTACAGAGAAAAAGGGTATTTATACCCTAGGGACAAAAGGAGTAAAACCCTAGGAAAAACCCTCGAGCGCCGACTAAAGAAAGAACCAAGAAAGTCGGACATAGGTTCCATTCGGCCGAATGTATGGAGGATTTGGCCGAATGAGTGGTGTATTCGGCCGAATGTAGTGTAGATTCGGCCGAATGAGTGGTGCATTTGGCCGAATGATTCTTCATTCGCCCATATCAGAAACCTTGAGATTTCTGACCCTGTCCACCATTCGACCAAAGGAGTGTACCCATTCGGCCGAATGGGCCTTGTTTCGGCCGAATGACTTCTCATTCGGCTATTCCCGAGAGATTGATTTATGTGCTTGAATCCCTGTCCATCATTCGACCGAATGGATGTCAGATTCGGTTGAATTTGAACCTAAACCTTGCTGAATAGTTCCTTTGAAGTGTCTAGTGGCTTCTAGAGTTTATGGGATCTTCGAGAGTGACTTGGAACGCATGCCCAAGCTATGATACGCGCATCCAAACTCTTGATAGAAGTGTCAAAGCCTCGAACACGTCTCATTTTACCTCGAAATCATCGAGATCACCTTAAATGACCTAAAAGCAGCTCGAGTTCAAGATCAAGGTAAAATTGAATGTAATGTGCATAAAACCAATATAAAAGCACGAGACTCGACACTAAAATAAGGTTGTAAACGTGCTCTAAAATGAGCACATCAATGTGCTAAAGGCGTTAAAAAGTCCAAAAGGCATCAACAACCACTCATACAACCTTTACATAATGTTGAAAGTAGTCTTTCACTCATCTCCTTTGAAGATTTAAATTTGATGATAACCACTCATCAAGTCTATCTTCAAAAACACCCTAGCTCCATATTACTCATCTAATAAGTCATTCAATCCTAGTATGGAAAACTAAAACTTTATAGTAATCTTGTCAATGGCTCTATTATCCAAGCATATCCTCCATTCACTATTCTTCTTTGGCACTAATAAGGTAGGCACTAGACACGGACTTAATGACTCCCTAATCATTCCCTTCTTCAAAAGCTCCTCTACATGTTTTATAATCTCCTCAAACTCATTCGAATGGCATTTGTATCTTGGCTTGTTTGAAAGAATAGAACTAGTTATGAGGTTAATCTTGTGCTGAATATCTCTCTTTGGGGTAGACTAAAAGGTATCTCCTTAGGAAATATGTTTCAATAAGACTCCAAGGGAGGCACGAACAATGGACGGTGAGTGATTTCCGTGCTAGTCGCCACTTCTTCTAATCCCAACACCAATAATCTCCCTTTATCTCACATGAATCATGTATCTTAGCTAGGATTAATGTATTTAGAGGTGTGGGAGTTATTGGTTTGGGTTTAGATAGGATGATAGGGTAAAGACAATCTTCTTTTGGTTTATGGTAAAATAATAGGTGTTATTAAACCCATCATACATTACTCTCCTATCAAACAACCATGACCTCCCTAAAAGAACATGACATGCATTTATTAGAAATACATCACACCATAGAATATTTACATAAGTCCCTCCAACGATAAAATTCAGCAATGAATTCCCTTCCCTTGGTTTAACCATTGAATCAAGTAGAGAGTAGGATAGGCTTTCGTAACTAATCCAAGCTTGTTGACTAAAAGTTGAGAGGCCATGTTGGCCTAACTTCCTTGACCATTGATCAAGGTACAAACCTTGCCTTACATTTGGGCATCAAGTATGGAAGGTGGCTTTCGTTTCCAGATTCCCTTCTTTTAAAGCATGCACATTCAAAGCCCACCTAACCACCAAGCATTCTCCCTTATTTAGAACCAAATCATCTTCCTCAAAGCACTCCTCATCTTTGCAACCTAGCTTCAATACATAACTTGAAAGGACTCTCTTTCACGACTTCAAATTCGATTAAAGTCACGGTCTTCTTTTTGGGGCACTCTTATTCTATGTGAACAAGCCCTTGGCATCTAAAACACCTCCTACGATGCCTTCTGGGTGTGGAATAATCTTCACGTATAGGTTGGAGTTTCGGTTGGTTAGGTATAGAAGTGGAAATTTGGTTTATTTAAGGAAAGTAAGGACTTTTAGCAAAGGATCGCGAGGATTCGACTTTGATTTGGAGTAATTATATTTCTCCATTTTATGAGCTATCATGATTAGCTCTTCAAGTGTTAAAAATGGGTGTAGCTCTACTACATATGCTATCTTAGGGTCAAAACCTCCCATAAATCAAACCAAAGTCTAGGGCTCATCCTAACTAATGTCACACTTTATTTATAGATGCTTGAATTCCCTTGCATCTTCTTTTATGATCTTTGAACTTTTCTTAAGCCCATGATGTTAAGAAAAGTTTTTTTGTACATAGTAAGTATGCATGAACTTGGAAATCAAGTGCTTCTTAATTTTATATAAAGTTTGAGTCTTCTCTTTCCCATGCGTTCCCTCTTCTTGCATAAGTTGGCCCACCATGTAAATGCTTACTTTCGGAACTTTAAGGATACTATCACCTTCTTGTCTTTGAGAGTTTCTTTGTAGTCAAACACTCTTTTGACTATCCTCAACCTCTCTATGAACTTATTTGGGTCTAACTTTCCATCATACTCGGATATGTTAACCTTGATGTCATTGAAACACCATCAGTTGTTTTGGTTTTGGTTAGCCCTAAGTTCACTTCCCCATGGATTCTCACTCTCTTCTTCTTGGCTTCCCACAGATTGAGGGGGTGATGGTAGGTCTCCCCTTTGCATTATAATACTAATGGAGAGTTCCCTAATTTGGTCTTGCATATACCTCATCCTCCTCTCCATAACTTTCTTTCTCTAACTTGGTTACCCAAGTTACCCAAGTTACCCACGGATTGCTACTATCACTTGCAATCACTCCAAAGCATCCAAATAGATCTAATGCATTAAAATAACCTCTTTCTCTTATAAAAAATTTTGTATGGACGCTTCAACTGGGTATCTATATAAGGATAAGTGTTTGGATTAAAATTCTATCCTTAAGAACAAACAACAACTTCACACACTTTTGCTGAGCCTTATACACCACTCTAGGATATCCACTTGCCCTCATTGATGTTTCTTAAGATGATAAAAGAATAATCAAGTTTTTAGCTATACACATGCTCAATTGAATCCTAGTGAATCAAATTCACACACGTTATCCAATCTGTCTAGAGTATGATCTCTTACACTAAGGGGTGTTCTATGTTTTGATTAATAACCCAAAAAATATAATGATTCTAAGTGACTAAAAAGTTTTCAATAGCCAACGATAATGATAATAATAAAAGAAAATTTTCAGTTCTAAGCAACAAAATATTTTACAACTCACATAACAAACTTTGAGCTGCTAAACTTGCACATTCTAGCAGATTCGATTCAAATTATGTGGATTATTGTCCCGCGAATTCTTAATCAAGTTTATCTTATTTCATGAAAGTATATAAACAATTAATGGGATAAGATTACATGAATTATTGTAACAACTTAACAGGTAAAATCATAGAGCCATGAACCAACACAACCAACAATACAGATTAAAGAAAGGGGCCTTAACTCTACAGATTTCACCAAGTTTAGGGTTATCTTTGGGTGCCTCAAATGCTTAGGATACAGATCAATCACACTCAAGAACTTAAGAATTCACACGAACACAATCCACAAGCTAATGTGGAAAATTAATGGACACTTAAAATTCTCACAAACCTTGCTAAAAACTCAAAGCAAAACAAAAGACTGTCTTTAGAAATTTCTGATTACCCATTATTTAATTTGGCCTTTGCATTACATAGGCTAGCCATAGTGTAATTTACAATACATAAAATACTAAGTGGTGCATTTAACAAAGCCCTAATTACGTCGTCGTACATAATTACTAAAAACTGACTCACGTGCATATGATAAAGTTGGCTAGCAAAGCCATAGCTAAGATAAAAGATAAAAACTGACAAATTTATCCTAATACAATTCAGATATATACGATAATTATCATTATTTAACTAAATAAAAAATATAAGAGTTAAAATTAAGCAAGGATTCCCACGAATTAATGAAGTCTTGGACTCTTTAATGCATGCACAACCAGCAATTCCACATAAGCCCACTTTTCACACAAATCCATGCATAAAATCAACGATCCAAATCCATTAACCTTTAGTCTTCTATGCTTTCGCCTAACTCCATGCCCATAGCCCAAGCCCACCTACAACACAAGCCTAACCTAGGCCCATGCCCAAGACTACCTTTCTTGGGCCTAAGCCACATAAACCATTACACTCTTTCCTAGAGTCTCTTCCTTCCAATCTATTCCTACATCCATCCCATGCTCACGAGCCTCCTTCAACACCTTCCCCGCCACTTGGACCAACATATGCTCTATTTTAAGTGATAATGGACGCACATGCCTAAGGCTTTTTTTTAACATAAATCAGGTGCATTTAGTGTAGTTTTAGTTTATTTTAAGTCATTTGATTACATTAGATATTTTAACGGTTATTTCTATTATTTATAGTAATTTCAGGAATGTTGGAGAAATCGTGGTGACCAATAAAGATCATTGTAAAGTAATCGCTTGAGATCCAATGGAGTTTAAGTTCTTAGAGTGAATTAGAGCATGGAAAAGAAGAACTCAAGCCTCTCCTAAAAGAGATAGGAATGGACATGTCCATGCCTCTGTGAAACAAAAAGCTAAAGCTTCACTACACATGAACATGCGTAAAATGCACACGAACGTGCATAAAATACACACGCCCGTGTGTAAAATACACACACTCATGTATGCCGATAGCAAACGTGTTATCATCCCTGGCCTTTAGAAAAGAAGACTATGCTGGAGGAGAATAGACACAATACGTAGACTCTCTAACTAGCACTTAATAACATAGGACTCATAATGGAGTCCTAGAAGGCTCAATCCTCACTAGGCTAGTCGAAATGTGCCTCAAAAGGTAGTCATCCAAGCCACAAACCAAGCAGGACCAGATCCCCCAATTTAGGTGGAAAACAATCAATCATTCGGTCCCAAAACAGGCACAAGGCTAGGAAAAACATGAGTATGCATAAGACCATTATAATGTACACGTCAGGAGCTAGCATGCTAGTTTCACAACTCAAGCACATTAATCTTAACACACCTAGACAAACAAAACAAACACCGGGTTATCTCCCATAAGTACTTTTGTTTAACGTCGGTAAGTTCGACACATTCAGGCACAAATTTATACAGAAAAAGAAAACAAAGAAATTATACCTGCTGTAGGAGTGGATTCACTCCTAGCATCACCATCACCTCCAGCGTGGGGACTCAAAACTTTCCACCGAGCCGCAGTGGTGGAAGTAAGCAATGGAGAACCATGGTCATCTGGAGGTGGGTTAGAATGCGGGGCTCCCCCAAGCCAGGGTGGAGCCATCAGTCTTTTTTTCTTTTTCTAGCCCTTTTTCGTTTATGGGCTGGCTCGTCAGTTCCCTTAGAATTATAGTACGTCTCCGTTGGCAAAGCAATTCCATTTGCAACCCCAAAAATAAGACGCTTTTGCGCATCTTCCTCATCTGACACCTCAACTATCATTGGAGCAACAGAAGCACTACACCTCTCGACTTCTTTTGCAGCGTCTTTCTCGACCACCACAAAGGAACAAATCCGCTCGACCATGGGTTCCATTGAAGACTTAGAAAAGGCAAACACGACCTTCTCTTGGGCTACTCTGACGGTTATAGTTTCTAATTCACAGTCGATCAGGGCACCCAAAGTTTTTAAAGCATCCCTCCCTAAGATGAGAGGAGTATAAGGATCCTCGGCCATATCAAGCACCATGAAGTCACATGGTACTACTATGTTCCCTACTTGGATCGGAAGGTCCTCAAACTCCCCACATGGCACTTTTATACTATGGTCGGCCAGCTGGATTGTTTTCTTTGATGGCTTGAGGTCGAAAGTGAGTTTCTTGATGATGGACATCGGCATTAGGCTAATGGAGGCCCTAAGGTCAGCGAGTGCTCCCTTAGAATTGAGTTTTCCAAGGGTGACTGGGAGCACAAAGGATCTCCTAGCTTTTTCTTTCTTTGCCCACGTGCCCTGAATGATGGCACTTACTTGCTCTGGCAAACTAATCACTTCGCCCTCAAGCTTTCTCTTGTTCCTTAAGAGGGTTTTCAGATACGTAGCATATTGTGGCATTTGCTCCATGGCCTCTAGGAATGGTATTTTCATTTCAAGCTGCCGCATATGCTCTAGGAATTTAAGAAAATTTTCTTGAAGTTGCTTCTCTACCTTTTTGTAAGGAAAAGGTAGAGGCGGAGCATGTTGACGCTCGAGTTTCTTCCTTTCTTATATCTCCCTCCATCTCTCATCTTCATCGTTCTTCTTCCTCTCATACCCATTGATTTTGACATTGTGCCCCTCAATTTCTTCACCACCCTCGTTTTCTTCTCTTCCCTCAAGGTTCTCCTTGTGCTCATTTTCTCTTAGACAACCACTACCCATCGAGGGATCTTCCCCTAAATCATCTCCATTGGCTACAGCTGGAGAAGGATGTGAGGTTCCAGATCCTAGGCAGATCGCCTTACAAGTGTGATGCTTAGGGTTAGAGTCAAGAGAGTTTTGTGGTGGAGGCTGGGTGGATGGGTTTTGTTGGGGGTGAGAAGGAAATGGCAATGGTGGGGGTGGACTAGCCATCTGCACAAGCTATGATTCAAACAACTTCTGTTGCGCCTGAAGTTGTTGCATTTGATTCATCAAAGTTTGGTTGATGTGCGAGAGGGTTTGGTTTTGCTGCGCAAGGGAGTTCACTTGGGTGGAAAGGAATTCATTAGTTGGAGGCTGGTTTGGTTGAGGCTGTATAGATGGATAGGGTAGGTTGGTGTTGGGTCTTGGCATTGGAGGGTATGGCCTATTCCCATTCGGCCTAGGAAAACTCCCATTCGCTTGATTGTTGGAATTATACCCTTGGGAGGAGTTTCCTTGGCTAGAATTTGGATTGAAGGTAGGTCTAAAGGGTTGGTCATTATAAGGACCTTGCTGAGAAAACCCTTGGTTTTGACCACCATATCCCACAGCTGTCACATAGTCGGGATTGTACCCGTATCCGTCATAGTTCATGATTGGGGTTCCTTCTTGGTTATACCCCCCGTAGTTAACAGCCGCTATGTGCTTAGAATTTGCACCCCCACAATATGATGTATCTTGATTGGTGCTCCCACAGATTCTACATGAAAAGGGCATCTCTTTAACCGATGATACATTGGAGCTACCTTGGGTGTATTTGAACTTGGACAGCTTCTTATCCATGATAGCCTCGATTTTTGAAGTAATCGTGTCCAAGTTGCTTTAATCCATCCCTCCTCTCAGTAATCCACTACCCCTTGCTCCACCCCAAGAGCTATTTTTAGCAACCTCCTCAATCTTAGCCCTCACTTGATTGCATGGGACTTTCGAAAGTTGGCCACCAACAGCCGAGTCTATGAGTGCCTTGGTGGAGTCATTTAGACCATCATAGAAGAATGTATTAAGATGGTTCTCCCCGTACTCATGATGGGGGCATGCTCTTATCATTCTCTTAAACTGACTCCAAGTGGCACTAAGGTTCTCATCATCCTCTTGAGTGAATGACGTAATTTTCTTATGCCAATCATGCGTTCGAACTGTGGGATAGAACCTTTCTAGAAATGATGTCTTTAATTGAGCCCAATTAATGATTGAGTTGGGCTCCAGGCATTTATACCAATCCTGAGCATCACCAGATAAACTCAAGTGAAATAGATGCATCCGTACATAATCCGGGTTATTGGGGCATGGAGGTATGAGACCGCAAATATCTGTGAATGCCTCCAAGTGTTGGAGAGGGCATTCATTTCTCAAACCGCAAAAAGGGGTCTCTTTCACCATCCGGGTGAATTAAGGATGTATGTGATAAGGGTTCGGGGCTATGGTTAACACTACACCTCCTTAAAATTCTTGGGACCCAGGTGTCCCAAATTGACCAAAAAGTTGTTGGTGGTTTTCGTCCATTGGTGGTGTAGGGGGGTTGAAAGTATTTGGTTGAGACGAGGTTTGGGTTGGAATTCTCCATTGGTGATATGATTAACGTGTGCTATATGGCATGCAAACAACACTAGAGACCAAGCGTAAGTACTGACAAGCAGATTAATGGACAATAAAATAAATAAAACGAAAATGAATTACACCAAGACTATAATCTAAACTCAACGCCTTGTCCCTGGCAACGGCGCCATTTTGATAACCGTTCTTTTAGGTCGTTTGACTAAAAGAATAGTTATAAATTTATAAACACCCTAGGACAAGGGGCGATAGCTTTTAGACTTGATGTAAAGGAGTTATTTGTATACGTGATAGAACTATACTAATGACAGAAAAGTAAAGCAAGAACTAAAACAATAATATGCTATGGAAGGAAAACGGGGACAGATCAGTTCCACCCTAGGATGGACAATCGAACTATCAATACGCTAAATTAGGAGAAATCAGTCAACAATGAATCATAGCACTCAAGATGACGAGAGGAAGTTTGTGACCCTTTAAATCACACGAACAACCTATAATTGCCCTATGTCTCCAAAGGAGTGGCAGGACAAGATTTGCATCGAATATCAGTCAATCAATCATTAAGAATCTCAAATCCTAACTCTACGCATGAAGAACAAGCCAACCTAGGGTTTCACCAATCAAACCCCTAAGAAGACTACTCACACGTAGTAATAATGACTAGGGCATACAAAATGATAAAGGACATGATTGAAAGCATGAACGAATTGAATGCAAATAAACAAGAGAACGAAAACTAAGAACTATAACCGAACCGACAACTACTCTATCAAAACTGTAAACGAAACAACGATAATATCTAGAGGAATGAAATTAAGAAAAACAATACTTGAAAGCAGTAAAAGAACTAAAACAGAAAAGAAACAATACCTTGCATAAATGAAACTGCTTGAACAAAAGAGAAACCGAATCCGAAATACAAAGCTTGAAAACGAGAACAACGAAAGCTGTAAATCTAAACTAATGCATGAAAGAAATGAAAAGCTTTAAAGTGATGTTCTAGGTTGAGGCACAAGAGCTCTCAAAGTAGGCATAAAGGTTATGTACAGAGAAAAAGGGTATTTATACCCTAGGGACAAAAGGAGTAAAACCCTAGGAAAAACCCTCGAGCGCCGACTAAAGAAAGAACCAAGAAAGTCGGACATAGGTTCCATTCGGCCGAATGTATGGAGGATTTGGCCGAATGAGTGGTGTATTCGGCCGAATGTAGTGTAGATTCGACCGAATGAGTGGTGCATTTGGCCGAATGATTCTTCATTCGCCCATATCAGAAACCTTGAGATTTCTGACCCTGTCCACCATTCGACCGAAGGAGTGTACCCATTCGGCCGAATGGGCCTTGATTCGGCCGAATGACTTCTCATTCGGCTATTCCCGAGAGCTTGATTTATGTGCTTGAATCCCTGTCCATCATTCGACCGAATGGATGTCAGATTCGGTCAAATCTGAACCTAAACCTTGCTGAATAGTTCCTTTGAAGTGTCTAGTGGCTTCTAGAGTTTATGGTATCTTCGAGAGTGACTTGGAACGCATGCCCAAGCTATGATACTTGTATCCAAACTCTTGATAGAAGTGTCAAAGCCTCGAACACGTCTCGTTTTACCTCAAAATCATCGAGATCACCTGAAATGACCTAAAAGCAGCTCGAGGACAAGATCAAGGTAAAATTGAATGTAATGTGCATAAAACCAATATAAAAGCACGAGACTCGACACTAAAATGAGGTTGTAAACGTGCTCTAAAATGAGCACATCAATGTGCTAAAGGCGTTAAAAAGTCCAAAAGGCATCACCAACCACTCATACAACCTTTCCATAATGTTGAAAGTAGTCTTTCACTCATCTCCTTTGAAGATTTAAATTTGATGATAACCACTCATCAAGTCTATCTTCAAAAACACCCTAGATCCATATTACTCATCTAATAAGTCATTCAATCCTAGTATGGAAACCTAAAACTTTATAGTGATCTTGTCAATGGCTCTATTATCCAAGCATATCCTCCATTCACTATTCTTCTTTGGCACTAATAAGGTACGCACTAGACACGAACTCAATGACTCCCTAATCATTCCCTTCTTCAAAAGCTCCTCTACATGTTTTATAATCTCCTCAAACTCATTCGAATGGCATTTGTATCTTGGCTTGTTTGAAAGAATAGAACCAGTTATGAGGTTAATCTTGTGCTGAATATCTCTCTTTGGGGGTAGACTAAAAGGTATCTCCTTAGGAAATATGTTTCAATAAGACTCCAAGGGAGGCACGAACAATGGATGGTAAGTGATTTCCGTGCTACTCGCCACTTCTTCTAATCCCAACACCAATAATCTCCCTTTATCTCACATGAATCATGTATCTCAGCTAAGATTAATGTATTTAGAGGTGTGGGAGTTATTGGTTTAGGTTTAGATAGGATGATAGGGTAAAGACAATCTTCTTTTGGTTTATGGTAAAATAATAGGTGTTATTAAACCCATCATACATTACTCTCCTATCAAACAACAATGACCTCCCTAAAAGAACATGACATGCATTTATTAGAAATACATCATACCATAGAATATATACATAAGTCCCTCCAACGATAAAATTCAGCAATGAATTCCCTTCCCTTGGTTTAACCATTGAATCAAGTAGAGAGTAGAATAGGCTTTCGTAACTAATCCAAGCTTGTTGACTAAAAGTTGAGAGGCCATGTTGGCCTAACTTCCTTGACCATTGATCAAGGTACAAACCTTGCCTTACATTTGGGCATCTAGTATGGAAGGTGGCTTTCCTTTGCAGATTCCCTTCTTTTAAAGCATGCACATTCAAAGCGCACCTAACCACCAAGCATTCTCCCTTATCTAGAACTAAATCATCTTCCTCAAAGCACTCCTCATCTTTGCAACCTAGCTTCAATACATAACTTCAAAGGAGTCTCTTTCACGACTTCAAATTCGATTAAAGTCACGGTCTTCTTTTTGGGGCACTCTTATTCTATGTGAACAAGCCCTTGACATCTAAAACACCTCCTAGGATGCCTTCTTGGTGTGGAATAATCTTCACGTATAGGTTGGAGTTTCGGTTGGTTAGGTATAGAAGTGGAAATTTGGTTTATTTAAGGAAAGTAAGGACTTTTAGCAAAGGATCGCGAGGATTCGACTTTGATTTGGAGTATTTATATTTCTCCATTTTATGAGCTATTATGATTAGCTCTTCAAGTGTTAAAAATGGGTGTAGCTCTACTACATATGCTATCTTAGGGTCAAAACCTCCCATAAATCAAACCAAACTCTAGGGCTCATCCTAACTAATGTCACACTTTATTTATAGATGCTCGAATTCCCTTGCATCTTCTTTTATGATCTTTGAACTTTTCTTAAGCCCATGATGTTAAGAAAAGTTTTTTTGTACATAGTAAGTATGCAAGAACATGGAAATCCAGTGCTTCTTAATTTTATATAAAGTTGGAGTCTTCTCTTTCCCATGCGTTCCTTCTTCTTGCATAAGTTGGCCCACCATGTAAATGCTTACTTTCGGAACTTTAAGGATACTATCACCTTCTTGTCTTTGAGAGTTTCTTTGTAGTCAAACACTCTTTTGACTATCCTCAACCTCTCTATGAACTTATTTGGGTCTAACTTTCCATCATACTCGGATATGTTAACCTTGATGTCATTGAAACACCATCAGTTGTTTTGGTTTTGGTTAGCCCTAAGTTCACTTCCCCATGGATTCTCACTCTCTTCTTCTTGGCTTCCCACAGATTGAGGGGGTGATGGTAGGTCTCCCCTTTGCATTATAATACTAATGGAGAGTTCCCTAATTTGGTCTTGCATATACCTCATCCTCCTCTCCATAACTTTCTTTCTCTAACTTGGTTACCCAAGTTACCCAAGTTACCCACGGATTGCTACTATCACTTGCAATCACTCCAAAGCATCCAAATAGATCTAATGCATTAAAATAACCTCTTTCTCTTATAAAAAACTTTGTATGGACGCTTCAACTGGGTATCTTTATAAGGATAAGTGTTTGGATTAAGATTCTAGCCTTAAGAACAAACAACAACTTCACACACTTTTGCTGAGCCTTATACACCACTCTAGGATATCCACTTGCCCTCATTGATGTTTCTTAAGATGATAAAAGAATAATCAAGTTTTTAGCTATACACATGCTCAATTGAATCCTAGTGAATCAAATTCACACACGTTATCCAATCTCTCTAGAGTATGATCTCTTACACTAAGGGGTGTTCTATGTTTTGATTAATAACCCAAAAAAATATAATGATTCTAAGTGACTAAAAAGTTTTCAATAGCCAACGATAATGATAATAATAAAAGAAAATTTTCACTTCTAAGCAACAAAATATTTTACAATTCACATAACAAACTTTGAGCTGCTAAACTTGCACATTCTAGCAGATTCGATTCAAATTATGTGGATTATTGTCCCGCGAATTCTTAATCAAGTTTATCTTATTTCATGAAAGTATATAAACAATTAATGGCTAAGATTACATGAATTATTGTAACAACTTAACAGGTAAAATCATAGAACCATGAACCAACACAACCAACAATACAGATTAAAGAAAGGGGCCTTAACTCTACAGATTTCACCAAGTTTAGGGTTATCTTTGGGTGCCTCAAATGCTTAGGATACATATCAATCACACTCAAGAACTTAAGAATTCACACGAACACAATCCACAAGCTAATGTGGAAAATTAATGGACACTTAAAATTCTCACAAACCTTGCTAAAAACTCAAAGCAAAACAAAAGACTGTCTTTAGAAATTTCTGATTACCCATTATTTAATTTGGCCTTTGCATTACATAGGCTAGCCATAGTGTAATTTACAATACATAAAATACTAAGTGGTGCATTTAACAAAGCCCTAATTACGTCCTCGTACATTATTACTAAAAACTGACTCACGTGCATATGATAAAGTTGGCTAGCAAAGCCATAGCTAAGATAAAAAATAAAAACTGACAAATGTATCCTAATACAATTCAAATATATACGATAATTATCATTATTTAACTAAATAAAAAATATAAGAGTTAAAATTAAGCAAGGATTCCCATGAATTAATGAAGTCTTGGACTCTTTAATGCATGCACAACCAGCAATTCCACATAAGCCCACTTTTCACACAAATCCATGCATAAAATCAACGATCCAAATCCATTAACCTTTAGTCTTCTACGCTTTCGCCTAACTCCATGCCCATAGCCCAAGCCCACCTACAACACAAGCCTAACCTAGGCCCATGCCCAAGACTACCTTTCTTGGGCCTAAGCCACATAAACCATTACACTCTTTCCTAGAGTCTCTTCCTTCCAATCTATTCCTACATCCATCCCATGCTCACGAGCCTCCTTCAACACCTTCCCCGCCACTTGGATCAACATATGCTCTATTTTAAGTGATAATGGACGCACATGCCTAAGGCTTTTTTTTAACATAAATTAGGTGCATTTAGTGTAGTTTTAGTTTATTTTAAGTCATTTGATTACATTAGATATTTTAACGGTTATTTCTATTATTTATAGTAATTTCAGGAATGTTGGAGAAATCGTGGTGACCAATAAAGATCATTGTAAAGTAATCGCTTGAGATCCAATGGAGTTTAAGTTCTTGGAGTGAATTAGAGCATGGAAAAGAAGAGCTCAAGCCTCTCCTAAAGAGATAGGAATGGACATGTCCATGCCTCTGTGAAACAAAAAGCTAAAGCTTCACTACACATGAACATGCGTAAAATGCACACGAACGTGCATAAAATACACACGCCCGTGTGTAAAATACACACACTCGTGTATGCCGATAGCAATGTTTCCAATAGCTAAAGTTGGATTACACGCGTTTGAGTGTGATTAAGGCTCATCCGTGTCTGAGCATATTCTGTAAAACAAAAGCCTACTCAAAATTACACATGGACATGTGTAATCTTAGACATGTCTGTGTCTTAAAAGTATCTACGTATCAGAACTGAAACACAAATCACACACGAATTTGTGTGAATTGAGCTATTATAAGGTCAGATTTCTAGAATTTTTTAGATTGAAGCCCATTGTAAATATCTCTTATTATAAATAGTTTTAGATGCTTTTAGGGCTAGTATTTAGACTTTTTATGAAGTAGACTTTTGGAAAAGAAAATCTATTAATGTATTCATTGATTATACTAACAATAGTCACGAGATCTTTTTTATTTAACAATTTATTTCTCTCTTTAATCTCTTGTTTATTTTCTGTTATGTAATTATGTGTTCTATATTTTTATGTTTTATTTCCATGAATATTATGTGTGAGTAGTCTTCTAATCTAGGTTTTTGATGAACCCTACATGGAATAATCATAGGTTATTCCTACACCCCCAAATCTTAATTCTTTATACAAATCCTTTAGCATAAGATGGGTTTTAATCTCATTAAAAGACTAGATGTAGTTGATTAATGACATGGATTGAGATCACAACAAAATTTGGTTTGTAATTTACTCTAGATTCCTAGGTTAAGGAGTAATAGCCATCATGAAAGTAGATGTCATAAGTATTAAGACATAAGAATATCGTGTTTGATGTCTGTCTATGTATGATTCCATGAAAGTAGGCTTAATTTCATTAGAGGGAAGCTATTAAAACTTAAAAGAGGTCTCTATTGTTTAGGGATTATTTGTCTTAGGAATTGCCTAATTAATTGAATTCGAGGGGTTAGGTGCATAATTTATGTTAGTCTATATTAGTATGGATTCATCATCCTAGGTGTCTTTATCCTATTATTTAATACCATTTTGTCATTTGCTTTCTAGAATTAGTTTTAGAAATACAATTACCAAATTTTCATCATCAGTTAGTAGAAGTCAACCTTAGGGTAACTTAATTGATCTAATAGTCCCATGGAATTTCGACCCTGCTTGCCCGAACTATATTTGTTTATGTAACTAGGTGTCTTTGATTATATTATAACAACCTCGATTAAATATTAGCGCAGGTGCCAAGGATAACCAATTTTCAGTTTTGTTACTTTAGATTTATTTCTACTATGTTTATAGTTTTCTTTGGTTGCTTTGGCTATAGTGCTTGTCTATTTTATCTTTAGCTTTTAGTTCTATTTGTGCATGCACACTCGGAGTACTAGTCATGAAGATTTGATACGTTTAATACTAAAATCTAGACATCAACTCATAGACAAAGAAACCAAAGAAAGAAGAACAAAAATGCAGATAAAATAGTTGATAATCCACCATAGAAAACACTCTTTGAGTATGGCATACATGATCCTTAGACGATGTCAAGCATTTCTTAGCCACTGGTTATAGAGTGATATTTGATCTGAAGCATGCTTTTATCTAGTTCAGCTCTAGCGATTAATTTCTTGGGCTCCCCACTAGGTGTCTTATTTCATACATTGAGAGCTTCTTAGAGAAGTGTGATACCATGAAAATAAAGGATTACTTAGAAGATGCTGTGAAACTCTATTTGTTTCTTTTATATAAGGGATAGAGCATGAGAGTGGCTAAGAGATAAAGGTTTGGGTACTTATGATACATAGGATAAGCTAGCTAAGGGTTTTCTCATGAAATGTTTAGACATAGATAAGACGCACAAGCCGAGGTCTAAGATTAATAACTTTCATCAAATATATGATGAGTCACTCCATGAGACATGGAGAAGATATAAGCAAATTTTAGGGGCTTTTTAGTAAGTGGTAAGTGTCACAAAACCCAACAAGGTTTTTGGTGGGCGAGTTGATGAGTGAATCACCACTAGAGAGCCCAGTTTTTTCCAACCAAAACTTTCTTTTACGGTGAAGGAAAGAGGAAGAGACTCTGCCCCACTAGTGCCTTACTATATTTGTGCATTAATAATGATCAGCTATGCGACTTAATGATACTGAAATTGGTCAAGGAGTTGCCACCAACATTTTTTGGGCTGTTTGGTCACCCCTAGGTTTAAATCCCAAAATTAACACACATAAGTGGTCTTTGAACCTTGATAAGGTCCGAGAATGAACAAATTATTTTAATCTAAGAATTTGTGTAAAGAATTGGTATAGAGATGAAGAAAAAATTAATATTATTTCTAGGAAAAATATGCAAAAACAAAGGATAACCAAACTCTAGATTAAGTCGATTTGGAAAGTTAACAATTATGCATAATTCTAGATTAAGCGATCACTTTGTTAAAAGTCCTAAAGTTTAATGGATACCTATATCCAATTATCCGTTGTTTATATTTTTAGACGTGATTTATAATTAATAGGTCTTGATTATAAATATAAGTGAAGGTGATCATGCAATCTCAATACAAAGTAAGAATCATGTACAAAATTACAACCACAATAAGTAATAAGAGGCAAGAGACAAGAGTCATGAGTCTAATAGGTTAGAGTTAGTCAAAATGCAATGTAAGTATGATACATGATGATGATGAGTTGAAGATTTACTAATTAAATAAAGATTAAGGCCTAAAGAGACCTTTCACCATGACATACTCCAACTTAAGAAAAATAGGTATAGTTTATAAAGACTTATGTGTTTTAGTCTTCGAATATCGTTGATAAAAGAGGAAAAAACAAGATTAAGATATGCTGTATGATGCTTGAATGAGAAATGAGCCTTAAGGATAACTGCTAAATGTACATTCAACTGTGATGCATACCTAGGGTTTTCTCATAAAAAGGTCAAATATTGATTGGGTCTAGAGAGAATAGAGATGTCCAAATTTGTTCAACATAGACGAAAATAAAAAAACTAGCATAATGTAATTATATTACAATAAGTAAAATGCAAGTGAAGGAGTTGCTTAAAAGATTAAGAGGAGACCAATTTATAGAGATGGTTCCTTGAATGAGGTGGTTAAAGTTATCATTTTGGAGACTTAATTTAGTAAAGTAGGAGTTAATCCTAGCTCTTCTGATCATAGGAAAAAGAGACATTGAAATAAAAGTTGTTGGAGTTGATCATAAGAGATCACCAAGGGTTAATCCTAACTCTTCATGTAGAAGGGGTTTGCACCTTCCACAATCATCACAAAAATAGGCCAATCCAAGACCTTATATGGATGTAGAGCCACCAAGATCAAGGACTAGTAAGTGAAGGGAGTAGAAGTAGACAAAGCAAATAAAAGAATTGAATTATAAAGGAGCCCTTTTGCTTGAGTCTTGATTGAATATGTGTCAAAAGGGTAAGGTTTCCTTGCTTGATTGTGTTAAAATATGCTTTGAATGATCCTAAGTAAGTATGAAGGTTGTTTGAGAGTTTTTTATTGTGTTTAACGATGCTTTGGTAGTGTATTTTAGTAGAGTGACGACCCAAGCCCTTGCTCATCAAATGAGGGGGTATTTATAGGACAAAAAAAAATTATTTCCAAAGCGTTGGACGCTAAGTTGGCGCGTTTGATGCTAGCTTAGGGCGTCAAATATCTAGGTTGTGAGTCAGACACTCAAGAAAGGAATATTTTTCTTGGTTGAAAAGAGGCTTGAAATGAGACAGGAGAGCTTTTGTGGTGGCACTCAAAGTTGAGCTGGAAAGGTGTTAGATGCTTGTAGATGATTGTAGAAGGCTAAGCTGGAAAGGAGGAGAAGATGAGGAGAGCTGAAGTAGGTCTTTGCGTTGGGTGCTAGGCTGAGTGCTCAATGCCCAAGGTGGGCCTTTGATGCCTTGGGTAGGCATTTGACATCTTAAATGGGTGTTTGACATCCATCTTGGTAGTTTGATCCACTTTTGGCACTTGACGCCGGCTTTATGCGTCAAGCATAAGAACTCCGAGCCTCAATTTTTTGTGGGTTTAAGGGTTTGTTTTTAGTTTTCCTTGATTTTCTTAGCGTATTTTCAGGATGCCTATGAAGCCTTAGCGTAATATATGGACACCACGTACTCCAAAGGGTCAAAAATATTGAGTCATTGAAGTGTTTAAGTGTCAAGCAGGCTCAACTGGACTTTTAATTGACATCTTGAATGTCACTTTTGTATTTTATGAGGAAAAATAGTCTTTTGCCTATTAATTTGGAAGAGGATAGGCATGCGATGAGCCCTTAGTTTTGATGTGTTTGCGAAATGAGTTTAAGTGGTGAGTTCCAGGGTTGATTAGTAATCCCTTGATTTTGAAGGTGTTATAGTTTGTGAACTTTTGGTTGTTTGTGTAGGTTATGAGGATTACCTTTTGGGTTATTTTAGTTATCAAGTTTTTATGGGGGCACCATCCTGTAGGAGATTTGTAGCTTTGTGCATTTGGCATTAAAGTTTTTAGGTTATTTTTCTTGTTCGTTAAGGTCAGAGGCAGGTACAATTTTGAAAACATGGAGTTTTCTTAGTGTATATCTAGGTAAATAATGAGAGCCTTAAGCTTCCTTGTATGGATTTCTGGCTTTGTTGTGATAATTCTTCTAGGAGATGTCAGAAGAGCCTTCAAAAGAGAAGATCTTAACCCCTAGTGTCATGCTTGCATGTATTCTTCTTTTTCTAATCTTTAAGAAGGTAGCTTGAGTGCTAACTGATGCTTGATGATTGATTTGCCTATAAGGTCAGGGTTTTAGCTTTGCATTGGATACAAGATTGTTAGATTTATGTAGCTTTGGAAACTTAAGTGACTTTGCTAAGTGTGATTATGACAAGGTTTTGACTTTTGACGAATGAGTCTAAAGTAAATAAGGTTTATCATGACTTATAATGCATGTATAATTTTACATTCACATGGATATAGACGTGGACACAGACGCGATTTCAATTATATCCCAACTATAAGGACAGGAAAAGAGGAAGAATTTAGGGAAGGCTTTTAGGGAAATTTTTACAAGGAGGTAAAGCTTTTGTAGCTAAGAAGATACATGAGTCATCAGGGTATGACTAGGTTAATGTTCGAGAGTGAGCTTGCACGGGCGAGAAGCACTGCTTTTCGAAGGGGAGACAATGATTTTGAAAATTATGAGATTTTTTAACATAAGTGGTGGCTTGATTTGCTTTATAATCAAGTTAAACGATTTATAGACTTCATGTTTATCAAAATAAGATCAAGTCTGAACTACTAGAGTTTAGGAAATTAATGTTGTGTCATCAACAGAGAGATTTGGGAAATTGGTGAGGTTGATTGAAGAAAGGCTCACCAAAGGCAAGTAAAGTGGCTAACTAATTTGGGTTTAAGCTGGAGGCTAAAGTTTTGAAATGTAAGAAAAGAGGTTTTTTTAGGTTTAAAACCACTTCATTTATCACCTCTTACTTAAACTTATCATTCTTTAAGCTTTGAAATTAAGTTTATTTGAATTATGAAGTGCCATTAAATGTTTTAAGGATTACATTTAACTTACAAACTTAAAATCAATTACAAAGACAAAATGTACCAAAGTAATCATGGTTAAAATCGATTACTAAGACCAAATGTACCAAAGTAATAATGGAAGAGCAAGCCGCTACATAGCACAAAGTCATGTAATATCAAGTGACTGAAGAAATTAGAGAGCTTAAGATAGGAGCTCTTTTTCTTAGGCGCTGAGAATGATCTTTTGAGTAAGGAACATTTTTCTTGATGCACTAGGTGCTCAAAGGAGGTAGGAGCATTTTTTTTCTTGACGTTGAGGGTTTGTTTGTCCAATGCTTTAGTGTGTATTTAACTCTTAGAGTTTGGGCGTTTAATGCCCAGCAAGTGCATTAGGTACTTCCTCTGTTGCTGAATCTTTTTTATCTAAGTGCAAATCTTGATTATTATTGATGTGACCAGGCCTCATGGGAGGTTGCCTATTTTTCCTTTTGAAAAAATAAGGTCAAAATGTAGTAATACAAACAGCAAGACTGAGTCTGTGGCATTTCGAAGCTTCTTTCAGATTTCAAACTGAAGAATAGTGTATTAGAAAAATTTATTTTCATATTCAAAAACACTTGATTATGGCCGGGCCTCAAGTAAGGTTGCCGACGTATCCGCTACTAGAATTAGGTCAGACGTAGCTCTACATCTTTCAAAAGTAATTTTTAGGGTCAAAACTCATTTTGATGTGCATAAGCGGTTCCTTTTCTAATTTGGAAACCCAAGATTATGGCCAAGCGCTAAGCGAGGTTTCCTTCTACACCCTTTAGAAGTCTTTTTCAGGGTCAAAACTCATTTTGTATGCTTTAGAGGTTTCTTCTTTAGATTCAAAAATACGTGACGGTTGTTAGATTGAATTAGTTTCTTTTCAGAAGTTTCATTCAGACTTGAAACTCGAGACATGCACTTTAGAGGTTCCCTTTTGAGATTCAGAAACTCATGATTATGACTGAGCCTCAAGTGAGGTTGCATATGTATCCGTTGCGGAAATTAGGCCCTAATGTAGTAAACAAAACTCATTATCGTCCATGTTTGTAAGCTGTGTTGTACACCTGAAAAGGATTTTCTTGACAATAAAGGGTCTAGACTAGTTTTGTTTGAATTTGCCCCACGGGATCATGATCGTTTCTCAAAGTAAGTGTTTCTTGCTGAATAATATATTGCATTTCCTTTCCCTCTACCTCTTGAATTAGGAAATCCCTAACTAACGAGTTGGTGAATGAGAGGAGATAGCTTTTTATCAGGTTCCAAGCAACGCTATGGAAAACAATGCTATGGAAAACATAAGAGGAGATAGCTTTTTATCAGGTTCAAATCTTTCTGGTTCACACACCATAATGAGCTTAAAAATGAATCTAGTGATGTATTGGGAAGACCAAAGAATCCTTAAATTTCTTCTTCATATTTAGGGGCTGTCATAGCCAAAATAGCCTTGATTTTGTTAGGGTTAACGTCAACGCTTTGAGAGGTAATAACAACTTGCTTGATGTTTCATCAAAAGTACATTTATGAGGGCTAAGTCCCATATTAAACAGTTTGAGTTGTTTAAATAATTCTCAGAGGGCGATGAAGTGCCTTAGAAAATCTCTAAATTTTACAATCGTATCATCGATATATGGAACCTATGTTCTCAAGGGTAAATGCCATAACCGCGTAGCAATAGGTGCCCCATAGAGTCATGAAAGTGGTTTTCTTCATATCTTCTTCCACTATTATCTAGTTATATCTTTCATCTTTGTCAATGAACGAGAGTAAAGAAATTTGTTTGCCAACCAAAACGCTAATGTGGGGCAATGGAAACCTATCTTTTGGATTAGCCCTGTTCAGATCTCGGTAATCCACAAAAATTTGGACTCTTCGGTCCTTATCTATAACAAGTATAATATTTACAAATCAATTAGGGTAGTTTACAACTCTGATGCAACTGGCTTCTAACAATACTTTTGGCTATCCTTGGTATATCTCTATATGACCCAGCAAAGACATTGATGCATTCTTTGAGTAAATGTATATATGCTCTACGTATTCTTCTAGGGTTAGCTCTAGCCCTCTTTGCATATGCTCTAGCTCTTATTCGATGCCTGTTAATTTTTTCAGTTTCCCTAAAAGACATAACCGACTCAAGCCTGGACTCAATGCATTAAGACTCAACTAACTAAGACTTAGACTCAAACTTTGACTCAAATAACTCAACTCATTAAGCTTTGGGCCTTCTCTGGTGATAATCTTGAGCTTCTTGTCATTAGGAGTTATGATCTTTGGCGCCTTATTTCTTCCATGTACCATGTCAGGAACTAGCATTATTAGTTTTGATGGATTAATGTCACAACATGGTAGAGGCCTATAGACTTCAATTAAACTTTTCTCAAGTCTAAAGAGTAAAAAGAAAGCCTTGTGGTTGACGCATTCACATGACTTTGATGATTCTTCAGATTCATCATCATTTCCATATGTACCTTATATTTAGTATTGTGACAACATTATAGGGCTATCCTTGTAGGTGATAAAGGAATACGGGTCATTAATAGGGTCATCCTTATAGATAGGTAAGATTATAAGTGGATAGGTCATCAAAAGGGCCATTATTGTTGTTGTTATTGGTATTATCTTAGGATGCTAGAGCCTAAAGAGCATTGGTAACATCATCATCAAATTCAAAAAGGGAGTTAGTTACAGATTTATTCCCCAACCATTGCTCATCGCCTAGAGCAATATGATTCTTTGCCAAATCATCTTCAATATTAGTGCCAATGCTTTAGGCACGCTCAAAAGATTCAAGATCCAAGTACTTCATATGGTCATTATACTCAGGTAGAAGACTTGAGATAAAGGTCATCACAAGTTCTTTTTTGGGTGGTCTTGAGACAGTTTAAGAGGCTATTTCCCTCCAATGATTTAGATAGGTCATGAACCCTTCATTGGTGCCTTTTCAGAGACCCTCTAACTCTCTAAGAGTTGTTTAGAATTTCATATTAGGACGATATTGGTTCATTAAGGCATTAGTGATGTCCTCTTATGTCTTAGTTTCCTTGTCCTTTAAAGTATAGAACCATTATTTACAGATTCGCTCTAGGGACATAGGAAAAATCACTAGGAATAATTTATGATATATCCCCTTTTTGGACATGGTAGCCGTGAAGTTGCAAAGACGATATCGTGGATCATCTATTGATCTGAAATTTGGAATGTCTTTAGTGGAGAGTTTCTCTAGGAGGCTGACTTTCAACTTTCCTTGCCAAATTTTCTAGGGAGTTGGCATTCTCGATTTGCTTTAGAGGGGCATTCATACCCTCTAGAAACTTAGCTAAATCATTGACCGTAGCCAATAGATAAGTCATTTGTTTTGCAATTTCCATTGGTTAAGAGAGGAGGTGATGATGTTCTCTTCAACTTTATACCTAGTGTAGACACGAAATCACGTCTCTCCATGTAGTAGTATGATGATGAACAACCCTAATGAGCGGACTTAGCTTGGGTCAAGATTAAGTATGTGTAACCCAAAACCACCTCAAAATCGAACTCCCAAAATGCCTCAAACACAAACCTGAGCCAAAGACCCTTACCTTGACCCAAACACTAAACCAAAGTCATAAAATCATATCATCAAAACACCAAAAAGAAACCCCTAAACTCATGCAAATCAAGGGTCGGAGCTCTTATACTCAATGCACAAAGCAAGCTTCGAGCGTAGGAACTGAATTGGAGTAGGGAGTTGGGCGTCCAATGCCAAGACATGGCGTCAAACACCCAGTAAGGTGTCAAAGGCCCACCCCTTGGGCCTATAACGCCCAACTTTTCTCCAGTTCAACTCCTTTTCTAATTCTTTTTAGCTGATCTCCTGCAAGCGTCTGATGCCTAGCCTCATCATTTGATGCCCAAGCCTTGAACATAAGCCAAAAGTGCTTTTGTCTAGTTTCAAACCTATTTTCAACCGAGCAAAATATTCCTTTATTTTGCGTCTGATGCACAACAAAGATGTTTCTTTCCCTAAGCTAGCATTAAAAGCATTGACTTGGCTTTTCTTATTTAACATTTTTTTTTGCATATAAATACCCACTTATTTGATTAGCAAAGTGGCGGTTTTTCTCACATTCTTAAGGTTTTTTATTTTTCCAAAATACACTCCTAACACACTCCCAAATATAATCAAAGACTCTCAAACATCCTTTATACTTATCAAGGATCAATCCAAGCACATTTTGACACAACCAAGCAAGCAAGTTCTAACCTGATTCAAAATCTGCTAAAAAAGGACTCAATCGAGTTGTATTCGAACTCGATCGAGTGCCTTTACTTTGGGTTGTTTTTCATCGAATGTTCTATTGCAGCCCAAACTTATTTTGTATATAATTAGGCTTATTTTCACCTTTTAAAGGACAATATAGGTTACGTTAAGCATAATATTAGGGTTTTCATTAATTTTGCAGCAGTGTTCATTATTTAGCATTAGATCTCTCAAAAACTCTATCAAATTCCTTTAGTTTTGTTGTTGTTTATTTTGCATTCAAGTTTCCAGATTTCTACTCTAGCATTGTGGACAAATTTTGGTTTCCTTAATTCAGTACTTTTGCACTTTAATTTCTTTTCTTATTCTAGTATTGCTCTCTTTCATCATTTTTCTATTTTTTAGCATATATTATGGCATTGTTTATTGTTTGTGTTGATTTTATTAGCAATATGCGTGACTAGTTCATTAGTTTAGGATTTTGATGAACACTAGTATGGATTAGTCATTGAATAAATTCCAAAACATGAATATAAATGCATGAAGTTGATTCCTTTAATCTTTGGTTGGCATTAAATCCATTAAAATGTTAGACGTAGTTGATTAATGGCATATATGAGGTTTGCAGCGAGAGTCAATTTATAATCTACATTAGAATCACTGATTAAGGTATGATTGATTATCAAGAAAGTAGACGTCATGACCATTAGGACTTAAAGAATGTTGTGCTTAATGTCATGCTATAGCATGAATCCACGAGAGTAGGTAGGATTTCTTTAGGAGTAAGCTATTGATACTCGAGAGAGATCCTTAGTATTGTTTAGGGAGCATTTGTCCTATGAATTACTTATGTATTGTATTTGTGGGATTGGGATAGAAATCAATGTCTAAGTTATACTAGTGGGGATTCGTTATCCTAGATGCTTTTCTCAAATCGGTAATCTAAGTTTAGCAATAGTTTGTGTCTTACCCTAGTTTAGCTTAGCCATTAGTTTGATTAAGTACTTATTGTTCGTGACATTCCTAATAGAGTTTAGTACTAGCTTAGGAAACACTAGAATTCAATAGTCTCTTGGGATTTTGAGCTTACTTAGCCGAGCTACACTAGTTTAGGTGAATAGGTTACTTTTAATTTGATAGGGTAGCGATAACTTGATAAAAAATTTGGAGCCGTTGTCGGGGACTAATGGTGATTTATTTTGTTCTTTTTCATCTATATTTCTATTAAGATTTACGTTTTCATAGGTAATTACTTTGTTCATCGTGTTTATCAATTTGATCTCTTTCCTTTCTAGTGTTTCCTTTGCATGCACACTCAAAGTACATGTTTTAAAGAGCTTACTTCTCTAGATCTTGAGATTGAGAACTCATCAAGAATGTAAAAGACATAAAAAAAGTTAAAGAAGAAAAAGCAATATGGCTGAATCCCCACCTCAGAAAACCTTGTTTGAGTATAACATCACTAATCCTCAAACGATGTCAAGCATTTCTGAGCCGCAGGTTATAGATGCGTAGTTTGAACTAAAGCTAACATTTATTCACTTTATCTCTAGTGATACATTCGCAAGACACGCTACCGAGTGCCCCATTTCACACATTGAGAAATTTCGAGAGAAGTGTGACACAATGAAAATAAAGGATTATTCTAAAGATGATGTGAAGCTAAGGTTGTTCTCATTTTCTTTAAGGGGTAGAGCATGTGAATGACTTATAGATAAAGGCTCGAATACTTTTAATACGTGGGACAAGCTTGCAAAATATTTTCTCATGAAGTTCTTGGATCAAGATAAGACCGCTAAGTTAAGAGCTGAGATCACTAACTTTTTGAAGCTGTATGATGAATCACTCCATGAGACATGGAGACGGTTTAAAAGGATGCTGAAACATTGTTCTCATCATGGTTTACCGGATTAGATACTACTTAAGATGTTTTATAACGGTCTGAACCACGATACCAATTTGTATATCAATACAACTTTAGAGGGTAATATCCAGATGAATGACGCACAAGGTACTCTAGCACTGATTGAAAAGATGGTTGCCACTAAAACTTCACGTTCTTCATAGGTAGATTGTAGAAGAAACAACCTTCTTCATTAAAAAAATTAGATATCTTGGAGTTGGTAGCTTCCACGTAGGCTCTTACTGAAAGTTTGGGGAAGATATATGGAAAACCAACTTTGGTAGAGTCTTGTGAGGTTTGCGGTATTATATTATAAGGCATGATGTGAGTTAGTGTTAGTATGTTGTATATGATCTGAGTAGTGAGCAAGTCAATGCCATCAAAAACAACCCAAAGAGGCTATTTAAATTGTTCTCAAACACCTATAATGAAGGTTGGAAGAAGCACTCAAAATTCACCTACAAGAACACCCAACATGTGTTAAACCCAATATAAAACCCATCTCTACAATACAATAGCTTCAACCAACCGCAAAGACCACCAGGATTTTATAGGAGGCCACTATTTAATCCACCACAACTCTTCTAACAACTTTAAGAACTTTAGAGATCCAACTTAGAAGCTGTATTTGAGGCTTTTATCACTCAACAGACTAGGTTCAATGAGAATACAAAGAAGTAGTTTATAGAGCTTAGATCCCACAACAAGATTGTGGAAACCCATCTTAATCAGCTAGCTTAACAACTGAGTCATCTCTCAGAGGTTCCAAGTAGGTTCCCTTGAAATACCAAGACTCCTCCTATGGAACAACTCAATGCAGTGACTCTGAGGAGTAGTAAAGAAATGACGAATCAACCAATGATGGTGATAAAAGCTGCAAAAAAGAATCCAAGGTTGAAGAAGAAGTAGTTAAGAAGGTCGAGGATAAGAAGAAAGAACCTCCCTATACTATAGTTCAACCATATAGGCCACCTATCCCTTTCCCACAAAGACTAGTGTAGGCGACATTTGAAGAGAAGTATGGGAAGTTTGTCTAGATTTTAAAGAAGCTATGTTTAAACATCTCATTTCTTGACAATATCTTCTAGATACCTTCATATGCTAAGATTTGAGGGAGGTTTTTTTAAAGAAAATGAAAGTCAAAGAAGATAGAATAATGCCTCTCACTATGGAGTGTAGTGCAATGATTCAGAATATGATCCCTATGAAATGAGGTGATCCGGGTAGATACTCCATTTAAGTCACTTTGGGTGACATCGAGATAAGAAATACACTATATGATTTAGAATCTAAAGTGAACCTCATGCTTGCATCTCTATATAGGAAACTTAGATTGGGTGATCTGAATCCCACTCGCGTTACCTTACATTTGGTTGATAGAGCTATGAAGTCACCTATAGGTAACCTATAAGATGTCCCTATCCTCTTAGGGAAGTTTTATATACCCTATAATTTCATGGTGATGGAAATGAAGGAGTATAAGCATGTACCCATCATTTTAGGAAGACCATTCTTAGCTTTAGCTGGTGCAATGATAGATATGAAGAATGGTAGGATTACCTTTTAAGTAGGAGATGCGAAAGTGGAGTTTGCCATGTCAAGCCTGATAGAAAACAACCCCGTGACTACTCCAATGTGGGTGGATCCATGCCAAGATCAATGTAAGCATCCAAAGAAGGATCCACCAATACCTAAGAAAGTGGAATCAAAAGATGAAAATCGATAAAAGTGAAGAAGGATGGAAAGAATTTCTTGAGTGAGCTAGGATCACCAGTTGACCCAAAGTCCATGGTTTCTCCACCTTTTATCGATCCTGGTTCATTATCTAAAGAGAAGTTATCATGTTTTGGTATATTTAGAGAAAGGCCATAGTTGAAGCATTGTCATATGGGTTACCCTACTCATGGGAAGGCTAGCGTTAACCTTTCCAACCTTGCATCATGAACATGCTATAATTAAAGGGGGTCGAGCTTATGACCCAAAAAAGAAGCGCTCAATAGGAGGCAACCCATTTTTCTAACTTTTTTTAATGATTTTTCTTTGATTTTTTCTGATTTTTCTTTGTCATGGTGATCAATTATGGTAGGGTATTTTTGGTGCTTAGAACAGTCTTTGGAATCCATCAGATAATTTGGGAGCTAAGTTTATATGATATGTGAGATTTTACCTAATAAAACACTTGATTGAGTGCCCTATAGAATTGCTAAAACAATGTTTTTGGCCAAATGGGAGAAAAGTAAAAAAATTATGAGGGACTCAACCGGGTGTACAAGGCATTTGATCGAGTGCCCTCTATTTTTGAACTTTTGCACTTAATGGTAAAAAAAGCAGAATTTCATTTTTAAAGGGGACTCAACCGAGTGCTATTCCCACTCGATCGAGTGCCCCTCGATCTAGTTGTTTTAATTTAACCCCTCTCTTCATTTTCTTTATTCCTCTCATTTCACTCCTCTCACTCACGCACTCCTCTCCCTCACTACTCCTAATCCCACTTAAAATCCACCTAACTTACTCATTCAAACTAAAATCCTTCAACTTCCAACACTCCTCCATACGTTACAACCTATTTTTACACAAAAATATTACCAAATCTCTTACTCCAACCCAAAACCCTAACTTCAAAATTTTTAGGGTTTTTTTTACTTCGACTAGAGCTTTGCCAAGTTACAAAATGTACTTTGAAGTTATTTCATACACTTAATGAGTAACATATATATCACACATTTATGCCTTTTTAGCATAGTTTTTGTACTCTATTTGGCTCGAGTTCACCCAATTTTGTGCCTATTTATAACACTTTAAGTATAATCTAGATATAAGAGCATTTGTTTTGTTTTAGTCTTTTTTCCTTTATTTCCTTTATTTCCCGTGTCTTTTCTACTTTTATGTGTGTTTTTGTTGGCTTGATGCAGGTATCTAGTTAGAATAAGTGCAAGAAACTGAGGACTAGAGATATATAGTAGAAAAGTTAAGAAAAGAAGCCAAGATATTGCTCAAGAAAACAACCAAGAGGCCTCTCAAAAGAAAAGAACTGAGCGGCCGCTTAGAAGGATTCTTGAGCGGCCGCGCAGTTCAATACAAGTTGAGAAACCCAAAAATATGAGTGGGATGCAAGAACCCATTGAGAGGGTGCTTAGAAGACATTTTTGCCTTCTAAGCAGGCATTTAAGAAGTTTACTAAATGCTTGCTCAGTTCAAGAAGCACCGAGTTTACTCTTATGAGCGGGCGCTTACCACTTGACCTGAGCGCCTGCTCAGGTCTATTATGGTGATTTTCATATTGTTTTAAAACTCTTCCATGGGCCTAATAAGAACTAGTAAAAATGGTTCAGTTGCTTCGGTTTAGGAACCAAAACAAATAATTCTCAATTACTTAAGTTATAAAACCAAAAAAAATAATACTGAATTGCTTTATTTGTATAACTACAATACTTTGAACAATAAGCGCTTTGGTATCAAAGCAATTAATTCTTGATAACTAGCAAATTATCTCCAATATAAACCATTATTTGCTTTAGTTCCAAGCAAAATCAAAGCATTTAATATACCAAGTGCTTCGATTTTTCTTAGAGCTGAAGTAAATAGTGGATTTAGTTAATTTAAAAAAATATTTATATAATATATAATGCTTATGACTGATTAATTAATAAGATTCGAACATAAGGGGTTAATTTTTCGTTAATAATAGATTTAATATACATAAAAACAAAGAATCTATTACAAGATTGATTGAAATTAAACTTTGAAAAATTTGCAATTATTTAAAATATTCACATATCCCATTTCCCATTACATACCATAATGTACACTTCACATCACTTAGCAGTCGCTCTTGGTAGTGAAGGTTCAGGGTGTAGCCATAGAAAAAACACAACTCCCTTAGGGTTTTTTGATAAAAATTTAGGTGGAAGAATCCTATGACATAGATCAGGCAGTAGGATGCACTTTATCGGAGTCCAAACTGCTAAGTAACTAAAATAATATGACACAAACCAACTCATTATCTTTGTGCTTCATCATGTTAAAAGTTAACATAGCAAAACCACATTAATGACATAAGAAGGCAAGGAAAAATAATTCAGAAAAAGTTGCACTAAGTACAAATAAGGTATGATACCCTGCTCTAATGGTCTTTTCAAAGCCTGTGGCTTTAGAAAATCCTTATGATCAACACCTTCCTCCAATCCTCCATTTTTTTTGGTGCACTTAGGTGCCCAAAGTACACTATCTTTCTAGAAGTCAATTTAAAAAAAGATGGGCGTAAGTCTACCAAGACTTTGCCAATGAGTGAAGTGATCGAATACACTAGATCCAAAACTCTGCTGATATATGACAAATACAGAGAATAAGTTTTCTTATATCTTAAATGCTTCCTTCGAATGTCAAATTTAACTCAATGGATGCAAACAAAAGGATGTCAGGCATGTTTTCTAGCAAACCATAAAGCTTGTTGTATAATGTTGCAGGGAATTTTCATATCCACTCCTCTTTATTAGTAAGGAGCAAAAAATAATTTAAAGCATCTCTTTTTGAATAGTAAGCTACAAATCAAATTCATTATTGATAATGGACAAAAGAAGAAAATGTAGGAATGCAGATACATTAAGTGGAATTTCAAGAAACAATTTCTTGCATCTACAACAAGATCTCATGCACATTTCAATACGAATTATAGGATTAGAATTCATTACCCTTGAAGCGTGATTTCCTTAAAGCAAAGATCGATTCATACTTTGATATGGAGATCCTTAGAAAACCAAATGTTGCTCCTCTAGTGTTGGTCCACAAGCAACGATTAAACCCCACGTATGCTAGTACAGAATAAGGAACAATTCCTTATTGCTTTTCTTGGTGATGGCAAGGAGAGGGGAAAAGAGAGCTTTTTGGAATATGGCTAAGTATGAGTGACTCTTTGTTGCTCATGACCATGCTTATTTATAAGTAACATCCATATGTTACAAAATAAACTCTTTAGTCCATACTTCACATAAGCATGACCATTTAGCTTTTTTACCTCTTTTGCATCTTAATTCAATCATATACTTATATGTGTTACCTCATAGGACCAGTTTCTTATTAGCCATGTACTAATCAAATTAGTAAACAAATCATAGTCGGTTCCTAGCAAAACACTATGATCAACTAAAATAACCGATTATAGTTATCTCCATAAATTTGTCCATGTTATACTTAATCGTTAGACTTGATTAAAGGACATTTTCTATCAGAAGAGCCCAATCAAAGGTAGTTTTTAATAATCCATGCATATACAGAGGCCATTTGCGGATTTTGACTACATAATAAGGAAATTTTCAAGATGAATATTAAAAATTGAAGTGACACTCATCATGCAGCAAGCTGCAAAGCCTATAGAGAGACCTTACAACACTTAGATAGTTGAAAATTTGTACTAGAGCTAGTATATGCCTATCAATGGGTGGACAGTGCACCCGGGTGCATCTTCGAATTTGCGATAGGCCTATAGGGTGTGAATATTCCACAATTGATATTGAGATCGCTCTTATCCCAGCACAGCACTTACTCTACATGGCATGAAGGTTAGAGTTTCAACCAAAAGCACCTCGCCTCAAACCAACTAGCCTTAGGCCTCTCACATAAGTCTGAAATAGAAGGACTAAAGTTCATTTGCTAGGCACTCTATAGCGTACGAAGGACCAAAATATCAGACTCATAGCCAATTTGGGATATACAAATGTGGATTTCACAAGCAAAGTAACCAATACTTCCATTCTTTGTTAACTAAATTAGTAAAGGCTAAAACTAATACTAAGATAGCTATAACACCTCACAAAGAAAACATGAATATGTGTGTGTCCTTTTTTCATTAAAAAATTATTGACACTAGAGGATACCATGCATAATATGTTTAGTGAAATCTACTAGGACTAACCAACATAGAATTAAAAGTAAAAATCATTTAGTATGTAGGAACGCATATTTAAAATCCCTACCTTCAAGTTTCAGAAAATTCTTCCTTCAATGCAATAAGAGGCTTGGAAATAGCTTTTTTGTGAAGATAATGCATTTTTACATCAAATTTCTCCGATCCTTTCAATATATCTAGGTCCTTTGAGTAAGAAAAGCTGTGATGGAATGTCCCAACCATGGCTTTTTGTGGCTATTAAAACTTAAAATATAACCTCCATATAAGAATTTCAAGCAACAGATTGAAAAGTTAAGCTCCAGCAATTAGCCAAGATGAAAAAAAGGAAGGGCGTGTCAGTTGAGAACATCAAACTCGTATACAGTTTGGCTAGCTATGACAATGAAATTTTACCATTACATCCTAACAAGTTAATAAATAAATAAATCAACCTTCTATGTATTAAAATGAAGTGATCACTTGCAATTTTAATAATGTCACTGGTGCAATAAGCAGCGATATGGATAATGTCACCATGACCAAAATAAAATAATATTGGGATAAGACTATATTAAAAAGCAAACATATAAAGTGAGTAATGTATTAAAACATGGACCTCCTTCAGTCCCTGATGTGAATCTAGGTATTGCAACCTTAATCCACACAAAGGGATATAATAAGATATAAAACCCTCTAAAGCTACGCACCAAAGGTTTAAAATCTAGGGCGAAAGTTTAAGAATTGATTAAAGCAAAGCACCCTCACTTCCTACACTTCCTCACGTGAATCTAAAGCTTTAAGCACCAATTCACAACTCTTTGTTACACACAAATAAAAACAACAAACTCTCTAAGTTTATTGAAGAATACAAAGAAAAGAATCTCCAAATCTGATTTTTCCAAGCTTGGGTGCACATATATTTATACCCATAGCTTGAGAGTTTCAATCATATTATGACTAGTCCTCCTACTTCTAAAAGGACTCCTAATAACCAATAGGATAATGCCACCTATTTATTACATAATCCTACCAAAACTCTAACACTATCTTATCCTAATTAGAATCTTATCCTACCTAAAAAGATAATATTACAAATTAACTACTCTAATCCTATTTTATTTAAAGTAAAACACTAAATATCCAATCCCATGTGTGTAGCCACGTCCATACCCATGCCATGTCACTTGCCATGTCACTTAAGTCGTAATAAAGCACCGACAAGATGTAATAAGCACAGTTCAATGTAACAAGCACCTCCCCTTGTCTTAAAATTTTCCTCCTTTGTCAAAATTTTCAATATTCGAAAATTACTCCAAGATTTTAGCTTTTGATCAAGGCCTTCCATCAATCATCACCTCCATGGCTTCCACACATTATAGAATCATAAAACTTGAAAATGGAAAGTTCAAAAACACACTTATGCCTAAAATGAGAAAAACCCTATCAAATGAAATGGGAGAAAACTCATAGGCAAAACCAACTTATTCCCCATGTCCACCAATCCTCATTTACATTTGCATGTTATCATGCACATGCAAATGTTCCCCTTTGATGCACCTAGAAGATTTGTGTCTCCATAAGCCAATAACTCTCCCATGGTAGCATCCTTCTTTGAAGCTTCAATCAATTCTTCGAATTTGGCATCCTCTATCATATCATCCTCCTCTTCTTCAAAAGAGTTTGTCCTCAAACTTCGAAGTTGATCATCAGGCACATAAGGTGCTAAGTCGCCTATATTGAATGTGGCATGAACTCTATAGTCTCCAGGCAACTCAAGCTTATATGCATTATCACCCACCTTATTGATGATTTTGAATGGACCATCACACCTAGGCATAAGCTTGTTATTACGTCGATTAGGAAATCTTTCCTTCCTCAAGTGCAACCAAACCAAGTCTCCCTCCTTCTAAGTATGTCGAGTCTTGTGTTTGTTAGCTCTAGCCTTATAGATATCATTGAACTTCTTAATCCTTACTGTCACTTGGGCGTGAAGCTTCTGCATATAGTCAACCTTGGAATTCGCATCCTTCTCTAATTCCCTTCCATCCACCAATAACAATCCCTTGCCATTATCTTCAAAGCAAATGCTTTGGCTTGTGCATTCTTCCTCACGACATATATGTTTTTCCTCCCATCAAACTTCACAAATCTGTCATATTGCCAAGGTCTTGCCAAGAGAATATGACACGCATCCATGGGACAAACATCCCAAAGCACTTGATCTTCATAATTGCTAATTTTGAATGAAATCAAGGCTTGTTTACTAACCTTTACGTCACTTGAATTGCTAAGCCAATGGAGCTTATATGGTTGAGGATGAATTTGAGTGGGCCCCTCCAACTTGTCCACCAAGAGGGTAGAAACCACATTAGTGCAACTCCCTGAATCTATAATCACATCACATAGTCTTCCTTGGACATTACATCTTGTGAGGAATATTTTCTCCCTTTGGCTCTCCTCTAATGGTAAGGACATTGATTGCAATGCCCTTCGCAATACTAGGCTAGATCCCCTAGTTTCTGCCATCACCTCCTCCATATCCTCATCTAGGACTTCAAAAGATGTGTTACCTTCTTCCTCTTCAAGCTCATGCTCCTCTTCTTCAAAGGTTTCATCTTCCTCCCAAGTCCGAGTAGTAGCAATCCTAGCATGGGGACAATCCCTTTGGATATGGCCTTATCCCTTACATTTGAAGCAAGTTCGTTGATCTCCCATAGGGGGCTCGAACTTCCTCCCTTATCTCTCCCAAAAGTTTGTGGCTTTATGGATTTCTCGAGATTAGGCTTCTTATTAGACATCTCACGCACCCCTTTAGCTTCAAATGATCGAAAGATCCCTCTAGGTTTACGTGTTTGCCTTTCAACCCTAGTTGCTATTGTACACACCTCATCAAAGCTCCAATAGGGTTGTAATTCCACCTTTTCCTTGATTGGGTCATTTAACCCAGCCACAAAACGAGCCACCTTGTGGTCTTCTTTCTCCTCTAGCCCACACATCATGGCTAGATTTTTGAATTCCATCAAGTATTCCTCCACAGACCTCCTTTCTTGCTTTAAAGTATGCATTTTTATAAAAAAAATTTGTTCAAAGTCTTGAGGAACAAACCTTTTTTGCATGTACTTCTTTAGTTTTGTCCAAGACGAGATCTTGGAACGCCCCTCCTTTCTCCTCTTCTTTTGCAAACCTTCAAGCCATAAACTTGCATAAGAAGTGAGTTTGAGTTCAGCAACCTTAAAGGATATATGATCATCATAGTCCTTATATCTGAAAATTCGTTCAACTCTGCGGATCCAATCTAGGAATTTATCTGGGTCCAAACTGCCATTGAACTCAGGGATTTTAAGTCTCAAGCTTTGATCCTCTTTCCCCCTTAAACTCTTTCTCCTACGCCCTTTATATGATTCCTCATCATCACTTGAAGAGGATGGGTCCCTCTTGCTAGGCCTCCTCGAGCTTCTAACACTTGATTCACCATCACTTTCGCTAGAGTTAGATTCATGGGATGAGAGTTTACCTTTGCTTGAGGACTTTTCTTTCTTCCCCACGATTTGCAACAGCTCGTTCATACGTTCCTTTAGTTCCTTCAACTCGCATTCCATGCACAAGGCTTTGGCTTCTTGCAAGGTCAAACCTTTTTTGAAGCCTGGTGGCATCTCGTGTGCATCATCACCACTAGAATCCATATTGCTTGAGTATGCTTCGAATTCTCTCAACGAGAGCACCAAAAGTTGATGTGAATCTAGGTATTGAAACCTTAATCCACACAAAGGGATAGAACTAGATATTAAACCCTCTAAAGCTATGCACCAAAGGTTTAAAATCTAGGGCGAAAGTTTAAGAATTGATTAAAGCAAAGCACCCTCAATTCCTACACTTCCTCACGTGAATCTAAAGCTTTAAGCACCAATTCACAACTCTTTGTTACACACAAAGAAAAACAACAAACTCTCTAAGTTTATTGAAGAATACAAAGAAAAGAATCTCCAAATCTGATTTTTCCAAGCTTGGGTGCACGGGTGCACATCTATTTATACCCATAGCTTGAGAGTTTCAATCATATTATGATTAGGCCTCCTACTTCTAAAAGGACTCCTAATAACCAATAGGATAATGCCACCTATTTATTACATAATCCTACCAAAACTCTAACACTATCTTATCCTAATTAGAATCTTATCCTACCTAAAAAGATAATATTATAAATTAACTACTCTAATCCTATTTTATTTAAAGTAAAACACTAAATATCCAATCCCATGTGTGTAGCTATGTCCATACCCATGCCATGTCACTTGCCATGTCACTTAAGTCGTAATAAAGCACCGACAATTTTGTAATAAGCACAGTTCAATGTAACAAGCACCTCCCCTTGTCTTAAAATTTTCCTCCTTGGTCAAAATTTTCAATATTTGAAAATTACTCCAAGATTTTTACTTTCAAGGCCTTCCATCAATCATCACCTCCATGGCTTCCACACATTATAGAATCATAAAACCTGAAAATGGAAAGTTCAAAAACACACCTATGCCTAAAATGAGAAAAACCCTATCAAATGAAATGGGAGAAAACTCATAGGCAAAACCAACTTATTCCCTATGTCCACCAATCCTCATTTACATTTGCATGTTATCATGCACATGCAAATGTTCCCCTTTGATGCATCTAGAAGATTCGTTTCTCCATAAGCCAACAACTCTCCCATGGTAGCATCCTTCTTTGAAGCTTCAATCAATCCTTTGAATTTGGCATCCTCTATCATATCAGTCCCAAACTAGCCAAGCTTCAACATAACCCTCCAAGATCTATGGCATAGTTGTACCGTTCAAAACTGGTGTGGCAACTATTGTACTTGTTCTTCAAGACATATATATATTTTAAAATCGAAAATCAAAAGAACTCAAGAGAAGTTCAACTTGTTGATCAACTCATTAGACAATCTAAAACATTGGTGACTTCACATGATCACAATCTATCATCAAGTCTGACCTTACATAATATATATAAGTGTTATGCCATCGGTGAAAGTGGATTAAATCCAAGGTTGTAATATTTTTTATTTTTTATTTTTTTATCATTGGCCTATGGATTAATCTGTTTAATTTCCATAATTAGTAAAAGCTACATTTAACTTTTTTATATAAGATTCACTAAGATATTCACCAGGTAGTCATGAATACTCAAGGGGGAATTAGCTATTAAGGCTCCGTTTAGTAGGGTGTAAAATGTTTTACTTGAAAACTGTTTCCCCCATTTTACATTGTTTGGTTTAGAGTAAAATATAGGATGTAAAACTTTGGAATGTAAATTCATTTTACACCATATTGAAAATATTAACCTTCAAACTAGTAGTAAAATAGATTTACCTCTATTCACTCCAAAAAAAAAAATACTAACTAGCAAATAATTCACGCATACAGGTGGGTATGGGTCATGTCGTGCTTATCATGGACCCTGTCAGGTCGTGCCTGACCACTTGTCATTCCTTGCCGTGCCTAATTGTGGTCATGCCATGCGGTGTCATGCTACATTTCCCTAAAACTTGGCCCATGGTCTAGTATGACCCACGTGCTTGATGTGCCGTGTCATGTCTCGTGCTCGTGTCGTGCTACGACCGTGCTCGTGTTGTACCGTGCCAAAAACATGCTAGCCCGGCCCATGTCCAACTCTATTTATGCATTCATCATTTCTAATATTTTTGGTAGCCTTACTCTCTCTGCTCCACACTTTCTCTCTCTTAAAAATTGAAATAATCTACAATTTCTTTTTATCATATTCGAATATCATCAATTTAGTATGATTTCTTCGAATCTCATGTCTTGATTATTAAATTATCATACTATACCATGAATTTTGAATAAACTTTTTCCATTTTACTCAAAAACAAAATAATCTTAAATTTCCCCCCAATTCGATTGAACCATAAAAGCTTCTCATGAAATATGGGCAATCAACAATTACTTTGAAATTAAAGTAGAATTTTTCTTTTTGTTAGAATTTAAACTGTAAAAGTACAAACTATTACATTACAACTATTTGATTGGTTTACCTATTTGATTGCAAATACATTTACTTGTTTGATTGGTTTTCTTATTCGATTGTGAAAACTCTTTTATAGTTAGCTTAAGGTATTTTTATGATGTTGAACCCGATTTTTTAGAGTTTTCTAGTTTTATGGCGATATTTAGTATAATGTAATATGTTATTAATAGATTAGAGTAATATATTGTAGATTTTATAAAAAAGTATTTGTTGTTAGCATAATAAATTTAGCTAATGATAAATAACTAGAAAATATAACGGAATAAATGATTTAAAAATGACAAGAGAATACAATTAGAAAAGTTAATATGAGTAATTGATATTCAGTTCAACTAAACAACGAAAAATGTTTAAATGAAAAATTATTTTACATGCAACCAAACATTGGAAAATCCATAAAAATGAGCTTTCCACTATAAAAGGTTTACCATGAAAAACCATTTTCAATTAAAAAGTTTTACACTTTACTAAATGGAGCCTAATATGAAGTCACTTGCTTGATGGCACTAGTTGTTGTGTCTCAATTTTGAAGACCTTTTAGATTAGGTATAGTTGGGGAATAAACATCAACAACATTGGGCACAGGGCACCATCTGATTGGATCATGATAAATAGGAATATCATCATTAATATGACACAAATATTGAAGAAGAATTAAAACATGTAATTGAAGTGCAATGATTTTTAACCATTGATAGTTATATATTAAAGAAGGTGATTACCTCACCACCTTCTGAGTTGGATTTTCCACCCAACCTATTCATCGACATTGCTATTGCTTCATGAGTCTCTCTAGAGATAGCTCCAAGGGACATTCCACCAGTAAAAAAGCGTTCAACAATAGATGTAGCTTGTTCAACTCTACTCACAAGAATCGGCAATCAGTCACATTGGAATTCATGAAGATCACTAAGTATCATATACAAGATCATTCAAATGTTAATAAGAATAGTAATTTGTACAAAAAATTTTCACAAGAAAAAATAATAGCATATCCCTAGGGGATGGATGGTGTTCACAAAATATGAAAGCGAGAAACAAAATGGAGATAGCAAGAAACTCTAATTCAATGAATATGTTCAACTCTCTCAAGTTTATAAAAAGTCTAACCCCAATAATTACTCAAAAACTCCTTGCAAGAACAAATAACAAAAACAAGATTATTACTAGAGCACTAATCCGTCCCCATCTAACAAATTAAGCAACAAAAACCCGTCGTAAAGCGGTTTACTCTAGGTTATAGTAGTGGAAGCCCAAATTAAAGTAATTAAATGAGATACAAAATTAGAATAGGCTAAATCAAACGAGATACAAAATTAGAACATATTAAAACAATCAAATGAGATACAAATTACTGTTTTACCCTCAATCAGAGTTGAAGGAATTATGTTGAATGATGATAATGATTTGCTACGCCCAAATTCAATGAGTATTTAAACTATGCCCTAATTATAGTAGATACATTGAATGGAAGATTGAACTATGCCCTTATGAGTGTTCAAAGGAATTGAAGAAGTACTTGAAGAAGGAATTAAAGAATGAATTTGTGTTACATTTTTCAGTTATTGGGTTTAATCTTCAAACTTGCATGCAAGGAACACTAGACTTAGTTCCTTCTCAATCATATGCCACTACAGCAGATTCCATCTAGTAGAGCAGGCCAAAACCCCAATGTCAAGCATACTCTGCTTCCAACACCCCAATCGTAATAGAACCTGACTTACATCTAGTCTAAGCGCTCGACGCCTAACCCCATGCTAGACACCTAGGTCTTGTGCGCCAGTTAAAAAAAAGGTCCTGGTATGCTTCAAGCTCCTAATCCTTAGAGCAAAAGACGCTTAAGCCTAGTGCTGGATGTTTGGTCTTGGCGTCCGATGCCTAAGTGTGGGGTATTTTTACCTATAAATACGCCCTTATTTCTCAGACCCAAGAGGTCAACAACTCTTGCAAAAACCCTGATACTCTACTAAAATTCTCACTCAAGCCAAAAATAAGCACAAAGAACCTTAAGTAACCACAATTACTACCTCTAAAAACAATCTTCAAGCCTCTACACAAGGAGCAACCATATCTTTTTCAAGCACTCAACAATGAGTCAAACAAAGGATCTATCCTCCACGGTAACTACCGAGGACCCTTGTCAATCTACTCCTTTCTTCATTTTCTTTGTTTACTTATACTCCTTTCACCTCCTAATCTTTAGATCTAGTAATTTCTATCGACTCAAGGTCTTTTGATTAGGTTTGTTTTGTAATGATTGTGTGAGGTGCAAAGAACTCCTATTTTAATTTTGCAACTTTAATGAGCCTTGATATAGCAAAGAGACCTTAACTTTTATATTCTCTTTAGATCAACTCACACACTTTAATTTTAATGTCTAATCTTACCTATGATGTAAAGAACAAAGAGCAACTCCTTCTTTACTAAGTCAAGTCTCAAGATTCTAACTTTGAACACCTCAATCAAGGGACCATCTTTATAGTTTGGTATCCTCTCAACCACTCAAGCAATTCCCTTATCCCTAGCACCTTTTATTTTGTTGTAAGTTATGCCTTTAATTGCTTTTACATTTGGTATTTGATGCTAGGACTTAGAAATCTTCAAAATAGCTTGAATTGTCTCTATTGACCCTTTCCATGAGCATACTATAAATGTGTATCAATCTTGAGTACATGTTTAGCAGGTGACCTTAAAGCTTATTTCTTGCTTTAGACCTCATAACTCTTTAGTTTCTATTTACATTCCTATATGTTAATGATGTTCTATGGCTTAATCATAGTTACCATTTGAACTAGACCCACTTCAAGTTGGAGCATTATAATGTAGAGTAGTCTCTTTAGACTCACCTCTTCACTTGATCAAGAAATCTTCTCCAACTCATCATGCGTAATTATTATCTTGCATTGATTCTAACCCTAACCGTAACCTATTGTTGTCTCTTGTATCTAGTCTTTTTGCCTTATTTTAATAGTAATTGCATGTCCACCCTTTCCATTTATACTATAAACAAGAGCTATTATTTGTAATCACGCTTAATAAGATACTTTCAAACAACCGACCATAGGTACCCAAAACCATGGACGTTAATACAAGTGATCATCTAATATAAACTATGTGCATAAATTTTAACTTAACTCGCTAAATTAGAGCGTGATATCTCTTGTATGTGCATGTTTGTCTTGGAACTACACATGGTTTGTTCTTCCATCTCTAGCTATTTGTTTTGCACACATTACCAGATTACAATATGTTGTTCATTCCCAAACCTTCTCATGATTTTCAGACCACTTACGAGAGTCATTTGAGTATCCTAGCCCCACGGTTTCCAAACAGCCCATTATATTTAGTGGCGACTCTTGACCTATTAAATGTCTCTAAAAGCCGTATAACCTGTAGGGCACTAGTGGGGGACACCTCCTCCATCTTTTCTTCACCCAAAAAGAGAGGTTAGGTTGTAATAATCGAGCTCTCTAGTGGAAATTCAATCACTGAATTATCTACCCAAAACCTAGTTGGATTTTGAGACCATTTGAACAAATCATACCCCTACACTCACGTTAGTGATCTACAAACCATGAGAAGATTTGGGAATGAGCCGTCTTATTTTAATTCGAGAGTGTGTGTGAAATAATTGGAATAGAGATAGAAGAATATATGGGATTCAGTTCCTAGACAAACATGCAAATACAAGAGATAACACACTCTAATTTAGTGGGTTAGGCAAGTAAAGAATTATACACATAATCTAAATTAGGTGATCGGTTGTATTATTCATAGTTTAGGGTTTAGTGTGATTAAAAATAATAGGTCTTATTTATAAATATAAGATAAATGGGTGGACACGCAACTACAAAGTAAGAACCATGTAATAAAAGTGCATAATTAAATAGAGGCAAGAGACATAAGACAAGAAATAAGCAATGAGTTAGTATTAGGGTTATAGTCAATGGGAAATAATAATTTTACATGATGAGTTAGAGAAGATTTCTTGATCAAATGAAGAAATGAGCCTAGAGGGACTATTCTTTATCATAATGGTCCTACTCAAAGAAATGGGTCTAGTTCAAATGAAAAATATGACTTAGTCATAGAACATCATTCACATTGCATATGCAAGTAGAAATGAAGATAAGGATTATGAAATCTAAAGCAAGAAATAAGCTTTAATTTTAACTCGTGAACATATATTCAAGCATGATACATATGTAAGGGTTGCTCATGAAAACTGGTCGAATAAGACATGTCTACCTAGATTGTAGACAAGTCATCCGCGCTGCTAAGCAAAGCTTGTATAAGCACATACACACTCATGCATAAAATAAATTCTAGCATTACACTAGGTTATAAAGCATGAATTCACATCATAGAGAGTCATGGCATAGCCATATATAATTATGTTCCATATAGTGATAATAACAACATTCTTTAGATGCCAAGATCTACAAAGCAAGGCTCTCATCAAAACTATCCATTCTACATCATGGAGGTTGAGCCAGTTTCCTTATGACTCTATTCTCGGGTGCGAGGCCCGAACACAACAACCCCTACCTGAAAGGGGTCTAGCTGTTGAGATGACGTCTCAGGTATCACCCCCTAAGGAGGAGGAAGTGGGTTAGTTGGAATCTCTGTAACAGCGAAACACTCCTCATCGAAGTAGTCATCTTCCTCGAGTTTCTTCTTCACCAATTCATATATCATTGTGATGGTCATATGGGCATCCTCCCTAGATCATCGGCTTGTCGACCCCGCGACCTTCTTTAGTTTCGCATCTAGTTTTGCTATGGACTTGGGAGTCATCTTGATATAAGCAATAAACATCAACACTAATACAAGGGTTATAGACCCAAAAATATAATAAAAAAGAATTTGCAAATGCAATGTAATAGTCATAGTCTAAGGAATTCTCAGATTCCTTTGAAATGTCACAGTCTAAGGAATTTTGAAATTCCACTGAAATGTCACAGTCCTAGGTATTCTCAGATTCCATTGAAATACTATAGACACTAGAATTCACAAACTCCCTTATAACATAAACAAATCCTCTATAGTTTACAAACTCCCCCGAAAAAGCTTCAAATCCACTTAAGTTCATAGACTCCCTTAAAAAAGCAATAAACACCCAAGAGTTTACATACTCCACTGAAAAACAATAAAAAGTTATAAGAATTCTTAGATTCCATCAAAAACATCAAAATCCAAGATTTCTCAAATTCTATCAAAAAGTTACAACCTTAGGAGTTCACGAACTTCCTTAGAACACAACAAACTCAAGAATTCTCTGATTCCATATGCCCTAGCATTCACAAACTCCCCTAAAAACTAGCAGACCCTAGAATTTATAGATTCCACCATAACAAATCTCCACGAATGCAGGGGGCTCATACAAAGGTTTCATAAAGTAGCTACCTGCATTCTTAGAGACAGATACAGTCTAATAGGAAGTTCATAGACTTCCATACCAGCACAACAACTCATCTAAGCGTAATAACAGTGGAAATTCATAAATGCTCACTACGTCAACAAAATTATAAAATTTTTAATCTAAACCTAGCTACAACCATTATGACATAGCCTAACACCAATTCTAATCCTAACTTGAACCCTACAAGGCCTACATTGCCCTTAATAGCCGAAAAGTCAAGCTTACTTGCAAAGACCAAAACTCAACAGTTTCTCATTCCAATCCTACATTAAGGCCTAGATCCATAATCTAGCATCATCAAGTAACTAATTAAACACCAAAAACTTAAGCCCTTGCTACCCTACTAGCATGAACAAACTTGGGCTTAAAAACCAACCCATTTCATCAAACTCCATTAAAACGAGAATTCATGATTTCAAAACTCATAAGTCATCATCCTTAAGCATATATGTGCATCATCTACAAAAAAAATAAAGTTCAAACACACTTACCACAAAGGCCCATAAATTTTCAGCCATCTACCCATCCACTACAAAATTTGTCCAACACCTCTCAAATTTATCACATTTTGTGTAAAAACTAACCTACACATCATATGCATGAATATACTAAGAAATTACAACTAATAATTGCAACAATTCACCACAAAATCAAAAATCCCCAATTCAATTTAGGGGTTAATAAAAAATTCGACAATCATGCTTAAAACCAATGGAAATTTGAGTAAACTTACTTGATTTATGAAATGGGTGAAGCTAAAGACCACGTAGACCAAATCCTTAGAAGCAAAAATGGGGAAGCAAGAGTTTTTGGGATGTTTTGAGACAATACAGAGCTGAAATGAAGCCTCGGCATGAGCTCGAAAAAATTTAATATCCCAGCACGTGCGTTGAATGCGTAAAGTAGCGTGTCAAGCGCCATTCACCAGCACGTAGCTCGCAGAAGTCCAATGCTTGATGTCTATTCCTAGCACTTGACGCTTGACCTCGTTTCTCAGTGTAGAGTAGGGACCACCCCATGTTATTGTTTTTAGCCTATTTAAGTGGAAAAAGTTGGGTATTTTGCCCCCAAAACCACGCAGGATGGATGACTAAATTTCAAGCATAGGGTGAAAAGGAAAAAATGCCCCTATGGCCCAAAAAAGAAATCTAGATGCTTGGTTTCCTAAACAAGAAAAGTCGGATTGACCCTGCATGACGGTGCAACACTTGAAATGATTCTTGAGCGCTTTAATGACCTGATGACTCTGTATCATAGCTAGGGAGGCATCACAATAATACATCTTGGCTTGAGAGGTGTCCCAAAAATAAGTCTTGGCTTGGGAGCCATCCCTAATATAAGTATTGTCAAGAAAGGCATCCCTAAAATACATTTTTGCCCGAGAGACGTCCTTAAAATACGTTTTAGCCTTGGAGTTGTCCCTGAAATATGTTTTAGCTCTAGAATTGTCCCTAAAATACGTTTTTCTTGGAAGACATCCCTAAAATACGTTTTAGATTGGGAGGCATCTCCTATAATACTTAAATTGGCTCATTGGCTCAAGAGACATCCCTAAAATACGTTAACCCAACTAATACAACTATTTACCCAACAAAAAATCTCTAGCAGGTCCTTTGAGGGCTTAAATTACAAAAATCATTCTCCTCGTGAGTTGCCCCAAACAAATTCTTCCCTTGCGGATGAAATTCCAAGCTTATCAACAACCCTAGTGGATAGGTATCCTTGACAAGGATAGTGATGGGAAAAATGCCTTAAGTGGGACCTCAATAGCGTAAAAGCACCTTAAAAATTACTTAATAAAGTTCATTAAATCCCCAACAAAGGCAGAAGGTAATAAACCCCTCAGATTGACAAATTCAATAGCCGAATAAACACGAAGATGAGCTAAATCGTTTGAAGCTTTGAATCAACATGAGCTTAGGGACCCAAATAAAAGCAACTTTCCTCTCAAAGGGCCAAATCATCCCTATAAATTGAATGGGCATAAGGAGCACTAGACTTAGTCCCTTCTCAATTATATGCCACTATGGAGGTTTCCATCTAATAGAGCATGCCAAGTCTCTCTAGCGCAGCAGACCACATTTCTACCATAACAGGCCATGTCTCTTAGTAGCACTATATTGACAGCAGATCCCCATTAGAAAAAAAAAGCCATGTCTCTTAGCCATGCCATCCTAATAGGGGCTCCCCATTAGTAGGACATGACATGTATCTTAGTTATGCCATCCTGATAGCAACTCCCCATTGGCACAATAGGACATGTCTCTTAGCCTTGCCATCTTATTAACAGCTTCCCCTTAGCACAATAGGCTATGTCTCTAACAAAGTAGGTCAGTCATGTCATCCTGATAGTGGCTCCCTATTGTCATAGCAGGCCATGTCCCTTAGTTGTGCTACGTCAACAATAACTTTTTCATTGGAAAATTGAGCTAACACATAAGTTGCACTATCTTAATAGGGACTCTTCTTTAGCACAGTAGGCCAATCAATAAGCGGCATTATTTCAGTATCGACTCATATTCAGCACAAGCCTCCCAAGTAAAGAAAGAGTTACTCCGTGCTCTTCACATTATAGGTAGAATGAGATATTGAAAATGAAATGTGTGAGTTGATCAAAAGAGGACATCGAGGCTGAGGTCCCTTTGTAAGATCAAAGTTCATCAAAAGATTATATGAGAGGGGTTTGCACCCCACATAATCATCGTAAAATAGACCTAATTAAAAGAACTTGAGTAGATGGAAACCACTAGATTTCAAGATTAAGGGGTAGAAATAGACAAAGCAAATGAAGTAAAAGAGTATATTGAGAGGGGTCTCAATGTTTATCATGTAGGATAGTTCATTTGCTCGAGTCTATGTTAAGTGCTTGAGGAAATAGGTATGCTTGCTCCTTATATTGATGCTTGAGGGTTATTGTGTGTTTGATTTGTATTCATCTAGATTTTGAGAGAGGGTTCCAACAGAGTAATAGTGCTCTTGGACTTCAAAATTATCGACTTTTTAGGTCAAGGAAATGAGAGAATATTTATAGGCAAAAATACCCAATTCTTAGGCATCAAATACCACGTCCAAGGGTCAAGCGCATAGGCTATGCTTCAAGGACTAGGCTAGGGCGATGGTTGCTCGAGAGGGAATCCTTTGCTTCGATGCCTAAAAGTTCAAGGCGAGCAAGAGCTCTTTTGAAATGGCACACTAGGCTTAGGCGTCTAGTGTCAAGATGGTCGTTGAGCGCTAAGGTTGGAAGCAGGTCAAGTTTTATTACCATTCGAGCACTAGAAGAAGAGCAAGCATAGGGCGCTAGATTTGGGTGCTGAATGCTAGCTTTGCGCGTCTCACGCTTACTATACGTGGAGCACTAGATGCGTACCCTTGGCGCTTAAGACATGGCCCTTGTGCTAAAGACAAGGCATGTTGTGTCAATATGGAGCCGCTATTAAGTTGGGGCATCTTAAAGACATGACCAGTTGTGCTAAAGACATTGCATGCTATGTTAAAGACACATGGGATACTATGCTAGATGGAAGTTATCACAGCGGCGTATAATTAAGAAGGGATTGAATATAGTGCTACTTACACTCATGGAATTTATTAAGGAGTCCTTAGTGCTTTGAGAGGGTGCTACCCTGCTCCACTAAGGAGGTTTCTTTCATATGGGTCCCTAAAGTCATGCTAATTCACAGTTTTGGATGATTTAGCTTGGCGACTTGTTGATGTGGTTGTTAAAATTGTTCATTTTAAGGGTTTACTACATTTTACCTTTGCTAGGGATTAATGAACTACATTGGGAAATTTTAGATTTGTTTTATCCGCTGTGGAGATCCTACTTTGGGTGTTTTTCCCATATTAATCCTTGTAAATGAAGCATATCTACTAGGGGGGAATGTTGATATGTAAGGAATTTCATCTACAGGGGAAGAATTTTGTTGGGGAAATTGCATGGGGAGAATAATTTAAGCTGGTTTTGATAGGAATTTAACCCCTTAAATGACCTAATTGCGACTATTTCCATTGTGGGGCCCATGTTTGTATTAGCTAGTTTAACGTATTATAGGGATGCCTCTCTGGCCATGGTGTATTTTAGGGATGCTTCTCGAGCCTGATCATATTTTAGGGACATATCCCTAGCCAAAACATATTTTGTCTCCCAAGACAAAACCTTTTTTAGGGACATCTCCGAGCAAAAATGTATTTAAAGGGACGTTTTCTAAGCCAAAACGTATTTTAGGGATCTCTCTTAGACCATGGAGCCAATATACATATTATAGGGATGCTTTCTGGGCCAAAATGCATTTTAGGGATGTCTCCCAAGCCAAAACGTATTTTAGGGACATCACCCAAGCCAAAACGTATTATAGGGACATCTCCCAAGACAAAACATATTTTTAGGATGTCTCTCGATCCATTACGTATTTTAGGGATGTCTACTAAGCCATAAGATAGAGTCATCAGTCATTAAAGTTCTTACTAGTCATTTATAGGGTTGCGGTGTCATACGGTGTCAACCCGATTTTTCTGGTTTTGGAATCGAGCATCTTAAATGCTTTTTTGGGTTATAGGCCATTTTGGTCTTTTCACTTTATGCTTGAAATTTTTTTAACTGTCCCACATGGTTTTGGGAGTGAAATACGCAGTTTTCTACACTTAGACATGCCAATAAAAGCAACATGAGGTGGTCCCAAGTCCGCACTGAGATAATAGATGAAGGTTTTAGAGCACTCAAGGGGGGGGGGGGGGGGGGGGGGCGGTGAATTGAGTGTTAAGTAGCCTTGGCCTATTTTTCTTTCTTTTCGATCTATGAGAGGAACCAGTTAGGATGGTTCCTGTAAGCAGCGGATTGTACGAAATGCAGTAAAGAAAATACAAGATTTAACGAGGTTCAGTCAACTATGGCCTACGTCCTCCTACCCTATGCTCCTTTATTAATCTACTCCGAAAAATAAAGAACACAGACGCTCTATTGTTTCCCTACTCTGGGAACCAGTATACCCCACACTCTACTCCGAATGTGTGCTCGAGTTACACTAGTAAGCCCCTTGTGTTTGAACTCACAAACACTCACCCAGCCTTTCAACCCCTCTGTTGAAGGCTTTGACAAAATCAAATGTTCTCTTTTAATCTCACTTCTGAAAGCTAATTAAGAGAAAATGTTTAAGCTCTAATAGTGCTCTTATATATGACTCGATAAATAGGCTTTTGATCTTAAGTGTATATGGCTCTCAAATATACTCCTTGTTAATTCCGGAGAGACTTATCAGAATATGAGAGACTAGATGGGTTTATATACTTGGATAAAAAAACCCTAGTTTCCTTAAATCACGTAAACTTGATGAGCAAATAATAACGTGATTTTAGGAAAGCATTTATCTTATTTGATTTAATCATATAGAATCAAATAAGATAGATACTCCTAGTTTTTAGGTAACCATAATATTATCATCTAATCTCTAGTTGCTTAGGATATTTTTAGAATAATTCATTAAAAAAGTATTTTTACAAAATCTTTTATTTTTCTCAAAACATGCAGCTCGGATATTCTGTACAGTGAACCTGGTTCCTCAACCTAGTTCCCTGAATAGAGTATGTTATGAATTCTGTTCCAGCTTTGTACCAGAATTCATAATATGACTCAATACCCTTATAAGCACTTATTTTACCCAAATATGCAAGTCATACTACGGAGCACATTACATGATTTAAGCATTAAAGTACAAATCTTCTTTTCTTCATGTAATCTTCAAGACTTGAATCTTCCTTGAATACTTCCATTTTGAGCAATGTATCTTTCTTCAAATGTCTTCGAAAGGCCACCATGCTCCAAGTCTTGGAATCAACTTAACTACTGCACATGTAACATGGTTAATGTACAATAAAGAGTGTGTGACTCCTTTTTAGCATGGCAGTCCAGGAAACAGTTCCTACTGGTTTCCCCCCAGTACATGGATCAATTTACATCAAACCATTTCCTACATATAGACAAGTTAGTTAAATGAATAACATAAATAAGTAATAACTTGTCTAGGAAAACAGTGTTAAATTCCAGCTAGTTTCTAGCCAACTATTCGCAATGCTTATTGTAACCTGTTTCCGTTTGTCATCACTCTAAACCTAAGGGACTCAACAAATTCCCCCTTTTTTGATGATGGCAAACTAATTGAAGGTCCTGCAACCAATCAAGTTAGAAACATAGAAAAAATACAATTAAGTACTCAAATAGATTTGAGTACAACCAACAGACTCAAGACTCAAATGAACAAGTTAGTGAAGCTAACTAGTTCCAAAGACTAACTATTAAACTGACTCCCCTAAACTATCAAACTAAGCTACTTGACACAATCTAAACTATCTTAGGCTTTGGTACACTACTTCCCCCTTTTGGCATCATTAAAAAGTACTCTTAAGTAGAAGTAATGTGCACAAATTGTTAAATGTGCTCATCCATATAGTGGCATCAACCACCATTCAAGTAGTATGCTACAAGAAGAGATTAGTCAAATAGTTCATACCATAGCAGAATTAATGGTCCATATAAGCCAACAAAGTTCAACAAAAGGAACCCAAATCCATATCAAAAGGAAAGTTCATGGATTGGGTGAGAAATATACAGACCAACAGAATCAGTTATTTTAGAATAGAAATAAGGGGGAGGGGAAACAAGAGCGGGAACCAGCATCACTCCTCGTCATCATTCTCTTCCTCTTCCTCCTCCTCGTACTTAGCATCATTGTGTGCATCAGCAACTGGTTCCTCTTTATCCTCCTCATCTTTTTCACCAGGCTCTTCTTCCTCGGGCTACGTCTGTGGAGTACCTGATCCAATATCGGGAGCCATCTGAGCTTGAGTGTCAGCTAGCGTTTTTTCCATATTCTCCATCCTCGTACTAAAAGAAGATGACAAGCTTTAAACCAAACTGATTATCTTTCTTAGAATATCCTCCTGATTCTCCAACCATTTCAGAATCATTTCCTGACCTGCTGGTTCCTGTACCTTCTTCTTCTTCTTTGATGGGGGCCTCATCTCCTCTGCTGGTTCCTCAAGCTTAAAACTTAACATCATACCACACCATGATAGGCACGGTGGACCCACTCATAGTAACATTGTTATCCATAAACAATTGAGTAATGACAGAACCATAAGGCAGAGAATGGTGAGATGAACCATAACAATTCATAATGTGATCCAGCATCAAGGAGGGGAGATTAATCTTAATTCTCTTCATCATGAGATACATCAGAACCATCTTCATGATGCGTACTGTTCCCCTTCCTTGAGCCCGTGGGATCAAGACCTTGTTGCACAACGAATGTAGAACCAGCATTACTGGTTCCTTCAAATTAGCAGATTTAAAGACACCCGATTTCTTGGACATCTTTCCTCCAAACAAATGCTCATAAATCTCATTAGGAGTGACCCCCTACCAACACGGCCACCAATCACTAGAATACTTATCAAACCCATCCCTGGGCACCCTTAACATGCTAGACAACGTGGCAACTGACAAGCTTACATCCACATCATTCACACGAGAACCAATAGACATATCAGGCAACTGTTTCAAATTCACATAAAAGTTTCTAACCCCAGACACATTAGCAGCACTACAATCAAATAAAGGCATCCATCCTTGATACTCAATCAAACTTTTAAACTCAGACATAGCAGGCACATCAAAATATCCCTTCTCAACCCGACAACTAGAAAGAACCAATCGAGCTTTTAAATCAGTAGAACCAGTAGTTAGAGATTCTACAGATGTACCTTTTGTAGTGCAAGGGGTTCTTGCTAGTACCCGTTTCCTCTTGGTTCCCTAAACAGAACCAGTGGATTGATCCTCCAGAAGTTCCTCAATAATCTTCTTCACTAAAGACCGAGTTACCCTACCACGTACTAGGACTTCTTCAGTGAATGTCCCCTCCTTATGACCAGTGATCTCTACTTCATCATCCCCTACACTCTGACTGATATCTTCTAACTCTTGGCTTAAGGTTCTTCATGCTTCATGTTGATGTTCCCCCTGAGACTGAGCTGGTTTCTTAATGATGGAACCATCAGCTTTTAAAGGATCGGTAACAAGCACGGTTTGTTATGATTTTGGTTGGGTTGATTTTGGTGGTGAGGTAGATTCTTGTGGTGGATCGAGGATGGTGGTTGGTAATTTTGTGGGTGATGAACTTGTGGAAGTGAAATTGGGTGGTGGTTTGGTTGGATTTTGATCGAGGTGAGGAGAGTGAGGAGTCACATCAGTGTTTCCCTGAGATTGTGAGGAATCACTTGCATGTCCCCGTCCCTTGCCTCTTTTGGATGCGCTTGATTTCTTACTCATGGCGATTATGCAGTTGAAGATCAAGGATTGAAGACGACGCTGATGAACAGTAACCGTTGTGAGCAGAGAATTTTGAATAGAGCACAAGAAAGAGAGAGAATTTCAAATGATTATGAGAGTTGTGAGCTGCACAAGGGGTTAGAGATCATATATTTATAGCACATAAAGAGGAGAGAAGAGAGGGGAAAAAAATAAGTCAGTTAAGCCAAGAAGAGCAACGGCACAAATTTAAAAATTGAAATCAGTTTCGGCAATGGTTCTTTGCCTTGAATATCTCAACCGACCTAAAATTTAGGCATGTGATATATTGCCTTGATCAATAGGTCAAATAAATGAAATAAGATTATTTCCTTCCAAAAGTAAAATATCTTATAGTAATCTTCCAAAAAATATAAAGATATTAATCGGATGACATATCTGAGCTGATCTGCTGTTTCCCTTTGCTGGTACCTATACAGGACCACGTCACCCTGTTTTTGGTAACTTAGCCTAATTTTACCTGTTTCTTGCACCAATAATTCTCAACCCTTTTGGGATCTTGAACCATTTACACAAAACTTGAAGGATTTCGACATAGGTATATACACACACTATACAAAAGAATACCATTCTAGTCAATCATTGAGGGAAGTAATTAAAGCCAAAGACCTAAAATCTAACTAGACCTAATAAGACTCTTAACTTACAAAAAGACTCTCAACACAAAGGTTTTATGAAGATATCAGCGATCTGATCTTCACTCTTACAAAACAACAACTCCACCAAACCTTTCTCAACATTGTCTCTTAAGATGTGATGTCTTATCTCAATGTGTTTGGTTTTGGAATGTTGGACAAGATTCTTTGAAATATTAATAGCACTAGTGTTGTCATAATAGATAGGAACACTATCATAACTAACACCAAAATCCTTCAGCTGGTTCCTTATCCACAGTAACTAGGAACAGGATGATGCTGCAGCAATATACTCTGACTCTGCTATGGATAAAGCCACTGAATTTTTCTTTTTAGAACCCCAAGAAATTAGAGCTAAGAAAGTGTGCCATACCTGAAGTGCTTTTCCTATCAACAAGAAAGCCAGCATAATCATCATTTGTGTACCCAATAAGATCAATTGAACTACCTTTGGGGTACCACAAGCACAGATCTGTTGTTCCCACAAGATATCTAAGTATCCTTCTAATAGCCTTCAAATGAGACTCTTTTGGATTGCTTTGAAACCTGGCACATAATCCAATAGAGAACACATTGTCAGGCCTACTTACTGTTAGATAAAGGAGGGAGCCAATCATCCCTCTATATAGTGAGGCTTCAACATCTTTTCCTTTTAGATCAGAATCTAATTTAGTGGATGTGGGAACAGGTGTATCATAAGCCTTGCTGTTCTCCATGCCAAATTTCTTCAGCAACTATTTTAAGTACTTTTGCTGATGAATCATGATTTCATTTTCCATTTGCTTAATCTGTAATCCTAGGAAGAATCCTAATTCTCCCATCATGCTCATCTCAAACTCACTCTGCATAAGATTAGCAAACTCATCACATTGTACCTGATTAGTAGCACCAAATAAAATATCATCAACATAAATTTGTACTATAATCAAGTGGTTCCCTCTGGTTTTGATGAATAACGTCTTATCCACTGTTCCTCTCTTATATTCATTCTCCATCAAAAATGTAGACAACCTTTCATACCAAGCTCTTATATCTTGTTTCAATCCATATAACTCTTTGTCCAGCTTATATACATGATAGGGGAATAGCTTGTCCTCAAAACCAGGTGGCTGCTCTATATATACCTCTTCCTTCAAGTAGCCATTCAGGAAGGCAATTTGTACATCCATTTGAAACAATTTCATATTCTTGTGAGCAGCATAAGAAATCAAAATTCTAATGGCCTCTAGTCTAGCTACAGGTGCAAAAGTTTCATCTTAGTCAATTCCTTCTTTTTGATTGTACCCTTGCACCACTAGCCTTGCTTTATTTCTAACTATTGTACCTAGGTCATCCAATTTGTTTCTGAAGACCCATTTTGTACCAATGACTGACCTGTCCTTTGGTCTAGATACAAGATGCCAAACCTAGTTCCTATGAAACTGATTTAATTCATCTTGCATTGCTAGACCCAATCAGGATCGGTCAAAGCCATTTTTTAGTCAGTTGGCTCTACACTAGACAGGAAAGAATAAAAAGCACAAAAGTTTTGAAAGACATTTCTTCTCATTTGAATTCCCTTATTAATGTTACTAATGATCTGATCTAGGGGATAAGAGGGTAGGTATTTAAAACTTTTGAAAGTGAAATTATTTTGTGCTTCTTCATTAGGTTGGGAACCAGCATGATCGTGAATCACTTATTCTTCTGTAGAACCAAAAGAGTTCATGTTCACACTGTTTCCATTAACATCACTTACCTCAGGTTCAGGGGAGGCCTCTTCATCCATTCCCCCTGAACTACTTACATGTCTGTCACTTGGGAAGCCATTAGGTCTTGGTTCTCCTTCTAAATTCTCGTTGTTCTCATTTTCTTCTCTAGGATTTTCACCATCATCATCTGGTGAAGCATTAGGAGAGCCTAGAATTGCTTATACTTCACTTAGAGAACCAGTGTCATGGTTCCCCGTAAACTCCATCAGTCCAATCATTTCATCAGGTTGTACCTGCATAATCTTAGAAGACATATTAAATTCATCAAAAATGACATGAACACTTTCCTCAATACACAAAGTCCTCTTATTAAAGACTCTATATGCTTTGCTTTGAGAAGAATATCCAAGAAAGATTCCTTCATCACTCCTAGGATCAAATTTACCTATTTGGTTCTTCCCATTGTTATGTACATAGCATTTGCATCCAAAGACACGAAAGTATGCAATATTAGGCTTTCGACCTTTAAGGAGTTCATAGGGAGTCTTATTTAACTTTGGTCTAATGAGACCTCTATTTAGTATGTAGCAAGCAGTGTCAACAGCTTCACCCCATAAACTCTTGGGGAGACCACTCTCAATGAGCATCATCCTCGCCATTTCCTCAAGAGTTCTATTCTTTCTTTCAACAACACCATTTTGTTGTGGTGTTCTGGGGGCTGAGAAGTTGTGACTAACTCCTTGTTCCCTGCAATAATCAACAAAGTTAGCATTATCAAATTCGGTACCATGGTCTGATCTTACCGAGACCAGCTTGTGAGAAAGCTGGTTCTCAACCTGCTTCACCAATGCTACCCACTCATCAAATGTTTCATCTTTTGAATATAGCATTATCACCCAAGTGTACCTGGAATAATCATCAACCATAACACAGACATATCTATGACCTCTTCGACTTTGTACTCTCATGGGACCACATAAATCAATGTGTATAAGTTTGAAGGGTCTGCTGGTACTCAAAACTGTTTTAGGCTTAAAAGAGATCTTGACCTGTTTCCCTTTGACACATTCTAAACAAACTTTATCTGCCTCGTACATGATGTTAGGGAAACCTACCACCAAGTCACGAGATTTTAGTTTATTCAAGAGTTTCAAGCTAGCATGTCCAAATCTCTTATGCCAAATCCATTGATTATTGTCAGACACAGCTCTCAAACAAACAGACTTGTCTTGAGGAATTTTATCCAGAAACGTAATGTAAACATCATGTTTCCTGATTCCCTCACACACAAGCTTGCCTGTTAGAGAGTTAATTATATGACAAAGATTGGCTTGGAACTTAACTCTATTACCTTTGTCACATAATTGAGAAATACTCAAAAGATTATGATGTAAGCCTTCAACATAATACACATCATCAATTGCATTTGAAAGTGTCTTACCTACTTTACCTAACCTAGTGATGGTTCCCTTGCCGTTATCTCCAAAGGTGACACTTCCACCATCAAGGGCTACTAGTGAAAGGAATTGCTTCTTATCTCTGGACATGTGTCTTAAGAACCCACTGTCCAAATACCAATAGGTACTTCCCTTCACTTTAGCCTGCAAGAACAAATCAAACATTAGATTTAGGAACCCAAACATCCTTGGGTTCCTTTTCAACAACAATAAGCTCTTGTTGATCTTTTCTTCTCTAGGAAAATTCCATATGTTTATTGTTCTTATTCATACTGTTCCTCCTAGCTTGACATTCATGAATATTATGTCCACTCATACCACAATGATAGCAAACAAACATCTCTTTGGTCATAACATACTTACCTCTTTTGAATTCTTTAATCCAAGTGATTTCTCTGGGGGGACCAGTTAGTCCTGGTTCTCTGTCTGGTACATCTAAGACCAACCTTCCCTTTGTTACCTTTCGATGAGGTTAAAAGACTCAAAGTTTCCTGTGCAGTCAATAATTTTTCAACATGTCTATGACTATCATGAAGTTCCTTTTCTCTAGTTTCAAGAGTCTTAGTCAACAACTCATTTTTCTCTTTTAGAAATCAAAATTACTTTTTAAGGCTTCAAGTTGTAAATTAAGCTTTGAAACCATAGAGTCAATAGTCATGTCAACAACTAATGGCTGCTTGCCCTTTTTCAATTGATAGATTTCAACATGCAATTCATAAATAGTATTTTCATATTTATTTATTACATCACTAATTTCTATGTTGGTACCTGAAGGGGAAACGGTGAACTGAGCATCTTTAAGTGAAGTAATTTCCTTGTGAGAATTTTCCAGATTGCAAGCCAATATCTCAAAGGCTTTCAATAAAGAAGTTCTACTACAGAAATTTGCTTTACCTCTAGCTACTGAAAAATCAAGAGATTCACTAGTGGTTGATAAGTCTCTGGGGAACCAGGAGGTCAGGTCTTCTTCACCATCACTAGGATAGTCAGGTTTAGAAGATCTTGCCTTTTCCAGTTCCACTTTACACTTGTCTAATTAAACTTCTAGCTCTTCCATTTGATTTTTCAGATCATAGCAAACTTCTTCTAGGTAGTCACAACTAGCAACAGCAATTTCACATTCAGCACATTTTTCTTTAAGCTCTCTGTTGCCAGTAATGTAAGTTTCACCCAATTTATAGCATTCATCTAATAAAGAGTCAATACAAGAAATCATATTATCTCTATCATATTCATGCATATCTTTTCTAACTTGCTCTAAGTTTACCTTGTGTTCATGTAGTACATCCTTCTTTGCCATCAAGCATTTTCTGAATGTACTGGTTCCCCCTTTGGTTCCTGGATTAGTGTTGTTTTCCTTAATGTTTGCAAAGGCGGTCAAGCAAACATCAGAGTTAGGTGATTCTTCATCCTCATCAGACCCTGAATCAGACTCACCCCATATGGATGCTATCATAGCATTCTTAAAGGCTCGTTTATCTCCGGAATTGGACTGTTTGTCCTTCCACCCAGGACAATCTCGAATAAGACGTCCCTTATCACCACACTTGAAGAAACCTGCAGAAGAGAGGTTAGACTTCTTAAAATTCTTTTCTTTGAAGTTCTTCCTCTAGTCTCGAAGTGATCTCTCAAATCTTTTAGCAATCATGCCAATCTCATCTTCTTCCTCTTCTACTATTCCCTTAAGAGCCATACCTCTGGCTGGTTCTTTCTCAGACTTAGAATCAATCAACATCTCATGAGTCATGAGGGAGCCAATCAGCTGTTCTAGAGACAAGGTGGATAGATCTTTTGCTTCATAGACTGCTGTTACTTTGGCTATCCATGCATCTGTGAAGCTACGCAAAACTTTTCTCACAAGATCCTCATCAGAAAAGTTCTTACCAAGAGATCTAAGATCATTGATAATTGTCATAAATCTATGAAAACAATCAATAATCTTTTCGTTTTTATTCATAGTAAACAGCTCATACTTAGCCATAAGTAAATCGATTTTGGACCTTTTTACCTCGCTGGTTCCCTCAAAAGCAAGTTCGAGGGTATCCCAAATCTCTTTGGCATTGCTGCAACCTGAGATCCAGTTTATTTCATTCTCACCTATAGCTTGTTGTAGAATTGACATTGCTTTGGCATTCTTCTCCAATAGTTTGTAATCAGCAGATACTAATTCATTGTCTTTCTTGGGAACCAGGTTTCCTTTAGCATCTATCTTGAGGATGTGTTGGGACCATTCTTGACAACTAGCCAACATTCATAGTTGATTCCCATGATTACATTCTTGATCCTATTCTTCCACCAAGCATAGTTATTTTCGTTGAACTTTGGTATCTTGTTATCATAACCCATAGCATTTAGATCTTGAGTACTCATGCTTGACTCCTCTAGATGTTACTCTTATGAGAAGCCTAGGCTCTGATACCAATTGAAGGTTTTAGAGCACTCAAGAGGGGGGGGGGGGGGGGGTGAATTGAGTTTTAAGTAGCCTTGGCCTATTTTCTTTCTTTTCGATCTATGAGAGGAACCAGTTGGGCTGGTTCCTGTAAGTAGCGGAAAGTACAAAATGCAATAAAGAAAACACAAGATTTAATGAGGTTCAGCCAACTATGGCCTACGTCCTCCTACCCTATGCTCCTTTATTAATCTACTCCGACAAAAAAAGAACAAAGACGCTCTACTATTTCCCGATTCCGGGAACCAGTACACCCCACACTCTACTCCGAATGTGCGCTCGACTTACACTAGTAAGCCCCTTGTGTTTGAACTCACAAACACTCACACAGCCTTTCAACCCCTCTGTTGAAGGATTTGACAAAATCAAATGTCTTTTAATCTCACTTCTAAAAGCTAATTAAGAGAAAATGTTTAAGCTCTAATAGTGCTCTTGTATATGACTCGATGAATAGGCATTTGTGCTTAAGTGTATATGGCTCTCAAATATACTCCTTGTTAATTCCGGAGAGACTTATCAGAATATGAGAGACTAGATGGGTTTATAAACTTGGATACAAAAACCCTAGTTTCCTTAAATCACGTAAACTTGATTAGCAAGTAATAGCGTGATTTTAGGAAAGTATTTATCTTATTTGATTTAATCATAAATATAGAATCAAATAAGATAGATACTCCTAGTTTTTAGGTAACCATAATATTATCATCTAATCTCCAACTACTTAGGATATTTTTAGAATAATTCTTCAAAAAAGTATTTTTACAAAATCTTTTATTTTTTTCAAAACATGCAGCTCTGATATTCTGTACAGTGAAACTGGTTCCTCAACTTGGTTCCCTGAATTGAGTATGTTATGAATTTTGTTCCAGCTTTGTACCAGAATTCATATTATGACTCAATACACTTATAAGCACTTATTTTACCCAAACATGCAAGTCATACTATGGAACACATTACATGATTTAAGCATTAAAGTACAAATCTTCTTTTCTTCATGTAATCTTCAAGACTTGAATCTTCCTTGAATACTTCCATTTTGAGCAATGTACCTTTCTTCAAATATCTTCAAAAGGCCTCCATGCTCCAAGTCTTAGAATCAACTTAACTACTGCACATGTAACATGGTTAATGTACAATAAAGAGTATGTGACTGCTTTTTAGCATGGTAGTCCAGGAAATAGTTCCTACTGGTTTCCCACCAGTACATGGATCAATTTACATCCAACCATTTCCTACATATAGACAAGTTAGTTAAATAAATAACATAAATACGTAATAACTTATCTAGGAAAACAGTGTTCAATTCCAGCTGGTTTCCAGCCAACTATTCGCAATGCTTATTGTAACCTATTTCCATTTGTCATCACTCAAAACCTAAGGGACTCAACAATAGATAAGTTGTTTGACGCGAAGGACGGGTGCTTGGCACTCGACGCACGCCCTAACGTGTTTGTTGCATGCACTAGGATATTAAAAACATTCGAGATTGTATCAAGGCCTCATTTCAGCACTTTAGTATCTCAAAACCTCCTCAAAGGTTTACAATTCAAATATTTACTCCCAAGGGTTTGCTAAACTAGGCTTCTAACTTAACCCATTGCATAAATCAAGTAAGTTTACTCGAATTTCCCTTGGTTTTAAGCATGATTTTTTGTTTTGGCATGAACTCTAAATGTATTTGGGGGATTTTAATTTTGTGGTGAATTATTGTAATTCTTGGATGTAAATGTTTGGTATATGTATATATATGATCTATATGTTAGTTTTACATAATATGTGACAAATTTGAGAGGTCTTAAACTGATTTTGAGTTTGTATAGTTGTATGGCCAAAATTTAATAGGTAATTATGGGGTATATTTTTTGGCTTGATTTTGTTGTTAGGTTATGCATAATTATGCTTAAAGATGATGACTTATAAGTTTGGGAGTCATGAATTCTTGTTTTGATGGAGTTTGATAAAGTGGGTCGGTTTTTAAGCTCTTGGCTTATTCATGCTAGTAGGGTAGCAATGACTTGAGGTTTTGGTGCCTAATTGGTTGTTTAATATTACTATATTGTGGATTTAGGCTTTGAGGTAGGCTTGGTTTAAGAAACCATTGAGTTATGATGTTTGTAGTAAAGCTATTTTTTTGGCTATTTAGGGCAATGTAGGACTCATAGGGTTCTGATAAGGATTGGACTTAGTGTTAGGCTATGTCATCAAACTCGTATCAAAGTTTAGATTCAAAATTTAAAAATTCAGTAACATATTGAATATGAATTTCCGCTTTATTGTACTGGTATGGAAGTATGTGAACTTCCTTTTAAGTTGTGTTAGCGTATGAGAATGCTGATGACGGACTTTTGAGTTTGGATGAGCCCCTTGTGTTGTTGAGACTTATTGTGACAGACTCTATGAATTTAGAGTCTGTTGTTTTTCAGGGGAGTCTGTGAAATCTAGGGAGTTTAGACTTTGTGAATTCCTAAGTCTATTGTGATTTGAGGGGAGTCTATGAGCGCCTAAATTTGTAGCTTTTCTGATAAAATCTAGTAATTTAGGGGAGTCTATGAACTCCAAGGGATTTGCTGCTTTTTCCAAGGAGTGTATGAACTCTAGTGTAAGTAGTATTTGAGTAGAATATAATAATTCCTGAGACATCGACATTTTAGTGGAATTTGAAAATTCCTACGGAAGTGACATTTCAATGGAATCTGAGAATCCATAAGATTATGACAATATATTAGAATATGAGAATTCCTGAGACTGTAACATTTCAGTGAAATATGAGAATTCCTCAGACTATGACATTTTTATGGAAAATGAGAATTCTTAGGACTGTGACATTTTAGAGGAAATAGAGAATTCCGATGACTAGGACTTTTAGTGGAATCAGAAAATTCTTATAACTGGCATTTTAGTGGAATCTAAGAATTCATAAGACTATTGCGGTTGTATTCTTTTGGTAAAGTCTTTATTATGATTTTTCTGGCTTTTAACCCTTGTATTTGTGTTGACATTTGTTGCTTTTGTCAAGATGGCTTCTTGTTCTAAACATCGGGTAGCAATGGAGGCAGTGAGATCCTTAAAGGGCGAGGAATCCCCTGAAGAATTGGCGGTTCCACAAAACCGCCACACTTACTAGTGTTGGATAGGGTGGACACCTGGCCATCTAGTATTCCAGCCTACGTAGCAACTTTCATACCACTCTTTTATGGGCATGGTGAGTTGGTTCTTATCAATTTTAAGAAGTTATTGATCCTTCGATGACTCAGGTTTTGCTTTCAGGATGATGATATATACGTACGGGTGTTGTTTGCTAGTGCCCAACTAAGTAACTTTTGGTCGGTCGCTGTGTCTTTCATTAGGCATAGTAAGTCACACATTTTGAGCCATTATCTTCTTGAATGGTGATGGAACACTACCAAAACATTTCATTTCCCATGAGGGGGGCAGACCATCACCCACATAGACTTTTCCATGATCATGGGTTTGCGCTTCATAAATAAGCCCATGGTCCTTAACTTTAACCTCCGTTCAAAGCATCTGGAGGTGACTAAGTAGCTTGGCCTTGTTGCGCCACCATCCTTGACGAGGTTGTGAGTGTTGAGTATGGAAAAATTGCCGCTAGCCTTCAGGTACGAGGCACCACTAATGAGCAGATGGTGAGAATTATGCTCTTACCTATAGTGAGCCGGCTTATTTGTCTAGATAAAAGTATTTAAGGCTCACTAGTAGAAAAGCTTAAATATGCGGCGGGGTTTTTCGTACCATATGCGGCGTCAAAGGCTAGAAGCAATACAGATAGCAACAAATTAATCACTTTAATTTGCGGCGTAAAAAATACGCCGCTTATTATTAATTAATATGCGGCAGTTCTAGGCTAAGTGACGCCGCATATTAATTAATAATATACGGCGTCACTTAGCCTAGAACCACCGCATATTTGTTAATAATATGCGGCGTATATGACCTAGAACCGCCGTATATAAGTTGTTTAACCAGATTGAAAAAGAGCTTATAATTGAGTAATATGCGGGGGGTCTTGGGGACACCCGCCGCATATAAGTTGTTTCATTTTTGAAACACATTAAATTGATCCCTACTACGCCTAAATGAGATATCAAAACCTGTTATATTACATTTGTAATTTATGGAACCCAAGATACATATATACAAATGATCCATCTCTCATTTATGTGTACCAATAGGGTTGTAAAAACAACCATATATTAAGTGACATCAAAAATACAATCAAATTAATGAACTTGATGTATAAATTACAAAATACACAAGAATAAGGTAATGTACATAATCTAAAAAAAGTTATCTTTCCAATACTTAGCCAGTTTGTTGCGGACGACGTCGATTTCTTTGGTAAAGAAGGGCACCTCGTTGAATCCTTTGCATACCTAATATGGATTAACATATCATTAACGTGTATATAAAATGCAATGCATATGAAATCGATGTATATAAAGTATTTAAGTCACTTTCTACCTAAAACCGATCCCATTTGACCTATATTGACTCAAATCGATGTGTTTCAAGTGTTTAGGTCACTTTCTACCCCAAACCGATCCCATTTGACCTATGTTGACACAAATCAATGTGTTTCAAGTGTTTAGGTCACTTTCTACCCAAAACCGATCCCATTTTGACGTATCTTGACTTAAATCGATGTGTTTCAAGTGTTTAGGTCATTTTCTACCCGAAATTGATCCCATTTAACCTATCACTAGTAGAAAACTGTTCAATTGCTTCGCCTCAATTGCTGCGGTTAAATATATTTCGAAGCAATTATCCATAAGTGCTGCGGTTATTTCAAATAACCGCAGCATTAAATCAATACTTATAATATTTCTCCTGAGGAAGATTTAATGATGCGGTTATTTCAAATAATCGCAGCATTAAATCAGTACATTTATATCGTGACTTCACGTTTTCAAGGCCATTTTTTCAAAAGACCTAAACTTTCCCCAGACTGAAGCATACGAAAAAAAACCCTACCATCCAAACTTCGTCTTCTCTAGCCCCCCATTCCTTCTCTAGTCCTAACCCTATTATACCTTTCTCTCTCTCCCCGAAAAAAGGGTTTGCATTTGGGATTCTTCGAAGCGTCTTCTTCTTCGCGAGATTTGAGGTACATTTTCCCATTTCGGATTTTGATAATGTAGTATTGAAATTTTGGTATAATTTGGAATTTCGGTTTATATTTTGCTTGAGTATCTGGACATAACTCTAGTAATTAGGTACTTTTGAATGATGAGCTCACCAGTCATCAAGTGCGGTATGTCCCCAACCGGCCTGAAAATTACATCCCCCCAAACATCATTTACGTCTTAGGAATCACCCATCTTCTTCAACTTTAGGCTGACTTTATTTTCCAGTCTGAAAATGTGGCCACTTAAAGCCCCAGACCAAAATGGATGAATGCCTATCTTATACGAAGGAGATTATGAATGTTCCTAGATTACAGATCGGAGTATCAAATTACTATGATATACCTGTGAATAATAAAACTTTGGAAATCATAATCTTAATCATTCATTTTGGAATTCTGCTACATACTCGGCTGTTTTGTCCATGAGAGTAAAAAGATAGTCGTAGGACTAGAGAAATAAGTTAAATCAAATACTTTATTGATTACTTATTAAGTTAAATCATAATATGGTGTAGTCCAAATCATAGACAAAGGGTGTTGTTCGAAATTGGTTTCCATGTATCATAGATATTCATAGATATAATTAAGAGAAAATATTTCAAACATGGGGTTTTATAAGGTAAATGATAAGAAATTAGTGGGATGAAGAAATTATGGAGTATATGCTCCACAATAAAATCGAAGAACATGATTTATTCTTTGTACTTGGTAGAAAGAAAGAGATGGCGTTTTAGTATTGAAGAGGGCTCCCATAATGGAGGAGTTGAGTTGCACCAGTTGAGTTGTGTTTAATTGGTAATGAATGATTTACTAAAAGCCTTTGATTGCAAGGAAGGATGATTGATTACCTTTAGATAGTAACTCAGCTACGTACTTTGAGCCTGTAAGAAGATTATGGGCATAAGAACACCCATTATTTACAAATAATTGTCATCACGGCTGTCAAAAGCCTACGTATTTTGGAGTAAAATTATGAGCCCATGTACTTTGGAGTAAAATTACGTACTTTTTTAGTTCTTAGACAAGTAACTCAATCTAGATTGCAATCTAGATTTTTTCTCTAGTCTGAAGAAATATATTTTCACCCCTTGTTTTACACAGAAGAAATAATAAGGGTTTAAATGTCAGTGCCTCTTTTGTTCCACATTTAAATAATGGATGAGATCTTTCTCAAGCCAAATATCAAATAGTATGCACAAAATGATGGTTCATAGAAAAAAAAATAAAAAAATCAGTTCCTTAAGCAATATATATATACTTTGCACTCAAGTGTTTTGGTTTATATCTTTGAAGTTTAAAATGGATCGAGATTGGATGTATGGTAACCGAACCACAATGGAATACATACAAGGGGTTGAGGAGTTTGCTAGGGTTGCACTTAGACATCAATTACATAATCAGTCGAAGATATTATTGTGTCCGTGTTGTGACTGTAACAACTCCAGGGGTTATCGTGACATTAATGAAGTCAAAGATCATCTAATTCATTGAGGATTCAGAGCGGATTATAGGACTTGGAATTGGCATGGTGAAATATTAGAGTTCGGGTCAAGCGCTAGTAAGTTTCCTAGTTGTGAGAAGCCACCTCGCAATGAAGATGGATTGAATTTTAATGAGGTATATGATGATGTTAGAGATCAGGATAGAGTGGAAGAGGATAGAATAGACGAGATGATGCATGATGTTGAGTATGATTTCACCAATCGTCCCCATATTTTCGATGAAATCCTTAGAGCTGCAGAGAAGCCTTTGTATCCTACTTGTACTTCACACACTAAAGTGAGCACTGTCTTGAAGTTCTTTAACTTAAAGGCACGCCACAATTGGACTGACAAGAGTTTCACACACTTGTTAGAAGTTATATCGGGTATGCTCCCTGAGGGAAATGAATTGCCACTTTCTACCTACGAGGCCAAGAAACTCATGTGTCCTATGAGAATGGATTATGTGAAGATCCATGTATGTCAAAATTATTGTGTTCTATATCGAAATGAGTATGAGGATCTAGATGAATGCCCATTATGTGGAGTTTCCCGTTACAAAAAGAAGGTCAATGAGCTCGATTTGAGAAAGAAGAGGATACCGGCTAAAGTTCTATGGTATCTTCCCATTATACCAAGGTTTAAGAGACTGTACTCAGATGAGAGTAATGCGAAATTATTGCGGTGGTATGCTGAAGGGAGAAAGAAAGATGGTTTGTTACGGCATCCTGCTGATTCTCCTCAATGGAGAAACATTGATAGGATGTACACGAGTTTCGGGGTGGACAGTCGGAATCTTAGGCTAGGTCTTTACACTGATGGAATGAATCCGTTCGTGACCTTGAGCACTCAGTACAGCACTTGGCCCGTTCTTCTTACTATTTACAATTTGCCACCTTGGTTATACATGAAGCGCAAGTACATCATGTTATCGCTTCTTATATCTGGACCTAAATAACCTGGTAATGACATAGATGTCTATCTCGCTCCTCTTATTGATGACTTGATATTGTTGTGGGAGGAAGGTGTCTAGGTTTTTGATGCTTACACAAAATCGAATTTCACTATGCGTGCCTTGATATTCTGCACAATCAATAGAGGTTCCATAGAGTTTCGCAAAGCTCGTCTCCCTTTACGTGTGAGTGAGGTATATGATCGGGTTAAAGGCATTGAAACTGTGTTCGGAAAGAGCTCTAAAAATAGAGCAGTCGGTGGCTATAAGAAGAGGTATGTGTTCTGGAGTCTTCCTTATTGGCGCCATTTGGAGATACATCATTGCCTTGATGTTATGCACATTGAGAAGAATATTTGTGATGCGATTGTTGGTACTCTCTTGAATATGCCTGGTAAAACCAAGGATGGGGTTAAAGTTAGGAGAGATATAGCTGCTATGGGGCGAACTGAATTGGCTCCTCAAGAATATGGTAAACGATGGTATCTTCCTCCTGCTTGGTTCACTCTTTCAAAGAAGGAGAAGATCAGCTTCTGCGAGTCTTTGCATGGACTTAAAGTTCCATCTGGGTTTTCTTCAAATTTTACGAAACTTGTTTCAATGATTGATTTGAAGTTAGTAGGTATGAAATCCCATGATTGTCATGTTTTAATGCAACATTTTCTTCCCGTTGCTATTCGAGGGATTATGCCTCCCCAAGTGAGGTACACAATTATAAGGTTGTGCATCTTCTTCAACGCTATTTCAAGTAAGGTAATCAATCCAGCGATATTAGATGACTTGCAAGATGATGTGGTTGAGACCATGTGTCATTTTGAAATGTATTTTCCACCTTCTTTCTTTGATATCATGCCTTACTTAGTCATCCATTTGGTTCGTGAGATTAAGTTATGTGGTCCAATTTGGGGGAGGTATATGTATCCATTTGAGAGAGAGATGGGTGTCTTGAAGAGTAGAGTCATGAATCTAGCCAAACCAGAGTCAAGTATAGTACAGAGAACAGTTGCATCATGGATTGCACATTATCTTGCCCAGTCACATGATATTGGGGTACCAGTATCAAGACATACAAGGAGGCTCGAGGGTCATGGCACTATTGGTCGGAAACAAATTACTCTCAGTTATGATTTGAAATATAAGGCCGAACTGTTTATTTTGCAAAACCTGAGTGAAGTCCATCTGTATATAGATGAGCACATGAATACTCTGAGGAGTCAATATCCCTCTAAAAGGGATTTACAGCTGGTAAAGGTCCATAATGCTACATTTGTTGAATGGTTCAGAGGAAGGATCATGGATCAATTATCTAAAGCCCCTGACGATGTTAGTGGTACATTAAAGTGGTTGGCATATTATGCTAATGTTCAAGTTATGTCGTATGAGGGATACGACATCAACGGTTATTCATTTTACTCTAAGCGCCAGGATGAGAAGTTAACTACGCAGAATAGTGGTGTAATGGTCGTTGGCATGTCTCTTGAATTTTCTAGTTCAAAGGATCGAACATTAATAGACAAACGGGGTTCATACTATGGGGTTATTGTTGATATTTTCAAACTTGACTACGTCAATTTCAATATTCCTCTTTTCTACTATAATTGGGTTGATAATAACCGCGGAGTAAAGAAGGACGAACACGGGTACTTAACCCTAGTGAATACCAATCGTCTAGGACATCATGTCGATCCATTCATATTAGCGTCATAGGCGAAGCAAGTTTTTTACATGGTTGATCCTGTCGATCACAACTGGTCGGTTGTTATTGAAGGGAAGAGACGGATTCTTGGTATTGGGGATGTTGTTGATGAAGACGAATATGATGAGCAGTTTGATGAGAGTCCGCCATCCACATGGAATATCCCAAAATTAGTTGTTGATGATGTAGACGATATTCTAAGGCATAATGACCATGATGAAGGATTCTACGTAGCTAGGGAGTCTGAATAGTAATGAACACAAAATTATCCAATAATAAGGTATTACAAAGAAAATTATCCAATGTTATTTTTTAAATAGTATATTTTTCATATAGATGTGTACTACTTAATTTAATTAAATTGACTGACCTATTTATTTTATATTTGCAGATTCACATACATGGAAGAGGACAGAGGACCCCATCCATCTTCTACTGCGGACACCCAGCAGATGAAGAAGAAGAGAGTGGGGAGAGGTCCCTCAAAAGGGATCAAATCCATCCCTGGTGTCCAGAGAATTCTTGAGTGGGACGCAATCAGACGCCCTTGCGGGACACACTACAAGGCATTTAAATGCCATTTGGGGGAGATCAGTCGGTCGAAAGTATTGATCTTGATACCGGACTGGAACTCTGTACCGAAGGGCGTGAAGGATATGCTATGGGAGGATGCAAAGGTATTTAATGTACTTAATTACATTACTTAAATTCAAATCTAATTGTGTTATAGAAATTGTTAGGCTTATTGTGTTCTTTTGTGTTTCTACATAATACAGAAAGAGTTCCAGATCGAGGATGACTCTTGAAAGAAGCAGGCGGTCCTCACCTCTTGCGATTTGAAGTGGATAGACTTCAAAGCCAAGCTCATTAGTGGCTAGATCTCTTGTACAAGGAATAAGGAGTGCCAGACCAGGAAGCAACCTTGGGAGCTCTACAACTTCATTTCGGAGGAAGACTGGAACTCTTTTGTGAAGATGCATTCTACAGAAGAGTTTAGGGTAAGAATGTCTTTGAATATCGTTTGATATTAATTATATATATTACTTTAATTTCTTGGTTAGTTTCTTATATGCAATAACTTGTATATCATAATCAGCAAAGAAGCGAGAAGGCGAAGAGGAGTGCGGCCCAGAACTTGTATCCTCATCATATGGGTCAACACTCATATGCTGAGATGAGTGAAATATGGAGGCGAAAGGGCTTCATTCCTTCGGTGTCGTCGTCGTCATCCACTTGTTCATTCATTGTTTCCAGTCTGCAAGATAGGACGATGACGTGGCTTCTAGCGAGATCTGTCCCTTACGAACAAGGATGTCTCGTGGTGCCGGACAAGCAGACGGCTAGTGTCCGGGACTCCGTTGTGAGTAATGTTTGCTATTCGTCATTATTCTATTCGTCTTTTTACATTTTGTGAATTGTATTAACTTTTAGTTTAAAATATACACAGGATGATTGGAGACGGAGAGAGGAATCGGGAGAGTTTGTCTCCCAGCCACGGGACGACATTCTGTCCCGTGCCCTCGGCAAAAAAAAGACCACCCAGGTCGGGTGGTCGGTTAAGGAATCGGCGTTGACCAAAAGACTGCGTACAGGGCTGACAAGAGGAGCTCGATACTGATGAAGAGGGTGGAGGACGTCAAAGATCGAATCAATAACGCTGTGACACAGGCTGTGAAGGAGGCTGAGATCCGGGTTTGAGCTCAGACGATCAAGGAGATGGAGGAGAAGATGGATTCCATGCTCCAAGAGAAGTTTAGGATGTTCGCTGCGCAATTCAGTATGCCGCATCCACCACCGCAGGTACCGGAGCGTAACATGCCTGACCCTCCAGTCTTACCATCCTCAAGGGGCTCTGGGGTTAGAGATCCTTTTTAGGATCTACAGGTTTGTTTCCTTAGGTTTTATAAACTACTAATCGCATTTCAAATTCGTCTACTTTACTTGAATGAGAAAAACTGACATCTTTGTCTCTTTTGTTGCAGGAGCAACGATCGTGTCAGTTGATGCACATGGTGAATGGCAATGAAGCAATCATTGCTGCTTTAGGAACCGTTCATCCGGCTCTGACATGAGACCACCATGCTGACATCATGCCTGGTCATGTGAAGGTCAGCATCGACGACTATGACCAAGTCTATAAGGATGTCCCTGTCCGTGCCCCTTCTGCATTCATCAAAAGGCTCAAGCAAGCCCACGGGACCTTCACACAGTGGCCAAAGCATCTAGTTTGGCTCATGACGTCTGAGGTAAATGCATTCCGCCTAACTTTATGAATCCCTATTCTACTAATGTTGGTATTAAGTTTTGAATTTAATTGAATCAGCAAAGAGGTACAGGACGGAAGGACGTAGCTGAAGGTGTTGCCAGCGGTCCTAGCGGTCTAGAGACGACCAAGTCCGTGCGGAAGGACGTTGCCCAGACCGATCTCACTAAGCTGGCCTTGAGTCATCTTGGTGAGAATTGTCATCAAATGAGGGCCCAGATGTCGAGGCTTCTGCCAGATAGCATTGTCTCCTTTCGTTGTGGGAAGACGATATTCGGGTACCCCGAGGACGTTACTCAACTTCTCACAGGGGACAAGCTGAATGTATCTGTGCTTCAAGTCTTCATGATGTAAGTTACCCGACTATTGAATGTAATTCATAATCTAATATGTGACCATCTATTTGTTGATGTTGCTAAATGGGTGTGGTTTTAATTAATTACAGGGCCTGTTATGAGTTGGTCCAAGAAGAAGGACTAGGATCCTTTGGTTTCATGTGCCCATCTAAGGTCTCGGCTACCATGATCGGTAATGACCAGGGTTTCGTCACTTCTTACATGGTATCTTTTATGGCCAATCATCATAGGAAGCGTTTCATCTTTTGCCCGTGCCATGAAAGGTATGATCCTCTTACGTACATAGTATCCTCTTGCTTGTATGTTCATTTTTTAACCATTTACCAATCATATTGTAGGTGTCATTGGATACTTCTTGTTTTGTTCTTAGAGAAGAGGACAATATACATTTTCGATCCTCTTCAACGAAAACGTAACTTAGCGATTAAGGAAGTGCTGAATACGTAAGTTTTTGGTAACTACAGTTTTTTCTTCACTGACAAGAGTAACAGACTAAGGTTTAGTTATTGACGTAGATTGTTTTTGCTAATCTAGTGCCTTTAAGAGCTTTAAAGTTCAGTCTGGCCTCCGTAACGGATTGAAGTTGAACTGGATTCCGGCTCAGGTAACCCTGTTTTCAATTTATTCCGTTGCCTTAGAATTGTATTTTATCTGTTTGGTTTACATTGTACTTGGTTTCGTAATGCAGTGTCCTCCGCAGATTGGAAGCACCGAGTATGGCTACTTTCTTATGCGTTTCCTATTTGAAATCCTCCACATCCATGCTCATTGTGAGGATCTTTCAACGGTACGTATTCATGAGCTCCGTAATTTATTTTTGAGATATAGTATATGGATATATGGGAATTGTTTTGAGTTCTACTCATGTCTGGGAATTGTATGTGTTGTGAACACAATGAATTTGTGAATTGTATTTAGAATACACAATTGTGTTGTGAATTAGAATACACAATTTTGTTGTGAACACACAATATGTTTGTGAATTGTATTGTGAATTGTGGTTAGAATACACAATTGTGTTGTGAACACACAATTGTGTTGTGAATTTTCGATGGATATCATTGGATTGTAATTATTGTGGAAACAGGTACTATTAAAAAATGGGAAAAGGTCGAATTACAGAGGAAACTTTGCCGAAATTTACGCTTGAAACTATGTCTCCTGTTTTGTAGATAACTAAACCTATCATTTCTTACCCTTTCAGACAATTCAAAGAACAACGCCATACTCACCTCAAGAGCTGATGGAGATTAAGGAATTATGGGCGGAATACTTCATTGGGGCCAGACAATATGTGTAGGTAGAGCTAGCTTAAGGTAGAAGGTAGTAGGAATTCCTTGTATTCATTAGATTAAACATTCTTTTGTATATATATAATTCTTTCTGTATGTACTATATATTAAAACACATTGGGTTAATTGACTCATTGGCATATTGGCATAAACACAAAATAATTAAAACCGTACCATTGGCCTTAAGACACACATTGGCAGCAATATATTGGCAATCATCAACTCCATACTTGATAGAAATGGAGGTAAAGCAGGGAACAAAAAAAAATGTATTATTTGTTGCAGTTATTACTAAAAACCTCAGCAAATAAATATTATTTATTGTGGTTTTTAGTAATAACTGCAGCACTTATTGGTCAGTATTCTAAGATTCATCTATTTAATGTTGTGGTTATTACTAAAAACCGCAGCTAATAAGTATGTCAAATTTTATTTTTTAGTTTTTAATAATTAATGCTGCAGTTTTTTATAAATAATCGTAGCAAATAAGGGTAATTAATGATGTGGTTATTTTAAATAACCGCAGCAAATAATGTTATAAGTGCTGCGTCAAAAAATCCGCAGCATTTGTTGGTTTTATATGTGCTTCGGCCATATGTGCTTTGGTATAATAACCGCAGCAAATAAGATTAAATAGCCGCAGCAAATAGACTTTTTTCTACTAGTGTATATTGACTCAAATTGATGTGTTTCAAGTGTTTAGTTCTCTTTCTATACCAAACCGATCCCATTTGACCTATATTGACTCAAATCGATGTGTTTCAAGTGTTTAGGTCACTTTCTTCCTGAAACCGATCCTATTTGACCTATCTTGACTCAAATCGATATGTTTTAAGTGTTTAGGTCATATTCTACCCGAAACCGATCCCATGTGACCTATATTGACTCAAATCAAAGAATTTGAAGTGTTTAGGTCACTTTCTACCCCAAACCAATCCCATTTGACCTATATTAACTCAAATCAATGCATTTGAAGTGTTTAGGTCCTTTTCTACCCGAAACTGATCTTATTTGACCTATCTTGACTCAAATCAATGTGTTTCAAGTGTTTAGGGCACTTTCTACCGAAACCGATCCCATTTGACCTATCTTAACGCAAATCGATGTGTTTAAAGTGTTTAGGTCATTTTCTACCCCAAACCGATCCCATTTGACCTATATTGACTAAAATCGATGCATTTGAAGTGTTTAGGTCACTTTCTACCCGAAATTGGTCCCATTTGATTATCTTGATCCACATCGATGTGTTTCAAGTGTTTAGGTCACTTTCCACCCAAAATTGATCCCATTTGACCTATATTGACTCAAATTGATATATTTGAAGTGTTTAGGTCACTTTCTACTCGAAACTGATCTCATTTGACCTATATTGACTTAAATCGATGTGTTTCAAGTGTTTAGGTCACTTTCTACCCGACACTGATCCCATTTGATCTTTATTGACTCAAATTGATGTGTTCCAAGTGTTTAGGTCACTTTCTACCCGAAACCGATCTCAATTGACGTATATTGACTCAACTCGATGTATTTGAAGTGTTTAGGTCACTTTTTACCCGAAACCGATCCCTTTTGACCTAATTCATAAAGTTTCCTATGTTCTGTTCTCCTGCTCTTCCGCCTTCATCACATTCCTCATCTTTCCTATAAAATTATCTGTGCCCTTCCGTTCTTTTTCGACTATTATGAAGAAAAGATAGAGAATTTATCCGGTAGAAAGAGAACAAGGAGTCAAAGAGTTAAAATGGTGATGGAATAAAACAAAAGGGCGCGTCTTGCTGCAGTTAGGAAGTGTCATTCGATAAAAGAGGCTGATGAGGGTGGTAGTAGCCAAATAAAAGATAGAAATTTAAGGGTTTTGATGGATGAAAATGAATATGTTGTGATTGGTAAAGAAGAGTCTCCAATAGGGGTTAAATCTCATGAATCCAATAACCTCTCTTAAAAACTCTTCTTCATCAATCACTACTGCCTCATTCTCACCCATCAAAACCCTCATATTTTTACCTATTACTCAGCTTCTACCACCCTCATCATTCTCTTTCATCTACTGCTACTTCCTAACTGCAGTAATACGCGGCCTTTTGTTTCATTCCATCACCATTTTAGCTCATTAGCTCCTTATTCTCTTTTTTCACATATAATTTCTCCTTCTTTTTCTCGTAAAAGTTCAAAAAAGAATAAAGGAAACAAAATCATTTTATAGGAAAGTAGAGGACTACGATGAAGGCAGAAGGGCAGGTAAAATTAACAAAGGAAACCGTAAAGTTTTAAGGCCAATAATCTATCCTTATTCTCATAATTGAGTTATATTAACTCAACTAATTGCACGTAAAGTGTTTGAGGCATGAATATGAGGGAATACAATATTGAAGATACTCAAAACAATGAAATTATGGGCAAAATCTCTTACCTCCTCCATGGGCATCCCACTACGGCACCCGTTGAGGACGTCAAGCATGAAACACTTCACGAAGTAGCCGCACTCAGTTCCGCCATGTTGTTGAGCACACTACGAATTACAAAATAAAAGTGTTAGCCATACTTATGATAGAATTATTTTACAATGTTTGAATTAGTTAAGGAACATACCATCACTTCCACCCATGTTGATGTCTTCTTTCTAACTCATTCTTCTTGCAAAGTAAGTCTTTTTAGCACATTGGAAAATGGAATTGATTAGTTTTAAAGTCCAACTCATATCAACCTCAACTTGCAATGTAAATCTATTGATAATACTTACTAATTAATAATCGCTCTCAGCTTAGTACTACGCATTGATATGATAGAGGATGCCAAATTCGAAGGATTGGTTGAAGCTTTAAAGAAGAATGCTACCATAGGAGAGTTGTTGGCTTATGGAGACACGAATCTTCTAGGTGCATCAAAGGGGAACATTTGCATGTGCATGATACCATGCAAATGTAAATGAGGATTGGTGGACATGGGGAATAAGTTGGTTTTGCCTATGAGTTTTCTCCCATTTCATTTGATAGGGTTTTTCTCATTTTAGGCATAGGTGTGTTTTTGAACTTTCCATTTTCAGGTTTTATGATTCTATAATGTGTGGAAGCCATGGAGGTGATGATTGATGGAAGACCTTGATCAAAAGCTAAAATCTTGGAGTAATTTTCGAAGATTGAAAATTTTGACCAAGGAGGAAAATTTTAAGACAAGGGGAGGTTCTTGTTACATTGAGATGTGCTTATTACATCTTATCGATGCTTTATTACGACTTAAGTGACATGGCAAGTGACATGGCATGGGTATGGACGTGGCTACACACATGGGATTGGATATTTAGTGTTTTACTTTAAATAAAGTAGGATTAGAGTAGTTAATTTGTAATATTATCTTTTTAGGTAGGATAAGATTCTAATTAAGATAAGATAGTGTTAGAGTTTTAGTAGGATTATGTAATAAATAGGTGGCATTATCCTAATGGTTATTAGGAGTCCTTTTAGAAGTAGGAGGCCTAGTCATAATATGATTGAAACTCTCAAGCTATGGGTATAAATAGATGTGCACCCAAGCTTGGAAAAATCGGATTTGGAGATTCTTTTCTATATATTCTTCAATAAACTTGGAGAGTTTGTTGTTTTTCTTTGTGTGTAACAAAGAGTTGTGAATTGGTTCTTAAAGCTTTAGATTCACGTGAGGAAGTGTAGGAATTGAGGGTGCTTTGCTTTAATCAATTCTTAAACTTTCGCCCTAGATTTTGAACCTTTGGTGCGTAGCTTTAGAGGGTTTTCTATCTAGTTCTATCCCTTTTGTGTGGATTAAGGTTTCAATACCTAGATTCACATCAACTTTTGGTGCTCTCGTTGAGAGGATTCGAAGAATACTCAAGCAATATGGATTCCAGTGGTGATGATGCACACGAGATGCCACCAGGCTTCAAAAAAGGTTTAACCTTACAAGAAGCCAAAGCCTTGTGCATGGAACGCGAGTTGAAGGAACTGAAGGAACGTATGAATGAGCTGTTGCAAATCGTGGGGAAGAAGGAAAAGTCCTCAAGCAAAGGTAAACTCTCTTCTCATGAATCTAACTCTAGCGAAAGTGATGTTGAATCCAGTGTTAGAAGCTTAAGGAGGCCTAGCAAGAGGGACCCATCCTCTTCAGGTGATGATGAGGAATCATATAAAGGGTGTAGGAGAAAGAGTTTAAGGGGGAAAGAGGATCAAAGCTTGAGACTTGAAATCCCTGAGTTCAATGGCAGTTTGGACCCAGACAAATTCCTAGATTAAATCCGTAGAGTTGAACGAATTTTCAGATATAAGGACTATGATGATCATAGATCCTTTAAGGTTGCTGAACTTAAACTCACTTCTTATGCAAGTTTATGGCTTGAAGGTTTGCAAAAGAAGAGGAGAAAGGAGGGGCGTTCCAAGATCTCATCTTGGACAAAACTAAAGAAGTACATGCAAAAAAGGTTTGTTCCTCAAGACTTTGAACAAAACAATTTTATAAAAATGCATACTTTGAAGTAAGAAAGGAGGTCTGTGGAGGAATACTTGATGGAATTCGAAAATCTAGCCATGGTGTGTGGGCTAGAGGAGAAAGAAGACCACAAGGTGGCTCGTTTTTTGGCTGGGTTAAATGACCTAATCAAGGAAAAGGTGGAATTACAACCCTATTGGAGCTTTGATGAGGTGTGTACAATAGAAACTAGGGTTGAAAGGAAAACACGTAAACCTAGAGGGATCTTTCGATCATTTGAAGCTAAAGGGGTGCGTGAGATGTCTAATGTGAAGCCTAATATCGAGAAATCCATAAAGCCACAATCTTTTGGGAGAGATAAGGGAGGAAGTTCGAGGCCCCCTATGGGACGAACTTGCTTCAAATGTAAGGGACGAGGCCATATCCAACGGGATTGTCCCCATGCTAGGATTGCTACTACTCGGACTTGGGAGGAAGATGAAACCTTTGAAGAAGAGGAGCATGAGCTTGAAGAGGAAGAAGGTAACACATCTTTTGAAGTCCTAGAGGAGGATGTGAAGGAGGTGATGGCAGAAACTAGGGGATCTAGCCTAGTATTGCGAAGGGCATTACAATCCAAGTCCTTACCATTAGAGGAGAGCCAAAGGGAGAAAATCTTCCTCACAAGATGCAATGTCCAAGGAAGACTATGTGATGTGATTATAGATTCGGGGAGTTGCACTAACGTGGTTTCTACACTCTTGGTGGACAAGTTGGAGGTGCCCACTCAAATCCATCCTCAACCATATAAGCTCCATTGGCTTAGCAATTCAAGTGACGTAAAGGTTAGTAAACAAGCATTGATTTCGTTCAAAATTGGCAATTATGAAGATCAAGTGCTTTGTGATGTTTGTCCCATGGATGCGTGTCATATTCTCTTGGGAAGACCTTGGCAATATGACAGATTTGTGAAGTTTGATGGAAGGACAAACATATATGTTGTGAGGAAGAATGCACAAGCCAAAGCATTTGCTTTGAAGCCTTTTATGGCTCTAAAAACTCGTTCTAACAAAGATAATGGCAAGGGAGTGTTATTGGTGGATGGAAGGGATTTAGAGAAGGATGCGAAGGCCAAGGTTGACTATATGAAAAAGCTTCACACCCAAGTGAGAGCAAGAATTGAGAAGGTCAATGATATCTATAAGGCTAGAGCTAACAAACACAAGACTCAACATACTTACAAGGAGGGAGACTTGGTTTGGTTACACTTGAGGAAGGAAAGATTTCCTAATCGACGTAAGAACAAGCTTATGCCTAGGTGTGATGGTCCATTCAAAATCATCAGTAAGGTGGGTGATTATGCATATAAGCTTCAGTTGCCTGGAGACTATGGAGTTCATGCCACATTCAATATAGGCGACTTAGCACCTTATGTGCCTGATGATCAACTTCGAAGTTTGAGGACAAACTCTTTTGAAGAAGAGGAGGATGATATGATAAAGGATGCCAAATTTGAAGGATTGGTTGAAGCTTTAAAGAAGAATGCAACCATGGGAGAGTTGTTGGCTTATGGAGACACGAATGTTCTAGGTGCATCAAGGGGAACATTTGCATGTGCATGATACCATGCAAATGTAAATGAGGATTGGTGGACATGGGGAATAAGTTGGTTTTGCCTATGAGTTTTCTCCCATTTTATTTGATAGGGTTTTTCTCATTTTAGGCATAGGTGTGTTTTTGAACTTTCCATTTTCAGGTTTTATGATTCTATAATGTGTGGAAGCCATGGAGGTGATGATTGATGGAAGACCTTGATCAAAAGCTAAAATCTTGGAGTAATTTTCGAAGATTGAAAATTTTGACCAAGGAGGAAAATTTTAAGACAAGGGGAGGTGCTTGTTACATTGAGATGTGCTTATTACATCTTATCGGTGCTTTATTACGACTTAAGTGACATGGCAAGTGACATGGCATGGGTATGGACATGGCTACACACATGGGATTGGATATTTAGTGTTTTACTTTAAATAAAGTAGGATTAGAGTAGTTAATTTGTAATATTATCTTTTTAGGTAGAATAAGATTCTAATTAAGATAAGATAGTGTTAGAGTTTTAGTAGGATTATGTAATAAATAGGTGGCATTATCCTATTGGTTATTAGGAGTCCTTTTAGAAGTAGGAGGCCTAGTCATAATATGATTGAAACTCTCAAGCTATGGGTATAAATAGATGTGCACCCAAGCTTGGAAAAATCAGATTTGGAGATTCTTTTCTATATATTCTTCAATAAACTTGGAGAGTTTGTTGTTTTTCTTTGTGTGTAACAAAGAGTTGTGAATTGGTGCTTAAAGCTTTAGATTCACGTGAGGAAGTGTAGGAATTGAGGGTGCTTTGCTTTAATCAATTCTTAAACTTTCGCCCTAGATTTTAAACCTTTGGTGCGTAGCTTTAGAGGGTATTCTATCTAGTTCTATCCCTTTTGTGTGGATTAAGGTTTCAATACCTAGATTCACATCACGCATTGACCGAGCCGAGTTGAAGAAGTATATTTTCCCACTTCCCACAAAAATGACTAAAAACATCCAGTGTGCACTACATTATAAGAAATAAGTAATTAGCATTATATTTATACAATATATGCATTACTATACTCTAAATTTATTGTATAAGTAATAAGCATATGCATCACACATCAAATTCAAACGTACCGTTTGAAAACAAGGGTGAAAATGAACTTTAACTTAGCTTGTAGGGTTTTCGTGAATGCGAAGTGGACGTACGTCTTTACCTCCTCGATGTTGCCATCGTTTCTTTCATCTGAAGTGGCCTCAGGTGTAACACCCTGATAATTCCAATTTTTTCGAAACCCAAACCTTTAGGAACTATCGGTGTGCTACCGCCACGTATTCAAACGTTAAGGCTTTAAAATAAAGTTTTGCAGCGAAAAACCAAAAGACTTATGAAATAACATTAAACGTAAATCAACTCCTGATGTGACAAACTGGAACCTCTACATCCTTTACTGTAATATATCAAATAACGTTTACCTCTAATTCAAATCCAACAGTTTAAAACCAAATCAAACCAACATAATTTATTCTAAACTCTAAATTAAAATAACGTTTCTCTCTAACCCGCCCATGCATGAATGCTTGTTTAGATTCCTGTTAATAATCTGCTCCCTAATAATACAAATATAAGTATTGGATCATTACATTGTCATTTATAGGCAAAAGCCATGACCAAAACACACAAGGCACGTAATCAGCTAGCTGAGTAAATACAAATTACAAAGTACGACAGTTGAACTGATAATTAAATAACTATAATAAATGTAAGAACGTATCATGCAACATTTTACTCAACTGACATGATATATTGATTAATGATTTAGATTCTGACATGATAAATTGATTAATGATTGGGATTAAGCTATAGACTAGGTTGTCTCCCCCATGTCCTGATTAGGACATCAAATAAATAAATAACCCATGCACTCCCGTCAGAGAGCATCAAAATACAGTATAAAAATCCACATGGTAAACGGGCGCGACTCCATTACCATAGCTAGATGAGATCTTAACTAACCCCAATTTTAAGTTTAAAACTTTAAAAAAGAGAGACTCGTAGATTACACGGCCTCCAAGAAAAGCAACGGATAATACCCCTTGAACTCCAACCCCTGATTGTCAATACTCTAGACGTGCACTAGCCTAGAGTTTTATTGCTTATCCTCTTTCTCTTTAAGTGATTTACTATTTAAACTCAATAAAAACAATCACCGCAGCATACATATGCAAACATTACAGTTATACAATCTATCTCTGTTCTACTGTAATTTTAACTTTTTAATTTCTATCTCAACTGTTAAACCTATTGAAAAAAGTCAACTACTCTCGTCCCTAAGACTTGATAAAATTCACCTTACAACAATCATACTATTAGTAATGAAGGAGTAATAAGAAACAACCTCATGGATTAATTAACAATTGATACCAATTAATAAATCACGGTTTCTCACAAATAACACCAAAACATGCCTATAATATAAAGAACATGAGTTCTTTCAAATGGATAACCAAACAATCTCATTCAAAGGGTTCCCTAAACATGATACTATGTTTATGTTTCACCCTAAATCATGCTCCTAATTAAAAATAACGTTCTTCGTAATTTGTACGTACCTGGTGTAAAATGCCCGGGTATCCACTTTCTCTATTTTTAAGGACCTTCTACAAATTATTCTCCTACACCAAATAATACAAGCTAAATTAACATACTAACAATACCAAATTTACAACAACCACACTAACTTTTCTAAAGACTTTAAAATCATCCCAAAATACATTTTTAAGTCTCCCTAAAACACAAGTTAGTAGACCAAATGTAATACCACAATATGAATTATAAGTTTATTGGAATACACGGTAAGCCCATAATACCAATTCAAAACTATATAATCTTATGCACTATCATTGTACCACATGATTCTAGGTAGTAAACTAATGAGCCTTCAACACCAAAACACGACATTGAGCAATAACAGCAACACTAACATAGCATAATATAATTATTGATCCTCCTTGTATAATATCCACTAAATTATGAATCTCAAAAGTACTAGCAACTACTAAGTATAATTCCCAAAGAAACAACCAACACTCTTCACAACTAAAACTCTATCTTAATCAAGCACTTAGGCCAATGCATCTCTTATCATCCTACCCAAAAAAATGAATCACCATCTAATCATCCAACTAGTTAATCACTATTTACATCAAATACTCCATCAAGAGTTCAACCCATCAAAATTACAACCCAAAACAACAATAATCATAACCCAAACAATCATAAGAACCAACACCATTTCCTGATTCCATAGGGTTGGGTATTAGCCTAAGGCATTACCCAATTCAAAACAATCAAAACCTAAAAAAAAACAACCATAAATCACAACCCAAATAATATAAACAAACACAATTATATAATTTAATCCCACATGCATATGAATACATACAATCAAGAGAAACAAAGTGAAAGAGAAAAGGAAGAGGGAGGGGGTGGCCAGCCAGCCAGTTGGCCGACGGTTGATTACCGGTGGTGGTGGGAGGCTGCATGGTGGCGACGGCAGATGGGGGACAGCTAGGCAGTAGATGGGGCAGTAGGGAGGCGACACGAGATGGGGTAGCAAGGGGGCCTGCTGGGGGAAAACTTCATGGGGTGGGGGATTTGTATTTCTTTCTTTTTGCTTTGCTTTGCTTTGTGGGGATTCTACGGGATGGGTGGGGAATTTTGGTTTTTTTTTTACTTTGAATATTTGTAGGGTTTTCTTTTGGGAGGCGTTTTGTTTTGTGAGGGATCTCACGGGATGGGGTTTTCTTTTATGGGTAGGTTTAGTTTTTTTTTATTAGTAAATAGGTGTTTTGTGTTTTTGGTTTTGTGAGGAAGTTTAGGTTTAGGGAAACTTTAAGTAAGGTAGAGTTTTGGATGGTATAATATTTGAGTAGGATAGAATTTCGATAGTTTAGACTTAGTGGTTACTTAGGGAAATAGATAGTAACAAAATAATTATAGAATTTCGGGGGTTTACATCAGGACACAACCAACCAACTAATGAAAGTAAATCGCACGACACGCAATCATCTTGGAGTGCCCTACAGAATCATAAAATGCATTATATATACAAATTAAAAGGTTTTAAAATTATTGCATGCACCATATAAGTTAACCTATATATTAATTGTGTATACCTCATGAAGCATTGAATAACATAGATATTCAATTGAGCTCCCTATAAGAATAGGGTGATGTCAGCTTTGTCAAGCCACGTTGTTCCGTCTTCAGAGTAGTGGAATAAGGCTTGGTCCAACGACATAGCAATGGTATCGTCTTCCTTTATCATGGTAGCACATTGGAGTAGCCATTTGCACTCGGGACTAAGAGAAGCCGCTACATCATCAGAGAGAAGAAGTTGGTTCTCTGCCACTAATTTCTTTAAGGCAGGCTCATTGCTACCAATAACTTTATCAGCTGACATCTCCTTCATCTTCTTAGCTTGTGGAGTCACCTAATTAAAAAAGAACATATCGCACCACTTTATCCATACATAAATATAAATATAGAGGAATTTCGATTAGATTTTTGATATTTACCTCACTTACGATCTTAATCAAAGGTAGAAGTCATTGCAAAAAAGTACCAACTACGTCGTTCAATGTCTATAAGTCGTACTATGGAATCGGGACAAGTAATGCTACTCCTTTGAAGAAGTCACGAACAGTTTCAACCTTCACCACTTCATGTCCTTCGAGTCTCGTTCCTTGGTGAGTTCTTGTGAAATGCTGGCCTGACTGACCAAGGTACGCGACACCACCGGCCACATCATATATCGTGCCCACACTTGGATCTTGAAGGAGTAGACGATAACTAGTAGGACCCTCGAAATTGAATTTAATATGTAAAGAATATATGTCATTATTAATGCAAATAATACCAATGTAATACCAATGGAAATTGAACTTAATATATAACACACCTCTATAGAGGGAGTAGACACCCGTGCACCCTAGGATGCTAACTGATCAGCGCTGATACCAATGTCTTGGAGTAGGGAGAACAACTTGTCCTTCATAGTGGCATCAAACTCCTATCTAAGTTCCTCTCGGACTTAAGCCTTTAAAGTTTCTCGATCTTCCCTTGAAACTACGCTTTAACTTTGTTGGCTTGATCTTGGTGAAGGAGGTCAAAATACTTATTGGTACCCAATATTAGTCCCTCCAAGTCCAACGCAGCGTCCTAGGTGATCTGGCTTCCCAATGGCCATGGCTAATGCGCCTTGGGCCATCCTGGGAATGAATTCCCCTTGAATCTGTGTATCTTAGAACTCCAACTGAAAATGAAAAGGAAAAAATTAGAAATGAATGTCACATCTTATAAGCATCGGTAACTGTACCATAAAGAAAATAGAATTCTTACGTATTTCTTAGCCACAGCCTGCGTCTGTTCATTGGGAATGACTCTCTTCCTAGTTTTCTTGTCCTTCTTGTGCCGTGAACAAAACCATTCATCCCCACGGCTTATCTGCGTAGTGCTGGATTCTATAGAAAAAGGTCCCGAGCAAGAGGGATAAAAACCCTCAGATATCCATTGTTGCCTTGGGTCGTTGTAGCTTGACTGCCTAAGGTAATGTGGATGAATGTTCATCTTGGCACTCTTGCTCGCCTTTTCGCGTTTAGCCTGTCAACAACATAAAGGTATTTGACTTAAACTTAAAGTATAAAAGAAAGCATTTTCCAAAACTGAATACAAATAAGTATTTAACTTACCACTGCAGCTTCTGAAGTCTTATTCTTAACAAAGGTTGCCCAGTCACCTTCCTTAATATGTTTCCATATTTCATAGGGCAACCTATTAGCTTCCTTTTTGGACACCTTTCTTATCTTGGTAATCCAACTAGTAACCAACTTTGATTTGAAGTCCCAAGATCTATCGGCGACTACAGATAGAAAAAGCTTCTTCAATTGGGGGTTGTCTGGAATGTGAAACAAAGCCTGAAATAAATTTAAATTGAGTTAATTTCATTTAGTAAGGTAGTTTACAAGAATATTAAAGTAATTGAGATTAAGTTATGAATATGTATCATTGTGTCCACCCATAAGGTCTGCCAAAGTCCTTTATTTACTCCCAACCACTCCCAGTTGATGTTGAACTTCCGAATAAGAAGTCCAATGTGCTAACCGTACTTCAGACACCACCTATCCTTAGGGTAGTATAAATGGTCGAACTCTAGATGCATAGGCTCGGCCACTCTAAGGCTTCTAGTCGGACCTCTAGGTCGACCTACGCCCCGAGCACCACCCTTCCCCCTCCCGACACCCGAAAACGAGGGGGTAACAATGTCCATATGTACATCATCCCCTAAAGGTGCTGCGACTTCAGCAATCCTTTCATGTTCGTCAAATAGTCTATCTTATCTCTGTGCTTCTAACTCAGTTGCCACATCTTCTAGATCACCTCGATCAATTTCGAGGTGCACATCGTACTCCACGTCCTCAGAAGAGACACTGAAATCTTCGTCACTAGCCATGATGCAAGACTGTAACTGCATACAACAACAACAACAAGACAATGCAAATTAAGTTAGTGAATCATATAACAATAGTATAGGAAATAAGGCAAATAAATACGAAATAATTAAATACCTAGACAATAAATACTACTCATCTATAGTAACTCCTTCATGGTGATCCATTCTCATATAATTTGTTTTCGTTTTTGGTCTAGCATCCATGTCATCATTACATGGCATCGAGAACGGTGGGAGATCATCAAAGTCGTCATACTCTTCCTCATTAGTGACATCACCAATTCCAAGGATCTGTCATTTATCAGGGACAACAACAGCCCATCGAGGGTCATTTGTGTCTTTAATATAGAATACTTGTTTACTTTATGATGCAAGTATAAAAGGTTCCTCCATATAACGCATTCGAGTAATGTCAACTAAAGTCTAATTCAATTCATCCTTCTTCACCGAACCACGTCGACTGATATCTTCTCACTTGTATTGAAAAAGGGGAACCTTAAACCTACAGTATTCAACTTTACCATCAAGTTAGTTATTCCTTAACGGCATATAAATGTTGTCTTTTCCTGTTCCTCGGGATAGATAGAAATTTAAAAGAATCCCAAAAACATGTCAAGATAACAGAAATACTTATTCCTTGGTAACCTTTCCAAGTTCTAATCAATAAAAGGGAGAGAGAAATGGTCCTTTTTGTGGAGGTGTTTAGTTTCCTATAATCTATGAACATCCTCTAACCGATTACAATTCTCATAGAGATTTGTTCACCTTTATTGTTCATGACCATAGTTATTCTTCCTTTCTTAGGAACAACATGCACTAGTGCCACCTACTTACTATTAGAGATAGGGTAGATGACATCTCCAGTGAGGAGTTTGAGAATTTCTTTCTTTACCATTTTCATCATTGGGGGATTAAGTTTTTATTGCTTATCAATGGAAGGCTTAGCTCTATCCTTCTATGATATATATGATGCATGTATATGGGGGGCTTATTCCTTTGATATCATTAAGGGTGTACCCTAACGCCCTTTTATATAATCTCAATACATCAAGTAAACTTGATGTTTTCTCTTTTCCTAAGGAAAAATTCACTATGACAAAGGATAAAGAACCAAGAAACTCAAACTTGAGGTTTGATGGTAGAGATTTCATTTCCAATCACGAGATATAAGTCTTTCTGTATTGTTAGTGAGGGGATATAATCAAAATGTTTCCTCACCTTCTCTATCTCTTCTTCATCCCTATATACCCTGTCTTCATTCAACAAAATACACTCACAAGGATCATTAGTTACATGCAAATATTCAAGCAAAGTGTCATGTATAGCATTCTCAATAAGATCAATTCCCATGCAATCATCTATGTTAGATGGGCATTTTGTTACCTATGCCAGACTAAATTTAACTTTGTTATTAGCAACATTAAGGGTTAACTTACCATTCTTAACATTGATCACAGCTCTTGTAATTGTAAGAAATGGTATTCATAAGATAATAGGCACATCAGGGTCTTCCTCCATATCTAGTACAATAAAGTCCATGGGAATATAGAATGTGCCTACTTTTCCCTAGAGTAAACTTCACTAAATGGTTTGCCAGCTGAAGAGAGATATTGGGTCTTATTTCCACTAAGTTTAGCTTCTTGCACAAGGAATATGGCATAATGCTTATGATAGGTCCCAGATCACAAAGTGCTTTGTCTATCAATATCTCACCTATCGCATAAGGTATATAAAACTATCTAAATCCTTCAATTTAGTAGGTAACTTATTTTGGATGATGGCACTAAAGGTTTCTAGCAAGCTTATAGTCTCCAGAACACCTACCTCATGCTTATTACTTAGGATATCCTTAAGGAACTTGGCATATGTAGGCATTTGGTTGATTGCATTGGTGAATGGGATGTTAATGTACAACTTCCTAATGACCTTTAGCAATTTTTCAAACTGCTCATCTATCTTAGATCGTGCAAAGCTAGTTGGGTAAGGAAGCTTCTCAAAAGAGGGGATAAGACTTATCTACTTGTTCTCTTCTTTGATATCCTCCATCTCACCCTTATCTATATTAGTCTCCTTTACATTCATATCCTCGAGACTATTGGGTACTCCTAGTCACAATGGCATTAGCATGTTAAGTGGGATCTATGCCTTGGCTAGGGATTAAAGGTCTTAGGCCATCCTTAAGGGTATTGGCAAGCTGGGCAATCTAATTCTCAAGCATTTTATTATGAGTTTTCATTTAACTCGGCATTCTTTTCATTTTGATGGCCACAAAGCTCTCCATCAAAGACTCTAAGTTATACTTTTAAGGTGGAGGTTGAGTTAAGGGGACATTAGGTCTAGGTCTTGAATGGAAACTAGGTGGGTTATGTTGGTTAAGATTTTGGAATTGACCATGATTTAGGTTTTGTAACCTATTCTGACTCTGATTTGTCCCATAGTTCCTATATCCTCTAAAAACTACCCTAACCTTAGTTCTCGTAGTTCCTATTACCTTGGAAATTGCCTTGGTTTTGAAAGTTTCCCTAGTTATGCCCATTAAAGTTTCCATTCCCTTAGTTTTGCCCATTTCTCTAACCAAAATTTGGGTGAGTTCTCTACCCTAGGTTAAAGGTTTTAGACTATGGATCAAATTTGGGGTTAGGGCCATATTATTCATGACATTAACCTATTCCATTCCAAATAGTGCATTCCATATAGAGGTTAGTAAATGACATTGCATAGGGTTATGATCAAAATTGCCACAAACATCATAAAACAATGCCTATATAGGAGCATCAGAGCTAAATGTTTGTGGGGATTACATGCCATGCATTGGACTGTTTAGAACAACTTTATTAAATTTATTAGTAAGTTCATCTAACTCGGAAGAAAGTACATTAATAGAATCTACTTTATACCTTCCTCCTCATTTGGTCTTCACTCTCTTGCGTATATTCCAATTAGTGAAATTTTTTACCACCTACTCAATAACTTTGAATGCTTTGGTTGGGCTTAATCTCATTATGGCTACATCGGCTCCTATATCAAGGCTAGTCTTATTTTGCTCAGACATTTCATTATAAAAGTTATGAAGAAGTAACCACTTCTTCATTCCATGATGTGGGTATGCCTTTATCAAACCCTTGAATCATTCATGTGCTTCAAATAGAGTTTTATCTCCTTTTTTGTAGAACATTGTATATTTTGTCCTCATGGTAGTAGTCTTTGGAGGTGGAAAGAATTTATGTAGGAATGCTCTAGTCACTTCTTTCCATGTCCTTAAAGAATTGGGCTCCATCTTCTCAAGCCATTCACTAGCTTTTCATGTCATAGAGAACTTGAATAGACTCAATCCAATGTAATCTTGAGTCACACCATTTCCCTTCACTATATCATAGTATCTTATGAAGTGCTTAAGATGGGTATGAGGCGACTTATGTTTCTCTCCTCCAAAAGGATGGCTCTCCACCAAATTTTTAAGTGATTGCTTCAACTCAAAGTTGTTGGCCTCTGTATTGGGTTGCACTATATCACTCTAGTTTTGGTAAGCTCCAAGATCCCCATATTGCCTTAGGGGTCTATCTGTACCATCATCCAAATAAAGGATAGAGTGAGTTGAAAATAGGTCTTGACTAAACTTTGCTTCTAAGGGATTAGGGCTAGATAAATTAAAATCAGCTTCTTCGCCCTTTATTCGCAGTGAGCTATTTCCTGCACTTAACCCTCTTCTTATAACTCTAATTCTATGCTCAATTTCAGGATTTAATTGATTTAATTAGTTCTGCTCTACTGCTTTTGCTTGATGGCATACAAAATCAAAGCTAAGTAGAAGGTGACAATCACACCAAAAAATAAATAAAAATAAGAAAGAAAAAGAAAAAATAAATAAAGTAAACTGAACTAGACTCATAAAAAACTACTTAAAACACGATACTAAACTCCATGCCCTGGCAACAACACCATTTGATAGGGTTAGATATCGGTTGTCATGACACCTACTATCAACTAAACCTCGACTTCACCTATTATGAGTAATGGGCAAGTAAAGGTCAAATCCATGAGGAATGGCTTCAAATAGCTATCGAAATCTACTAATATTCTAAAGTTTGTGTAAGAAAAATGACAAAACCCTAAGCTATCTCTCTAGGTCTAAATCTAGGCTAAAACTAATGAATAATGAATGAATAATGCCATCTCTTATTTTGCTTCTTTTCTTAATTTTGTAGAAGAGTTTAATTTAAGCATGGAATTGCCAAAATAGAGCTGAGCGAGAGCTCAGTATAGAGTCAAGCACCAACTCATAAGCCCAAAATTTTGGGTTTAGTTAAACTAGGTGGAAGCTTAGTACAACCATGAGTGGTCGCTTAGGGCAATAAGTACCCTATTGGAAACCGCTTGACATCCGCTCGAAACTCTCTGTCTGTCCACTTTCATTGAAATGAGTGGCCTCTTGTGAGTAAGAAACTCTGCTAGGAAGATACAAATGAGTGACATAAATGTCAATTATCACATATAAACATAATTATGTAATATCTTTGCCTAATATTAGTAAGTATTTAGTACTATTTTTAACAGCATGAACTCCCCTTTTGTTTGCTATGATAGGTACTATGCTACAATCTACCTACACTAAGTTGTGGCCACATGGTCTGTCTGGGTGGGCTAGGCCAAGCCAGCCACTATGACAGGCTAGGGTATTGGGGACTAGTACCACACTGGTCCTTGAGGATTGTTGGTCTGCGCTAGGGTTGGGGTTGGGATTTTGGATTCACACCGAATCACGAATGAACTACGAACTGAATTGAATCAAATTCATGAATCAAATCAAATTCAGAATTCAAATATAATCCAATTTATGTATCGAATCAAATCATATAAGTGAATCGAATTGAATCAAACCAAATTCACAAACCGAATCGAACTGTATCAAATTAAATCAAACCAAATTTCACATAATGACATTTTGAAAGTAATTAAACATTTATATTCACGAATCACATCTTGACGTTCGTTGTAAACTTTTATATTCACCTAATCACATTCATTTTTCATTTCTTTTGTCGATATTTTTCAATTTTTATTACATCTATTACATATAATCACAAAAAGACATAATCATATTCGAATCATATAAACTAAATTATATTCAATTAAACTAACATTCATTAATTTGTATAAACTAAACTATATTCAACTAAACTTACATTATTCATATAAACTAAACTATATACTAATCTACCATTCATTGATTCATATAATGAATAAACTAAATTATATTCATCTAAACTAACATTCATTGATTTTTATAAAGTAAACTATGTTCAACTAAACTAACATTCATATAAACTAAACTAAGATTCATTGATTCATCTAAATTAAATTGTATTCAACTAAACAAATATTCATATAAACTAAATTATACTCAATTTAACTAACATTCATATAACTAAACTAATATTCATTTAGTCATATAAAGTGAACAAAATTTAACTATATTATAATAACATTCATTGATTCATATAAACTAAACTAACATTCATATAAAAGTAAACTATATTTAACTAAACTAACATTCATTGATTTATATAAATTAAAGTAAAGTATATTCAACTAAACTAACATTCATATAAATTAAATTATATACAAATCAACTAACATTCGTATAACTTAATTTATATTCAACTAAAGTAACATTTGTATATACTAAAATAAATTTAAATAAACTAAATTTTAAGAAACTAAAATATTTAGGCGGCTGAATAGGGCAGGGCCAGGCTAATTCAACAAGCCAAACTGGGTCGATTCATCGAGCCAAACCAGTTCAATGGGTCGGGCTTAATTGATTTTTTTGTCCAAATCAAATAGAGTCAAGTTTGGAAAACCGGATTTGTATTTGTTCCACCTTGCTAAAGGACCAAATTGAATCGAAATCGGGCCTTTAGTAGGCTAGGCCAGACGGGTTAGAACCCGAGCCAAATTGGTGTTGGGCTAGTTCAGCTCGGCCTAGTGGCCACCTCTACCTACAATAGACAAAGTAGTGCCCCTACTTAAAGCAATTAAAAGCAACTAAAGTAAAGCTCTATGACGCTGAACCGAAAGTGCTCAAAGCATTTGTGAAAACGAGATCGAACTCGTTGTCACAACAGGCAATGAAGCCTTGCCACAAACGGCAAAAGATCTAAAATAATCCCTTTATTGGGTTAGGAAGAATGTTCATTGCTATTTACTTTAGACAAATGTCACTTGCATTCTCATTGATAATGAAGTTCTCACTTTTAACGACAATACGTTAACTAGCAGCCTCCTACCCACTATGCAGAATGTGTATTCAGCGCTCCAGACCTAAGGTTTGGACAGCATATGGGTTATTACTATAGCACATAATCTAGCTAACCTTAAGATTTTGTACCCGCCCTCAGCTGGTTCATTTTGACAAGATTTAAGGGGTGTATTAATGAGATCCTCATCTTTTATGGAAAGATAGGGTCTTCATTCTTGATCAATGCGTACTCATATTTCATGTACAAGGGAGACCCCGAACAAGTAAATTGTTATAGTCAGTAAAAAGGTAACACGCATGTGGGCAATAGCCTTGGAATAAGTTAGTTGGAGAAGGGAATCAATTTTGTCTCTTTGTTATTTTGTCTTCTAGAGTGTTGGTTATTATGAGTTATTAGGAGAGAATCTTATAACCATAATGAGGTCAGTGTATATAGCCAAGGATGTACTCAAATGTAAGGGTTATGAAAAAGTTTATTAAAATATCTCTCTTCCTTCTTTTTCTCTCTTTCTCCCTTTGTATTTCTCTACTCCCCATCTTGTGAATTTCTGCTCCTTTACTAGTGGTATCAGAGAAGATTCTTCTCTCACTCTAATCTGGTCATTTTAGCATCGACAATGTCTACAAGAGTAATAAAAATAGAGGCTTAGTTGGTTGCATTGGAACAAAGTGATGTGAATCTATGTATAAGAACCATAATTCACACGAAGGAAAGAAACTAGACTATGAACCTCATAAAGAAACGCACCAAAGGCTATAATCTACGGCAAAAGTTTAGAGAATTAATTAAAGAAACATCCTCAATTCTTTCAACTTCGTCACGAGAATTTAAAAAACACAAGCTCACAAATCTTTGCTTCACACAAAGAATAATAAACTTTTGAAGTTTATTGCTTAAAATAAGAAAAAGAATCTCAAAACCTGATTTTCCTCACCTTGGGCACACATATATTTTTACCCTAAGCTTAAGGGTTTGAATAACATTGAAACTAGGAATCCTACTTCTAAACAGACTTCTAATAACCATCTAATAACCAATAGGATAATGCCACTTATTTATTACATAATCCTACCAAAACTCTAACATTATCCTATGTTAACTAGAATTATATCCTACCTAAAAAGATAAAATTACAAATTAACTACTCTTTACCTATTTTATTTAAAGTAAAACACTAAATATTCAATCACATATGGGTAGCCACATCACTTGCCCTTGCCATGTCATAGTCACGTCATCATCATGCCAACTCAATAGCCACGTCACTCCATAGCATCGTCCCTTGTCCTAATACACCGCCCATTGTAATAACACATTTTTCCCTTAGTCAAAATTTTCAATCTTCAAAAATCACTCTAAGATTTTAGCTTTTTTATCAAGGCCTTCCACCAATCATCAACTCCATGGCTTCCACACATTATAGAATCATAAAATCTAAAAAAGGAAAGTGTGAAAAAAAACCTATGTCTAAAATGAGAAAACCCCTATCAAATAAAGTGGGAGAAAACTCATAGGCATAACCAACTTATTCCCCATAACCACCAATCCTCATTCACATGTGCTAAGTATTGCATGTTACCATGCACACGCAAATGTACCCCTTGGATGCACCTAGAAGATTCGTATCTCCATAAGCTGATAATTCCCCCCATTGTTACATCCTTTTTCATAGCTTCGAAGTCATAGCTTTTAATCATATCATCCTCCTCTTCTTCAAAATAGTTTTTCCTTAAACTTTGTGTTTCAATGTTTGGTTTATTGGACAGCAAACCCATGTTGCTATTCCTCTCTTAAAGAAAGATTCTCCCTTGTATTTTTCCATGACCTTGATTAGTAATTTCATTAGCACCCACTGTATTACTTACTTTGACTCCATCTTCTAACTTCTTTTTCCCTATAAAAAAATACAACCCTTTTGTTGCCCTTTTTTGCTCTAGGCTTAGAAGTTATCAATGGTTTCATAGCAAATGGTTTATCTTGTGCATGCCTCTTCACCAAATAGACATTTGTCCTCCCATCAAACTTTACATATCTATCATATTTCCATGGTCTACCCAAGAGAATACGACAAGTATCCATGGGATAAATATCACAAAGCACTTGATCTTCATAGTTGCCAATTTTAAATGAAATCAAGGCTTGTTTACTAACCTTCACATCATTGAGTTGTTCAACTAATGAAGCTTGTAGATTTGAGGATGAATTTGAGTGGGCACCTCCATTTTTCAACCAAGAGTGTGGAAACCAAGTTGGTGCAACTCCCCAAATCTATGATCATATCACATATCCTTCCTTGGACATTGCATCTTGTGAGAAAAATATTCTCCCTTTTTCTCTCCTATAAAGGTGTAGACTTGGATTTCAATACCCTTATAAACACTATGCTAGGTACCCTAGTCTCTACCATCACCTCCTCAACATCCTCTTCTTGGGCTTCAAAAGATGCATGACCTTCATCTTCTTCAAGCTTATGCTTCTCTTCTTTAAAGGTCTCATCTTCCTCCCAAGTACGAGTAGTAGAAACTCTATCATGAGGCAAATCCCTTTGAATATGGCCTTTTCCCTTGCATTCAAAACAAGTATTTTGATCCCCCATATTAGGTCTCAAACTTACTACTTTTCCCTTATCAAAAGGTTATAGTTTGTGGCTGTGCCAAAGACTGGTGTAAAGATAGTTACTTCACGCACACTCCTAGATTCAAAGGATTTAAATATCCCGTTAGGTTTACGTGATTTTCTTTCTCCTTTATCCACACACAATGTCTAGATTTTTGAATTCCACCAAATATTCCTCCACGTAATCCTTTCTTATTTCAAAGTATGCATTTTTATTAAATTGTTTTGTTTAAAGTCTTGAAGAACAAACCTTTTTTCATGTACTTCTTTAGTTTTATCCAAGATGAGGTCTTGGAACTTCCCTTCTTTTTCCTCTTCTTTTGCAAGCCTTCAAGCCACAAACTTGCATAAGAAGTGAGTTTGAGTTCAGTAATCTTAAAGGATCTATGATCATCATAGTCCTTGTATCTGAAAATTTGTTTTACTCTATAGATCCAATCTAGGAACATATCTAGGTCTGTACTACCATTGAACTCAGGGATTTCAAGTCTCAAGCTTTGATCCTCATGTCCCCTTTAACTCCTTCTCTTATGCCCTTTATATGATTCTTCTTCATTACTTAAAGAGGATGGATCCCTCTTACTAGACTTCCTTGAGCTCCTAACACTGGATTTAGCAACACTTTCACTCTTCTTCCCCATGATTTGCAATAGCTCATCCATAAGTTACTTTAGTTCCTTCAACTCGCATTCCATGCACAAGGCTTTGGCCTTATGGAAGGTCAAAACTTTTCTAAAGCCCGATGGCATCTCGTGTGCATCATCACCATTGGAATCCATCTTGCTTGAGTATGCTTCGAATCCTCTAAAAGAGAGCACCCAAAGTTAATGTGAATTTGGTTATAAGAACCTTAATTCACAAAAAGGATAGAAACTAGACTATGAATCTTATAAAGCAATCCACCAAAGGTTATAATCTAGGGCGAAAGTTTAGAGAATTTATTGAAGAAATATCCTCAATTTTTTCAACTTCCTCATGAGAACTTAAAGAAACACAATCTCACAAATCTTTGCTCCATACAAAGAATAATAAACTTTTGAAGTTATTGCTTAAAATAAGAAAAACAATCTCAAAACCTGATTTTCCTAAGCTTGAGCACACATCTATTTATACCCTAAGCTTGAGAGTTTGAATCACATTGAAACAAGGAATCCTACTTCTAAAAGGACTCCTAATAACCACCTTATAAATAATAGGATAATGCCACATATGTATTACATAATCATACAAAAACTCTAACACTATCTTATATTAATGAGAATTTTGTCCTACCTAAAAAGATAAAATTACAAATTAGGTACTCTTAATCTATTATATTTAAAGAAAAACACTAAATATCCAATCACATGTGCGTAGCCACGTCACTTTCCCTTGCCATGTCATAGCCACGTCATTATCATGCCAACTCAGTAGCGACATCACTCCATAGCACCGTCCATTGTCCTAACCTACCAACCATTGTAATAACGATTTTTTCCCTTGGTTAAAATTTTCAATATTCAAAAATCACTCCAAGATTTTAGCTTTTTGATCAAGGCCTTCCACCAATCATTGATTCCATGGCTTCCACACATTATAAAACCATAAAACCTAAAAAAGAAAAGATCGAAAAAAAACCTATGCCTAAAATGAGAAAAACCCTATCAAATGCAGTGGGAGAAAACTCATAGGCAAAACCAACTTATTCCCCATGTCCACCAATCCTTATCACATGTGCTAAGTATTGAATGTTACTATGCACACGCAAATGTTCTCCTTGGATGCACCTAGAAGATTTGTATCTCCATAAGCTGATAGTTCCCCCATAGTTTGTATCCTTTTACGTAGCTTCAAAGTCATAGACTTTAATCATATCAAAAAGGCTAGAAGCACATACGTCATCATCAAATCAAAAATTTGAGGTGATTTTGTAACTGGTACAACAGCTTAAGGAAAGCGTGGTGACTGCAATGAATCCTGAGTTTGATGATCATGGTTTTCCGCTAGTCCCAAGTATAATCCTAAACTCAACTTTCCAAAATTTGATGGTAGTAATCCTAGAATTTGGATAAAAATATGCTATAAATACTTTAGTTTGTGTAAAATCCCTAATGATCAACATGTTGATCTAGCATCATTAAACATGGTGGATAAGGCATAGAGTTGGGTTACTAGCTATTTAGCGACTAAAACACAGTTGATTGGCATGACTTTGTAATAAATGAGAATTCAAGGTTTAGGAATGAGTAAGGAGTAAATATAGTGGAGGAGTTTAATAAGTTATAATATCATTGAATCATATGTAGATGATTATAAGAATCACTGATCAATCTTGATTCAGGCTAGGTACATGTTACCTGAGAAGTATTTACTGGAGTGTTTCATTAGGGGATTGAAGTCGGGGTTGAGACAATTTGTGAGGGCTTTTAAACTACAAATAATTACTTCTTCCATTGAATATGCCAAGTTATAGAGTGAATATATTTCCTTAAACCATACTAGATACTCTAAACCAAAACACTATCAAACCATTACCACACCTAATTCTGTAAAGCCTCCTCTCCTTCCTCTTCTGAATTCTAAACCAGTGTATACACCTAATAATAAACCCTTCCCAAGACCTAAGTTTATTCCTATTGATGTGATGGTGACAAAAATAATAAAAGGATTGATCTATTATTGTGACTCTCCCTACAGTAAAAATCATTAATGCCAATTTAGAGAACCTCAATTATTTACTATTGTTCCCAAAAAAAATATTTACAGTTGAGATTCCATGTTGGGAAGAGCATAAAACGGGGATGTGTGAGGATGAAGAAACCTTAATTGATCCTTATATATCATTGAGTGTGTTTTTTAGAAGTATTATCTTTTACACGATAAGGGTACAAACTATAGAACGGGGAAAGGTTGTACAAACACTCATAGATTCTGGCAGCACTCATTCGAGATAAACACTTGGATGAAGAGCTTGGTTGTAATATAGAGAAGATTTTAGGGCAGGCTTTAAAAGTGACAAATGGAAATCATTTGTTAAGTGACTCAATGTGTAAGAATTTCTCTTGGACTCTAGGTGGATATGCCTTTGTTTTGGATGTGTTGTTGATTTCCCTTGGAAGTTGTGACATGGTGTTAGGGGTTTAGTGGCTCAAAACTTTAGGATCCATAGCATGGAATTTCAAGCAACTCATAATGTGCTTTTGTGTTAATGATCAATGGGTGGAGCTCAAAGGGTTACCCAGTAAGAGGTTGAGGGTGTGTGAGGGAGATTCCTTAGTTAAAGTGTGGCAAGAAGCTGCTCAATTATGTTTTATACAGGTTCCTGAGGTATTGGGTTCTACCTTTACTTGCTTAGTCCAACTAAGTGAATCTGAGACAAAGATGCAAGAGCTTAGTAAATTGAAGAAGGATTATGTAGAGGTATATGAAGATCCAATTGAGTTGCCACCTAGTAGAGGGGTGTATGATCATAGGATCCACCTTAAACCTAGAAGCAAAGTAGTTAATATTCAACCTTACAGGTACCCACTTAAGTAAAAAGACATTATTTAACAATTGGTTCAATAAATGTTAGACAGGGGTATCCAATTGCTTCACCCTAGTGGTCTTAGTGGGGGAAAAGGATGGTATATGGAGACTCTGTGTTGATTATAGAGAATTAAATAAGGAAACCATTAAAAACAAATTTCCTATACTAGTCTTAGAAGAATTTATTAATGAGTTGGCAGGTTCAGTGGTATATATTTTATTTAAGGGCAGGGTACCATCATCTTCGAATTCATCCTAATAATGTTTTCAAGACGGCTTTCAAGACACATACAAGGCACTATGAATTCTTGGTCATGCCTTTTGGACTGACCAATGCTCCATCATCATTTCATAGTTGGATGAATGCGGTATTTTAGCCAGTCCTCAGGAAATTTGTATTGGTCTTCTTTGATGATATATTCTTTTATAGTAAGAGCCTTAGTGAGCATTGGAAGCATCTCATAGTAGTGTTCAAATTGATGAAGCATCATTCATTATATGCTAAGCTCAGTAAGTGTTATTTTTCCACAAAGAAAGTAAATTATTTGGGTCACTTTGGCATTGAAACATATCCAAGCAAGGTTGATGCAGCGAATTCACGGCATGTTCCTACTTTAGTTAGAGGGCTAAGCAGTTATTTGGGTCTAACCAGTTATTATAGGAGATTTGTGAGGGGATATGCTTCTATTAACAAACCTCTGACTGACCTGTTGAGGAAGGGTTCCTTTATGTGGACAGAGAAGGCACAAGCAACTTTTGAGGAACTAAAAAGAGCTTTGACAAGTGCACCAATTCTAGCTTTACCCAACTTTAGCAAGCAGTACATTGTATAAACTGATGCCTCTAAAGCTAGAATTGGGGTAGTTCTATTGAAAGATAACAACCCATTGGCTTCTATTAGCAAATCATTATGGCTCAAATGGCAGCATCTATAAGTTTATGAGAAAGAATTATTGGCTATGTTGTTCGTGGTTTAAAAATGGGAGCAATACCTCACTGGAGCTCATTTTGTAGTTTAAACAGATCAAATGAGCCTCAAATGGCTTTTGCAATAGAAGGTCTCCACGTTGTTCCAGCATTTTTGGCTCTCCAAATTAATGGGCTTTTACTGCAAAACCTAGTACAGAGTTGGAAAATAAAACATCACAACAAATGCTTTGTCTAGGTTTTAAGGCTCCCAGATTTTGTTCTAGGCCATATCTGTAGTAGAATCGAACTTAGTTGTGTCTATCAAACAGACTTATTCTTTGGATGATAATCTTTAGGATATTTATCTCAAGTTGATCACTAGAAACACAACTAAAGTAGGGTATAGTTTGCAAGATGGATTGCTCGAGAGAAAAGGAAAAATTCTGGTAGGGCCTAATGAAGAATTAAGAAGGAAAGTGTTACAATGGCAACATACCTCGGTTGATGGAGGACATTCAGGCAGAGAAAAAACTTTAAAACATATGTAGAGAATTTTCTATTGGAAAGGATTGACAAAGGATATTAACCAGTTTGTGAGAATGTGCCAAATATGTCAATCTTCCAAGTATGAGACAATTGCCAAACCAGGGAAGTTGCAACCACTACCTATCCTAGATCAAGTGTGGACTGACTTCTATATGAACTTCATCATAGGGCTACATATGTCTATGGGTAAAAATGTGATTGTTGTGGTGGTAGATAGACTAAGTAAGTTTTCACATTTCATGCCATTGAAGCACCCCTATACTTCCATTTAAGTAGCTCATATTTACTTAGATAATGTATTCAAGTTACATGGATGGCCTTGAAGTATAGTGAGTGATAGAGATTTGACTTTCCTAGGCCAATTATGGAGGGGTCTATTTTCTCTACATGGTACAGAATTTCTACTCTCCTTTGCTTATCACCCTGAGACAGATGGGCAAACAAAAGTGGTTAATCGATGTCTAGAAACCTACTTAAGGTGTGCTACCAGTGAGAGACCTAAATAATTGTGCAAGTACTTACCTATTGTAGAATGGTGTCATAATACGCATTTTCACACTTCTACTTGCATGACACCTGATAAGCGGTATTTTAGGTCGTTAACTAAAAGATAGGTTATGCAAACAATTTTTATCCCAACCTACAAACTATACGAGTATAGTGGAGTAGGGGGTCGAACCACGAAGACAAGGTATATCAAGACTCTAACTTTTAACACAACCGGACTATTTGGAGTTGGAAATTCAATTAAAACTAATAACCAGAAGATGGATGACGATAAATCACGAAATAAAGCAAGTAGAGAAAAACGGGGACAAGATTGGATTCACCCTAGGAATGAAGTTTTCAAAATCGAACATGATAGATTGGAGAAAATCTGATAATGACTAGCATGGACATCCAAGAATATGAGAGGAAGTTGGTGATTCCACAAATCACAACGAACGACCTATAATCGCCCTATGTCTCCAAAGGAGTGGCAGGACAAGATTTGCATCGGATTCCGAAACTATTTATTATCATCGTTTCTACAACCTTAAGCAATAAAGATCATGGCTTTCCTAGGGTTTCACCAATCAAAACCCCTAAAGGAATTACTCACACATATTCATGCTTAAAGACGTAAAGATATTCAAAGACACAACAGAAACAAACATGGAATGAAATCGCGAGAATGAAAACAATTCAGAAATTATGCTAATAAATGATAAACATAAAACTAAACATGCAACGACACGAAGGAATGAATTAAGAGCAAAGGAATTGATTAAAACTTACAAAAGCTTCAATTTGATATCCACGAAAAGAATTCGAACTACAAAGCGTTGAGGAAACTGAAAACCAAAAGCTAAAATTAAAAGAATTTGGAGGCTAAAGAAATCTAAAAGTGCATAAAAGTATGTAAACCTAGCTCTCCCCTCCTCTCATCAGAGGAAGGGGGTATTTATAACAAAATAAGAAAAACCTATGAAAACCCTAAAATGCATAGGAGCCGGCCCTAAAAAGAAGTAGGTGATCCGGAGGAAAACAATGTCATTTGCCCGAATGTACGTCTCATTCGGCCGAACACAATCCCATTCGCCCGAATGGTCTTCCATTCGCCCATTCCAGAGGCTTCGAGGAATCGATCTCTGTCAAGCATTCGCCCGAATGACGATGTTGATTCTGCCGAATTGAAGCTCATTCGCCTGAATGAGTTCCATTCGGCTTTTCCAATGACCAAGGGTCAAATGCTCTGAAGACTGCCTCTCATTCGACCAAATGAGTCTTAGATTCGGTCGAATGTCTCTCAAATTCGGTCGAATCTGAGACCATTCTTTCCTCTTTTTCACTTCTCTCTTTTCTGAACTCTGTGGGATCTTCATGAGTGACTTCAAACACTTGCCCAAGCTATGATACGTGTGTCAAAGGCTCGAATGTATCGCATTTCACCTTGAAATCATCAAAAGTACCTGAAATGAACTTAAGACAACTCGAAAACAAGATCAAGGTAAAATCAAGCACAATATGCATAAAACCAATACAAAACTACGAGGCTTGACACTAAAACGAGGTATTAAATGTGCTCTAAAATGAGCACATCAACACCTTATGAAATTGTTTATAATTAGCCCCCACCAGTACATTTGCCATATTTTCTTGGGGAGTCTAAAGTGGAGTTAGTTGATAGACGTATGCAGAAGAGAGAAACAATGATAGTTGTGTTGATGCAACACTTACAGTAGGCCCAAAATTGAATGAAGGTCCAGGCTAATAAGAAACGTTCAGAGAGGTGCTTTAAGATGAATGATTGGGTATAGTTGAAGTTACAGGTAACAATCAATGCAATATAGGCACAATAATAAATTAGCAACTAAATATTATGGGCCTTTCAAGTTGTATGCCATATTTGGAAAGGTAGCATATAAGCTACAACTTCCTACTTATACTAAGATTCATAAATTGTTTCATGTATCACAGTTAAAGCTTTCTATTAGTCCCTTACCTACTATAGCTATGATTCCTAATTGGCCTGATTCTTCAACTAAAGATATACTTAAACCTATAGCTTTGCTGGATACAAGAGTAGTTCAAATAGAAAACAAGTCTCAAGAACAAGTGTTAATCCAATGGGTAGATAAACCTGCTTTTAAAGCTACATGGATGTCTAAGGATGATTGTGAAGCTCAGTTTCTGAATTTTCTGCCTATAGACTTAAGGACAAGTCTCTCATAAAGGGGAGGGTATGTTACAGACAATAAAAAGGGTAGCACACATGTGGGCAATAGCAGTGGAATAAGTTAGTTGGAGAATGGAATCAGCTTTGCCTTTTTTGTTAATTTATGTCTTGGAGAGAGTTAATTATTGTGAGTTTTTAGGAGAGAATCTTATAACCGCAATGAGGTCAGTGTATATAGCCAAGGGTGTACTCAAATCCAAGGGTTATAAAAAAAGTTATTAAAGTCTCTCTCTTTCTTCTTTTTCTCTCTTTCTCCCTTTGTATTTCTCTGCTCCTAATCTCGTGAATTTCAGCTCCTTTAACATGAACCTAGAATACATTCTGTTCCAAGCTAAGACTAACCAAATTTTAGTCAACCCTGACTCCAACATACACTGTGACAACATGTTGAATGCTTAAATTGATGTTGTGTACTCTGCAGTGGGTCCAACATTAAACATGAAGGGTCTAGTCCAGGTATCTGAAACTGGTTAGCCGTCTAAGGGAGACGAGGATGACGTCGGTGCTACACCATACAATGCTAAGAAATATAGTGGTAACTTGATAAAACTGTTGAATAGGCCCAGAATAAGTGTACACCTATGAAGCCTAATTGTGACCTGAATGTGTTAGCATTTGCAATGTTCAATGAGAAGACAAAAGTCGGGCCCTACTTTTGAGAGGAATTATGGGTTGTTTAAGCCAAAAGGTACACAAACTTATTCACAAGGGTTTTCAAGTTTACAAGTTGTTGATAATGCTTCTTCTGATGGACCTACTGCAGCTAAAACCACTATTGGCGATGGTAGTGGTGGTGGCGCCTCCTCTTCTGGCTATCTATCCATTTATTTTGCACTGATACGCTTCATTCATTCATCCCATTTTTTGTATTTTTTAATGATTTTAATAATTTATTGTTGTATTTGATGACCAATTTTTAACTTTTTTTTAAAAAAAAATAAAAAAAGTGACCTCCACCCGAAAATATTTCAAAACTTGACCTTCTAGCTGCCTTTGAGTGTAAACCGATGCTAGTTATTGCGGTTTTAAGTGAATGCACTGAGAACTTGGAATTTATGGGCTATGTTAAAACCGCTGCCAAGGGCAGCAGTTTTATCCTAACTTAAAATTGAAATTTGAAGTTAAAAACTAAATTTTATCTCACATTAAAACTATTATCTGTTGTCACTGATAGCGGTCTACACCCGAATCTAGCCAAAAGGTTATTTTTTGAAATAATTTTGAATGGAGGTTGTTCTTTGAATTTTTTTTAAGAAAAATGTAAAAAAATTGTTTGTATTTGATTCTTACCGAGAAAAAGTGTACTCCCCAGCTCCCCTTGCCCACCTCACTGTATAAAAGCATAAGATTCGTTCCTATGCCTGATTGGTGTTAATTCGCTTCAACATTTTTCCCTACATATTAGAGTATTATATGTCAGATTGTTGTTAATTGTGAACTTAAATTAGGCTATAAGTATAAGTGGGCTATGCATGGAATCAAGATCAATAGCCCAACCTAAAGAAAGTCCAAGTCCAAGTTAAGTCCACGAAAGTCGAGTTCATGTAAGTCAAAGTCAAGGTCCAACCCATGAAAGTCAACTACAAGGTCAAGCCCAAGTCAAAGCCAAAGTCAATTGGTCAAATTCTAGGCCTAGATAGTCCCAAGCTCATTTTTAGGCCCAATTTTATGTGAACTTAGGCCTATGACTTGCACGTTGAATTTCCATGTATCGGGTTCGTGAATCCACACACAGTAGTTTAGTGGTCATTCATGATTTAACTTAGTAATTAAGTTGTTTTGTGGAAGTTGAGCAAATAACAAATTTTGATGTGAGACTTCAAAATTAGGGAAGGGAAAAGGAGGTATATAGTTACTTTGATTGTACTCATGTTAATATCGTTATTTTTATTGAGTTTTTTTTTTTACACTGATAACACGAAGTATCTTTTACTCTTCTTCTTCACCTTTTCATTCTTTTTGCTTCTTCCTAGCTATAGTATCTATTGATTACTATTTTACTGCCATCATATCTTCTTATGAAAATTGACGTGAAATTAAACTTTGTACTCCTTAAACAAATAATACGGAAAATGATAAAGAAGGGGGCTACTAGGAGTCGGGGACAAAAGAGAACAAGATAAAAATTTTACTCACCTTCCCCTTGAGATTGGATAATTTTGTCCATCTCTAAAATAAAAATTATATCATAAATGGAATGTCGGCTATGAAGCACGGGTACGCCAAAACAATGTCATATCTCATACTCGATATGGATACTATCGGATACGGGACGCATACACTATGAATACGTCCCCAATACCCCAGATATGCCTTGGGTACGGCAGTATACATATTAGGTACGGTTGGGCCGTAGCCAAGCCATATCCAGCTTAATTGGCCTATAAAATTGGAAAAAAATAAGTTTGGGGCTTAAGTTTACAGTACAGTTTAGTCCATCATTACTCTCAGCCCAAATGCCTCTCTTCAGACCCTTCTTCAATGCCCTTCTACCTCTCTTTAGTACCTTTCTCTCTCTCTCTCACTATCTGCCTCAGTGCCTCTCCTCTCTGGCTCTCTGCAATCGTCTCACTCATTTATATATTCAAGCTACGGTGGTGGAGCTGTAGTGGCTGAACATTAGGGATGGTGTTGTTATTAAATTACTTAAATATATAAATGATGTTGGTGGTATATGTTAGGGTTCCATATATTATCGTGTGGTTGATGATTTTGGGCGTTGGGTTCCATTGTTGTGTGGTTGATGATTTTTAGGTGATTATATGTTTAAGCATTAGATGTTGAGTTGTAGTGGGTCAACTGTTCTTGGTTCGATTGTAATATCAAAGCCTTGTTATGCATTAATTTGCCCTTTTTGGACGTTTAAGATATTTAGTTAAGTTATATTAAATTTGTAGTAGTGATAATAATTTTTAATATGTATAATTTCTTCTTTTTGTCATTTTCTTTACCTATATTCGGATTCTTATGTTTTCGAATTCATATCGATGCAACATAAAATGCCGGGTCATAAAGATGAAGAAGATAGGAAGCGTTAAGTACAATTCATTGTTCTTGCTCAATAGTGCAATAATGTGTAATCAACAAGTAAAAACTGGAAGCCTACACTCATAATATTGTAAGCCACAATTAACAAGCCTTGAGATACTCCGTAGGTTGCAACAAAATCAGGTGCATAAATGTTAAAACCCAAATCTCTATAAACTCTCAACCTGATACGCATATAGTCAACATAAGAATATTTCATTCATAAAGGCATAGGAAACAACAGTTACACATCAAGGCATTCAAAAAAAAAAGAAACTAAATATTCCACACCACACAAACTTATGACAACTGACATGAAAATATTGTTAACGAAATATTCTCGGTGGGTATTTCGACAGATGGGTTGTTTTTGAATCAAATATCAAAGCCCCAAGCCCAAACAGTGTTCACAACAACTCCCAATAAAACCCAACTCTTTAGCTCTTTCCCAATCACCACGTGCCCACTATGACCCTCACTTGCCTTTCCTCTACTCAACTTTAACCCAACAACCTAATCCTAAAAGGGTATAAGCCAACTCTCTTAATCAAAGCACCAAACAAATGCAAAATGCAACAAACATAATTTTGTCCAAAACTGACCAAGTATGCAAAGACTCAAGTTTGTCCTAATTTGTTGCAAGTCCGAATGAAGCAACTGATAATATATTAATTTTCCACATAATCTAAAGTATTTTCAAGGCTTAATATGCATACATTCACACTAGCCCAACACATAGAATTTTCGACAAATATTCACGCACAAAATCCTAACACCATTACAAGACTTCCAAACTAATTCTCAATTAACAACAATAATTTTCAAAATATTTAGGCCATGAAATTATATCAAATAAACGGACTTTCATAATAAGGTTCAAATCATGCATAAATATGGAATAACCCAGCAGCTTTACTTTAGCAAAGTTCCATGCATCAACTTGTATCAACGCTGAAAGTATTTTGAATCAAACCAACTTAATGATCTAGAGTTAATTCCACAAATTCTCAAGCCAAAATATCATATTTTATGCAAGGATTTAGCAAAAAAAACTAGCACATCAAACCAAACAAGATTCGAACCAAAATAACCAAAGTAACTAGATAGATCAAAGGGTAGATTATTCAACAAATTCACCTAGTAATCTTACCTTTGGGCACCCTTATTTTCTCTTAGATACAAAGATCACCACTTAGTGTTATTAAGGTCCCTAAGTCTCACACAATGTTGTGCAACACTCAAAGCAAAAGTATGTTTTTTTTTAAAAAAAAAAATCATCAGCTAATATTATCTATTGTTTTGCCTCACTAAATAAGGCTACGTACAAGACTTATTAAGCTAATTAAACTCTTAAAAATGAAACCTAATACACATCCATAAGGCCATCAAGCTTAGACTTATTTTCCACGCCTAACTTCAACCAAATTAAAGTCCTAACTTAGTTAAAAGACTTATCTAACAAACTGATCAGAAAATGCAAAATAACCTTCCTAAGTAAAGTCCTAATCTATGTCATTAATGTAGGAAATTGAAAGACAACAAACTCTTATTTAACTAATAGAAGTCAAAAATAAAACTACGGAATTTTGATGCACTTGGATTCTTCAATCTCTTAGCAAATTAGAAATCTTCTAATTCAACCTTTGCTTCACCAAAACGAAAGAATTGGACTCCCTTTGCATGCTAACTTCAGCCTTGGATCTATGTTGCTTTGGACTTCAACCCACACCAACTCTAGGGTCCTTAAAAGCCCATGCTTTCTCCTTAGGTTTCTCATGCCATTTTGGTTTGAGTCTAGCGCACTTCTTTTGCTTTTGTTTCCTTGATCTCCCATGCTTCTTTATCCCAAACCTTTTTGGCCTTTCCTTGATTACATGCATAGCCTATTTATGTTAATAGCCCAACCTTAAGGATAATAAGGCCCAAGTCAAGGTCCAATCCATGGAAGTCAACTCCAAAGTCAAGCTCAACTTTAACCGAGTCGAAGTCAAAGCCCAAGTCAATGGGTCAAAGCCTAGGCCTAAACCCATTTGAGCCCAAGCCCATTATAGGCCCAATTTTAAGGGAACAAAGGCCCATGACTTACGATTGCAATGCATCGGGTTCGTGAATACACATACAACATTTTTTCCTATTGTCGTATCTCCTTATGACAATTGACGTGAAATTAAACTCTATACTCCTTAAACAATTAATAAGGAAAATGACTAAGAAAGGAGATACTTGGTGTCCTACACAAAAGAGAACAAGATAAGAATTTTACTCACCTTCCCCTTGAAATTGGATAATTGTGTCCATCTCTAAAATGAAAATTATATCATGGCTAAGATGTCCAGTCCTAAATAGAGCTGTCATAATCTGACTCAACCCAATAAACTAGTTGTAATTGACCTAACCCCGACCTGATTATAGCTCGAAAAGTGAAACTCGTAACCAGACCCAAGCCTTCCTGAAATCAACCCGAAACTGATTTGAGTCGATATTCGAAGACCCGACCCTGATATGTGTCTGACCACATACCCGACCGAAGACAACCTGAAATCGACTAAACCGGACAAATAACCAAAATTAACTTACTTATAACAATCCGTAGCCAGATTTTAATTGACATATTAACATACTGAATATATGCAATAATATAGATAATTGATTTAGGTAGAACAATAATATATTGATACACATTATATACTCGTTTGGTACCATACTACACATTTAGTAATCAATACCTCAAAAATATTTTGTTTTACCATAACTTGTGGTTTAACCATCATATAAAAATAAGTTATCGCATGAAACTAAACCAAAATTTTCCGAGACGAATATAACAAAATAGCAAATATCAAGTCATAAATCAATATTAGCATATCATTAATAACTTGATGAGGACCCAATAAAGCCTAACCTAGCTTTCAACAAAAATCGAGATAACCCATTATCATAATTGATTTGACTTGAAATTTACCCGAATTCGAAATAACCTATTATAACTCATCTAGAAACCAATCTAAATTAACTTGAATAGATATTAACTCAAATCGAATACGACCTAACTCGAACTGAATTTGAACAAGCAAATAACCGATTTGAACCGACCCGATAAGCCAAATTGACCCAATTAAACCCGAATCGATATACATCGACCCGCGATAGGTCAACCCAAAACTAACCCATGGACCCAAATTGACACCCTGTCATAACAATGAAGAAGATAGGAGGCGTTAAGTACAATTCATTATTCTTGCCCAATAGTGCAATAATGTGTAAACAAGTAAGAACAGGAAGGCTGCACTCATAATACTGCAAGCCTTTACTAACAAGCCTTGAGATACTCCGTAGGTTGCATAACAAAATCAGGTGCATAAATATTAACACCCAAATCTCAATAAAATCTCAACCTGATACGCATATAGTCAACATAAGAATATTTAATAAAGGCATAGGAAACAGCAGTTATACATCAAGGCATTCTCAAAAAAAGAAACTAAATATTCCAGTCCTCACCACACGGAGGTGGAAAGAGTATAAAAAATGCTTCCTAATAGAACTAACCACTACTGATGTCGGCCCACAGACCTATACATAAGGCCTAAGTAAAAATACAGGAGAATCTATGATCTAGCTGCTCACTTCAAAATTTTGTTGAACAAATGAGCAAAGTATTGGTGGAACAAACACTGCCCTACCTCTCAATCTTGCTAACCAAAACTCTGTGTTAATTAGCTTCATCTAAAGCCAACGCCAGCCTGCCTTAGCAAGCTAATCTTACATATTTTGCACAATATCACATTTATAATGTAGTTTCCCTGTAATATCCAGGCTGAATGAAATTCATAGTAAATATGATCCTAAGATAATCCTTTGGCTTCAGATTATGCTTCAACTTTTACCCTACGGTAAAACAAAACATATGCAGCTGACGTCTTGATATCCGATTCACTTACAGAAGATACATGACTATCATCAAAGTGATACCATTTTTCCTCATCAATCAACTGCATAATTAAAAAAAAAAAAAATCCCATCAGTTTTCAGATGAAACCAACCACGCACTCAAAATCTTTGAAGTTTGTGTTACTCAAAATCTTTAAAGGTCTTAGACTCAATAGAAACATGGATACATCAGCTTGTTACAACATTTCATGCCAATCACAAGAATTACACCCATGAATCCACAATCTTTGAGATTGTAGATTGAGTTGAGTAACAATTGACCAACATATGATCAGGCAGTGTCATCCTTTTATTTGTTTTTTTCTATAGGCTAGAATCATGACAGTAACCTCCCAGGCCTCCTCTTCCCACCCCTCCATGGTTTCACCATGAGAGATATGAAAATGTTAAAAGGTTCTAAATTCTTCCACAAGGAAGGCAGGTGGTAGAGTCAGGGTTCGAATATTAAAGTAGCTCGCTTAAATTAATAAAGGCAAAACGTTTTACATTTTTACTCATGTCAAACTGCTGACCAGAAAGCATTAAAGGTATCTATAAAACAGTTGCCAATGTAATGTATGAGCATTGAGAGTATTTATGAACGACTAAACAATTATGACTGCAGGATAAATGAGAAAATTCCAGCAACCCTCAGCATATTCAACCCCTTAAAACTCAAGGTCCTCCCAAGTGTATAATTTGCAAAAAAGAAAAATGTATTGAGCCAATATGATATACAGTCTTAGCCAAATGAAAAAGTTTGAGACAGAACTCTGACCTTTGCATATGCAGAATAGTGTCCGCCACCAAGGCCACCATAATGATTGCTGATGGCATACAACTCATATATATACGGAACACTGGATGCATCCTTGTTCTTTGCATATTTGCTCAAATCTAAGTTTTGGATGGGGAAGCTCACAAAGGAATCTAGTTTGTTCTTGAAATATCTGCTATATGAGAACCGTTTCAGGTGAATGACAAGTATCTCTGGCAGTCTCCAAAGATCTAGCTTCTTAGAGGCCTGTCTATGTTCCTTGCAATTTGGGCAAAACCTGCATTCAGATATGGAAAATAATAAGTACACACACTGATAATGAACAGACAGAGTACAACGAAGTAGATTTTTCAAATTTAAACATATATCAAGTGTCCTACCACATATCATCAGGCCCAAGTGGTTCCTCCTTTAAAAATGCATCCAGGCATGAGAATAGAGAAATAGCTTCCTGCCGAGTCTTCTTAGCAGTGAATCCAGACTTGCACAACACCTCAGGCAGATCCTCCAGATAATTAATATCGTATAGGTCATGTTCATTATTAGTCCAATGGAGAGTAACCTTCAGGAAAGGACTACTTTTGACATAATCATCATTGAATTGTTTGCCACTTGATGAAAGCCTGTCCTCAGTTACAGTGAGCTGGAAAGGCATATTGCTGCCACTGCATCCTGCAGTGTCATCTATGAGCCCATTATCTGCTTCATCATTGCCTCCTGATGCAGAGCCATTTTCCTTCTCAACATGATTCCTACTCAACGAAACAAGGGACTTCTTCAAAGGGGATAGGATACTTGTGATGGCAATACAAACATCAGCAACAGTTTGTGGCTTCTCTTGCAAATAGGTAACAAGTGGTGATCCTATAAGCTTCCTGTAATCAGGTGTAGCTATAAGACATGTAGCCAATAATATATTGCACAGCAGTGACATTATTTAAACCCATTCCAATCTCAAAAGTGCAGTTACCACATAAAGATGCGCAAAATTTCTAACGAACAACACATACTACTGTGAGCATTTATTTTTTCTTTTTGGGATGATATAGACTTCTTAAACCTACATCTAGCAGTGTAACTTACTTTTCTTTGGATTGGTGAACTATCTCCAATTTCTTCAACCCTGGCTTCTTACGAACTCGGTATGCTACAATATGTTCATCGTCCTTGATTGAAGATAATGGTACCGGAGGAGAATCCAAATAACGATAAATTTTATGATCATAAACCTGAAAATTCAGGATAGCAATTCAGTCAAGGCCTATAATGGACTTAAGTATGCAACATATCCATCAGCAGCAAACAAACAATATAAAGCACATGCTGCACTTCTACCTCGGCAAGAAGAAGGCTCTCATCATTCTTCAGACAGCAAGCAGTTCCCAGTGCCTGCATCAGATCTCTACAGCATCCATGTTTAGAAACCGTCACGGTAAATGGCATTGGAAGCCCATTACCATAACTGTATAGCACAGTAACCGTAATTACCCTATTGACCATTGAAGGGAGAGGCAAACTCAAGTACATAAAAGGATCAAATGTAATTGAAATCTTGTTGCAAACTGGACAAACCAATGTAGATTTGTATTGGCCCTGTGCAATAAATCAACATCAAACAAGGTTGCTAACATCCAAATGTCTTAGTAGAAAACTACAAAATTTTATGCATAGAAGACCGCAAATTCGAAGGTGAACGTACATAAAAATTGTACATAGTACACATGTCAGTTATGTGGAATGTACACATGTCAGCTCATGGTGCACTGTCCACCCATTAATAGAAGACAAGCTTTTATTTAAGCAGCCAAGAAATATTTGCATTTTCATCAGGTACAAAATGGGCACTAGCAGGTTGGATGAACTCCATAATACAATCAACATTTGTCAGTATCTTATTTATCAAACAAAATCAGAGATTGGTTCTAATATGGCTACATAAAGATGCAAACATTAATAGGGAGGAGTCAGAGTGATACTATGTTTCTATACCATTCCAAGTGACCTCCCACCGAACCACATGGAAAATAATAATAAAATCAACAACCCACCCCTTCTTTAGAACAAGATACAGAACAGTTCATTGGAAAACAAAAAATTAAGTGACAGTTTATAGTAAATCAACAAGACTCTACCAACCTGACAGGTATCAACTATTATTGAATCATTTCGTGCCTTGTGATTTTTCCAACACTCTTCTGCATATTCCTCATCTGGACGGCCATCAGAATCTTTCATCTCAATATACGGTTTTTGCTTCACACGATTCAAGTCTTCATGCAATCCATCCAACAAGAAGGCAAGTAGTTCCTACATGATATAAAAATAATCACAACTTATAATGTCTATTAGAAAGTTTTACAGACAAGGAAAAGCATTAATTGGATGTAGGAGTTATTAGAATACAAAATAAAGAACAAAAACTGACCAAACTAAAGCAACAAAACTATGCCCCAATGGTCAAAGCTTTAGCTTGGGTCATAAATTTTTCAAAATTTTGTATCAGGTTTCTATAAGTAAATATCAATCATTCATGCAACTAACTACTAAGTAATTTACATAATATAACCGATTTTGGTACACCAAAAGAACAAACCTCAACACCTGCAGTTGTGGCAATGATGACCAGAACTGAGGGTAGTTGTGACAAGGACAACGACAACAACGACAAGGGGTGCAATTAGTGTTTTGTTAGAGGATTAGGGTTTGGGGCATCTTAACTAAGAATGCATATAAATGAGCAATGAAACAGGCATTAACCTGAGAATCATGCTGGTTATAGCCACTGAACTGGGGAGCAAAGCGAGCAAGTTTCCCCTTAAAATGACGCGGCGCAATCGATGTCCGGCCAGAAGACCACATTTCCCTCAATAAATCACCAAATGCAATAGCCAGCTCACCCTACACAGTAAAGAAAAACACATAATAAGCTCAATATCTCAAGCTGCATCTTTAACTTAGAAAAGACAAGTTCAAACTGGCGAATGAACAAATTACAAAATTGCATACATGCATCCCCAACGGATTTTGCTTGTTAATCTCATCAGAGTAGTCTTGTAGAAAGTATTCAACATGAGGTGCTGTATGGACCAAACACTGGAGAGCACTATTCATGAAACAGGTATTCCCAAGATTCTGTAACCCTGCTAACCCACCTTTTTCCGTCTTTCTCAGACAACCAGTGTTTTCATGACCACCATTCACAGCAGTTGAGCTAGAACTCAATCCTGTATACAAACTGGTACCATATCTCGTTGAGTAACCATTTGAAAAGGTTGGCCCAGCAGCAATCGTAATGGCCGACCTGGAGGGCTCTATTGGAACCAACGCAAGTTCATTTCCAGAGGAAACCTCCCCAACAGTTAGCACCTCCAAAAGAATCTAGAAGAGGAAATGAATACAGCATTACAAGTGTAAAAACAAAAATATCAGAGTAATTCTTCACAAATATTAAGCATGACTACATCTGTGGAGTAGATTAGACAATTGAAAGGGTAACCATAGAGAAATAGAAGTTTATTTATCCATCTCCTACTTTACTAATATCTATTTCTTAAACGGAGAGCCTATGTTGTACAATTGTTCTTAAAGAGTAATTCCACAATTTAGGGTTTTAAGAAACCAACACTTCAGCCAAAGTCGAGTTAATGCACAAGAATGAGGGTTCAGCCAACACACGCAGTTTTCTGATGTTTGTATGTAAATGAAGCCAAACTAATGAAGCAATTCACGAATTATACCCAAATATGAAAGCACACAAACTCACATAGAAAAATCAACGGAACAACCCAACTTGAGACCAGAACAAGACGTGTTATTCTAGGCTTGACTACAAATCAACTAAGACAAGCTAGGGTTTATGCATATGCCATGAACTGATCAAGATGATGGACTATGAATTCCACTACTACTAGCTTACGAAAATAACATGAATAAATCAAGGACAAACTCACCTTACAATAATCAATCAGTGAATTCAATCCTAGGGCAACCCCAATCTATTGCTAAGATATAATCATACCACTTAGCAAAGACTAAGGATCCTTAGACATCACCCAATCAGCCACAATTGAGGTAGCAAAGGACACTTAACAAACTCTCAAATTCACAGAATTTAGGAAAGCAATGAATGTAAATTATGATTATTGACCGTGTATACCTACAATGTGATCAACAACCCTATATATAGGGTTTAACATCCTAGTCACTAGCAACTAAGCACAAAATCCAACTACGTATCAAGTCACTAAAACATGTCACAACACCAGTTTAGCACATGTTTTAAGTCTAGCTAAATTCCTAGAATTTAGAAAACACAAGCATAAGACCAAAAAAGCCCTAACTAACTCCCTAGATTTTAGGAAGCTGATTTATTTAGATAATCTCATTTTATAAATCAGATTCTTATTGAACTAAAACTCTTAAACACTTCCAAACACTAAAATACATGTGAACCCTATCTTCCATCACCTTTGCATGGCTAAGCTATTCTAATACATAAACTAGGGTAACGTGCTTCAACCTTGCTCACATGCTTGAATTGTCTTTCAAAAGCTCACAAACTCCTTCAAAACCCTTGCTAACCAAGTTAATGTGCTTTTGATCAACAATCAACGCGGATGGCTTCATGAAATCTTGGCTTTGGCTAGCTGGGTAGGGAGCCAAAAACAAATATTTAAGTTCTAGTTTCTATCCCTTTTGTGTATTAAGGTTTCAATACCAATATTCACATCAGCTACTAACAAATTATAGTGTGCAAATGCTAAATAGAGAAAATCCAACTTTTAAACATCCGTAAACTAAAACATTAAATCAAATTCTTTCGGCAAGGAAACACAAGAAATCAAACCTTAACAAATACACAATAGTACTGTATATGTGTAGGTGAGGTGGGATATTATGTTGGTGTTATAAGCTATCCGAAATGGTAGTAAAAGCTCATATTTGGAATATTTTTTTAATGATATGAAAAAATGTAACAAATTAAAGTTTCAAACTTCTAATTTCTGGAAATGAGGACAAGAATGCATATTGATAAAGCTAAAAATATCTTTCAACAAATAACTCATTCTCAAGATCATTGCAAGTAGAAATCTTTAGTAATTTAGGTTCAACCTTGAACCCCTTGGTTGTATGGGAATTCACAAAGCCAAGGGATTCAACATGCTAGTCATGGGTCTAGGGTCCCTTTAAATTAGGCCAAAAAATGGGCTTAGGCTTTTAAATTAGCTTGGGCTTTTAAAAGGGCTTAGTCCTATATGAGCTTAGGCTTGGGCTTTGACCCATTGACTTGGGCTTGACCTGAGTTGTCTTTTATGGGCTGGACCTTAACTTTAACTTCCATGGGTTGGACCTTGACTTTCATGGACTTGACTTGGACTTTGACTTCCATGAGGTTAGGCTATAGATATAAGTGGGCTAGGCAAGGAATCAAGGAAAGGCAAAGAAGGTTTAGGCTTAAGAAGCGTAGGAGAACAAGGAAACAAGAGAAAATGAAGTGGGCTAATCCAACAATGAAGTGGCGTGAGAAGTGGGTTTATTGGACGTGAATTATGAAGGCCTTAGAGACTCCTAAGTGCAGCCAACAACCAAAGAATCCAAGTGCTTCATGTTTCCTTTTTATTTTCTATTTTATTAAGAGTTTGTTTTAAATTAAACTTCCTTAAAAGTTGGACAATAGTTATCTAAATGCTCATCAGCTTGTTATCTAAGTGTTTGAATTAAAGTAGGATTTGTTCTAGGCTGTTGTATATGGTGATATGATTCAAGGTGATGATTTTGAAGATTTGATTAAAGCAACTAAAAGGAATACAACTATGGAGGGATTATCAGCTTAGACCACTATCAGCAGTGGGCAAAATTTTGTAATCCAATTCTCTCTCTAACCACTTTTTCACTCATCCCACCCAATTATCCTCATGAGTTTTTTTGTGAGTAAAATGTTATCCCAGCAGTGAGTAAAAAAAACTCCTCACCAATCTCTCTCTTACTTTTTTCAATACCTCACTACACTTTCTCTCTCTTCCATATTCACCAATTTTACTTAATTTTCTAATTAATGTATAATTATGATTAATAATTTTATATCGTTATTAATTAATTTATGTTATTATTGCGTAGTTAACGTTTCAATCAATTTGTAATGTACTTAATATTTTTAATTAGCAGTTATAGTTATCGTTTTTAACTACAGTATTTAATTATCATTTTTAATTATCACATTTTTATATCGTTTTTCATAATCATTTTTTAATTGCCTTTTTAAACTATTGTTTATTTTATTATCGCATTTAATTAGCGTTTTTATAATAATTATAGTTTTTAATTAGCGGTTAACAGTAGCGTTTTTTAATAATTATCACTTTTGATAATCGCTTTAAATTAACGTCTTAATTAACGTCTTTATTATCGTTTTAATGAAAATAACAGCAGAATAATTTACCTTAACGAAGATTTGCAAAAAAAAATGTGTATGATAACAATTGGGAAGTAGATAATAGTGAAAAACGAATTCAATTAGGAAAATGTATTTTTTTAATTTGTGGAAAAATATAGCGAAATGGGTGTCATTTTATAGAGAAAATTTTTTTATGACCGTTGGTGATTTTTAATATTTTTTCTAAAATTGTTTAAATGCCGAAAATAGCCGTTAAAGCGTAAAACGGAATAAAAAATATGGGGCCCACCTGAAATTTTCCTCATGAGTTTTCCTCATGAGTATTCTCATGGGATGAGGAAACTCACGAGTTTTCTCACGGGTGACCACTGCCGGGATGCATTTTTCACTCATTTTACTCGCCATTTTTACTCGTGGGGAAACTTTTACTCATTGCCGATAGTGCTCTTATGGAAATACAAATCTTCTAGGTGCATCCAAGAGGAGTATTTGCGTGTGCATGGTCACTTGCAATAACACTTAGCACACATAAATAGGGTAGATTGGTGGATATGGAGAATAAGATGATTTTGCCTATGAGTTTTCTCCCACTTCGCTTGATAGGGTTTTTTTCATTTTAGGCATAGGTGTTATGGAGTCGATTTCTTTTGGGTACTTTATTATCATATTATGTGAAGAAGTCATGGATGAGAGCATTGGAGGATATTTTGGGATGGAAATATCCGATCTCAGAAGCTTTCTTGAAGGATGAAAATTTCGGCCATATTGTTGGGAATTTTTTAACAATGGTCAACGGTATCCATACGAAGGTTTGACCTGAAGTTTGATTTGACTTAACGGGAGACATAACATGGTGACTTGGCAAGAAGAGTGATGACTTGGAGACAACATGGCAGCCACGTGGGATGATGAGTAGGAGTCTTAGGATAAATAAAAATCAGAATATGCTTATGTATTTTGAAAAAAAAATTGTAATTTTTATTTTTTTATAAGATAGAATTATGAATTATCTAGGATAATGTTAGAATCCTAGTACGATAGTGTACGGGTGTGTTGGCATCATCCTATTCATCCTTAGTATTACATTAAAACTAGGATTCATAAGCATAGTAGGATTGAACTTCTCGAGGCTTTGGATATAAATAAATATACACCCTAAGCCAATTTAGCATTCAGAATTCTGATTTTATGAAGTAAACAATAAACTTTGAGAAGTTTTTCTTTCTTTATTGTGTGATACAAAGAGTGTGGGTTGGTGCTTTTCTTTATACTCACGTGACGAAAGTTCAAGAATTGAGGGTGTATTCGGCTTTAATCAATTCTAGGATATTTCGACCTAGATTGTATTCCTTTGGTACATAGCTTTATAAGGTTTGTTCTATAATTTCTATCCCTTGTGTGAATTAAGGTTTTCCCACCTAGATTGACATCAACTTTTGGTGCTTTTGTTGAGAGGTCGTGTATAATCAAGCATAATGGGTTCAAGTGGTGAAGACATACCCAAAATGCCAGCAGGGTTTAAAAAGGGTTGGACTTTGCAAGAAGCCAAGGCATTATGCATGGAGCGTGAAATAAAGAAATCAAAGAACAAATGGAAGAATTGCAGTAAATCGTGGGGAAGAAAGATAAGTCTTCAAGCAAAGGTAAGCATTGTCTTGATGAATCTAAATCTAGTCTTAGTGATGGTGTATCAAGTGTTAGTAGCTCAAGGAGGCCTAACAAAAGGGACTCGTCATCTTCAAGTGACGAAGGAGTCTATGAAGGGCGCAAAAGAGGAGTTCATGGGGGAAGAGGATCAAAGTATGAGACTTGAGATTCCCGAAGTCAATGGTAGCATAGATCCAAACAAGTTCTTGGATTGGGTTCGAAGAGTGGAGAGGATCTTCAAGTATAAGGATTATGATGACCATAGATCCTTCAAGGTGGCGGAGCTAAAACTCACTTCTTAAAAAAGTTTATGGCTAGAGGGGCTGCAAAAGAAGAGAAGGAAGCAAGTGTTATTTACGGACTCAATGCTTGGAAATCCAACGTGCTAAGTCATGTATCTAGGTTCCCATAAAATTAGGTCTTAAAGTGGGCTTGGGCCTTTAAATGGCTTGGACTCAAAAATGGGCTTGAGCCTACATGAATTGGCCCTACTTGATCTTGGGCTTTGACGCATTAACTTGGGCTTTGACTTAGCCTTGGTCAAAGTTGGGCTTAACCTTGGAGTTGACTTCCATGGGTTGGACCTTGACTTTGACCTTAATGGATTGGACCTTGACTTGAATCTTGACTTCCTTGAAGTTGGGCCATAAGTATCAGTGGGCTATACAACAAATTAAGGAGGTCCAAGAGCATTTGGTATGGGTCCAACATTATGCTAGCGTTGGTGTGGGCTAAAGCAAGAATAAGGGCAGCAAAGTGGCATGCAAAGGGAGTCCAAATTATGGCATTTGAAGGCTGGAAGAGTCCAAGATACATGGGCATGCATGAAGACTCCAAGCGCATTAAAACTCCTTTAATTTTGATTTTATTTAGTTTTAATTAGAGTTTGTTTCTTTTTAAATTCTTATGTAGTTGGACGATTTTAGGAGTGTAATTAGGTAGCTTATCGTGAGTTTTTCTAATTAGTTTTATTAGCTAAGTATTTTTACCTATGTAGGACTTCTTTCAGGCTGCTTTTGGATGTGTGAATTGAGTCTAAGTTGCTTAACTAATTAAGCATGTATGTTTAGGTTAGCAAGGGTTTGTTTAAGTCTTTAAATTAAGTTTAAAATCTTGTATTAAGCCTTATTTATTAGGGAAAAACAGTAGCTAGTAAATCAGTTTGGAAAATTTTAGAATAAACATATTTTTGCTTAGGGTTTAGCACAACTTGTGTGAAGCTTTGAGTGTCCATTGCTAGTCCATCTTGTTGGATGGTATTCTTGGAGACCTTGAGAACTATAAGTGGTGAACTCTGTACCTTAGAGGAATTAAGGGAGCCCAAAGATAAGATTATTTGGTGATATGTAGAATAATCAAACCATTGTTCTATTCGGTTGCTTTGTTACTTTCTTTCGAATTTTGTATGAATTGGTTTGCTGATAAAGCAACGTGATTTTGGCCATGATATGTTACTGAACTTTTCCATGAAATCTGGAATGTTGGCTTGAAATTCGTGGCTTATTAAATCTGGAAAGTGTTGCTAAAAGTTTATCAATTTTTCGCAAAATTGTAGTCAATTGTTGCGTGAATTTAGAGTAAAGGTTTGCTAATGGGTTATATCTAAAATCGTGCTTATTAATTCTATTATTGATTGAGAATTCGTGGGTTTGCATTTAGAGTTCATAGCCTTGTTTAAAGTCTCATAAAACCCAACTTGCGCATTACATTAAACTGATCAGACTTGAGTACTTGTAGTTTGGGACATCATTTGAGCAAGTGAGCATACACCCCCTTAGATTTACGCTAGATTGTTGTGGGAGAACATAAGAAAGGCAAGTAAGGGTGTTTAGTGGTGCGTGAGAACTTCCTTGGGTGCGTAAGATTACGAGACTGCTGTGAACATTGCTTGGTGTTGGGCCTTCAATCTTGGATCCAAAAACAACCCAATAGTCGGAATACCCACCGGGAACATTCTGCTAACAGCAAGGGCATTCCAAGATCACTTCTCGGATGAAGTTAAAGAAGTATATGAGAAAAAGGTTTGCTCCCCAAGACTTTGAGCAATAATTTCATTAAAATGCATACCTTGAAATAGGAAAGAAAGCTTGTGGAGGAGTACATGGTGGAATTCGAGAATCTAGCCATGGTTTGTGGACCAGAGGAGAAAGAAGACCACAAGGTGGCTCGATTTGTGGCTGGGTTGAATGATCCCATCAATGAGAAGGTAGAATTGGAACCATATTGGAGTTTTGATGAGGTATTTACTATAGCTACTAGGGTTGAAAAACAGCAATCACGTAAGCCTGGGGGATTCTTCAAATCTTTTGAAGCTAGGAGTGTGCGTGAGGCGACCACCTTCAAGCTTAATCTTGATTAAGCCACGAAACCACAATCTTTTGGGAAGGAAAAGGTAGGAAGTTCGAAACCTCCTATATGGGATCAAATAACTTGCTTTAAATGTAAAGGACAAGGCCATATTCAAAGAGATTGTCAAAATGCTAGTGTTGTTACTACTCGAACTTAGGAGGAAGAAAAGGACCTTAGAAGAAGAGAAGCATGAGCTTGAAGAAGATGAAGGTCACATATCTTTTGAAGCCCCGAAAGAGGAAGTTGAGGAAGTAATAGCCGAAACAAGTGGACCTAGCCTGGTGTTGAGAAGGGTGTTGCAATCCAAGTCCACACCTTTGGGGGATAATCAAAGGGAGGAGATCTACCTCACTAGATGCAATGTTCAAGGGAGGCTATGTGATATCATAGACTTAGGAAGTTGCACCAACATGGTTTTCACCCTCTTGATTGACAAATTAGAGGTTTCCACGCAAAATCATCCTCAAAGATACAAGCTTAATTCACTTAGCAACTCTAATGATGTGAAGGTTAGTAAACAAGCCTTGATTTCAATTAAAATTGGCAATTATAAAGATCAAGTGCTTTGGTTGATGTTTGTTCCATGGATACTTGTCATATTCTTTTGGGTAACCCTTGGTATTATAATAGATATGTAAAGTTTGATGGGAGGACAAATGTATATGTGGTGAAGAGACATGCACGTGATAAAACATTTACTTTGAAACTATTGATGACTTCTAAGCCTAGAGCAACACGAGCAGAAAAAAGGGTGTATTTTTTATAGGTTTGACTTGAAGTTTGATATGACTTGACTTGGCAAAGTTTGACTTGACACGTGACATGGCACAGTGACTTGGCAAGGAGGGTGATGGCTTGGAGACAACATGGCAGCCACGTGGGATGATGAGTAGGAGTCTTAGGATAAATAAAAATCAGAATATGCTTATGTATTTGAATAAAAAAAAAAGTTGTAATTTTATCTTTTTAAAGAATAGAATTATGAATTATTAAGATAATGTTAGAATCCTAGTAGGATAATGTAGGGGTGAGTTGGCATCATCCTGTTCGTCCTTAGTATTATATAAGAAGAACTAGGATTCATAACATAGTAGGATTGAACTTTGTTGGCTTTGGATATAAATAGATGTACACCCGAAGCCAATTTAGCATTCAAAATTCAGATTTGACGAATTAAGTAATAAAATTTGAGAAGTTTTTCTTTCTTTGTTGTGTGATACAAAGAGTCTGGGTTGGTGCTTTGCTTTATCCCCAAGTGAGAAAAGTTAAAGAACAGAGGGTGCATTCGGCTTCAATCAATTCTAGGATTTTTCGACCTAGATTGCATTCCTTTCGTGCATAACTTTATAAAGTTTGTTATATAGTTTCTATCCCTTGTATGAATTAAAGTTTTCCCACCTAGATTCACATCACATGGGCGATATATGCACGTGAGTTTTAGGGCTTAGTATTAGGGTTTTCTTAGGTATTTTATTTAGCTTAAACTATTGCATGAGTAGTTTTTAAATAGCGCAACAAGTGAATAAGAAAATCAGTTGATGAATTTTCAAAAAAAAAATATATTCGTTTGCGTTGAGTGTTGCACAACATTATGTGAGGCTTTGAGTGTCCATTATTATTTCAACTTTGGCAAGTTTGTAAGGTGTTCTTGGAGACCTTAAGAACTCTAAGAGGTAATCTTTGTATCTTAGAGGAATTAAGGGAGCCCAAAGGTAAGATTATGTTATTTTTGTTTGAATTTTGTTTGGTTTAGATTGCTAGTTTGATTGATAAAAGCTACGTGATTTGGGCCATCTTATGTTCATGTTTTATTGATCAAAATTTGATTATTTGGATATAAATTTCATGGCTTATGTTTTGGAAATTGTTGGTATTAAATCAAGTTTAGTTTGAAGCGAGTATTAGTTGTACGAATTGGAATTTACAATTAGGGTTGAAATTGAGTATTTGAGCACATTGATCAGTTTTGGCCAAATTGGAGTGCTTGCATGCTTTGCTTGGTTTGGTTTATTAATTGAGAGAGTGAGCTTACACCCCCTTAGAACTAGCTTATTTGGGTTGTGTTTAAGTGGGGTGTTTGTTAGGTTGTGGCATTGTGTGAGAGAGTTGGGAAGTTGTGTGAGTTGCTAGAGCATTGTTGTACTTTGGGGCTTTAATCCTTGATCCGAAAACAACTCAATAGTCGGTATACCCACCAAGAACATTCCGCTAACATCCGTTTTTACGTAACATCAACCTTGACCCTTAAGGCTGTACTTAGTAACTATATGACTCTTTCCTAAATATTTCTCACGTAAAGACTAAGAAAGCAATGCACAAGGCATTAAATTTTGGATACATGGCATCTAATCAAAAAATTTCACTGACCAAACTCCTAAGAAACCACCGAGAAAATGTAATTTTAAATACTACCTCCATTTTTTAGAGTTTTACCCATTTACTCTAGCTACGGAAAACAAGAACTCAAAAGGGGGACCATACAAGTGGCTTATTATACTTTTGTGAGGAGAGAGATAGAAAGTAAAGGGTTTTATTTAATTTAATAGGGGCCAATAAAGAGGGGTAGGAGAGGACACAATGAATTAAAGGTGTACATAAAAGGAATAAGTAAAATGGGTAGAACTTAGAAAATGGGTGAAAACGGAAAGAAGGTAGAGCTCAAGAAAACAGATATAATATAAGTTATGCATCTGAAGAAACAACATCTAATGAGTGACATTTATGTCACTCATTTGTATCTTCCTAACAAAGTTTCTTACTCTTTTGGCCTGTGTTCGTCCTATTTTATCCTATTTTTCATAACTTTGTGCTTAGTTTATGCTTAGGAGCATTTCTCATATTTTTTTCCTGTTTCCCTTGATTTCCCGTTATCTTTTCTACTTTTATGCGTGTTTTTGTGGCTTGATGCAGATATCTAATGAGCTCGAGCACGAGAACCGAAGAATGGAGATGCATAGTGGAAAAGCCGAGAAGAGAGAGCGGACATCGAGCGAGTTCCAAGAGGGATCTTATTGGCTTAAGCGGCCACTCATAGTTGAGCAGACTGGCCACTTAGTTCATCTGAACCCGAAATTTTGGGCTTATGAGCGGACGCTTGACTCTATACTCGATTAAGAGGAGTAGCAAAAGGACGGGAGAGGGAATTCATTCATTAGAAGTAGTTTTAGCCTAGTTTTAGACCTAAAGCGATAGCTTAGGGTTTCTTCATCGTTCTTTCACAAAACTTTAGTTTATTAGTAGATTTATCATCGATTTTTAGTACTTTCATCAGATTTGCGATCATTAATTGTCAAACATCAGTTCTCAATCAATATATCAGTATTTCTTTCACTTTCTTTGTAGTTTCAATTTATTTTATGCTTTCATTAATTTATGTTTGATTATTATTAGTTTTTGGCTAGTTGTGTTAATCTTTGTCTGTGATTCAATAGTATGTTCATCTTTATTCATGTTGCGATGTTTTCTAGTATTAGTCATGAGTAGTTAGATTAGTTAGGGGATAGGTGAAAACCCGATCCCGAGCATAGATGATGTTTAAAGTATGGAGTTGGTTTCTTAATGATTTATGTGTGATTTGATGTCGAGTTTAGGTTGGAGTCTAGATTAGCCATATAGATTTCTTCCATTTGCTTTCCTAGGTTGAAGACATTGGGAAATGCAGATTTAGGTAGTGACCCGATGTTAAATGTTGTTGACCTATAAGCTATTAATTGTTGATTTGAATCTATTGTATTGTTTGGATGATTTAGAATACGATTAGGCGAGAAATCCCAACTATAATGTCCTTCCTTGAAGATGACTGAGGTTGGTTTCTAGTTGAAATCCCTTCCTTGCAGCATATTTAGGTTTGATTCATAGGTTGATAATAAGTTAGTGAGCCTCGCATTATCTCATTTTGAGTCAAATTCCAAAGCACTTTATTATGAAAGGCATTTATCCTATTTTTGAGGATTGGTTCGCTGGAAACCATTAGTTTTGATAACCATGGTTAGTTGTTTGTGTTGATTTGCTTAGATAGCCTATCCCATTCCATACTCTCGTGCATGCTTCTTCATGTTTTTCTTTATCTATGCTTTTCTTTTACAAAATTTAAAATACAAAAAGATTTTGAGTTTTATTTTGATTTGTTTTTCTTGCATTGAGCTGAGCATGAATAGACCACACATCTTGTTGAATGCTTTCCTTCCTAAACCTTAGGAGCTTACAACCTTCAGACTTAAATTGCATTTGAAGGAGTTTAAGATGGACTTTTGTTAAAGTAGATGAAACTATTGTAATTATGACCCTTAGCTGAATGAAATCCTTAGGATTAATATTTACAAACCCAATGGTGAGGAAATCTTTTAAAGACTTCAACATGATTTGTATTGAGTGAAAAGAATCCTTAATTTGTCATGCTTTGATCAAGAACTTGACTTATACCTACCCAAGACCGCAACCAAACTTCTTAGGGAAAGACAAAGGCACTCTTTAACCCATTTCTTTTTCCGTTATCCATTGACATTTTTTCTTGTCCTATAAATTTTTATCCTTTTGAGCTTATATTTCTCTAGCCAAAATTACCAATTGATAGTCATTGATCCCATATGAACCTTTACCACCACGTTTTGGAAGAGTGTGGTTGTGTCTTAGTTTAGGTGCGTGAAAGCCATAGTTTCCTACTATTTCATGGTTATCCTATATTCATTCTTATGCATTCTTTAGCATGTTTTCTCTTACTGTTTAGAAAGTTGAATATCCATCACGACGGTATCTCATGAATTCCCACTTGTTGCATCTTCTTTTTACTTCTTTTAGTTTCTCTCTTTTTAGTCTTTAGAATACTTGCCTTGTTTCTTTTTTTTTTTTAGAGTTATGGATTAACTCCTAGCAAACCCTTACGAGAGCACACTCATCCTTCTAAGCGATTAGGGGGTTTAAAGGGCTTGTTGATTGTTGCTAAAATCAACCATGATTCCTATGAAAGTAAGTTAGGTTTATTGCTTCCCTTAGTGTTCTTAGTGTTTAATGTTTTCCTTCCTTTGTCCTAGAGTCTTGCTCGAGGATGAGCAAGAGCCAAGCTTGGGGGAATTATCTCACATAATCATACACAATAGGAACATTTGATGACAATCATTATTGCATTGGGCAAAGTAGAAGAAGAAACGAATACTAACATGTTGGTCCATTAGTAGTTGAGCATTCTCCAAATTCTTCTCCGAAGGATCTAATATACATTGCTTCTTCTCATTAAAGAAATCCCATATTTGGACCTATTCACATCAATGAAAATCCAAAAGAAAGGAGCTCAAACAAAAGACAAGATATGTCTACACTAAGAATAAAATAAAATTAAAAAACATATCAAGTAATCCGCATACCTTATCTTGAGATAGCTCTTTGAGTGCACAAACTTTCTCATAAAGATCAAGAATAGAAGCCTGACCAAATCATCAACTCTCAAAATTAGAACCAGACAATAGTAGTTACGTAAAAACAAAGGTCCCCTGGTTGATTGATTCACAGACACTAAATGACCAAAAACCCCTCCTTAAAACTTATCTTAGTGCAAAAAGGTAAACAAGATAAATACAAAAGGATGCAGGTACACCTAGAAAATAAAAAGTCGTGAACTCCCCTTTAATAATAACTACGGAACTTTTGGAAGAAACAATGGATAAGAAGGTATTCAGATTCATGAAATTGATATGTAAGCAACATAAACAGGTAATAAAATTCAGATCTTAATTACATTAATAGTCCATTGTTTAAAAACCAAAACCACAGCCTGTACAAAGAAAAGTAATCAATTACAAGTTGATTCCAACGCATCAAACTTTAGACTTATAAATAGTATTATTTTCATAAAGTAGAAGAAACGATCCCACCAGGGCTGTAAATTACTTGATTTTGAATCTACTTTGTGAGCGTGTATGCTGTGTGTGTGTACCGGTGTAGGTGTAGGTGTAGAATCTAGCCTTTAATACCTTCTTACTGAAACTTAAAATCAATTGGCTATTGTCCCTGGAATCTGTCAGCTTAAAAGATAAAGGAAAAACTTCAACGTTGAATTTTTTGTTAATAGCACCCTGAGAAATCAGCTTCCTAGGCAGTGGTGGTCCTCCATTGTACCTAAGAAAAATTAACATAAATGAAAGGTTTCACATAATACGATATTATCAAGTCAAAGACTACACCACATGAGTCTAAATTCGAAGGAGACAGCATAGAAAGAATAAGATACTAGACAAAAAAAGCAAAGAACTCACCATCCTAACAGCTTTTTCCAAACTACTTCAGGAACTAACACATAATCTTGTCCTTCCTCCAATGCTCTAATAAGCTCTAAATTATCAACACCACTATCAATAACATTTGAAATTAACTCAGAGTTGTCGATAGGCCCTGGTCTGTCAACTCCATTAGATAAATCTAATGAACTCCCATTCATTTCACAATCTTCAACATCTTGCTCAGTATATCTCTGCCAACCAATAAACCATCTGGAAAACAGGGAAACGGCAAGGTACTGCATTATAAACTACAGACATCGTAATCTAACAAATATTATGACCAATAACAAATTTTGTTAGATCCTCCATTCCACAAAAATTTGCAATATGTACCTCTTTAGGAAGTTTAAAAAATATGGCAACTGGTTTCCTCATATATTTTTTCTCTCTACCTCTCTCCACGTCACATGGGGTCATTCTTGTACATTTTATATATCTCTCTTATCATCTGAGATATCTGAGCCTCCCGGACTATGTTGCATTATTTATGGAAGAGAGGAAGCATTAATAATCATAAACCTCTAAACCAAAAAATGGAATTTATTTTTTAAGTAAACAGTACTAATAAGTGCCAATTCACTTGAAAAAACCGGCATATATTATGTTCTCTTGTCCACTCCTCACACAAGTGGAAAGAAGCCACCTGGGAAGAAAATGTACGAAGTGAAGTACTGACACATTAAAATGAGAAGTGCATTACTTCTATATATCTAAGAACACAAGCATCAAAGAAACTCAGCAATCCAACTGCATTAAAAACATCAATGATGTGCCTGCACACATTAAGGAGTCAAACTCTGTAAATTAAGACAGTTGCATTCATCTAAGCTTATTAGAAATATCCATATAATGTTAATTCCACATTACGTGTCAAGTGGGTGACCCGCTAATCTTTTATTTTTAATTAATCAAATCCCACTTATTAAGTTATGTATATACCCAATTACAGAAATGCACATATAGTCATATTAAATCAATACTCTATAATAGATAAGTGTCCTTTGATGGATTGGGCTACTTAGCCGATTAATTATTTATTTATAAATAATTAATAAAAGATTATAGTTATTGATATTAAAGATAGTTGGTTTTATCCGACTTTAAACCGGACCCTCTGCTCTCCTCTATTAAAGACTTTTGGACCCCATATAAAAGTGTGTATATATATATATAAGAGAGATTGATTTATCTCATCTCCATCATAACATAAAAAATCAGAAATTCAAGTTAGAGAGGGAGGAGAAGGGTTAAGGTGCTCATCTTCTTCAAGTTCAAACAAGCAAGCTTAAATCATGGCTTCAAGTTCATCTAATGGTATGTAATGTATCTAAAGATCTAGGCTTAAGGTTTATTTCCGCATTAAAGTTCATAAATATTTCTTACATTTGGTATCCGAGCCTGTTTTGATACATGCATTAATGGATTCGTTGTTTTGAGCTTGTTTATGAACTTGCCGAAAATTATTCATGCATGCCTTTATTTCGGATTCTTAAAGGGTAATATTCTGCATGATTAACTTAGGGCTTTTGTTCATCATGTTGATGTAAGTGTATGGTATGAATTAATTGCTTTTTAATCAACTACATGATGAATATTTATGCATGTAATTTTTTCATATTTTCGCCCAACTTATTGAATTGGGTCCTTCTTGAATTCGATTTTTTGCCCGATTCGAATCATGGATTATGTTTATCATGTTGTTATTGATATATGGTTTAAGTTAATTGATTTTTGGTTGCATGCACAAAGAGAATTTTGCATTTTATGGCTTGTTTTTACCATTTTCGTATTATGCCCAAGTCGGATTTTTTCGGGCATGAAAATGATGGTATATTGCAAAATTGATTGAGGGGAATTGATAGACTCATGTTATGGGCAATATAAATGGTTTTATTGTATTTTAACATGCTTCCTTGATGAATTATGATTTGATTTTGCATGAAGAACGAAGAACCCTAATTTTTTCGGTTGAAGATTTCCCAAATTAAGTGAAATTTGTGCACGGTTTTTACAAATTGTTTTGGGGCTTTTGTTTGTTACATGATTATGCATATGTGTATATCTTCAAATCGTGTTCATGTACACTAAATTGTTTTTGGGGTTAATTATAATAGCCATAGTGTTGCAAAGATGCTCGAACCGTACCGTGCGTGCTGTTTGTTTTTGTTAGTGGGCATTTTTTATGATCATGATTGATGATCATGCATTGTTTATCAAATTTTTTTTTTTTTGGGTCAAAACTGTGTATCTATGACTGAGAAAAGTTTGTACATGGTAATTCTTTAATGCACATGATTGATCATGTTTGATTTTGGGCCAAACAAGTTTAATTATTATGTTTCATGCGTGATTGTTTATGTTCATTCATATTTAATTTTTTTTTAATGACTTTATTTTTGAGGTTAAATTAATGGGCATGATTGATTATGAAGTATGATGGTTATAAAATTAATGAGTGTATGAATCACTAATTTAGATAGCCACCAAAGTGGCCTAAAGAAGTGAAACATATATTTATTAATTTAAATAAAAGTTTAAGGAAGATTAATTAAGAATAAAAGTGTGCTTGTGATTAGGGATTGATACTAGCCCAAAGGAGAGTTGATTTTCTAACCACAATATAAAAGTCAATTATTTGTGTTATTTATATAGGTATAATGGAAACCCAAAGGTTACATGTAAATAGCACATGTTATTGAATATTTAATCTTCCATGGAGTGAACAATAGATTTGCTTAAATTTGCCCAAAGGAAAATTTTTTGTGATATCAATGGTTCATTCTAATATAAAGATATGAGGTTTAATTGTGAGCTTTATTTTTATTGAACAGTTCCCACTTCATTGCATAACATGACATCTGGAATAATTGTGTTTGATGGGTCTAATTTTGCGGAATGGCAAGAAAGGGTTCAATTTTCATTGGGAGTATTAGATCTTGACATGGCTTTAATCATAGAAAAACCCGGGGAAATAATGGATATAAGTACTCCGACACAGGTTGAAAGTTATAAAGCATGGATAAGGTCTAATAGACTCAGTATGATGTTTATGAGAATGACAATTGCTAGCAACATTAAGACCTCCCTTCCAGCTACTAAGTCCCACGCAGGCACTCTAATGTCAGAATTTCAGAAGAATGTAGAGGAGCGTTTTAAAAGAGCTACTAAGTCCCTCGTAGGCACTCTAATGACTAAATTGACCACTATGAAATATAATGGTCAGAAAGGTGTTTAGCAACATACTCTGAACATGTCTGAAAAGGCTGCAAAACTTAAAGCATTGGGCATAGGTATTGATGAGTCCTTCTTAGTACAGTTTATTCTTAACTCACTTCCATCACAGTTTGAACCATTCAAAATTCATTATAATGCTAACAATGAGAAGTGGAATTTGAATGAGTTATCAAGTAAATGTATTCATGAGGAAATGAGGTTAAGACAAGAAGGAAAAAGCCTTGCTCTTAATGTATCTCAAGTAAGCATGAAAAGAAAAAGAAAGTTTCAGAATGATAAGAAAATCTCACCAAAGAAGGAGAAAGTAACCAGAGTCATGATAGAAAATTCACTGTCAAATGCTACTTCTGTGGCAAGTGTGGCAAGAAGGGACATGTGAAGAAGGAATGTAGCAAGCGTAAGGCTTGGTTCGAAAAGAAAGGTATAAATCTTTCTTTTGTATGTCATGAATCAAATCTTGCTGATGTTCCTTCAAATACTTGGTGGATTGATTTTGGAGCTACTACTCATGTAACTAACTTGATGCAGGGATTCCTTACCACCAGGAAACCGAAGGAAAGTGAAAAGTTCCTTCTTATGGCTAACCGTCTCAAAGTTGAAGTGCATGTTGTTGGCACTTATCTTATTGCTAGAGACTGGTTATGTGATGGATCTTTTAAACACTTTTTATGTACCTTTGATTTCCAGAAATTTAGTATCTTTGTCTAGATTAGATTATGTTGGTTATAATATTGTAACTGGTTCTGGACGTATGGACTTGTTGTTATATTCTGTTGTGGTTGGTACCGCAATTTTATATGATGGTTTGTATAAAATAACTTTGGACCAAGAATTTTCACAAGCTTTAAATTCTCTGCATTCTGTTGTTGGTTCTAAACGTAGTATGATTGACGAAAATTCTTCTTTTTTGTGGCATAAAAGACTAGGGCATATCTCTAAGGAAAGAATTGAGAGATTAGTAAAAGATGGAATTTTACAAAATCTCAATTTTAGTGACTTTCTTGTATGTGTAGATTGCATTAAAGGAAAGCAAACTAAACATACAAAGAAGGGTGCCATAAGAAGTACTGAGCTTCTTGAGATAATACACATTGATATTTGTGGACCACTCTCTGTATCGTGTTTTACAGGAGAAAAGTATTTCATCACCTTTATAGATGATCTATCTCGTTATGGTTATGTTTATCTAATACATGAAAAGTCTCAGGCCCTCGACATCTTTGAGATGTTCATTACGGAGGTCGAAAGACAATTAGATAAAAAGATTAAAATTGTGAGATCAGATCGAGGTGGTGAATACTATGGTAGATATGATGAGTCGGGACAAAATCCCGGACCTTTTGCCAAATTCCTTGAAAATCATGGCATTCGTGCACAGTATACAATGCCAGGAACGCCTCAGCACAACGGTGTTGCTGAAAGGCGTAATCGTACATTAATGGAAATGGTTAGAAGTATGATGAGTTACTCTTCTGTACCTATTTCTTTATGGAGTGAAGCCTTAAAGACCGCCATGTATATCTCAAACCGAGTTCCTAGTAAGGCTGTTCCAAAGACTCCTTTTGAGTTATGGACAGGTAGGAAACCGAGTTTAAGACATATGCATATATGGGGTTGTCCTGCAGAGGCTAGAATATATAACCCTCATGAAAAGAAACTTGATTCAAGAACGGTATCTCGGTATTTCGTTGGTTATCCAGATAAATCAAAAGGTTACAGATTTTATTGTCCTAACCATAGTACGAGAATTGTTGAAACCGGTAATGCTAGATTCTTAGAGAATGGCGAGAATAGTGGGAGTAATGAACTAAGAAAAGTTGAAATTGAGGAGATAAGAGTGGATATCCCACCACCCTCTCTACCTATTGAAATTGTTGCTCCCCAACCTTATATTCTCGTTGAGGATCATGAGCAACATGATGTAGATAGCTTATTACCACTAGAAAATGTTGCCATTGAAAATGAAGTAGAACTACCACAACCGACAGCTTTGAGGAGATCTCAAAGGAAAAGAAAATCTGTTATTTCAGATGATTATGTGGTGTATCTACAAGAATCTGACTTTGATATTGGGATAAGAAATGATCTAGTTTTGTTTTCACAAGCCATGAAAAGTATTGATTCAGATAAATGGTTGGAAGCTATTAAAGATGAGTTGAAATCTATGGCCCAAAATGATGTTTGTGACCTCGTCGAATTGCCTATTAAATGTAAACCCGTCGGTTTTAAGTGGGTCTTCAAGACCAAACGGGACGCTAAAGGCAATGTCGAATGATTTAAAGCTAGACTTGTGGCCAAAGGTTTCACTCAAAAGGAAGGTATCGATTATAGCGATACTTTTTCCCCAGTTTCCAAGAAGGATTCACTTAGAATCATCATGGCACTTGTAGCTCATTTTGATTTAAAGCTTCATTAAATGGATGTGAAAACTGCTTTTTTGAATGGGAATTTGGATGAGGATATCTATATGGTACAACTCGAGGGGTTCACAAGTAAGGATAGTGCACATCTAGTTTGCAAATTAAAGAAATCCATTTATGGTCTTAAACAAGCTTCCAGACAATGGTATATTAAGTTTAATGATACCATTACATCTTTTGGATTTAAGGAAAACATTGTTGATCAATGTATATACCTTAAGATTAGTGGGAGCAAGTTTATATTTTTGATACTATATGTGGATGATATTTTGCTAGCTAGTAGTGATCTTGGTTTGTTACGTGAAACCAAGGAATATCTTTCTAAAAACTTTTCTATGATTGATATGGGTGAGGCAAAATATGTTATTGGCATCGAGATATTTAGGGATCGATCTCGAGGAATGTTAGGTTTGTCTCAGAAAGGATATATTGACCGAGTTTTAGAAAGATATAACATCTGCACCGTTTGTTAAAGGTGATAAATTAAGTAAATTGATGTGCCCAAAGAATGAAATGGAAAGGGAACAAATGAAGAAAATTCCTTATGCATCGGCAGTTGGGAGTTTGATGTATGCTCAAACATGCACTAGACCTGACATCAGTTTTGCCATTGGGATGTTAGGAAGACACCAAAGTGATCCAAGATTTGAACACTGGAAAGCTGCAAAGAAAGATATGAGGTATCATCAAGGAAATAAGGATTACATGCTCACATATAAAAGGTCACAAGCATTAGAGGTTGTTGGTTATTCGGATTCCGATTATCGTGGTTGTTCCAATAACATGAAATCAACATCAGGGTTTGTCTTTATGCTAGCAAATGGGGCAATCACGTGGCAAAGTAAGAAGCAATCTATTATTGCTTCATCCACGATGGAAGCCGAATTTAATGCTTGTTTTGAAGCCTCAAATCATGCATTATGGTTGTGAAATTTTATTTCAGGGCTTGGTGTTGTCGACTCTATTGCTAAGCCGCTAAAAATATTTTGTGACAACACCGCAACTGTATTCTTCTCGAAGAATGGTAAATTTTCGAGTGGGTCAAAGTCCATGGACATAAAGTACCTGGTCGTTGAAATATATATATATGCTACGTATATTTTAGATATATATATAATGTAAGTTTTCATAATCGATTTAGCGGGCCAAATAGGAGAATGTTAATTCCACATTACGTGTCAAGTGGGTGACCCGCTAATCTTTTATTTTTAATTAATCAAATCCCACTTATTAAGTTATGTATATACCCAATTACAGAAATGCACATATAGTCATATTAAATCAATATTGTATAATAGATAAGTGTCCTTTGATGGATTGGGCTACTTAGCCGATTAATTATTTATTTATAAATAATTAATAAAAGATAACAGTTATTGATATTAAAGATAGTTGGTTTTATCCGACTTTAAACCGGACCCTTTGCTCTCCTCTATTAAAGACTTTTGGACCCCATATAAAAGTGTGTGTATATATATATATATATATATATATATATATATATATATATATATATATATAAAAGATTGATTTATCTCATCTCCATCATAACATAAAAAATCAGAAATTCAAGTTAGAGAGGGAGGAGAAGGGCTAAGGTGCTCATCTTCTTCAAGTTCAAACAAGCAAGCTTAAATCATGGCTTCAAGTTCATCTAATGATATGTAATGTATCTAAAGATCTTGGCTTAAGTTTTATTTCCGCATTAAAGTTCGTAAATATTTCTTCCATATAACACAATTCTATAGGACACATTTCGATATTTTTCTTAGATTCAATAATCATTTTTCCGTGCATTGATAGCATAACTGTGAGAGTTCAGGAAACCAACTCCTCTACAGACAACAGCAAACACAACATAAAACAGTAAATTAAACTTCCTCAAAGTCTAGGAGGACAAACATCGTTGTGTTTTGCTACTCACAATGATAATAAACGAAACAAATTCACAATCACACTAGGAATTACGGATTCGGAGATTGCAAAATCAAATCTAATATAATAATCAAATAAAAAGAAAATAAAATATAAACACAAAATTCCAAAAATAGGAAGAGAATTCAAAAAAAAAACCTGGCGGAGACAACATAGTACAAGTTGCCTTCTTTGAGCTTAGATTCAGCTTCATCATTCAACTCCTTAATGATGCGCTTCTCTTCTTGAGGCGTATAATTCGCTCCATTCATCACCGAAACCACGTCTGGGATGGTCATTGAAGATCTTGATTCAGCTGATTCGCAGAATTGGAATTGGACTGAGTTCAGAGCAGATCAATGGGTTTGGCAATGATTACGGTTAAGGGATGAGAAGAAAAAATCGAAAGTGAAGAGTGAAGAAGAATAGAATGAAGAAATGAAAGAATGTGGATTTGATTTGAAGGGGGGTGGGGGTGTTTAATTGAAGAAAGGAATATCCTATAAAGAGAGGGTTGGTACTTGGTATTTTGGTAATAGATTGCAGGTTTGGGAAGACAGAAAGGTGTGTGAAATTGTGTGCTGGTTACGAAAAATAAAAATTTCCGTTTTGTCTGCTCGAGTTTGACGAGCCCTCCAATCATCCTATGTAAGTTATGACCCATTGACCCCTTCGCTACTCTTTACCGTTTTTGAGAGAAGACAAATCCGTTATAAATTAACTTGACAAGTAGACAACCGATCCCAATTCCTACTCGATGTAATACAACTCGTAAGTTTTTTTTTTTTTTTTTTGGGAGCCGAGAACAGTTTTTGATTGTTTGAGATTCCTTCTAAAACAAATTTAAAAATTTGCATTTAAAATACAACTATTATGTAGTTGAACATTGTAGTTGAAAAAAATATGAATTTTATATATTTTTATTAACTACTTTTTAAAAAGTTTGATAATTGACATTGTAGTTGAACAAAATATGGAGATTAATCAAAAAAAACTCTAATTGAATTATATAGTCATGTTGATATCCTAAATATAATACATAAACACAATCAAACCCCATATATTTATTCTATAATATTTTGTAAATTTTTTCTCTAAATAATAATATAGAATATGATTGTTCATACTTAACTTTTATGGTAATTCAATAAAAAAAGTTTAACATATTAATATTTGTACTAAAATCTCAATTCATAAATAAGTTATAAAAAGAAAATGTTAAGATCACATCATTTAATACTCAATATGTAGTATTATTTTTTTACCCAAAAAATATGGAGTATCATTTATTTTTCGGAATTTATAACCCTTGACCATTAAAAATATAAATGATACATAATCGCTCATTACTATTTCATATTTTAATATAGGTGGTATTGGGTGTGACATGTCACACTATTTTATTGGTGTGACAAACCTGATTAAACCCGCTGACAAATAGGCTTTAGTTTCCGTGAGCATTAAATATTACGCCGCATTATTACATTCTACATTCATTCACTCTTTCATTCTCTTTTTCTTTCGCAACATTTTTACCAGAATTATGAAAACTTACGAAACGAGTTCAAATACATTGCTAAAGAAATATAATGAAGCTACGAGTTCAAAGGAATTGCAACTGGAAATATATGATGTTTCTAAATCAAATAATGAAGATTTGAAAAACTCAAGATGTGAAGGTAAATATCATATCTGATATATGATCTAAATATCTTTCACTTGATAATCTTTAATTTTTAATTTACATATCTGATATAATAATTGCTACGAATCTGAATTAGAATTTGGTAATTGTACATCTGAAAATATTGGTAATAATAAATTCAATACCTAAGATGATAAATTGATAGTTGTATTTAATTGTATGTTGGTAATAATAAATTCAATATCTAAGATAATACATCCAATTCTTGATACTTTTATTTGTATATCTGAGATAATAAATGCATTACCTGAGATAATAAAACATCTTAAGTATAGGTATAGATATAAAAGATCTCGGGAATTAAATCTTAGACCTTTATTTATATAACTGAGATAATAAATACAATACCTGAGATCTTTTATGTGTATACCTAAGACCTTCTTTTCTTTAACTGAGATAATAAACTAAATATTTGAGACGTTTGATTATATAAATTAGATAAATACTTATATACGATCAGAACTTAAATTGAAATAAAAAATACAATACTAAGATCTTTATTGTATATCTGATACCTTTATTTCTATAACTAATATAATAATTTAAATATTTGAGACGTATGATTTTATAACTTAGATAATAAATTCAATAACTGAGATAATAAATATAATACCTGATATCTTTATTTGTATATCTAAGACCTTTATTTCTATAACTAAGATAATAAATTAAATATCTGAGATATTTGATACTATAACTTATATAATAACTTATATACGATAAGAACACAAATTGAAAAAAAAAATACAATACCTTAGATCTTTTTTTGTATAAATAAGACCTTTATTTCTATAACTGACATAATAAATACAATATCTTAGACGTTTGATTCTATAACTGAGATAATAACTTGTATACGATCAGAACATAAATTGAAATAATAAATATAATATTTGAGATCTTTTTTGGATATTTTAGACCTTTATTTCTAAAAAAAACTGAGATAATAAATATAATATCTTAAACGTTTAATTCTATAACTGAGATAAAAATTATATATGATTAAAACATAATATCTATAAACTGAAACGATAACTTTTATACCTCATATATAAATAAATATATCCGATAGATTAATTTCTATATCTGGTATCCTTATTACTACAAATAAATATAACTGAATATACCTTATTAATTTCTATACCTTATTACTATAAATGAGTATACCTGAGGTTTATGTGTATATCTGTGTTTCATATTTACTGAGATAATAAACTTTCTTTATAGATTGAAAATACTATAACTGATATATTGATTTATAAAACTGAGATATCATTTCTATTGCAGGATTCAATACAAAAGATTACTACAAATTTGATAATATTGAAAATATTGGTGGATGTCTTTTGAATAAAACAGTTGCTAATTATGATGAAGTTTTTTTTATTGTACAAGTCTCATTCAAGATTCTTAGGATTTAGTGTTAGAAAATCCACAACTAGAAAAGTTAATGAGAAATTAGTAGAGTGCTACTTTTGATACTCTAAAAAAGGATTTTAGAAATGAAAACTGAAGAAGAATGAAACTTATGGTGGTGTTAATATACCTTTATTGGATGTTGATACCAATTCTGATTTGAAAAAGAGAAAAATAATAGTAAATGATAATCGGGTAGATTGTAAAGCTTATATCAGATTCAAGAGCTCTAAGGAAGGAAAATTCGTTGATGTTGATCATAATGTAACCATAATTATGAATTTGTGGAGAAAGTAGTACGTCATCATCTAAAGTCTGAAAGATAAATCAGAGAAAATATTGGAGAAAATATTTATTTATTTTACAGATTGAAGTTTGAAGATTTAAATGATATAGTAGCATATTTTTGGAGAGATTCAGTGATGTTGAAAGATTTTAAATGTTTTGAAGATTTTAAATGATTTTAAATGATACTCGGATAGCACATATTACCTGATTTGTGCTCCATTTGTCGGCATCAACAACCACTGGAGAACAAAAATGTTTGGATTTGCTTTTGTTTCAAATGAGAAAACTGAAACATTTGAATGGTTATTAGACTCTATCTTTACCGATCAAGATCTTGCTATGTGCAATGCAATAAAAATGTAAAACTCTAAAACTTTATACCTTTTATTATATATATAGAATAAAGATTTTAATGATTACTTTTTATAGGTCTTCCCAACATCAAGTCATCGGTTATGCTTATGGCATCTGCAAAAGAATTTTGTATCACATTTTGGTGATTTGAAGAGTGATGATGATTTCAAAGCAATTTTTGATAAATGTCTAATTGAATGTGATTATGAATAAGAATTCAATGATTTATGGTCGGAAATAATAGAGAAATATGATTTGAGTGGCAATGAGTGGTTTATCAGGCTACATAACTTGCGTCAAATGTGGTGTATAGCATTGAATAAAGATATGTTATCTCCTGGCATATTATCATCTCAAAGGTGAGAAGTAATAAATCAGGATATCTCTTTTAAAGCCAATAGAAGTACCAATCTTTTTGAGTTTTTTCACATATTTGAAGATACTATAGAAAGATGGCGATCTACTGAGAAATCTGATAACTTTAGGTGCACAACTGAAAAATCAAAAACTTCACTTCTAAAATGTAAGTTATTAAAACATGCAGCTATATATACATTAAATATATATATAATGACTTTTGATATGTGTTTAATTTGATTATGAGCACATATGTGAAGCCTTTATTGGAAGAAGGTGGTTTTATATTTTTTTTTTGATGTTTCTAATAATAAAGATATGACAAGGAGCAAAACTGTTATGACAACTTTTGATTTTACAGAATTTACATGCTCATATATGTGCTATCAAGAAACTGGTTTACTATGCTATCATATACTCAAAATAATGTATATTCATTCTATTTTCAAGATTCCACAAAGATATGTTAAACAGCGTTGGACCAAGTTTGCAAAATCAGTGGTTTGGGAAGGTATATTGTTTTGCAAAATAAGTAATTATTTTACATTATTGTTTTGTGAAACTTCTTTTAATACTAACATAATATTTCTATTTTCTTCTAAAGGTAATGATTGTGAAGATTATTCAACAGTTAATCAGTCATCTACTATCTGCACTCATTGGAGACAAAATATTGTTCGTGTATTCTATGATCTTGTAACAACATGCCAAGGAAATGAAGAAGTAAGAAAGAAATGTGACCAATCTTTATCAGATTTATATAGAAATGTGAGGCTAATAATGCAGTCTGAAGCAGTTATTGAGGAATCTGAGTAAGATGAAAGAATTCCAGATCCAAAAAAAGGCGATTACAAAAGGTAGACCAAAGAAAAAATAAGAGATTGACGGGTCATTTTGACAAGATCACTTTCTAATATTAATTTCTAATATTGAGATAAAAATTCTATATTGAGATCACTTTCTCTATATCTGAGATAATAATATTTATATCTGAGATAATAATTTCTAATCATGAGATAATAATATTTATATAAGAGATAATAATTTCTAATCATGAGATAATAATATTTATATCTGAGATAGTAATTCCCAAAATCTAAGCAACTATGTCTTAAATAATAACTATTAACTTTAATATCATAACATATAATTAAAAACGAAAACAGAATCATATGATTTTATAATAAGAAAATACTTACAAAAGATTGGGTATTGAAAAAAATTCTTTTTGGTCCAGAAGATTTTGACAAATCTGCCTTGTTCAAGAGGAATGCAAAGACATCAATACATGTTAAACTTATCCAATTCCTTTCATCCAAAGAATTCATATAACCTTTGTCCAAAATACTAATAAAATTATCCCTTGATAAATATTGAGCCACCATTTCATAATTTTCATCTATGGACAATTGATCTCTTTTACTCAAAACATCTGGTGGTGGATCAACTTGAATTGGATAAATTTCCTTTCCATCAGAAAAGAAAAGTCAATCTGCAATAAGTCTGTCTTCAACACTAAGAGAAGAATAAATATTAGGATTAAATTGCATAACCCTTGAAAAAAACACATTGCAATTCTCTTTTGGAACATCAATGCTTCTTTCATTAGTGATTTCTTCATTATCAAATGGACTTAATGTAGATGATTTTTCTTCTTTCTTTTTGCTTCTCCTTTTCACCATCTTGGATATTTTCCTTCTTTGTTCAATTTCCAATACCAAATCTTCAATTTTTTTACATTTTTCCTAAGAGTCCAGAAGCACAATATCTTCTGTCATAACTTTTTTTTTGGAGAAAATGAGTCAAGAATAACCTCAGGAAATTCAGACGTATGAGTTGTAGAATCTACAATCACATCATTAATAGTTGACAAATTCTTCTTCAAATCATTCTCTATTTTACGCATAACATTATCCCAAGTGGAGCCAAATGCATATTCACTTTCCGTGTAAACTTCTTGTTCCACATACTTCAGAGCTTCATCAACAACTAACTCAGGAACAACTTCAGAAAACTTAGATGCATTAGTTGTAGAATCTATAGGTTCTCTTCGATAACCTCTACAATGAACTGTAGAAGCCTATCACACATGTTATTGTATTGTTGATGTTGGTCCGTCCAAACGACTCTAGCCTTCCCACGTCGCTCACCTTGTGTAAATCCTTACTCGTGTCAGGTGGTATGACCTAACGCGAACCATATTGGCATCACTCGCATAGACAAATAGAATTCGACACACTCAAAACATACGAGCGTGCCCCGGCTTATGGTTTCATACGCACTTAAAACTCGATGATTAATTATCTATCTTACTCTTTTTCTTATCTTAGAATCTTTGAATGATTATATATTTGTATTCATCCAAAAGCCACATCAATATATAATGTAGAATATTTTTTCTTAAATTATCACAAAAAAAAAACTTGAAAAGTTGAGATATTCTTATTTTTCTAATAATATGAAAGAATTTTCATATTTTTTTTTCTCTTACAATCGATACATGTTTTCAATTTAGTTTAAGGTAACCAATGTGTTAATTAAATTTTAATGTTATCTTCATAATTTGGACCATAAAAAAAGAAAGGGAGAATAGACGGTACCATCAAGAACATGAACTTGGCATTACTTATAAATATTGGAAGAGTAGATTTCAGAATCTATAAGGACTTCAAGTGATTGAAATTATGAACAGCTTGCCTAACTTACTCACCAAATGAAAATTTTTGACTTAGGAAGTATCAATTCAACTAACTGTTGACCTTAGATCAACCACTTATTTTCATAATTTGGACCATACAAAAATAAAGGGAGAGTAGACGGTACCATCAAGAACATGAACTTGGCATTACATGTAAATATTGGAATAGTAGATTTCAGAATCTATAAGGACTTCAAGTGATTGAAATTATGAACAGCTTGCCTAACTTACTTCGCCAAACGAAAAAATTTGACTTAGGAAGTATCAATTCAACTAACTACTGACCTTAGATCAACCACTTGTTTTCATAATTTGGACCATAAAAAAAAGAAAAAGAGAGTAGACGGTACCATCAAGAACATGAACTTGGCATTACATGTAAATATTGGAAGAGTAGATTTCAGAATCTATAAGGACTTCAAGTGATTGAAATTATGAACAGCTTGCCTAACTTACTTCGCCAAACGAAAAAATTTGACTTAGGAAGTATCAATTCAACTAACTACTGACCTTAGATCAACCACTTATTTTTGGAGAGAACGCATGGATTATTTTACCAAATATTTCACAATAGAGCACACATGTATTCTCTAACCAAACTGCATATGGGCATATCTAGTCTAACACACTGATCTAAAGGCTCAGTTGAAAGCCTCTGAGGGTTAGGTGCTAGAGTATTTTCCAATTGATTTGCATCTTTTTAGGCATATGTAACCATAAGCCTCTCGTACCATAAGCCCCGGCTGGAAAAATATATGGACCTCCTGTCCCTCCTTAGCTCATCTACGGCGTGTACGTATCGCTGGATAGCAAATGGTGATATGCTACCACGCCCAAAGTTATAGGTTAATAAATAGAATGGCTTAATTGCGTTTATTGATTACCATAACATGAATGACCATAAGAACTAAAATACATGCTAAATGACTAGTGGTCCGGAAATGTACAACTACCCAACCCCGTCTAACTTGAGAAGCACGACACATATATTGATATAGATAGGACAGAGTTGCGCTACCCCAACTATAACTAGTTACACTATCCCAAGTGCAGTCAAATAGGTGCAAGTAGATAAGTTGGCCCTTATTCCCTAACTTATCAGCGAACAGGACATAGGAAACAAGTATACAACCGTACAACCGAGCGTACCTCAGAATATCGACCTTGGTGGCATCTGGCTGCGATAGATGCCCGAAAGCCTGAGACTACCACGTCAATCTCACTGTAGACCCCTAAATAGGACCCTTTGGTGGGGTAACTCCAAACAATCTCTAGATCGTGTAGGAGAAAAAGCTGGGGCTAGGGCCAGAGACTACCCTACCCATCACCAGTAGTCGTGTCAAGATGCAGACATCCCATAACATGATCTTGGCTTCTTAGACGGGTAGGTGGAAGGTGTGTGTCTCATGTCTCCACCTCTCAACTAGCGCAGTGACGAGTCCACGGTCAATGCGCAACGACCACAACCTATGAATTCCGTAAGGCCCCTCTCGTCGAATGTAACATAAGACCCTGTCGTCGATGGGCCAGTCAAGGGCATGGTGATGAGTGGTAAGCACCGTCGCTGAATCTAATGCTTCTGTCCATAGTGCTAGAGAATGGTGTGTCACCTGTAGGCAAAGAATATACATGACTAATGAACCTAGCTCCAAATCCTATTCTTCAAAATAAACATTATAATTTGTAAATGTAATCTAAAAAGAATTATATGCATTGTAACAAAACTGAGAAGTAGAAAATTTCATAAATGTTACATAACCAAAACCCTAATAAATGTTCATAAATGTTACATAACCAAAACCCTAATTAATGTTCATAAATGTTATATAACCATAATCAAAACCCTAAAAACTATTCTAAGGCCCGTCTCTATGGGCAACTTCTTCTATTATGTCCTACAACGTGACAAACACTACACGTGACTCCCTGATTTGTGTTGTCTTCCATTTCATTTTTTAACCTCTTCGATCATGGACAACCCTTAGGTCAGATTCGACTATCTTCAGCAATGAGTCGTGGTCTTGCGAATAGTCTCTACATCGTATTGTGAGTAGTGGATGGAATTGGGGCTCATATGTGCGTAGGTACATATTGGTAGGGAAATATTGGTCAATGAAAGGTGCCTTAGTAAGGTGGAACTCATGACACACAGTCAACAAATGTGAACATGGGAAGTGATAGACTTGAACCTTGTTGCAAGTTCACGTACCGTCAGCAAGACGTACCATGTAACGTTTACCCCTTTACGTGTCACTCTATCAAAAGCCATTTGTCACTTCGTATACACCACTCCTAATGTCGAACAAGTCAACAGTATGGAATTGGGCCTTACTTCTGTTAAGTTCTATCTTCTATTCCACGTAAGGAGTGTAGGGCTGGTTTGCTCTAATTCATTTCGTAGCCATCTCTCGTTCTTGAATAAACCATTTGTTCACTTAGTAGAATGTTAGCTCTACTATTACTGTACCCTTGATGACTCCATTGAACACTTCAACCATGTTATTCATTGCATATCCATATTTATGACCCCCATCATAAACAAGTGACCACGTATCGATTGCCATGTCATAGATGTATACAGCAGCATCAGCAGACACCTAAGCGATGCGTCTAATGGCTTTGTCGACCTTTGATGTGTTTTGCTGGAACACAACTCTAATGAATGCTTTCTTTACCAAGGCATTCTTCACGGGAGAGTTCAAATACAAAGTGTTGAGTCCCTTAGGTTTTGATTGATAGTTTTGAATGATGACAAACGGCTAAGGGAAAACAGGTCTTGGAAAGTGTTCAATACAGTTGGGGGAACCAGCTAAAATAGAACACTGTTTTCCTAGATAAGTTATTACCTATATGAGATATTTGTTAAACTAACTTGTCTTTATACAGGGAACAACTAGATGATAAATGAGCTATGCATCTAAGTTGATTTCTAAGATTGGAAGCTTGAAAGGACTTTCGATCAACTTAAAGGAAGGTCCTTGGTCAATAATTGAGTTCATTCATGGAAGCTTTCAAGACTTAACGAATGCATGAAGGAAGACTACACTCAAAGAGTTATTTAGGATCTTCAGGTAAATGCTCCGTAGTACAACTTATATAATTGAGTATATAAAGTGCTTTTAGTATATTAAATATCGTTATGAAATTTGGTACAAGGTTTGGAATAAATTTCATAACATATTCAGTTCAGGGAACCAGGTCAGGGAACAGATTATTTAAGCTGCGGTTTTTACAAAGATTTTACAAAAAAGGATATTTTCCGAAATATATTGATTTAAGATATATCTAAGCAGCTAAAAGATAAGATGATATTTTTGGTTAGCTAAAAACCGGGAAGTATCTTATCCTAAGTTGATCTTATCTTGTGATCAAATCAATTAGGATAAATACTTATCCTAAAATCGTATATATATCTTATATGCATGATTTTAGGGTTTAGCCAACTAACCTATAAATACATCTTGCTCTGAATAATCAAAGATATAGCTTTCACGCAATTTTAATAGAGTTTGATCCTTGAGAGCTAAAAGCACTAATTCAATTATTAATTGATACACAAGAGCATAAGAGTGTTTTTAACGTTTTTCTCTATTTGACTTTTGAGAAGTTAGATCATTAGAGAGTTTTTGATCTTGTATTAAGTCTTTGACAAAGGGGTTGAAGACTTGGTGAGTGTTTGTGAGTTCAAACACACTAGGAACTTACGAGGGTAAGTTCAAAGCACATTCGGAGTAGAGTGTGGGGTTTACTGGTTCCCGGAGTAGGGAAACAGCAGAGTGTTCTTTATCTTTATTTTTCGGAGTAGATTAATAAAGGACTTAGAATAGGAGGACGTAGGCCAGAGTTGGCTGAACCTCGTTAAGACTGTGTTGTTATTTATTGCTTTGTTTTATTCCGCTGCATAAGGGAACCAGCACAACTGGTTCCTTACACATAATCCGAAAAGAAGCAAAAAATTACCAACGGTTACTTAACACTCAATTCACCCCCCCTCTTGAGTGCCCATTGAACCTTCAATTGGTATCAGAGCCTAAGCTTCTCGAAAGAGTAACATCTAGAGGAGTTAAGAATGAGTACTCAAGAATTAAGTGCAATCGGTTATGACAACAAGACACCAAAGTTTAATGGAAATAATTATGCCTGGTGGAAGAATAGGATCCAGAATGTTATCATGGGTATTGATTATGAATGCTGGCTCGTAGTTAAAAATGGTCCTAATATCATTCTCAAGACAGAAACTGATGGAAAACAGGTTCCCAAGAAGGATATCGAATTGGTCACTGCTGATTACAAGCTGCTGGAGAAAAATGCTAAGGTAATGTCAATTCTACAACAAGCAATAGGTGAGAACGAAACAAATCGTATCTCTGGTTGCAGTAGTGCTAAGGAGATATGGGACACCCTCGAACTTGCGTTTGAGGGAACCAGTGAGGTAAAACGGTCTAAAATTGATTTAATCATGTCTAAATACGAATTGTTTGCCATGAATAAAAATGAAAAAATCAATGATTGCTTTCGCAGGTTTATGACTATTGTTAATGATCTTAGATCACTTGGTAAAATATTTTCTGATGAGGATCTTGTGAGAAAAATTTTGCGTAGTTTAACAGATACATAGACAGCTAAGGTAACAGCAGTATATGAAGCAAAGGATTTGTCTACCCTGTCTTTGGAACAGCTGATTGGTTCCCTTATGACTCATGAGATGCTGATTGACTCTAAGTCTGAGAAGGAACCAGCCAGAGGCATGGCACTGAAGGGAACAGTAGAGGAAGAAGAAGATGAGATCAGCCTGATTGCAAAAAGATTTGAAAGATCTCTTCGTGATCAAAAGAGGAATTTCAAAGGTAGGAATTTCAAAAACACTAAAAAATCTAACTCGTCTTCATCTTCAGGTTGCTTCAAGTGTGGTGAGAAAGGACACATCATTCATGATTGTCCAAAATAGAAGGACAAGCAATCTCAATCTGGAGATAAGAGGGCTTTCAAGAATGCCATGATAGCATCTATGTGGGGAGAATCTGACTCAGGATCTGATGAAGAAGAAGATACAACTAGTTCTGATGTTTGCCTAACTGCCTTCACAAACATCAAGGAGAACAGCACTGGTCCGGGAACCAGAGGGGGAACCAGTACATTCAAGAAATGCTTAATGGCTAAGAAGGATGTACTACAAAGACATAAGGTAAACCTTGAACAAATTAGAATAGATATGCATGAATATGATAGAGAAAATATGCTTGCTTGCATAGATTCTTTATTAGATGAATGCTATAAATTAGGTGAAACCTATATAACCGGCAAGAGAGAACTAAAAGAAAAACGAAATGAATGTGAAATTGCTATTGCTAGTTGTGATCATCTAGAGATGGTTTGCCATAACTTGAAAAATCAAAGTGCTGAACTAGAAGTTGAATTGGACAAGTGCAAGGTAGAACTAGAAAGGGCAAGATCTTCTGAACTTGACTATCCAAGTGATGGTGAAGAAGATCTGATCTCCTGGTTCCCTAGAGACTTATCAACTACTAGTGAAGTCCCTGATTTTTCTACAGTCATAAGTAAAGCAAATTCTTGCAATAGAACGTCTCTGTTGAAGGCATTTAAAACATTGGCTTTCAACTTAGAAAATTCTCACAAAGAAATTGCTTCACTCAAAGCTGCTCAGTCCCCTAGTCTTCCCACGGGAACCAGCGTTGAAGTCAGCAGTATGATTAATGAATATGAAAGCACTATCTGTAAGTTACATGCTGAATTCAATCAACTAAAAGGTGAAAAACAATCAGTAGTTAGTAACATGTCTAATGACCCTACGGTTTTAGATCTTAACTTACAACTTGCAACTTTAGAAAGTAATCTTGAGTGTTTGAAAGAGAAAAATGAATTGTTAGTTAAAACACTTAAAACAAAAGAAAGGGAATTGCATGACAGTCATAGACATTTGGATAAGCTACTGAATGCACAAAGAACTTTGAACCTTCTGACTTCATCAGGAGGAAACAAAGGAAAATTTGGTCTTGGTTATACTAGACAGAGAACCAGGACTAACTGGTCTCCCAGAGAGACCACCTGGATTACTGAATATCAGCGAGGTAAGTACGTCATGACTAAAGAGATGCACGTGTGTTTTCATTGTGGTAAGAATGGACATAAGATACATGAATGTCCAGCTAAGAAAATTAGTGCTAATAAGAACAGCAAGAGTATAATGTATGTGTGGAGAAGAAAGGATAAATACGATGTTAATGTTGTTGAAAAGGGACCCAAGTATGCTTGGGTTCCTAAAACTAATGTTTGATTCAATCTTACAGGCTAGAGTGAAGGGAGACACCTATTGGTATTTGGACAGTGGTTGCTCAAGACACATGTCCGGGGATAAAGATCAATTCCTTTCACTAGTGGCCTTTGATGGAGGAAGTGTCACCTTTGGGGATAACAGCAAGGGAACCATTACTGGTTTAGGTAAGGTTGGTAAGACACTTTCTAACACAATAGATGATGTTTATTATGTTGAAGGCTTGCAACATAATCTCTTGAGTATTTCTCAATTATGTGACAAAGGTAATAGAGTTGAGTTTCAAGCCAACCTATGTCACATAGTTAACTCACAAACAGGAGAACTGGTATGTGAGGGAACTAGGAAGCATGATGTCTACATCACCTTCTTAGATAAGATCCCTCAAGACAAGTCCATCTGTTTGAGAGCTGTTTCTGAAAATAATCAATGGATTTGGCATAAGAGGTTTGGACATGCTAGCCTAACACTTCTAAACAAGCTTAAAGCACGTGACTTAGTGATAGGTCTTCCTAACATTAAGTACGAAGTTGATAAAGTTTGTTTAGAATGTGTAAGGGGGAAACAGGTCAAAATCTCTTTTAAGCCTAAAACTATTTTGAGTACTAGCAGACCCTTCGAACTTGTACACATTGACTTGTGTGGTCCCATGAGAGTACAAAGTCGAAGAAGTCATAGATATGTCTGTGTTATGGTCGATGATTATTCCAGGTACACTTGGGTAATGATGTTACACGCAAAGGATGAAACATTTGAAGAATGGGTAACATTGGTGAAACAAGTGGAGAACCAGCTCACCCATAAGCTGGTCTCGATAAGATCAGACCATGGTACTGAATTTGATAATGCTAACTTTATCGATTATTGTAGGGAACATGGAGTTAATCACAACTTCTCAGCTCCTAGAACACCTCAGCAAAATGGTGTTGTAGAAAGGAAGAACAGAACTCTTGAGGAGATGGCGAGGACGATGCTCATTGAGAGTGGTCTCCCAAAGAGTTTTTGGGGTGAAGCTGTTGACACTGCTTGCTATATACTGAATAGAGGTCTCATTAGACCAAAGTTAAATAAGACTCCCTATGAACTTCTTAAAGGTCGAAAGCCCAACATCACATACTTTCGTGTCTTTGGATGTAAATGTTATGTGCATAATAATGGGAAGGACCAGCTTGATAAATTTGATCCTAGAAGTGATGAGGGAATCTTTCTTGGATACTCTTCTCACAGCAAAGCATATAGAGTCTTCAATAAGAGGACTCTCTGTGTTGAGGAGAGTGTCCATGTCATTTTTGATGAATTTAACATGTCTTCTGAGTTTGCGCAGGTACAACCTGATGAAGTGATTGGTTTGATGGATTTCACGGGGAACCAGTATACTGGTCCCTCAGATGAAGTGCAAGCAGAGCTAGGCCTACCAGATACTCCACCAGATAATAATGATGAAGTGCCTAGAGAAGAAAATGGAGAAAATGAGGATTCTGAAGGGGAACCAAGTCCTGATGGTTCCTCACATAATAGACAGGTAATGAGCTCAGGGGGAACAGAAGAAGGTACCACCCCTGAACCTGAGGTAAGTAATGATAGAGGAAACAGCATGAATGTGAATTCTCCTGGTTCTGCAGAAAGAGAAGAGATTCATGAACATGCTAGTTCCCAACGTAATGAGGAAGCACAAAACAGTATTAATGTCAAAAGTTTTAGATATCAAGCCTCTCATCCCACTGATCAAATAATTAGTGATATAAATAAGGGGATTCAAACGAGAAGAAGTGTCTTTCAAAACTTTTGCGCTTTCTATTCTTTCCTGTCTAATGTAGAGCCTACTGACTATAAAATGGCATTGACTGATCCTGATTGGATACTAGCTATGCAAGATGAATTAAATCAGTTTCAGAAAAACCAGGTTTGGCACCTGGTTCCCCGTCCAAAGGAAAGATCAGTCATTTGTACTAGATGGGTCTTTAGAAACAAGTTAGATGACCTCGGTACTATAGTCAGAAACAAAGCAAGGCTAGTGGTGCAAGGGTACAATCAACAAGAAGGAATTGACTATGATGAGACATTTGCACCAGTAGCTAGGCTAGAGGCTATTAGGATTTTAATTGCTTATGCTGCTCACATGAATTTTAAGCTGTTTCAGATGGATGTGAAGACTGCCTTCCTTAATGGCTATTTGAAGGAAGAAGTATATGTGGAGCAGCCACCTGGTTTTGAAGATGCACTATTTCCCCAGCATGTATATAAGTTGGATAAAGCATTATATGGCTTGAAACAAGCTCCAAGGGCTTGGTATGAAAGACTGTCCAATTTCTTGATGGCTAATGATTACAAGAGGGGAACAGTAGACAAGACCTTGTTCATAAGAACCAGGGGGAAACACTTGATTGTAGTACAAATCTATGTTGATGATATTTTATTTGGTGCTACTAATCAAACTTTGTGTGACGAATTTCCAAATCTTATGCAGAGTGAATTTGAAATGAGTATGATGGGAGAACTAGGGTTCTTCCTAGGTTTGCAGATTAAGCAAACAAATGATGGTATAATGATCCATCAACAAAAGTACTTAAAAGAGCTGCTGAAAAAGTTTGGCATGGAGAACAGCAAAGCTTATGACACACCTGTTCCCACATCCACAAAGTTGGATGCTGATCTTAAAGGAAAAAATGTTGAAGCTACGCTTTATAGAGGAATGATTGGTTCTCTACTTTACCTAACAGCTAGTAGACCTGACATAGTGTTTTCTGTTGGTTTGTGTGCTAGGTTTCAAAGCAATCCAAAGGAATCTCACTTGAAGGCTGTTAGAAGGATACTCAGGTATCTTGTGGGAACAGCAGATCTGTTTTTGTGGTACCCCAAAGGCAGTACCATCGATCTCATTGGATATACAGATGCAGATTATGCTGGTTTCCTAGTTGATAGAAAGAGCACATCAGGTATGGCACACTTCCTTGGCTCTTGTCTTATATCATGGGGTTCAAAGAAGCAAAATTCAGTGGCCCTATCCACAGCAGAGTTAGAATATATAGCTGCAGCTTCATGTTGTTCCCAGCTACTGTGGATAAGGAACTAGCTGAAAGATTTTGGTGTTATTTATAAAAGTGTTCCTATCTTTTGTGATAACACTAGTGCAATCAATATTTCAAAGAAACCCGTGCAACACTCCAAGACCAAACACATTGAGATAAGACACCATTTTCTAAGAGATAATGTGGAAAAAGGACTGGTGGAGATGTTGTTCTGTAAAAGTGAAGATCAAATAGCTGATATCTTCACAAAGCCTTTATGTAGAGAGTCTTTTTGTAAGTTAAGAGTCCTTTTAGGTCTAGTTAGACTTTAGGCGATGGCTTCAATTATTTCCTTCAATGATTGGTTAGAATAAGTATGCTTTTGTATCGATTATGTATATAACTATGCTGCTTACTTGCAAATATTGTGTAAATAACCCCAAGTGGATTGTTGTTGCATAGAAACAGGAGAAGTTATTTTGAAACATGCTGAAAATAGAATGACTGGTTCAGTACAGGTACCAGCAAGAGGAAACAGCAGTTCAGCTCTGATATGTCATCCGAAAATATCTTATTTTCGGAAGATTACTATAAGATAATTTCTTTTTGGAAAGAATTATCTTATTTCAGTTATTCCTATCCTACAAAGAGGCATATATATTTAATTGCCTAATTTATAGTTGGTTGACTCTTTTGTAAAAAGATAACTACAATTTTTAAATTTTCAATTTCTGAAATTATCTCTCTCATTTACTTTGACTCTCAACCGGCTAATTATTGGAAATCCTATGTATGTGCAATTGATATAAATACACATAAACACCTTGATACAGCTTCACATCACATCATCACTCTACTCATCTCTCTCTCGTTCAAAAGTGGTACCCTGATCACTGTTCACTCGTTCCCATCTCCCTCAAATCTGTGAAGTTGCTACAATGGGTAGAAAATCAACCAGGGCTCCAGCTAAGAAAAGGAAGGAGAAGTCTCAAGCAAGTGAGTCCACTCAATTGAAGGAGACCTCCATCAATGAAGCAAACTCTGCTCCAACTTCATCGAGCAACTCACCTCCTACCACCACAAAGAACCCATCACCAACTCTATCTCCATCTTCTAAATCTCCCTCACCTCCACCTTCCAAAAATGCACCTTTACCCAAAACCCCTGAAGCTGATGATTCCATCATCAAGGAATCTGTCTCATCTCAGGGGGACCAGCCCAAAAGCACTGAAGAGTTCTTCAACACTGTTGGAGAAAGGGAAGAGGAGGAAGTTCGAAGTGAGGAAGATGATCTACAGATCATTGGGCATAAAAAGTGGACTACAGAACCCTTGGTTCGCAGCAGAGTGACCAGGTCATCCCTGAAAAGGATTGGCGAAGTAGTAATAGAGGAACAGTCGATGGACTCTGCTGGTTCCAAACGAAAGAGAACAGCGCGGAAGTCTGCAAGAGGTATGTCAGTAGAATCTCCATCTGTTGGTATGATTGATTTAGGTTCTAGGGTTATAGTATCTGGGTGTAAAACAGAAGTTGGTTATTTTGATGAAGTTGCTTTAAGTGATGTGAAAAAGCTGTTAGAATATCAGGGTTGGATGCCTTTGTTTGATGTCTGTGATGCTAATATTGATGGTGTTAGAAAGTTTTATGTGAATTTGAAACAAATGTTGGATAGATCGTTAAGTTCAAGTGTGAATGATGTTGAAGTAAATGTGTCTGTTGCAAGCTTGGCTGGGTTGTTGAATATACCCAGAGATGGCTTTGATGAGTATTCTGGAGATGGATGGCCCACACTTATAGGGGTCAGTCCAGATGAAGTGCATGATTTTGTGTTTGGAGGGAAAGTTCCAAAGAAAGCTGGAACGTTTAAAACTGGTAGCTTGAAGGAACCAGTGATGCTGGCCCTTCACTCTGTGTGTAACAAGATGATTATCCCTCGAGCACAAGGTAGGGGTTTTGTGCGCATTATGGAAATGGTGCTTATATATTTGCTGATGAAAAGGATTAAGATAAATCTTCCTTCTCTAATGATAAACCATATGATGAATTGCTATAATTCATCCCACCACTCTCTTCCTTATGGCTCCTACATAACTAAGCTTCTTAAAGAAAATAATGTTTCTCTTAGTGGATCAACTGCTCCTGCAATGGTGTTTACCAAAGGTATTCTGAAACAAAAGGGGTTGATCATAAGTGCTGGGGTGTTGAAGTTTAGGGAGGAGGAACCAGTAGAGACTCCTAAGCCTGCCAAGAAGAAACAGAAGGCAGAGGAACCAGCTGGTCAGCAGGTTATTCTTAAGAGGCTGGAGAGTCAGGAAGAGAAGATAAATGCTGTAGGGGATCAGCTCAGCAAGTTAGTGAACTTGGTTGAAGGTCTATCCACTTCATTTATTATGAGGATGATCAAGTTAAAGAAACAGATTGCTGGCAGTTCTGGAAATGAGAAGAAACAAGTTGAGGAGGACCAGCAAGTAGACCAGCAGGAAGATGACAGTGAAGAGGAGGAGAACCAGGAAGAAACAGCTGAGGAGGCTGCCACTGAAGAAGAGGAAGGAGATGATGAAAATGATGATGATGATTGAATCTGTTCTCTTTTTCATTTAGCCTACCTTTATTATATTATATTCTGAATAACTGATTTTGTTGGACTGTTTTTATTCCTCCCAATCCATGAACTTGTTTTGATATGGATTTGGGCTCTATTGTTCACTTTTGTTGGTTTGTATTAAACTATGATCTTTATTGACGGCATGACTTAACTTTGACTATTCTGACCTTCTTTTGCAGCACTTTATTTGTATAATGGTTGATGCCATTGGATGGTTTAGCACGTTACTTTATGCATAAGATGCTACTTTTGCATATCTTTTTAATGATGCCAAAAGGGGGAAAATAGTTGAAGTTGAAGCCTAGAGTCTTTACTAGTTTAGATTGAGTCGTTTTTTAGTCTTTTTACTTCTACTTTGACTTTATTTTATTTTCTGTTTCTGTTTAGGGAACCAGTTGACTTAACTGACTTGTTCCATTGAGTTTTGAGTTCTTGAAGTTTTTGACTATTTTTTTTGAGTATGCTCACAGGTGCAGAAACTTCAAATGTTTGTCATCATCAAAAAGGGGGAATTTGTTGAGTCCCTTAGGTTTTGATTGATAGTTTTGAATGATGACAAACGGCTAAGGGAAACAGGTCTTGGAAAGTGTTCAATACAGTTGGGGGAACCAGCTAAAATAGAACACTGTTTTCCTAGATAAGTTATTACCTATATGAGATATTTGTTAAACTAACTTGTCTTTATACAGGGAACAACTAGATGATAAATGAGCTATGCATCTAAGTTGATTTCTAAGATTGGAAGCTTGAAAGGACTTTCGATCAACTTAAAGGAAGGTCCTTGGTCAATAATTGAGTTCATTCATGGAAGCTTTCAAGACTTAACGAATGCATGAAGGAAGACTACACTCGAAGAGTTATTTAGGATCTTCATGTAAATGCTCCGTAGTACAACTTATATAATTGAGTATATAAAGTGCTTTTAGTATATTAAATATCGTTATGAAATTTGGTACAAGGTTTGGAATAAATTTCATAACATATTCAGTTCAGGGAACCAGGTCAGGGAACAGATTATTTAAGCTGCGGTTTTTACAAAGATTTTACAAAAAAGGATATTTTCCGAAATATATTGATTTAAGATATATCTAAGCAGCTAAAAGATAAGATGATATTTTTGGTTAGCTAAAAACCGGGAAGTATCTTATCCTAAGTTGATCTTATCTTGTGATCAAATCAATTAGGATAAATACTTATCCTAAAATCGTATATATATCTTATATGCATGATTTTAGGGTTTAGCCAACTAACCTATAAATACATCTTGCTCTGAATAATCAAAGATATAGCTTTCACGCAATTTTAATAGAGTTTGATCCTTGAGAGCTAAAAGCACTAATTCAATTATTAAGTGATACACAAGAGCATAAGAGTGTTTTTAACGTTTTTCTCTATTTGACTTTTGAGAAGTTAGATCATTAGAGAGTTTTTGATCTTGTATTAAGTCTTTGACAAAGGGGTTGAAGACTTGGTGAGTGTTTGTGAGTTCAAACACACTAGGAACTTACGAGGGTAAGTTCAAAGCACATTCGGAGTAGAGTGTGGGGTTTACTGGTTCCCGGAGTAGGGAAACAGCAGAGTGTTCTTTATCTTTATTTTTCGGAGTAGATTAATAAAGGACTTAGAATAGGAGGACGTAGGCCAGAGTTGGCTGAACCTCGTTAAGACTGTGTTGTTATTTATTGCTTTGTTTTATTCCGCTGCATAAGGGAACCAGCACAACTGGTTCCTTACACATAATCCGAAAAGAAGCAAAAAATTGCCAACGGTTACTTAACACTCAATTCACCCCCCCCCCCCCCCCCCCTCTTGAGTGCCCATTGAACGTTCACAAAGCAACTTCACGAATGTAAAACCAATAAAATACATCTGGAGGAGTTCAACCACTATATACATCATTCATGGCTTGAATAATACCTAGGTGACGATCTGATAACACTCATATCCCTCATATGTTCGTGACACGATGTCTGATGCATGCCATGAACTAGCTTCAACTCTCGCCATTCTCATCCTCCATGAGAAAAAATAAAAGGGGAAATAGTTTATTATTCCCATCAACACCTATTGCTATGAGTATTTTTCCCATGTACTTTCCATACAAATGTGTGCCATCAATGACAATGAGAGGAAGTGCGTGTTAGAACCCGTCTATGCATTGTATGAACACCCAAAATACCTGCAAGAACACCCTATACTCGAGAGTCTCTGATTTGTAACACCACTCCACAACCATCCCAGGGTGAGTATCCCTCAGTGCCTGCATAATTTAAGGCAATCGTTCATAAGAAGATTCCTCGTTGCTATAAATGTCTGCTATCGCGACTTGCTTACCATACCAAGCTTTCAAATATGATATGTTATGGTGGAATCTCCCACGCACCATCTATAATAACTGCCACTTTCAATGTGGAATCAAATTTGACACAATTCTTGATGAAGTTTCCTATTAGTGAAGCACTCAAATGTCAAACTCTACGATTTTGACTGCCACTAACATAGGAAAAAACATGTGTACCTTTATAAGTTGATATTGCCCAAAATGAAAGTGACCTACTTTTCTGCCTAGCATGTAGTCTCCACCCATACTTATTAGAACAAACGAGCTCCAACACACTTGTGTTTGATGTTCAACACCTGTACGATGTATTTAACCTAAGGTTATACATCTTCACAACTTCAATAAGATCTCTCTTAGTAAGGAACTCCATCCCCTTCATGAATTCTCCATCAACAATGCATTCTAGGCCACCCATCATCCAACCGTCACCCTTTTCATATTGTAACATTTCTTTGTTATAGGGAATAGTTAATTCTACTTCAAGTGGGTTGGCTGAACTATTTTCAACTTCTATCTCTAGGTTCAAGGGCTCATCATCCTCTTCCTCTTCTACCTTACCTTCCTCCTCCTCTTCTTCCTCTTCCGCCTCCTTGTCCACTTCCTTTTCCTCTACCCCCTCCTCATCTTGTCCAAGAAATAAAGTAGAAGTAGACTAAAGCAAGAAATAAAAGAAACGTAATTGAAAGGGTCCTTGGTGAATACCGTTGAAGAAAATTCATTTGCTTAAGCCTTGACTAAGTGTTGTTAGAAGGAGTAATAATTCCTTGCTTGATAAGGAAAAGTATGCCTTGAATGCACCTTGCTAAGGACTGAAGGGTGTTTAAGAGTATTTGTTGTGTTTAAGAGATTATTTAGGCGGAGTAAGAGTACTTAGAATGTGTGAATTTTTGGACCTTTTGCTCATAAAATTTCAGAGTATATATAAGCAAAAAATATGTGGGCATTCGAGCATTTCACACTATGTTCAAGCATCATACGCTAGGTGTGGATGTCAAACGCTTATGCTTGACGTCAGATGCACAAAAGAGCATCTTTTTCTCGGCTGAAGAGGGGAGTGCAAGGAATCAAGAGCACTTTAGAGGAGCTCTTAATTGTTGTGCATCAAAAGCATTAAGTAAGCATCAAACGCTCGAAGTAGGAGAAAATTTGCATGCACTTATTACTAGGCATTTGGCGCACAAAGGCTAAGCATTGGACACCACAAGAATTTGTCAAACACTTAATCCTTGTGTGTTGGACGCATACTATGTGCTTTGGATACTTGGTGTCCATTCGTTTGACGCCCTAGCTTGTAGTGTTTAATGTTTACCTTGCGTGTTAGTGCTCCGAGCATTTTTTGTTTTGCACGGATTAGGGGTTTGCTTAATGCGAAAGGATTGATTTTTTGATTTTTTGATTTTGTGTTTGGGACAATATAAGTGTTTTAGGCTCGATTTGTGTTTAGGGCCTTTTTAGAATTTGGTTTTGAGGTAGCTTTGAATTTCTGCACACACAATCTTGACCCAAGCTAGGTCCACCCGTAAGGGTTCGTTCTTTGGACTGCTATACTTACAAGAGGTTTAAGAACTTATTACCAATTCGCTTCTTTGAAAGTTTGCACTATCTTTCCCCCTTTTAGCATCAACAATAACACAATACATATACAACAAACCTTTCATAGTATCTCATTAAGGAACGAGATCAACTAGAGTGCAATGCTTGGTAAAGTTCCAAATATAGTAGAGTTCCAAACAAGGCTATTTGAAATGCACAAACGACAAAATAAGTATCATTCTAGATTCAAGCATATTTAGGCACAAAAAGACTAGAATTCATCCATAGACTAAAATAAGAAAAAATAAAAAGAAAATGTTCCAAACAATCATAAAAAATAACACAAACATAGAGCGGAAAGGTAAGGGTAATAGGAGCATGTCTATGTGGTTAGCACACGAGTACTAGTAACAAGTGTTCTGGACCTAGAAGAAATAGAAGGTTTACTTTCAGTCATCCGGGCACTTGTACTTTCCTAGCCATTTGGAACTCGGTCCACGCCTAGCATCTCCATATCCTCATCAACATGCGTCACCCCTATTTCTTCTTTCTCCTATTCTTCTCATTCATAAATATAGAAGTACTTGTAATTCTAAAACTTTGCATTTATCACCACTGTCTTTTTCTCAACTTTCCTCTTCTTCCTTTCCTTCTCCCTTTTTTTTTTTATATTTTTTAACTTCATTCCCCTTTTCATTTGAAAATGCACAAGTCTCCCTTTTTACTAATTTAAGCTGTGAATTTGACATGGAAGATTCTTTGGTGAAATTGCCATAAAATAAACTTTCAAATATAGACCGTCATCATTTCCACTACATACCTCACAATTATTTCAATCACCACATCTTCAATTCTAATAGTGCATATTAGATAAAGACTATACCATATGTAGGAACTTCAAACTTCTTTAACAAAGTATTTTCATCGTTTCTAAACAAACTTTTTCCTTTCTTTAGCAAATTCCATGCAATTACTTATCAAATTTTTCTTAGACGAATATAACTTGGGCATCGCTCTTACATCCACTAGTAATGTATTATTAAGCATTCATACGAAAGTTTGACACTCTCCGCAACGTTATGTAAATATTCAATGCAAGTCAAACTTTCAAAATAAAAAATAGAATTAATAAATCTCAAACATGTGTCCTTTTAATTAAAAAGTAAGAATTTTATTATCAATCCATTATTATATTATTGATTAGTATTTCAAAAGAAAGATAGAAAAAAGTTCTTATAAAGGTATTTAAGTTTACTTCTTAGTCAGAATTATACTCCATGCAAATTTATCACGTCAATTTTTCTTCATTGATAAAATATTACAACAATTAGAACTAATGTATCGCCGAAGTCACTCACTAATTAGATTAAGTACAAAACAAATTACTCTCTTCATCATTATTAATTTTTACACTTGACAATGTATATAATTATAGGAAACAAGTTGTAAAGGAGAAAGGTTTTGTTCTTTTCAAACTTATTTAAATTAATTTCAGCAAGATATTTAGTTAAGTTCTACATTCATAAAAAATAAGTTAGGTTCAACAAAAAATAACACAAAAATAACATAGTTATGTTCAATAAAAGAGGTATCTAGAAAAAATAATAAGTTCAACAAAAATTAGTTATATTCAACAAAAATTAGTTATATTTAACAACAAAAAATAAGTTAAATTTAGTACAACTTGAATACATTTTGGGAAAAGTAAGTTTAATTTTACAAAAACAAATTGAAAAGAACAAAGCCTAAATTTTTTTTTTCTTTTAGTTGAAAAAATAGATGACAGCTAGTGAGAGAGTAGCGTGTTGAATGAAAAAGTGGGTTACAACTTTTCAATATTAGAAAGAGATAAAATATAAAGGGGTCATTTATCAAATCAGAGTTGTAATTACTAATTGAAAAAACCTCTTGAAAAATACTAATTTGGAATAAATAGTAAAAGAAAAGCGTAAAAATTAGACAAGGCAGTAGAATTTATCAACTTGATTTCGGCATTACTATGGGAAAACCTTCAAATGAAGAGTACAAAAAGTTGAGGTTTTGTACCTATATTCCATAGAAAAAATATTCTCAGATATGGTAAGGTAGATAATTTACTCAAGAACAAAAAGTTAAAAGAAATAAAGTAGGCAGAAAAGGATCCATTAAAAATTAATTTGCCGGCCTCATACATGTTAAATTTAGCAACTGCAATGCAGGAAGGCAAAATCTCCAGCACACGTCAGACTTGGACAGCAAATTGCTTCAGGCAGAAATCTACGCAGCGTCCAATGACATTCTGAAAAAACAATGATCCTATAGCACCAAATTATCAACAAAATGCTAAGGACTTCGCCAGTATGTGCAAAAACATCCTACGGGAAGGCCGTTAGTTTTAAATCTTTGATACGACTCTTCAAAATTCATGGCACATTATGTATCCAAAACATCACATGCTCTCAGTTGCATCACTTTCCTAGCACCTCCAAATAGCAAGTTCAGTGCAGCACCATCATGTTGAATACGTTAAGACGCAATTCAGTTGTATGTGGCCAGAAGCCATCACTCATTACGGATGGAGTGATATTTTTCAGAGAGTATAGCAGATTTAGCAATTTCATTCATGAGGTTCTTGAACCTGATGCTGCAATCTCCACCACTGCAACAAAGGAGAATCAAAATAACAAATTTTCACTATGCTTATAGAGCCGTTTATTTTCTTTAGCAGCCTCACAATATAGCAGTTAAATGATGGTTACGCCCAAAATTATTGTACACAAAGATACAGTTATAAATCAATTCGATCTGGTGACTAATAATTATACAGAAAATGTGCCGAAGCAAGAAATCATCATACTCGGTTGATAGTTCCCTACTTCCCTTTGAATTCATATCAGCTATAGATGGGGACCTCAGGAACCCATATAACTTAATGTATTTTATGATAGTAGAAGAATCTGAACACTAGAGCACATCAACTATAGTGGGGCACCCCTAGAGCCAATATAACTTAATTTATTATTTAATATCAGAAGAATCAATAACACTAAAGTTCTAATTCGGATAATATTTTGACTATAAAAACTATACCATCTTTAAAAAACCAGTCAGATTTAGACTCATTCTAATAATATTTAATTCTAAATGACAAACAAAATTAAATATGCATGCCTCATTTAGAGCCTTATTTATAGAATCTCAGCTCTTGTAGAACACACCATACTATTTAAAGCCCTGGAGATAGCTGAGAAGCTAGAAAGCAACACATGTAGACATGTAATCAGAAACTGGAATCATGGGGCATGAATTTTCAAAGTACAACATATCTTACAAAATCAGAGTTTGTGCTCTAATTGACAAAAGGAATGTCAATGCATATAAAATAGAGGACAAGAAAAACTATCATCCCATGCGGATCAACATAAATCAGTCAAAAACTTTGAGAAAGATAAAACTTGTGAGTATTTCCGAGTTGCGATTAGGTATTTACATACGGAACTAACTTTGCATACTACTATTCAACGATGCATTAACATAATCTTCCACAGAACAAACCAAAGAACCAAAACACAGTGGTCCACTCTTAAAAATTGAATTTAGAGTAAATAAACGGTTAGACACATACCTAATGCGATTCAAAGATGCAATTGCTCTAAGAGCACTTCTAATCATGTCCTCATTACGATCTACTTCTTGTTTGACAGCATCTTGTTTTGGCTTGAAATTAATAGTCTTCTGAAGAGGATCTAACAGGGAATCCAAGACTGGTAATTCGAAAAACAGAAAAAAGCAAACATCATAAGCATTCTAGCATCAACAAAATAAGAAAAATACTACTAATTTTATCCCAAGTCAAATGTAGGAGTATGAAAATGCTTGCAAGGAAAAACATAGATCTATCATATTTTTACTATGAAATAAGCATGTGAAATAGCAAAAGACTGACGGCCCGTTTGATGATTTGTCATGAATAGTAGGTAATAAATTTGTGTAATAATAAGGAAAGTCCGTCTTTTCCTTAAAATTTCCAAAACTCACCTTTTCAATGGTAATGGACGATTCTAAAGATTCAAATAGAAAAGAAGTTATTTAGTACTAAGGATATTGACATAAAATTATTTTCACAAAAATTACAAATGAAACCATAACCACCAGTTATTACCTTAAACAGGCTGTGAATATCTTGATAAATTGGCCGGAAAACTGGAACATTTGTGGACATTTCAAACTGGAATACCCTTGCACACAATATGAGAGGATGTTTGGTTCACATAGAAAAGGTATGAGGTATGAGTTTTGAATGGTTTAAATAACCTTGAGTTTGATGGAGAAATTTCATTTTCTAAACCTATAACTCAACCACAAGGTATGGGGCTTAGAAAACCTTGGAGGAGGTATATATGGTTCAATTATCCTTCAACCATAAAAAATAAAAGAAAAAAACACTCATTCTGACACAGCCAAACACATGGTATTGAGAATAAAGTTCTAACCCCATACAACATTCGTTTAATTCCTCATACCAATTTCATACAAACTTTCGAAGTAAACACGCCCCTAAGATGGAGGGAATATAAAGCAATTTCCATTCAAGATTTGTGGACTCTAACCTGCCAATACAGCAGATGGGCACTTGTCTGCCAGTTTAGAAAGGATGAGGTGGCATGGCATTTTAACATCATAGTGATCTGGAAAAAGAAAATGAAAATATTCAGCGAAGGTTATAGAAATTCAAGTACAGATTTATGGATAAATCAATAGGAGAAATTAAGAACACATTATGTGTTATATGCTGATTGACTGATTAAGCTTTGAGGGGAAATTTGCATGCATTCTTTGATTTCAGGATAAAATCTCCATAATTTGCAGCTACTTACCATCCAGACCAGATTTTAGGTATGGGATAATAAAGGATGCTGGATTAACTTGATCAAGGCAATGGTCCAACAAAGTGTCAACACATTCAAACGCTGCTTTTCTGAGTTCAAGACCATCATCTACAACATGCTTAAATGGACCCAGATCAACTGTTCGTATCAACTCTTGCTGCATTCACAAGGTGGAAGGATTGGCGCAAAGAGTGAAAACCGAAACAGCAGTGCATCAAAAAGAAATACTACAACAATTTAAGTAGAATATACAACCTCTATTCTGTTGAGTTTGTTACAGTTCAATATTTGCACAAAAAGAAAAGGTAAAAAAGAGTATAGCATATGGCCCATAAACTAAATTTGCTTGGAAAGGAAGTGTTGAAAGTAGGTTTACGAAAAAAAAGTAGAAAACAGAGTGCTGCATGTGGGGTAGAGAAGGGTAAAACTGTAGTACATCATCATCATAAAGGGATGGGTGAAGAGGTACTAACGGAAAAGAACAGACAACAATAGAAAGTAAAATCAACTTAAAAGGAAAGGAGGTAGCACTACACAAGAAAACCAAGATATTAACTCATATTGTCAAAGGACATATTGCCTCTGTTTTCCTAATTTCTACCTACTTTCTGTTTTCATCCATTCTTCTACATTCAACCTATTTTTACTTTGTTCCTCTTATGGCTATCTTATATCAATTTTTTATCAACATATTCCCTTACTCTCTCCTAAAAGTATACACACTCTCACGTGCAGGGAAGTAAATGGGTAGAACTCAGAAAATGGAGGTAGTATTAAGAAGTCCAGGCTATCAGGATTCTCCATAAACAAAATGTCTATCCCAGCTAACATTGGATAAGACATAACATTAGAGCATGAGAAGGGTCTAAATTCTTACATCATCAGGACAACTAGGAAGAGAGAATGTGCAACATATGAGATACAGAACTATTGACCTTTCGGAGTAAGTAATTATTGCGAATATTAGACTGATAGGTTGGAAAGGGCAGTTAACTAAGAAAACCTCAATATTATGATTAAGTGGCACAAGGGATAATCATATGGATTACTACTGAGTCAAGGAAAAGGTAAAATAGAGAGTATCTCTCCAAGCACTGTTATAGAAGACTAGAAGTGGATATCTGAATTGATACAGTTCCAGAGATTCAGACTCCCTACTTCAATAACTGCTAACTTATCTCATAGCTACCTTTCTATTCCCTTCCAGTGATCATGTAAAGACTAAGGTTATTTACAAAAATCAAGTATAAGAGAAGACTTAAGTAGGAAAGCAATCAAAGCATCTTTTCCTCAATAAATCCCTTGTTTTTACAACCTTTCCACATTACAAGGTTCCCTATTTTGAGTGGCTGGTGTGCTGGAAACTTCCAACTACAAATCTAAAGAAAATGTAATTCATGCAACAATTTTTTTCTAATTTTAAAGCCCCCTAATCTCCTCTATACATAACATCCTGACTTCCTTCCCCTTTACCAACTCCAACAAACTCTCTGCTCTATTCCCTGAGCTTACTGTAGTAGACTAATACCACAAATGCCCTACCCCTGGGATTACAAGGTTTGCCAGAGCATGGTATGGATGAAACTTCTTAAATAATTGGTGATATTGCTGGTTTTTAAGGCAAATAGTTCATTGCAATATGAAATTCTTCAGAACAAATTGAAGTCATACAAATTCCATGTAGGATCTTTTCTTGTGGAAGCTAATTCCGAAGGCTATTGAACTAAAGAAAAATTGGCTAAGTTTGACAGCATTAATCATTCTTGAGCCTTTGTACTACAAGCTACATGTAAATCAAGAAAAAATGGATCATGTCTTTTCTGAAAGTCAGTGTACTATTGCTATATGGTATTCACAGTTGCAGAGATAGCAGTTCACTTTTGTGGACATCTGTTCGTAAATGGAAGTTACAAGAGGCAGATATTGCAGGGAAAAGTTATCGCATTCCAAAAGGAATACAGTATTACACCAAAGATATATGTTTATTGCAGATTCAAATGTGAGATTTACTGTTAGCAACTATTGGTTATGCAGAAACACAGCAATTTATAATGACATTCCCAGTTCATTTCCATATGACCTTGAAGCAACACTTCCTAAAGAAAGATTATAGAGAGCGCTTGCAAGGGCTTACAAGTTACTTTACGATACAGATTTCCTATTGAACTAGGTAATTCTACATTTTTACATCATTAAAACATGAACCAGCATAGCAAACTTAGGTGAGTCTCGTGCGCAACATACTCTGTTAGTCCCTTAGCTTTAAAAGGCTTGAGAGCACTAAGGAGCAAAAGGTCCCTTGAGCCTAGGCACAGGGCAGCAAGCCTTTGGGATGTGAGGTGCACCAAAAGTGCCAAAGAAGAAGGGCAGAATATAAAAGAACAACAACAATTAATGAAAAAGAGAACAAAAAAAGAATTAAGAACAAAAAAATATATAGATTAAATAACAGAACTAAGAAACAAGAGAACAGAAGAAAATTGAAAAAGAATATATAGAAGAATAGAAGAAAATAATTAGAAAATTAAGAAAAACTAAGAAAAATAAAACTGAAAAGATTAAGAAGAGGAAGAGAAGAAAAATACAAAAACGACAAGAAAACTGAATAAAGAAAAAGTATAACCTATCTTAAACTGATCTCCAGTCATCCGGGATCTAGGTCAGGCAGTCAGCTCCGACATCCAGCAATTGGGCAGCAATTTGCAGGCAGCAGCCTCAGGTGGCTGGGTCTTCTAAGAGAGCAGCTAGGGTTGCCCACATTTTTCTCATTGATTGATGAAAAATTGAAACCTTTTCTCTCTCCTAATTACTCATTTGACTGACTTTGACCAGTCTTCATACTTTTCAATGATCATAATTGTCCCATATGGCATTTTTTTTTTATTTAAAAACACTATTCACCTACCAAAAACAAAAACAGGACACTTTCAACTAAAAAGCAGCGCTTTTATGCTCCTTACCCCCAAGGGGATAGAGGTGTATGCCTTTTCACACCTTATGAATTTCGTCTCACTTTCTCCAACTGATATGTCGGGCTGCGGCTCAGATCATCTGGCACTTTGGAAGTGCTTTTTAAAACTGGGGTTAGCCCTAAACCATTCAAATTCTTCATCTAAGGGGAAAAAGAAAATGAATTCTTCCTGAATAGATACCAGCTACTAGTAGGAGAGAAAGGTGATTCAGTTCTTCCTAATCTGATGTATGGAGAGGAAGTTTTCAATTGAATCAGCAAAAGATGACTTTGAGCATGTCTAAGAAATCCATCAGGTTCCTTAGCTTGAACTTGGGAATTAATATTTTGACTTTTCTGAGATAAAAAAAAATATTCCTATTTCAAAAATAAGAGAAAAAAGTAGTCCCTTTTCCCAGAAATGCCGAAAATGTTTAGGAAAGTTGCACAAACATTCCAGATAATACTTCAGAACTCATAGTACCTTAACCACAGTCTGATCATAAAGTAGAGGAAGCAGTTCCAGCAAAAGCCCCTTGATGAGATTTGGTTTATTATGCGCAGCAGTACTCAGAGCCAAAACGGCTGCACGTCTTACATGCTGCATTAAAAGAGAAATGAATTGACAGTAAAGAAAATCAGATCTCAGAAAAACAATGCAGAAAAAAGTACAAGGATGTTTATGACTTTTAGAAACATTAGATCTGACAGTAATCTGATTGGAGATTCAATCATTGCAGAGAATCAATCAATTAAATCCTAATACTTGTGATTGCAATGATGTAGTTTAAGCAGATCAATATCTAGTTGATGAGTGTAAGAAAGGTAAACCAATATCAAGAACTCTACTGTTGCAATGTCCTCTTGGTAATAGGACACAAGAACAGTCTTATATTCTCAAATGTTCTTATCAGGAAAGGCCTTGCTTCATATAAAACTTCGCATCATGGTGCCTCATTAGGCTGAGGACTTTGCGTACTGTGTTCTGTTATATCTTAACATGAAAAAAATAGTCGTATGACAAACATAGAGCATGTCAAGACTAGACAACCTTTGATGGTGGACTAAAGACTTCCAATTACTAAAAATTTCTTATGATAGTAACTCAAATAAGGTACAATGTGAAACATGGGGTAAAGAATTACTAACACAAACATTTTCACTTACCATCTATAATAATCACCGAGTGTAATACACCAGTAGTGTGTTCATTACTTTTTCTGTCCCAAAATACTCTCAAGTCTCAACACCTATCATGGCACACAGTTTTAGGAGATTGACTTGATCTGGTTATCAAATGTTGTTTTGTTGAAAAGTTAGATGTGATGGGAGATAGTGAGGTATTTTTTATATAATAGAAGACAGTGAGGCACCAAACATAACAGTAATGGGTAAAGGGGTGTTAACCTTAGTGAGGTCAAGGAAAGTGTAAAGAGTATTTTGAAACAATGACTTTTCACTAACTCTCCATTTATGTAGCTTATTTAAAGCATTGATTTATGTGCTGGCAATCTGATACTTTTCACCTTTCATTTTCTCCTATCTGCCCAGCATTACATCATGACTGGTTAGGAGACCACACATCACGAGAAATGACTTCTAGTTTAAGCTATATCTAGTAAAAATAGTGGCGGATCTAGTGATTCTCAATACACAGTTGGACCATCAAAATCCATGATAAAGCAGAAAAACACAGCTTGCTAATGCATTTCATGAAGCATTTTGAATCCATCAAATTATCAACAAGGAACAGAAAGTACCAAAGAATTACCCGATCCTGGTCCTTAATTAGCATAAGAAATGATGATATATCAGGATGCAGTATCTCATCTATTTTTTCAGGCCTCTCCACCAGAGAATACTTGATGGCAATGATGGAAGTGGCCCTAGTGAATCCAGCTGGACTTGTAGTTCGCATCTATGCATTTGCAAACATAGGAAGAAAAACTCAGTATGACTACAATAAATAATAAAATCCATAGTACCAGTCATAGAAAGAGAACGTGTAAGGAAATTTTGTGCACAGATACCTTTAATGCAGGGATAAGTTTGGTGGGCTCAATAAGAGCAATCTTACCAAGACATTCAGCAACTACATTGCGTACTCCCTCTTCCTCACTTTCACAGTGATTAAACAACAAGTTCAGAATTTTGTCAACGCTCGAGGCCTGGAACTCAGCTTTATCCGTTGATTGTCTAACAATAACCTGCAAAGTAATGATGAATAAATTAGCGCACTCAATAGAACACTAGGAAGACAAGAAATCAAGAATATACCTCTTTCAAGGAATGAAGCAACAGATACTGCTTTTTTTGCTGATGATCAATCTGGTCCAGAATAAAAGGCAAATACTTTGACAGATTCCCAACAGCAATGTTTCCAAGGGCATAGGAGGCAGCAGATTTAATCTCCTCAAAAGGTGATTGGAATGATTCAATAACAATATTCTCAATATGAGCATGTGAGCTCAGATCTTTTCTTCTCCCAATCTCTCCCAAACAGAGCAAGGCTAGGTGTTGCTTTGCCTGGGATTTAAAATCATAATTGTTAGAAGAGAAATTAATGCAGGAAAAGACAAGCAAAGTTTTGACATCAAAGTTAAATTACATATTTTGGACATAAGGCAACTGTTTTGAATCCCCACCAGTGGCACAAATTCAGAAAACAAGAAATAGAGACAAACATCGAAGACAGTAGCACAAATTGTCAATGCCAAACAACGTTGACAAGGGACATCAATCAATAACACTCCACGTCAGAAATGAATATTAAATGAGCATGAATCCAAGAGTCAGACATGGGAATCAAAAATCAAGGAAGCAGAGAAACATAAAAGTTTTCATATTCGAATATTGGACAGGATGACCCAAAAACTTGGAAAATTATAAGTATTAGTTAAAGAGAATCCTAAAACTACATCCAGAGTAAAGTTCATTTGATTTCATATTTTCAGTAAAAGTTAACTTCTCAATTTTTTTTCAATTAGGTTTTATTACTAAAAATTAACAAATACTAGTCAAGAGTAATGATGTATTTCATATATGAAAGGTGCGGGGCAAGGAGGAAATATGACTTGTTCGCTGCCCCACAACTTTTAATAATTCATTTCTCCATTAGCATATGACATACAAAGAATACAAAGGAATAATATCTGCCATCTTAGTACCTATTTTTCCACTGCTACAATATCTTCCATATGATCAATGATAATCTCTCTTAGTCCAAACAAGCCAGCAGCATCAACTTATCAGTTATCACAGCACCATAGAAAGATAGCAAGGGTCACCTCTCAACACTCAGTGGTGACCTATAGCTTAAGTTTTCTTTCACCAATCTCTTATCTAAAGCTTTGATTTTCAGGTCTAGAATTTTGAAATTCCAGATTTGAATAAGTGATGTTTTGGACTCAGTGTACGAATATGGAATCTATTTCCTCTCTGACAAGTCTGACGCTCTGACCTATATCCAGTGTCTAGACAGTCTATTCCAGTAACAACTGTGTCATGGATAAAAAAAATTGGGCAAGGGAGCTTCAAAAAGTAGAATGAGGTGGAAGATCTGCAGAAAAAGTCAAAATAAAGAAGGATCTTCCCTGTACATGTTCAAACAGAGAAAACAAGACATATAATGAAATTAGTGTTTGACGATCTCAAGAAACTTGGGATATAGTTTGGATCTGGGGGATAAAGTATGCCCTGTTCTGATAATTGGTCAATATGCTCATTGACAAAATTAAGAATATATGACACATCAGACTGACAAAGAACCCTAAAAGTAGAACGGTCAAGAATCTGCAATGATCTATAACTTATTCAACATTCAACTTCTCATAAACAATTGGCAACCCTGATCCTAGTTTGGAAGGATGATGGTGTCATCACATTTGAACTTATTGGGAGCAAGATACCATAAGACAGTGGCATGAGTTAACAGAAGAATCATTCCAGTCATATCACTTCAGGAACATAGTAAAAGAAAAATCTCACAACAATCATGGATTTGAGCTTACTGAATTGATTGTGCTGTCGCCCTTGAGAATATCCGTCAACATATCTACTGTAGATGAGCATTTGTCATCACCCGCCGCAAGGCAAAGAACAGCAACACACTGAGCAATCGAAAACATTGCTTGTTTAGCAACACTGCCAGACTGAGGAGATGGCTTAGCACTAGAAAGCATAGAGCCCAGCAAAGTTTCAAAACTTGTATTTGCTGAATAGACCAAGCCAGCAAAAAAATTCTGCAATGCCTGCAGTATTCAAGAAAACTTTTTTAGTTAGCAAGAAGATAGCAAGAAAAAGTATCATCCACTGACCAAATAATACCGTAAGCGCTTGGCCCTGGAGCAAGGAGCTCCTGACTAACGTTAATGCTTGAGGAAGTACTTTGTCTCTCACAGTCAAGCCAACATTCGGGCATGACCTTCTGTCGATCATTAATGTGCAGCACAGCTCCAGAGCAAGAGCAGTCATATGCAAATCAGAGTCACTGTGTATACAAGAAAATATGTGAAAATTATATTAACTTTACCAGAAAAGTATGAATACAATTATCCAAAGATAAGTGAAAGAAGCACCTAATGAGAGTTGATAATTCTACAATGATGACTTCATAAGCTGATGAAGTTATTTTGTCACCATATGCAACAATTAGAGAATTCAGCGTCCCCAAAGTTGCCTGCCTGAGTGCTCTATTGGCCTATTTCCAAATCCCAATAGCAACAAATCAGTACATAATTATGCCATTGTGAGATTTAAGAATGTGGCAGATAAGAATTTGAGGATTCCAGAAAATAAAGATCTTTCAGAAAGGCACATTTAAAGGGGTCACCATACCTTGCGTAGAAATGCTGTTAACTCAACAATAACATTATCCAGGACACATGACAGATCGATACAAAGTTGAGAAGCAGCAATGACAGCAAAGGCCTGCTTGGAACATATCAAAACATCATTAACTAATAAGTACTAATTAATGACACAGCTACAACAAGGAGTAAACTCTTTCTGAATGGAGCACATGGCAAACATTGCATCTAACAAGCTTGATACCAGGTGGCGTAGTAGGATATTCCATTTAATTTATGCAAGCCTAAAGGCAAATAAAAATAATCACAAGTTTCTCTGTAGAAACACGAGGTACCTAAGACTTTTACTAATGCAACACCTACAGCTGCTTTCACAGCTTTCCAAATGAAAGCCCTGTTCTTCACCTTGAAACAAAAATATTGAGTAAAAATAAGTTTAGCTCATAAAAGGAAGTTTGTTTAGTAAAAGTAAGTTTTAATCAGTGAAAATCAGTAAATTAGAACAAATACAATAAAAATCGGTAAAAAAGTTTAAGACTAGTAATTTAAGTTCAGCAAAAATGACTTTAATTTTTAAGTTCAGTAAAACTAATTCAAATTCAGTAAAAAGAATTTAAGTTCAGCAAAAAAGAATTAATGTTCAGTAAATATCAGGTGAAGAGAACAAGGCCAGAGTCATATATCAACAATCACAAAGTCGTAGACACTAGCAATCTTCCTGGCCATAAGCAATAAAAGGCCAAAAATTAATGTTGAAGAACAATCTTGCAAAAAAGGGGAAAAAAAAACCAATTAACTTTGAAGGAGCATCATCCATCTAAGAGCCAGTTGAAATCTAAAACCCTGTCTAATATCAGTCTTGTCCATAAATAGCTTGCTTGCATCCGTATTTATTACTTGCACACTACAGCAATATCAAGTGAGAACTTACAGATGAGACTTAGAGTGTTCAAAGTCAATAGGAAAACAGTACTTATAACTGATATATCCAACTGAACATTTCTGCAAGACTCGAACACAAAGATAAAGACTCCAAGGCTAAAGAATGATTAATTACAATGTTACAATAGTTCCAAAGCTAATCATGACAAGTCTCAACTATTCCACTATATATAAAAAAAAGGGGTGACCATGTGAGTCATCAAAAAAAGAGAAAAGAAAAGGATGATTTGCTCCAGTGAATAGCAGAAAATATCTGATGACTAAACCCTGTTCTCTTGACCTCACCAAAATAATACAGAGTATTCAGTAAAAACAAGCTCAATAAAAACAATTTAACTTCAGTTAAAATTTAATAAGTTCAACAAAAATAAGTACATTTCAGTAAAAATAAGTTTTTAACAGTAAGAATCAGTAACTTCAAAGAAAAACACAATAGATGATCATTTTAAATCAGTAAAAAATAATTCAGCCCAAATAATTTTGAAGTTCAGTAAATATCAAGTGAAGAGAACTCCTTAAGCCTCTCTAAGCAAGCTCCACACATCAATATTTTAAATATCTTAGGCCTTTCTTTTACATAATATGACCAAAAGTTCAAATCATAATTCAAAAGTTAAAATCTAAAGAGACTTATCCTACAAAATCTATGAAGAAAAGGCCGAAATTGACACATTGATTGTAAGTGTAAAGACTCTAAAGACTATGAACACAATCTAAAGACTCTTATCCTACAAGATTCGATTCATTCAGTGTAAGTGACGGCAGGAAGAAAGGATTAAGGATTTACCCAAGTGACGGACCTGAATATATTTCTCCAAACAACACTATCTCTTTCATCCACAACCGTTCTGCCAGCTAAGATCTACAACTTTGATGATTCCTACCAACAGAGGTGGCTAACAAAGTTGACACAAAATGTAAACCAATTATAGCTATAGACATCAGCCAATAATTGCGAAGTTCTCAAACTAACTGGAACTCTCCTGAATTTATCATCAACATATAACACACCATCAAGCAAACTAGAACTCTCTCCAAAATTCATCATCAACATAGAGACACCAGAATGCTGACATGAAACAATTTCACAATATACTTCTCAATACAAGTTATATTCTGAAACCTAGTTAACTATCTCCCGATCATTCAAACATTAAATATAAGATAGCAAGGGGCTCTTTATCCTAATCCCACAAGTAAATCAGAAATCAAGAAAAAGCCAGTTCAAAAATCTGAATCAGACTCAGATGTCAGTTCTAAAGAAAATGCATAGAATATCAACTTAGTAAATATCAGAATGACTTGTATTAATCCTCTAATACATCATTGACAATGAATAAGATATCAGATTATATGAACACCAGAACCATGTCCACCAAAGCCTCATATTCTACAGGTGGTTGCTCCTGTCCAAAAATCAACGTGTGCAATATCCTAGGGTTTCTCAAATCTAAACATAAATTCAGCCTCTGGATCTGAAAAAGTAGGCCCCACCAACTGGTGACAAAAACTTCCTTTTCACAGTTGAATAACCGTAAGTACTATAACAATGTACATGGACATATAAAATGAGGGCAAATTCAGAAAAAAATCAAACCTTACTGAAGGGAAGCTCCCTTTCCCAGAAAAGGCCGTCTAACAAGACCTATTACACATTTTGACTTCACAAGCTAGATTCACATAAAATATACCCACCCAACCCCAAAACAGAAGATAACCAGAAGGAAAAAGAGACAAAATGCAAAAGAATTGTTCAACAGCCAAAATAAAGACAGATCAAACATAATTGCACCCTATGAAAATATAACACATGCACAATGCTTCACTTTCTCCTTTGTTTAAGTTTCCAGTTAAAAGAGCACAGAAACACAGATAACGACCTCCCATGTATCCTACCTCCAGCCCCAACTTACCTTAAACACTATAAACACCATTTGTGCAAATAGTTCTCCTATGGTCATTCATTCGTACATAACTAAGCAACAGTACATGTCTTAATTTATAAGCAGAAAACCAACCTTGACTGCAGTAAGCCTGGTTATCTCATTTCCCATACGATCAACAAGCACAGGAAGACATGCTGGTAATTCCGCGGTAAGACAGTCACCAAATGTTGAAATAACAAGACCCATGCAGGTGATAGCACACTCCTTAACCTCCTGATCTTGATCTTGATTTGTCAAGCGTGTCATGATAGCATAGTAAATAGGATGAACAAATGGCTTAAAGCCAAAACCAGAAACCTAGACAAACAGGGGTATTTAAATGAAGTATTATTGATACATCAGTATGCTGTCATGATAACATTGACTGTGATTGACATGACCAAACCATCATACCTCAATACTTGGACGCAAAACTCGGACAAGTTCTCCACAAACTCTCAATGCCTCAGCTGTGACTTTATAATACCGCTCACCAACAGCAGATAGTACAGGACCAGAAAGAGCCTGTTCACAGATGTTGTAGATGGTGTTAGAAAATCACACAAAAAACTAATGAGTGAATGTAAACAAGAACATACATGAACAAGCTTAATTACCTTGATGAACAGTAGAAAGAAGCATCATGAGTTGAAACATTTAAAACTAAGAAGTATGCCAAGCATCAAATACACAAGAATGACCAGCCCTTTACTCAGACGTGCCCAAGGACAGGTGAGAGGTTCCTTTCACCATACTGCTAACAGTTTACCAGTACCATTGTTGAAGGCTTTTTCAACCATCTAGATACAGTACTTACGTTTACAACAGTTTACCAGCACCATTGTTGAAGGCTTTTTCAACCATCTAGATATAGTACTTACGTTTGCAAGAGAACATTCACTCTTACCCAACAATCTTGATGTACCAAGCATTTCTTATCCTCTTGCCACAGTAACATTCACTAGACATGAGATGGGGCAGATTTTTCCTAGTTCTACTAGTTTGGCTTTGATCAACACTCAGGAACAGTGGTCTAATTACAATCAATGCCGTCAGAAAGGGTAATTATATTAACTCATCAGCCTTTTTTAATACTGAAAGCATATCGACATACAAGCATTTCATGTCATAAATTCTCGACATATAGTCCATATATTTATACTTTTATAGTACTGCTCACTTAAAAAGTCACATATTATTCAAAGAAGATTGTTGACGGTCATTTTGGTCGATAACTTCTTTGTCAATTTTTTATTTTCCACAATTTTTTGTGGAATACTATTTCAATGGACTCGCAACCTAGGTGATTTTGAATTGCCCAAAGATGAAAATCATGAAATTGCATTCAAAGAATCGTAAAACTAGTGTACGCATATAAAATTTAAATCAATCAAATCCCATCAAATCACTTTTTAGGACAGCAAACTTGAAACATCCAAAACTCAAAAACAGACAGCATTGAAAAGGAGGAAGTACACTAGCATAGAGCTTGAAATTGGGAAGGAAAAACATGCAGTTGATTCATTATAAGCATCTAAAAAATGGAACCAATTGCACAGGTGTATCCACCTCATAAGAGATTGATAAACACCAAGAATATAAATCCAATAGAATCCTTAAAAGTTACAAGGTCCATAAAAGCTCAATCGAGAAGCACTTGTGTTATAGAATGGCCAAGGGGTCAATGGTTGCTAAGGGCCTCAAAAGGGCTAATGAGCTTAGTGAGGAGCATGGGAACCCTAATGGGTACCTTGGGTGCATTTCTTGGATCATTTCATGGGAAGGAAGAAGCCTAACGTAGAGGAAGAATCCTGAGAACCGGAGCTACCTAGAAGAGCATTGTGTTGGGATTTGTAGCGCAAGGGCATTAGTTGATCTACCTAAGGAGAATAAGAGTTTGATCTAAACTCAAATACTCTATAAGCATGCTAATTAGGGATTTGTTAACTATTCAAATTATGTTTCACGAGTGTTATTAGTTTATGTGTGTGTTTTGTTTTGCATGGATTCTTTTGTTTGCTTAGTTGGCATTAGTAATCTTGCGTGTCATGCCAACTAGATCCCAGTTGCTTATGCCTAAACTTTCCCTATTTCTTTAAGCGGGAAAGCTAGGGCACGAATTGAGAATTGGAGTTCGATAAAAATAATTACGTTCTTTGCTTCTTGGTTAGCACTTTGCTGTGTTGATCATTGATTGTCCATGCTATTCCAATCTAGGCAAGTTGGAGGGTGTTCTCGGAGACCTTTGTGAATTAGGTGGTTATTTATGCATCCTAATACATTAGGGGTGTCCAAAGATATCAATTACTTGTGGTTTGCTGTAAGGTAATTGAAATCTTTGATCTATCTTGATTCTTGATTCGTTTAGCAAGATTCTCTGATAGTTTAGTTAGATTCTTGTTTGTTTGTTGCTTCGTAAATTTGGAGATATAATTTGCATTTTGCCCTTATACTTGCTGAAAATTTTGTCAATACAAGAAAGGGATTGATTGATTAGAGTTTGGCATGGCATATTGTTAGGAATTGTGATGATTTGCATGAACTACTACTTGATTCTTTGAACCGTGGCTTTGTGATGTGGTTTCATCCCATTCATTTCATATATTGCCTTAGCTTGGGTTGTGAAAATAAGGAATTTGCCATTAGAAAGTTGCTGATATATTTGGTTGGGTGCATGTGTTTAGTGGTTATGTGCTGTGAATTGGAATCATTGCTAGGGTTCATATTTGATCCTTACAACCTAAATTGTATAAATACCCATTGGGAACATTTATACAACAACTTGCATGTGACAGTTGATGCCTTTTAAATCAAAATTTATTTTTCTTCCATGCCTATTCAAGAGAAAAATTGTGAGAAAAATACCAAAGAGAGGGCAAAAAAAATTCTAAGCACAGTCTCCTATAATCTCAAACATCATTCATTATGAATAACATATAATATGAATTCAACAAACTCAGCAACAGCAAGGCTTTCCTGAAATCTGAATAAGCGTTCATAAAAATCAATACACTGAATAAGATGAACATAGAAGATTGAAACCACTACCTTAATATGTGGATGGAAAACAACAGGTGAATGTGAAGCCAAAACTAATCTCGTAAAAACAAGTGCCTCGATTTTCAGATTTGATGTAGAAGAGTTGTCCTAACAGCATTAGTGTAAAAGAGATGAGAATCATGAAAGGAACAAAAAAAAGCTCAGAATGAAATGAACAAGGAACTTACCAGCAATGCCTTCTCTATTCCTGGAATTAGAGATCCTATTTGGTCAGTCAAGCAGTCGGGCAAGACAACGACGAGTTCTTTTAACACAGAAAACGCACCAACCTGCCAAGATCAAGAACAGGATTAAGGAAACCTGATTCCTTAAATAAAATATTCGAAGCATACACTTAAGAAGTGCATTAAGGAGAACAAAAAGCAATTCCAACCTTAGTTTTGATAGACTTTTCACGCAGCAGCCTATTTATAGATTTCACTAATTTTGGTACTTCTTGCTTTAGTAACCACCTTGGACTGTACAAATGACGAGAATTTACCATCAGTTAGCAACATGCAAAATAATCTGTCACCAATGCAGTGATCATAGCTTCTCATAATAGACATAAGAAACCCAATTCCTTTTATTACTACTAGAACATGATGATGCCCCTCCAATTGCTTACACAAGAAAGAGGGGAACTATGTTCAAGTTGCCAAGGGACATAGTAAAGTCAGAGCAAGTACACTCTAGGAGAGGCCAAAGCGAAGAGCTATTATTTAGCAGCCAACTAAACCAACCCAACATACTGCAACATAATATTCACATTGATAGTCCTCAAAGAATGAGAAATCATCCCCATATTCTTCTCAACAATTCATAGTCAACACCCAAGAGTCAAGACCTTCAATACTGATACAATTTCTAAATGCTTGAAGTCACTCTAGAAAAGTATTCTTACTAAAGAACCTAAACAGCCCAAAAAATAGAATATCAAAAGCTTCACCGTTGAACACAAACTGAATCTCATTTGTGCCCAAAAAAATGCATTATTCTCTGATATATATCAGAACTTGACTACAGGTTGTACCCGATACATCATCGCCATGAAACTAAGAGATTAAATACAAACATTCACGCTAAGTAGCCATAACGTCAAAAATTGGGTCGTACATTACAATCACATAAATATTTGATAAACAAGAATCTTTTATGTGAAAGCATCAAGCTCAAAAATCCAGAATTCTCAGCAAAACAACAGCAGTGCTCTGATCTAAAGCTAAACCAAAAAAGTTCATAAATATCTGAAATTTCAGCATAAGTTAGACAGCTTCAACTTTCAAATAATACAGGAACCAAAAAAACAGCAGAAGGTAGCTTACCTCATCTCATCTGTATCCATCTGCCCTCCAGTAACATTTCCAGTTTGCCTCAAAAGCTCAATGAATGTGTTAAATACATCCATCTTCAGCCACAAAAAATAATAAGAAAGAGAATGACTAAAAAATGCAGGCACACAAGAGGATGTAGCCAGTTTGCTTTACCTTAACATTTTCTTCTCTTTCTTTGAACCTGTCAATAAGCTTGGGACAAGCCTAGACAATGATAAACCCATTGTAAATCCTACATGAAATGAAAAAAGTAACAAGATTATTCCAGTGGCTCAAATTCCTTATAGTACCTCTTCATACAGGTTTGTGAGCATCTCAGGCCGGGATACAATTAATCCAGCTAAGCATTTTGCTGCAGCTCTTCTCACTTTCCAGCTAGCATCTTCATCATCCGTATATTCATTGGCACTTTCACTGCAAACGAGGATACATCGAGTTTTATAAAGATAGATAAGGATCCAAGTACGAATAATAATGTCAGAGCTACATCAGTTACAAGTGGCATACTCATCTTCATCTTCCTCATTATTTTCATCATCCGTATCTTCCTCCATGTTATCAGTGAAGTTTGGATCATAACTAAGAAAATCCAGAGTGAGGTGAAGAATTTCGTCACAATAGACAGAGATATCCCTTGGACATCTGAGTAGAAAACTCTCAAGAGCCTGAAAAAATGTGGAATATAGAGTTGTAAAATCGAAGAGGATTAGGGCAACAGCAATAGTAAAAAAAAATATAACCATCGGTAGAACGAGCTACAAGCCAGCAACTTGATACTAAATGGAAACCACAATTATGAAGATTTAACTTTATATTGCCTTTCGGGGCAATATTCTGGAGGCAACATTCTATGTAACAACTGGCAAATGAACAAAACTATATACCTGCAAACTATACTCCCGAAGTTCTTCATCACTCTCGGATGCACTTTTGCAGTAATAGATCAGCAGAGGAACGGTATCTTGGAGATGGGGACCAAAACGATATCCAACAGCACGACTATGTCATGATAAGTTTAAATTCATTAAATGAAGAAGTTCTACAATAAGATATCATAAGCAAGACCAGGAAGCATAATCGAATGATTTGACCAACACAAGAGGACACAAGGAAATTATAACAAGGATTTGATTCGTATCAAGAAAACTGCATGAAGATAATTAGGGTCCATTCTCTTCCACTTAATTTGAGTTATTTCCACCAAAAGAAAATAAGTTTAACAAAATAAGTTCAGACAAAATAAAATAAGTTCTAGTTCAGCAAAAACAAAATAAAATAAAATAAGTTCAGAAAAAATTTCTTACAAAATAAGTTCAGATTTCACACAATTTTAGATTATTTCAGATAATTTCAGAAATTTTCAGACAAATAAGTTCTTACAAAATAATATAAAATGAATTCAGACAAATAAGTTCTTAGAAAATAAAATAAAATAAATTCAGACAAAATAAGTTGAATACGGCAAAGCCTTAATAGCAACACCTATTGAATAGAATAGTATACTTCTCATGAATTCTAGATATAAATTCACAAGTCGATAGTCTACCTCCGAAATATCTATCACACGAGAATTGATTATTTTGAGGTCCCTTATCTGACAGAGGAAATGTTGAATTTATCCTAGTCCTTTTTCAACTATCAACATTGGTTTCGTTCCTTAATCAAAAATTTAGAAATCCTATACTAAAATTATTTTGAGAAAGGATTTTATAAATATAAATTTTCAACTTACACCTAGTAATAAGTATCCACAACCCAATTCAGCTCTGCTTTCTCAAGTTTACCATATAGAGGGCAGGCCATCCACCTTTAAGATGTATCTCTCATTTAATTTATTTCAACACGCGTATTTATTAAGGTATTGAATAATACTTGTAAAAAATTATATATCAAGTCCCAAGCCAATCACTGAGCATACTCTCCATAACATTTATTCGCTTTTCTTTGCATTTTATCCTCTACCACTACATGATTCAAAACAATAACATGTTGATCAGAGAAGAAACTTCCAACAAGGAAATATTCAGATAAATGACTGGTCAGTCACATAGAAGTCAAAACCCATAAACTTAGCCAAAGAGTTAATGATATCATCCCCCAATTCTAATTTTTCTTCCTTTGGCAAACAGGATTCTAAGGTCATTAACTAAATAGATAATTGTATCAGTGAAAAATTGCAATTTGGTGGACTCTTCTTTGTGGGAATTGAGGGATACAGAGAAAGAACAAGGGAAACCAAGAGCATGGAATACAAAACCACACAAGACATTATGCTGCTGAGCAATGCATATAAAAGCCAATTACAATAAGACAAATATGAACCTGAGAGCCCCAATCATTTGAATGTTTGTCCTTGTCATTTCAGGCTTAGTAGTTTTGCGTTTTAGAAGTCCAACAACATCGACTGTTGCTTTCGTCAACAAATCATCAGACAAGCTTGAAGCAAGCGATGCTGAAACAAACAAATGAAGAATATCATTCAGAAAACTTAACTCCAGGAGCCTCGTATCATGGCAAGACTTAAAAACCGAGATTTGAAATCATGAGGCAAAACTACACTCAAACATTACATTGTTTATACTAGATTACCTATGCAAGAAACTGTCTTCTTTCTAATAGTGGCGTGAGTGAAATTCAACTGAGATAGTAGTGCAAATAGAAGCTCTTCGTGGTAGGCAACCACAAGGTTCCCATATCTATGAAGAACATCACACAAGATATCAAGACACTCACATTTGATCTCTGTACTTGATCCCTGAATCACATGCAGATGTTATTATTAAGCCACACTACCCACTTTGAATATTAAAAAGAACAAATGAATTTTCAAATGAAACAAGCAATTATAAACAAAACTCAAACAATGCTAACAAGGAAAAAAAGAGACATCAAGCCATCAACACAAATAAGATTAAGTTAATTATGGTGCAAATTTGACTAGGGCAGCATCAAAATTCAGCTCTCTCCAAAATCTCACTCTAAAGTACATACCAGCTTGTCAATTGATTTGACAGCTAGGACATCCACAAGAATGTGGCCAAACAAAAATTCATTCAAAAAAAGGTGGATTTCCCAGATATTTTGATAGGATGAGTTAGGGCATCTCACAAGTCATAGTGCTTTGTTGAGTAGCAAAATTTCAAGATAGGATACTCTTAATACAAGAGGAAAGCTCTTTCAATAAGTATATAGGATCCATCATCCATTTTCAATTGAATACTTTACATGGACGGACAAAGCAGAACTCATCCAAAGCTTGAAAATGTTAAGGAAAAAACATTCAGCTGATTGCACAATCGTAGCCCAAAAAACTCAGATAATCAAAGCTGATACTAAAAGCCTGTTATCTAGAAGGTGATTTACAAGATTATTGTGTTAATATGCATGCTTAGATAATGTGAAGGTCAAATGAAGTTGATTATGTTGAGCCTATTCATCTACTATTACAGCTCAAGAAGTGCAGCATAAGCTGAACTCTAAAAACTGTAAATGCTACCTAGAGATAACAGCCACAGTACAATGACCTTTGCACGGCTGCATAAAATCCAGGGAAACCAACCTTCTTTTTATTAATAAGAAAAAGGATTTTACAATACAAACAGTTGAACAAACAAGGAGATTACAATACAAACAGGACCAATTTTTTTAAATCTCCCCAACAGAGTAACTCTTAAGAGCCCCAAGTCCCCAACCATCTTAGCCATTAAATGATGATAAGAGATCTTACCCTACAATATATCAGACGACAAAGAAATTAGTGGAATGTTAGTTTCCCCTCTTCTGGGCAAGGTTTAACTGAAATAGACCTTTTTGATTTATCAGGAAAATAGATTATTCTGGAGTAGGCTATTAATTAGAAACCCCAATTTCTCAAGCAGGTCTACAAATCCAAGAATAAACATAAAAAATTGAAAAACTTAGTCTTCTCTGAAAAAACTCCTTAGCTAACTAAAATGTGGAAGAAACTCACACTGCCTGTTATTCCTTTAATCAACTGAGGTATAAGAGACTCAAGTAGAGCTTGTACGGCAGATGAACTGTTGACTTCAGAAACAATCGTCTTTAAAGCTATGCTTGCAACATCTCTGTGTTGTTCTTTCACATTCAGGAGCTTTTCACAAAGTTTGTTTGTCATATCCAGTACCCTCGCCTCATTGACCTTCTTCACTAATGGAGCAAGACTGTAAAACAGTATGGAAATAAGTCAGGTACATTTGATAAACAAAACAAAACAAAACAAAACAAAACAAAAGCTTTTCATTGAAGCACAGATCAAGAATAAGTGATTTAGTGTAACACTGAATTCCCTGCACAGAATCAGAACTCATACATCAAACACATTTGTTTTTCTTGGGTAAATCATGCAACACTGACACTGGCAATACTTTGATGAAATATTACTAGCAAGTTCATAACAAAAAAAAAAAAGTTCTAACTTACTCCAAATAGTAGCAAAATAGACATAAAGATACTAAGAAAGTCATAATGGAACTATAGTATTGTAGCTTCATCCCTGCTTCACAAACCTTGATTCCTTTTTTTCACCCAATAAAAAAGAAAGTTACAGCATGGTTTCTATGTACTTGGCTATCTGAACCCAATTTCACCACCTGAGAACCTATCATCAATAAAAATAAAAATAAAAATTATCCTATATGTATTGAGGATAGAAGTCCTACTAAAGTGGCATTCCCAAACTAAACAGCTATATAAATAGATGAAGAAAAGAGGCAAAATATATCAAGGGGAACCTATAGGCTATACAAAAAGAAAAAGTCTATATCAAAAGATGCATTGAAAATAACCCCATTGTTTGGGTACTGAAGGAACAAATCCATCAAAATGTAGATATGATGGTAAGGACAAACTCCATCATGAGAAAGAACAGAAAAACCTTCTTTAAAGCAGTGAAGAGTTGGAGACATGTAAAGCAATCAGAGAGTCTTTTAGTTAATAATAATAGAACTGCTAGTGTCAGATTCCAGATCTGAAAGTGACTACTGCTCAACATATATATCTTGATGATGATAACTTGCTCGTGAATTGGAGAAGGGGCTTAGGACATCCATATTTTAGAGATGATCTACAGAGTAGAAAGGTATCCAATTGATCTGTTAAACTAAGAAAGTCCTTTCGAACTTCCTTCGAGAGCCAGATGTAAGTTTCAATGTTGATTAAAACTAGGAGGATTGAGTGCAAACCTTGCAACTAGAAGATTCTCACATGCTGTCCCTAGGAAACAATACTTTAACAACAAGAGGTAATTTCAAAAACATGCAATGTGACTCTTGGCAGAAGATTGTTCACAGGACCTTTCACAAGGGAAAAAAAGGGGTGCATAAGATCCACACATTTAAGGAATGATCCAAGAGCTGTGACGCAGATTTATTCTATGGAAATATCGGAGCTAGGAGCAATATAATTTGAAGCTCAGTGTTCTCTTTAAATTGAATATTTTATGTTTTCATATTAGGTGTATGTCATGAAGATTTATCATTCCCTAGCAGTATTTTTTGTTAATCTTGATTAAAAAAAAAAAAAACTCTTAAGAATAAAAAAAAAAAAACTAACACAAAAAGAACTTTGATGTCGTGAATCAACCTAAGCCTCGTGTCACACAGGTGTACAGGAGAAGAAAGGAGGGATATGAAGCAACCGAAGCATGAGTCTACTGAGCAATTGGAGGGCATGAAGACATAATATAGATATAACAGAATATAGTATATAGTAATAGAATGTAATAAATGAATGATATGGGAGTTTGTTACAACAATATGTCAGAAATATAGTTAGTTGCATGCCCACGGACTACATATAGGAAGGGAATGCAAAAATGTAAACACAGTTGAGAATTTAATACAACAGAAGAGATCTTTGCCTCTTGAAAGCAGAGAATCATTCTTGTTTAGCTTCAGCCCCAATATTCCAATTTCATCACGCTCATCCAAACCTTGATTCATTGCACTTGGTATCAGAGCAGTAGCGTGAGGGAGAATGGAATGATGGCGTCGTCACACTCGCAAAGGATGGACAAAATCGAAGAGGATGTAGAAGCCTTGAGGGTTCAAATCACGGAGAAATTGGGGAAAACTACAGCACAAATGGCACAAATTGTGGCTAGCCTCCAACAATTACGAGCCTCTCAAGAGCAAATGTTGAATAAGTTGAGGGAGGGGCAGATGAATTGTTAAACAAACAATTTCCACCGGGACACCCCTCTAAAGAAGTGGATGGGATAAATATTGAAAGCAAATGGGGATTTGGAGGTTTGGACAATCGGAGATTAAAAAAACTAGACCCATCCTTGTTTAGTGGGGAAAATCAGGATGGGTGGATCTTGAGGGCTGAGAGGTATTTTCAGTTTTACCGGTTGTCGGAGGAAGAGCAATTGGAGGCTGTGGTGGTCTATCTAGAAGGAGATGCTTTGTTATGGTATCAATGGGAGCATAGGAGGAGACCAGTGAGAAGATGAGAAGAAATGAAGGGGTTACTATTAAGGCAATTCAGAGCGTGGGCTGCTGGCTCCTTACATGAGCAATGGCTGGAACACTGCCAGAGTACAACGATATATGAGTATCGTAGGAGATTTATAGAGCTAATGGCTCCATTGTTGGATGTTCCTAAAGAAGTGGCAAAAGGACAGTTCATCAATGGATTGAGGGAATCGGTGAAGGCTGAAGTTAGATTGTATGGGCCACATTCTTTGGACCATGCTATGGGATTAGCCCAAACGGTTGAGGACAAGCATAGGGCATTGAATAGGAAGGCTTGAGAGTTTGGGGGAAGTGGATTTAGGACCCAGGGAGTTTTCCATTACGGCACGGGCACAAACTCCATAGGAACGAGCACCGGATCCGGATCTTCGAGCCCAGCTTCTTAGGTTTGTAGTCTGGGCTCTGTCACTCACTCGTTTCGCTACCACAATACTGCCCCAAGTTCCAACACCTTGGTAAATAATTATCGCCGACTAGAGGGAGGTTTTCAGGGGAACATACACCGCCTCACCAATAAGGAGATTCAGGAGAAGGAGTGTGGCTTATGATTTCGCTGCGACGAGCAGTGGTCAGGTGGGCATAGGTGTAGAAAGAAGGTGGAGGGTGAGCCGGAGATGGAAGGGAAAATGCTACGGGAGGAAATGGGATCGCCGAAGCTAGAGAAAAAGGATTGGAGATTTCATTAAACTCGGTTGTTGGGATTTCAATCCAAAGAACGATGAAGTTGAAGGGAAGAGTGAATGCTATGAGGTTACGGTGATGATTGATCCAAGGCTACCCATAATTTCATCTCTTGGGCTATAGTGGAGAGAATCGGAGTTTTGCTGGACACCCGGTGAAACCCTTAGGATTAACCTTTCGGAGTATCATTGGGGAAGGTTCTAGCAAATGTCGGCGGGTGGAACTCCATCTCCCTAGCTTGAAGGTAATGGAAGATTTCTTAGTACTTCCTCTTGGTCATTCTGGGTACAATGGATAGAAAAGCTAGGGACCATGTCCACAAATTAGAAGACTCAAACATTGAGATTTGAAATGGAAGGCAGAACCGTGACTTTACAAGGAGAGGTGTCTATGGGGAGGTCTCTTATTTCACTCAAGGCCATGGTTAGAAAGGGGGATATTTGATTGAATTTGATCATTTGAGTATTGAGGAGGAAGAAAATAGGAGGGAACCAGAAGTACCGGAGTTTTTGACGGGGTTGTTGGAACAATTTGTGGATGTCTTCCAATTATCAAAGGGTTTACTCCCTAGCAGGGGCCATGAGCATGCAATTACATTGTTAACAAGAACAAATCTAGGAAGCGTAAGACCTTACAGATACTCACGGGCGCAGAGAGACGAGATTGAGAGTCTGATTCATTATATGCTGAAAGCGGGCCATATCCAAGTCTCTAGCAATTAGTTTTCTAGCCCAGTTTTATTAGTTATGAAGGACGGGTCGTCGAGGTTTTGCGTGGATTACTGGGCATTAAATAGGGTTACTGTACCCGACAAGTATTCAATACCAATTATAGATGAATTATTGGACGAGTTGCATAATGCTAGAGTATTTTCCAAGCTAGACCTTAAATCAGGATATGATCAGATGGGTCAGAAGGGAGGATGTGCCTAAAACCACGTTTTGAACCCACGATGGCCATTACAAATTCTAGGTACTGACATTCGGGTTAACAAATGCACCGGCTACTTCAGGAAATACTTGAGGAAATTTGTATTGGTGTTTTTTTATGACATATTGGTAGATAGTTCCAATCAGGAAGAGCATGTAATGCATTTGACCTTGGTTTTGGAGTTGTTGTCCACACACAAACTCAAAGCTAACAAGAAGAAGTGTGAGTTCGGGAGGACATGAGTGGCATACTTAGGCCACGTGATTTCACATAATGGGGTAGAAGTTGATCCATCCAAGGTCCAAGCTATGGTTGATTGGCCACTACGGGGGTTCCTTGGTCTTACGGGGTATTACCGTAAGTTTGTGGAAGGTTATGCAAGAATGGCAGCTCCTCTGACTAAATAGCTCAAAAAGGAGAGTTTTTGCCGGGATGAACACGACACATATGCATTTATGAATTTGAAAAGGGCCATGGTAAGTGTATCGGTCCTACCGGACTTTACTAAACCTTTCATTATTGAAGTTGATGCTTGTTATAGTGGGGTGGGAGCTGTGCTAACTCAAGAGGGACATCCCATAGCATTTTTTAGTAAGGTGTTGGGGTCGAGGGCGAGAGCTAAACCCATTTACGAAAAGGAGCTTATGGCTCTAATGTTGGTTGTGCAAAGGTGGAGGCACTACTTGTTGGGTAGCAAATTCATCATAAAAACCGATCACCAAAGCTTGAGATTCCTCACGCATCAAAGGGAAATTGGGCCCGAGTATCAACTTTTAGATAGTATACCGTTATGGATCTTCCAATGTGGTAACTGATGGCTTATCTCGGGAATTCACGGGTGTGCTAGGGGGTGATCTGGGAGGAGTTACAAGTTGCACATTGTCAAAGACCCATTCATCTCACATATTAAGGCCAAATTATCACCTGGAAATGTAGCGCCGAAGGGGTATAATGTTGACGGGGGCGTGTTAAATTACAAAGACCGGATTGTTATTCCTAGTTCGCAAGTCATGACTCAATCCTTACTATATGAATATAATGATACACTAATAGGAGGGCATCCAGGAGATTTTAAAACATATCAACGACTTTCGGCCGAGTGGTATTTGTCGGGGATACGAAGAGTAGTGACGAGGTATGTTCAGAGTTGCGGGGTTTGTCAGCTACAGAAACATTCATCATTAACTTTTGTTGGGTTATTGCAACCGCTCCCCATTCCTACTCAAATATGGGAGGATATTTCGATGGATTTTGTGGAGGGACTTCCTTGCTCTCGAGGTATCAACAGTGTATGTGGTGGATCGATTGTCTAAATTTGCACATTACATTGGCCTGAAACATCCTTATTTGGCTACTAAGGTGGCTGATGTGTTCATTCGTGAAGTGGTTCAACTCCATGGGTTTCCAAAGTCTATAGTGTCAGATCGGGATAAAGTTATGAGTATGTTCTGGAGGGAACTTTTCAAGGTACAAGGGGTTGTCCTCAAACGTAGCACGACCTACCACCCCCAGATCAACCGACGGACAAACCGAAGTAGTGAACAAGGGAATAGAGACCTTGCGTTGTTTTATTAATGGGAAACCAAAAGGAGTGGGACAGGTGGTTGTCATGGGCACTATATTCAGCCATCCATTGCTCTCCATTCAGGAAGAGCAGTTGGTTGGGAGAGATGTCGTAATTGATGATATTAAGGCTCACTTACTTCGAGCACAACACAGTCCAGGAAAACCAACATAGGAGGGACGTGGAGTATGAAGTAGGAGACATGGTTTTCGTCAAAACTACAGTCGTACACAGAAAACGTTGGCTTCAAGACCCTGTGAGAAATTGGCTCCTCAATTCTATGGCCTCTTTGAGATAATGCAACGTATTGGTTCAATGGCTTACAAAATTAAGTTGCCTTTGGATGCGAGGATACATCTTGTTTTTCATGTTTTGTAGTTGAAGAAAGCCATTGGGTCACTGTCACCTAACCTAGTGCTTCCTGAGATTATTTTTCGAGACTTGTACATGGAATCCATACTAGGAGAAATGAATGTAAGAACCAGCCTGGGTTAACCTACCCAAGTTTGAAGCCACATGGAGGAGTGTCAGTTAATAGCTCATCCACCCTGAGGACAAGGTGGTTTTTTAGGCCCGGGGTAATGCTGTGAATCAACCTAAGCCTCTTGTTACACAGGTGAGGCGAAGAAAGGAGGGATATGAAGAAACCAAAGCATGAGTCTACTGAGCAATTGGAGGGAACGAAGACATAATATAGATATAAAAGAATATAGTATATAGTAATATAATGTAATAAATTAATGATATGGGAGTTTGTTACAACAATATGTCAGAATATAGTTAGTTACATGCCTGCGGGCTACATATAAGAAGGGAATGCATAAATGTAAACACACTTAAGAAATTAATAAAACAGTAAATTGGAGAGATCTATGCTTCTCGAAAGTAGAGTACCATTCTTGTTTAGCTTGAGCCCCAATATTCCAATTTCATCACGCTCGTCCAAACCTTGATTTGCTGCATTTGACTGCTGATTCTAAATGCGCCAAATACCAATTCTAGTTTGCATGTTCTAAAGATAGCGCACTTTTCTCAAGATGTTTGCTTAATAAGTGCAACAACAAAGAAAGTTGCATATATTTCTATGATCTGAAGAAGGCAATGTAAAACTTTGGCCTTCCAAATAAGAGACTTCCTCAACTTGAGACACGAACATCCAAATGCCCACCAAATTGGCACAGATGAGGAGAGAAAGATATGTTGGCACTATGCATTCCTAATGATATTTCACTTAATGTAATTGGTGAAAATGCTATATGCATTGCAAAGTAACTTTATCTAGTATCTCTTTACTTGATTAGTCTTGTGTTGCATATAAAAGGATGATAAGAGAAACTTTATTCATTAAGAATTCACGAAATCAGGGGGGTCTTGTAAATTGAATATTTCTTGTTTACATTCTAGCCAACTTAAAAAATCTTTTGATCAATCAAGCAATAGTTGCTTTTTCTTTGTGGTCCAAATCTTGAGCAGATACTTCGTCATAAACTCTCACATTCTCTTCTCCAAAATATTACTTGCTACCTTGCCAAAAAGTACACATGAGAATTCATACTAAAAAAATCTAAAGCATTCAATCTCTAGAACTGCAAACATAATACCATCCACAAATTATCTTAAGTTGAATTAAAGATAAAGGGTAACAAATATTAAAAGACCCTCCATTTCCCTACCCCTTCTTGATTAAAAATCAGAGTAGGAATTCAAATTTCTTTCGATTTCCTTCCATACAAATCAAATTACCCAAAGTGACTAATTATCCCATGCTCCAATTTAAGTACAATGCTCGTACTACAAAGTTAAAAACTACCAAAATTGGATAAATTCATGGATAATACATCAAAACAAAACACAAAATACACACCATATACAGCTCATCAATAAACAATTCAAAACAATGGTATGTTACCCTTACTATGAGCTATGTTGCACCGATACGAATTCAAATACGGATACATATAGGGTCCAGGTACGAGAAACGGCAAATCAAAATTTCTAGATATGGATACGGCATGGGTACGGCAAAAAAATAAAACACAAATTATAATAAGAATAGGAGACGTTTGGAGGGGCTGGGCTTATATGAGAATTTGGAGGACTTATATCTATAACTTACACAACCCATACTAACATTGTAATACTACCTTCAAAAAAATAAACATAGTCAATTAAATGCTCAATTGAGAAAGGATAAGAGCTAACATTTGGAGGTAAAATTTGGAGGGATTATATGAAACAACAGAAACATTATAGATACTACTTTCAAATATAAGTACTATTGTAATACTCCCTTCAAAAAAATAAATATGAAGATATGAAATTTGATGGGTTAGGCTTATATTGGTTTTTTTTTTTGCTAAAGGGTTGTACAAGAAACCCAAATCAATTGGATACGAGTTGGATATAACCCAGTCGTACCCGATACGTACCCAGCCGTACCCACACTCAATCACTGGTACCCGAGCCGTACCCAAGGTCTTAGAGACGTATCTGTGCCGTACCCGTATCGAGTACGTGGGTACGGTGTGTTTTGGCGTACCCGTGCATCATAGACTATGAGTACAGGAGACCAAAAGGAATTCATCATTCAATATACATAACCAATATACATAACCTTGCAACTTTCTTAAATCAGTAACAAGATAAATAACAAAACATCTCGAAAACAATTAAAAAATAAAAAAAATAAAACAAACAAACCATTTCACAGCTAATCCAGATACATCCCCAGCAGAGTCATCAAGTTGCTGAAGAATGGTATTAGCTAACTTTATCTCCAAATCAGAATCAACCTTAAATCCCTCCTTGTTCAATTCATTCAACAAATCAGAAGTCGCCATATACCGATAATCTTTATCTTTACCAGTCATCTGTACCCAAGAAAAATACCACAGCATAAGTCAAGAGACAAACGAAAATTTCTCAATGAAACGTCAAACAATATGACTAATCATTGATGAATTAAATTCATAATGTCTTAACAAAGTCAGCAGCAAAAAAAAGATAAGGCCGGATTATGTGCTCGACGTCTCGACCACGAAAACACGTTAATTCCTTACAAAAACAATCGATGCATACCATTAATAACAATATCGAAACAACACCAGCAGTAAAGTCAGAATATGCGAATCGCCGTCTCGTGCACAGAACAAGTTCATGCCCTGTCAAATTACCAACTAAATTCTACAAAAAAGATCCCAATAACCGAAAGAGATTATACCTTTTCCAGTATCCCAGTCAATGCAAGGCTGTTAGCCATGTTTACAAAACCAACTACAACAACACGAGATTCTGCAGAAAGTCCAGTGCCAGCTATAAGTTATAATCGCGTGAAAACCAGAAATAAAGGTAAGAAACTAAATCCTAAAATGAATAATAAAAAATTTAAGCAAAAACCCTAATCACAATGAGATTATGAGGGTTTTCGGAATATAGCGCACAATCAGATCCCCAAAATCTAAAATCATAAGTTTGAGGAGTAAAATGGAAAACCATTTAGCAACGAAAGAAAATGAGAACGATAATTGATTTACCTAAGAGTGAGTGAGTGAGTGTGGAATTCGGTTTTCAGGAAGAGTTTGTGCCTCACCCCAAAGATGCTATTTGGAGGGACGGACGAGGTTTTAAGAAGGGAAAATAGATCAGTTTCTTTAGGTTCTTAGTTCTTAGTTCTTAGTTCTTACTCCATGTTATTTATCGCTCCTAAATTCTTCCAACCGTGCCCTTTGTATTACTCTTTTGTCCCTTAAATTCCGACTCTCAAATCACTCTCTTCCTTCATCTCACATTTTCACCCTGTCCTCTCTGCCATCTCCACACCCCTAATTGTCGCCATTTCACTGGAATTCTACCACCTCTTTATCTTACTGTTTTGTCCCGGCATATTTAAAAAAAAAAATCGGCCTCTCCAATAGGAAGATGTCTCAGTAAGACGTTCGCGTGATTGGAAGCCTGAACCCCGACTTTTAAATGTCGTTGTTATTAATATTATTATTATTATTATTATTATTGTTATTATTATTATTATTATCATCTCAAAAAAAGATAAAGTTAAAAAACTTACATAAAATTAGTGGGAAGCCAATATACAATATGGGCACCTACTCCTTTAGGTATAGCAAATCATATTCTAGTGAAGATATGAGCAGCAGTTTGTACTCCAATGTCTTGAGTTTTCGAGAACTTGTGGATCCGCTTCAGCAATGCAAGCGTCTCATTCTCTAATTCCCCAAGTGTAGAGAAAGATAAAGGAAGGAAACCATATCCAATTGCCCGACAACTGGATTCATACTTGACCAGCTTCCGTTGAGCTGCATCAGCCACAACCCGTCCAAGAACAAAGTCAGATAACCCAAACTTTGTCAAAGGATAAGACCATGTCACGTTAACGCATACATCGCGACCATGATCCCAAGAATAAAGTAACACATTTGCATGTATGAGGGCCCTATCGTTCCCTCCGAACAACCCAATGTCAACCTCCTTTCTAACTGAAATCCTAGATCGATAACAAACATGAACAAGGGTATCTTGCACAACATTATGCCGATATTTAATACCCATTATACCAGCACACGACACCGTGTGATCACCGAAAAAATCCCCAGTAAAAACCTTGAACAAGCAGAGCACGACGTTGAGACAGAGAACAATGGAACACCCAAGCGGTAGCACAACACACATCGATAAGTCTTTGCGTTCATCGTCTGAACCAACCTCAAAATAGGAACCATCTGAAGCCAAGTAGAGGTGTGATCTCCCTGCTGCGATTTCTACAATGTTGATTGACGAGGAGATAAAGAGAAGGTGGATTCTGTAGAATTAGTAACCTTTGTGAAATATATATATTTGTCAATTTTTTCACGAGTTTAGGGGTTGCGACCTTACTAGGATTACTCAACGCATCCCCAAAGGCTTGACCAAGGCCAACGTTTGCATGCCGTAGAAGCCCTATTGCAACCTTGTAGACTGTAATCGGGAAGCAAGAAATGCATAATGACAAACATCACTCGCGGAATAAACACCAAGCCCGATATACGCGAAAGGCAAGGTGGCAAGTCACCACTGCCAATCCCAAACCCAAGCCCTGAAGCAACAACGATATGTTTCAAGGAAGATCGAAGTGCCTCGCAGAATGTGCGTTGAGCCACCTCAAAAGTACTAGGGGACAAGTACGCAAAACAAAGTAGAGTTTAGAAACTCCGGTACAAGCCCTAAGCAACAACATCTCGCACTGAGGATCATCAAGCTTAGCAACACTATCCATAAACGCAATGGTCTTGGTCACCCTCTACATCACAAGCTCACCTCCAAAATCGGAATCGAAACTAGCGGGACCACCAAGCAACTTAACACCACGTAAGGGTCGAGCAATGCTAGGTGGAAAGACAGTCACGAGCCTGCTTCGAGGGTCCTTTGAAGGCCAGAAAACTTCAATTTTTCTACGTTAAGATGTAACCCAAAATTAGGCCCTTCCTCCATAATCAACATCAAAAGTGTGTCTAATTTTACACACTAGGGTTGTAAAACCAAAGAAAAAAGCAGAGGACCAAGGGGATCACCCTACTACACCCCCTTAGATGACCATAAGGTGTGGTCGCCGTAATATAAACTAGCTGGATTAGAGTAGCAGAATTCAACCCATCGCAAAAGGCCGGGACAACGACGAACTTCACGTAACATGACTACATGATCAACTAGATTGAAGGCATTTTGAAAATCCACCAATAAAATAGAAAGACCACCATCGGAACCACAATCCTCAATCAATCAATTCACATCAGAAAGAATAGTCTCACCTCCCGAAGAAACCCCAACACCAAATTGGAGACCATCAAAGTAACTTCCAAAAGACTGCCTACCATAACAGCACTGACCTTAAGAACCAAATGCCGCCAAAATAGTACACACAATTATAGGACGAATACCACCACCAAGCTTGACAAGTGGTGTAAAAGAAGCACTAACAATATACTCTCCTAGTTCCATAGGACACTTTCCAGCTAGAAAGAGATTAACTACTCCGAAAATAGAGTTAACTAACTCATGTGATGCAACCACATCAACTCAAGCAATCCATAAGGTGCCAGTTATTATTATTATTATTATTATTATCATTATTACTATTATTATTATTATTAATGGTATTATCATTTGACCAGACCCAATAAACTAACTAAAACTGACTTGGACCCTAATTGATTATGACTCAAAAAGTGAGACCCATAAACTAACTCAACCCAACTTAAAATCAACCCGAAACCGATTTGACCCAATATTTGAAGTCTTAACCCCGATATGTGTCCAAATTGTTACAAACTCGACCCAATACATACCCAACCCAAAGACAACCCAAAATCAATTGAATCTAACAAATAGCCTGTAGTTAACTTAACCCAAAACCTCCTATAACCCATCTAGAACGGACCCGAATTGACTTGAACCGACATTAATTCGAGCTAAATAAGAGCTGACCCAAACCCAAGCAAGCAAATAACTGATTTGACTTGACCCAACTTGACTAGCTGATGTGCTCGTTTTAGAGCACGTTTACAACCCCATTTTAGTGTCGAGTCTCATGCTTTTATATTGGTTTTATGCACATTACATTCAATTTTACCTTGATCTTGTCCTCGAGCAGTTGTTAGGTCATTTCAGGTGATTTCGATAATTTCGAGGTAAAATGAGACATGTTCGAGGCTTTGACACCTTTATCAAGAGTTTGGATGCACGTATCATAGCTTGGGCATGCGTTCCAAGTCACTCTCGAAGATCCCATAAACTCCATAAGCCACTAGACACTTCAAAGGAGCTGTTCAGCAAGGTTGAGGTTCAGATTCGACCGAATCTGACATCCATTCGGTCGAATGGAAGACAGGGATTCAAGCACATAAATCAAGCTCTCGGGAATAGCCGAATGAAGACTCATTCGGCCGAATCAAGACACATTCGGCCGAATCAAGACACATTCGGCCGAATGGTTGTACTTATTCGGCCGAATGGTGGACAGGGTGGAAACATACCAAGTTTCTGATATAGGCGAATGACATTCCAATTCGGCCGAATAGCCACTCATTCGGGCGAATCCTCCCTCCATTCGGCCGAATGAAGCCTATTTCCGACTTTCTTGGTTCTTTCTTATGCCGGCGCTCGAGGGTTTTTCCTAGGGTTTTACCCCTTATGTCCCTAGGGTATAAATACCCTCTTGCTCTGTAAATAACCTTCATGCCTACTTTGAGAGCTTTTGTGCCTCAACCTAGAACATCACTTTAAAGCTTTTCATTTCCTTCATGCTTTAGTTTAGATTTACAACTTTCGTTGTTCTCATTTTCAAGCGTTGTATTTCGGATTCGGTTTCTCTTTCGTTCACACAATTTCATTTATGCAAGGTATTGATTCTTTTCTGTTTTATTTCGTTTAATGCTTTCAAGTATTGTTTTTCTGAATTTCTTCCTTTTTCTATTATCGTTGTTTCATTTACTATTATGATAGAGTAGTAGTCGGTTTTATTATAGGTCTTCGTTTTTCGTCCTCTTGTTCATTACATTCGATTCGTTCGTCCTTTTAATCATGTTCTTTTTCGTTGTTTATGCCCTAGTTTTTATTACTATGTGTGAGTAGTTTTCTTAGGGGTTTGATTGGTGAAACCCTAGGTTGGCTCGTTCTTCATGCATAGAGTTAGGATTTGAGATTGTTAATGATTGATTGATTGATATTCGATGCGAATCTTATCCTGCCACTCCTTTGGAGACATAGGGCGATTATAGGTTGTTCGTGTGATTTATAGGGTCACAAACTTCCTCTCGTCATCTTGAGTGTCATGATTTATTGTTGACTGATTTCTCCTAATTTAGCGTATTGATAGTTCGATTGTCCTTCCTAGGGTGGAACTGATCTATCCCCGTTTTCCCTTCATAGCATAACATCGTTTTAGTTCTTGCTTTATTTTCTATCATTAGATTCATCTAATCACGTCTCCAAATAAACCCTTTGCATCAAGTCTAAAAGCTATCGCCCCTTGTCCTTGTGGTTTGATCCCCGACTTACCACTACACTAGTTGTAGTAGTATTACGGTGTTTATAAATTTAGTTTGCATAACTATTCTTTTAGTTAAACGACCTAAAAAACGGTTATCAAAATGGTGTCGTTGTCGGGGACAAGGCGTTGTGTTTAGATTATAGTCTTGGTGTAATTCATTTTTGCTTTATTTATTTTATTGTCCATTAATTTGGTTGTTAGTACTTACGCTTGGTCTCTAGTGTTGTTTGCATGCCATATAGCACACGTAGATCAAATCAACAACTAGAACCATACGACCCTGAGGTTCAACGTAGCAAATGGAGAATTCCAACCCAAACCTCTTCGCAACCAAATACTTCCAACCACCCTACACCACTAATGGACGAAAACCACCAACAACTATTTGGTCAAATTGGGACGCCTGGGTCCCAAGAATTTCAAGGAGGTGTAGTGTTACCCATAGCCCCGAACCCTTATCACATACATCCTCAATTCACCCGGATGGTGAAAGAGACCCCTTTTTGCGGTTTGAGAAATGAATGCCCTCTCCAACACTTGGAGGCATTCTCAAATATTTGGGGTCTCATACCTCCATGCCCCAATAGCCCGGATTATGTATGGATGTATCTATTTCACTTGAGTTTATCTAGTGATGCTCGGGATTGGTATAAATGCCTGGAGCCCAACTCAATCATTAATTGGGCTCGATTAAAGACAACATTTCTAGAAAGGTTCTATCCCACAGTTCGAACGCAGGGCGTAAGAAAATTGCGTCATTCACTCAAGAGGATGATGAGAACCTTAGTGCCACTTGGAGTCGGTTTAAGAGAATGATAAGAGCATGCCCCCATCATGAGTACGGGGATAACCATCTCAATACATTCTTCTATGATGGTCTAAATGACTCCACCAAGGCACTCCTAGACTCGGCTATTGGTGGCCAACTCTCGAAAGTCCCATGCAACCAAGTGAAGGCTAAGATTGAGGAGGTTGCTAAAAATAGCTCTTGGGGAGGAGCAAGGGGTAGTGGATTACCGAGAGGAGGGATGGACTCAAGTAACTTGGACACGATTAGTTTAAAAATCGAAGCTATCATGGATAAGAAGCTGTCCAAGTTCAAATACACCCAAGGTAGCTCCAATGTATCATCGGTTAAAGAGACGCCCTTTTCATGTAGAATCTGTGGGGGCACCAATCATGATACATCATATTGTGGGGGTTCAAATTTCGAGCACATAGCGGCTGTTAACTGCGAGGGGTATAACCAAGAAGGAACCCCGGTCATGAACTATGATGGATACGGGTATAATCCCGATTATGTGGCAGCAGTAGGGTATGATGGTCATAATCAAGGGTTTGCTCAGCAAGGTCTTTACAACAATCAACCCTTTAGACCTCCCTTCAATCCAAATTCTAACCAAGGGAACTCCTACCAAGGGTACAACTCTATCAATCAAGTGAATGGGAGTTTTCCTAGGCCGAATGGGAATAGGCCGTACCCTCAAATGCCAAGACCCAACACCAACCTACCCTATCCATCTACACAGCCTCAACCAAACCCGCCTCCAACTAATGAATTCCTTTCCACCTAAGTGAACTCCCTTGCGCAGCAAAATTAAACCCTCTCGCAAATCAATCAAACTTTGATAAATCAAATGCAACAACTTCAAGCGCAGCAGAAGTTGTTTGAATCACAGCTTGCGCAGATGGCTAGTCCACCCCCACCATTGCTACTTCCTTCTCACCCTCAATAAAACCCATCCACCCAACCTCCACCACAAAACTCTCCTGACTCTAACCCTAAGCATCACACCTGTAAGGCGATCTTCCTAAGATCTGGAACCTCATATCCTGCTCCAGTTGTAGCTAATGGAGAGGATTTAGGGGAAGATTCCTCGAAGGATAGTGGTTGTCTTGTCTAAGAGAAAATGAGCACAAGGAGAACCTTGACGGGAGAGAAGAAAAGGAGGGTGGTGAAGAAAATGAGGGGCACAATGTTGAAATCATTGGGCATGAGAGGGAGAAGAAAGAGGAAGATAATAGATGGAGGGAGATACAGGAACGGAGGAAACTTGAGCATCAACATGCTTCGCCTCTACCTTTTCCTTACAAGAAGGTAGAGAAGCAATTGCAAGAAAAGTTTCTTAAATTCCTAGAGCATATGAGGCAACTTGAAATGAACGTACCATTTTTAGAGGCCATGGAGCAAATACCACAATATGCTCAGTATCTGAAAACCCTCTTAAGGAATAAGAGAAGACTTGAGGGCGAAGTTATCAATTTACCAGAGCAGGTAAGTGCCATCATTCAAGGCACATGGGCAAAGAAAGAAAAAGCTAGAGGACCCTTTGTGCTCCTAGTCACCCTTGGAAAACTCAATTCTAAGGGAGCACTTGCTGACCTTGGGGCCTCTATTAGCCCAATGCCAATGTCCATTGCCAAACAGCTAGCCTGTGAGCTTAAGCCTTCGAAAAAAATAATCCAGCTGGCCGACCGTAGTATAAAAGTGCCATGTGGGGAGTTTGAGGACCTTCCGATCCAAGTAGGGAACATAGTGGTACCATGTGACTTCGTGGTGCTTGATATAACAGAGGATCCTTATACTCCCCTCATCTTAGGGAGGGATGCTTTGAAAACTGTGGGTGCCCTGATCGATTGTGAATCAGAAACTATAACCGTTAGGGTAGCCCAAGAGAAGGTCGTGTTTGCCTTTTCTAAGTCTTCAATGGAACCCATGGTCGAGTGGATTTATTCCTTTGGGGTGGTCGAGAATGAAGCTACGAAAGAGGTTGGGAGGTGTAATGCTTTTGTTGCCCCAATGATAGTTGAGGTGTCAGATGAGGAGGACGCGTAAGAGCGTATTGTTTTTGGGGCTGCGAAGGGAATTGCTCCGCCAACAGAGATGTATTATAAATCTGAGGAAACTGACGAGCCAGCCCGTAAACGAAAAAGGGCTAGAAAAAGAAAATCTAAAAAGAGACCAATGTCTCCACCCTAGCTTGGGGGAGCCCTACATTATAACCCACCTCTAGATGACCCTGGTTCTCCATTGCTTACTTCCACCACAGCGGCTCGGTGGAGAGTTTTGACTCCCCATGCTGGAGGTGATGGTGATGCTAGAGTGAATCCACTCCTACGGCAGGTACAATTTCGTTGTTTTCTTTTTTTGTATAAACTTGTGCCTAAATGTGTCAAACTTACCGACGTTAAACAAAAGTACTTATGGGAGATAACCCGGTGTTTGTTTTGTTTATTTATTTGTATAGCAATAGCTTACATAATGCTGATCTTTCTCCCTTTCATTTCTCCTCTCCCAAGTGCCGAGACGGCTCTTGAGCTGGCTTGGGGGAGGGTCCTTGTGTTTTTAAAGCTTCAAAAGATTAGCATTATTGAAACTATTACCTTGGTTTTTGTTTTTGTTTTTCTTTGCATGTCTAGGTGTGTTAAGATTAATGTGCTTGAGTTGTGAAACTAATAAGCTAGCTCCTGACGTGTACATTATAGTGGTCTTATGCATACTCATGTTTTCCCTAGACTTGTGCCTGTTTTGAAATCGAATGATTGACTGTTTTCCACCTAACTTGGGGGATCTGGTCCTGCTTGGTTTGTGGCTTAGATGACTACCTATTGAGACACATTTCGACTAGTCTAGTGAGGATTGAGCCTTCTAGGACTCCATTGTGAGTCCTATGTTATTAAGTGCTAGTAAGAGAGTCTAAGTATTGTGTCTGTTCTCCTCTAGCATAGTCTTCTTTTCTAAAGGCCAGGGATGATAACACGTTTATAGTTACAGCTACATGGCCAAATTGCCTACCATGAATATCGATTGACTTTAGGGTAAGCCAATTTTGTGCCTTTACTTTTTCTTCGTAGCTACATCACCTAACTCCACATGAGCCAAATATTCCCTCTTCTTACATAGAGGATAGTCAAGTGATCACAGTGAAGTGGTGCCCGTTGCATTGTGGTGAAAGATTTTGGTTTGAAAAATCGTTGTCATATGAAATGACTCTTTACATTACTCTTAGTTTATTTCAGAAACTTTGGCTTGAAAACAAAAAGGAAAAAAAAGAAAAAAAAAGAAAAAGAAAAGAAATAGAAAAAAAATAGGAAAAGAGAAATTCGAGAATAAACTTGGTGTAATGAGTTCATTTATGCGTATCTAGATAATTTTGGAAAGTGGCATTGTCGTCAGAAGTTGTAGTCGTCCTTGGTTTGATTACCTTGGATTGCTTACTATCCTTTATTTAAACTCCACATCCCCAAATTTTACCCTACCTTAATCCCAGCCTACATTGCAACCGTTTCCAAACCTGTTCGACTTGGCCTGATTAGCAAGTTCTATGCTGGAGAGTAGATAGGATACAATCCCTAAGATTTCTCCTTGATTGAGTGTTTAATTCCCGACGCATCTTAAGTTGGATGATTCGGAGTGAAACACGTACCGTATTAAACACACGAGCGTACTAGAAATTTCCCACATCTTTTGGGAAATAGCATGGGGAGCATGGACTTGTGACCTTATTAGGTAGTGGGTGGCATGGCCTGTGTTGTAGCTTTTCCAGTAATCCCGAGTCTATGGAAAACGTTGATTATCTTGGTATTATGCTCTTTTGAGCCCATTGTACTTGCACACCCATGTCTAAGGAAGAGTTTTGCACGTACACGGTTGGCATTGTCTTGTTTTCCGCTCACCTTGCGTTTCATGAGCTTTGCTCACGGTGTTGCCTTGCTAGTTCATTTGCTAGGGACTAGCAGCGATTTTCCTTGGGGGAAGTTGATGTGCTCATTTTAGAGCACGTTTACAACTCCATTTTAGTGTCGAGTCTCATACTTTATATTGGTTTTATGCACATTACATTCAATTTTACCTTGATCTTGTCCTCGAGCTGTTGTTAGGTCATTTCAGGTGATTTCGATAATTTCGAGGTAAAATGAGACATGTTCGAGGCTTTGACACCTTTATCAGGAGTTTGGATGTGCGTATCATAGCTTGGGCATGCGTTCTAAGTCACTCTCGAAGATCCCATAAACTCTAGAAGCCACTAGACACTTCAAAGGAGCTATTCAGCAAGGTTCAGGTTCAGATTCGACCGAAATTGACATCCATTCGGTCGAATGGAAGACAGGGATTCAAGCACATAAATCAAGCTCTCGGGAATAGCCGAATGAAGACTCATTCGGCCGAATCAAGACACATTCGGTCGAATGGTTGTACTTATTCGGCCGAATGGTGGACAGGGTAGATACATACCAAGTTTCTGATATAGGCGAATGGCATTCATATTCGGCCGAATGGCCACTCATTCGGGCGAATCCTCCCTCCATTCGGCCGAATGGAGCCTATTTCCGACTTTCTTGGTTCTTTCTTATGCCGGCGCTCGAGGGTTTTTCCTAGGGTTTTACCCCTTATGTTCCTAGGGTATAAATATCCTCTTGCTCTGTAAATAACCCTCATGCCACTCATTCAGGCGAATCCTCCCTCCATTCGGCCGAATTGAGCCTATTTCTGACTTTCTTGGATCTTTCTTATGCCGACGCTCGATGGTTTTTCCTAGGGTTTTACCCCTTATGTCCCTAGGGTATAAATACCCTCTTGCTCTGTAAATAACCCTCATGCCTACTTTGAGAGCTTTTGTGCCTCAACCTAGAACATCACTTTAAAGCTTTTCATTTCCTTCATGCTTTAGTTTAGATTTACAGCTTTCAATGTTCTCATTTTTAAGCGTTGTATTTCGGATTCGGTTTCTCTTTCGTTCACGCAATTTCATTTATGCAAGGTATTGATTCTTTTCTGTTTTATTTCATTTAATGCTTTCAAGTATTGTTTTTCTGAATTTCATTCCTTTTGCTATTATTGTTGTTTCTTTTACTGTTATGATAGAGTAGTTGTCGGTTTTATTACAGGTCTTCATTTTTCGTCCTCTTGTTCATTACATTAGATTCGTTCGTCCTTTTAATCATGTTCTTTTTCGTTGTTTATGCCCTAGTCTTTATTACTATGTGTGAGTAGTTTTCTTAGGGGTTTGATTGGTGAAACCTTAGGTTGGCTCGTTCTTCATGCGTAGAGTTAGGATTTGAGATTATTAATGATTGATTGATATTCGATGCGAATCTTGTCCTGCCACTCCTTTGGAGACATAGGGCGATTATAGGTTGTTCGTGTGATTTATAGGGTCACAAACTTCCTCTCGTCATCTTGAGTTCATGATTTATTGTTGACTGATTTCTCCTAATTTAGCGTATTGATAGTTCGATTGTCCTTCCTAGGGTGGAACTGATCTGTCCCCATTTTCCCTTCATAGCATAGCATCGTTTTAGTTCTTGCTTTATTTTCTGTCATTAGATTCATCTAATCACGTCTCCAAATAAACCCTTTGCATCAAGTCTAAAAGCTATCGCCCCTTGTCCTTGTGGTTTGATCCCCGACTTACCACTACACTAGTTGTAGTAGTATTAGGGTGTTTATAAATTTAGTTTGCATAACTATTCTTTTAGTTAAATGACCTAAAAGAACTGATTTAACTTGAATCGATAAGTATCAACCCGTGAGGGTTAACCTAGAATTGTCCTGTGGACCCGAATTGACACTCCTAGTTTTAATATCGTGAATATATAAAAGTTAAAATATTTTTATTATTAATATCAAGATTATAGTTATTTATATTTGAACTAAATAACTAGGGACTAAATTCCATTCCTCTATTAAACCAAAGAATTAGAAAGGGTTTAAAACTCATTCCTACACTTAATCAAACAACTCTCTAAAACTAATTTCATTTCTCCCATGTATCATTCTTGATTTCATTTCATTCCTACAATCCAAACAAGGCATAAGTTAAATATTTAGTGCTAATAATGGTAATGATGAAATTAAGATTAATAACTAAATGTAGCTATTATTAATTATAGTAGTACTAATAAATTAATGTAGTAAAAAATAATACTCCCTCCATCCCAATTTATGTGCTACGTCGCACATTTTACGGGTTTTAAGGTTTGTAATTGAGTGGTAGTGGACCACCTTTAATTATTACAAAATGGAAAAGTAATAAAATTCAATTAGTGAAAGTTAATTTTAGGAGGGAAAATTTTGCTCCAAACTTTTGTCCCCACATTTCAACATTTTTGGCCCCATGTGAAATCAAGAGGAGTATTTCATTGAGTTTTTGAACAAAGCTGAAATTTGGCTCCAAAAATTTGCCTCCATTAACATTTATCAACCACTACACCTCCTTATATATACAATCTCATTTATGGGATAACTACCTCATTCCCTTGGAGTTGCAAACAACTCTTTTTAGTTCAAGACAATACAAAGCCACATAAAATAGAAAATGATACATAGTTTAAAGGAAGAGGCAACTAAGGATGGTTTCAACATAGTTAGTGAGCTAACCACCCCAAAGTCCTAATCTAAATGCAAATAATTTAGGATTTTTCAGAGCAATGCAATCACTGAGGGAGCAAACAACATCCAATACAGTAGAACAATTAGTGAAGGCAGTAGTGGAACAAGCTTATAATGATTACAATCCCAAGCTCATTAATCACATATTCTTTATTTTATAACAATGCATGGGAGAGACACTAAAGATGAAAGGAAATAACAAATATCATATCCTGGCCCACATATGAACAAACAATCACTAGAGAAAAGAGGTGAGTTACCTAGTGTAATACATGTCTCTAAGAAACTTGTTCAAGATTGTGAACAATGGGTGGAATAAGGACACACGCATGAAATGGTAGAAAAAGCATATGGTGTTCAATCGATTCATGAAGAAATACCACAACATGCTTAGTAGTGACATACATGCAGAAACATATATAAAACCAAAATCATATTTTGTGTAAAAAAAACACCAAGTACTATAGTTAGACATACTTGTCTAAGTGTTTTGTAACTAAATTTAAATATAAAACATGTGACTTTTTGTGTAATAATATAATTTTATGGTGCATAAGCATGTTTTGTGTAAAATGAACACCAAGTTTTTGATTTAACAAAGAACATCACATGTTTAAAAAACAAGTAACTAAACATATATCAGCATGGTCAAATAAGTCATAAAAATAGGTGAGTCAGCTTCAACATTAGCCTAATCCTCAGATAAACCACAACATCAGCCTAAGCCTCAGATAAACCACAAAAAATAGCCTAAGCCTTAGATAAGCCACAAAAATTAGCCTAAGCAACACAAGCCTTTATCATCAACCCACACTTGAGAAGCCTTAAACATCAACCTAGGCTGGAGGAGCGTCAAACATTAGCCTATGCCGGAGAAGCTTCAAACATCATCCTAGGTTGGAGAAGCCTCAATTAATAAGCCACAAACAAGCACAAACATCCACAAATAGAGCCTGACTAACAACACCAACAAAGCCATACTAAGAGCACAAACAAAACCACACTAAGAGCACCAACAAAGCCACACTAAGACCAACAACAAATATGAAGCACCAATAGAGTCACACTAAGACCAACAACAAACACAAAGTAAAGGTAGAACCACAATAAGAGCAGCAACAGGCACAAAGAAAAGAACATAGCAAGAGCTGCAAGAATCTAAGAGCAGCAACGAAATAAACACTAAAAGTAGCAACAGACACGAACCAACAAGAGCCGGAAACAACCAACAACGAATAAGAGCCAGAAACAACCAATAAGAGCCAAAATCATCCAAGAAGAACCAACAAGAGCCAAAAACAACAAATAATCCATATACAAAACTCCTAATAATCCACATACTTTTATAGGAGAACCAATAGGAGTACGCTGACCAAGTAGCAAAACCCAAGGGGGGTGGTTCTGGAGTGGTGTTGAGAGGCAACTTAGGTGGAGCAGATGTGGAGGATTCTGCCACTGCCTTAGTAACCCCGCAGTTTCTTAGAGAATTCCACGGCTAATTCATGAAGAATCCGTTGATGTGATGCATTTCACTAGGTAGTAAAGGATCCTCTTCAAAACTTAAGTAAGTTGGTTTAGGTTTAGCATAACCACTCCCCTTCTACATCAATTCGAGTCTTTAACCCCAATTATGGAAACCCTAAATTTTGTGAAGGAATAAAAATGTGAGATTTGGGTATAAAAAGGACCGTGTAGATGCACATGTTATTAATCTAAGCCAATTGAATCAACAATCATTGGTATAGTAAGCGGTGTTCAAATAGCCGTTGTTGGGATCTTCTCTGCTTCTAGTTGTTGTTCTTACTAGGTTCTACTTCCTTATAGTTCTTTGGAACATGATTCTCTCTCTTATACACACTCCGGAGTTAGGAAGCCAAGATCTGACTAGTTCTGGTAGCGCCCTGGTAACCAATGAGCGCTAGTCTAGTATCAAATGAGCTCAAGTAGTTGAGTAGCTAAAGGGTTGTGAAGTTGCTTGTGCGTAGCATGAGTGTTTGTTTTCCTTATATTAAAGAATGTCCCATATTTGGATAGCTTACTACAAACTTCTTCCCTTATGGAAGTTCCTGGATTGTGTGAAATAAGAACAGAGGGTATTGACTTATTAGAAACTCAAGCTCAATTTCATAGTAAACCTTCTGGCTGATTTAATATCACCGGAGTCTATATACCATTTTATTCGCTCTATCTACCGGGTGAGTTTGTCTTCTCACTCTATCGTTTATCGAATAAAGTGAGGTTTCTTCTATACTTCTCTTCTTAATAGGTCATACTTCCTTGATTCTTATCTGAAGGTTCTTTCTTTCGTCTTCTCAAGCAACAATAGATTCGACCGCAAGGAACAAACCATAGCTACTCGGCTTCAACTCAATATTCCCCACCCGAGCTTTAGAAGAAAAGCTTCATTATTCTGACTCATCCTCCTTATGCCTAAACCCCCATTAACCTTTGGTTGGAAAACCTACTCCTACTTAACAAGATGGGGCTTCTTCTTCTCATTCGTAGACCCCTAGATAAAAGATCTACTGTGAGCTTCAATCTCTTCACAAGTCAATGTTGGCAGCTTAACTGTTTGCATTATAGATGTGGGTAGGGTCGAATCACCCTTACTTAGTCAGTCATTTCGGTCCGCCAAGGAAAGCTGGTTGAGTTTGCATCCACTCAATCTATCCCAAACTCTATCAATAATATTTTTCTAATTTCGGTAACTCACTCATGGAGTAATGAAACACTAAGATACTAACCTAGGTTAGATGTAAGAGAGAACCCACACTCCCTACTAAAGGCTTGCTTACTTGGAATGAAAGACAAAGAAAGGAAGGAATAAGTATGAAATTACTTACTTGTTAGAGGAGATCACCTTTGATTCTTTCTTAAGGCTAGGCTTAAAAGGAGTTTTCAGGTCAGAATGTGTATGATTGTCTTACTACTCATGACACCAGCATAGTGCTTTTCTCCTATGCTATAATAAGAGTTAAGAGAGAATCACTCTCTCCCAAGGAGGTTAGACAATGACTCTATGCTAGAAGAGTGTGAAGTGCACAACATAAGCACAAACAGATAAAATAGGTTAATAGAAAATTGAGGTACAATATTAGCTAGCCTCAGTAGTGCTTACCCTATGTGCGCACTCTAATCTACATGATGCCAAAGGCGGGAGAGTTCAACTAACTCATAATACGTTGTTGTAGGTAGCTTTGCACACCTGCATACCACTTTCGCGGGAGTGCCTGATTGGGTGCTGACTTACAAGACTGGCTAATCCAGTTGTGGCTAAACTGAGCACCAAAGATGATAACTCATCATTTTAATACTAGCTTCCTTTCCATTAGCAGTAGCAATAAGTATCTCATCAAGGCCTAGTCTAATACGACTGTATTCCACCCATAAGTGAATAGGCAAAACACCAAGCATAGCTGCAGCTGTAAACTGCCAATTGTATTGATGACTACAACGATTAGGTGTCTTGGAGAGATTTCCATCTCCAAGGAGCCCACCCCACCTTTGAAGGAAAGAGTCCTACAATGAGACATCAAATCAGAACAAGTGCGCCCTCTAGATTTCACTACGATAGAACCCGATAATGAGTTTACGAAGGCTTCGACTAGTGTAGGATAGGCTAATCACCAGAATACTTTGGAATAGGTTAATCATTGGAGACAAGAACAAGCAAATATAGTTTCGAGATCATGCCTTACTCTAACTCTAATAGGGGGCGTAGAGTTTCTAAGTGAAGGCAAACACAACTATATTTGTAATATCCTAGCTGTCAGCAAGGCAAGTTTTCTATAAAGCCTACCGTCCACAAAGTCCTTAAGAAAGAGAAAGCCGACTAAAGAATATTCCATAACTGATTCTTATTGCCGAGTCTAGCCAAGCCCCGAAGGAACTTTACTCTCGGAAAGGAATGAGCTAATATACCGATCTTAGTAATGAAAAGCCTTACTTTGATGCTCTAATAAGGAAATCTAGGGAGAGGAGAATGATAGAATCATAAGAATGGATCTTATTAGTCACTGCAGAATTAGTACTAGTGATGGAAATATGGGCCTTTAAGACATCTTAAGGTTGAGTTTTATATACACCTACTACATACCCTGTTGGATGATTACATACCAGGTAGAGTGGAATTAGAGCTTTCGATATGATAGCTCATTCCCTAGGAGAAGAGCTAAGAGAACTTAATTAACTTCGGTTAGCTACCACTTATTCTAAGGTTTGATTCAAAATAAGTGGTTAGGTTACTCCCCTTCACTCGAGAGTCTAATCTCTTATATTTCCTCTAAAAGCCTTATCTTATTGACCGAATGAATAGAGAAAGAAAGGAGGGATGCAAAGAAAGCAAATGAAGATGCTTATTATCTAGCTCGCTCTAGTCCCGTACGATAAGGATGAGAAAGGTCAAGGAGAGCATCGAATAACACATACTTGGACTTATACATTACGATTCCGGAGAAGAACCAGTGAACACCGCCTACTAAGGTATCCCTTATGCCGATGCAACGAGTGAACTATAAAGAGAGTCAGAGACAAACCCTTGTAAATAGGCTGTTGTTGTTTCTCCAATACTCGCAGTCTTTGAATAAGTAGTTATTGTTGGGATTTTCCCAGAAGAAATAACTAGACCAAGAGCAGGAAATCCTTCTGTGAAGGTAGCTGTATCATTATCAGTTTCAGGAAAGGAAGTTGAACGTACCTGTGGATAAGGTGGTTGAAGCGGAAGCTTAACCGAAAGTATATTCTTTGTTCTCTTTCTTCTTATAGAATCCCTAGTTTCTTCTACTATTGTCCTTATAGAATCCTGATAAAATCCCTAGTTTCTTCTACTATTCTCCTTATAGAATCTTGATAAAATCCCTAGTTTCTTCTACTATTCTCCTTATAGAATGAAAAGTAGGAACTAAGATAGGTGTCCGCGAGAAATAAGGGAATCAAGTTAAGCCTGAACCTTTTTTATTTTATATTAGAGTATGTTATCCTTATATATAGTATAGATAGAGAAGTAGTAGTAGCTCCCTCTGTTAAGTTATGTTGAAAGGCAGTATGAGAACAAGGTTGGGAAAAGTGTAGAGCGGTCCCTTAAAAGAGAGATCACCCGAATCTATATCTAAGAAGGATTGGTGTGGGTTAGTATTCTTACTTCTCCCACTCCCACCCATCTCTTCCTCATGGAATCAAGAAAAATTCAAATCTCTTATAACAAATCCCAACTTGGTAAATCACTATACTGCACAGTCTCTTCAGACCAGAAATCTCCTTTATGTTTTGATTGCCTTTCTTTTAGGATTGTTTACATTGGTTGTTTGAGATCTACTTCACTAGCAGATAAATGCCTTGACTAGCTCCTTTCTCAGCTAGCATAAGGCAAACCAAGAGAGAAGGAAACTCAATCTGGACACTTTTGCCTATCCAAATCGAATTTCCTTGGTAGCAAATGGCTTTTCAAACCAAGCTACTTGAAAGAGTATCACGCCCCTCAAGGCCAGATTAGTGGCAAAATCACCCAACTTCATGATATTAACTATGACAAGACATTCAATCCCGTAGGTAACCCTATGAAAATTTGAATCGTTCTCTCATGTCTCACCGGAGCCTCTCTTCGAGAGGGGAGGAAAAGAATAGCAAGTCTAGTTTATAATGCATCAATATTCATGGGGATATTCCCCCCTTAGTCCCATTCGTTCTCCCTCCGTCATCTCATTTGAGATGGGATGGCTTATCAGTGAATCTATCAATCCCCAAACAACTGATGGCATTAGCGCGAAAGACTCGTGCTGCTTTGTTGTGCTTGCTTGCTAGCTAGAATGTGCAGAGCACACAACGCAAACAAAAGGGCATTAGCACGAAGCAAAGACATAGAGGGGCTAGCGTGTAGAGAAATAGTAAGCTACTTCACTTGAGAAGAAGAAAGACGCTCTTGCTCGACTCAGATAATGATGAAGCTCGAGCTCATATCTTACCAAGCTAGCTCCGATGCTACTGCTCAGCCCAACTCTAAGACTTCAAGAACAATATTTGATTTATTCACAGGCCTTCCTCTTGTGGAGGGATTAGAGAACATAAAGAATAGGAGAGCCAATTTCAAGAGAGCACCAGGGAAAGGCAGAGAGGCATAGAGGATTAGGGTAATTTTTGGGGTAGGTTAGTATATGTTTGGGTGGGTTAGTTTAGAGTTTGGGTGGGATGGAGACAGAAGTAAGGGTAGATAATTAATTTAACTATTATCATATTGGGTATATAACAAATAATTTGGGACGTACTAAAGTAGAAATTGTAGCAAATAAATTGGGACGGAGGGAATATAAGTTATTGTTAATAATAGTAATAAAAGGATATTTATATAAACTAGGAAAAATTGAAACAAAAAATACAACCTTTGACCCATCTTGTTCATAAAGGCCAACCTTCATTTTATTTCTAAAAAATCACACCTTTGCATGTTTTGTATTTTAAAAAGTTTAATGAAAAAATGATCGGTTGTCAAACAGGTCATTGCGATGACGTAACAGTTGATGACCATTGATTTTTAAATTCCTCTGTATAATACCCAATACCCAGCCCATACCTTATCCGTCCTCTCTATTTTTTCTTCTTCAATGTTCAAAGTCTTATCTACTCCAAATCGAAACTCCTCTTTTTCTTGTTGGATATAGCTACTCCAAATCGAAACTCCTCTTTTTCTTGTTGGATATAGCTACTCCAAATCAAAACTCCTCTTTTTCTTGTTGGATATAGATACTCCAAATCGAAACTCCTCTTATTCTTCCTTTTCTACTTTTCCATATGATGATTCATGATTTTCAATAGGCAAATCACCGGTTGCAACCTCTAAGGCATTGAGGTCGTTTGCACTTATTCTAGTATTAGTATGAGCCATCAAAGCACAATGAGAAAGTGAAGCTCTAGATATCTTCATGATGAAAAAGTATTACCTCACACATAGTCATATGGCCTTTCCTTTTTTGAGACTTAGCTACATTAATGCACCAACTTGAATAATAGAGATCAACTTGCCTTGATTCGTCTCGTCTAGGAAGAAAGGTAAAAGGCACACCCTTTGTGACACAAAAATAAGAACCAGTAGATATCCAAATCTGATGACCAATTACATATTCTCTATTGATGCAAAAGGAAGGGAACTTGCATACAAATGCTCCTAGTAGTCTAGAAAGGGAACTTGCGTATAGATGTTCCTAGTAGTCTTAATTTCAAACACTAATCTCTATTGAATTTAACAAAGTAGAAAATTACACTAGTCTTAATTAATACTACAACATCTTTCTCTACTAGCTAACTTTTCGTGCTAGTAACTGAACAATTAAAACTATTTTACAATGGTATATTCGACCTCAAAAACGTCTTCCTTCAAACCAAATTAAGCCTACAGTAGACCAGTTTCCAATCCACCAATATTGAAATACTATTCAATCAACTAAAATTCAATAAATATGATAAGTCAATTAAATTACTCAACATTACTCAGTAAAAATAATAATTACAAAATCATATACTTAAACAAATTAATATCAATCGAATTTCATGCTTAGTCTAATTAAAGAGACTGACCTATAACTTACCACTGTCAATATTATTAAAGGGCTATGCCTAAGCTGGGAGCACAAGTTTAGGGTTGTGAAAAATAGAGAGGAGGGTTGAGAGGTCACCGGAGACGGTGGAAGTTGGGCGGTGAGAGGTGGTGCATACTTGAGTTTGGGGGATTTGAGGTTTTGGGGATTGTTTTTTTGTTTTGCATGGAGAATTGGATGGGTTTTGGAGTGATGTTGGCTGCTTAGTTGGTTGGTTCATGTGAAATTGAAGTGTAGAGATATAGGGGAGCAAGTTGACAAAGAGGAATAGGAACAGTCAACCAGCAAAAGTATATTAGTGTATATACATGGGAACTTGTGAGGAACATAAAGATATGAAGATGGAGTTACCGGTTCAACAAGTAACTAGTAAAGGATACTCTTAAAATAAAAATCATGTCAAGGTGAGATTTTTCAGAAATAAAATAAATGTTGGCCTTTATGGACAATATGGGTCAAAGTTTGTATTTTTCATTTCAATTTTTCCTATAAACTAATAGTGGTAATATTAATAAATAAATAAATAAGATAATGGGAATAATATAGGAAATTTTAGAATATTAGGTAATTAGTTTTGATATTAGTATAATAATAATAATAAATCAAAAATAAAAGTTTTAACTATGTTTAAATTTTTGATGTAATTTAACTTTTATTTCTCACTTCAATGAACACAAATTGAAGTACAATTTTTAGATAACTGTGTATAAATCAGAATTATCTAAAGTGAAATTAAATAGTAATAATATAAATAATAGTAACAATAGTAACAATAGTAACAATAAACATTAATATTAATAATGATAAGAAAATTTTAGAACATTAATTAATTAATGTTAATTATAGTAATATTGATAAAGAACCAAAAAAATAATAATAAATGTTAATCTTAGTAGTTATATTAGTTTTAATATAATTGGGAACTAAAATTGAAGAATATTTAGAATCTCTAGAAGCAATTTATCTCAAGTCAACTTTTGGTATTTCTTATTTGTACATAATTATGTACAAATCAAAATTGAAATCTACCAAATTCTCTCTTCAAAGAATTGTTTCTATAGCTTCCCAGTCATATGTATATTTTAATGCCAAACGCCCATCTCCTTCCCTAGCTCAGCTTTCTCTCTTCTCCATTTCATCTCATCCCTATAAGCGTCTAATGCACAACCTTGGATGCTTGGCGCCCAAACGCCTGAATTGTCAGCTTCAACATTTGATGCATCTCGAGCGCTCGACGCGAGAACCTAATGCTTGGAAAGCGTTCGACGCTCGAACCCAACACTCGACGCTCAAGAAATTAACCAACTTTTTTGCCTATAAATACCCCCTTATTTAATGATATAAGGGTCAACATTTTCTTCTATCTCAAGTGTCGTTACTCTGTCCAAATATACCTCTAACTAATACACTCTTAAATACAATCAAAGCCTCTCATGTATCCTTCATACTTACCTAGGGTCAATCCAAGCATATTTGACACAACTAAGTAGGGGAATCTTACCCCTTCAACACATACTCAAGTAAAAGGACTCTCCTCAATGATAAACACCGAGTACCCCTCTTAATATACTCTTTTTCTATATTTCTTTGTCTACTTCACCATTCACTTTCTAGTCTTTTGATCTAGTGGTTTTTATCCACTTAAGACCCTTTGATTAGACTCTTTTTGTGATGATTCTGTGAGGTGCAAACCCCTCTCATATGAACACTTAATTCAATACTTCTTGCAACCTTGATGAGTCTTGATCTAGCAAATAGACCTCACCCTTGATACTCTATTTTGATCAATTCACATACTAACGTTGAGCATCTCAATAAGAGAACCATCTTCATAGATTGGTCTCCTCTTAATCATTCAAGAAACCCCTTTCTCTTGCATTCCTGTTATTGTAATCTACTTACATTTATGCAAGTTTCTTTTTCCTTTGGTCTATAATGAAGAGACTTGGATATCTCCACTCTCTCTAGACTTAATTAATCTTTGACACTTTTCATGAGCAAACCCTAGGTGTACATTATACTTGAATGTACACTTAGGAGTTATCCTTAAGTCTCATTTCTTGTTCAAGTATCATAATTCATTTCTTGATCTTGATTTTGCCTCTCTTTCTCAACGATGTTATAAGACTAAAGCACACAAATCTTCATGAACGAGACTCTTGAATCACTAGTAGAGAAATGTCTATATGTTGCGGTTTTCTAGCTTTAAATGTTGTGTTTATTGATACAAAACACATATATGCGAAGCACATGGAAAACCAATAAATGTTGTGGTTTTTTAGATGCAACAATAAAAACAACAAATGCTGGAGTTTTTTCAGAAAAACTGCAGCATATATATATAATAAATGTTGCGGTATTCCCAAAAAACCGCAAGATATATTTTTTTTTAAAATTTAAAAAATTAATTTTTTTTTATCATTATATGCTGCGGTTTTTCAAAAAACCGTAGCATTTAATGGGTTTTTTTATTTTTTTAATTCTAAAATTTATATGTGTTGCGGTTTTATAATTTAAACGTAACACACATAAATTAAATACTGCAGTTATATTAGAAAACCGCAACAATTTAATGTCATTTTTTGTACTAATTACATATAAAAGTATATTATTAATAATTAATATCTCACAAAATTGTTATATTTGCAAATCTAATTGTTATATACTATTACACCACATTTAATCAAGAACCTAATCTAATCTAAGCTAAGAAGATCATGTAAAATATGTTAGAAATAATGAGTCCTAAAAGATGAGTAAAGTTAAGAAATGATCAACCAAGACGCATATAAATCCAATATTCTATTATGACCACTTGTTTTGGCACGAAAAAATCACGATCTATGAGATTTTATACTCAAAACAAACAATCAATTAATTCTTAATAGATTTCGGGTAAATTCCAAGGTTTTGAAAAATTCGGAGAGGTATATCTCTTAGCCCGATAGTCCGAACGATGTAATTTTTTTTGAATCCCCCTATTTTTGGAGGTACTATACAACCATATAGTCCCTTAGTGGCCTCAATGAGGTCTTATTTGAGATATTGAAAAAATATTTGACAAGCCATAAAATTGTCTATGGGACTAATGAGGCTTATAACATGTCTAAATTGTGTATTTTTTTAGATCTATGAACAAAAAATTTTCTGGAGGAGTTTTTTTCCACTTATTTTCTCTAAAATAGCTTTTAACACCATATAATCTATAAATTTGATTTTTAAGGGTTAATTCCTTCATGAACACAATATATAATATGCAAATCTAAACACAAAGGGGTTTTTTTATCTTTACATTAATGTATAACAACTAACAAAAAAATTAAAAAAATACATACACTAGGGTTTAGGGCATATTTAAACCTTTAGAATTTGAACTTTGGAGTATGTAGACTTCTTCAAAATGGAAGAGATGAGTAGGCTTCAAAACGCTTCACTACGCCATATCCATGGAGGCACGAGTGGGAGAGAGATGAGTAGGCTTTAAAATGTGTGAGGAAGAATGGATTATGGGGACTTTAGAAAGAAGTTAGGGTCATAGGTAGGAAGTACGAGGGAATAGGAGTGGAAGATCTAAGTGTTATGCGTATTTAGGGTTAGGAAAGTTGAGGGTTAGAGAAGAGGAAAATGTGTGGTTTTTTGTGTTTGAAATGATACTAGAAGCGCTGGAAAAAGCGTATATATAGTGAGTAACATGTGCTGAGGTTTTTAAAATAATCGCAGCACTTGTAACTCCATCTCTTGTATTTGCATGTTTGCCTACGACTAAAACTTACTTGTTCTCCATATCTAGACAATTATTTTGTAAACATTCATGAATTGAAATAAGTTGCTCAATCCCAAAGATTCTCATGGTTCACAGACCATTTACATGAGTCATTTTAGGATTCAAACCCAAGGGTTTGTAAAAAGCCCATAAATGTTTGGTGGCGACGCCTTGACCCATTCAATGTCTCTAAAAGCCGCATAGCTAATAACTCATAGGGCACTAGTGGCTCTTGGTAAATAGATCTTCCTAAAGGTCATGGACCCTTTGACTCATGAATCCAACCATAGTTGATGCTAAAACTTAGAACCTTGTCTAGGTGGAGACTTGTATTTGTCACATTCTTCTAAGCATGCTAGCGTGACTACGTAAACTTGGGTGTTATTACCATGTTTTTGCACTAATGTTAGAATCTAGCTTAGCAAAACACTAGGGAAACCTAAACCCTTAAAACATGAATTATATACATCCTTAGTCACGATCACCAGTTAGGCTCATTTGCATAATTCCATGCAACAAAACCATATCTAAACAACGTCATGTCTATCCCAAGTCTCATTATGCCTACGTTATACCAAAACCATGCCGCCCAAATGATGTGCTTGTTTTAGAGCACGTTTACTACCCCGTTTTAGTGTTAAGTCTCACGAATTTAGATTGATTTTATACATATTACACTTGATTTTACCTTGATCTTGTCTTTGAGTTGTTCTAAGGTCATTTCAGGTGTTTTCGATGATTTCAAGGTGTAAGGCGACGTATTCGAGGTTTTGACACTATTATCAAGAGGTTAGAAGCACGTGTCGTAGCTTAGGCATGCTTTCCAAGTTACTCCTGAAGATCCCATGAAGTGCAAAAGCCATTAGACACTTGAAGAAGCTGAAAAGAAGAATGCAGAGTCAGATTTGAACGAATCTAACAACCATTCGGTCGAATGGTAGTCCAATTTACAAGCCTATGATTCTTTCTCACTGGGAAGGCCGAATGGCATGAATTTGGGCGAATGAGCATCCATTCGGCCGAATGAATGTCCTATTCGGGCGAATCGTGCATAGAGAAGAAATTGAAGATAATCACCAGAGCTACTGGAATGGGCGTATGGGGAAAAGTTCGGGCGAACGGAGTTGCATTCGGTCGAATGGGTCATCCATTCGGGCAAATGGACCTATTTTTTCTAGAAATTTTACTTCTTCTTTAGGCAGGCCAAAAGGCATTTTAGGGCTTCCGAATTTCTTTTACTTTAAGTTATAAATACCCCTCTTTCTGAAGAGAGGGGGAACCCTAATTTTATTAGTTTTAGCTTTATTTAGCCTCTAAACCTCTCTTAGTTCATTAAGCCCTAGTTTTCCATTTTCTGTTTTTCTCAACATATGTACTCCAAGATTTCGACTTTATTGTTTGGATTCTAATCGTGGATATTGCATTCAATCGTCTTTGGGTTGTGAGTATCAATCTCTTCTTTACTTTTAAATTCGTTTTATTTTAGTCAATGTTTAGCCTAATATTTATTACTTATCTAGAATAATTTCTGATTTCTTTTTACTCTCATTGGTTTCCTTTTATGATTATTATCTGTTACGATTGTTTTATTGATTATCATCATGCTATACATCTCAAACATGTGTAAGTAGTTCTCTTTGGGGATTGATTAGTAAAACCCTAGGAAAAACTATGTTCTTCATTGTCTAAGGTTATAGGAATGATGACAATAAGTAGCCCTCGAAACCCAATGCGAATCTTGTCCTGCAACTCCTTTGGAGACATAGGGCGATTATAGGTCGTTCGATGTGATTTATAGAATCACCAACTTCCTCTTGCATACTTGGGTGTCTATTCTAGTTATTGTTTGATTTCCTCTAACCTATCATGTTCTCTTTTGAAATCACCTTCCTGGGGTGAATCTAATATCGTCCCCGTTTTTCTCCCTTTAATTTTCCTCTTTAGTTCATCGTGATTTATATTTTCTTCATTAGTTTTAGTTTCTTTTAAAACCAAAAAGTCTAGTTATGTTAAGAAGCGGAGTGTAATGATACCATTTGTCCTCATGGTTCGACCCCCTACCCCATTATACTTATGTGGTTTGTAGGTTGTTATAAGTATTGTTTGGTTCAAGGTTTAGCATAAACGATTGTTAAAATCTTGTTATCAAAATGGCGTCGTTGCCGAGGACATGGCGTTATATTTAGACTCTTGCTGTTCTTGATATAACTTCATTTTATTTCGTTTTTGTTGCTGTTTATTTTTTTTAGTTAGTAGTTACCCTTGAGTTTGTTGTTTGCATGCCCCATAGCACGTGCAAGTCAAACCAACCGATAGTACCATATAATCCTGAGGTCCAACATTTAAGAAAAAAACGTCCAACAAAGAAAACCCCACATTCTGTTCAAAGTCCACCCATATCCACAATGGCCGACGAACATCAGTTGTTCAGTCAGTTCGGGACTCCTAGCTCACAAGAGTTCTAAGGAGGTGTAATACTTCCTATTTCTACTAGACCATACCAAATACACCCCTATTTCACAAGGATTAGTCTTATGCCTCTATCCATCGCCAAGAAGCTACCCTTTAGCCTCAGACCTTCAAGGAAGACAATCCAATTGGTGGATAGGAGCGTAAAAGTTCCGTGTGGAGAGCTTGATGATATACCTATCCAAGTGGGAGAACTACTGGTCCCTTGTGACTTTATAGTGATGGAAATGGAAGAGGACCCTTATACTCCACTCATTTTGGGAAGAACCGTTCTAAAAACACTCTGGGCAGTTATTAATTGCCATGATGACACCATAACGGTAGAAGTAGCCTAAGTAAAGGTAGTCTTCAAAATTTCCCCGCTCTTAAAGAAACATATGGTTGAACAAGTCTGCTGCCTTGAAGTGGATGATAGGGGAGTTGATAATTATCAAAGGGAAATAGAAGTCGGGTATTCAATGAGTGATGAGAATACTTATGAAGAGGATGAGCAGTTGGAAAGCCATGTGGACAGGGCCCAAGAATGTAAGAGAAAAGAAGCAGAATTTGAGCCAATGCATGAGGTTAAGGAGGGTATTGTCTATAAGGGGGAGAGTTCCAAGACTTCTTCCCAAGTAAGTTTGAAACCTCTACCTCCTAGCCTTAAATATGCTTATCTTAATGATGATGAGGGGAGTCTAGTCATAGTGAGTTCTGAGCTTGATGACATGTCATTGGAAAAATTGCTTGTTTTACTAAGAAAATATCAAGGTGTCATTGGGTACTCGGTGATATAAAAGGGATTAGTCCGACTCTAGTTATGCACAGGATTCATCTTGATGATGAGCATTTCTCCTTAATTGAGCCACAAAGAAGGATAAACCCCAACATGACAGAGGTAGTTAAGGATAAAATCCTCAAACTCCTCAAGGTCGGCATCATCTACTCAATTTCAAACAGCAGGTGGGTTAGCCCTGTATGTTGTTCCAACAAAAGGGAGGGATGACTATTATCGAGAATGACAAAGTGAGATGATCCCAACTAGAGCCCCCACAGGATGGCGAGTTTGTATTGATTATCGGAAACTCAACAAGGCTACAAGAAAGGATCACTTCCCTTTACCCTTCATCGATGAGATGCTCGAAAGATTGGCAAGGCACAAGTACTATTGTTTTCTGGATGGCTACTCGAGTTTCTTTCAAATTCCAATCCACCCGAGGATCAATAGAAAACAACTTTTACTTGTCCTTTTGGGACTTTTGCTTATAGAAGAATGCCCTTTGGATTATGTAATGCTCCATCCACTTTCCAAAGGTGCATGTCTTCCATATTTGCTGATATGCTAGAGGACTTCATGGAAGTGTTCATGGATGATTTTTCTGTTGGGGCTTTGTCTTTTGACACTTGCTTGACACATCTTGAAAAGGTTTTATTACGGTGTCAAGAAACAAATCTTGTGCTGAATTAGGAGAAGTGTCACTTTTTAGTCCAAGAAGGAATTGTCCTAGGCCATAAAGTGTCTTTCAAAGGCATAGAGGTAGACCCTGCTAAGATAGATGTGATAAGGAACCTTCCTGTACCTACCTCGATTGCAAGAGTATGGTCCTTTCTTCGACATGCGGGGTTCTATAGGCATCTCATCTTAGGATTTTCGACATTAGCTAAACCCTTAAACGAATTACTTCAAACGATGTCGAATTTAACATTGATGAGAGGTGCCTCAATGCCTTTAATTGTTTAAAGTAAGCATTGATCTCTACACCCATTGTGCAAGCTCCCGATTGGAGTTTGCCATTTGAATTAATGTGCAATGCCAGTGATATCTCTGTTGGTGCTGTTCTTGGACAGAAAAAGGAAGGAAAGCACCATGTCATATGCTATATCAGTAAAAACACTAGACCCATCACAACACAACTACTCTACTACGGAAAAGGAGATGTTGGCAGTAGTCTATGCTTTTGAGAGACTGCGCTAGTATTTGATATGTTTTAAGGTTGTAGTATTCATGGATCACTCAGCCCTGAAATTCTTAATGACAAAGAGAGATGCAAAGCCAAGGTTGATCCATTGGGTGCTCTTATTATAGGAGTTTGATTTTGAATTGAAGGATAGGAAGGGAAGTGAAAATGTAGTAGCTGACCATTTGTCTAGGTTACTTGAGCTTAATAATGACTCCTTCCCTATCCAAGATGAAATGGTTGAAGAAACCTTGATGACAGTGTTAGTTATTGGGAAAGCCCTTTGGTTCGCAGATATTGTAAATTATTTAGCTTGCGGGGAGCTACCAGAGTTTGAATCAAGAGAAATGAAAAAGGTTTTCTTTGGGAAAGTCAAAAATTTCTTTTGGGATGACCCCTATTTGTTTCATGCCTGCGCCGATGGAATAATCCACCATTGTATCACTAAAGAGGAGGTCCCCAAGGTTTTAAATCACTGTCACTCATACGCATGTGGCGGCCACCATGGGATAATGAACACTACTGCTAAGGTCGCTACCGTGGGTTTATATTGGCCCACCTTACATAAAGATGTTAAAACATTTGTGAAGAGCCGTGAGAGATGCCAAAAAGTTGGTAATATCTCAATGAGGAATGAGATTCCTTAAAATTACATCCTTGAGTGTGAAGTCTTTGATTGTTGGGGTATTGACTTCATGGGCCCATTTGTGTCGTCTTATGGAAACCAATACATTTTAGTAGGGATAGATTATGTGTCCAAGTGGGTGGAGGGCATCGCTTTTCCTAAAAATGATCACAAGGTAGTTATGAAGCTTTTTAAGAGCATAATCTTCCCTAGATTTGGTGTTCCCAAGATAGTCATAAGTGATGGGGGTTCCCACATTGCGAAAAACGAGCTGAACAAACTGTTGAAGAAATATGGAGTCGTGCACAAAGTCGGTTCACCCTACCATCCCCAAACTCAAGGACAATTGGAAGTTGCCAACAGGGAAATTAAGCGAATACTAGAAAAGGTGGTTAACCCGAATAAGAAAGATTAGTCTCTCAAGTTAGACGATGCTCTTTGGGCACACCGTACATGCTACAAAACCCCAATTGGTACCACCCCATTCCGGCTGTTGTATGGGAAGTCTTATCATTTACTGGTGGAATTGGAATGTAGATCTTGGTGGGCGATCCAAACCCTTAATTTGGACCCTACTTTATTCTACGAGAAGCGAGCCGCACAATTAAGGGAATTGGAAGAACTAAGGCTAGACGCATTCCACAACATGCACATCTTAAAGGAACAAACTAAGCGTTGGCACGACGACGGATTCTTCAACGAGAATTCCTAGTAGGAGATAAAGTATTACTCTTCAATTCCAGAATAAAGTTATTCCCCAGAAAACTAAAATCGAGGTGGTCTAGGCCATTTGAGATCTTGCAAGTATTTCATTATAGAACGGTAGAGTGTAAAGATCATTATGGAGGTAGTTTCATTGTGAATGGATATCGGCTAAAAATCTTCCATGAAAGTAGCCTTCATGAAATCAACACTGTCGAGCGCATAAGGTTAGATGATGTTGAAGTTGAATGATTGGTGTAATCATTGGTATATAACGAGAATCTAAACTTTAAATCATCACTCTTTTGAGTTTTGTTGGGTTTGAAGCAGTAGGTTTTGCTTGGTATTTGTTTCATATTGTTTTTGATTTATAGCCCTGGCTAAGTCAAGCTAAACGACATTAAACAAAGCACTTACTGGAGGTAACCCGGTCTTCTTTGAATTTTCTTGCTAAGTAATCATTGTAACATTTTTGATTTGGGAGAGTACATATCCTTTGATTATTCCTGGCTTAAAAATATCGAATTAGCATTCCATTCAGCCGAATTAGCGTTCCATTCGGGCGAATGGACTTGGATTATGAACTTAAGCTTGAGTTTGGTGGAGTTTCTAAGAACTTCAAATTGGTAATAAATTCGGGCGAAGGAAATCCATTCGGCCGAATGGAAGTCCTATTCGGGCGAATGGAGGTCCATTCGGCCGAATATATAGGCGATTTGGGCGAATGGTAGCAAAGATAGCTGAGAATTCCTTTGAATTCGACCAAACAGGGCCTTCCATTCGGGCGAATGGGGGTCCATTCGGCCGAATTAAGCTCCATTTGGGCGAATAGAGGGCCAGTTCTATAAATACCCCTTCATTTTCCACAGTTTCCTCACAACTTACTATAAACCCTAAAAAACGCTCAAGCACAACTCTCAACCTCACTCACTTATTCTCACTACCATAACTCTCTACTCCTTCATAAACATCAATCCACCACCATGGGACCTCGAAGAGGCCTAAGAAATCCTTTTAAAAGATCAAAGAAATAAGGGGAATGATCCTCTTCAAGTGTTGTACGGGAAGAACAACCAACCGGTTCTCAACCACAGCCTGAGCATCAACAACGTCTCCCGGGTCAAGAACTATGGTTTGACGAAGAGTAGAGGACGATGGTCTTCGTATCGTTGGAGCAATTTGAGCGCTTTCAACGGTTAAAGGTACGCAAAATCAACTCTACCCAATACTTAGATCTTTCAATTCTACAGCGTATGGGTATATTTGAAAACTTTGCTGAACTGTTGACGGCATGTGGCCTTTAGAACTGGATAAACATGTGTCACCCAACTCACAAGCTTTTAACTTATGAGTTTCTCAGTTCTGTTAGCCTATGTCAGCGTGAAAATAGGTTGTACTTGTCTTTTCGGTTAAGGAATGCAACCTATTTCCTTGATTATGGTGCCTTTTGTACTGTTTTTGGTTTTACTAATGAACCTATTCCGGATAAACAACTAGATAATGCTTGTGTTTCTGAATTATGGCCTAAGATTGTCGGCCAGCTTGTTTATCCGAATAGGAATATTTATGCTTCTGATGTGCAACACCCTGTTCTTCGAATGTTTTTCAAATTTGCTAAGGAGATATTGTTCCCTTCTCCTAGCCCTCACCTAGTCAGAACCCAAGAACTGCACATACTGAACCGACACCTTGCACCGCACAATAACACAACAATTAGTATTCTAATGACACTTTGGAAGTTTTTGAACACCACAACCACCCTTGATGTTAAAACTAACTTATGTGTTGGGGGGCATGTATACCGCATCGCTGAATTCCTAAATGTGATTAATCCAATAGAATTTAGTGATAGATTTGCCACTATCACCACCCTCCACAAGCAGTGTCTCGTTAGGGCGGGCTTCATCTTCACTAACCCTTTGCGATGATGATACCTTAAAGACCGCACCATTCCCCTCCCCTCTCCAAACTTACGTCCCCTTTTACAGTTTGCCGACTCGTACCTTTTAGACAGTGATGTGCCGAGGTACACAGTCGAGCCACCTCTTAGACCCCCTCCTCGTCCTAACACCCTATCTATTCGTGATCGTCCCCGGGCTTCCACTTCAGTTTTACATGACCATGACAATTCTGAGGATGAATCTGATATTATGTCCTCCCTAGGTCGCATAGAGGCCAGACTTGACCAAGTCCTCACCACCCAGGCCCATCACAGCGCCCGACTCAGTCACCTTGAGCAAAACTTCGAGAGGGGCCAATTACCCATGGTATGACCTAGCCTACCGCTCCCACATGGTCGGCGAAAGCATGGCCACTCCCTCCTGGTATCCCTGTCATGACAACTATAATGAAATATCCTTAAGTCATGGGTTTGACCGGTTGCATGTGGGTAGGCGTAGGTTCAACAACTTCACCCCCCAGCTCCTAGAAGAGCTTCTGATGATTACGGGATGGACTACACAGGTGGGGAGAAAGAAGAAGATGAGGGTGACGACCATGGAGATGAGGGTTTCATTGGGGATGAGTAGTTTTAGACCTACATGACTCCCTTAACGCCGAGGATGGCTTCATCCTGGCTTTGGGGGGATATCCATTGTTTACTACTCATCATTTTGTTGCGTGTCTTTTGGTCTTTTGCCTTGTCTAGCTGCTGGTTTTATTGTTGTGTGGTTTACATTGTTTTGTTGTTTGGTTTTGCTTCTAGGTGTTTTTTTTAGGTCCTTTTACTCTCATCCTTGAGTTCCATGTGCTGCTTTATTTCACCTACTTCTTGGTATGATCTCTTGCTCTCGCTTGAAAATCCAAAGTTGCTTAATTATTTATATTTTTTTTGCTTTTCTTTTTCTTTCATATGCTTTAAAAAAATAAAAATAAAAATAAAAATAAAACTTAAAAATAAAAAAAGAGACGAGAGAAAAATTGTGAAATAAGCATACAAGCTTTAGCGTGCACTTTACAATGATTATATGCAAACTCATGTTTTCCTAGGCCCGTGCCTATTATGGGTCTGAGTTTATTGACTGTTTTCCACTTAACTTGGTGGATTTGAGCTTGCTTGGTTTGTGGTTTGGATGACTAACTATTGAGGCGTATTTCGACTAGCCTGGTTAGGATTGAACCTTGTAGGACTCCATTGTGAGCCCTATATTATTGAGTGTCAGTTAGGGAATCTTAAGAATTGTGTCTGTTCTCCTCCAGCATAGTCTGCTTTTCTAAAGGTTAGGGATGATAACACGTTTGTAGTTACAGCTACATGGCCAAATTGCCTACCATGAATATTAATTAACTTTAGGTTAAGCCAAGTTTATGCCTTTACCTTTTTCTTTGTAACCACACTATTTAACTCCACATGAGCCAAATGTCCCCTCTCTTTACCTAGAGGATAGTCAAGTGATCATAGTGAAGTTGGTGTCCGTTGCATTGTGGTGTAGGATTTCGGTTTGAAAAGTGATTGTTGGATGATATGACTCTATACATTACTCTTAGTGTATTTCAAAAATATTTGCATGAAAAGTTCAAAAAAGCATAAAAAGCAAAAAGAAAAGAAAAAAAAGAAAAAAAAGAAGAAAAGAAAAAAAATAAAAGAAAAAAAAAGAGAAAAAAATTTGAGAATAAGGTTGGTGTAATGTATTAGAGTTCATTATTGCGTATCTTGAGGATTTTGGGAGTGGCATTGTTGTTGGAAGTCATAGTTGTCCTTGGTTTTATTACCTTGGATCTCTTACTATCCTCTATTTTAACTCCACATCCCCAAATTTTACCCTACCTTAATCCTAGCCTACATTGCAACCCTTTCCAAACCTGTTCGACTTGGCCTGATTAGTGAGATCTATGCTGGAGAATAGATAAGACACAATCCCTAAGATTTCTCCCTATTAAGATGTTTAATTCCCGACTCATCTTTAGTTGGATGATTCTGAGCGAAACACATACCCTATTAAACACATGAGCGTATTAGAAATTTCCCACATCTCTTGGGAAATAACCTTGGGAGCATAGACTTGCAACCTCATTAGGTAGTGGGCAGAATGGCCTATGTTGTAGCTCGCTTGGTGATCTCGAGTACATGGAAAATGTTGTTCCTCTTGTTATTATGCTCTTCTAATCCCATTGTACTTGCACACCCATGGCTAGGGAAGAGTTTTGCACATACACGGCTTGCATTGTCTTGTTTTTCATTCCCTTCAGTAACTGTTTTTCCCTATGCTTTCACGTCACCTTGCTGGTTCATTTGCTAGGGACTAGAAAAGGTTTGGCTTGGGGGAAGTTGATGTGCTCGTTTTAGAGCACGTTTACTACCCCGTTTTAATGTTAAGTCTCGCGGTTTTAGACTAATTTTATACATATTACACTTGATTTTACCTTGATCTTGTCTTCGAGTTATTTTAAGGTCATTTAAGGTGTTTTTCGATGATTTTAAGGTGAAAGACGACATATTCGAGGCTTTGACACTATGATCAAGAGTTTAGAAGAATGTAGAGTCAGATTCGACCGAATCTGACAATCATTCGGTTGAATGGTAGTCCAATTTACTAGCCTACGCTTCTTTCTCATTAGGAAGGCCGAATGGAATGAATTCGGGCGAATGAGCATCCATTCGACCAAATGAATGTCCCATTCTGGCAAATCGTGCACAGAGAAAAAATTGTAGATAATAACCAGAGCTGCTAGAATGGTCGAATGGGGAAAAGTTTGGGCGAACGGAGTTGCATTCGGCAGAATGGGTCGTCCATTTGGGGGAATATACCTATTTTCTCCTGAAATTTTACTTCTTCTTTAGGCTACCCCAAAGGCATTTTAGGGCTTCCGAATTTCTTTTATTTTAAGTTATAAATACCCCTCTTTCTGAAGAGAGGGGGAACCCTAATTTTATTAGTTTTAGCTTTATTTAGCCTCTAAACCTCTCTTAGTTCATTAAGCCCTAGTTTTCCATTTTTTGTTTTTCTCAACATATGTACTCCAAGATTTCGACTTTATTGTTTGGATTCTAATTGTGGATATGGCATTCAATTGTCTTTGGGTTATGAGTATCAATCTCTTCTTTACTTTTGAATTCGTTTTATTTCAGTCAGTGTTTAGCCTAATATTTATTGCTTATCTAGAATTGTTTTTGATATATTTTTACTCTTGTTGGTTTCTTTTTATGATTATTATCTGTTCCGATTGTTTTATTGATTATCATCATGCTATACATATCAAACATGTGTGAGTAGTTCTCTTTGGGGATTGATTAGTGAAACCCTAGGAAAAACTATGTTCTTCATTGTCGAAGGTTATAGGTTTGATGACAATAAGTAGCCCTCGAAACCCAATACGAATCTTCTCCTGCAACTCCTTTGGAGACATAGGGCGATTATAGGTCGTTCGATGTGATTTATGGAATCACCAACTTCCTCTCGCATACTTGGGTGTCTATTCTAGTTATGGTTTGATTTCCTTTAACCTATCATGTTCTCTTTTGAAATCACCTTCCTAGGGTGAATCTAATCTTGTCCCCATTTTTCTCCATTTTATTTTCCTCTTTAGTTCATCGTGATTAATATTTTCGTCATTAGTTTTAGTTGCTTTTAAAACCAAAAAGTCCAGTTATGTTAAGAAGCGGAGTGTATTGATATCCTTTGTCCTCGTGGTTCGGCCCCCTACCCCACTATACTTGTGTGGTTCGTAGGTTGTTATAAGTATTGTTTGGTTTAAGGTTTAGGATAAACGACTCTTAAAATCTTGTTATCACCAAAATCCTAGCCTCACGCTACAAAAATGATCTAAACATGGTAAAAACCTAACCTTACCTCTCAAAAATAAACCAAATATGGTAAAATCTCGACATTACCTCTCAAGTTACCTTAAGCACAATGAGAACCTAACCTTATTCCTCATATGGTATAAAGAAATCCAATCATCGGGAAAAGCATACCTCTCCTCCAAAATTCCAAATGACTCAATAAAATCGTACCTTATCTCCGAAACGTCTCAAGACTTTGTTAAAAAGCCTATATTACCTCTGAAATTCCTCAAGCCTCTAGTAAAAAAGCATACCTTACCTCTGAAATGACCTATGCCTCTGGTAAAAATCTTACCTTACCTCTGAAATATCCCATTGTAGAAGCTAAAGTTTTAGTTTTAAAAGTCTAGAATCTAACTAGGTTTTGAGTTGGCAATTCAATGAGTAAATTGACACTAGAGAGCTTAGTTTTGCAACCGACCTCCCCTTTTCGGTGAAGCAAAGAGGGAGGAACTCTCCTCCACTAGTGTCCTATAGGTTTGTGCATTAGTAAGGATCGACTATACCGCTATTAGAGATATCAAATGGGTCATGAGTTACCGCCAAACATTTAATTGGCTGTTTGGAAACCCTAGGGCTAGAATCCCCAAATGACTGACATTAGTGGTTTGCAAACCATGAGAAGGTTCGAGAATGAACGACTTATTTCAATTTGGGAGTGTGTGCAAAGCAGTTGGCCTAGAGATAGAAGAACAAATCATATTTAGTTTCTAGGAAAACATGCACAAACAAGAGATGACACACTCTAATTTAGTGGGTTGAGCAATTTTAAAATTAGGTGATCACTTATATTAATTGTCCATAGTTTAGGGTTCCTATTGTTGTTTGTCCAAAATATTATCTTATTAGGCGTGGTTACAAATAATAGGTCTTGTTTATTAACATAAGATAAAAGCTAGACATGCAATTATAAAGTAAAAGTTATGTAATAATGGGTGCACAATTGAAAAGAGGTAAAGAGACAAGAGACAAGAGACAAGTAAATATTAGAATTAGGGTTAGGGATAGAGACAATGCAAAGAAAGAGTAATGCAGGACGAGTTGGAGAAGATTTCTTGATCAAATGAAGAAATGAGTTTAGAGAGACTATTCTCCATGGTAATGCTCTAACTTAAAGAAATGTATCTAGTTCAAATGACAAGTATGACTTAGTCATAGAACATCATTGATGCTGTATAAGATAATTGAAATCAAAATAAGAATTATGAAATCTAAAGAAAGAAATTAGCTTTAAGGTTAACTCCCAAACATGTATTCAATAATGCTACGCTTTTAGGGTTTGCTATGGGTCGAATGTGATAAGTCTAGCTAGATTGGAGATGTCCAAATCTAGGCATCATAGACTAAATGCAAAAGAGAAAAAACAGAGACATAGCTTCCAATAAATGAAGGATGCAAAGGAGAGGGGGTTTGCTTGAATAATTGAAAGGAGACTAATTTATAAAGATGGTTCCCTAATTAAGATACTCAAAGTTAGAATCTTGAGGCTTGACCTAGTGAAGGAGTTGCTCCTTGCTCTTGATATCATAGGTAGAATAAGACATTAAAAATAGAGTGTGTAAGTTGATCAAAAGGGGACATCAAGGGTGGGGCCTCTTTGCTAGATCAAATCTCATTAAAGTTGCAAGATTAAAATAAGGGTTCATGTGAGAGGGGTTTGCACCTCACACAATCACCATAAATTAAACCTAATCAAAGGACTTTGAGTGGATGGAAACTACTAGATCCCAAAACTAGGAAGTGAAGGGAGTAAACGTAGACAAAGCGAAGAAATAAAGGAGTAGGTTGAGAGGGGTCCTTGGTGTTTATCATTGAGGATAGTTCATTTGCTTCAGTCTTGATTGAGTGCTTGATAAAGGAGATATCGTTGCTCCTTGGTTTGATGCTTGAGGGTTGCTTGCATGAGTAGTAATTGTGGTTATTTTTTTTTCTAAGTGTTTGTAAGGATTTGGGAGAGAATTTTATTAGAGTAATAAGGCTCTAGGACTTTATAATTTCTAACCTCTTGGGTGTGGGAAATGAGTGGGTATTTATAAGGGAAAAAGCTAGATTTTCTGGCGTTAGTTGCCAATACCGAGCGTTAGGGGTACAACTAATGCGTTAAGTTCTAGGCTTGGGTGTTGAGGGCTCAAGAGAGAACCTTTTCATTGAATGCACAAAATATCGAGGTGAGCCAGGAGCTCTTTTGAAGTGGCGCACAAGGCCTGGGCATCTGGTATCAGGCTATGTGTTAAGCATTGGGACTAGAAGTAAATTAGTTTTTATTACAATTTGAGCACTGTAAGTAGGGAATACGTTGAATGTTGGCTTAGCGCGTCAAGCGCCTGGTATGCATTGAGTTGTGGAAGCATGTTCGGCTAGTGCTCTAGGCTTTGAGCGTCGACTAAAACCGCTTTGAGCTTCAGGTTTTTCACAGTTTAAGCTTGGTTTGTGGATAGATTTTAGGTCATGTGTTTGGGCCAATTTGTATTATGGTTAGAGTTTTTGTTTAGACCTTTTCAGTGTTTGGCTTTGAGGTGCTTTTGGGATTACACGCACTTAACTCGATTCAAAGAAAGTCCTATCTACAAGGGTTGGTTCATCTTAGGAATGTTACATGAGGTGACATAATTTCATATCTATAGAAGCCCCCACTTTGACCGAGTCTTGGGCAAAGACGATGGTCAAAGTACGACTTAGGACGAAGGAAGATTTAGACGTTTTGCGACCTCAAATCCTCCTTATAATGCTGGTACCTTCAAATTGAACAAGGGTTAGTCCGTAAATACCTGCTAGTCAATTGGGTGTTGGTTAATTCTGTTGAGGATGGAAACTTGTGTCGATTGGCTTAAATACCAAGAGTCAGAGTCTCGGGTTATACTGTTGGGGAGACTAGTTCTAATTAGGAGCCACTACCGAAATGGTGTTGTTTATGGTTTGGCCTGATATGCCAATGGGGAGTCGCTATTAGGATGGCGAGACTTATGGTTGGCTTGATGTGCTAACGAGGAAGTCGCCGTCGGGATAGCATGACTAAGGGACATGGCCTGATGTGCCAATGAGGAGATGCTATCAAGATGACATAGGTAAGAGACATAACATGTTGTGCCAATGGGGAGCCGCTATTAGGATAGCGCGGCTGAGAGACATGGCCTGTTGTAGAAACAAAATTGTGTCTCCCCATGTAGTAGTTCTATGACAAACAAACCCTTTCTAGTAGGACTTTGCATGGGTCGTGTTGAGTGCGCGTGATCCGAAAAACACCTCAAAATAAAGCCAAACCCCAAAAAAAGTCCAAAAACAAACCCGAGCCCAAACACAAATTGACAAAAGCACATGACCAAAAATCCATCCAAAAACAAAAATCAAATTGTGCTAAACTTGAAGCTTAGGGTGGGTTTCGTTGACGCTCAAAGCTCGGGACCAAGGACTCAGGAAAAATCTTCCTTAGCTTCAAGCGTTAAGCGTTAAGGGGAGAGATTAGGGGACAAGCGTATGATTCTAGTGTCCAACGCGTGGCAGATGCCAGATGCCCGAAACCAGTGCTCACCACCCAAAGCTAGCGCCTAACTCTTGCTCTCCTTCTAGCACTAGAACTATAATTGAACCTGACTTACCTCTAGTCCAAGCACTTGGCGCTCATTTCTGTGCTAGACACGTAGGTCTTATGCACCCCTTCAAAAGAGCTCCTAGCTCCCCTCAAGCTTTTGAGCCTCAAAACAAAAGAATCCTTCTTGAGCGCCCGACGCCTAAGCCTAGAGCTTGACACTTAGTCTTGGCGTCCGACGCTCAAGAATCATGTATTTTTGACTATAAATACCCCCTCATTTCCTAGAGCCAAGAGGTTAGTAATTCGAAAGTCTTAGAGCATTGTTACTCTAACATAATTCACTCTTAAATCCTTAGAAACATAAATCCAACAAAATTACTACTCTCCCAAGGAACCCTTAAGCATCAATCTAAGGAGAAACCATACCTCCTTCCTCGAGCACTCAACAAAGACTGAAGAAAAAGAATATCCTCAACGGTAAACACCGAGGACCCCTCTTAATATACTCCTTTACTTCATTTTCTTAATTTTTCTACTTTTACTCCCTTTATTTCCCAATCTTTGGATCTAGTGGTTTCCACCCATACAAGGTCACTTAATTAGGTTTATTTTGTGATGATTATGTGAGGTTCAAATCCCTCTCACATGAACCCCTATTTCAATTTTGCAACTTTGATGAGCTTTAATATAGAAAATAGTCCTCGCCCTTGATGTCCTCTTTTGATCAACTCACACACTCTCTTTTCAATATCATATCTTACCTATGATGTGAAAAACAAAAAGCAACTCCTACTTTATGACACAAAGCCTCAAGATTCTAACTTTGAGCACCGTAATCAAGGAACCATATTCTTAGATTGGTCTCCTTTCAACCATTCAAGCAAACTCCCTCTCCTTTGAATCTTTTATTTATTGCAAGCTATGTCTCTTTGTCTCTATTTCGCACTTAGTCTATGATGCCTACTTTTGGACATCTCTAATCTAGCTAGACTTGACACACTTGACCCATTTTCGTGAGCAAACCCAAAATGCGTATCATCCTTAAATACATGTTTAGGAGTTAAAATTATAGCTCATTTCTTACTTTAGATTTCATAATTTTTACCTTGATTTCTACTTACATATGCAAAGTCAATGATGTTCTATGACTAAATCATACGTATCTTTTAAACTAGACCCATTTCCTCAAGTTAGAGCATTATTATGAGGAACAACCTCTTTAGACTCATTTCTTCATTTGACTCTCTAACTCATCTTGCATAATTCTTATCTTGCATTTACTCTAACCTTAACCCTATCATTTTATTGTCTTTTGCCTATTTGTCTCATCTCAATTGTACATCCATTATTACATAATACTTACTTTGTAATTGCATGTCTATTTTTATCTTATGTTTATAAACAAGAAATATTGTTTTTAGTTACGCTTAATAAGATAATCTTATACAACCAACCAAATAAAACTTAAACTATGGACATTAATACAAGTGGTCACCTAATTTATATTATATGCAAAAATCTTAACTTGCTCAGCCTACTAAATTAGAGTGTGCCATATCTTTTTTTTGCATGTTTTCCTAGGAATTAAATCTAATTGTTCTTCCATTTTTATGCCAATTGTTTGCACACATTCCCATATTGAAATGAGTCGCTCATTCCCAAACCTTCTCATGGTTCGCAGACCATTTACGTGAGTCATTTGAGGATTCATGCCCCAGGGTTTCTAAACAGCCCATTAAATGTTTGGTGGTGACACTTGACACATTCGATGTCTCTAAAAGTTGCATAGCCCATCCTTACTGATGCACAAACCTATAGGGCACTAGTGGGAGAGAGCTCCTCTCTCTTTTCTTGACCAAAAAGGGGATGTTGGGTTGCAAAAACCAAACACTCTAGTGGTAATTCACTCATCGAATTCCCACCCGAAACCTAGTTGGGTTCCAGACCTTAAAATCCATAAATCAACCCCTACAATTTGGTATCTTTGGCGGGGAAGTGTAAGCCTAAAGCTTACTTAGATTTTCGTGCGAATGGGTGATCGAAAAAATATGGTTTTTGTACTTATAATTGGCTAAAGATTGTGTTAACCATATTTGCATTCATGCATGTAACTCTCTGCATATGGAAGTTATGCCCTAGGTCTCTGTCTTATACTAATGTGTTCTACATTTGAGACACCTTGGGAGTGGAAGATTAACTATAATCAATTAAGGCTCCTGCCACAATGTTTGGCTTTTTTCGAAGCTTACCAAACTGTGGCATCCAGCATGCGCTCTTGGAGTTGTGTTAGGAGGGTTTTCCTCTTACCTTGGTCTCTTTTAAGCAGTGGCTCTAGGTAAATAAATCTTCCTCAATGCCATGGACCTTTTGACTCATGTATCTAACCCTAGTTCACGATAAAACATAGAACCTTGGCTAGGTGGAGACTTTTATTTATCGCATTCATCCAAGCATGCTAGTGTGACTACGTGATCTTTTGTGCTATTATATTATGTTTTTTGCACTAATGCTAGCTAGTTCTATCTTTGTAAAACCCTAAGGAAACTTAAACCCCCTAAAACATGAATTACATGCATCCTTGGTCACTATCACCAATTAGGCTCATTTGCATCATATCCTACATCCAAAACGCGTCTAAATCGCGTCATGTCCATCCCAAGTCTCATTATGCCCACATTATGCCAGACCATGTCTCCTGAAATCCCAGCTTATGCTACATAAATGACCCTACATAAATGACCCAAACATGGTAAAAACCTAAACTTACCTCTCAAAAAGACCGAAACACGGTAATATTACAACCTTACCTCACAAAATGACTCAAGTTTCCGCTCAAATTGCCTCAAACGCAATGAGAACCTAACCTCATCCATCAAATATCCCTAAGCAATAAAAAAACCTAGGGAAAATTGTACCTCCCCTTCAAAATGCCTCATGCCACCCGGGAAAACATACCTCTCCTCTCAAAATATATCCCAATAAATGGTAAAAAGCCTACATTACCACCGAAATGTCTCTTGTCCTTGGCAAAAAACCAAAATTACCTCTAAAATGTCCCATGACTCCTTTAAAACCCTGAATTTACCTTTGAAATCACCCATGACTCCAATAAAACCCATAATTTACCTTTGAAATGCCACTTGACCCCGGTAAAACCCTAAATTTACCTTTGAAATGCCTCTTGACCCCGGTAAAAACCTAAATTTACCCCTAAACCACCGCACCAATAAGTCTTTGATCTTTCCAACAAAACCCTATTGGGGTAAAAATCCTTAAATTGACCTATAAACTAGTAAGATATTGACCTTCCCACTTAAACCCTATCAAGGTATAATCCTGAAATTTCCCTATTAACTAGTAAGACCCTAATCTTCTCACCGAAATCCTATTGGGGTAAAAATCCGAAATTTCCCCATCCTATTGGTAAAAATCTTACCTTTCCTTTGAAACCTTATATGGGGTAGAATCCCAAAACTACCCCTCACCGGCAAAAACCCGAAATTGCCTCATCGAGTAATATTCCAAAATTTCCCTTGAGCACGGCAAAAAGCCTAAACTCTAACATGGGAATTATGGATTGAGTCCATGGATATCGAGTTTTTCTCATGCATTTTGAATCATTTTGTAAAGAAGGGTGACTCCCTAAACCGGGCCATGCATTCATATGCATTAGAGGTGATCGTGTAGTTATATCATACTTGTAATTGCATCATGCGTGTATCATCTCTCCCGACGTAGACCCCCCAAAATACTTATCCCTTAACTAAGTCGATTAATAGTGTCCTTTATATAAAGTCTTGGAGATTCTGGCTTTTTTAGGAGTTCATTTGTTTGGGTTAGAAGGCTTGGCCAAAGGTTAAGAAGGAAAGCTCTGCCACAACTAGTACTAATTTTTGAGCTGGCATCCACTCCGCCTTTTAATTCTCCCTAAAATCCTCATCAAACCATGTCCGTTCTAGAACAGATGACCTAGCTCCTGGCTGCGGTCAACGACATCACTAGGTCCCTTAAGGGGATGAACTCTCATCTTGAGAAAGTGGAAAGTACCAATGCTCCTGCTAACTTGGCATGAAAAACTGAAGGGATGTTCCACCAGTTCACTAGTAGTGGACAATACTTTGATACGAAAAATGACGACAAGCTGAAGGGAAATGTTAGCCTCCCTAAAAACATTTCGGCTACCAACATCCAAAAGTTTAAGTCTACAAATGATCCCCGCTATCATCTCTATATCTTCAGGGTCACCATGGCTATCAAGGGAGTAGAATTAGAATTATTGCCTGTTATTTTTTTTATGTCTCTAAAATAAATTAGCTAGAAATGGTTAAATTCTTTCAAGGACAAGGAGACCGAAACTTGGGAGGACGTGACCAACACCTTCATAACTCTGTATCGCCCTAATGTCCAGAAAAAAATCCTAGGGAGTTAGAGGTCCTTTAACAGGACCAAACTAAGGGGTTCACGACCTACCTCAATCGCTGATGAGAAACAACTTCCCAGATTGTCTCGAGGCCACCTGAGAAAGAACTTGTCAGAACTTCATCTCTAGTCTCCTTCTTAAGTACAACAACCATATGAAGTACTTGGGTCTTGAATCTTTTAACATGCCTATAGAATTGGCACAGATATTTAGGATGACGTGATGAAAAATCCAGCTCCTTTCAATAATTAAGGATAGAAGAAAGGTAAGAAAACTAAAAATTAATCTGCCTCTAAAGCCACTAATGAGGTTAACTCCCTTGAGGGTCCAAGGTCTCAAGGAAATAATGGCAAGAGAGGCAATTTCCAATACTATCCTCGCTGGGTCTTCTCAAATCTTGGGATAACATATTCAAATGCTTTAGACCGCCTCGCTAATGGTGGTCACATTGAACCCACCGGTGAAACAAAGGACTCTCTAGAAGACAAGAGGACTTTGAAATAGGACCCAAGTAAATACTGTAAGTATCACCAAGGCAGGGGACATGACATTAGAGAATGCATTAGACTCAAGCACCACCTTCAAGATATAATGGACGATAGAAGGCTACCACTCCCTCATGGGGTAATTAGACACGTCCCCTAGCTATCTTATACATCTATGAGGATGGGTCCTCCTTCGACCCATCATTGCTCATCACTCCGGTTAGGGTCCCCATCCCCTAAAATCATGGTCTAATTGATAGAAGGCTTATTAAATGGCATTTGGAACATTGATGACAAGGACGTCTACCTTAATCAAGTCACTCATGTCATGGCCCCAACACCTAGTATCGACCCTGAATGGTAAAAAAAGGGGATGAGTGACATTAATGCAATGAAAAGGACTAGAAGGGTTCAGAATCTAATCCCTAATATAATAGTCCAAAGCAAACTTCCTCCATAGGAAAATGCCCTGATCAACCAACTCAAAATATCCAAGCTAAGGTCAATATCTAGGAGTTAATCACTACTTATTATGAGCATAGAAATGCACTCCTAAACGCATTAACAAAAATCAGCGTACCTTTAGGTACGACTCTCGATGCTTTAGTCACCCTCATTACCTCGGAAAAGGAGAAGTCATAGATCTCATTCTTAGATGATGATTTCCCAATTGGAGGGACTTCTCATAACAAGGCCCTTTATCTAATCACTATCACATGTAACTAAAACATACCGATGAACTTGATTGACAACGTTTCAACAATCAATGTGTGTCCTCTATGCACAGCAAAAACATTGGGTTTCTCAGAGAAAGGCTTCACACCCTCATGAAAAGGGGTTTGAGCATATGACAATACACACCATAAGTCACTTGGGACCATTTGCTTGTCCCTTGTAATAGGACCATTAGAAAAGAAAGTCACCTTTCAAGTACTCAACATTAAGGTGAGTTTTAACCTTCTCCTTAGATGCTTATGGATTCATGATCTAGGGGTCATCCCCTCATCTCATCATTAGAAGTTTAAGCTACCCAACAAAGGTACTTCCATAGAAATTGATGCCTCCACCATCAAAGTAAAAATCAAAGACAAACCCCTCATCCACATCAAGAATGATGAGGAAGATGAAGAAATATTTGACTTTAGTGCTAAAGTAGCAATGCTCAAACCTGATAGTAGCTTCTCTTTCATTCTTCACCCTATGGTTCACAATATGTTTAAGAACTAAGGGTACTTCCCTAGCATGCCTCTGGGTTTCAAACTAACCCTTATCGTACCATTTAAAGATCCAAAGGGAAAGCATAACCTCTTTGGGCTAGGCTATGCACCAACGACATAAGAGCTCCAAAAATACGTTCTCGAAGAGGTGGCTTGAAAAATGACCAAGGAGCGAGGCCAAAAAAGCATACGCAAAAATCATACTGTCCAACCTTGAATGGCTATTTCATTAAGAAGGGCAAAGAATACGTCTATAATGACTTCCCTAAGCCACTCTTCAGACTTGATCATGGAAAGTTATATCCAGGCATTAAAACTTTCCATGATTATTGCATCCTAGATGATGATAAGCCTAAAGACTTATCAAAATCCCCTAAATGCATCAATTTGCCTACCTTATCCTTGCTATTTAGTCTCGAGAAAGTTGAGCCAAAAGTCCAAGCTACTCTCCAAAGATATGACTTTGACCCTTTTGAACTAATAGTGCTAGTACCAAACATCACACAAGGATGGAGAAAGTCCCTAAAGGTAGCAACCCCTGGTGGAAGCAAGTTGAATATTGTCATTGATGAAGGCCTAAAAATGGATGAGGCATAATTGTCGGAGTTAAAGTCTTAGTTTGAGTCTAGGTCTAACGAGTCCAAATGTATAGAGTTTAGGCCCCTAATGGTTATGCCACCAAAGGAAAACCTTGAAAAATCCCTTAATGTAACCTCTCCTAAATAAAATAAAATTTCTTTTTTGCTTACTCTTCATCTTCCACCCTAATCCCTACCACTGATTGCTTTTATCTTAAATGAATCTAACTTTAAAATTATTAAAGAAATGGAAGAACATAAAAATAAAACACCAATAGTTAAAGAAACTAAAAAAACCAATATAGGTGCAGAACAGGAGTAGAAATTTGTGTAAATTGGGCTAAAGCTATCCCTAGAAGAATACGAAGTGCTAACGCAGTTACTCAAATAGTTCATCGATGTCTTTGGTTAGTCTTACAGCTAGAGATATTCCAGGGATAGGTAGAGATATTACATAGTACATTATTTCAATCCTCCCACGATTAAAGTCAGTAAAGTAAAAGTTACAAAGAATGAAATATGAAGTAAATATGAAAATCAAAGAAGAAGTCGAGAAATTACTGGAAGCCGGGTTCATCAATGTTACAAACTACCCTGACTAGAATGCAAACATTGTACCCGTTCTAAAAGGACGGCAAGGTGCAAATGTGTGGGGACTACCAAGATCTAAAATGGGCTAATCCTAAAGATGGGTTTCCTCTACCCTATACTGACATTCTGGTTGATAACACAGCTAATCATACCTTACTCTAGTTCATGGACAAATATGCAGGCTATAACTAGATCTGCATGGCTGAAGAGGATATGAAAATAACCTTTATAAATCAATGGGGCACCTATTTCTATACGGTCATGCTTTTAGCCTCAAAAACACTAGTGCCACCTATCAAAAAATAGCAACCATACTACTCTACGACATGATGCTTAAAGAGGTGGAAGTGTTTGTGGATAACATGATTGTCAAATATAGATACCGTTAAGGGCATTACACAACCCTCTAAAAATGTTTCAGACGGTTCAATATTAGGCTGAATCCTTAGAAATGTGCATTTGGGGTCACATTTGGAAAACTATTAGGGTATGTCATTAGTTCTCGAGGCATCGAGGTCGACCAAACATAATTAAAGATATCCTAGACATGACACCAACGTAGAGTGAAAAGGAGATTCGTGGCTTCTTGGGTTGACTCCAATACATCAGTAGATTCATATCTAAACTGACAATAATATGTGGGCCAGTGTTCCAAAAGCTGAAAAAGACACTCCTAATGATTGCCTGATTGGGATGAAAAATGCTAGAAATCTTTTGATCAGATTAAAAGTTACCTCCTGAATTCGTTTGTGCCTTCATTGGTATTATCAAGAATTCCTTTTCGCTTGTACATCATAGTCACTGACTCAACGGTTGGGCTATGCTCGCTTAAGAGGTACATAGAAAGGAAAATGCAATTTACTACATCAACAAGAAGCTCCTTGAGTATAAAACTAGATACACATACCTCACGAGACTCAATGTTGCATTGGTCTGGGCCACTAAGAAGCTCAAACATTATATGCTCTCGCACATGGTGCACACGTGTTGAAGATAGATCCTCTCAAGTATCTATTTGAGAAGCCCACTCTCAATGGGCACCTTTTAGATGGCTAGTCTTGTTAGCTGAGTTCAATCTTAAATATGTCCCACAAAAAGCAATTGAAGGACCCAAAGTATTAGAATTCTTGGCTGAATTGCTATATCCTAGACGAAGATCTCCTCATGACAGAAAACAACAGCTAGTCGTTGTATTTTGATGGTGCCTCTAACTAGAAGGGATGTGGTAGGGAGATACTCTTGGCGTATCCAAACTGCCTTGTTAGTCAAGCTAAACTTTGAGGTCACCAAGAACGCCTCCAAATATGAAGCATGTATTTGGGGCCTTCAAGCAGCAATATCCTTAGGCATCCAAAGCTTAGAGTTTATGGTGATTCCTCCTTAATAATCAACCTAACATCCAAGAAATGGAAATTTTTTAGTGAATGCTTTTCTTCTTACGAGTCTTATCTTGAATAATTAGCCAAGCAGATACTAAAATCAAATTCACTTATCTTTCGAGAGATTAGAAATCAATTCACTGATGCACTAACTCAACTAGCCTCAATGGTAAATAATCCATCAAATCTGACCATAATGCCCCTTGTCATATAGAGGAGGTCTAGTGTTCGGGACGCTGACTCAGAGGACAATAAGCCATGGTATGCCGACATCCTAAGATACATTCAGCGAAAGGAGTACCCTCTAGACTCCTCTAAAAGAGATCAAATATCCTTAAGGCTCCTAGCAGCTTAGTTTATTGCTCAAGGTGATCAACTCTACTAGCACATCCCTTAGGGCAATCATCTTATATGTATAAGTAAATAAGAAGCTGACACTGTAATGTATGAAGTCCATAGTGGTGTATATGGAACCCACATGAGCCATTGTATGTTAGCCCAAAAAAATAGCGCGACTTGGGTACTATTGGACCACCATAAAAGGTGATTGTGCTTAGTATGTGGTAAAGTGCGAAACTTGCCAGAAGTGTACGAACTTGCAACACATCCCTTTGTTATTCTTAAACCCGATTTTGTCACCTTGGCCCTTCTTGGGATAGGGTATAGACTTTATTGGAAAAATAGCTCCTTTAACCATAGGAGGTCATGAGTTCATCTTAGTCGTAGTCCACTACTTCACAAAGTGGATCGAGGCCAAATTATACAAGACCTTGGGTTCCAAGCAAGTAGCCCAATTCTTAGAGTAAAACATCATATGTAGATACGGTGTGCCTCGTGAGATCATAAGCAACCAAGGAGTCCACTTTCAAGGTGAATGCATGGACATGTTAGCCAAATACAAAGTTCAACATCATTGTTTGTCTCCATATAGACCGCAGATGAATAGGGAAATCAAAGTAGCCAACAAAAACATCAAGGTCGTAATCGAGAAGATGAACAAAATTACAAACACTGGCTGCTAAAATAACACTTCGCCCAATAGGGTTATCAAATGCCAATCAAGAAATTAAAAGGCATGATCCCATACATTCTAATATATAGGATGTAAGCAGTCCAGCCCATTTAGCTAGAACTTCCTTTGTTTAGGATTGTTCTTGAGAGTCGATTACCCATAGGTGATTGGGTTAAGGCCAGATACAATGAATTTATCTAGTTAGATGAAAATGGCTCCAAGCCATGTATCACGTTCAACTTTATTAGAAAAGAATTGCAAAGCACTTTAACCAAAAGGTTTGTACTCGATTCATCAAAGAGGGAGACCTAGTGCTTAAAGCACTCTGGAAAACCAGTACGGATCCTCAGGGTAATTTAAGATCAAATTGGGCCAGACCCTATATTGTAAAAAAGATCCTATTCGAATGCAATTATCAAACATGGACGACAATGAGTTTAGTTTACTAACGAACCTTGATCAGCTCAAGAAATTCATCTCTTGAGCACCTGTCCAGTCTCAAAACTATTTTTGGCCTAATTTCCTTAGTGGATCCGTAAGCAATCTTAATAGAGGCCTGCCAATAATCATGTATTTCAAAATCTGAAAAGAAACCTCTAAGCTACACCATTCTCCAAGTTTGAAAATCTCAAAGAAACTTCTTGTCCATCTTAGAGCTACGTTTTGATCTGATTCCTTCATGAGGATATGTAGGCAACCTTTCAAGAGGCCTGATTGAAATAAAAGTCATAAATAAGTGCACTCCTAACAAATGTCTCAAGCCTAGACTCAAGTGTTGGATGCTAATGTCAGGTGCCAAGCACCCCAAAATATGGCGTTGTGCGCCTAAACCGTAGGTGCCAACCAAAACAGCTATAGTCTCCTTCATCGCAGTTGTGCAAATTCCAGGCACAAGGTCTTAAGCGTTGGGCGCTAATTCAAACATTCAACACTCACCCTATACGTCTGGTGGCGAGCTTTTAGTGCTAGCCAAAACAGCTTTAACATGGCCTAATTCTTGTCAAGCATTAAGAAAAGGGATCTTGATTCTTGACTCGTGCAAATTAATTGTAACTGTTAATCGTGTACAACATGTTCATAATAATAGTTATTTTACCAAATTGTTAAGAATTAAAAATTATGGCAATAAAAAAATTTTAACGGTTAACCGATATTATTATTTACAAAAATAAACCTAAAAGGCTAAAACATGAATGAATGTCACAAGTTTTTTTTTATGCATGATCAAACCTTGCTCAAATATGTGTTATTACTGTTGTAGAAAATTCAAATTAGTTAACGAATAATACAAATAGTTTCACAATATTAGTTGTACAAATGCTTAAAAATGGAATAAAATGGTTAGCGGTTAGCCGATAACCTTACTAGTCTGTTAAATATCAGTTAAGCATTTATCGATTACCATTACTTAAAGGGATGGTTACGATTAGCCTTTTCCAATAACCTTTATAACAATTAACCATATCGTTAATTTAATAGTATTGTTAATGCTTAATAGTATAGTTAACCGTTTATGAAAACCCCTATTTAAACCAATATATGGTGTTCCATTAACATTTCAATAAAGTATGAAGTCCTAAAAATCAACTAGTGTGCCAAATGTTTTAGACTAAGATTTTATATCTTGGTAAAGTATCAGATAAGATACTAATGAAATTACAAGAATATGAATTCTATAACTCTATCTACTTAGAATTAAAATAATTGAATCAACAACATTATTAGATTTGAGCAATTTTAGTTGGTTTTGTGGTTCGAAAATATAAAGTACATGTCAATTAATGACGAATGAAAGTCTTTTTCATTAGATAGTCTTTAAACTTCTTTTTTTTGCATATTTTCACAATTAACAATTTTTTCACAAATTATTTTAAATAAAATAATTCTAAATTCATAATTAAAATTTTTATGTGCTTATCATTAATTTTGTAGAAATATCTTGTTTTTTATTAGAATATAACATACATATTTTGAGCATTTCACATATATTGAAACACAGGGTCATACTTAGGGATGTTTGATGTGCTCGTTTTAGAGCATGTTTACAACCCCATTGTAATGTCAAGTCTTGCAGTTTTAGATTGATTTTATGCACATTACGCTTGATTTTACCTTGATCTTGTCCTCAAGCTATTTTAAGGTCATTTTAGGTACTTTTGATAATTTCAAGGTAAAATGCAACGTGTTCGAGGATTTGACACTCTTATCAAGAGTTTAGATGCGCGTATCATAGCTTGGGCACGTGTTCCAAGTCACCTCGAAGATTCCACAAAGTTCAGAAGGCATTAGACACTTCGAAGAAGCTGTTCAGCAAGGTTCAGGCTCAGATTCGACCAAATCTGACATCCATTCGGTCGAATGGAAGACAGGAACTCAAGCATATGACTCAAGCTCTAGGATATAGCCGAATGAGATCCCATTCAGCCGAATCATGGTCCATTTGGGCGAATCCATGCCCTTCTTCGGTCGAATGGTGGACAGACTAATGATACTCGAAGTTTCTGTTTTGGGCCAAATGAAAGCAGCATTCAGCCGAATCATCCCTCATTCTGCCGAATGGCCCTTGTTTTCAAAGTTTTTGGTTCTTTCTTAAGCCGGCCCTCGAAGTTTTTTTCTAGGGTTTTACCCCTTATGTCCTAAGGGTATAAATACCCCCTTGCTCTATAAAAAACCCTGATACCTATTTTGAGAGCTCTTGTGTCTCAACTTGGAACATCTCTTTATTCCTTTTCATTTCTTTCATACAGTAGTTTAGATTTAAAAGCTTTCATTTCTCTTCTTTTCAAGCACTATATTTTGGATTCAGAATTTCTTTCATTCACGCAATTTCATTCACGTAAATACCCCCTTATGTCCCCGGTGTTGGTTGAGGTGACAGAGGAAGAGAAAACATGAAGAGTGTTGCTTTTGAGGTCGAGACGGAATTTGTTCTAATGAAAGAAGATTATGAAAATTCTGAGGGTAGTGATAAGCCAGCCCATAAAAGGAAGAAGGGTAGAAAAAGAAGAAAAACTAAAAAAAAGAATGATGACTCCACCTTGGATTGGGGGAGCCCTGCATTATAGCCCACCTCCAGATGACCTCAGCTCTACTTTGCTTACTTCTGCTACTGCTGCTCGGTGGAGAGTTTTGACTCCCCACGCTGGAGGTGATGGAGATGCTAGGAGTGAGTCCACTCCTACAGCAGGTATAATTTCTATGTTTTCTTTTTCTGTCTGAACTTGTGGCTAATTGTGTCGAACTTACCGATGTTAAACAAAAGTACTTACGGGAGATAACGCTGTGTTAGTATAGTTTGTTTGTTTGCTTAGCTATAGTTTCCATAATGCTGATCTTTCTCCCTTTTGGTTCTCTTATCCATCTTTCCCAAGTGCCGAGACAGCTCTTAAGTTGGCTTGGGGGAGGGTTCTTGTGTTTTCAAAGTTTCGAAAGATCCGCATTATTGAAACTATTGCCTTGGTTTTTGTTATAGTTTTTGTATGTTTAGTTGTGTCAAGTTGATGTGCTTGAGTGGTGAAATCGGCATGTAAGCTTTTGACGTGTACATTCTAGTGGTCCTATGCATACTACTGTTTTCCTAGCCTTGTGCCTGTTTTGGGACCAAATAATCGACTGTTTTTCCACCTGACTTGGGGATCTGGGCTTGCTTGGTTTATGGCTTGGATGACTACCTATTGAGGCATATTTCGACTAGCCTGGTTAGGATTGAACCTTGTAGGACTCCATTGTGAGCCCTATATTATTGAGTGCTAGTTAGAGAATCTAAGTATTGTGTCTGTTCTCCTCTAGCATAGTCTACTTTTCTAAAGGTCAAGGATGATAACACATTTGTAGTTACAGCTATATGGCCAAATTGCCTACCATGAATACTGATTGACTTTAGGGTATGCCAAGTTTGTGCCTTTACCTTTTCTTTGTAGCTACACTATCTAACTCCACATAAGCCAAATATTCCCTCTCTTTACCTAGAGGATAGTTAAGTGATTGTAGTGAAGTTGGTGTTCGTTGCATTATGGTGTAAGATTTCAGTTTGAAAAGTCGTTGTTGGATGATATGACTTTATATGTTACTCTTAGTATATTTCAGAATTATTTGTATGAAAAACACAAAAAGAAAAAAAAGAGAAAAAAAAAGAAAAAAAGAAAAATTTTGAGAATAAAGTTGGTGTAATGTATTAGAGTTCATTTATGCGTATCTCAAGGACTTTGGGAGTGGCATTATTGTCGAAAGTAGTAGTTGTCCAGGGTTTTATTACCTTAGATTGCTTACTATCCTCTATTTTAACTCCACATTCCCAAATTTTACCCTACCTTGATCCTAGCCTACATTGCAACCCTTTCTAAACCTGTTCGACTTGGCCTGTTTAGTAAGTTCTGTGCTGGAGAGTAGATAAGATACAATTCCCAAGATTTCTCCCTGTTTAAGTGTTTAATTCCTGGCTCATCATTAGTCGGATGATTCTGAGCAAAATACATACCTTATTAAACACCAGGCATATTAGAAATTTCCCACATCTTTTGGGAAATAGCCTGGGGAGCGTAGACTTGTGACCTCATTAGGTAGTAGGTGGCATAGCCTGTGTTGTAGCTTTCCCAATGATCCCGAGTCTATGGAAAACGTTGTTCTTCTTGGTATTATGCTCTCCTAATCCCATTGTACTCACACACCCATGGCTAGGGAAGAGTTTTGCGCATACACGGCTTGCATTGTCTTATTTTCTGCTCGCCTTGCTTTTCATGTGCTTTACTCATTGTGTTGCCCTGCTAATTCTTTTGCTAGGGACTAGCAAAAGTTTGGCTTGGGGGAAGTTGATGTGCTCGTTTTAGAGCACATTTACAACCCCATTGTAGTGTCAAGTCTCGCAGTTTTAGATTGATTTTATGCATATTACGCTTGATTTTACCTTGATCTTGTCCTCGAGTTGTTTTAAGGTCATTTTAGGTACTTTTGATGATTTCAAGGTAAAATGCGACGTGTTCGAGGCTTTGACACTCTTATCAAGAGTTTAGATGCGTGTATCATAGCTTGGGCACGCGTTCCAAGTCACCCTCGAAGATTCCACAAAGTTCAGAAGCCATTAGACACTTCAAAGAAGCTGTTCAGCAAGGTTCAGGCTTAGACTCGACAGAATCTGACATCCATTTGGTCGAATGGAAGATAGGAACTCAAGCATATGACTCAAGCTCTCGGATATAGCCGAATGAGATCCCATTCAGCCGAATCATGGTCCATTTGGCTGAATCCATGCCCTCCTTTGATCGAATGGTGGACAGACTAATGATACTCGAAGTTTCTATTTTGTGCGAATAAAAGCATTATTCGGCCGAATTATCCCTCATTCGGCCGAATACACACCTCATTCGGCCGAATGGCCCTTGTTTCCGCAGTTTTTGGTTCTTTCTTAAGCCGGCCCTCAAAGTTTTTTTCTAGGGTTTTACCCCTTATGTCCTAATGGTATAAATACCCCCTTGCTCTGTAAAAAAAACCCTGATGTCTATTTTGAGAGCTCTTGTGCCTCAACTTGGAACATCACTTTATTACTTTTCATTTCATTCATGCACTAGTTTAGATTTAAAAGCTTTCATTGCTCTTCTTTTCAAGCACTATATTTTGGATTCATAATTTCTTTCATTCACGCAATTTCATTCACGTAAGTTATCGTTTCTTTAATGATCTATTTCATTTAATGCTTTCACTTATTGCCTTTGTTAATTCCATTGCTCTTGTTATTATCCTTGCTCCATTTACGGCTTTGATAGAGTAGTTGTAGGTTTTGATTTCTTCTTCGTTTCCCCTTTTCGTTCTCTTGTTCATTTATGTTCAAAATGTTTATGCTTTCAATCATGTTTTTGTTCATTGTTTATGCCCTAGCTTTTACTAGTATGAGAGAGTAGTTTTCTTAGGGGTGTGATTGATGAAACCCTAGGTTTGGCTTGTTCTTCATGTGTAGGGTTAGGGTTTGAGATTGTTGATGATTGATTGATTGACATTCGATGTGAATCTTGTCCTACCACTCCTTAGGAGACATAGGGTAATTATAGGTTGTTCATGTGATTTATAGGGTCACAAACTTTCTCTCGTCATCTTAAGTGTCTTGATTGATTGTTAATCGATTTCCCCTAACCTAGCGTATCTGCTAGTTCGATTGTCCTTCCTTGTGTGGAACTAATCTATCCCCATTTTTCTTTCATTGCATATTATCGTTTTTGTTCTTGCGTTACTTTTCAGTCATTAGTGTAGTTCAATCAGTTTAAATCTCGAATAAAATTTTACATCAAGTCTAGAAACTAGCATCCCTTGTCCTTGTGGTTCGACCCCCGACTTACCATTACACTAGTTGTAGTAGTATTAGGGTGATTATAAATATTGTTTTATAACTAGTCTTTTAGTAAAACGACGCTAAAAGCTGGTTATCAATGTTCAATATAAACAGTTAATCGTACTGTTAAGGCTTAACGATACGGTTAATCGTTATAACGTTTATTGGAAAAAGGCTAGCAGTAACCATACCGTTAAATAACGGTAACCAATAAATGGTTAAAAGGTATTTAATGGTACATTTTAAAATGCATAAATTGTTGAAGTATAAGACAGTTTTTTTTATAATTTGAAATGCAATTATTGCCTTGGCAGTTGCAGAAACTTTTTAAACTTTATAATTTTAGTCTCTGAGGCAACCTTCTTACCTAGTCATAGTTAATATTATTAATATTTTAATATTCATAGTTAATTGTTATAACTAATTGATGTTTCTAAGTTGGAATTTTATAAAATAATAAGTCATTTTTTAAGAATCATAATAATTTGCAAAAATGTGATTTTAGCATAATAACTTTATTGTTGGGTTTCTAACAGATTAATTTTAAACATGTCGTCTTAAATTGGGTTAAGGGTCATTATCAACTATGCCTTATTAGTTTCTTGTCGAGTTGAATCGAGTTTAGGTTATTACTAATCGGTTCACAATCGGGTTGAGATGTTAATGGGTTGGGTCATTTCGGAATCGGGTTATATTTGGGTTGGAGCTAGTCCGGTTTAGTTTTGGTTATATTTCTGGTTAAATCGGTTTTCGGATTGGATTTGCACTGGGTCAGTATGGGTTATGGGTTACACCTTTTGGGTTGTAAACTAGTTTGGGTTAAAACGGACTAGGTCGGTATAGTAAGAGTTTTACGGTTTGGGTTAAAAATTGACAACTGAAGGTTTTAGAGCACTCGAGAGGGGGGGGGGGGGGGGGGGGGGGTGAATTGAGTGTTAAATAGCCTTGGCCTATTTTTCTTACTTTTTTGATCTGTGGGAGGAACCAGTTGTGCTGGTTCCTATTAGCAGCGGAATGTATGTAAAGTAATAAAGGAAGACACACAATTTAACGAGGTTCAGCCAACTCAGGCCTATGTCCTCCTACCCTATGCTCTTTTATTAATCTACTTCGAAAAAACAAAGAACACAAACACTCAACTGTTTCCCTACTCTGGGAACCAGTTCACCCCACACTCTATTCCGAGTGTGCACTCGACTTACACTCGTAAGCCCTTTTGTGTTTGAACTCACAAACACTCTCCCAGCCTTTCAACCCCTCTGTTGAAGGCTTTTTACAAAATCAAACTCTCCTTTGATCTTGCTTCTAAAAGCTAATATGAGAGAAAAATATAAGCTCTAATGATGCTCTTGTATATGACTTAATGAAAGGTTTTTGTGCTTAAGTGTGTATAATGCTCTCTAGAGATAAACTCAGTTTTTTTCACGTGAGAGACTTGTGGAATTAGGTTGATTAGATGAGTTTATATATGTGATTACAAAAACCCTAGCTTTCCTAAAATCACATAATCTTTTGTGCTGCCATCTTATGTGAGTTTAGGAAAGTATTTATCTTATTTGACTTAATCATATAGATAGAATCAAATAAGGTAAATACTCCTAGTTTTTAGGTAACCAATATATTCTCATCTAATCTACCAGCTGCTTAATATATTTTCCAAAATAATTCTTAGAAAATATTTTTACAAAATCTTTTCAAAAATACGCAGCTTGATATTCCATTCAGTAAACCTGGTTCCCTGAACCTGATTCCCTGAATTAAGCATGTTATGAATTCTGTTCCAGCTTTATACTAGAATTCATACCATGACTTATAACACTTAAAACACTTATATCACTTACTCATATAAGTCATACTACGGAGCACATTACATGAAAAACTAGATTAATAGTAAAGTATAAATATTCTTCTTTTCATGTAATCTACAAGACTTGAATCTTCCTTGGATGGTTTATCTTGAGCAAAGTATCTTTCTTCGAATGTCTTCGAAAGGCTTCTATGTTCCAAGTCTTGGAATCAGCTTAACTACTGCACATATAACATGGTTAACATGCAATAGATAATATGTGACTACTTTACAGCATAGCAGTCAAGGAGACAGTTCCAACTGCTTATGACCTGTTTCCTGTAATTGTTTGTCATCATTCAAAACATCAAAACTTAAGGAACTCAACAAATTCCCCCTTTTTGATGATGACAAAGTAATTGAAGTTCCTGTAATCCACGCACATTAAAAACATAAAAACTTCAATAAAGTACTCAACTAGGATTGAGTACATCCAACAAACTTTAAGACTAAAAAGGAAAACACACTAAATGATTCTCCTAAGTTAACTTGACTCGACTCTTATTTGAATTAATCTAAAAATCCTAAAAGGCTAAGAAGATCCTAGGCTTCAACTTCAACTCTTTTCCCCCTTTTGGCATCATTAAAAAGTATACTCAAGTAAAAATACGATGCACAAATTATTAAATGTACTCATCCATGCAGTGGCATCAACCACTATTCAAGTTAAATGCTGCAAAAATAGATTAGTCAAACTAGGCATGTCATAGCAGAAATAAAAATTGTTCAAAAAAAACACCAAACAAAGGTCAACAAATTAGAGACCTCAACTCCATATCAAAAGAACAGTTCATGGAGTGGGAGGAAGCAAACCAACATAATCAGTCATAAGAGATAGGGTAGGCAAACAAAAACAGAAAACAGAATCAATCTTCATCATTCTCATCCTCCTCTTCTCCTTCAGCATCCTGGTCTCCATCATCAGATGGTTACTCATCTTCGTCTCCTTCCTCAGCATCATGCATCTCTTCTTCAGGGGGAGACTTTGGAGTAGCAGCACTCGTACCAGGTGCTTCTTAATCATGAGATCCAGCAAGCTTCTTTTCCAGATTATCAAACCTAGAACCAATAGAAGAGGATAATTCTTTGACCAGACCAATGATGTTTTTAAGCAAAGTCTCCTGGTCCTCCAACCTTTTCAGAACTAGAGCCTGACCTACTGGCTCCTCTACTCTCTTTTTCTTCTTTGTTGGAGATCTCACTTCCTCCACTGGTTCCTCTATCTTAAACAGCAGCTGATCCCCACTTATATCTAAACCCTTATGCTTTAAGATGGCCCTGGTAAACACTGTAACTGGGACAGTGGAACCACTCAAGGGTATATTGTTAGATTTGAGCAGGTGGGTTATAAAAGATCCATAAGGCAAGGAGTGATGAGAAGATCCATAACAGTTCATTATATGGGCCAAGACTAATGCAAGAAGATTGATTTTCACCTTTATCATTATCAGATACATCAATACCATTTCCATTATTCTCACAGTACCTCTACCCTGAGCCCTCGGTATTGGAACCTTGTTACACAAAGAATGCAGAACCAGCATAACTAGTTCCTTCAAATTAACAGACTTGAGGACCCCTGGCTTTTTGGGCATCTTCCCTCTAAACATAAAAGCATATATCTCCTCTGGTGTGACCCCAACAAGCATAGGCCACCAGTCACCCGAGTACTTATCAAATCCATCTCTCGGTATGCTTAACAAACTTGACAGAGAAGCAACCGATAAACTTACATCAACCCCATTTACACATGAACTTATGGACATATCAGACATTTGCTTGATATTAACATAAAATTCCCTAACTCTAGATACATTTGCAGCACAAACATCAAACAACATTAACCAACCTTGATAGTAAAGCAACTCCTTAAACTTAGATAATGCAGCAATGTCAAAATACCCTTTTTCAACACAACACCCAGATAACACTAATCTAGAATTTAAATCAATAGAACCAATAGGAATAGATTCTACAGATTTACCTTTTGAAGCACGAGAGGTTTTAGCAGGCAACCTCTTTCTCTTGGTTCTTTGCACAGAATCAGCAGATTGTTCCTCCTGGGTGTCATCAAATATCCTTTTTACAGAAGAACGCGTAAAACGACCACTTCTCCTAACCTTTTCATCAGGTGATCCTTCCTTGAACCCAGTAACCTCAACCTCTTCCTCTTCGTCACTGTGCTCTTCAGCACTACTAACCTCCATCTCTTGACTCACAGTTTGCTGAGCTTCAGTCTCTTGTTCCCCCTGAGATGGTACAGGTTCCTTGATGATAGAGTCATCAGTTTTCGGAGGATGGAAGATAGGCTTAGGTTGTTTTGAAGAGGGTTTGGTCGATTGTGGTGGTGAGGAGGATTTTTGAGGGGAATCGGGGGTTGTGGTAGGAATTTCTGAAGGTGATAAAGCTACATTGGGTGATGAAGGTTCAATTTGGGTTTGTTCTTGTTGAGAGGTTGGTAGAACAACGATGGGGGTTCCTTTTGATTGAGTGGAGTCACTAGCAGACCCCTTTCCTCTTCCTCTCCTAGATGAAGCTATATTCTTTCTTCCCATTGTGTCAAAGAGAAATTGAGAATGAAGATGATGAATTGTACTCTGATGTTGAGCAGTACGCAAAAGAGAGAAGGAGAATGATGAATGAGAAGTAATGAAGCTGCACAAAGGGTTGGAATATATATATATTTGAAGCACAACAAAAATATGGAAGTTCAAAAAAATGACGGTTAAACAATTTGATAAGTATGACAAGTTTTAAATTTTGAAAAGATAGCTATCATTACTTGCCATAAATATCTTAACCATCCTATAAACTAGGCAAGTGATTGATTTGCCATTATCTTTATGGTAAATGACTGAAATAAGATTTTTCCTTCTAAAAGGAAAATATCTTATAATAATCTTCCAAAGATATGAGAATATTATTCGGAAGACATATCAGTGTTGATCTGCTATTTCCCTTTCCTGATACTTGAATAGAACCACCTCATCCTGTTTCTAGCAACTTAGTTTGATTTCACCTGTTTCTTGCAATAATGATTTTTAATCCTTTTGGGATCTTAAAACATTTACATAAAACTTGAAGGATTTCGACATAGGTATGTACACATACCAATCATTGAGGGAAATAGATAAAGCCAAAGACTAAAATCTAACTAGACCTAGTAAGATTCTTAAATTACAAAAAGTTTCTCTACACAAGGGTTTTGTGAAGATATCAGCTATTTGATCTTCACTTTTGCAAAACAACACTTCCACTAAACCTTTTTCTACATTATCTCTCAGAAAATGATATCTAATCTCTATATGTTTGGTTTTGGAATGTTGAACTGGATTCTTAGAAATATTAATTGCACTAGTGTTGTCACAAAATATAGGAACACTATTATAAACAACACCAAAATCCTTCAGCTGGTTCCTTACCCACAGTAGCTGGGAACAGCATGAAGCTACTGCAATATATTCTGCCTCTGCTGTGGATAAAGCCACTAAGTTTTGCTTTTTAGAACCCCATGATATTAGACAGGAGCCAAGAAAGTGTGCCATACCTGATGTGCTCTTTCTATCAACAAGAAAGCCAGCATAGTCTGCATCAGTGTACCCAATAAGATCAATTGCACTCCCTTTGGGGTACCACAAGCATAAGTCTGTTGTTTCCACAAGATACCTAAGTATCCTTCTAACAGCCTTCAAGTGAGATTCCTTTGGATTACTTTGAAACCTAGCACACAATCCAACAGAGAACACAATATCAGGTCTACTAGTTGTTAGATAGAGAAGGGAACCAATCATTCCTCTATAAAGTGTGGCTTCAACATCTTTTCCCTTTAGATCATTATCTAATTTTGTGGAAGTGGGAATAGGTGTATCATAAGCCTTGCTGTTTTCCATGCCAAATTTCTTCAGCAATTCTTTCAAGTATTTTTGCTGATGTATCATGGTTCCATTCTCCATTTGCTTAATTTGCAATCCTAAAAAGAATCCTAGTTCTCCCATCATGCTCATTTCGAACTCACTCTGCATAAGATTAGCAAACTCATCACATAGTACTTGATTAGTAGCACCAAATAAGATATCATCAACATAAATTTGTACTATAATCAAGTTGTTCCCCCTGGCTTTGATAAACAATGTCTTGTCTACTGTTCCCCTCTTGTAATCATTCTCCATCAAGAACTTAGACAATATTTCATACCAAGCTCTTGGAGCTTGCTTCAAAACATATAGAGCTTTTTCTAACTTGTAAACATGTTGGGGAAACAGCTTGTCTTCAAAACTAGGTGGCTACTCTACATATACCTCTTCCTTCAAATATCCATTTAGGAAGGCAGTCTTTACATCCATCTGAAACAATTTCATATTCATGTGAGCAGCATAAGCAAATAAAATCCTAATTGCCTCTAACCTAGCTACTAGTGCAAAAGTCTCATCATAGTCAATCCCTTCTTGTTGATTGTAACCTTGCACCACTAGCCTAGCTTTGTTTCTGACTATTGTACCTAGGTCATCCAATTTGTTTCTGAAGACCCATTTTGTACCAATAACTGACCTATCCTTTGGTCTAGGTACAAGATGCCAAACCTGGTTCCTATGGAACTGATTTAATTCATCCTACATTGCTAGAACCCAATCAGGATCACTCAGTGCCATTTTATAGTCAGTTGGCTTTATATTAGATAGGAAAGAATAAAAAACACAAAAGTTTTGAAAAACATTTCTTCTCATTTGAACTCCTTTATTAATATCACTAATGATCTGATCTGGAGGATGAGAAGATTGATATTTGAAGCTTTTAAAAGAGAAATCATTTTGTGCTTCTTCATTTGATTGGGAACCAGCATGATCATGAATCTCATCTATTTCTTCGGAACCAGTAAGATTCATATTCACGCTGTTTCCATTTACTTTACTTACCTCAGGTTCAGGGGAGGCATCTTCATTCATTCCTCCTGAACCCCTTAACTGTCTATCACTTGGGAAACCATTAGGTCTTGGTTCCTCTTCTGAATTCTCTTTGTCCTTATTTTCTTCTCTAGGCTCCTCATTATCATCATTTTGTGGAGTATCAAGTGAGCCTAGATCTTCTTGCACTTCATTTAGGGGACCAGCATCATGGTTCCCAGTAAACTCCATCAATCCAATCATTTCATCAGGTTGTACCTGCGTAATCTCAGAAGATATGTTAAATTCATCAAAGATGACATGCACACTCTCCTCAACACACAAAGTCCTTTTATTAAGGACTCTATATGCTTTGCTTTGAGGAGAATATCCAAGAAAGATTCCCTCATCACTCCTAGGATCAAATTTATCAAGCTGGTTCTTCCCATTGTTATGAATATAACATTTGCATCCGAATACACGAAAGTATGCAATATTAGGCTTTCGACCTCTAAGGAGTTCATAGGGAGTCTTATTTAACTTTGGTCTAATGAGACCTCTATTTAAAATATAGCAAGCAGTGTCCACAGCTTCACCCCAGAAACTCTTAGGGAGACCACTCTCAATGAGCATTGTTCTGGCCATCTCCTCAAGAGTTCTATTCTTTTTTTCAACAACACCATTTTGTTGTGGTGTTCTTGGGGCTGAGAAGTTGTGACTAACTCCCTGTTCCCTACAATAACCAACAAAGTAAGCATTATCAAATTCAGTACCATGGTCTGATCTTACCGAGACCAGCTTGTGAGAGAGCTTGTTCTCCACTTGCTTCACCAATGCTACCCACTCATCGAAAGTTTCATCTTTTGAATGTAGCATTATTACTCAAGTGTACCTAGAATAATCATCAACCATAACATAGACATATCTATGACCTCTTCGACTTTGTATTCTCATGGGACCACACAAATCGATGTGTACAAGTTCGAAGGGTCTGCTGGTACTCAAAACAGTTTTAGGCTTAAAAGGGATTTTGACCTGTTTCCCCTTAACACATTCTGAACAAACTTTATCTGCCTCATAAGTGATGTTAGGAAGTCCTACCACCAAATCACGAGACCTTAATTTGTTCAAAAGTGTCAAGCTAGCATGTCCAAATCTCTTATGCCAAATCCATTGGTTATTATCAGAAACAGCTTTCGAACAAACAGACTTGTCTTGAGGAATTTTATCCAGAAAGGTGATGTAAACATCATGCTTCCTGGTTCCCTCACATACAAGTTTGCCTGTTTGAGAATTAACTATATGACAAAGATTAGCTTGAAACTCAACTCTATTACCTTTATCACATAATTGAGAAATACTCAAGAGATTATGTTGTAAGCCCTCAACATAATATACATCATCAATTGCATTTGAAAGTGTCTTACCTACCTTACCTAAACCAGTGATGGTTCCCTTGCTGTTATCTCCAAAGGTGACACTTCCACCGTCAAAGGCTACTAGTGAAAGGAATTGACTTTTATCCCCGGACATGTGTCTTGAGCAACCACTGTTCAAATACTAATAGGTATCTCCTTTCACTTTAGCCTGCAAGAACAAATCAAACATTAGTTTTAGGAACCCAAACATGTTTGGGTCCCTTTTCAACGACATTAGGCTCTTGTTGGTCTTTTCTTCTCCAGACCCACTTCACATGTTTATTGTTCTTATTCTCACTGTTCTTCTTAGCAAGACACTCATGTATCTTATGCCCATTCATTCCACAATGATAACAAACATGCATCTCTTTAGTCATTACATACTTACCTCTTTTGAATTCTTTAACCCACGTGGTTTCCCTAGGGGACCAGTTAGTCCTGGTTCTTTGTATAGTATATCCAAGACCAACCCTTCCTTTGTAACTTTTAAATGAAATTAAAGAATTCAAAGTTTCCTGTGTAGTCAATAATTTTTCAACATGTCTATGACTATCATGAAGTTCTTTCTCTCTGGTTTCAAGATTCTTAATCAACAATTCGTTTTTATTTTTTAGAAAATCTCAATCACTTTTTAAGGATTCAAGTTGTAAATTAAGTTTCGAAACCATAGGATCAATAGTCATGTCAACAATTACTGATTGCTTATCTTTTTTCAGTTTATGAATCTCAGCATGCAAATCACAAATAGTACCTTCATACTCATCTATTACATCACTAATCTTAACACTGGTACCTGTAGGGGAAACGGTGAACTGAACAGCCTTAAGTGAAACAAATTCTTTGTGTATTTCTTCTAAGTTGTGAGCCAATTTTTTAAAGGCTTTCAACAACGAAGTTCTACTACAGGAATTTGCTTTACCTATAGCTACTGAAAAATCAAGAGATTCACTAGCAATTGATAAGTCTCTTGGGAGCCAGGAGGTCAAATCTTCCTCATCATCACTAGGACAGTCAGATTTAGAAGACCTTTCCTTCTCCAGTTCCACCTTACACTTGTCCAATTCAACCTCTAGTTCAGCTACTTGATTTTTCAATTCAAAGCAAACTTCTTCTAGGTGATCACAACTAGCAACAGCAATTTCACATTCAACACATTTTTCTTTAAGTTTTCTTTTGCCAGTTATGTAAGTTTCACCGAGTTTATAGCATTCATCTAATAAAGAGTCAATACATTCAAGCATATTATCTATATCATATTCATGCATATCTTTCCTAACTTGTTCTAAGTTTACCTTGTGTTCGTGTAGCACATCCTTCTTTACCATTAAGCATTTTCTGAATGTACTGGTTCCCCCTCTGGTTCCTGAGTCAGTGATGTTTCCCTGAATGTTTGTGAAGGCAGTCAAACAAACATCAGAGTTAGGTGATTCCTCATCTTCATCAGACCCTGAATCAGAATCACCCCACATGGATGCTATCATTGCATTTTTGAAGGCCCGTTTATCTCCATATTTGGATTGTTTGTCCTTCCACTTAGGACAATCTTGAATAAGATGTCCCTTTTCTCCACACTTGAAGCAACCTACAGAAGAAGAGTTAGATTTCTTAAAGTTCTTACCTTTGAAATTCTTCCTTTGATCACGAAGAGTTCTTTCAAATCTTTTAGCAATCATGCCAATCTCATCTTCTTCTTCTTCTACTGTTCCCTTAAGAGCTGTTCCTCTGGCTAGTTCCTTCTCAGACTTAGAATCAATCAGCATTTCATGAGTCATGAGGGAACCAATAGTTGTTCCAGAGATAGAGTTGATAAATCCTTTGCCTCATATATTGATGTTACCTTGGATGTCCATGCATCTGTCAAACTGCGTAAAATTTTTCTCACAAGATCCTCATCAGAAAAGTTCTTACCAAGAGATCTAAGATCACTAATTATTGTCATAAATCTACGAAAACAGTCATTAATCTTTTCATTTTTAATCATAGCAAATAATTCATAATTAGACATAAGTAAATCAATTTTGGACCTTTTTACCTCGTTGGTTCCCTCAAAGGCAAGTTCGAGGGTATCCCAAATCTCTTTTGCATTGCTGCAACCTAAGATCCAGTTTGTTTCAGTCTCACCTATAGCCTGTTGTAGAATTGACATTGCCTTGGCGTTCTTCTCCAGCAGTTTGTAATCAGCAGTAACTAGTTCACTATCTTTCTTTGGAATCCTATTTCCCTCTTCATCTGTCTTAAAAATGATGTTGGGACCATTTTTGACAACTAGCCAACATTCATAATCAATTCCCATGATCACATTCTTGATCTTATTTTTCCACCAAGCATAGTTGTTACCGTTGAACTTTGGTGTCTTATTGTCGTAGCCCATAGCATTCAATTCATGAGTACTCATACTTGACTTCTCTAGATGTTACTCTTATGAGAAGCCTGGGCTCTAATACCAATTGAAGGTTTTAGAGCACTTAGGGGGGGGGGTGAATTGAGTGTTAAATAGCCTTGGCCTATTTTTCTTACTTTTTTGATCTGTGGGAGGAACCAGTTGTGCTGGTTCCTATTAGCAGCGGAATGTATGTAAAGTAATAAAGGAAGACACACAATTTAACGAGGTTCAGCCAACTCAGGCCTATGTCCTCCTACCCTATGCTCTTTTATTAATCTACTTCGAAAAAACAAAGAACACAAACACTCAACTGTTTCCCTACTCTGGGAACCAGTTCACCCCACACTCTATTCCGAGTGTGCACTCGACTTACACTCGTAAGCCCTTTTGTGTTTGAACTCACAAACACTCTCCCAGCCTTTCAACCCCTCTGTTGAAGGCTTTTTACAAAATCAAACTCTCCTTTGATCTTGCTTCTAAAAGCTAATATGAGAGAAAAATATAAGCTCTAATGATGCTCTTGTATATGACTTAATGAAAGGTTTTTGTGCTTAAGTGTGTATAATGCTCTCTAGAGATAAACTCAGTTTTTTTCACGTGAGAGACTTGTGGAATTAGGTTGATTAGATGAGTTTATATATGTGATTACAAAAACCCTAGCTTTCCTAAAATCACATAATCTTTTGTGCTGCCATCTTATGTGAGTTTAGGAAAGTATTTATCTTATTTGACTTAATCATATAGATAGAATCAAATAAGGTAAATACTCCTAGTTTTTAGGTAACCAATATATTCTCATCGAATCTACCAGCTGCTTAATATATTTTCCCAAATAATTCTTAGAAAATATTTTTACAAAATCTTTTCAAAAATACGCAGCTTGATATTCCATTCAGTAAACCTGGTTCCCTGAATTAAGTATGTTATGAATTCTATTCCAGCTTTATACCAGAATTCATACCATGACTTATAACACTTAAAACACTTATATCACTTACTCATATAAGTCATACTATGGAGCACATTACATGAAAAACTAGATTAATAGTAAAGTATAAATATTCTTCTTTTCATGTAATCTACAAGACTTGAATCTTCCTTGGATGGTTTATCTTGAGCAAAGTATCTTTCTTCGAATGTCTTTGAAAGGCTTCTATGTTCCAAGTCTTGGAATCAGCTTAACTACTGCACATATAACATGGTTAACATGCAATAGATAATATGTGGCTGCTTTACAGCATAGCAGTCAAGGAGACAGTTCCAACTGCTTGTGACCTGTTTCCTGTAATTGTTTGTCATCATTCAAAACATCAAAACTTAAGGAACTCAACAAATGGTATCGCTAGTCAATTGGTTAGATTAGTAAAATGCAAAGTATTATGCATGATGAGTTGGATAGATTAATTGACAAAATAAAGAGAGAAAGAAGCCTAAAGTGAATTTTCCTCATGACACTAGTAGATTTATATTTATTTGTGGCTACTATTAAGCGGTGTATTCGCTAAAAGGCCGCATATTATTACTGATATTAATAATATGCGGCGGGTTAGGTCATAAACCGCCTCATTTTAATAAGGGTGATAATAATATGCGGTGGGTATAGCAAGAAACCGCCGCATTTTAATTCTTTCCCAATTAATTAGCGGCGGGTGTGGGAAGGTGGCGCCGCATATTCCTATACCTAAAATAAAAAAAACCGTCTTCACATCATTTCTCCATTTCATCACTCACAAAGTATTCTTGCGCCCTAATTCACTCCACCCCACCCCACATTCGTGTTCTTTCTCAAACTCGTGCCAATTACTTCGACTTCAGAGTCCGAGTTGGTGCCGTTGTTTCCTCTCCTTCACCGTGGTTTCGTGCCGCCATTTTCACCCATTTCCTGTCGTGTCGTGTCTCCCCCTCACCATCGTATCGCCGCCGTTGGAACAAGGTTAGTCTTTGATCTTTTGTTCTATACATCATGGTGATTAATCCTCCAAAGCTCCCATAACCTAAATAATCATGGTGTTCTTACGCCCTAATTCGCTCCACCCCACCCCTAATCATTTCGGGTCTTCCTTGGATGCTATAGCTTTGTCGTTTTGTCTCATTATCAAAACTTAAAATTTCTTTTCTTCTTGTCCTTTGTATTGTATGCATGCTTAGCTAACGTCAATACTTATAAATAAAGTTTGGTGCTTTATTTTAATGACTTTATCCGAAAAAATTAAACCCCCACATATAGTCTACTATAGTATATGCATGACAATAAATAAATATGGAGTATCGATCTAGGCTTATGGAATAATATAGGGGCATAGTTTATTAGGGTATTTTGGGGATTGAGTTTAGGGGAGTTTATAGTAGACTATGGAATAATATAGGGGCATAGTGTATTAGGGAGTTACCTAGCTAGATGTAAAATGGGATTGTGTGTTGCTTGTGGTTGTATATAAATTCATATAAATAGGTTTGAAAATCTATTTTCAAAATTGGGAAATGTTGGATTTACAAAGGAAACTCTGCCAAATTTTTTGTAGAATTTGTAGTGATTTACAAAGCATTGCATAGAAGAGAGTTTGCTTAACCTTATTTTTGATAAGTTACTTGAGGAACCTTTAGGTGCAATTATATATACAACTATGCATAAATTGAGTATTGTTTAGATTGTTATTTAATCTCTTACATGTTAAATAGGGCATAACACAAATTATGGAGCGAAAATGGATGTATGGTGCTTCGTTAGAGTTCATGAATGGAGTTGAGGAGTTTTGTATACAAGTGTTGAAACACCTAAATAACATTGGAGATGATGAGGTGTGTTGCCCTTGTGTTGATTGCGATAAAGTGAATACAGTTAGTAGTATAAGAAAGTTGAGGGACCATGTGATCCACCGTGGGTTTAGGCAACAATACCATGTATGGGTATGGCATGGTGAGGTTCCTGCTTCTAATGACATGGGGTCGTGTTCTAACGAAATTCCCATTCATCAAGTTGAGCTAGACCATCATGGCCAATTAGAATATGATGACGTTGAAGATGTTAATGCCGAGAAGGAAGATGATGGGGATGATGAATTGGAGGATAATGACCCTAGTGATGAAGATCGAATAGATGAAATGCTTGAAGGGGTTGGGGATCGAATTGGTAGTCAATCTTATACTTTTGAGCGTTTGTGGGAGGCTGCTGAGAAACCGTTGTATCCTAGATGTACTAAATATACTAAGTTGTCTGCCACATCAACGTTGTTTAACTTGAAAGCGAAATATGGTTGGACTGATACTAGTTTCATAGCCTTGTTGAAAATATTAGGGGACATGTTTCCAGAGGGTAATGATTTGCCTATATCCACATACTATGCAAAGAAGTTAATGTGTCCCGTTGGGTTAGAGTATAATAAGATTGATGCCTGTCCGAATGATTGAATATTGTTTCGAAATAAGTATGCAGAGTTCATTCAATGTCCTAAATGTGGGCAGTCACGTTACAAACTCCCACATGGGATAGAGCCTGCAGTGGGGATTACAAGTCCTAGTGTAAAGGTGTTGTGGTACCTTCCCATAATACCAAGGTTCAAGCGTTTGTTTTCGATTAAGAGCAATGCAAAGAATTTGAGATGGCATGCTGAGAAGAGGAAGAAAGATGGGATGATTCGACATCCTTCGGAGAAGATAGGAACCTAAGAATTGGTCTCTGCACGAATGGAATGAATCCTTTTGATACCTTAAGAAGTCAACATAGCACATGGCCAGTTTTGTTAGTGATATATAATTTGCCCCCTTGGTTATGCATGAAGCGTAAATACGTTATGTTATCGCTTCTAATATCAGGGCTCAAGAAACCTGGGAATGACATTGACATTTACCTTGCTCCCCTTATTGAAGATTTACAGTTGTTGTGGGATAAAGGTATATCAGTGTATGATGCATATGCTGAAGAGACTTTTACTCTCCGTGCCATCCTATTTTGTACCATTAATGACTTTCCAGCCTATAGAAACTTGTCGGGGTATAAGGTGAAGGGAAAGAAATCTTGTCCTATTTGTGTGGATGATATGGACTCAACTTATTTGCCTCATTGTGGAAAACATGTGTATCTCATACATCAGAGGTTCTTGAATAGGTTTCATCCTTATCGTAAGAGAAAGGTCTCATTTGATGGTAAAGTTGAGCATCATAGAGCCCTTATACCGTTGACTAGCAGGGAGGTTTATGACATTGTGAAAGGAATAGATAATGTGTTTGGGAAAACTGTGAAACACAGAGATGATTAGGGGTTATGGAAGAAACAGTCCATATTTTGGCAACTTCAGTATTGGAAGTATTTACCTGTTAGACATTGTCTTGATGTTATGCACATAGAGAAGAATGTTTGTGATGCCATCTTAGGAACGCTGTTGAATATACCTGGTAAGACTAAGGATGGTCCTAATGTTAGGAGAGATATGCAGACGATGAAGATTCGATCCAAGTTGTGGCCTAAAGACAGAACGCCTAGGAATGGAAAAGGTAAATCCACATATCTTCCTCCGACTTTTTACACTTTGTCCCGAGCGGAGAAGAGGATATTTTGTGAGTGTCTATATGGGATCAAGGTTCCTACTGGGTATTCGTCTAATTTGAAGAACTTCGTATCAATGAAAGATCTGAAATTAGTGGGTATGAAGTCCCATAATTGTCATGTTATGATGCAAGTGTTTCTACCAATTGCCATCCGCCATATTTTGCCCAAGCATGTTAGGGATTCTATCAACAGACTTTGTTCTTTTTTTAATACAATATGCAGCAAGGAGCTTGATCCGTCATATTTGGATGAGTTACAGGCTAGTGTTGTTACGACCTTATGTCAACTAGAGATGTATTTTCCACCTTCTTTCTTTGACATTATGGAACATCTAGTTGTACATTTGGTCCGAGAAATCAAGTTGTGTGGTCTAGTGTTCCTAAGATGGGCCTATCCTTTCAAAAGATACATGGGTACTCTAAAAAAGAAGGTGAGAAACCCAGCACACCCTGAAGGTAGTATAATTCAAGGTATAACCATAGAGGAGGTAGGTGAGTTTCTTAGTGAGTTCTTATCCAAGGGGGAGGCAATTGGGTTATCAAAATCAAGGCATGAAGAAAGGCTCGAAGGGCACGACATCATGGGTTCTAAGGAGGTCATAATTCCATTGCCAAAAGAGAGACAAGCTCATTTATTTGTTTTACACCATATCATAGAGGTTCATCCATACTTAGAAAGGCATATGAATGAATTAAAGACGAAGTACCCGTCTAAAGGTGAAGGAGCATTGATGCAAGAACACAATAACACCTTCATCGACTGGTTTCATGAAAAAATTATGCATGAATTGTCTGAAACGGGGCATAACATTTCTGATACAATCAAGTGGTTAGCTTATGGTCCTCGGACAACTGTTCGATCTTTTGAGGGGTATGATATCAATGGATATACCTTCTACACTGAAGGTCGGGATAAGAAATCAATGTCTGTTCAAAATAGTGGTGTTTCAATAGTGGCTTCTTCTCGAGAATATGCTAGCTCAAAAGATAAAGCACCAGTTGATGCGATATTGTCGTACTATGGGATAATTCAAGAGATATGGGAATTTGAATACTGTGGGTTTAAGGTTCCCCTTTTTCAATGCAAGTGGGCAGATATCAATCGACATGGTTCGGTGAAGAAGGATGAATCTAATTGGACTTTAGTCGACATAAGTCGTATGCGTGATACGGAGGAACCTTTTATACTTACATCACAAGGTGTTGAGTCCCTTAGGTTTTGATTGATAGTTTTGAATGATGACAAACAGCTAAGGGAAACAGGTCTTTGAAAGTGTTCAATACAGTTGGGGAACCAGCTAAAATAGGACACTGTTTCCCTAGATAAGTTATTACTTATATGAGATATTTGTTGAACTAACTTGTCTTTATACAGGGAACAACTAGATGATAAATGAGTTATGCATCTAAGTTGATTTCTAAGTTTGGAAGCTTGAAAGGACTTTCGATCAACTTAAAGGAAGGTCCTTGGTCAATAATTGAGTTCATTCATGGAAGCTTTCAAGACTTAACGAATGCATGAAGGAAGACTACACTCGAAGAGTTATTTAGGATCTTCATGTAAATGCTCCGTAGTACAACTTATATAATTGAGTATATAAAGTGCTTTTAGTATATTAAATATCGTTATGAAATTTGGTACAAGGTTTGGAACAAATTTTATAACATATTTAGTTCAGGGAACCAGGTCAGGGAACCAGGTTAACTGAACAGATTATTCAAGCTGCGGTTTTTACAAAGATTTTACAAAAAGGATATTTTCCGAGATATATTGATTTAAGATATATCTAAGCAGCTAAAAGATAAGATGATGTTTTTGGTTAGCTAAAAACCGGGAAGTATCTTATCCTAAGTTGATCTTATCTTATGATCAAATCATTTAGGATAAATACTTATCCTAAAATCGTATGTATATCTTATACGCATGATTTGAGGGTTTAGCCGACTAACCTATAAATACGTCTTGATCTGAATAATCAAACACATAGCTCTTATGCAATTTTAACAGAGTTTGATCTTTGAGAGCTAAAAGCACTAATTCAATTATTGAGTGATACACAAGAGCATAATAGTGTTTTAACGTTTTTCTCTATTTGACTTTTGAGAGTTAGATCAATAGAGAGTTCTTGATCTTGTATTAAGTCTTTGACAGAGGGGTTGAAGACTTGGTGAGTATTTGTGAGTTCAAACACACTAGGAACTTACGAGGGTAAGTTCAAAGCACATTCGGAGTCGAGTGTGGGGTTTACTGGTTCCCGGAGTAGGGAAACAGTAGAGTGATTTGTATCTTTATTTTTCGGAGTAGATTAATAAAGGACTTAGGGTAGGAGGACGTAGGCCAGAGTTGGCTGAACCTCGTTAAGTCTGTGGTGTTCTTTATTGTCTTGTTTTATTCCGCTGCATAAGGGAACCAGCACAACTGGTTCCTTACACATAATCCGAAAGAAGCAAAAATTGCCAACGATTACTTAACACTCAATTCACCCCCCCCCCCCCCCCCCCTCTTGAGTGCCCATTGAACCTTCAATTGGTATCAGAGCCTAAGCTTCTCGGAAGAGTAATATGTAGAGGAGTTAAGAATGAGTACTCAAGAATTAAGTGAAATCGGTTATGACAACAAGACACCAAAGTTTAATGGAAATAATTATGCCTAGTGGAAGAACAGGATCCAGAATGTTATCATGGGTATTGATTATGAATGCTGGCTCGTAGTTAAAAATGGTCCTAATATCATTCTCAAGACAGAAGCTGATGGGAAACAGGTTCCCAAGAAGGATAGCGAATTGGTCACTGCTGATTACAAGTTGCTGGAGAAAAATGCTAAGGCAATGTCAATTCTACAACAACCAATAGGTGAGAACGAAACAAATCACATCTCTGGTTGCAGTAGTGCTAAGGAGATATGGGACACCCTTGAACTTGCATTTGAGGGAACCAGTGAGGTAAAACGGTCTAAAGTTGATTTAATCATGTCTAAATACGAATTGTTTGCCATGAATAAAAATGAAAAAATCAATGATTGCTTTCGTAGGTTTATGACTATTGTTAATGATCTTAGATCACTTGGTAAAATATTTTCTGATGAGGATCTTGTGAGAAAAATTTTGCGTAGTTTAACAAATACATGGACAGCTAAGGTAACAGCAATATATGAAGCAAAGGATCTGTCTACCCTGACCTTGGAACAGCTGATTGGTTCCCTTATGACTCATGAGATGCTGATTGACTCCAAGTCTGAGAAGGAACCAGCTAGAGGCATGGCACTAAAGGGAACAGTAGAGGAAGAAGAAGATGAGATCAGCCTGATTGCAAAAAGATTTGAAAGATCTCTTTGTGATCAAAAGAGGAATTTCAAAGGTAGGAATTTCAAAAACACTAAAAAATCTAACTCGTCTTCATCTTCAGGTTGCTTCAAGTGTGGTGAGAAAGGACACATCATTCGTGATTGTTCAAAATGGAAGGACAAGCAATCTCAATCTGGAGATAAGAGGGCTTTCAAGAATGCCATGATAGCATCTATGTGGGGAGAATCTGACTCAGGATCTGATGAAGAAGAAGATACAACTAGTTCTGTTGTTTGTCTAACTGCCTTCACAAACATCAAGGAGAACAGCACTGGTCCGAAAACCAGAGGGGGAACCAGTACATTCAAGAAATGCTTAATGGCTAAGAAGGATGTACTACAAAGACATAAGGTAAACCTTGAACAAATTAGAATAGATATGCATGAATATGATAGAGAAAATATGCTTGCTTGCATAGATTCTTTATTAGATGAATGCTATAAATTAGGTGAAACCTATATAACAGGCAAGAGAGAACTAAAAGAAAAACGAAATGAATGTGAAATTGCTATTGCTAGTTGTGATCATCTAGAGATGGTTTGCCATAACTTGAAAAATCAAAGTGCTGAACTAGAAGTTGAATTGGACAAGTGCAAGGTAGAACTAGAAAGGGCAAGATCTTCTGAACTTGACTATCCAAGTGATGGTGAAAAAGATCTGATCTCCTGGTTCCCCAGAGAACTATTAACTACTAGTGAAGTCCCTGATTTCTCTACAGTCATGAGTAAAGCAAATTCTTGCAATAGAACCTCTCTGTTGAAGGCCTTTAAAACATTGACTTTCAACTTAGAAAATTCTTACAAAGAAATTGCTTCACTTAAAGCTACTCAGTCCCCTAGCTTTCTCACTGGAACCAGCGTTGAAGTCAGCAGTATGATTAATGAATATGAAAGCACTATCTGAAAGTTACATGCTGAATTCAATCAACTAAAAGGTGAAAAACAATCAGCAGTTAGTAACATGTCAAATGACCCTACGGTTTTAGATCTTAACTTACAACTTGCAACTTTAGAAAGTAATCTTGAGTGTTTGAAAGAGAAAAACGAATTGTTAATTAAAACACTTGAAACAAAAGAAAGGGAATTGCATGACAGTCATAGACATTTGGATAAGCTACTGAATGCACAAAGAACTTTGAACCTTCTGACTTCATCAGGAGGAAACAAAGGAAAATTTGGTCTTGGTTATACTAGACAGAGAACCAGGACTAACTGGTCTCCCAGAGAGACCACCTGGATTACTGAATATCAGCGAGGTAAGTACGTCATGACTAAAGAGATGCACGTGTGTTTTCATTGTGGTAAGAATGGACATAAAATACATGAATGTCCAGCTAAGAAAATTAGTGCTAATAAGAACAGCAAGAGTATAATGTATGTGTGGAGAAGAAAGGATAAACATGATGTTAATGTTGTTGAAAAGGGACCCAAGTATGCTTGGGTTCCTAAAACTAATGTTTGATTCAATCTTACAGGCTAGAGTGAAGGGAGACACCTATTGGTATTTGGACAGTGGTTGCTCAAGACACATGTCCGGGGATAAAGATCAATTCCTTTCACTAGTGGCCTTTGATGGAGGAAGTGTCACCTTTGGGGATAACAGCAAGGGAACCATCACTGGTTTAGGTAAGGTTGGTAAGACACTTTCTAACACAATAGATGATGTTTATTATGTTGAAGGCTTGCAACATAATCTCTTGAGTATTTCTCAATTATGTGACAAAGGTAATAGAGTTGAATTTCAAGCCAACCTATGTCACATAGTTAACTCACAAACAGGAGAACTGGTATGTGAGGGAACTAGGAAGCATGATGTCTACATCACCTTCTTAGATAAGATCCCTCAAGACAAGTCCATCTGTTTGAGAGCTGTTTCTGAAAATAATCAATGGATTTGGCATAAGAGGTTTGGACATGCTAGCCTAACACTTCTAAACAAGCTTAAAGCACGTGACTTAGTGATAGGTCTTCCTAACATTAAGTACGAAGTTGATAAAGTTTGTTCTGAATGTGTAAGGGGGAAACAGGTCAAAATCTCTTTTAAGCCTAAAACTGTTTTGAGTACTAGCAGACCCTTCGAACTTGTACACATTGACTTGTGTGGTCCCATGAGAGTACAAAGTCGAAGAAGTCATAGATATGTCTGTGTTATGGTCGATGATTATTCCAGGTACACTTGGGTAATGATGTTACCCGCAAAGGATGAAACATTTGAAGAATGGGTAACATTGGTGAAACAAGTGGAGAACCAGCTCACCCATAAGCTGGTCTCGATAAGATCAGACCATGGTACTGAATTTGATAATGCTAACTTTATTGATTATTGTAGAGAACATGGAGTTAATCACAACTTCTCAGCCCCTAGAACACCTCAACAAAATGGTGTTGTAGAAAGGAAGAACAGAACTCTTGAGGAGATGGCGAGGACGATGCTCATTGAGAGTGGTCTCCCAAAGAGTTTTTGGGGTGAAGCTGTTGACACTGCTTGCTATATACTGAATAGAGGTCTCATTAGACCAAAGTTAAATAAGACTCCCTATGAACTTCTTAAAGGTCGAAAGCCCAACATCACATACTTTCGTGTCTTTGGATGTAAATGTTATGTGCATAATAATGGGAAGGACCAGCTTGATAAATTTGATCCCAGAAGTGATGAGGGAATCTTTCTTGGATACTCTTCTCACAGCAAAGCATATAGAGTTTTCAATAAGAGGACTCTCTGTGTTGAGGAGAGTGTCCTTGTCATTTTTGATGAATTTAACATGTCTTCTGAGATTGCGCAGGTACAACCTGATGAAGTGATTGGTTTGATGGATTTCACGGGGAACCAGTATACTGGTCCCTCAGATGAAGTGCAAGCAGAGCTAGGCCTACTAGATACTCCACCAGATAATAATGATGAAGTGCCTAGAGAAGAAAATGGAGAAAATGAGGATTCTGAAGGGGAACCAAGTCCTGATGGTTCCTCACATAATAGACAGGTAATGAGCTCAGGGGGAACAGAAGAAGGTACCACCCCTGAACCTGAGGTAAGTAATGATAGAGGAAATAGCATGAATGTGAATTCTCCTTGTTCTGCAGAAAGAGAAGAGATTCATGAACATGCTAGTTCCCAACGTAATGAGGAAGCACAAAACAGTATTAATGTCAAAAGTTTTAGATATCAAGCCTCTCATCCCACTGATCAAATAATTAGTGATATAAATAAGGGGATTCAAACGAGAAGAAGTGTCTTTCAAAACTTTTGCGCTTTCTATTCTTTCCTGTCTAATGTAGAGCCTACTGACTATAAAATGGCATTGACTAATCCTGATTGGATACTAGCTATGCAAGATGAATTAAATCAGTTTCAGAAAAACCAGGTTTGGCACCTGGTTCCCCGTCCAAAGGAAAGATCAGTCATTGGTACTAGATGGGTCTTTAGAAACAAGTTAGATGACCTCGGTACTATAGTCAGAAACAAAGCAAGGCTAGTGGTGCAAGGATACAATCAACAAGAAGGAATTGACTATGATGAGACGTTTGCACCAGTAGCTAGGCTAGAGGTTATTAGGATTTTAATTGCTTATGCTGCTCACATGAATTTTAAGCTGTTTCAGATGGATGTGAAGACTGCCTTCCTTAATGGCTATTTGAAGGAAGAAGTATATGTGGAGCAGCCACCTGGTTTTGAAGATGCAATGTTTCCCCAGCATGTATATAAATTGGATAAAGCATTATATGGCTTGAAACAAGCTCCAAGGGCTTACTATGAAAGACTGTCCAATTTCTTGATGGCTAATGATTACAAGAGGGGAACAGTAGACAAGACCCTGTTCATAAGAACCAGGGGAAAACACTTAATTGTAGTACAAATCTATGTTGATGATATTTTATTTGGTGCTACTAATCAAACTTTGTGTGACGAGTTTGCATATCTTATGCAGAGTGAATTTGAAATGAGTATGATGGGAGAACTAGGGTTCTTCCTAGGTTTGCAGATTAAGCAAACAAATGATGGTATAATGATCCATCAACAAAAGTACTTAAAAGAGCTGCTGAAAAAGTTTGGCATGGAGAACAGCAAAGCTTATGATACACCTGTTCCCACATCCACAAAGTTGGATGCTGATCTTAAAGGAAAAAATGTTGAAGCTACGCTTTATAGAGGAATGATTGGTTCTCTACTTTACCTAACAGCTAGTAGACCTGATATTGTGTTTTCTGTTGGTTTGTGTGCTAGGTTTCAAAGCAATCCAAAGGAATCTCACTTGAAGGCTGTTAGAAGGATACTTAGGTATCTTGTGGGAACAGCAGATTTGTTTTTGTGGTACCCCAAAGGCAGTACCATCGATCTCATTGGATATACAGATGCAGATTATGCTGGTTTCCTAGTTGATAGAAAGAGACATCAGGTATGGCACACTTCCTTGGCTCTTGTCTTATATCATGGGGTTCTAAAAAGCAAAATTTAGTGGCCCTATCCACAGCAGAGTCAGAATATATAGCTGCAGCTTCATGCTGTTCCCAGCTACTGTGGATAAGGAACCAGCTGAAAGATTTTGGTGTTATTTATAAAAGTGTTCCTATCTTTTGTGATAACACTAGTGCAATCAATATTTCAAAGAACCCCGTGCAACACTCCAAGACCAAACACATTGAGATAAGACACCATTTTCTAAGAGACAATGTGGAGAAAGGATTGGTGGAGATGTTGTTCTGTAAAAGTGAAGATCAAATAGCTGATATCTTCACAAAGCCTTTATGTAGAGAGTCTTTTTGTAGGTTAAGAGTCCTTTTAGGTCTAGTTAGGCTTTAGGCGATGGCTTCAATTATTTCCCTCAATGATTGGTTAGAATAAGTATGCTTTTGTATTGATTATGTATATAACTACGATGCTTACTTACAAATATTGTGTAAATAACCTAAGTGGATTATTGTTGCATAGAAATAGGAGAAGTTATTTTGAAACATGCTGAAAATAGAATGACTGGTTCAGTACGGGTACCAGCGAGAGGAAACAGCAGTTCAGCTCTGATATGTCATCCGAAAATATCTTATTTTCGGAAGATTACTATAAGATAATTTCTTTTTGGAAAGAATTATCTTATTTCAGTTATTCATATCCTACAAAGAGGCAAACATATCTAATTGCCTAATTTATAGTCGGTTGACTCTTTTGTAAAAAGATAACTACAATTTTTAAATTTTCAATTTCTAAAATTCTTTCTCTCATTTACTTTGACTCTCAGCCGGCTAGTTATTGGAAATCCTATGTTTGTGCAATTGATATAAATACACATAAACACCTTGATACAGCCTCACATCACATCATCACTCTACTCATCTCTCTCTCGTTCAAAAGTGGTACCCTGATCACTGTTCACTCGTCCCCATCTCCCTCAAATCTGTGAAACTCATTCGCTACAATGGGTAGGAAATCAACCAGGGCTCCAGCTAAGAAAAGGAAGGAGAAGACTCAAGCAAGTGAGTCCACTCAATTGAAGGAGACCTCCATCAATGAAGCAAACCCTGCTCCAACTTCATCGAGCAACTCACCTCCTACCACCACAAAGAACCCATCACCAACTCTATCTCCATCTTCTAAATCTCCCTCACCTCCACCTCCCAAAAATGCACCTTTACCCAAGACCCCTGAGGCTCATGATTCCATCATCAAGGAACCCGTCTCATCTCAGGGGGACCAGCCCAAAAGCACTGAAGAATTCTTCAACACTGTTGGAGAAAGGGAAGAGGAGGAAGTTCGTAGTGAGGAAGATGATCTACAGATCATTGGGCATAAAAAGTGGACTACAGAACCCTTGGTTCGCAGCAGAGTAACCAGGTCATCCCTGAAAAGGATTGGCGAAGTAGTAATAGAGGAACAATCGATGGACTCTGCTGGTTCCAAACGAAAGAGAACAGCGCAGAAGTCTGCAAGAGGTATGTCAGTAGAATCTCCATCTGTTGGTATGACTGATTTAGGTTCTAGGGTTGTGGTATCTGGGTGTAAAACAGAAGTTGGGTATTTTGATGAAGTTGCTTTAAGTGATGTGAAAGAGCTGTTAGAATATCAGGGTTGGATGCCTTTGTTTGATGTCTGTGATGCTAATATTGATGGTGTTAGAAAGTTTTATGTTAATTTGAAACAAATGCTGGATAGATCGTTAAGTTCAAGTGTGAATGATGTTGAAGTAAATGTGTCTGTTGCAAGCTTGGCTGGGTTGTTGAATATACCCAGAGATGGCTTTGATGAGTATTCTGGAGATGGATGGCCCACACTTATAGGGGTCAGTCCAGATGAAGTGCATGATTTTGTGTTTGGAGGGAAAGTCCCAAAGAAAGCTGGAACGTTTAAAACTGGTAGCTTGAAGGAACCAGTGATGCTGGTCCTTCACTCTGTGTGTAACAAGATGATTATCCCTCGAGCACAAGGTAGGGGTTTTATGCGCATCATGGAAATGGTGCTTATATATTTGCTGATGAAAAAGATTAAGATAAATCTTCCTTCTCTAATGATAAACCATATGATGAATTGCTATAATTCATCCCACCACTCTCTTCCTTATGGCTCCTACATAACTAAGCTTCTTAAAGAGAATAATGTTTCTCTTAGTGGATCAACTGCTCCTGCAATGGTGTTCACCAAAGGTATTCTGAAACAAAAGGGGTTGATCATAAGTGCTGGGGTGTTGAAGTTTAGGGAGGAAGAACCAGTAGAGACTTCTAAGCCGGTCAAGAAGAAACAGAAGGTAGAGGAACCAGCTGGTCAGCAGGCTATCCTTAAGAGGCTGGAGAGTCAGGAAGAGAAGATAAATGTTGTAGGGGATCAGCTCAGCAAGTTAGTGAACTTGGTTGAAGGTCTATCCACTTCATTTATTATGAGGATGATCAAGTTAGAGAAACAGATTGCTGGCAATTCTGGAAATGAGAAGAAACAAGTTGAGGAGGACCAGTAAGTAGACCAGCAGGAAGATGACAGTGAAGAGGAGGAGAACCAGGAAGAAACAGCTGAGGAGGCTGCCACTGAAGAAGAGGAAGGAGATGATGAAAATGATGATGATGATTGAATCTGTTCTCTTTTTCATTTAGCCTACCTTTATTATAATATTCTGAATAACTGATTTTGTTGGACTGTTTTTATTCCTCCCAATCCATGAACTTGTTTTGATATGGATTTGGGCTCTATCGTTCACTTTTGTTGGTTTGTATTAAACTATGATCTTTATTGACGGCATGACTTAACTTTGACTATTCTGACCTTCTTTTGCAGCACTTTATTTGTATAATGGTTGATGCCATTGGATGGTTTAGCACGTCACTTTATGCATAAGATGCTACTTTTGCATATCTTTTTAATGATGCCAAAAGGGGGAAAATAGTTGAAGTTGAAGCCTAGAGTCCTTACTAGTTTAGATTGAGTTTTTTTTTATTTTTTGTTTCTGTTTAGGGAACCAGTTGGCTTAACTGACTTGTTCCATTGAGTTTTGAGTTCTTGAAGTTTTTGACTATTTGTTTTTGAGTATGTTCACAGGTGCAGAAACTTCAAATGTTTGTCATCATCAAAAAGGGGGAATTTGTTGAGTCCCTTAGGTTTTGATTGATAGTTTTGAATGATGACAAACAGCTAAGGGAAACAGGTCTTTGAAAGTGTTCAATACAGTTGGGGAACCAGCTAAAATAGAACACTGTTTCCCTAGATAAGTTATTACTTATATGAGATATTTGTTGAACTAACTTGTCTTTATACAGGGAACAACTAGATGATAAATGAGTTATGCATCTAAGTTGATTTCTAAGTTTGGAAGCTTGAAAGGACTTTTGATCAACTTAAAGGAAGGTCCTTGGTCAATAATTGAGCTCATTCATGGAAGCTTTCAAGACTTAACGAATGCATGAAGGAAGACTACACTCGAAGAGTTATTTAGGATCTTCATGTAAATGCTCCGTAGTAGAACTTATATAATTGAGTATATAAAGTGCTTTTAGTATATTAAATATCGTTATGAAATTTGGTACAAGGTTTGGAACAAATTTCATAACATATTCAGTTCAGGGAACCAGGTTAACTGAACAGATTATTCAAGCTGCGGTTTTTACAAAGATTTTACAAAAAGGATATTTTCCGAGATATATTGATTTAAGATATATCTAAGCAGCTAAAAGATAAGATGATGTTTTTGGTTAGCTAAAAACCGGGAAGTATCTTATCCTAAGTTGATCTTATCTTATGATCAAATCATTTAGGATAAATACTTATCCTAAAATCGTATGTATATCTTATACGCATGATTTGAGGGTTTAGCCGACTAACCTATAAATACATCTTGATCTGAATAATCAAACACATAGCTCTTATGCAATTTTAACAGAGTTTGATCTTTGAGAGCTAAAAGCACTAATTCAATTATTGAGTGATACACAAGAGCATAATAGTGTTTTAACGTTTTTCTCTATTTGACTTTTGAGAGTTAGATCATTAGAGAGTTCTTGATCTTGTATTAAGTCTTTGACAGAGGGGTTGAAGACTTGGTGAGTGTTTGTGAGTTCAAACACACTAGGAACTTGCGAGGGTAAGTTCAAAGCACATTCGGAGTCGAGTGTGGGGTTTACTGGTTCCCGGAGTAGGGAAACAGTAGAGTGATTTGTATCTTTATTTTTCGGAGTAGATTAATAAAGGACTTAGGGTAGGAGGACGTAGGCCAGAGTTGGCTGAACCTCGTTAAGTCTGTGGTGTTCTTTATTGTCTTGTTTTATTCCGCTGAATAAGGGAACCAGCACAACTGGTTCCTTACACATAATCCGAAAAGAAGCAAAAATTGCCAACGATTACTTAACACTCAATTCACCCCCCCCCCCCCCCCCCCCCTCTTGAGTGCCCATTGAACCTTCACAAGGTAAACAAGTATTCTACATTAAAGACACAAATGACCCTCGATGGGCAGTTGTTGTCCCTAGAAAATGACATATCCTTGGAATCGGTGATGTCACTGATGAGGAAGACTATGATGACTTTGATGATCTCCCACCGTTCTCGATGCCATGTAATGATGACATGGATGGTGAACTAGAAACGGAAACAAATTATATGAGAATGGATCACCATGAAGGAGTTACTATAGATGAGTAGTATTCATTGTCTAGGTATTAATTAATTTCGTATTTATGTTATTGTTTGCCTTTTTTCTTGTACTATTATTATACGATTCACTAACTCGATTTGCATTGTCTTGTTGTTGTTGTATGCAGTTACAGTCTTGCATCATGGCTAGTGACGAAGATTTCAGTGGCAGTTCTGAGGACGTGGAGTACGATGTGCACCTCAAAACTGAGTATGGATAACACATTTATTTTGAAATTTCTAGTGTGTTCAACAACCTGGCGGAACTGAGTGTGGCTACTTCGTGATGCATTTCATGCTTAACGTCCTTAACGGGTGCAGTAGTGGGATGCCCGTGGAGGAGGTAAGAGCTTTTGCCTTAATTTCATTGTTTTGAGTATCTTCAATATTGTATTCTCTGATAATCATGTGTTTCATGTTTGACATCCTTAACAGGTGCAATTGGTTGAGTTAATATTTTTCAAGTACGAGAATAAGGATAGATTATTGGCCTTAAAACTGTATGGTTTCCTTTGTTACTTTTACCTGTCCTTCTGCCTTCATTGTAGTCCTATGCTTGACGTCCTCTTTCCTATATTGGTATGTTAGTGTAAATTATATGTTAGTTTGATAAGAAATGTGGAAAATAGGCGAGGTTGAACCCTTTTCGACCCCTTTTCCCTTGAAAATCACGAACATCGTCCTAAAACTTAGCGAAATTCTTCTAAGGTTCGTTTTCAATGCATGAATACCTGTAATTAGGCTATATTGGTATGTTAGTGCAAGTTATATGTTAGTTGATAAGAAATGTGGAAAATAGGCGAGGTTGAACCCTTTTCGACCCCTTTTCCCTTAAAAATCACGAACATCGTCCTAAAACTTAGTGAAATTCTTCTAAGGTTCAATTTCGATGCATGAATACTTGTAATTAGGATATATTTATATGTTAGTGCAAGTTATAGGTTAGTTTGATAAGAAATGTGGAAAATAGGCGAGGTTGAACCATTTCCGGCACCTTTTTCCTTGTAAATCATGACATCGTCCCAAAACTTAGTGAAATGCTTCTAAGGTTCATTTTCAATGCATGAAAACTTGTAAATAGGCTATATTGGTATGTAAGTGCAAGTTATATGTTAGTCTGATAAGAAATGGGGAAAATAGGCGAGGTAGAACCCTTTCGGCCCCTTTTCCCTTCAAAATCACGAACATCATCCCAAAACTTAGTGAAATGCTTCTAAGGTTCGTTAACAATGCATTAATACTTCTAATTAGTCTATATTGGTATGTTAGTCCAAGTTATAGGTTAATTTGATAAGAAATGTGGAAAATAGGCGAGGTTGAACCCTTTTCGGCCCCCTTTCCCTTGAAAATCACGAACATCGTCCCAAAACTTAGTGAAATGCTTCTAAGGTTCGTTTTTAATGAATGAATACTTGTAATTAGGCTATATTGGTATGTTAGTGCAAGTTATAGGTTAGTTTGATAAGAAATGTGGAAAATAGGCGAGGTTGAACCCTTTTCGGCCCCTTTTCCCTTCGAAATAACGAACATCCTCCCAAAACTTATTGAAATGCTTCTTAGGTTCGTTTTCAATACATTAATACTTGTAATTAGGCTATATTGGTATTTTAGTGTAAGTTATATGTTAGTTTGATAAGAAATGTCGAAAATAGGAGATGTTGAACCCTTTCCGGCCCTTTTTCCCTTCAAAATCACGAACATCGTCCCAAAACTTAGAGAAATGCTTCTAAGGTTCGTTTTCAATGAATGAATACTTGTAATTAGGCTACATTGGTATGTTAATGCAATTTATAGGTTAGTTTGATAAGAAATGTGAAAAATAGGCGAGGTTGAACCCTTTCTGGCCCCTCTTCCCTTCAAAATCACGAACATCGTCCCAAAACTTAGTGAAATGCTTCTAAGGTTCGTTTTCAATGCATGAAAAATTGTAATTAGGCTATATTGGTATGTTAGTGCAAGTTATATGTTAGTTTTATAAGAAATGTGGAAAATAGGCGAGGTGGAACCCTTTCAGCCCCTTTTCCCTTCAAAATCACGAAAATCGTCCCAAAACTTAGTGAAATGCTTCTAAAGTTCGTTAAAAATGCATTAATACTTGTAATTAGGCTATATTGGTATTTTAGTGCGAGTTATAGGTTAGTTTGATAAGAAATGTGGAAAATAGGCAAGGTTGAACCCTTTTCGGCCCCTTTTCCCTTGAAAATCACGAACATCGTCCTAAAACTTAGTGAAATTCTTCTAAGGTTCAATTTCAATGCATGAGTACTTGTAATTAGGATATATTTATATGTTAGTGCAAGTTATAGGTTAGTTTGATAAGAAATGTGGAAAATAGGCGAGATTGAACCATTTCCGGCACCTTTTTCCTTGAAAATCACGAACATCGTCCCAAAACTTAGTGAAATGCTTCTAAGGTTGGTTTTCAATGCATGAATACTTGTAATTAGGCTATATTGGTATGTTAGTTCAAGTTATAGGTTAGTTTGATAAGAAATGTGGAAAATAGGCAAGGTTGAACCCTTTTCGGCCCCTCTTCCTTTCAAAATCACGAACATCGTCCCAAAACTTAGTTAAATTTTTTAAAGGTTTGTTTTAAATAAATGAATACTTGTACTTCGTCTATATTTGTATGTTAGTTCAAGTTATAGGTTAGTTAATAAGAAATGTGGAAAATAGGCGTGGTTGAACCCTTTCTTGCCCCTTTCCCTTGAAAATCATGAACATCGTCCCAAAATTTCGTGAATACTTCTAAGGTTCATTTTTAATGCATGAATACTTGTAATTAGGCTATATTGGTATGGTAGTGCAAGTTATAAGTTAGTTTGATAAGAAATGTGGAAAATAGGCGACGTTAACCCTTTCCGGACCCCTTTCCCTTGAAAATCATGAACATCGTCCAAAAACTTAGTGAAATTCATCTAAGGTTTGTTTTCAATGCATGAATACTTGTAATTAGGATATATTGGTATGTTAGTGCAAGTAATAGGTTAGTTTGATAAGAAATGTGGAAAATAGGCGAGGTTGAACCCTTTTCGACCCCTTTTCCCTTGAAAATCACGAACATCGTCCCAAAACTTAGTGAAATGCTTCTAAGGTTCGTTTTCATTGCATGAATACTTGTATATATGCTATATTGGTATGTTAGTGCAAGTTATTGGTTAGTTTGATAAGAAATGTGGAAAATAGGCGAGGTTGAACCGTTTTTGGCCCTTTTCCCTTCAAAATCAGAAACATCGTCCCAAAACTTAGTGAAATGCTTCTAAGGTTCGTTTTCAATGCATGAATTCTTGTAATTAGGCTATAATTGTATGTTAGTGCAAGTTATAGGTTAGTTTGATAAGAAATGTGGAATTTAGGCGAGGTTGAACACTTTTCGACCCCCTTTCCCTTGAAAATCACAAACATCGTCACAAAACTTGGTGAAATGCTTCTAAGGTTCATTTTCAATGAATGAATACTTGTAATTAGGCTATATTGGTATGTTAGTGCAAGTTATAGGTTTGTTTGATAAGAATTGTGGAAAATAGGCGAGGTTGAACCCTTTTCGGCTCCTTTTCCCTTGGAAATCACAAACATCCTCCCAAAACTTAGTGAAATGCTTCTAAGGTTCATTTTTAATGCATGAAAACTTGTAATTAGGCTATATTGGTATATTAGTGCAAGTTATAGGTTATTTTGTTAAGAAATGTGGAAAATAGGCGTGGTAGAACCCTTTTCGGCCCCTTTTCCCTTGAAAATCACGAACATCGTCCCAAAACTTAGTGAAATGCTTCTAAGGTTCGTTTTCAATGCATGAATACTTGTATATATGCTATATTGGTATGTTAGTGCAAGTTATAGGTTTGTTTGATAAGAATTGTGGAAAATAGGCGAGGTTGAACCCTTTTCGGCTCCTTTTCCCTTGGAAATCACAAACATCCTCCCAAAACTTAGTGAAATGCTTCTAAGGTTCATTTTCAATGCATGAAAACTTGTAATTAGGCTATATTGGTATATTAGTGCAAGTTATAGGTTATTTTGTTAAGAAATGTGGAAAATAGGCGTGGTAGAACCCTTTTCGGCCCCTTTTCCCTTGAAAATCACGAACATCGTCCCAAAACTTAGTGAAATGCTTCTAAGGTTCGTTTTCAATGCATGAATACTTGTATATATGCTATATTGGTATGCTAGTGCAAGTTATTGGTTAGTTTGATAAGAAATTTGGAAAATAGGCGTGGTAGAACCATTTCCGGCCCCCTTTCCCTTGAGAATCACGAACATTGTCCCAAAACATAATGAAATGTTTCTAAGGTTCGTTTTCAATGCATCGATTTCATATGGATAATAGGCGAGGAAGAACCCTTTTCTTGTCCGGGTAGAAAGTGACTTAAACACTTCAAATACATCGATTTCATATGCATTGCATTTTATATACACGTAATGATATATATGTTAATCAATATTAGGTATGCAAAGGATTCGACAAGGAGTTCTTCTCCAACGAAGAAATCGACGTTGTCCGCAACAAACTTGCAAAGTATTGGACAGATAACTTTTTTTAGATTTTTTACATTACCTTATTCTTGTGTATTTTGTAATTTATACATTAATTTCATTAATAGGATTGTATTTTTTATGTCACTTAATATATGGTTGTTTTTACGACCCTATTAGTACGCATAAATGAGAGATTGATGGATCCTGTGTATATATGTATCTTGGGTTGCAGAAATTGCAAATGTAATAAGCAGGTTTTGAATATGAAATTTGGGAGTTGTAGGGATCAGATTCTTGAGTTTAAAAAAAAACAACTCATATGCGGTGGTTCTAAGGAGGGGACGCCACATATTTATATATTACAGGTCAATTTATTGAAAAAAACTACCAATTAGGGGCGGTTTTAGGGAGGTGACACCGCAAATGTGTAGGTAAATATGCGGCGGGTGTAGGGTAGCTAACGCCGCAAATGTAAGGCTAATTAGCGGCGGTTTTAAGCTTGGTGACGCTGCAAATTTACAAACAATATGCGGCGTATTATTTATGCCACAAATTAAATAGATTAATTTGCTGCTATCTGTATTGCTGCTAGTCATTTGACGCCGCATATGTATCTGAAATCCCGCCGCATTTTTAAGCTTTTCTACTAGTATGATGTACTCCATCTTGTAAATGATTCTAGTTTGTAAAGACTTATGTGTTTTAGTCTTAGAACATCATGACACTAAAAGGCAAGATCAAGATCAAGATCAAGATATGCTTTATGATGCTTGAATAAGAAATGAGTTTGAAGGATAACTCCTAAATATACATTCAAGTATGATGTACACCTAGGGTTTGCTCATGAAAAGTGAGTAAGTGTCAAGTCTAGTAAGATTGGAGATGTCCAAATCTTCATATCATAGACTAAGTAAAAAGAGGCAAAAGAGACATGAAATAACTTACAATAAGTAAAATGCAAGGGAGAGAGATTGCTTAAAATATTAAGAGGTGACCAATCTATGGAGACGATTCCTTGAATGAGGTGCTCAAAGTTAGGGTTTTGAGACTTAACCTAGTGAAGTAGGAGTTGCTCCTTGCTCTTTACATCATAGGTAAAAGTCACATTGAAAATAAAATTGTATGAGTTGATCATAAGAGATCATCAAGAGTGATGACTCTTTAGTTGAAATAGGCTCATGAAAAGTTGCATAAATATTAAAATAGGTGTTCATGTGTGAGGGATTTACAGCTCACACAATCATCACAAAAAGATTACAATCTAAGGTCTTGAGTGGATGAAAACCACTAGATCCAAATACTATAAGGTGAATGGAGTAGAAGTAGACAAACCATTAAATAGAATTAAAAGAGATGAGGATCCTCAGTGTTTACCGTTGAGGAGAGTCCTTTTTCTAGAGTCTTTGCTTGAGTATGTACTGAAGGGATAAGATTTCCTTACTTGGTTGTGTCAAAATGTGCTTTAATTGATCCTTGGTGAGTATGAAGGATGTTTGAGAGGCTTTGATTATGTTAGAGACTGTTTTGGGAGTGTATTTTGGCAAAGTGATGGCCCTTTAGAATGTGAGAAAGGTCGACCCTTTGATCATCAAATAAGGGGATATTTATAGGTAAAATAAGAGTCGATTTCCTGAGCGTTGGACACCAATTTAGTATGTTTAACGCCAACTTAAGCGTCAAATGCCCGGGTTGTGCGTCAAACGCCTAAGAAGGAATCTCTTAGTCGTTTGAAAAGAGGCTTGAGATGAGACAGGGGCACTTTTGGCTAACGCTTAGGGGTAAGGCGTCAAAGGCTAAGGCTGGGCATCAGACACTTGCAGGATATGAGCTGAAAAGGACCTAAGTTAGAGCAGTCCGGGGACCAATCTGGGCGTTGGACGCCCTAGGGTTGGGTATTGGACGCCCACTTTAGGCATTGGACGACTATCTATGTTTGACGCTTTGAGTTGGCATTTGATGCTGCTTTGTGTGTTAGGCAATTGTGCTCCAAGTTCCAAGCTTTGTGTGTCTTTGGTGTTTAGATGATGTATTTTTGTGATTTGGGTTTTGTGTTTGGGCCAAAATAAGTGTCTTGGACTCGGGTTTGTGTTTGAGGCCTTTTAGGGGTTCGACTTTGAGATGTTGTCGGATTTACACATACTCAAACTTGACCTTAGTTAAGTTCGCTCATGAGGGTTGTTTTGTCATCGAACTGCTATATGGGGAGGGGAGACTCGATTTCGTGTCTACACTATGTCTTAAAAAAATATTAGTACATAAAAGATACTTTACCTTTTTTGGATTGGTTGATTTAGAATGTCCACATCTTCTATGTCCTATCTCCTGCTCTTTCTATCTTCCAAATAATTTTTGTTATCATTTACCTTTGATTCAATATCAACTATAGATAAACTTAGCTAAAGTTGATGAAGGAGCATTAACACTCTTTTGAACTATATTACTTCAACAACATCATCGTTATTTTTTGTTTTCTTTGTTACTTTATTTCCTTTATCTTTCTTCATAATAATTGCTTCATGTTCACTCTCATGAGGAATCTTGTTATTTGCATAAATCAAATAAAAATAAAACATCACTTTATCAACCAACATCACTATAAATAAAAAAATAAATTATAATAATTACATTTATATTTATATTAAAATAGCAAGTTCTTATTGTAAGATTACTTCAATCATAAAAAAATTACTATTAGTCATAAACAAAAGTAACTATGTTAGCTTAAACAGTTAGTTGGACAAGTGAAATATGGATAGTTTTATCATTACAGTCATAGTTACTCTTTTTAATAAATAATGTCTTTGTGAAGATAACTATGTATTTTGTATGAAAATTTAAAAGGTCGATATAGTAATAAAAAATATCACTATTTTAATTAAAATAAATACTATAAAGTATCCAAATTAAAAATACTATGAAAGATACCGGTCACTCACACATAAAGTAAGTAGCTATAACAAAAAACTAAGTTGCTATAAGTAATCATGAAACAAATCAATTAATTATAACATCTGCTTACTATTAGGTCACTATGAAGTTACAATACGAAAGTAACTATATCAATAGATGATGATACTAGAAATAATCAAAAGGTACTGATGCTAATTGACTAAGACAATATCCAAACAATATGGAAATAAAAAAAATGTCACTATAGAAATCAAAAAGGTCACTATTCTCATAAAAATAGTTACTATATTGTTATGTGATGGATACTATAAAGTACCCGTAAATAACAACAAAACAACAATAATCAACTTACAAACATTAATTGGCCAAAACAACAGCAAATAATATTATATAATGTGGTTCAAACATATATTCTTCAACATTCAATGACCATTAATGCAATACCAAAACAACAAACGAACAACATAATATGCTTATGTTTGATTTTAACAAATTTTTCAACAACAATCACAAAAGAAAAAACACAATTAAGCATACACTTCAATATCATAGTGAGTAATCATATAATATTATGCAATAATTTTACTTGAAAAATATAAATTAAACATCATAAAATCAAAATTATACCTAATGCTTCAGTGGCAACATCACATCTACCACCTCTTGCAGTGCGACCTTCTCTTTCGTCGCCTCTACCACCACTGCCTCTCGAAAGTATACCACCATGTATTCTCACCATCCAAACACTAAGAAAATACAAACGAACCTAACAATTAAACTAAAAATACAAAATAATTAACAATTAACACAATTTTACTACGACATTATAAGTAAACTAACTATGCTATTGCTCTTGTGCAAACAATTGAAGAAAACTATGTTGAAGAAAATTGTGCTAAAAAAGCTGAAGGAAACACTGCCGAAGAGCTAGAATTACGAAGAATGAAGGAATGAAGATGGAGAAAATAGATAAAGAAAAACTAAAGAAACAAGGACAATGTGGAGAGAATATATGGAGAGAGTAGCAAATGAACAATGGGACGATTGAAGATTGGCAAGTGAAGAATGGGACGGTTGAAGAGAGAGAAAATCAAGAACTTGAAGAGTGTGAAAATGGGAATGTTGAAGAGAGAGTAAAGAGAAATAGATAAATAAAAAAAGTAAGTAGGCAAGAATTTAAAACTTGAACCTAATAAAGTGAACCTCGCATCAATAAGAAGAATAAGAAGATCTACACTGTTGATCAAATAAATGGAAGGATGAGATTGTTTCTTACCCTTCTTATTCTAAGGATGCTTCTTATATATAGGGGACGTGTACAATGAGAAGAACACTTAAAATAAGAAGAATAAGAAGAGATATTGGCCATTCAAATGGTAAGATCCAACGCTAGAGATTTCACGTAAAAAAATTATTTCTATAATAATAAAAAAATGGTCACTATAATAATAAAAATGGTCATTATAACAATAAAAAGAGTCACTATAAATGAAAAAGATTATTTGATTACTATAAGTTAAAAAAGGGTCACTATGTGTATGTAAAATATCATATGTTGGATTTAGGAGATAAAGAGCCAATGAGAAGAGTGTTTAAAATAAGAAGAAAAAGAAGAGATCTTGACCATTCAAATCATAAGATCCAACGCTAAAGTTTTTACGTAAAAAAAGGGTTACTATAATAATAAAAAAGGTTACTCTAACAATAAAAAAAGGTCACAATAACAATAAAAAAGGTTACTATAACAATAAAAAGAGTCACTATAAGTGAAAAAAAATATTTGGTCACTATGAGTTAATATAGGGTCACTCTACGTATGTAAAATATCATGCATTGGATTTAGAATATGAAGAGTCAAGTTGTCTTATCATCCTTCTTATTTTAAGTACTAAGGATGAGAAGATATCTTGTCTCTTCATCTCTTAAATCCAATGCATAATATTTTACGTACACATAGTGACCCCTTCTTTAAACCATAGTGACCAAGTAATTTTTTCACTTATAGTTACTCTTTTTATTGTTAAAGTGATCCTTTTTATTGTAATGGTAACCTTTTTTTACGTAAAATTTTTAGCGTTGAATCTTACTAATTAAAGGCTCAAGATATCTTCTTATTCTTCTTATTTTAAGCACTCTTCTCGTTGGATATTCAACAAAAAGGATGCTTAAAATAAGAAGAATATGAAGATATCTTGTCTCCTTAAATGTTAAGATCCAAAGTTAGAACTTTCATATAAAACAAGGGGTTATTATAACAAAAAAAAAATGGTCAATATAACACTAAAAAGAGTCACTATAAATAAAAAAAAAAACTACTTGGTCAATATGAATTAAAAAAGATTATTATGTATACATAAAATATCATGCATTGTATTTAGGAGATGAAGAGCCAAGATGTCTTCTCATCTTTCTTATTTAAGTACTCTTCTTATTTTAACTTTAACCTATATATATCAAGGAAGTAGTTAAGCTTATTAATGACAATTTTTTTTTTTTGGCAATGAGATGGAAAAGAATTAAAAAAATCACATCTAGTAGTGACTACAAGCCTATACACAGCTCCAATCATATGACTTTCAACTTTGATACAAAATACGAACTTAAACGACTTTGAAAGTTGGAGGATGTCTTCCACAAAGCCTCGGAGCTCCTTCGAAGCATCAGAAGGCTTCCTCAGCACCAAAATTGCTACAAGGCTATATGTCTACAAAATCCATGCTTGAGCAACCTGAATAGCCTGATAGAGTGCTCTCTATATGGCCAAAAGTTCTATATGGTGATGCGAGAGTACACATACTTTCTCCTTTGATTTCAGATGAATTTGACCGTTCTTATAAAGCATATATCCTATTCTAGCTTCAGAACACATTTTTCTAGAACCATTGCTTCTTTGCTTCCAAGCCCAATCCATTTTCAAAAAGTGATAATTTGCTCCTAGTAGAGCGTTAGAAGACCAGAAATGAAGGATTCTTGGGTGATTAGGATTTCCCTTCACAGATGTAGAAGTTTGTGCATTTGGAAAGATCTCGATCTCTAGAGATCCAAAATGGCTAAAATTCTTCTCGGGTCTAGAGGGATATTCTCAAAGCAGACTTCGTTTCTATGTTCCAGATGCTCCAAAGGATGAGGATAAATTTAGTGTCTCTTTGGACAATCGAATCTGCATTACTATCTCTGAAGAAGAGTTGTAGATAGTCAGAGATCCACTCAATGATGTCAGGCTTAAGAGAATTAATAGAAATTCCCAAGTGACTAGATGCCCATATTGTTTTAATAATCATGTAGTCACGTAAAATATGATTTAAGGATTCTTGAGCTGATTAACACAAGGGGCAGATATCATCCTAAATTATGTTTCTCTTTTTAAGCGCCTCCTTAGTTGGGATGGCTCCATTAATTCTTTTCCATATGAATATGATAATCTTACTTGGACATGTTATTTTCTAGAATCTTTTCCAAAAAAGGGGAGGTTTCAAGGGCTAGGATGAATCCTTCCTCTGATGATAGAGATAATGATATCCTAACTTCGTCGTAAAGTTTCACGAGATTAAAGGGAACCACGTGATAGAGTCCTTAGCCTCCATTGTAGAAATATGCATTTGTAGGATTGACCTTGATGCTTCCTTCTCAAAGAGGTTCCAGATTCTTGTGATATTCCATCCACCATCATTTTTTTACTAATTCTGCAACCCAAACTGGTCTATAATCAAGGGAGTTAATGTTCTGTTTAAAAATAGTTGGTCTAGAGGGGGAGCCATCTGTGCTCTTGAATTTTAACATCTTTTCCATTACCCAATATCATTACTAGCCCTTCCTTTAGCTCTAAAGCTGGCTTGAACAAACTACTATAACAATACGAACTATCATTACAAATCTTCCCCTACATGGCTCTCTAGATAAGAGAAATCTTGTACTTACCTTGAATCATTTGGGCAATCAAAGAATTCGGATTGTTCAATTCGCCAAGCTTGCTTAAAAAGAAGAGATAGGTTTAGATGTTCATTATTTCGAAGACCTAGCCCCCCCCCCCCCCCCCCCCCCCCCCCCCCCCCGTCCTACTTGGGCGCTTCTAAGAGGCATCTTTTCCTCCAATAAATTGGTCTTTTTTCCATCGAACTAGCCCACCAGAGTTTGTGGAATGAAGACGTTATAGCTCGATGAATCTTTTTGGGAAGAAGATAGATGGAAACAACGTGAGAGGCTAAAGAAATCAAAATGGTATTAATAAGAATAAGTTTACCAGCTTGATTGAGGGAGGAAAACTTCCACGATAAACTTTTCTACATGATCCTTTCCTGAATAAAATTGAACTTTCCTGATGATCGACCATCAATCTCCATTGGTGTGCCAAGATAGGATCCTATTTCAGCTTTAGCAGGAACACCCAGGGGCTTTTTCATGAACTTATGGAACTTTTCTCAGAGTGTTGGGAATAAACATGACGAAGGATTTTTCATAGCTAACAATCTCCCCATAGATGTCGTAAAAAGTGTCGATAGTTTCCCTGATCAAAGCACACGAGTTAAGAGACACTTTAAAGAAGAATAGTCCATCATCCGCAAAGAAAAAGTGAGAAATATTTGATCCTCACACCCCATCTTCAGACCCTGTAAATTCTTTGAGTTCTCTAATCTCTAAAGCTGTCTTGAGAGAACTTCCCTACACAGGATGAATATATATAGTGGAGAGTGGGTCTTCTTTAAGCAAACCTACCTGGGGCGCAAAGCATTGGGATGGTTCACAATTAACTAGGATAGCATACGAGACAGAGGATGCGCAAGTCATGATCTAGTCTATCATTGGTTTGGGAACTTCATAGATTTAAGGGTGAACCTGATAAATTTTCATCTAGTTCTATCATAGGCCTTATTAAGATCAATTTTGAGAATTGTACTGAAGAAGCTGCCCTTCTTTCGGTGTTTGATCCAATGAATTAATTCATGAGTAGTAATGCTATTACCCGTCATAAAGTGTCCACAAACAAAAGCATTTTGGAACTCACTTACCAAGGCAAGCACAAGTTAATGCTCAACAAAACAACCTGTGTAATAGCTTATTAATGTTTGTGGCTGGTGTTTGTAGAGATGCACCAGTGTGGACCACATTTATAAAATATATTTGCCACACCTTAATTTGACAGCGAAGTTTCTTCTCCAACAGGAACCCATTGTAATAGCTCAGTACTACAAGCTCTTCTATCAATAAATTTGTGCTAAAAAAATTTACCGTTGACTGAAGTTTCACATCACAGTACAAGTTCTGACGTCCACCTTAAACGTCATAATCTCAAAAACTGTTAAAATCTTGCGTCCTCCCACCCTCAGCTAAACATCTTTGTAAATTACATGCAATTATGCTAACGTAACAGATCACCACCAAACTCAGCAATAGATACAAGGAGTGGGTAAGACAAACTTACATATACATTCTACAACTGCGTTGTTACCGAAACTCCTGCTTAAAGGACTTCACTTCTAAGTGTTGAATATAGGAAGTCTTGTATCTTCATTTGGATCAAAAGCTTTAATCTTTCTTTACAACTAATGATAGTGCAAGTCTGAATCTTCCATGACATCACAACCACATGCACATTGAGAACACCTATTGCATAGGTAGCAACATGTATTAAAATCCTGGCAGCAAGACTGATTCTCCCCGAACATGGTCATGAGGACTTGTGTCATGCAAGCATCCATGAACAATGACTGCGGGATTTTTCCAAGCAAAAATTGAACTTGTTTCAATCAGCTGAAAACATGTAGACCAACTTTAATCGTGACACAACCGTGCACACCCAGGATTAAGAAGTGATTCCGACATCACCCATCCCTACCACCAACAAATCAAACCAATCAATATCAAAATCATAATTTTTATAAGGAAATCAAGTAGGGTAATTTTTTTTTATAAGTAAGCCGCTAACCAAATCCAATTGATTGAAAAAGATTCTTTAATGATATTTGGTGAATGATACTAAAATTTTTGCCTACAAGTTACCTGTTCAGCAGCTTTATATTTAAATAGGCCATATGTAGATGAAACCATATTGCAGGACTCAGCCACAAGAGACTCGATATTCTCTGGCATGGCAATAGAGCCGAAACTACTATCATGCTCATGATGTTTCCCAGATGCACTTTGCTTTTTGACTAATAATCGAATAGAATGATCAAGTACATAACCCTGCAAGGTGAAAGCCAGGGAGTATTTGAATATAATAATAATCCTAAAAGGCTGGAGCAATGCAACACAAAAACCCTCTGAGTCACTTACATGGAATACAGCTTTTAAAATATCTTCAGACTTCGCCTGATCCTTTAACAATGCACATACTTTGTTCCTAACAGGATTATACGTCACAACGTATTTCTCTCTCTGTGTACAAAAGAAATTGAGTAAAATCAGTGATGAATCCAAATAGGGAAAAACTGAAACTTCCTAACAGAAACAAAATGTACAGAAATGCATAATACGTGATTCTGAAATATAGTTCCGCAGAGATCAATTTGATTGCAATACATACCTCAAAGAGGGGCTCAAGTGCAATATATAAACCTGGGTCTTGAAATGCATCCTTGAATCTACAACCTATCAAATGCAACAATTCAAGTTTCCTCCATGACTTGGAAATTCACAAGGACAACAATTATAATCACGAAAATAAAATATAAATCATCAATATACCCAGTTGAACAGAGCTATCATGTCCCCAAGGAAATGTAAATATGCTTTCCTTTAAATTTCCTTCTTTCAGAGAAGGAACTTGACCTACAGGAAACATTATACATAAGTAGAAGTAGCGATACATCAGATAAAAAAAATACAACAAATGGATTTTCCTTTGAAAAAGAAAATTTCAGAAACATAAAAATATCAATCAGCAGAGACTTAGAAAACATAACCCAATTATATGCTTCCAAGATCACAAGTAATGAACAAAGTCATACCAGTGTTAAGGAAAGTATCCACTGCCACAGTAAATCTGGCCCTATTTATAGTATGTAGTACGACAGACTTCACCTATCAGTAAAAGAATATATATGTGAGTAAATTCCAATTCTCCTCAATTACAAACATAAGTACAAAATTAAACTGTGACAGCTAGCAAACCTCTTGATAAAAGCTGAGAATATAGCCACAAGAAAGGAATGCAAATCTTGTAGCTAAGGATGGGTTCCTCTTTGAAAGCATGATGCTTAGTCCAGTTCCCAACTGCACAGCAAACAGTTGGTTAAAGAGTAGCAAAACTGAAAATATCATACAATATTAGGAAGTGCAAAAACACAACTGGATGCAACCTCTCAAAAATATCACATCCATAAATCAGGGGGAGAGAGGAGAGGGAAAAAGGGGCATAAATTATTGCTATCAAATAAACAGAAAGAGTGTTTGATTAATCATAGTGGCAAGTGGTGCAGCAGATGAATTTGCTTGCAAAGTAGAAGTCCAAGTGAGAAGTCAAGAAACGATCCATTGAAGGTGATGGAGGTGTGCCAATAGGAGTGGACAAGGAGATAGCACCTCTGTTGATTATGTCCTAGGTTATGGGAAGGGAAAATGGCGGAGCAAATGGCAGTGGGTTAAGCTCAGAATGTTGGGTGTGAAATCAAAACAAGGGGTTGAGGATAGGTGATGATGGAAATGGTAATGGTCATGCCTCATGAGCTTGTAGAAGAGTTTGGGAAAATCTTATACCCTTGGGGAGGGTGGGGAGTCATAATTAAGGGCTCCAAGGAAATCTGAAATGAAAGAAGCAAAATGGAATAAACACATGATGACAATTGATAGCCACCATTTAAAATTCATAATTTAAGTCTCAGGTTAGATAGACATATCAAAACATTAAAACCTTCTATTGTAAACCAACAAAAGAGAAAATCATTGACACATTATTGTGGTATGAAGCAAGATGAGTGCAGTAAGCCATGATTCCAAATCACCATAATTCAGGGAGAAAGAGAAGTATAGTATCAGTAAAAGGACAAAATTTGATGCAAGGGTTTCTACACTTTAGGGATGCGATTATTGTCCATTTCTGATCAAGCCAATATGTATGCTTAAGCTTTTTCATTCTAGTAATCACTATATTTGTGCTCCATCCGTATTTGAGAAAAAGCAAACAGTCATGTTCTGAATTAAGGGTAACTGATAAACCATATCCATGTTCACAACCATTAGGCAACATAAATCCAACCCCTCCTCTTTTATCATAACATCTACTCTAATATTATTGTGAATAAGGCTCCAAACATACAGCACCTAGTCAAATGTCCAGCATAGGCAGACCTGTGACAGGGCGGGTACTATCAATATTTAATTACTCACACAGACCCACCTGTCCACCACCCATGGTGGTTACAATTTATATCCCCATCCCTGCCAAATTGGGTAGATGCCAATTGCCAAGAATCAAATTTGCTGCACTGATTTCCCTATTATGAATACAAGTCATTAGTGTATGCACTACTTATTTCTTGTTAAGTAGCAAATACTTTTTATTTTGGGAACAAAGGACTAATGATATAAACTCTCAGATGTAACAAGATTAAAGCAGCATATTTGATGATTCCTTAGCAGACAGCAGGCGAAAGCCTCCAAAAGGCATTGGAAAATAGTATAACATTGATGTAGCCGATATTTTGTAACACACCTTTCACATTTCTGTACTAAAAATATGTTCCTTAGTAATACTTTTTCATAGTAAACTAATTCAGACTTCACTAGTCCAAAATAATGCACTTCCCCAATCTTACCTTTTAAAGGGCTTAACACTGAATCTACTATTAGCTCTTGACTCAAATATTCTTTGGATTCTTGTAATCAATTGGGCTAGAATAAAAACTCTTCACAAACCTAGCATTCTGATATTTTAATTTTCATTGAATAGAAACACAATCTAAGGCAACAGCAACAATAATGCAATGTAAGTCTCATGGCTCTTGCTTTAGATTTACAGCTCTGTTCTTTCCAAAATGAGCTCTTAATTACTTGAAAAATACATCACTGATTCAGCTTGATGCATGATATTTAGCCAGGTCTAGGATCAATTTTAAGGCTCACGCAGACAGACTTTCCTAGCTGCATGTTTAGAGCATGATGGTGACTGCGACATTATTTCCTTCTGGTAACAATATGCATGGAATAATATATAAAAGGTATATGCACGAAAAGAAGCTTATACAATCCCTAATAAAGAGGCGTGAGATAGATCAACAAGCACAAGGCATACCATAACAATATAAGACAAATATAAGAGCATGAGGTATCATAAATGAACTACAGCACAAGGCATACCAGATCTACAATATTGCCAACACATTCGCCCTTAGCAGTAACATCTCCAATATTCTCTCCCTTAGCAAATGCTTTGTAAATTGGTGTACGAGTTGATGTTGACGTAACAGCACCAACATTCTGTCAGGCACCCAAGCAGATTAAACAGATTAGGCACAGCATAGAAGACTACTACGGAAACACACTAACGCGAACTACCACCCTCGTTGCCACAGAGAGAGGATAGTAGTAAAACATACGAAACTTTGCTCAGATAAGACTAAAAAAGTACAAGTTCTTATTCCCAATATTTCACTAGCATCAGCAAGTTCAATGTGTAAAGTAAAAAATCAAGTGCCTCCTTATGTCCTTGCTTTGTGAGCATATATTACATGGTTGCAACTCCGTGGACAGAACAAAGAAAAAATAAAGGTAACTCTATCAGTCTTTATAAGTATCTTTCAAACATAATTTCACGCATATTTTAAACTGCACTATCAAGTTAGTTAAAGGTTCAAGTGTTATACAATTATAAATCTAATCAATCTATTCAACTTTGGGCATGGTTCACTCTTCATCAAAAGGTTATGATCAACATGTTGGAAGCTTTGGACATACTCAAATTAGGATTTTTGTTGTGTTTAGTAAGTTTTGTTATTTTGAATCTTAGAATTTTGCTTACATTTACCTTTCGCTTGAAAGGGTTTTTCATGTTTTAAGCTCTAGGGTATTTGGGCCGAATTTATGGTTCCAAGTTGTAATATTAATTAGTTTAGTTAAATGGGCCAAATTAAGGTTCCAAGTTGTGTTTTATTTAGTTAGATTAAAAATTGGGCCACACCTAGGTTTGTTTGATTCGGTTCCAAATTGTATTTAGGGTAAAATCCGAAAGTTAGGTTAGGATAATGTTAGATATTTTCAGATTTTAGGATAATGTTTGGGTTAGATTAGGATTAATTCTATCCTAATCTTATCCTAAGTTATTTATATCTTTTAGGAGTCTTAGATAGAGTCAAATAAGGAGTCCTAGTTAGAGATAAACTCAACTAAACCTATGTATAAATAGGTGATAGGGGCTGCCAGTTTTTAGTAGAGTTTCATGAATAAAGATTGAAGTTTTTAAGTTAAGCTTTCTTGTTAATATTGCTCTTAAGTAAAGTGATAGCCTTAGAGCTAGGAATCTAGGTTCTTCCCTAGTTCCACCCTAAAAGACATGTTTCCTCTAAGTTTTATCAAAGTCCCACCAACTTCCCACATTAAAGTGTCACAAGAAAAGTTAGAATATGCTTAAGGATTTGCTGCACTAAGGAGTAAGAACAATCAATCTTCAGAGTACAACTGTTTTGAAGACAGACATCTGTGCATATCAACTAGAGGATGCTTTTCATTGGACCTCGATAGTACAACAAGGGAACACAGATATGAAACAATTAATTTTGCTTTTTCCACAAGTTTGAACAACTTGCGATGATCCCATTTAGCCAATTCACAAGTTCAACTGAAGTTCAACAGAAATTCAAGTGATGTCTGGAGTTACTATCTAACCTTAGCAACATTAGCAGCACAAGCCAAAGGCAGAAACAAATTCGGCATTGCTGCAGTTGCCAGCTCTATCCCAGCACCCAACTCCATCAATAGATCACCAGAAAATCTAAGCTGAAGGAAATAATTTATCACAACAGGAAAAGAATATTAGAGTCCATTCCTTCAGAAAAACACAGAAAGAAGAGGGAGAGATAACTACTTGTTTCAAATCATAGTCAAATTTTTTTCCTTGACGAGCAAAGAGCATTTTTCCAACCCGCCCAGCACCATCCTACATAAAATTTGTATCAATAGGCTTCCATGTATCTCAAACCAATATATTCACAAATGGCAAGCACACTGCAAAGAAATAGCTAATTGTAATGATAAAATTGATAATGTTGCTCAGACAAAAGGCACTTACCTATTGAATTGTACAAAAGCTTCCCTCTCAGCCTTTGTCAATAAATTCAATAATACAATTAGTTACTCATGAATAACAGTGCTAACAGATTCCAACTTATCCTAACTAACCAACTGATGTCATTAAGTAATACATGACAAATTCTTATGAAAAATGATCCTGCCAAATTTGCTTATGATATCAGCCTTTTAATCCCTTTTTCTCATTATAGCTTTGTTCTTTATCCTCTGAAATCTGACCAGTTGATGTCATTAATACACAGAAAATTCTTATGAAAAATGATCCTGACAAACTCACTGACATCAGCTTTTATTGTGCCATTTTTCTCATTATCGCTTTTTATCCTCTGAAATCTAAGAGGGAGCATACCTTCATCAAAAAGAGAATTAATGATTACCCTCTTTATTTCTCATCCATTGTCGCTCCATGTATATCTTCATTCTTACCAACTAAATACCTTATAGACGTTGATCGTGATCTTCCTTGTCCTTTCAAAAAAGAATCCTGCCATGGATTTCCATCTTCCCATTTTGCTCACCTCTTTTGAAATTAGTAATACAGTGAAGGAAATAGGAAGAATGATCAATTTAGGGATGAGAAGATTGCAGTAAATGGCAATTTCGAGATGAGAAGTTCTGAATTTATTCAAATGTTTTATGGGATGGTACATATCTATCCTCGTATTAACTCCTGCAATCTATTGTACCCCGAATTATATTTAGCGGCTAGCTTTCAACTGATTTAATCAAGGATTTATTTAGGCAATTATCCCTCTCTCTCTCTCTCTCCCCCCCCCCCCCCCCCACCCCCAATGGGAAGGTAAAAAACAATACTAGCATCTATGTAGTCCATATTTTATTCAGCGGCTGGCTTCTAACCCGTTAAAAGAAGGTTTTATTCTGGAACTTACCTTTTTCTCCCCTCAAACATCACATAATTTTCTATAGCTTAAATATTAAAAATGAAATTTGATTGTTTAATGATTTTTCGGAAAATTCTGTTGGCTAACTTTGGTGAAGAAAGATTTGTTTAGATTAGAATGACTACATGGAGGCCATTAAAGTTGCAATTGCACAACACAAAGGTAGATTACAGGAATATGCCAAGTTTAGCCTCTTGGCCTAAGCATCGATTCACTGATTCTAGTACTCCCTCCATTCATTTATGTTCATTCTACTTTCTGTACAAAGGTGTTTGTTTTAGAGATAAGGAATTCTCTCTTTTATCCTTCATAACCCCACCACATAAGTCCAATTACACCATTTTATAATATCAATGTCTCTAAACAACTTACTTTTCTATCCAAAAGCAAAAACACCGATTTTCCACTTGCTCCCTCTCTCTTAGCTGATAGAGTAAGTAGGAAGAACATTAATAAACAGAGGGAATATGTCATTATCTATTCACTAACCTCTTCAATATCATTCCTACAATTTTTAGACAAGTAATTCTTTGCTATCTTCTTCAAATGTAACTATCAGATACTTAATAGTTAGTACTGCTGTTTAATTTATTTTCCCTTAATTTTTGGAAAAATTGAAATAAAAAATACAACGTTTTGGAGTTATTGTATATTTGTATTTTAAGCCAAGTCGGCATTCTAACCTGTAATTAGCCGGTAGGATAGTAAAACCATGTAAGCAAATTCTATCATAACTAGGAAAGCAAATTCTAAATCAATTAGTATTAGTAAAAGGAACCTTTCCTAACTCAACTAGGAAAAGTGATACGCTCCAAGTATCTCTTCCAAATCAATTTTGGTAACATAACAGTGATAACGCAAATCCTAACCAAGAAGGACTAGTAATCTCAAGATGTTAATCCAAGTACGATTCGAAAAACTATGCAAATCCAAAACTAAGTACAACATCAAACCATCCTAATGTGTCAATCATATCCTTTTGTTGTAGAATGAACCAAGCTCAAAAGTTGAATAGAATTGCTAAATAGAACATTTTGAACTTCTTTCTTTTATCCATATCACCATTCAAAAGTGTATTTCTGTTATTTCAGATTTGAAGGTGCTGACGACCAGATGTAAATTACTTAAAGCTTGCCGCTTGGTGTTCTTGATCCTCAACTTGGAAGCATAATATTCTGTAAAGAGGACTGTTTAAGAAACACAGAGAAAGACTGCACGGATAATGGATCACATGGACCTTTTTGCACTATACTAATTATTTGTCGTACATAGGAGCCTCGGACTACAAAAGGGGAAATGACAAACAAGTTTCCATGTATCCAATGGACATTCTGGTAATATATTATTAGAAAGTTAAAAAAATTGTTTGCAGAAAACAAATATGATTTGGTCAAACTAAAAGAAAAGTAACCTCTTCCACATCTAAATTAGATTCTACTAAATATTGTTGCGTCTAGAAAAAGACCTTTGAGATTCTGGGAGTGGGAAATCCAAAAAGATATTGTTCACAAAGTATCTAGTATGACTTTCAACCCTAAAATAATGTGAAAGCCTCCCTGAATAAATTGAGCAAAACATGTGCACTTCAGCAATAGAATGATACGTCCAACAAAAGATATATGGCAGTAACTACAATGTAACTCAAATTACAGCACTCAGTAACCCAAGAGCACAAGAAAGAATAGAAGAGTTGAACAAACAAACAGAGCATTAACTTGAGTAAATAAAGCTTTCAGCAGATCATGACGGTAGAAATACAAAGCATTGTGAACTTCAAAGTTTATTTAATATTTACCTTGAGGATCCAGTTGATAGCAACAGCACCAGGTGTAGCCCTGCTTCTTGATACTCCAACAGAAGCCAACAGTGTTTGTGTTGTAAAGACACTCATAGCTCCACCAAAGAAGTGCTACAGAGAATAGCAGATTACTAGAAAATTAGATAGTGACATAATGCTTCAAAAGATTTTTCTCTCGTATGTCACAGTTAATCTGAACAATAGATGTATCATTGACAACACAGAGAGCAGACTCACGCCACAAATAGCAAGTGCATCATAAGTGGTCCCTCAACCATCCCAGGAAGAGTTGCATTGATCACAAAAACATGAATTTACGAAACCTCAAGTAGAGGTTCTCAACTGAAGACCTAACCTTGTATTAGAAAGGGGCCTTTGGCTAATATGTGAACAAGGTACCCCCTCCTCTGTTCTTCTAACCTCCAAAAAAAGCATTAGCTAATGCTTTGTCAGGCTTTTACTCTAAGCCCCATACGTTGTAGATGTAAAATTTGAGAAGCGACTAAAACTATTAGGAAGTACAACACATTGTGATTGCTGGGATTAAAAAGTGAATCCTAGAAATGCTAAGTCTCTTACACTCAACAAGAGCCTCCTTTAATCTACAAAGAAGAGAATTTATCAACTTTGTTGAATTCGAGTACCTTTAGTGCCCTCCATGTCATGTATGGTACATATGATGGTGAGACACTGTCAGGAAAGCCTTCAGGAACAACATAAGATCGTATAAACGACACTAATTCCTGCACACAGAAAAAATGAAATGTACTTCACAGATGGAAACATCAACTTACAAAATACAGTCAACCAAATACCAAACTAGAGAGAAATTAGTGATACAAAAGAGGGGAAGCCAAGAGGGATACCCATTAAATTCCATTGCCAAAAACCATACACAAATTAAATGAAAAAACTATGTTGTAACTCAAAAGCAATCTACTTGAACTCAAACTCAAACTCAAATGAGAGGACATTCATATACTCAGCACTTTCTAAGAATGTCTTTCATTCCCAAATTTTATATCACCAACAAATCATTTAATAAAGCAAAAAACAAATTATTGGTAATGGAATACATTCTTATAGCAAAATTACTTCCCTTCATAAGCAAGTAATAGATAAAGAATGCAAAATAAAATCAGTGTTATTAACATTTGATATGCTTAATATTTCCAAATTTAGCAATGTACAATTTTCCCCAATTATTTTCAGCAATCCAGGATTAAATTGATTTACGCATTCCACAATTAAACTAATTTAATCACAGAAAACTGAAATCATATGATATATACAGTCCATTAAAACCGAATACATTTCCAACAGTGATACTAATTTAAATCTGCATGATGGTATCCCGTATTCAAGTGTCAATAAGTATAATAATGTAGTACCCTTAATATTTCACTTGCAACATTCCAAGATTCAACTGATTTTAGTATTCCACACTTAAAATAATTTATCATGTAATCATATGTGATACATAGTCCATAAACGTCGAATATGTTTCCTACAGCGGTAATAAATAACAAATGCATGACAATATCACACATTAACGCATCAATTGGTGTTATTAACATTCGGAGACACATAATATTTCACTTCCAACATTTTGATTCTATATGTATTACCATTCCACTATTGAATAATTAAATCATGGATCACTGAAATCGTATGATATATACAGTCCAGAAACAAAGAAATCGATTACGTTTCCAACAATGGAATTAATTTATGAATGTATGACAAAATCACTCCCGCGTAAATTAGTGTGATTAATGTTCGATTATACTTAATAACTCATTTCCAACATTCCAAAATTAAACTAATTCAATCACGGAATGCTCTTATGCTCATACCATATATGCAGTTCAGAAACATCGAATACGTTTTCAACAGCGGTATTAATTTACAAATGCATGATAAAATCACACTTTCACACGTCAATCAGTGTTATTTATGTTCGATTAGCCTCAATATTTCATTATGATCACCAATTAAACCGAAAAAAAGACACGTATTCACAGTGGTAAACCAAACATACATCAGTAGGAGAGAGAGGAGTCTGCAACGAAACCGAACGAACGGACCCTTTTTCAGCCTTCCAAACGCATCATTCTCAGCAACATACTTCCAACGCCGACCGTCGATCTCTTCGCAACAAATAAACCTCAAATTGGAATCAATGTACTCTTCTTCAACAAGCCCTAACCTGAGATTCCTACTCTCCAAGGCGGCAGGAACCGTAGGAGGAATTATGATTCGGATGATTTCGCGGACGAGGAGACGCACATCTTGCGATGAGGTTGTAAGGGTTTGCGCAGGGGAGGAGGAGGATTGCCGGAGCTTTAAGGGAGACATCGATGAGTTCGAGGGAGGAGGCCAGGAGGGGAATGATGGGTTTTGGACTTATTTCGCCGGGAGATTTTATTTTTAAAAAAAAAATCGAAAAATAAACATTTAAGTAAAATTTTGGAGAATATACGAAAATAATACAATATATTACCGGACCACCTAATTCAATCTTTAATTTAACTCATTATAATATAATATTTATCTTCATTAGCCTATTTGACTTAATGAAATTATACCATTTTATCAAAAAAAAAATTAACTACGTTATGAAAGTATTTTTATCTTTTCATATCTCAATGACAAGTGTGAGTGCGCTAGCTACTTTCTTCACCAAAAAATGTTGCTAACTTTAAGTGTCAGGGTGAGAATAAGTAAAAAAACAGACACAAAAAAGTCTAATAACCTATTTTAAGTTAATTAAGGGCAAATGTTGTATTATAGTGAGCTAACCTTAATATTGTATTACATTGGAAAGATGAACTATTGGTTATATTATTTTGGAAAGATGAACTATTGGTAATATTATTTTTGTTTAGTCCCCTCTAAATAATTTTGAAAAATAACCCTTCAATTTAGGTTTGATATATAAGTATGGACTACCAAGTAAAAAGATGAAATGGGCTTCTTAGCTCACATAATTTATTGTCTACTACAATGACTTTCTTCCCTTTACATGAGGTAAGAAACACATCCTATCTTTTCTCTTGGTAGCTCATATTCAAGGAAAGTCGTATCATATAACGACTTCCAATTAGAAAAAAAATAATACCCAAAATCATCTTCCTCCCTTTTTTTACCCAAAATAAATTTCTTGTAATACAATTGTTTACCAATACAACACAATATAATAAAATTCAATCCAGTACTTACAGTCCTTCATTGCTTCATAACTCTTCTCCCCAATCCAATCTATAACTCAATATAACTTCATGGCAACCTCTAATTGAAGCCAACAAAACAAAATAAAGATGTCAAAACCGCCTTGGAAATTAAATCAAAGTTATAGAGGAAATGGAGTACTCTTGCTCTGCTAAGTGGATAGGGTACTAACTATTCTGGAAATACCTAAAAAGAGTTATACGATGTACAGGAAAACACACTCTAAGTACTGAAGGAACCGAGTGTTGTCATCTCCAGGCTCAAAGTAACAGGGATGTCGTGCGTTTGGGACATGGAGGGTGAGTAATAGGTGTCTTGTGATAGGCGAGTAATCTGAGTCAAAGTTGTCACCCTTAACCAACCCTCTCAATACCTCCTGTGCACATCTTTATGACTCTATTAGTAAGAATGGGATAAAGTGAATGGTTTGTGTGACAATAATCACGAAAAGCCAGTTACTGCTTTGTCTAAAATAAAGAAAAACTTATAATTAATTAGAAAGGTAAAGGATAATGTAAAGAAACAACTATGATATTTAAAACAAAATCATATAATGATGTGCAAAAGGATGGATGTTTGCGTGTAGTCTGTAGGCACCTCCGGGATGGAAATGGACTAAGAAAACATCGTGTGATCATATGATACCACACAGAGTATGTATTGTAGTACTCCATTGGCCCTTATGTTGGTTCATCCTTGGCTACGTAATCTAATCACCTATTCCTCTGCTTAATCCACGCCTCATGTCTCAAGACAAGTTCATTGTAAATTTCCCTCAATGATCTGTATTGTGTAGCTGGGCACATCCTGCCAAAAACCGAATTACTGAGCAACTCCCATCGGCAAATGCATCTACACATTATCGAAGAAAATAAGTGGTGCAACCACATGCTAGTCATCCTCATCACCTTGGAAATTTGATACGAGTCATCTACATAATGAAATTCATATAATATTAAATGATAAAATAAGTTTAATTGTTTATTATTAGAAATCACATTTTCCATACCATAAACAAAATCGAAAGTTACTTACTCTTTAGTCATCATGTCAAACAAGCTTTTGTATGTCTTCACCCTATGGCTACCTGAATGTAAGTGATCTTGTATAAGAGCCACCTGGTCATATATGGCTCTCCGTACTCAATTGTTGAGGCTAAACATAGTGCAAAAAAGGGTCTGCTTCACATTGATATCATGTAGGAATAAAAGAGATATTCTCCCAAGCCCATAACTATATAAATATTTTAGATTGAATGATATTTTCCACACTAATATAAAGTAATTGTAGTAAAGTTTCATGTTACATAAAGAATCACTAAGGGCCCTACGATCTATAAGTGGAATGTCGCGCCTGGCCTTCACCATGTGACTGAGATTTCAATATAATTGGGCTAGTGTCGCCACTACCCCAGTTGTATGACCCAATGGTCTGCCACCCCTCACAAAAAAGATGCAGGTAAACAATTGACATTTCGTTCCCATACTTGTGTCCAAAAACTACAAAGAAGACAAGCAACGAACATTACAATCAAGCGTAATGCTTGACAATAACATCATATGTATCGTCTGCAAAGGGGCTCTCTAAATGTCTAGCATATCCAACTTAGCTTCATTGAAAACTAAGATACGACACCTTACGCAGACACTACAACCTCGAACATCCTATCTCTCCACAACAAGGTGAAAAGGAGGATCTCATAATGTCGTTGTCACCTCTAACACTAATAAGTTGAACGAGTGAATATCCAGCTTATGTAAAATCTATAACAGTTTACTAGAAATTATGTGTTCTCAAATAGATCTTCAAAGTCTGGAAATTTGTTTCAGGGTTTAGAATATGTGTTTAGGCTTAGAATGGGTTTAGTTTCTAAAGGAATATGATTTGAGAACTAGAAATAGAGAGAAATAAAGAATGGGATGGACCACGTGGATTCCGGTTTTAGGGTGTATGGTGACTTTTTTTGTGGGAATGGCTTAAAATATCTTAGGGATTTTTTGGAAAAAAAAGGAATGTTTGCAAAGGGAAGGGTTGAGGACATTTTTGTCGATTTCGGATAGGAAATGGATATACATTGAAGAGAAAAGAAAGAAAGAATGAAAAAGGGATTTTTTCAAGGAACACTCTACTTGACAAATTGGAAGTAAGTAAGGAACAATCAACTTGACCTACTAGGTGTAGTATTTAGACAAGTAACATTCAACTTGACCAAACAACTACAAAATTTGTGTGAAAGGATTACTCGACTCACCACTCAAGTTCTTCAAGAAAACTCTTAGAAATCCACTTTAGGCAGTTCTCACAATTGTTCAAAGACAAAGGGATAATTTTCATTCAAAAACATTCAACAACCTTTTCCATACAAAATGAATTTCTCTTTTATAGGGTATAAGTCAGCCTTAGAAGCTTAAAAGACTTAAAGAAATGAAAAGGTTTAGAATCAGCTAAAGGAAGCGAAAAGCCTTAGGGTTTCTTAGTTGATCAGTCAACTTAACTAATTACATATAATAAAGCTAAGCATCTATTAAGCTGTATAATAAGGACGCATTTAATGGGTTGATAGAAGCTTAAAAGTCTATGGGATCCAAGGAGCATCAGATAAGAAAAGGAACAAGTGTAGACATAAGATTGTATCTCCCCATGTAATAGTCCTATGACAAACCAATCCTTGTAGGTAGACCTAATTGAGCTGGAGATTGAGTGTGTAGAAACCAAAAATCACCTGAAAATAACCTAACTTCCAAACTCCCAAACCACAAACCAAAACCTCAAAAATCAATCCTTACTCTTTAAGCAAACCTTAAATCTAAGCAAAATAATATATGCTTGGAGCACTAATGCTCTAACTGTGCATTAGGCACCCAAGGCCTGAGCGTCCAACTCCTAAATTGAGCAATGCATGAAACCAAGGGGGTCCAACGCCCAGCACCCATGCTAGACTCCCACTCTAATGTCCAATACCCAACTCTTTAGCGTACCCCCAAAGCACTCTGGCTACTTATACCCCCCCCCCCCCCTCCCCTTTTAGTTGAGAAAAAGATAGGATATGGAGCGTATGAAGCACTGATGAAAAAGTGTCTAACATAATCTTAAGAAAATTTGCCTTGATCAAAGTTACAATAAAGCTTGAAATCACCCAATTGGCATAATATCATAAAATTGGTTAAAACACAAAAATTTACGGGTTAGTTTTTTATATAATAACATAAACTCCAAACATAATTGAATTAGTATTTCAACAATCAAGTATACAATGAAATTTTAGATTAATATGAATATATGACATGGATGGAATAGTCATTATGATTTACACCCTTATACAAGCTTATAAGGGACTGATTTTATATTTAAAAAGAGATCTTGATGTGGTTTTTTAATAAATTCCAGTAGGAGATAAATTAATAACATATTGATAGAAATTACTTAGGTTACCTAGCTAGATGTAAAATGGCATTGTGTGTTGGTTATGGTATTATTTATATTCGTAAAAACAGGGTTTGAAAATCGTTTTTTGAAAATGGGAAATGTTGAGTTTACAAAGGATATTCTGCCAAATTTTCTATACAATTTGTAGTAATTTATAAAGCATAGAACATTAATTTCTAGAAGAATTTAGTAACTTAAACCATAGAGTGTTTGTGGGTCATTATGGAGTTTGCTTAACCTTATTTTTGGCAAGCGATATACTTGAGGACCCTTTAGGTGTTTATGTATAACTATGCATAAATTGAGTGTTGACTAGATTGTTATTTGATCTCTTACATGTGAACTAGGGCATGACACAAATTATGGATCAAAATTGGATGTATGGTAATTGTGCTTCATTGGAGTTTATGAATAGAGTTAAGAACTTTTGTAGACAAGTGTTGAAATACCAAAATAACATTGGAGATGATGAGGTGTGTTGCCCTTGTGTTGATTGTGATAGTGTGAATACAGTTAGTAGTATAAGAGAGTTAAGGGACCATGTGATTCGGCATAGGTTTAGGCAACATTACTGTTTATGGATATGGCATGTTGAGATTCCTTCTCTTAATGGCATGGGGCCATGTTCTAACGAAATTCCTATTTATCATGTTGAGTTAGAGCATCATGGCCAATAGGAATATGATAACGGTGAAAATGTTGATGCTGAGAAGGAAGATGATGGGGAGGATGAATTAGAGGATAATGACCCCGATGATAAAGATCGAATGGATGAAATGCTTGAAAGGGTATGGGATCAATTAAGTAGTCAATCTCACACTTTTGAGCGTTTATAGGAGGCTGCTGAGAAACCGTTGTATCCTAAATGTTCCAAATACACTAAGTTGTCTGCCATATCAATGCTTTTAACTTAAAAGCGAAATATGGTTGGACTAATACAAGTTTTATGGTCTTGTTAAAAGTATTAGGGGACATGTTTTTAGAGGGAAATTATTTTCCTATATCAATGTACTATGCAAAGAAGCTAATGTGTCCTTGGGTTTAGAGTATATGAAGATTAATGCATGTACAAATGATTGCATATTGTATCAAAATGAGTATGCAGAGTTCATTCAATGTCCTAAATGTGCGCAGTCACGTTACAAACTCCCATATGGGGTAGAACCTGAAGTGGGGATTAAAGGTCCTTTGGCAAAGGTGTTATGATACCTTCCCATAATACCGAGATTCAAGCGTTTGTTTTTTATTAAGAGTAATGCAAAGAATTTGAGATCGCATGTAGAGAAGAGGAAGAAAGATGGGATGATTCAACATCCTACTAATTCCCCCAGTAGAAAACAATTAATGAATCTTTCAGTGCTTTTGGCAAGGAAGACAAGAACCTAAGACTTGGTCTCTACACGGGTGGAATGAATCCTTTTGGTACCTTAAGCAGTCAACATCGCACATGGCCAGTTTTGTTAGTAATATATAATTTGCCTCATTAGTTGTGCAATAATCATAAGTATGTTATGTCATCGCATCTAATATCAGGGCCCAAGCAACCTGGGAATGACATCAATATTTATCTTGCTCCCCTTATTGAAGATTTGCAGTTGTTGTGGGATGAAGGTATATCTGTGTATGATGCATACACTAAAGAGACTTTTACACTTTGTGCCATGTTATTTTATACCATTAATAACTTTCCAGCATATGTGAACTTGTTGGGGTATAAGGTGATTAAAGGGAAAGAAAGCTTGCTCGATTTGTATGGATGATATGGACTCAACATACTTGCTACATTGTGGATAACATGTGTATCTCATGCATCGGAGGTTCTTGAATATGTTTCATCCTTATTGTAAGAGAAAGACCTCATTTGATGGTAAAGATGAACAACATAGAGCCCCTATATCATTGACTGGCAGTGAGGTTTATGATCATGTGAACGTAATGGATAATATGTTCGGGAAAACTATAAAACACATAGATGCTCAGGGGTTATGGAAGAAATAATCAATCTTTTGGAAACTTGAGTATTGAAAGTATTTACCTGTTAGACATTATCTTGATGTTATGCATATAGAAAAGAATGTTTGTGATGCCATCTTAGGGATTCTATTGAATATACCTGGTAAGACTAAGGATGATCCTAATGTTAGGAGAGATATGTAGACAATGAAGATTCGATCCAAGTTGTGGCCTAAATACAGAACGCCTATGAATGGAAAAGGAAAACCCACGTATCTTCCTCTAGCTTGTTACACTTTGTCCCAAGTAGAAAAAATGATATTCTATGAGTGTTTGTATGGGATCAAGGTTCCTAGGGGGTACTCATTAAATGTGAAAAACTTTGTCCATGAAAGATTTGAAATTATTGGGCATGAAGTCTCATGATTGTCATGTTATGATGCAAGTTTTTTTTACCAATTGTCGTCTGCCATATTTTGCCAAAGCATGTTAGGGATTCTATCACTAGAATTTATTTTTTTTAATACAATATGCAGTAAGGAACTTGATCCGTCATGTTTGGATGAGTTATAAGCTAATGTTGTTACGACCTTATGTCAACTAGAGATTTATTTTCCACCTTGTTTCTTTTATATCATGGTACATCTAGTTGCTCATTTGGTTCGAGAAATCAAGTTATGTGGTCTAGTGTTCCTAAGATGGACTTATCCTTTCGAGAGATATATGGGTACTTTAAAGAAGAAGGTGAAAAACCCAACACACCTTGAAGGTAGTATGATTCAAGGTATAACCACAAAAGAGGTAGGTGAGTTTCTTAGTGAGTTCTTATCTAAGGGGGAGGCAATTGGGTTATCAAAATCAAGGCATGAAGGGTGGCTTGAAGGGCATGACACCATAGGTTCTAAGGAGGTCTTAATTCCATTGTCAAAAGAGAGACAAACTCATTTATTTGTTTTGCACCATATCATAGGGGTTCATCCTTACTTAGAAAGGCATATGAATGAATTAAAGGTGAAGTACCCTTCTAAAGGTGACCGAGCATTGATGCAAGAATACAACAACACCTTTAATTATTGGTTTCATGAACAAGTTATGCATGAATTATCTGAAATGGGCCATCACATTTATAATACAATCAAGTGGTTAGCTTATGGCCCTCGGACAACTGTTCGATCTTTTGAGGGGTATGATATCAATGGATATACCTTCTACACTAAATATTTGGATAAGAAATCAAAGCCTGATCAAAATATTGGCTTCTTTTCGAGAATATCCTAGTTCAAAAGATAAAGCACTAGTTGATGCGACCTTGTCTTATTATGGGATAACTCAAGAGATATGAGAATTTGAATACTGTAGCTTTAAGGTTCCTCTTTTTCAATGCAAGTGGGTTAATATTAGTCGACGTGGTTCGGTGAAGAAAGATGAATCGAATTGGACTTTAGTCAACATGAGTTGAATTTGTGATACGGAGGATCTCTTTATACTTGCATCACAAGCTAAATAAGTAATCTACATCAAAAACACAAATGACCCTCGATGGGCTGTTATTGTCCCTAATAAACGACAAATCCTTGGAATTGGTGATGTCACTGATAAGGAAGACTATGATGACTTTGATGGATCTCCCACGGTTCTCGATGCCATTTAATAATAACATGGATAGACCAGAAACGAAAACAAATTATATGAGAATGGATCACCATAAAGGAGTTACTATAGATGAGTAGTATTCATTTTCTATGTATTATTTTGTAGTTACATCAATGCTTGCTTTATTTCCTTTTTGGCCCTAATGTTGGACAATTCACTAACTTAGTTTACATTGTACTGTTGTTCTTTTATGCAATTTTTGTCTTACATCATGTCTAGTGAGAAAGATTTCAGTGTTGATGAGGATGACATTGAGTATGATGTTCACCTTGAAACTGATCGAGGTGATCCAAAAGACATAGTTGCTGAGTTAGAAGCTCAAAGAATAGATAGAATTTTCACCAAACATGAAAGGATTGCTAAAGTGGCAACAACTTTAGGGGATGATGTACACATGAACATTGTCATCCCCTCGTGTTCGGGTTCCGAGAGAAGGAGCGGGAAGGATGGTGCTCGGTGTTTAGGTCAATCTAGAGGTTTGACAAGGATCCTTAGAGTGTCCGAGCCAATGCATTTAGAGTTCTATCATTTGCACTGCCCCATTGGTAGGTGGTGTCTCAAGTACGGTCAGCATATTGGCCTTCTTATTCGGAAGTTCAACATCAACTTGCAGTGGTCGGGGGTAAATGAGGGACTTTGGAAAACCTTGTGGGTAGACACAATGGTACTTATTCCTAACTTAATCTTAATTATTTAAATATTGGGTAAACTACCTTAATAAATGAAATCAACCCAATTTAAATATTATATATTTCGGGCTTTGTTTCATATTCCAGACAACCTTCAGCTGAAGAAGTTGTTTATATCTGTAGTTGCCGATAGATTTTGAGACATCAAATCAAATTTGGTGACTGGTTGGATTACCAAGACAAGAAAGGTATCCATAAAAAGAAGCTAATAAGTTGGCCTATGAAAAATCTAGAAACATATTAAGGAAGGTAATTAGGCAACCTTTGTCAAGAACAAGACTTCTGAAGTTGCAGTGGTGAGTTAAATACTTCTTTGTATTCAATTTTGGAAAATTCTTTCTGTTTTATTTTTATGTTAAGTTAAATACCTTTATGTTGTTGACAAGTCAAACGCAAAAAGGCGAGTAAGAGTGCCAAGATGAACATTCATCCCCATTCTTGCGCGAGACCTTCTTCTAAAGAATCAAGAACCGCGCAAATAAGCCGTGGGGATGACTGGTTTTGTTCAAGGCACAAGAAGGACAATAAAACTAGGGAGAGAGTCATTCTAAATGAACAAACACAGGCTAAGGCTAAAAAATATGTAAGAATTATATTTGTAAATCAATAAAGTTCCCAATTTTTATAACATCTGACATTCATTTCTAATCTTTTACTTTTTATTTTTAGTTGGAGTTCTGAGGGCCCAAGATGCATTAGCTATGGAAATTAGGAAGCCAAATCACCTCAGACGCTACATTGGACTAGGAGGGACTAATATTGGGTACCGACAAGTTTTTAGACCTCCTCCACTGAGATCAAGCCAACAAAGTCAAAGCGGAGTTTCAATGAAAGATAGGGAGACTTTGAAGGCTCAACTCCGAGAAGAACTTAGACAAGTATTTGATGCCACCATAAAGGACAAGTTGTTCTCCCAACTCCAAGACATTGATATTAGTGCCGAGCAGTTAGCATCCCAAGGTATACCGGTGTCTACTCCTCATCTAGAGGAGTTATATATTAACTTTTTAAATCTTTATGTTGAATAACTAATGTTTTTATTAATAATGAACTATAATATTGACATATTATATTCAATTTTCAGGGTCCTACAAGTTGTCGTCTACTTCTAAAATATCCAAGTATGGGAATGATCTATAATGTGGTCGGTGGTGTCGTGAGCATAGGTTAGTCAGGTCAGTAGTTTACACGAACTCACCAAGGAACGAGGCTTGAAGGACATGAAGTGATGAAGGTTGAGACTATTCCTAACTTCTTCAAAGGAGAAGCCCTATCGGTCCCGATTCTATAGTACAACTTGGAGACATTGAATGACGCAATTGGTACTTTTGTGCAATGGCCTCTACATTTGATTAAGTTCATAACTGAGGTAGAAATTAAAGTTTCAATCGAATTTCCTCTATAATCATATTTTTGTATGACTGAAGTTATGCGATATATACTTTTTTAATTAGGTGACTCCACAAGTTAAGAAGATGAAGGGGATGTTAGTTGATGAGGTTATTGGGAGCAATGAACTGACCTCAAAGAAGCTAGTGGTAGAAAACAGATCTCTTCTCACTAAAGATGTAGGGGCTTCTCTTAGTCCCGAGTGAAAGTGGCTAATTCAATGTGTGACCATGATGAAGGAAGACGATACCATTGTTGTGCCATTAGATTAAGCCTTATTCCACTACTCTGAAGACGGAATAGCGTGGCTTGACAAAGCTGACATCACCCAATTCTTACGGGGAGCTCAATGGAACATTTTTCTGTTATTCAATGCTTCATAAGGTATACACAATTAAGATATAGGTTAACTTATGTTATACTATTAATAATTTCTAAACCATTTGTATATCTAATGCTTTTTATAATTATGTAGGGCACTCCAAGATGATTGTGTGTCGCGTGATTTACTCTCAATAGTCAGTTGGTTGTGTTTTGAGGCCACTTTAGATTCAAGAATCAATGGTAACATCGAGGAAATAAAGACTTATGTCCATTTCGCATTCATGAAAGCCCTACAAGCTAAGATGAAGTTCATTTTCGCCCCTATTTTCGAATGGTACATTTGAATCTGATGTGTGAACATAATGCTAATTAATTATACATTTACTTTAGAGTACAATAATGCATATAGTATGTAAACATAATGCTAATTACTTATTTCTTATTATGTAGTGCACACTGGATGCTTTTAGTCATTTGTGTGGACAGTGGAAAAATATACTTCTTCAATTCGGCTAGGTCAATGCTCAATACTAAGCTGAGAGCGATTATTAATTAGTAAGTGTTATAAATAGATTTACATTGCAAGTTAACGTTAGTTGAAATTGAACTTTTAAAATAATCGATGTCATTTTTCAGTGTGTTCAAAAGACTTACTTTGCAAGGAAAACGAGCCGAAAAGCAGACATCGACATGGATAGAAGTGACGGTAAGTTGATTAACTAATTCAAACATTGTAAAATAATACTATCATATCACTAACATTTCTATTTTGTAGTTCATAGTATGCTCAACACCGTGGGGGAACTGAGTGCGGCTACTTCGTGATATGTTTCATGCTTGACATCCTCAAAGAGTGCAGTAGTGGGATGTCCATGACGAAGGTAAGAGCTTTTGCACATAATTTCATTGTTTTGAGTATCCTCAATAGTGTATTTCCTCTTAAACATGCAATGATTCAAAAACTTCACATAGGACGGGTTGAGTCAATATAAGTCGAATAGGAGCGGTTTTGAGTAGAAAAATGGCCTTCACACTTGAAATACATTGATATGAGTCAATATAGGCCAAATAGGAGTGGTTTTAAGTCGATATTGGCGTATTTCCCTTTAATATGCCCTAAACACTTCGAATATAACAATTTCCTTTGTTTCTTTTACTTGTCTTTCTACCTTCACCTTAATCCTCTACTTTTCTATAAAATGATCTGGTTTCCTTTGTGCTATTTGGAACTTTTATGAGAAAAATATTTTCTATGTATTAATATAATACATATACTTTACATATATACATATACATACATATATGTACATACATATTTCCAAAAGAAATTACAAAATATTTTATTCTTTTTAATTAAATCATAACGTACAACTCTTTTCTATAAATTATATATTTTTTATTTTCCTAAGAAACCCACTAAGCCTTAACTATCTAAACCTAGTACTACTCTTTCATTAAAACTAAAATACCAAAACCTAATACTATACTTTTACTAATCCTATACTACCTAAACCTAATAATTTTACCTAAACCTAAACACTACAAAAAAAAAACTCAAACCCAACCCTATATTCACGTACAAAACAAGCAAAACAAAAACAAACACCAAAACCCCCCTTAAAACCTTTTCCCAAGTGAAATCCAAAAGCCCCACCCCCCTTTGTGTTGCTTGCCGCAGTCCACCACCTCGCCGTCGTCCACCACTTCGTGGCCACCGGCGTCGGTCTCTTCTTCTTTCCTTGCTTTCCATTTTTTCCCCTCAATGATTATGCCTAGTATGCATATTTTATAAATTATTATATTATACCTATATGATTTTGCTATGAGTTGAATTTATATTGAAAGTATATAAAATTGTATGTTCTATAAATTATTTCCATACATCCTACAAGTTTTTATGCATAAATAATAGGGCTAGGTAAGCTAGTATCATGAATTAGGGGTTTTGATACTAGTCTTTTGATTTTTACAAAAAATCTTAATTATTTTGTGAATCATCCATGTTAAATTTTATGGGGTTGTTATTTAAATGAATTTTTAGATTTTATGATCATATATTTTGGTATAAAAATATTAGTTTTCATGATTTAAGGCTTAGATTCTTATACTAGTATTTGTTTCTTGAAATTTTGACTATATTATGATGTATTTTGATAAAAAAAACTTAATATTATGGTATTTGGAATAGATTTTCAGAATATTATACATATTAGATTATGGTTTAATTGTTGAGATTTCATGTTTTAAAGTTTGAAATTATGTACTATTGGTACATACATTAAATTAAGATTATTTTATGATACAATTGAGAGTAATTTTAGTATACCACATAACATACAAATTTTCAGATTTTAAGAGTTATATATAAAAATGGAGTTTTATAACATATATTTTAATGAGTTTTCAAATAATACTTGTAGTATTGTGTTGGAGATACTAGATTATGTTTTGGGAGACTTAAAAAGATGCTTTGAAAATATTATTCGAAAACCCTAGAAAAGTTAGTAGGATTTTTGTAAATTTTGGGTAATGATGTATTGATTTAGGTTGTATAATTTGGTGTAGGAGACACTAGTAGAAATATCTTAATTTGCAGCGTATAAGAAAACTAGCCGTAAAATACTAATAACAAACGGCGTATTTTAAAGGAACCACCGCATGTTAGTGAATTGCAATTAAAATGTGGCGGGTATAGGGAAGACCCGCCGCTAATTAATACGCGGCAGGTCTTCCCTTTACCCGCCGCATTTTAACTGGGTTTCATAAAAAAAAACACGAACCTAGGTCAGTTATACTTCAGATCCATTTCGCATCCATTACTGCCTCTTGCATAAACACTTCTCACAGCACGCCATTAAGGAGCCTTGCCACCACCAACAGCACCGAACCACGCCACCACCACCAACAGCACCGAACCCCACCAGGCCACCACCACACCACGTACGTCGCCACCGCACTTCGGGATTCCTCTCATTCGTCGTGTTCTCCACTGCATTTTAGGTACAATTTTCTTATTTTGATGTTGTTTATTCCATTTCATACATGGGTATTTGATTGACGTTGTTAAAAGTGAATGTAAATATGTTAAGTAGTTCGAATTAGGGTTCATGTTAGTTCGAATTATGTGTATTTTAATTATAAGTATTATATTAGGTAATATATATCAATTAATATTTGTATTAGTAGGAATTGAACTATTTTAGTATTCATATTATTAGGAATCGAGTTAGTATATTAATAGGAATCAGATTATGTTAGAATATGGATTAATACGTTTATGAATTAGTAAAAATTGATTTGGCAATGTATATGAATTAGTAAATGGCATTGTGTGTTGGTTGTGATTGTATATAAATTCATATAAACAGGTTTGAAAATCTATTTTCAAAATAGGGAAATGTTAGATTTACAAAGGAAACTCTGCCAAATTTTTTGTAGAATTTGTAGTGATTTACAAAGCATAGAACAGAAATAATATTGCTAGAAGAATTTAGTAACTTAAACTATAGAGCGAGTGTTTGTGGGTCATTGTGGAGTTTGCTTAACCTTATTTTCGGTAAGCTACTTTAGGTTCCTTTAGGTGTAATTATATATATAACTATGCGTAAAATGAGTATTGATTAGATTTTTATTTAATCTCTTACATGTTAAATAGGGCATAACACAAATTATGGAGCGAAAATGGATGTATGGTAATCATGCTTCATTAGAGTTCATGAATGGAGTTGAGTAGTTTTGTAGACAAGTGTTGAAACACCTAAATAACATTGGAGATGATGAGGTGTGTTTCTCTTGTGTTGATTGCGATAATGTGAATACAGTTAGTAGTATAAGAGAGTTGAGGGACCATGTGATCCGGCGTGGGTTTAGGCAACAATACCACATATGGGTATAGCATGGTGAGGTTCATGCTTCTAATGACATGGGGTCATGTTCTAACAAAATTCCCATTCATCAAGTTGAGCCAGACCATTAATAACCGTCTCTTAGCGTCATTTTACTAAAAGATTAGTTATGCAAACAATATTTGTAAACACCCTATACTACTACAACTAGTGTAGTGGTTAGTCGGGCGTCGAACCACAAGGACAAGGGGCGATAGTTTCTAGACTTGATGCAAAGGGTTTATTTAAGGATTTGATAGAACTATACTAATAACAGAAAAATAAAGCAAGAACTAAAACGATAATATTCTATGGAAGGAAAATGGGGACAGATCGGTTCCACCCTAGGAAGGACAATTAAACTATCAATACGCTAAATTAGGAGAAATCAGTCAACAATAAATCATGACACTCAAGATGACGAGAGGAAGTTTGTGACCCTATAAATCACACGAACAACCTATAATCGCCCTATGTCTCCGAAGGAGTGGCAGGACAAGATTCGCATTGAATATCAATCAATCAATCGACAACAATCTCAAACCCCAACTCTACGCATGAAGAACGAGCCAACCTAGGGTTTCACCAATCAACCCCTAAGAAAACTACTCACACATAGTAATAAATACTAGGGCATAAACAACGAAAAAGAACATGATTGAAAACACGAACGATTTGAATGTAATGAACAAGAGAACGAGAAACGAAGATCTATAACAGAACCGACAACTACTCTATCAAAACTGTAAATGAAGCAATGATAATAGAAAGAGAAATGAAATTCACGAAAACAATACTTGAAAGCATTAAACGAAATAAAACAGTAAAGAATCGATACCTTACATAAATAAAATTGCGTGAACGAAAGAGAATCCGAATCCAAAATACAAAGCTTGAAAACGAGAACAACAAAAGCTATAAATCTAAACTAATGCTTGAATGAAATGAAAAGAATTAAATGTGATGTTCTAGGTTGAGGCACAAAATCTCTCAAAGTAGGCATGAGGGTTATTTACAAAGCAAGAGGGTATTTATACCCTAGGGACATAAGGGGTAAAACTCTAGAAAGAACCCTCAAGCACCGACCTAAGAACCAAGAACTTCGGAAACAGTCTCCATTCGGCTGAATGGAGTGGGGATTCGACCGAATGAGGTCCCATTCGGCCGAATGGTTGTCTCATTCGCCCATATCAGAAGCTTATTGTTTTTGGGGCCTATCCATCATTCGACCAAAGGGGAGCACTCATTCAGTCGAATGAGACTTGATTCAGTCGAATGAGAGTTCATTCGACTATTCCCGAGAGCTTGAGTCATGTGCTTGAGTCCCTGTCTTCCATTCAACCGAATGGATGTCAGATTCGGTCGAATCTGAACTTGAACCTTGCTGAACAGCTCCTTAGAAATGTCTAATGGCTTTTGGAGTTTGTGGAATCTTCAAGATTGACTTGGAACGCGTGCCCAAGCTATGATACGTTCATCTAAACTCTTGATAAGAGTGTTAAAGCCTCAAACACGTCTCATTTTACCTCGAAATCATCGAAAGTACCTGAAATAACCTAAAATCAGCTCGAGGACAAGATCAAGGTAAAACTAGATGTAATGTGCATAAAACCAATATAAAATCGCGAGACTTGGCACTAAAATGGGGTTGTAAACGTGCTCTAAAATGAGCACATCAACCATCATGGCCAATGAGAATCTGATGACGTTGAAGATGTTGATGCTGAGAAGGAAGATGATGGGGAGGATGAATTAGAGGATAATGACCCTAGTGATGAAGATTGAATAGATGAAATGATTGAAGGGGTTGGGGATCAAATTGGTAGTCAATCTCATACTTTTGAGCGTTTGTGGGAGGCAACTGAGAAATCGTTGTATCCTGGATGTACTAAATACACTAAGTTATTTGCCACATCAACGTTGTTTAACTTTAAAGCGAAATATGGTTGGATAGATACTAGTTTAACAACCTTATTGAAAATATTAGGGGACATGTTTCCAGAGGGTAATGATTTACCTATATCCACGTACTATGCGAAGAAGTTAATGTGTCCCCTTGGGTTAGAGTATAATAAGATTGATGCCTGTCCGAATGATTGCATATTGTATCGAAATAAGTATGCAGAGTTCATTCAATGTCCTAAATGTGGGTAGTCACGTTACAAACTCCCACATGGGATAGAGCATGTAGTGGGGATTAAAGGTCCTAGTGTAAAGGTGTTGTGGTTCCTTCCTATAATACCAAGGTTCAAGTGTTTGTTTTCAATTAAGAGCGATGCAAAGAATTTGAGATGGCATACAGAAAAGAGGAAGAATGATGGGATGGTTCGATATCCTGTGGATTCTCCCTAGTGGAAAACAATTGATATGAATCTTTCAAGGCTTTTGGTGGGAAAGATAGGAACCTAAGACTTGGTCTCTGCATGGTGGGGAAGAACTTTGTATCAATGAAAGATCTTAAATTAGTGGGTATGAAGTCCCATGATTGTCATGTTATGATGCAAGCATTTCTACCAATTGCCACCCTCCATATTTTGCCCAAGCATGTTAGGGATTCTATCACTAGACTTTGTTCTTTTTTTAATACAATATGCAGCAAGGAGCTTGATCTGTCATGTTTGGATGAGTTATAGGCTAGTGTTGTTATGACCTTATGTTAACTAGAGATGTATTTTCCACCTTCGTTCTTTGATATTATGGTACATCTAGTTGTGCATTTGGTCCGAGAAATTAAGTTGTGTGGTCTAGTGTTCCTAAGATGGGCTTATTCTTTCGAGAGATACATGGGTACTCTAAAAAACGGTGAGAAACTCAGCACACCCTGATGGTAGTATAATTCAAGGTATAACCACACAGGAGGTAGGTGAGTTTCTTAGTGAGTTCTTATCTAAAGGGGAGGCAATTGGGTTATCCAAATCGTGGCATGAAGGGAGGCTCAAAGGGCACAGCATCGTGGGTTCTAAGGAGGTCTTAATTCCATTGCCGAAAGAGAGACAAGCTTATTTATTTGTTTTGCACCATATTACAAAGGTTCATCCTTACTTAGAAAGGCATATGAATGAATTAAAGGTGAAGTACCCGTCTAAAGGTGAGCGAGCATTGATGCAAGAACACAATAACACCTTCATCGATTGGTTTCATGAAAAAATTATGCATGAATTGTCTGAAATGGGGCATAACATTTCTGATACAAAGGTTCATCCTTTCTGATGAGTAGTATTCATTGCCTAGGTATTTAATTATTTTGTATTTATGTTAATGTTTGCCTTATTTCCTGTACTATTGTTATACGATTCACTAAATCAATTTGCATTGTCTTACTGTTGTTTTATGCAGTTACAGTCTTGCATCATGCCTAGTGACGAAGATTTTAGTGTCTCTTCTAAGGATGTTGAGTTCGATGTGCACCTTGAAACTGATCGAGGTGCTCTAGAAGACGTGGCTGCTGAGTTAGAAGCATAGAGATTGGATAGACTATTCGACGAACATGAAAGGATTGCTGAAGAGGCAGCACCTTTAGGGGATGATGTACAGATGGACATTGTCATCCCCTCATGTTCGGGTATAGGGAGGGGGAAGGGTGGTGCACGGGGCGTAGGTCAACCTAGAGGTCCGACTGGAAGCCTTAGAGTGGCCGAGCCTATGCATCTAGAGTTCAATTATTTGAACCACCCCATTGGTAGGTGGCGTCTCAAGTACGGTTAGCACATTGGACTTCTTATTCGGAAGTTCAACATCAATTGGGAGTGGTCTAGAGTAAATGAAGGACTTCGGCTTGTGGGTAGACACAATGGTACGTATTCCTAACTTAATCTCTTTTATTTAAATATTTGTGTAAACTACCTCTGCTTTTCCTATAAAGTGATTTTGTTTCCTCTATTCTTTTTTGAACTTTTACGAGAAAAAGAAGGAGAAATTATATGTGGGAAAGAGAAAAAGGAGCTAATGAGCTAAAATGGTGATGAAACGAAACAAAAGGGCTCGTATTGCTGCGGTTAGGAAGTAGTAGTAGATGAAAGAGACCGATGAGGGTAGTAGTAGCCGAGTAAGATAAAAATATGAGGGTTTTGATGGGTGACAATGAGGCTATAGTGATTGATGAAGAAGAGTTTTTAAGAAGGGTTATTGGATTCATGAGATTTAACCCCTCTTAGACTCTTCTTTATCAATCACAACAGCTTCATTTTCATCCATTAAAACCCTTAAATTTTTATCTTTTATTCGGCTACTACCACCCTCATCAGTCTCTTTTATTGATTGCCACTTCCTAATCGCAGCAAGATGAGCCATTTTATTTTGTTCCATCACCATTTTAGCACTTTGACTCCTTGTTCTCTTTCTAGCATATGAATTCTCCATCTTTTCTTCATAATAGTCAGAAAAGAACATAAGGGCACAAATAGTTTTATAGGAAAGATGAGGAATGTGATGAAGGCGGAAGAGTAGGAGAACGGAACATAGGAAACTTAATGAAATACACCATTAATTGGTTTTGGCTAGAAAATGACCCAAAACACTTGAAATACATAGATTTGAGTCAATATAGGACAAATGGGATCGATTTTGGGTAGAAAATGACCTAAACACTTCAAATACATTAATTTGAGTCAATATAGGTCAAATGGGATCGATTTTGAGTAGAAAATGACCTAAACACTTGAAATACATCGATTTAAGTCAATATAGGTCAAATGGGATTGGTTTTGGGTAGAAAGTGACCTAAACACTTCAAATACATCGATATGAGTCAGTATAGGTCAAATGGGATCGATTTTGGGTAGAAAATGATGTATTTACCCTAGAACATGTCATAAACATTTGAAATACATCGATTTCAGCGGTTTTGGGTAGGAAATGCCCTAAACACTTAATATACATTGATTTGAGTCAATATAGGTCAAATGGGATCGGTTTTGGGTAGAAAGTGACCTAAACACTTCAAATACATCGATATGAGTCAATATAGGTCAAATGGGATCGATTTTGGGTAGAAAATGATGTATTTACCCTAGAACATGTCATAAACACTTGAAATACATCGATTTCAGCGGTTTTGGGTAGAAAATGCCCTAAACACTTGAAATACATCAATATGAGTCAATATAGGTGAAATAGGGCGGTTTTGGGTTGATATTTGCGTATTTCCCCTAGAACATGGTCCAAACACTTCGAATAGGACAATATGAGTCAAAGTAGTTCAAATGGGAGTGATTTTGGGTAGAAAATGACGTATTTACCCTAGAACATGTCATAAACATTTGAAATACATTTATTTGAGTCAAAATCGGTCAAATGGGAGCGCTTTTCGGTAGAAAATGCCCTAAACACTTGAAATACATCGATATGAGTCAATATAGGTAAAGTAGGGCGGTTTTTGGTTGGTATTGACATATTTCCCCTAGAACATGGCCCAAACACTTAGAATATGATGATATGAGTCAAAGTAGGTCAAATGAGAACGATTTTATGTAGAAAATGATGTATTTACCATTGAAGATGTCATAAACTCTTGAAATACATCAATTTGAGTCAAAATCGGTCAAATAGGAGCAGTTTTGGGTAGAAAATGCCCTAAACACTTGAAATACATCGATATGAGTCAATATAGGTCAAATAGGGCGGTTTTTGGTCGATATTGGCATATTTTCCCTAGAACAAGGCCCAACCACTTAGAATAGGACAATATGAGTCAAAGTAGGTCAAATGGGAGCAGTTTTGGGTAGAAAATGACTTATAAAACTTGATTACATCGATTTGAGTCAATATTTAAGGGAGATTTGTTATTGGGACCATATGTCATAAGTTAGTGTCATATACAACTTTGGTGGATAATGGCGTGTTTGAACTTTACTTTTCAAATACATTGTATTTGATATATACTTTAATGATATGGTAAGAAATCTTATGTATGCAAAAGATTCAACGAGGAGCCCTGTTCCAACGAAGAAATCGATGTCGTCCACAACAACTTGGCCAAGTATTGGACATATAACTCTTTTTAGTTTATGCACATTATCTTTTTGTGTATTTTCAGGATGATAACTTGTATTTTGTAGATTTTTATACATTAAGTTCTTTTATTGGGTCGTAGTTTTGATGCCACTTAATGGGTGATTTACGACCCTATCAGTACATAAATGAATTCAAATCATCATATGTATATGTATGTTGGTTGGTAGTTGCAAATGTAGTAATAGGTTTTAATTTGGAAATAAAGTTGTGTATATACATTGGGCGTAGTAGGGATCAAATGAAAGCGTACAAAAAAAATTAACTTATATGCGGCGGGTCTTAGAGACACCCGCCGCTTATTAATCGTTTGTAGCATTTTTTTCTATACTAAAAATGTATTAATATGCGGCATATTAATAAATAAACCGCCACAATTCAATGAGATAATATGTAACGTATTTTACTACACTTGCCGCATATTAATACTAGTTTGCGGCATATTTTTTATGCCACAAATTGTATTGATTAATATGTTTCATCCTAAATGCTGCTAGCCTTTTGACGCCGCATATAGTGCTAAAAAATCCGCCGCAAATTATATAATTTCTACTAGTGTAGGTTTTGCGCATCTGAAGGTACATTGTTTGAATGAGCTAGTGATAATGATGACATCATTCCTCTACATCATATACCAAGTAAGAAAAAATAAGAAAAGAGAAGGTATAAAAAGTAAATGCAATACTTGAATTAAAATGAAAGGAAAAGGGTTTGCATTAAAGCTAATAGGCGATCATTTTATAGGAATTATGTCTTGAAGGTGGATGCTCAAAATAAGATTCTTGAGGCTTAAACCTATTGGAAAAAGGAAGGTTGCTCATTGACAATCATATCATTGGCTGATCATAAGTAAAATAGAGCACTAGGTACCTTCACCCGTGGAGCAATTCTAGTTGTTGCAGCAACTGTTGGATCAATTTGTTTTTGAACAAATAACTACAATCGAGGGTCTGAGTTGATCATAAGATGACAACAAGGATGATACATCTTTTGTTGATCAATTCTCAATACTAAAACATAAACTTAAGGAAATGTGTTCATGCAAAGGGAGGTTCACCTCCCACTGTAATCATTACATAAAGACCTCAACTCTTACCCCTTGAGTTAATATAATCACAAGACATTAAAGTGAGAAAGGAAAGGAGGAGAAGTAGACAAAACAATAAAATAGTAGATTAAGAGGGGTCCTCATTTTGTCCACCACTGAGGATTGTTCCTTGCTTTGGCTCTTGATTAAGTGTTGATGGACGTAATATTTTAGATTAGGGATGGTAAAGGTATGCCTTGAATGATCCTTGTTATGGATGAAGGATGGTTTGATGGTATACAAAGAGCTATTTGGGTAGAGTAACAATATCTTAGATTGGAAATATTCTGATGTTTTACATATAAGAAAATGGGGGGTACTTATAACTGAACTATGGATGCTAACTTGAGGTGTCAAACACATGCCATGGGCGCCAAATGCCCAACACTAGCGTTGAACGCCCCGAAGAACATATTTTGTTGATGTGAAAAGATGGGTAAAAGGTTCTAGAAGCGCTTTTGAGGGAGTGCTCGTATTAAGGCATTGGATGTTTCGATGAGCGTCTAGCGCACGAGTTCACTATTGGGCGCTAGAGCTATTAGGTTTGGACGTCAAACACCATGCCTTGAGGAGTTTGACACTAGCTTTTCCACGTTAGTGCTCCAAGCATTTTTTGCCTAAAAAAGAGTTTATTATGAGTGTTTTGTTTTACTAACGTAAGGCAGTTGGGCTTTGAATGTGTTTGGGCTCTTCGAGATTTTCAAAAGGTTTGGTTATTTGAAGGCATTTCGAGTTTCGAATACTCAATCTTGAACACGTTCAAGTTCACCTACAAGGGTCAATTCATCATTGGACTGTTACAAGGGAGGCACTATTTCATGTCTATAATTGAACTATTATATATACACGCATATTTCATTTCTAAATTTAGTAATTATGTGAAATTAGATAAAAAATTATTATAACCTAGAGGTGATCAAAGGTTAGGCTAGGTCTAAGACCTTTTTTTGTTTTAAACCAATATTTTTGACAAAGTAGGCATTTCAGGTCATTTACAAACCGATTCTAATTTTTTGTAATAAATGTTAATTTTTGGTGTCCAAAATCCATTTAATTTTTATAAATTTCAGGCAGAATTGGACCAAATCAATTTTTTAAGCTCAAAATTAATCGCTCATTTTTCAAACGATCAGATTAAACCAATAAATTAATCCACTAATAAACTCTATACGAACTGATATCGCACAAATATTAATCTAATTTTATTGCATGTCTAACCCTGAAAGTCCATTGCAAATATTTTGGTAGATTGATCCAAGAAACAGCGATTTCTTATGTAGTAAAAAAAAAAAAAAAAAAAACCACCGACTTCACTTGCACATGTTATGTAGCCTCCGAACTCTGGTAACATAGACTGCCCTCAATAGTTTTCCCACTCTCTCAATCTTTTCTTTCCTCGAATTCCCGCTTTTCTCGCGCTTCCTTTCCCTTCACTCGCCCTCCTAAACTCTCCATTACCAAAACAATCCCTACTCCGTTTACACAACTTCTGTCGCTCAACCAATTAATCAATCAATGCCATTCTAGCTTTCTTCATGGCAGGAGGCCGATTATCGCACATTCTCCGACGCTATTCGTCGAAGCATACCATTTCCCAGGTTAGGGTTTTGCTCTCAAACCCTGTTTATCATTTTCGCAATTCTTCCCTTCCGAATCATGGTTTCCTGTCGCCTTGGCATTCAAATGCCCTCTTCAGAATTTCATCGTTACCAATATTTAATTTAATTGGTCCTAAGGCGTATTCGACCTCCGATGAGATTGATGTTAAAGGTGATAATAATGGTGTAGTTGCTAATTTAGATGGTGCTGTTGATACCATTATCGTAAATGAGTTAAGCTCTTTTAGAAATTATGAAGGATTTGAGCATGTTGCTTCTCTTGAACCCACGGAAATTTATAGGCAGCTTTGTGAGTTGCCCAGGGATGGACAACTATGTAGGGAAGATTGGGAGTTATTATATGATATATTTGGGAGGTTTTCGCGATCTGCTTGGGCGTCTAATCAATCTTTGGCTATATATATTGGTGCGTCTTTTTTCCCAACTGCAGTAAAAAACTTTAGGGCCTTTTTCGGCAAACGTTGCCGGCATGATATTGCAAAGTACCTACTTTCTCTTGGACCCAGTGATGAAGCAGATAAGTTTTTGTTTCCTGTTTTTGTTGAATTTTGCCTTGAAGAGTTCCCTGGTGAAATTAAGAAGTTTAGGAGTATGGTTGAGTGTGCTGATCTTACTAAACCTCATACCTGGTTCCCTTTTGCAAGGGCGATGAAGCGCAAGATTATTTATCATTGTGGGCCTACTAATAGTGGGAAGACGTATAATGCTTTGCAAAAGTTTATGGAAGCAAAAAAGGGCGTTTATTGCAGTCCCCTTAGGTTGTTGGCGATGGAAGTTTTTGATAAGGTTAATTCTCATGGTGTTTATTGTAGTCTTCTTACAGGACAGGAAAAGAAACTTTTGCCCTTTTCCAATCATGTTGCCTGCACAGTTGAAATGGTGTCTACTGTTGAATTGTATGATGTTGCTGTTATTGATGAGATACAAATGATGGCTGACTCTTACAGAGGATTTGCATGGACTAGGGCATTGCTGGGACTAAAGGCTGACGAAATACATTTATGTGGAGATCCAAGTGTTCTAAATATTGTGCGGAAGATTTGTTCTGATACAGGAGATGAGTTGGTGGAACAGCACTATGGTAGATTTAAACCATTGGTGGTTGAGGCTAAGACATTGCAAGGGGATCTTCGGAATGTTAAGTCTGGTGATTGTATAGTTGCGTTCTCCAGGAGGGAGATTTTTGAGGTCAAATTGGCTATTGAAAAACAAACTAAGCATCGTTGTTGCGTTATATATGGTGCTTTGCCGCCAGAGACTCGTAGGCTGCAAGCTACTCTGTTCAATGACCAAGATAACGAATTTGATGTCTTAGTGGCTAGTGATGCTGTAGGGATGGGTTTGAATCTTAACATTAGAAGGGTAATCTTCCATACCCTTTCAAAGTACAATGGGGACAAGGTTGTTCCTGTTCCAGCCTCACAAGTGAAACAAATTGCGGGTAGGGCTGGAAGGAGAGGTAGTCTCTATCCGGATGGTCTTTGCACTACTTTGAATTTTGAAGATCTGGATTATCTAATTGAATGTCTTAAACATCCATTTGAGGAAGTTAAGAAAGTGGGTCTTTTTCCAGTTTATGAACAAATTGAGATTTTTGCAGGACAACTACCTAATATGACTTTTGCTCAACTTCTTGATAAGTTTACTGAAAATTGTCGTCTTGAGGGATCTTACTTCTTGTGTCAACACATTAATATAAAGAAGGTGGCTAATATGTTGGAGAAAATTCAGGGCTTATCTCTGGAAGATCGCTATTATTTTTGCTTTGCTCCCGTTAACATTCGAGACCCCAAGGCAATGTACCATCTCCTAAGGTTTGCTTCATCATACAGTCAACAACTTCCAGTCAATATAGCAATGGGCATTCCTAAGGTTTCTGCTAAGAATGATTGTGAGCTGTTGGATCTTGAGACTAAGCATCAGGTTTGTTCTATGTATATGTGGTTGTCAAACCATTTTAATGAAGAGAAATTTCCCTACAAGCAAAGGGCAGAATCTATGGCATCTAATATTGCTGAATTGCTTGGAGAATCTTTAACTAAAGCACGTTGGGAACCTGAATCGAGAGGAGCAGGTAGGAAGAAGCCTGAACAGAAGGATGGGTATGAAAGACCACAGTCACTTATTAAAATATTTGACAAGTAAGTTTCTTCTTTTATTAGTTTGAGCTGAGCCTCCTACCTAAGTTTCTCTGCACTAATTAAGGCAGTTGTAATGGCTTTCTGCTTCTGAATTATCATTTTTAGCCTAGTCTGGTTTTTTTGTTACATTATTCATGTTATGCTGTCAATTAGATTTTTTTTCCTCTGTGATTTATGTATGTTTCTGTCTCCTTTCTTACCCCCAGTATTACATGACTCATGGCATCTAGAGTAATGTCCAATTGTGTGATTCTCCTGAGAGTTTCTCATAGGGCTTTGAATATGAGCTACACCTGTTAGTTTTTGTGTTCTTCCCTGATATGCATGGTGGGAGGAATTGTGGAAAAGTCTGTCAATAAAAATTGTGGATCCATTGGAGAAGGACTAAACCTATTCTTTTTGTGGAGAAATGTTAATATTGCTCTTTGAATAAAATATTATTGTCACTTTATAGCAGTAATGTACCCGTTTTGAGAGAAAGATGTTAATTAAATGTTATTGTCCTGGTTCTAGTATTTCAAATGTTTGCTTGTAACACTTTGTTTTTGGATCAAGTCTCTTCATGGTCTTAAGGAATTTATTTAATTATAACTATGTAATTGTATTGAAGGTTATTTTTTGACCAATTTATTGATTATTTATTTTTGAATATTGAAGTAAATGTTAGGGTTTTTTTTTTAGTCCTCATGTTTTAGATGGGAGACCTCCCTTCATGTCTTACTAATATGAGTCATAGACATTATTAAGGGGATGGAGTGAATATCTCTTAAAAGAATGGGTGGGGAGGGTGAAAGGAAGAGGGAGACATAAGAGTTGCATGACTTTGCAAGAACATTTCCTATTCCACGTTTCATTATGGTGGTATCTTCTTGATGTAAATCACAAAATCCCTAGTTTTCATCTAGTATTTCTGTCTTAGTGAACTTCATTTAATTAAAGTGTAAGTTCATTTAATGTAAGTAGTTAGTTAAAATAAATAAGCTAGTTAGAGTTAATAAACTAGTTAGCATAAATGTACTAGTTGGAATGAATAAAGTAGTGAAGTGAAGTTAGAGGATTAAATAAAGTAGTTTGAGTAATGGGAACAACATGCATCAATGAAGCAATCATGAAGAGGCCTAAATTAATGGGAATGGCGTGAGTTTGGGGATGGAACTGGTCAGTTTGAGTCTCTTCACGTGGCTGGTTAAATGGGGACTTAATTGGAGGAGTTATGCAATCATGAAGAGGCCTAAATTAATGGGAATGTTGATCATTCAAGGAGTAAAGGGACGTGAATGAAGGCTTTTAATGTGTGATTAAAGCTGGTGTTACAGAGGCAAATGAAGGTATTGACGTGATTAATGGGGTGGTTAACGCATGGTTAAAAGTCTGAGCATTATTTCCCCAATTTAAGGTTTGAGTTACGCATTTAATTTGCTGAATTCAATGGGTAATTTGCTGACTGAAGTTATGGGTATAATGGCACTTGAGGAGTTTTTATTGTGCTTGAATGCATGATTTAAGGGGCATTTGAGGGACATTTCTCGGAGTAAATGGCATGGTTTAATGCTATGAAGTGCAGCTGGAGTCCTCCCTTCAATGCGTGGTCTATAGAGCATCAAATGGAGCTGATTTTATGTCTGTTCATTTACCAAAACTTCTAACAATTAAATCTACCTTTATGATTCAGTTTTACTTAGTTAGTAAGTTGCATTTGATGTATTAAGGAGATCAATTTTAGTTTTAATTAGATTAATTAGCTGATCAGTTAGGGAGTTTTAATGCGTTTTTGTGCTGAACTTGTAAGTTAATCTTTGCCTTTTCATTTCCCACGTTTTTTTAGCATTTTAGATCAGATTTAGGAGCTTATAAATAGGGGAAGCTTTGTACTTTGAAGTTGTTGTTGATTAATGAAAGTTTGAAGCCTTTGCATAGCACAATTTTGTGAATTGTTCTAAGTGTTTGAGTGGTCAAGTGAGCAATCCTTCATTCCTTCCAGGCTTCCACACAAATTGAGTAGTTTCCCTGGGTTTAAGTGAGTATTCCTTGCCAAAGAACTACACCATAATCCTTGCCTACATATCCACATTGTTGAAGTGAGTAATCCTTGCAATCTAACATTTCTTTCTTTTCCTTTTTCTGTCCAAAAACAACACCACTTTCCCTCATATTTTCTCACGTTTTTCCCACATATTCCCCACAAACACTACTTCCATACCCTATTCCTAAGCCTAAACACGTACCTAAACCGCCCTAAAAGCCTACGCACAAACCCATTCCCATTCCACACAATTTTATATCACTTTTGAGATCCATTTGCTCTTGTGAATTCTAGTAATCCCTACTAGTTTATACATCACTTCTTTCTCCAGTTTTTTTGCCTTAATTATCTTGTGTTTATGAGTACCTTTTTTCATTTTAGCTAACATTTTATGAGGTTTTGTAGGGGAGTCATTTTAGTGGGAAGGAAGAATGGATTGATATAAATTGTTTTCAATTGTGTCAATGTTATATGTTATTAGTGTGAGAAAACGTGAAGAATTGATTAGAAGCAAAATTTTACCAATTGAAAGGTTTGGTGCAATTACTAACAAGGAATAGATGAAATGCTTGACCATTTTTATTTTAAGTTGCTTGACATTATAGTATTGTGACAAAAGAAAGGCTATAAGATAATGCCTGTTTTTTAAAATTTCTGATAATCTTTCTGATTATTGCCAAATTGTTGTCTATAATTTTGTCTTCCATGATTTAAAATGATATATTTGAAACTTGTTTACAGGAAAAGGCATGATCAGTCCTTAGCCCAGGATAAGTCTGATAAAGCTAAGAAGGTAGCTGTGTAGTTTAATAGGTATGTTCTCCATTTGAATTTCAGGCATGCACTTTTTTCATTATTTTTTGAAACGCCTTATAGGTAGACCTTGAATTTCTGTTTATTTATTATAGACAGCTAGCATAATAGTATGATGTTGTGAGTTTTATGGTGACCTAGTAATGTTGAAGTAGGTTAGCTATACTAATCACTCTTTGTTCTGCATGTAGCTCTCATGTGTCATATACTTATGCATGCTGGTTATATGTTCAGCTATTGGGGCATGCTATAACAAAATTCTCACTTGATGTGGTTTTCCTTATCTGAGCTATGGTTTTTTTCTTATTCTGTTAGAATGTATAAGTCCTTCATCAGTGGTTACTTGTGAGCTCTATGTTGGATAAAGTATATGGCGCTGGTGATTGGCTGATCGCTTATTTATATATATTAGACTTTTTACCCCTTCCATCAGGATTTTCTTTGGTTTCTTGGGACATCTAATCTGATTATTGGTTTTCCTACTAAAAAGGCATTTGAGACTGACTTCCTTTGTCTCCCAGTTATTTGTGTGTGGGCCACACCTTTTTTCATTGCTTCCCTGCCTCTGTTTCACTTTCATACAAGCTCTTGATACTCAGAGTTGGAGGCTACTCTATATCAAAACAGCCAAAAACATCAAAATCCCACTGCAAAGAGCTGTCTCAAAACCTATTAAGTCCTTTCATGTGAAGGAAAAATGTGAAGAAGACTTGTAAGCTTAGTAAGCAAATATTAGGTGAGATAGCCATTCCTGGTCTCATTATTTGAAATCCTTGTGCAGACTTCACAAAGATATCGTCCTTAAAAAATACTCTAGTAGAAGCCCCCCAACCCCCCCTTTATTTTCAATTGATAAAATTCTTCTGGAAAATCTAGTATCTGTAGGGGGTGTTTATAAGTAAATAAGAAAAGAAAACCCCCTATAGAATCTCCTTATTAAACTGCAGCATCCTCTACATCGTTTAAGTTTATATCTAAAAGGCAGCTCATAGAAGCTAGTTTCTCTAACTCTTGAAAATGGCGGTCTCTTGAATATAAGTCCCATGATTGCCTTGTCAAATTTATACGGATAAGAGAAGGAACATCAAAATGATTAATCTAGTTAATCTATTTCACTTTTAGGCTTAGTTTATTCTTTGACAAAATGCCATGATGGACCTATTGGAATGGTTTGATATACTAATCCTACTCGATTTAGGGTTTACTTTTTGTTAACAAGGTATACTCTGATGACTACAAAATTACTGTTGCTGTCTGTCTCATTATTTTCGGGCAGCAATATCTTTTATTATATATTACTAAAATTTATAAAAAGTTAATATTTTTTACCACTTATTGAGAGAAATTTAGCAAGACCTCTTATGGATATTTTTTGCTCGTACATCGATGACGGCTCCGAGTATGAATGGTTAAAGTTTTGGTTCTTAGACCAAGACATTAAATACAAGAATATCATTTAGGAGCAAAGGTATTAGTGGTTATTGAATATTATTATTGTAAAATAATCTCAAAAGGAAGTTGAAAATTATCTTGATCTTGAGTCCTACAAGCACGTCCTCATATGGAATGAGCATATTACCAAATAGTGCAATTTTTATGAATATATTACATGTATTGCGAGCATGCAGTTCATATGGTTGAAACATTATGAAATTATAGCTCAAAGCCTTCAAACTTCAAATATTACGAACATAAATTTGATTTTTTCCGTATCCCACATGAGTTTTTCTTCTATCATATCAGTGAGTCTTTGGTAAAAGCTTGGCTTTTTGACCAAGATATTCCAAATTAAAAAATCTTGTTAAATGGGACTAGTATATATTGAATAATAATATTATAAAATAATAGCATAAAGGATGTTGAAATTAATATGAAATGAACATTTAGTTAAATGATTATGAACATATTGTACAAAAAGTATGAAAATAAACTTCAGCCCTCTTTTTGATGCAAAAGCTAGCAAAGAAGCAAGCAAAAGACTAAGGAAAACACATTCCTTAGGTTGGAATTAACCAAGCAACTAAATTCCCAGCTCTAAGGCTGCCACATAGACTTAAAATTAAGCAAACAAGCTTAACTTAGCAAAATGTATTGGATTTCAACATGCTGAACATCCAAGCCCCTAACATCCTATTTATATTAGTCTCAAACTATTGTTTGAGTAGGGTTTAGGACTCTATTAATACTCCTACTTCGATTAGGATACTAATGACAACTCCTAGTTTCCTAATCTGTCTCGAATTCTTCTAAATTACTGTGGAACCGAACAAGGTAAGCTTAAATTTTGCCCATATTCTAGCTAAGGCTTAAAACATGAAAAATTCTTTCAAGTGAAAGGTAAATATATGTAAGCAAAATAACGATGAATCTTATGAGCTTCCTAATTAGGATCTTCTATATCCTAACTCATGACACTAGACATGAGTTTCCAAGCTCAAATCCAAGTGTTTCTAAACAAATGGGTTCATACGAGCTCAGATAATTTTGGCCACGTCTAGTAGTCTTCTTGAACTCAACTTTATGCCTTTGGTTTTGAACTTGATTCTCATCACTTTTGATTAGAGACTTGAAGTTTTAATTTTGATTTTGACTAGGTCATCTTGTTACCCTTGCCTTAAATTTTCCAGCCCTTTAAATGTGTTGGTTGGCTTTTCATCCAGTCCCATAGCTCTTATGATCTATCTCAAGGGCTTTCGAATCAGACAACTAGATCTAAAGTCTTCAAAATTGCTTCATTACTTCATCTAAGTTCATGTGGAGGTACGTGATCTCTATTGAAGGTGCTCTCACATCAGATGTTTTTGGAGATTACATTCCTTTTTTTAAAAAACTTTTTGTTTATTTTTTACCTATTACTCTTTTTAGTTTTTAGTTAGGCTTATTCTGTATTAACTTGGGATGTTTTTTGAATATTAGTTTTAGTTTTCTTTAAGGTAGTAGTGGCCTAGGGATATTGCTCTATCTTGTGAAGATTTGGGAGTAATTCTTTATTTATTAGAGTGTGTCTTTCCCTATTAAGGATTACAAGAAGGTTGTCGTTTGTCGGGTCATGCCAGCCTGCCAGGGAAATTCAGAGGTGTTTGTTGTCTCAAAGGAACTAGGGCTTGGTGTTCATGGTGCTCTATTTTTTAACTTTTCTCTAGTTATGTCATCCGATCTGATATTTTGGGTTAGTGCTTTATAAATATGCACTAAATTAGAAAAGAAATATGACTTTGACAAAGAAAGTATATGTCTTCTATTATTTATTTTCTTTGGATTTATGGAACATCATATATTAATCCAAAGAATGCATTACCAAATTAAAGAGACGTATAACATGTTTTTAGAAACAGTTCTATTTGGTGAGCTGGTCTCCTTATGCATAGAGATTAACAATCTGGCTGTTGTGGGTCTGTCTTTTGACCTGACTTTTAGTGCTTGCGTAAGATGGAAGCCGAGGGCTAATTAGGTCAAACCTTGGGAAAAGTAATTTAGGAGAGTTTGTTGTCATGTCTTTGACTTTTGCCCATGTCCAACTCATCCAAATATGTCGTTGATGGGTCTTATCGATTGCTGGGTACGAGACATTCGCCCTTCTGTATGCCCATGCTTCCTAGGTTGATATTCCTGCGTTCTAGTGTGTCCTTGCTTCCAAGTTTATTGTCATATTGTTGATTGAACTAATTATATGTCTAAAAGGGGGTAGGATAATAATGAATTAGTTACCAAGGAGTTGACTATGTATGCAAGTAACCGAGGCATTTGTACCCTATAGGTTTACAATCTTCATTTCTACGTTATGTATGTAAATTGGTTTGGTTTTTACTTTGTTTTTAGGATTACCAAGGAAAAGATCAACCTGCTTGCCCTGATTATATGCGGGGTAGATGAGAAGACTTTTAGTAGAAATTTTTGGAATACATGTTAAGATGCATGAAGATCCAGTCGAGTTACTGAATTGTCATCAATTACCTGATTATAGAAAGCGGCTCAGCAGTCCGGGGAATAATTTTGGTGGCACACTTATAGTCAACCTGTTGTAAGTATGTACAATACAGCTGATCCAGTGAGCATGAAATTTTTATGCCTAAAATTTACAACTACTTACCTTAAATGGACATGGGAAGTGAGAAACAAATTTCAGGGGTTTGCCCTATGTTCCTGTTTGGCACCGTAGCTTTATGTAGGTCATCTTCATTGCTTGGTTGTGAAAGAAGATTCCTTCGCATTGGAAGATGTGTAATTTGCTTTTATTTAAGGGTGATGTTTAAATTTGTCAGCAAATTATATAATTGTGTTTCTCATTTTTGATACCATCTAAGTTCAATTGAATCTATTCTATGAACTTAATTCAAGGGATTTATTTATTCGACAGTTGGTGTTTTTGTAGTTGATACGCGTCGCGCTACCTACTATAAATTGCACATGTAATTAATCTCAACAAATATTTAATTTGGATTCGGAAACAATTTCTTCTTACAAGCAAGTAACAATTCACCCTAGATTGGAAACAATTAGGAAACAACTTGGCTACTAGTAAAATACAAATGTCTTATAGATACTAAATCGCTATTTACTTATGCAAATAACATTAAAAATTAATATTTAAGTCAATAAATTTATTGTAACTAGTACTCCAAAATCTTGACTTGTAAATGTTCTATCAAGGAAAAAAAATTATGAAGCATCAAGAAGGAGATAGAATGGTTCAAGATACTCTAAAAGGGTGAATAGAGTATAGAATATCACTTTTTTTTTTTTTGCGTAAGTATCTCAAAGCTTTGAGATTGGTTTTCATGGATTACCAGAAGCCTTGAGATACGATTTAAAGAGAGGCTTGGATCTTTTGAAATGGATTTCAACTTTGAAGGCTTTGAAATTGATAAGTGGATTGCGGATTAGAGCATTTGACTTTGCTAAGAACTTGGATACGAAAATAAAATGTTGAAAATAAAGAGTAGATAAAACACGGAGATTTGTTATGAAATTCGGCAATTAATTTGTCTACATCTATGTCTAAGGTTGTTCAACATGTAGGATTTAACTCTACTTTTTATTATTTCGCTTAGAGACATAAATTACAACTAGCAGATTACAAATCCTATCTTATACCATAGCTCCCCTACTATAATTGGGATCTAGAGAGAAACTAAGAATTTATGTTTCTATGAATTTAGTATGATTTTTCATGTTGAATGGCTTAATATCCAGATTCATAACTTAACTTTTTTATAGCAATCTCGAGTAACAACTTCAGCTTGAATTTCTCCAAATTGTTAAGGCTACGTCGTTGAAGAATGCTTGTTACTTGTTTGAATTTGAATTGAAATTTTCAGCAGTTGATGCGTCATAGAAATGCTGAGTAATAGGGATAGCCTAACAAGATAAACATGTAGAAATTAGTTAGGCAAAAGATAATGGCCAGGTGTGATTAATGGAGTTTGATTAAAGTAAAACAAGGAGAGGATAAAGACAATGAATAAGGCAAAAGGAATAATCTTATCCTTCAGTCCAACACATGAATCAAGGCTAGATTTTCGTGACTTTAGTATGTATTTTGTCCATGGAAAACTTCATATGTACATAATAAACAATAGTAGTTAGTTTAGAAATAAAATAAGAAAAGAAAAGTAACGAAATCCATTGAAGATTGGGACCAACAAAGCGTAGCAACAAAATAATGGTTAGGCAATTTTAGCATTTGAGCAACTTGGTTAGAGACCCAATAAAATATGAAACTAGATTTGAACACATTGGGTACATCGTATTGTAATGGGTCAATTGCCAACTCTCTTGAACTTTGCATTTTGGCTTTCATCATCAAAGCATAAAATATTAGTATCCAAATAAAGGAGGAGACTTCAATCTATACCAAGAATTTATATTACGAAATTAATTAAAAGTTCACCAATTATGTTTTATTTGCATGGTTTGTTTAACCATTAGATAAAATAGTGTAAGTGATTTGAATTGTGGTTTAGCCTAATTTTTATGTTCAACATCCAAATTAATCTAACTATATTTGCATGACACTAAAGCAGTTGAATTAGCAAGGTGGTCAAATCTACCGAAAGAGAAATATCGGTATCTATTTTTGCTCAAATGTATTTCTTAGGCACTAGCAATCTTTCACTAACTTTTATCACTAATGATTATAGATTATTTAAAAACTAAATTGAAAGAGTAATCTAAACCAATCCGTAGTAAAACAAGAGGAAATACCATTGTTAAATACACTAAGAGCACTCCCACCAATGAGGGAAAATCCCCTCACGAGTAAAAGTAAGGGTGTAAAATAAATGTCCGAGCTTCACATCAGTGCGAGAAAAAAAAAAACCATGAGTGAGGGGAAAAAAATGCACACCGAGTGAGAGGAAATATTGGTGAATAGTGAGGAGTTGTGGGCCCAGTGGGAACCGCGTGGAATTTGCTTTTTTACTCGAATCATCACGTGACAGTGCAAACCAAAATGGAGTTGGTGAAATCAAAAGTGGGCCCCACCCCTTTAAATTTTTTTTCGTGAGCATTAGTCAAACAACACATATTACAAAGTGACACGCGTCACTAGCTGGGACTGCTCTTGCGAGTGTCAACTGGGCGAACCGCAGATCGACATGTGTCTCTACTCTAGTCAATCAAAAATTTGCAACAGTAATATTATCTAAAGCAGTAATATTACTATTTAAATTATAAAAAAATTAAAAAATTCACCAATAGGCATAATAATTTTTCCACTATAACTAGACATCCATTTTGTTATATTTTAATATACTTTCATAAACCACAAAAATTTCCTATATTCACAAAATTCTCAACTTCTTATATTATAGTTATTATTTACGATTATTATTATTATTATTATTATTATTATTATTATTACTACCATCGTCAATAATATTATATGCACCATTTTTATTATTAAAATTATTTATTATTATTATTATTATTAGTGTTGGTGTTCTAATTTTGTAAAATTTAATTTAATTATTGTTATTTTAAGTAATTATTGTTATTTTCACTTATTATTGTTAAAAACTTTATTATTTTACTATTTTATCAACTTATGGATCCTAACCCCCCCTAATTTCTCTAATCATTTTTCTAATTTAGGTGATGATTTTGTTAATAATCCTTGATTTTAGCTTTTCCTACAAAGATTAGGAAACACTAATTTACAAAATTCACCACAACAAACACTTCTTGAAATTCCTGTCGAAAACAATACATATGAATCACCTCATGTTTATCAAGGGAGCAATTCTCAATAAGATGATGAACTGGAAGAAATTATTCCAGAAACATCATAATACCCACCACCTCCTCTAAGAATGTCGGTCAATCAAAATCAACCACTTGCGAAAGGCAATCGAATGTGGTCTGTTGCATAGGATGAAGCTCTAATTGGTTTGTATCTACAATTTAGTAAAGATGCAATTGTTGGTACAAACCAAAAAGCAGTTGTGCTTTGGCGAAAACTTTCTGCGGCATATGATCAAGCCCAGGCTGAGAAGCCCCACATCCTACCACCAAGACCTTTGAGGAGTTTAAAAGTCATTGGAGAAGGATGGCAACTGATTTAATACAATGGAATAATTGTTATGATGAAGCTAGAAGGGCAACAGGAGTGGTTACAACGAAGCGTACCGAATTAATAACACAAGTAAGTTATTTTACATTTCCTTCAAGCCTACTCCACATAATTTTAATTGTCACCATGGTTGGGAAATGGTTAAAAATGACCCAAAGTGGAGGATAAAACTGAGATGGGGGTTGTCAAGAGAGGAAAGATTAGCTTGTGGTGATGCTATTGGAGATAATAGTAGTGGAAGTGATAAGAAGTGTAGGACTAAAGATGAAACTCTATCGGTTTCTCTTCTGGAGGTCTTTCTCGACCCGATGGTGTTAAAGGAAAAGGCCAAGCGTAATAAGGGCAAACATGTGGCTTCTGAAATTTTAACCATTGGTGAGCAAATGAAGCAGAATAATGCAAGTAAGGAAATTGAGGCACAACTACGTTTGAAAAAGTTGGATTTTGACATGGAAAGGGAAAGGAGAAAAAAAAAACAAGTCGAAATTCATCAAAGACAAGTAGACATATAAGAGAGAAGGCTCAACTTTGAAATTTTGCAAGGTCTAATTGCAAAAGGTATAGACCTAACTCCTAATGAAGAGGCCTACAAAGAAGAATTACCTGCACTACTCTATGGTAGAAGGAACATGTAACTAATGTTATTGCATATGTTTTATGATCAACTTAATGAGTTTATTTATGTTTTATTTAGTTGATATTAAATTTATGTTTTATTTAGTTAATGTTAAATCTATGTTTTATTTAATTAATGTGTTTATTTCTGTCGTATTATGAACAAGGTGGTTGAAAAGGATCAATTCTTCCAGCAACGTCGGAATGCAACTGGAAAGCTTGGTTTATCACCGTTGCAGAAATGCACCGCTGTAATAAGAATTTAGCATATGGCGTAGCCCCAGATGCTGTGGATGAATATTTACTATCGACTAAACTACCTCTAGGAAGGCATTGCAACATTTTTGTCAAGGGGTTATTTCAAAATTTGAAAGTGAATATATAAGAAAACCTACAGATGAAGATTTAAGGAGAATCCTTCATCAAAATGATTTTGCGTGGTTTTCCAAGCATGATTGGTAGTATAGACTACATGCATTGGGAGTGAAAAAATTATCCTACAGCTTGGAAAGCACAATATGTTGGTCGTAGCAACATATTTTGGTAGTATAGACTACATGCATTGGGAGTGAAAAAATTATCCTACAGCTCAAGAGTGTAACCCTTATTCTCGAAGCGGTTATTGATCAAGATTTATGGATTTGGCATGCGTTCTTTGGAATTACTGGATCATGTAACGATCTTAATGTCTTATATCGATCACTAGTGTTTGATGATGTTCTACAAGGTCGTGAACCACCCATAAATTTTGCGGTGAACGAACACCATTATGAGTTGGGATATTACTTGGCCGATGGAATTTACCCAAAATTGTCAAATTTTATACAAGTTATAACACATCCTCAGGTTTAGAAAGACAAGTTGTTTGCTGATCAACAAGCAGCAGTTCGGAAAGACGGAACGGGCTTTCGGAGTTTTACAAGCTAGGTTTGCTATACTGCGACAACCGGCACTTGCATTCGATGAAGATATTTTGTGTGACATTATGAAAGCATGTATAATAATGTACAACATGATCGTCGAGGATGAACGACACAACTACACACGCGTAGAAGTTTTGAGATGATACTACGAAGAAGATCGGCCACGACGTACAACAGTGCGGGCGGAAACGTTTTAAAGTTTTACAAGCTAGGTTTGCTATACTGCGACAACCGACACTTGCATTCAATGAAGATATTTTGTGTGATATTATGAAATCCTATATAATAATGCACAACGTGATCGTCAAGGATGAATGACACAACTACACACGTGCAAAAGTTTTGAGACGATACTACGAAGAAGATCGACCACAATGTACAACAGCGCGGGGGGGACCGAGTAGAAGTGCCATCATGAACAACAATGAGCCATTTGAATTCAATGTTGGGTGGCCAACCAACATTGATTTCAACACATATTTTTAGAGGAGGATTGCCCTTCGTGATAGAGAAATTCATTCGTCTCTCAAAACATGATTTAGTAGAGCACAAATGGCAAAACTTTCGTCATAATACAACCGAATAAATAAATTTGTAGTTTGTAATCGTATCGTTATTTAAGTTTTTGTACTCTTGCCTGTGTTTTATTTTAGGTAAAACAACTTTTATCTATTTTGTAATCATACCTTTTATTTAAGATTCGATATATTTGTGTACTAGTTTTTTTAGTTGTATTGAAAAGTTAAATAAAAAATTATATTAAAAATATATTTATTAATTTAATCGTAATTTTTTTTTTCAAATTATGCAAAATTATTAAATTATTAAATTAAAATATAAATCGTAATTAAAAAAAATAAAATCTTATTAATTTTAAGCCATTTTAATTGTATTGAAAAGTTAAATAGGTAGCATAAACATTATTAAAAAAAACTAAAGAGAAAATAAATAAGGTGATGTGTATTATGGTAGGGTATAGAAAATAGTGGAGGAAAGAGTGATGGAGAGTTTTTTTTAAGCATTGGTGTGGAAAAAAACACCTCTCATGAGAGAAATTTGATGGAAAGAGTGAGAAAGTGGGTAGAGAGAGATTGACAGTTTTTTTCACCGCTGTCAATGGTCTAAGGCATTTATTTGCTACACCATAGTTATACCATTCAACAAGCATAGATCGATCCATCCAACGAAAGTAAAGAATCCAACATTAATACATATATTAAGCTATGCTAGTCCTATAATAGTCGGTCCTAGAAGCGAACTCAACACATGGGTTCTCTTTCTAAATAATCAAAACTGTAAATTGTCGTCAATAGCTAACATAACTCCCTCTCAGATTAGATTTCATTTGTCGAACTATAACTTAATAATGTTGGCCAATTACAAGAGTAAAGCATTTAAAGCAAGCCAAATGAAACTAATGCAATAAATTAGAAAAATAAGATATTTTAAAACATTAAGTCATTATCATAACTTCACAAATCTAAACCCTAGAAATGACTAGTCACTAATCATAGTGGAAAGCAATAACAAATCTATAACAACAAAGATAAACATGATTAAGAATGATAACAACACTAATCCGAAAGTGAAGCGGCTCAAGGATCCTCGACGAGCCCAAGGATATGAAGAAAAGGAGTCAGGGATATGATATTCACATACAAGGGTACATGGGCTCGAGAAGCTACGCGGGCATGTGTTGCTAGATGTGCTTCGTCGCGGCATTACCTGACATAACCCAATGCAAGTAGCATTGTAAGGTGTGGGTGTGGGCATGTTGTGTACTTACAACGATGCTCTAGCATGTAGCGACGATGCTCATTGTGGCTTGTCCTTGATCGAATGCTTTTCGCACACAAATTAGTCTTCTATATAACATTATGATCGTTCTAAAACTTTAACAAAAGATTGGGTTGTCTTGAGAAGTATGAAATTACCATTTTACACCGTATCTTCCTTTGTCATCGTTGTAACTTATCTGATACATGCCACAATTACTCCAATCTTTTTAAAAATGCTCAAATATTCTAGAAAATGGCCTAAAACATGATAAAACACAAACAAAGTGAAAAGTATTGTAATATGCACAACTTATGCTAAAATGAGTAATATAACAATTAAATGACAACAAATCACCTAAGAAAGCTGGTAAAGTACTCCTAGAAAACACTATAAATTATGATTCATCAAATTTTCTCATGCTAAATTGTTGCTTAGCCCCATGAAAAGATAGACCACATTGAAAAAACAAGAAGAGTATAAGATACGTGATTTACACCAAGCTATAGGGGATTTAACTAGTCTGATGGGTGGATAGCTCCATTATTAGACTATTGTTAATGGTTTTTCACTCCCCAACCCTTTAGCTATCCTGATAACGAGAATAGAGGGAACCACCTTTTCCATATAGCCCTACTATTTACACTAACTGTTAGGGTCAACACTACGACTTTTAGTATCCTTTTATACATTTGTGCTAATAAGTTGGGTTATGGGTGATATGAGGAGTCAACACCAAACACAGTTAGAAATCTACTCGAGATAAAACCACAAGTGACTTAAAGTAGGTCTCTTAAATAGATATGGCCCTGTGAATGTACAATCTATTTATCTTGGAAAATGAAATGTTTTAACAATTTGCATGAGGTGGAACAATATTACATTCATAATTCCTAGGCATATGCACAATCCAAGAGCAATCTCTATATTAGGTGGATTTACGTAGTTAGAATCATGTAAAATCTAGATTAGGTGATCACTTCTTAATGTCTGCAAGATTAAGGAATCCCAAAACTAGTAGTACAAGGTATACCTTATTTAAATGTGTTGCACTTTAATAGTTCTTAAATTAGTATAAAAATATAATGGAGCAAAATATTACAACAATATAAGGATTATGTGTAAATAAAATGTGGAAATTCAACTAAAGTAATAAAGGTGAAGAAATTTTAAAGTATAAGGTAAGGTTTATGTATGCAAAGGTTGGAGATTTATCTAACCAAATGAAAAGGAAACTTCGATAAGTGCCTCTCCATGACATACTCCAACATTGACTTAGTAGTAAAAAATGATGTAGTTAAGAAGACACGTTTGGAATTTTCCTCAATACATCATTAATTATGAAAACAATAAAAATTAATAGGATAGAAGTAAAATATCAAAGTATGATTTATTATATGTAAAGAAAAATGAGCCTTAGGATATATTTGAAAAATCATTTAAGAGTGATGAACTTTCAAAGTATGTTCATGAGATTAACTTAAGAAAAATATAGTGGTAGAGAATGTGTTCTTCACGCCCTATCATAGATCAAATTAAGAAGAATCATAAAAGAAAATGAATAAAGAATAAATAAAAATGCATAGAGATGGGATTAATGGTGAACTTTAGAGGAGACCATCCTAGAAGGATGATTCCTTTGATTTGGTGCTTAAGGATAGGATTTTGATACTTTGAAAAGTCTAGTGTTGAAAGGAAGTTACTCCTTTGACAACACATCATAGATGTGAATTATTATAAATAACAAAGTATGAGTTGATTGCAAGGTGAATAATAAAATTGATGTATCTTTGGGAGATCAATAACCCTAAAGAAGGAAAAGGAGTGTCTACTATTAAGGATGGATTGTCACCCTAATATATCACAAACTAGACACAAGATTACTTAGTTAATCACTTGAGTAAAGAATCACTATAAAATGTAATAAAAAGAAAAATAAAAAAGAAGGAAAAATTTAATTGAAGGAAACCTCAATTTGCTCATTGTTGAGGATGATAGCTTGTTTAGGCTCTTGATCGAGTGAGAGGAATATTTTGAGCATTGATTTACCTTTCTTAGGGATGTATGGATTGACTTAGAAAGTCCTTGATAAGGTTTAAAGGATATTTAAGAGAGTATTTGGCTAGACTAACAATCTTGTGAGAGTTGAAAAAAGTTGATGCTTTTCTCATAAAAAATCGGGGTACTTATAGAGTAAGAGGATTTGGAAATGGACCGTTAAACTCTAGGTATAAGCATTCAACTTGAGTTAGTGCTCAGTTTGATCATCAAACACTTAGCTTAGTGTTGAAATATAAATGACACCTCAAACACTCAAGAATGTATCTTTTCTGGGGTAAGACGAGCTTTAATTTGGTTAGGAGTGCATATTTTAGACACTTGAACCCTATTCAACTATGGAGGGTTGAGTGTTAAATGCTAAGATCTAGCATTAAACGCTGACAATTGAGACTCAAATGCTTAGTCTAGGCATTAGATGCTCAACTTCTTAGCAAGGAACACTTAGTTTCAATACAATACTCCATGCGTTTTGGGAAATAAGGGCCATTTTTAGGTTTAGAGCTTTGTCTTTGGACCTTTTAAGGTTGAGGGTTTCGTGTTTAGGGATGTTTAAGAAATATATGGCTCTTATCGCATGTGTTCCACTAGATCTCGGGCTTGTCCTTGATATTTCCAGCAATGGTTTGTACATCGTTGGACCACTAGGTAAAGAGACACGATTTGGTGTCTACACAAGGTAACTCAAACTCAAATAAGAAAAAAAGATATCATGCATATCATTACCTTACATACAATTTAAACTACACGATTTAAACTCTTAGCAACGAGCTAATTCAATGATGGTTGTTTTTCCTTAAGCCCACCTTATTATGATTTGCACGAGTCTCCAATAAACCTAAAAAATTCACACATATTCAACCTAAAAAAGAAGTCAACTTGAAATGCAAAAATCTATAACATTGAAAAAACACTTACTTTCATCCAATAAACACACTCAATAATCAAGAGTTCTTTTTATGGTTATAATGGGGCCAAGGTAAGAGGGTGAGATAGCATTTGAAAAATTGTAAGAGATAAGCCAACTTAGAGTAGCAAAAACACAATATATATTTATATAGTATTTATTTAACTGAAAAAATCGTATTTTAAAAAAAGGGAAAAGATTATAAAAAATTTCCTAATTTAAAAAGTATTTCATCTTTTACTCTTAAGAAAAGATAATCATTAATTTTGTAAGTTTCCTAGTCCAATTGTACTCTTCTAAAAACTAATCTAAGATGAATAGCCATCTTCTCATAATTTTCGACTTTTTTAAAGTTACATAAATCTTATAAGTTCTCTTAACTTTTATGTATAATTATTTATTTTATTTATTAATCTCATAAAAAAGAGGAAAACCTTAAAACCACCGACCTTAGCTAGCCACTAACAACCACCAATAGCTAGCCACCTCAGTTACTAGTGGCTAGGAGTAGACGTCTATTTGACCATCCCATGGCTATTGCCACCGTCCTTCTTTTCCCCTATTTGATTTATTTGTAATTTTCTAATAATTAGTTTTTCTAATTAATAAGATTTGATAGAAAATCTCCTCCTGGAAATTCTTCTCTTAATGAGGGCAGTAAATTTGTCCTTATTAATGCCATTGTTGTAGTTTTGGCTTCCCATGATAATTCAATTTACCTCCTTCCAAACAAAATCCATAAAGCTATTTCATCTGTTTTCCTTAAATGTTGGTGGGAAAACTCAATGACTAAAAGGCCAATTTATTAGAAGAAAAGAAGCCTACTCGAAGCACCAAAGTAAGAGGGTGGATTAGGTCTTTGAAATCTTGAACATCTCAACTTGTCTCTTCTCTTGAAACAAGCATGGAGAATTGACAGAAATCCAGACACATTGATAGATGATAGGCTGTCGTCGAGCCTACCAAAATATAAGGTTCCTAACTTGGTCTCACTAACTAATAGCAAGGGTAAGAAAGGGTCGAGCCCAAGAGAGGCATCGAATCAACCACCGAGTACTACCATTTAAATAAGCTAAATGAAGTCGAAGTTGGTTTGGTCTTGAGTAACTTCTACTAGTTCAATTCAACTAAAGCTAAGAGGGGATCACAATATTTAGAGGGATCTAAGGCTCGGGAAAATTAGACTACTCACAATCCTTGGAGGTTAAGGCAAATAGAGATTTCAAGCAATCCATGAACAAGTTCAAACAAAGGATTAAGCTAATTAACAATCTAAGCATGCAAGAATTAAGCAAGTAATTAAAAACAAGTAGAGAGAAATGGAAAATAAGAGTAAGAAATAGTTACTATGAAGCTTCAAAGTGAGCAACAATGGTAGAACTTGTCTTCTACAATGATTAAAGTTTAATATTTCCAAGCTAATAATTAGAATCTAACTAATGATTTGAGACTTTAATGTCTAGAATTGCAAACTGAGGGAAAGCTCTAAAAACCTTGATATATTGTCCAAATGAGCTCAAAGGGGGTATTTATAAGACCCCCAAATAAAAAAGACGGAGAAAACAAGAATCGGGCTCAGCTGTAGGTCTGCACGGATGTGCAGACCAAGACAGAAGCTATTGTTTGTGTTTGAAATCCTACACGGACATGCCATTTGTGACACGGGCGTGCAACCTCTTTTGCACGGTCGTTTAAACTTAAGCATGGTCATGCAGGCCTAGGCAAAAGGTTCTAACTTTTTGGAGCATTCCTGCACGGACGTGCAAGGTCTGGCATGGCCGTGTAGGGTCCTTTAAGCCCTTTCCTTCATCTTTTCTTCTATATTGCTCCTTTACTTGGCTTCTTTCTACCAACTTCTTGCTTTTAAACTCGGTTTAGTATCCATGGGCTTCATTTGGCCGTCTTTGGACCTAGAATCTCAACCAAAAACACTAACAATCCGTGAAGCATAAGATACACAAAAATTGCATAATAATAGAGTAAAAGTGAACCAAAACACAAATTAATCAAGTAAACTAGGTTTAAAAACACCCTAAAATCATATCAAATAGCAAGTTATCAAACGCCCCCAAGCTAAGCTTTTGCTCGTTCTCTAGCAAAACAAACACGTCAAACCAAAGGAGGACACAACTTGCTAACATCAAACCAAGGAGAGGCAATAAGGGGGACGCATAAATACACAAATCCGCATGGTGACAACCATAATCACTTTTAGCACAAGCAAGAAGCAATTTAAACATCTAAGTCTCCCTAGAGGATGAGTTTTTATCTCATAGGGTTTCCATTGAGCTTAACCCACAAATCACACAAACCACAACAAAACTATCAAACTACTCAAATTCCAATGTTTTTATCACCCAAGTAAACTCATCGGGATATAAATCACAAGCAAGTCAAGTGAGAAAGTTTCAAGAATTACCAATCATATAATGTACACATGGGTTGGGGGTAAAGAAGGGAATTAAGCAAGGTTGCACTAGGATACTTCTTTAGACCTTTTACTAGCTCATTAGAGCACATCTAGATATTCCAAAGTTACAACAAGCCCTCTTTCAATTATAAAATCTCAAAATGCTTGTCCTTTTCCCAAAATACACACCCAAAGCCCCTTAACTACACTCTAACTCGGGAATTTTACAAGAAACAACACAACAAACAATATGTGGGAGGCATCCACAAGTTGACCTCTAAAGAAGAGAAAATCAAAATTTTGAGAATTTTAGGGGAGTTTTTACCCTCCCTTCTTTTTTATGTTTTTCCTCTTTTTTTCTCATTGCCCTCGCCTCTTTTAACTGTGAGTGGCTCTTTCTTTATTCGAAACGTGCGGCTTATATGCCACTTATTACGCATGATACTAGTAGAGTTGGTTGCCTAATAAAGTTTCATTTTGGGGAGGAGAGGAGGCACATTAAGGGCACAGGGGACCGCAAATTGATTCAAACATAACCTACTTTTGGCAAATTTGACAATATCCTATGCTAGATGTGCAATTGAGCATTCATCGGCTTTCATTTCATATACACTAATGCAATTGAGATTAATAGACCTCTAAAGAACCTAACTCTTGCACACACTCTTTTAAAAGAAATTTTACTCATCACTCAAAAGTCAAGCAAGCAAAACATATAAGCATTGTCATTTGAGTTTCATCCTAGGCTATTTTTTTTCATTTTTCAATCAGATATTTTTTCTCTTTTTTTAAGAGAAGGAAAAAAAGTAATTACAACATTAGGCTAAACTAAGAATAAAAATAAAAATAATTATACATCAAAATAAGGAGATAGGAAAGGTATTCATAAGCTAAGAGATTTGGATTTAGGGTATTGGAACATGTGCATACGGATGAACTCTTCTGAAATATTGATTTGCTTGATGGTTGTACACAACTCAAGAAAGTTGTCCAAATGAGCAAAAGGACACTCATAAGGAATACATCCGAATTGATCACCTTGAATCATAAGGATGAGTTGAGGTGAAAGCTCAAAATTGTTACATTTGTGGTGGGGAGTCGTATGCCACTCCGAAGTTGGAATGCGTTGGGGTGGTCATAGTCCCTTAACAACGGTTGTGGAGGATTCTCTCCCATGTTATCTTCTTTTTTAGTTCCAAAGACCTCTTCTAGATCGGAATCCGAATATACAATGGAGAACTCAGGTGTGTCGTGCAAAAGTCTCCTCATACTTCTCAAAGTCCTATTTAGCTCTGGATCAACGGGAATAAGTAGTGATTGCTTACTCTTTCGTGTCATGCAAAGTCAAACAAAGCTAAGAAAAACGTTAGCAATGAATATCACAAGTTACACACACATAAACGAAAATTAAGGTAAGAAAACTACTATACATATATACACATTTAGTCTCATTCAACAATAATACATTCAATGTGACTTTGCCTCCCCGGCAACGGCGCCAAAATTTAATAGGCCGTCGTCGAGTCTACCAAAATATAAGGTTCCTAACTTGGTCTCACTAACTAATATCAAGGCTAAAAAAGGGTCGAGCCCAAGACAAGCGTCGAATCAACCACCGAGTACTACCATTTAAATAAGCTAAATGAAGTCGAAGTTGGTTTGGTCTTGAGTAACTTCTACTAGTTCAATTCAACTAAAGCTAAGAGGGGATCAAAATATTTAGAGGGATCTAGGGCTCGGGCTATACCACTCAACTTCATCACAAATCACAATTAGTATGCAACAATCAAGGTAAATTAATGGGATAAATTAGGGGAAGTCATCTAAGGCACCCAACTACTCTCTCAAGCTAGAGGAATTATTTGAATCATGAATACAACCAATTCTCATGGTTACATAGCATAAAACCAGTGTTAAAGCATAATCACGATGACATAACATTCTCTTAACCAAAAATTCCTATTCTCATGGCATTTCAAGTCAATCAAGCATAAGGGAGCTAACTAAAGTTCATCTCTCGATCATTCGTTGAGAAAGCTTGGAGAAATAGTTCTCGCAATGGCCATATATAAGAACTAAACAGTTAAACCACTTAAGCTCAACTATTTAACATCCCACAATAACCAAATTAGCACATGCAACAAATTCTTTGTGACTACATTGAGGGTTCTACCCAAACCCTAGAAATTAGACTACTCACAATCCATGGAGGTTAAGGCAAATAGAGATTTCAAGAAATTCATGAACAAGTTCAAACTAATGATTAAGCTAAATAACAATCTAAGAATGCAAGAATTAAGCAAGTAATTAACAAGTAGAGAGAATGAAAAATAAGAGTAAGAAATAGTTACTATGAAGCTTCAAAGTAAGCAATAATGGTGGAACTTGTCTTCTACAATGATTGAAGTTTAATATTTCCAAGCTAATAATTAGAATCTAACTAATGATTTGAGATTTTAATGTTCTAGAATCACAAACTGAGGAAAAGCTCTAAAAACCTTGATATATCGTCCAAATGAGCTCAAAGGGGGTATTTATAAGACCCTCAAATAAAAAGGATGGAGAAAACAAGAATCGAGCTCGGCTGCAGGTCTGCATGGATGTGCCAGGTTTGGCACGGATGTGTAGACCAAGACAGAAGCTATTGTTTGTGTTTGAAATCCTACACGGACATGCCATTTATGACACGGGCGTGCAACCTCTTCTGCACGGTCGTTCCAACTTAAGCATGGTCATGCAGGCCTAGGCAAAAGGTTCTGACTTTCTGGAGCATTCCAGCACGGACGTGCAAGGTCTGGCACGGCCGTGAAGGGTCCTTTAAGCCATTTTTTTCATCTTTTCTTTTATATTGCTCCTTTACGTGGCTTCTTTCTACCATCTTCTTGCTTCTAAACTCGATTTAGTATCCACGGGCTTTATTTGGCCGTCTTTGGACCTAGAATCTCAACCAAAAACACTAACAATCCGTGAAGCATAAGATACACAAAAATTGCATAATAATAGAGTAAAAGTGAATCAAAACACAAATTAATCTAGTAAACTAGGTTCAAAAACACCCTAAAATCATATCAAATAGCAAGTTATCAATAGCTCGAGTGTTAAAAAGTAAATACAAACTAACTCCTATCCAAAGAGTTTTGCAGGAGAAAAGTGTGCAAAGGGGGTTCATATGGATATAGGAGCATGATTAAGGCTGCAATAGAACTAAAGGGAGGTATCAGGATGAAGTTAGGTAATGGGAAATGTATAAAGATTCACGAGCACCATTGGCTTCTCTCGGGTCCAACTCAATTTAAGCAAAATGTTAGCTCTCAAAACTATAAACCATTGTGGGTCTCAGAGTTAATGAAAAATGATGGTGAATGGGATAGTAAGAAAATCTGGAGCCTATTTGAGAAGGAGATAACTAGGTTAATCTTCAAATGCATATCTCGAAAATGGGAAGCCAAGACTCCATAATTTGGTATCATTCGACCATTAGGTCTTTCTCAACAAAGTCAGGCTATCAGTTCCTATAGCATCAAGAAAAAGACCCCTCTCAATGTCCTAACTTAATGCCTGCTCAGTTTAGGAAAATTTTTTGGAAAATGAAATGCACAAAAAAGATAGCCATGTTCATTTGGAAAGCAATTCAAGGGGCTCTTCCATCAATGATTGCTTTAAAGAAGAGAAAAATAATCCAAGATGATACTTGTCTTCTCTACCATACTAGTTAAGAATCCTTATATCTTCTACTCCAAGACTACAAGTTTGTTAGAACAATATGGGCGACAAGTCATTTGAGGATTACACTAACTTCTCTTAAATCTGATATTGCTAACTGGATTACTGACTACCTTCAACTCTTCTTCAAGGACTATTAGAGTGACCATCTTTTCAAAAGGAAAATTGAATTATCTTTCATACTTTAGAGCATATGAAACCACAAAAATGAAGTTTTATTTACAAAATTTTAACAAACTTGGATGAGTGGAGGAGAAGATGTCGTAAACCCTTCAATGATGATTCTTTCTCTAAGAGTATGAAATTACATAGCTATCCGAAGATATCCGAAGATGGAGTTGGATATGTGCTCTATACAAATGGTCATATCCACAAACAAGGAGGGAAAAAGTCTTTGCAACTTCACCTCTTAAAATGAAACTTTAGGCTATGTGAAAAGCTCTTTCACAAGCTATTCTTATAGCTTCTATGTGGATTACACGGACATATAGTCTTGCAGCAATTGCTGCGCTAAGGAACCCTTCGGATGCACCCAAGGAGTTACATGGGCTCGTGAAAGTTATTCTACAACTAGCTAAGTCATTTAAATTTTTATTTTGTATCAAAGTAGAAAAACATATGATTTCTAATGTACATCGGTTAGTAATCACTGTTAGAAAAGATTTTTAATTTCCTATTTCTCTATCTTGTAAAAAGAAAAAGGAAAAAAAATAATGTTCTGGGTCAATATTTCACCACTATTTTATTTACTCTATTCTCCCGTCAGGTTCCGGCTTACGAGTTCAAACTATTGCTTAGAGCACTACCGGCAGTGAGTAAAATTTTCTCCACGAGTAAAAATGGGGAGTAAAATAAGTGAAAAATGCATCTCGGCAGTGGTCACCCGTGAGAAAACTCATGAGTTTAAACTTCAGGTGAGCCCCATATGTTTTTTATTTCGTTTTACACTTCAACGACTATTTTCGGTGATTAAACAATTTTAAAAAAATATTAAAAATCACCAACAGTCATAAAAAAATTTCTCTATAAAATGACACCCATTTTGCTATATTTTTCCACAACTTAAAAAAATACATTTTCCTAATTGAATTCGTTTTTCACCAACTTCCCAATTGTTATCATACACATTTTTTTGCAAATCTTCGTTAAGGTAAATTATTCTGCTGTTATTTTCATAAAAACGATAATAAAGACGTTAGTTAAAACGTTAATTTAAAGCGATTATCAAAAGTGATAATTATTGAAAAACGCTACTGTTAACCGCTAATTAAAAACGCTAATTAAAAACTATAATTATTATAAAAACGCTAAATTAAATGCGATAATAAAATAGACGATAGTTTAAAAAGGAAATTAAAAAACGATTATGAAAACAATATAAAAATGCGATAATTAAAAACGATAATTAAATACTGTAGTTAAAAACGATAACTATAACCTCTAATTAAAAATATTAAGTACATTACAAATTGATTGAAACGCTAACTACGCAATAATAATATAAAGTAATTAATAACGATAAAAAATTATTAATCATAATCATACATTAATTATAAAATTAAGTAAAATTGGTGAATATGAAACTGAGAGAAAGTGTGGTGGGGTATTGGAAAAAGTAAGAGAGAGATTGATGAGAAGTTTTTTTATTCACTACTAAGATGACATTAATAATTAGAGAGATAATTGGATAACTATTTGTTTGTCGACGTAATTGAAATTGGATTTACCGTCGGTCATCTTCTTGTCCTATTCCATTATCTTCTCTTTATCTCTCTGCAATCTTTTTGATACAACCAGGAATTCGCGAAGAAGACGTAATTCCGTCGCAAGAATCAAAAGGAAACAAAAAAATGCTAGGCGGTGAACAGTTGAGCATTGAAGAGCTCACTTCTAACATCTCCACCTACAAAGAGCAGCTTCAACAAGTAATTCCTTCTTTATTATTTTAGCTTCTACAAATTTGTTATGATTCGATTTGTTTGTTGATGTGTTACTCGTTTTGAAGCAAATTAGGGTTTTCTTTGATTGTGCTAATTGCTGGATGGATGATTCTTATTTGATTTGATGAGCGAATTTATTGTGATTTATGTGAATTATTTGAATTACTTCGTAAACAAATTTTTACACCATTCGACTTTTAACATTAAGCCATATGATTCCTTACGCGGTTTGAGTGTTCATCCCTTCAAACTTATTTTGACGCACCCTGAATCGCCTATTTATTTCTTTGTTACGTATTCGAAAGGTTATTTTGTAGGAAGGTAAGAAGTGATCTGGTCTCCTTCAACTTATGAAAAGCCTAGATTATATAAATTAGGACAAATTCCCATTGCTAAAATATATATAACCCAATAATTATTCTGAATATGAAGGCAAATATGTAGTTAATTAAATCTTGATTATTACGTTGAGGGGGAAAAGAATAGGTGCCTGCTTATTTTCGGGTGAAGAGCAAAGATAAAAGGGTGGGGGTGGGGGAGGATTGGGGTTAGAGAGGACATAAATTGGTCTTGGCAAGAAACTCTAATTAAGCAGTAAGGGAGAAGAAAATTGAGGCAAAGGGGCACTACCGAAGGGTTTGGGGAGGGAGAATGATTAAAGATGATCCATGGTTGTGATATCTTAGTTAGTGGATGGATAATGTTCTTGTTCAGATGTTCTTATGGACTTATAGTAGTATAGGCAGACTTATATATTGGAAATACCAATTTCAGATTTTTAAAGGGGTAGTTTTGGTTTGAGTTTTGATCATTTGCTAACTTGTAAATTCTATTTGAATGATTTTATGACTTATAGCTTTAGTTACTGTTTTTTTGTTTATTGAATCAGCTGGAGATGTATTTAGATCCTTTATACGAGGTTTGCAATCTGTTTATGACTGAGCTTCCATAGGCTAGAAGAGAGAAACTATTACCTAATAGAAAAAAAAACTGAGTTCAAAATTCAATTATAATGTCTTTTGTGTGTGACTTCATAAAGAAAAAGGCAATGAACTAGGAAACAACTTTGGGGACTTGCCACCTTCCAATTGGTGAGACAGGTATGATAAGAGGCGTCCTCAATAATGTAATTTTTTCATCCTCTTGTGAAGAAATGGTCGTGGGAACTTAATACCAGTTACCTGCTCATTTCTTGAGAACCAAAGTCCCAAATTCCCTTTTTTAGTTTGTCATTGTAAAGCTAAGAGGGTTAGATAGGTTGTTTGGTGTTGAAAAATTAGTAATGAGTCTCTATAGGTTTTGATATTGATGTTGCGTGTTGCACATGGCGAGTTATCGATTTATTTTGAATTTGTAATTTATTCTCGTTTCCTGGCTCTTTTTCCTACTTTGATTGATACAATAGTTTCTTTGGCTGCATGGGATTATGTTTTGATTAATTTTTTCGCTTTCAGGTTAAGTTGCTCTTGGAGGATGAACCAGGTAATTCTGAATACAAGGACATGGAAAAAGAACTTGACGAGGTATTCATAGACCAGAACTTCTTTTGATTCTACCCAAACAATATTTCACTTATTTATGTAGTTACACCCCAAGTTACTTGGACTCTTCTGGCTCAGTCCTAGTAACATAGGTTTCATCTTTAATTCTCTCATTATATATGCTTTTGTTGGGATTTGAGGGAGCAAAAGTAGTCCATAGGAAAGGTAGAGCTACAGTGGTGGTGATGGGGAAGGAAAAATTATGATAGAAGTTCCTTCAATAAATATTTCTGTTTAAAATTTGCTAATATCTTTATTTGATTGTCCTAATTTTTTAGTGATGAGGATCTCAACATGTCATGTAACTGCATTCTATTATTAAGAGACAAATCTTTTAATTGGTGCTATTGTACTACAGAATTAGGGCAATATGGAGACATGCAGTTTCTGTGGTTAAATGTAAAAACTAAATGTTTGGGAGTTCTTTGAAGAAAATATGCTATAGGAGCTAAATTACCCTTGGTATTTTTTTTCATTTCAAAGCTTTTGAAGGTGTATTTAGGAAAAGAGCTTGTGAAACTTGTGGGCTGGGGTAGGTTTAAAGAAGAGTTATCATCTCGCTGAGATTGGTTTTGAAGTTCCAAGGGAGGGGGAGACATGGTTATGGTGATTTGGTGCATACAAACATCTCTCTAGTGGGTAATTCATTGTGTCATTTCATGGAAGAGCAGGGCTTATGAAGTTATTTTCCATAGGAGCATTCTTTTTGTATCCTTTTTTCCCTTTTGATGTTCACAAGCTTCATCATTTTGGTGAGAGATGGTGAAAGCCTTGATTGGAATTTTATTTTGTCAGGTGGCAGAGCTTAATGTCTATCAGGATTCCTGGATTATTTTTCATTGTCATATTCTCATGAGAAGTTTGGTTGGATGTTTCTTCTAGGTGTTCATTAAATCCTTTTGTAGCTACTTGTGAAGAGAACTCCAAATTCACAACTTCTGCCTTTTCTAACTTTTATTTGGAAGGCTAAGATTCTAAAGAAGGTAAAAGCCTTTGTTTGGGTTACTAGTTTGGGGATAATTCACAGCAGGGATATTTTGTGGGTTTGGAAACCAGACAATACTTGTCTGGGTTACTATTTGGGGATACTTAACAGCTAGAATATTTTGTAGGTTTGGAAACCAGACAATGCTTTCCCAGGTATATAGTTTCATGTCTTGATTGTGAGGAGATAGAGAATCATCTATTTTTTCAGTCAAATGATGTTTTTTAAATCGATAAGTTTGGTAGGTCTTTACCTGGCTGCTTTATGTTTCTTCTTGTTCATTTGCCCATTGAGTATATGAAATCATGACTTTGGAAGGCGTTAGGGGCAAAAATTTGGCGGCATATATGCTGATCTGTTTTTCCTTTTGATTCTTGATCTTTTTCATTGTGGAAGCTGTGGTTAGAGAAGAATGACAAATTTTTTTGAGGTGGGCAGTCTTTTCTGGTTTCATTATTGGTTCAAGTGGTGTACTTAAACTCTATGAGGGTTCATGCTCATGTAGCATTCATTGTAAAGTTCATAGATAGATATCTCTTATTTCTTTTTCCTTTATTTGTGAAGGACTTCTGGTCCATTTTCTTATTATATTTGTATTTTAATGAATATTCATTTTAAATACCAGTATTTTGTGAATTGATAATCAGCAAAGTCATGATAAAGATTGAAATAAAAGAATGGGTATCCTAGATAATTGGAAATTTGGGATAATAGGAAAAATGTGATATTGTTAAAAAAGGTTTGTGTGGCTCCGTTGGATGGAGGGAAAGTATACATTATAGTGTGTATGCTTGAGGGGCATGCCCTTGCTTGTTAATTTCCCTACACCAGGATCAAAACACATGAATTTAAACGGTTAATATCCTAGATAATTGGAAATTTGGGATAATAGGAAAAATGTGATATTGTTAAAAAAGGTTTGTGTGGCTCTGTTGGATGGAGGGAAAGTATACATTATAGTGTGTATGCTTGAGGGGCATGCCCTTGCTTGTTAATTTCCCTACACCAGGATCAAAACACATGAATTTAAACGGTTAAGTGTTTGTTGAATGACTTGAGCTCTAATTTTATCATCCACCCCTCTTTATTTTGAAACTCAGTGTGCATTGCTAAGGGATTCTGACTTGACAAAATCGAGCTGCTCTTGGGAGGATTTCTGTTTAGTTTTTGGTTTAAACTTTAAAGATAGTGAAGGTTGGATCTTATATCATATGCTTATAGGCAGCTGTAATGAGAGTAGAGAATGGTTAGAGATTAGCTAAATCTGTTAGAATTTCATCCAGATGCCCATCACTTCTATCTTGGTTTCTTTGCAGGTTTGCTATGTGTTGGATGTTTCACCTCTGCGTTCTTCCTCATGATTTCAGTCTAACAGGAGTTAATCCCAATTTTCTAAGTTCGGAATTAAACAGTTATCTAGGATTAACTTGTATCTTTGCATAGATTTCTTATGTTGTATGATATATTTATCAGGTGATTGGTTTGACTAAAGAGCTACTGGAGACTACAAAACAAAATGATGACTTTGTTTCAGCTATTGGCACAAGTGCTTGTGCATCTGACACCCTGCAAAACACAAATAGAATAGCCCAGTATGAAACGGTAATTCTCTTTTGCTCTCTCATCTGTTCTTGGTGAAGAAGGTATCTTAGCTGTTGTACTTTAAGCATGGTTTTGTCAGGAAATTTACGACCTTTTTATGGGAGTTGTTTCCTCCTGTGTCATATTTGTTTTTTATTTGGCCCATTTATCTCATGGATGATTGTGTTAAATGATTGATGCAATCTTAGTTTATGATAGGCTGTAAGAAGCTTGATTATGTTAATTTCTTTAACTAGACTTAGTATTGGAACTTGCCTTGTCTCTTTTCTGATGGTGTTACTTCTTCCTATTTAGAACTCCATGGACTTGTATCATGTTGGAACAAGAATTCAAGCAGTTTGGAGTGAAGACGGAGAATGGTAAGAAGAGGCAGCGTCATGTGTTTAGTAGGTTTTTTTTGTTGTTGTTTGTTTCACTCTATGTTTCTGTGTTTGATTAGTTAAATGTTCAGGTATAATGCAACTATAGAGGCTTGCACTCTGAATGGCTATATTGTTCGCTTTGATGAATGGGGAAATAAGGAAGAGGTATGGTCCTGATTTTACATTTAAGAGGTTCACTTGGTGATTAATATGTTTTGCTGTAATCTATGATAAATGCCATCATTGTCGCAATTCATTTGTTTCTTAAATGTGTCATTTTTATTATAGAATGCACGCTTATTTTTGCCTACACCATCTACTGCTATTAGGGAGAAATATTACAAATGAATTTGGTCTAAGGCTCCCTTAACGTTTTTTTAAGAATAAGGCGGCAGAGTCGTTGGAAGTTTTATCAGAGAACGTATTTCCATTGCCAGTTTACCGATGTGTTAATGGTAGACTTGGAGGTAAGGGGATAAGGCTGAGTTGATGGAGGGATTTGTGAGGCAGTGGTATTGATGTACTGTAGTTCGTATAGAAGGTGGGAGGAGCTAGAAGTAAGCAATTAATAGTAACCCTTCCTTAACCATGTTTCCACGTGTCAATAGGATGATCCATCAACTTGACCTTTCAGTTCTTTTGTGAACTGGAGAGGATTCAGGCTCATTACAAACTGGGGTATCATAGGATTAGTTTGATTCAGGCCTTGTTGATCCCGGTAGATTTTTCACTGGGAGTTTGTAGTCAATGAAAATTGTTATTGAAATTACAATGTAACTCTTAAAGAAAGGCCCACCCAAAAAGGAATTGTCATGTGGTACTTTATGAACTTAAGTAAAACCTTTGTTGTAATGTTTGCCTGCAATGAAATGTGGAGTATAGGTGTTAAAATGTGGCACATGTGATAATGAGTGCAGCTTGAGCTTGCTTGGGGCTGTTTGGTTGGGCTTAGAATGCTTAAATCCATGCCGAACCCCTGTCTTCACCCATTGCGCAGTTGGTAAATTAATATTCTTCAGGCTACAACTTGACTTGGTTAACAGTCAGTTTGAATTGGAAAATTGAATCAAGTACGCTTTTTTAGGCCATAATATCATTGTTATTACTGAATTTTGGTATATATTTTAAGGTCCTTATCAATGTTGTGCAAAATTTTACCTATGATTACAAGGCAGGTTTGCTTACCATCCCCTTTTTGGAATCCCTTTAAGGGGGTATCTAGAGAGAAGTGAACCATCCTCTAAGAAAAACACATTTCATATTGATTGTGCTATATATTTTGGTGTATCTTACCTTTCTCCGCATTTAACTGTTGTATCAGTACCACTTGATTTATTGATTAAATTTTTAGGTTGATCCTGCCAATGTACGGTTACTTCAAAGTGATGATGATGATGCCAGTGTTAATGCTTTGTTAAAGGCGGAGAAGGAAGCCGAAGCTACTAAACAGGCTCTGAAACGGAAAATTGCGCAAGCAGCTGCTGGTGACTTCCAGTCACGAAGTTTACCAGCAAAACTTCGCATAAGTCCCGACGACCCTGAAGATGTGGTGAGTATTTTGTCGGGTGCTTCCCATCTCAAAGCTGAGCTAGTTACTGCTATTTTCTTTTCTAAGTTAGTTTTTGTGTTGGTCGGGGATTCCCATCTGCTGACCTTACAACCCGGGCTAAGCTACAATAGCTTCATTTTCAGTAGTATTTGGATAGATCAGGCCATGCCAACCCAAAAGCTTGTTTTTAATTAACTAAAAGTGGGAATTGAATCCAACCAAGTTGGCTGGGCAAAATACTTGGTCAATATTGTGTGAATTGGAGATCATGCTTCCCCCAATTTGCGAACAAAATCATGTGTGTCAGCACTACGAACAATTGTGGCTTAATTGTAAATCAAGGCAGCTTCAAATTCCTTTTTCTTTGTCACCTATGAGGCTATGACCCATACGATTTGGCATGTCTCTGAAAAATATAGAAACCCTTTATCTGCAATAAGGCATTGCTAGCCAACTAAGGTACTCAAAATCATGAGCTTGGTTGTATGATTGTTTGCCAATATAAAACAATGTTCTTTTATTGCCCATGCTTTTGCATAGAGAGGTGAGGAAAGTTGATGTAGGGTACAGGGTTAGATAGAGCGAGATAGAGAGATATTATTTTCTTAGTTTGTAACTAGCAACAATAGAGTTTTGAAGAAAAAATATGGATCAAAACAGCCAATCAGATTCACAAACTGATTGAATTATACAATTACCTATTTCTTGTCATTGTGAAAATTTCCAAAATACAGAGATACCACTTAGCTTGTCAACTTGGATAAAATGTAGCACTAGATGTGGATATGTTGAACCTAGTAGATTAGTTGGATGATTGGAATTTGGATTTTTGCTAGTCACTTTGATTTTCAATGTTAAATCTTCTTAATAATAGAAAGAATGAGACGATGAGGTTTTGGTGGATGACTTTGCATGTTGGAGAGAAGATAAGGAGGAATATAGTGCTAATTGCTTTAAGTTTTGGATGGGTCTTGTTTTTTTTTTTTTTTTGATAGATTAGTAAAGTTACTATCATTTAATAAAATTATATCATATAATGATATTCATCTTATTAAATTAATATTAGAAAAAAATAAAACCCAACTATAAACATAAAAAATAAACCATTCAAAAACTTTTGAAATATTGAAATATTTCTTTTTGTGAAAATTGTTCAATGTGTACATCATATTCCTAGTAAATGTTTGTTATTATTTCTCCCAAAATATGATGCTTTATTATAAGCAAAAAGGTTTCTATTATTCATTTTACACAATCAAATAACTAATAGCTAAAACCCGTTAGTCATTTTACGCAATCAAATAACCAATCGTTAACATGTATTTTATCAAACATTTATGTATAACCTATAGGTACAAACCTCTACCCAAGAAGCTTATAAAAATAGCTAAAAGCTAATAATAATGAGCAATGAAAAAGAGTACCATATTCCTTTTAATAACTCCATTTGTCCCTTTGTAGTCACCCCAAAAGTTTTGGGCACATATCTAGAAAATTGGTCAAGGGAATGTTTATTACCCTTTAAGTTGTAATGAATGTAGTAGAATTTGGTGGAACATGTAGTGGGATACGTACTTTTTGGTTGAGGAGAAAAATTCTGGGAGTGGAAATCTTTTCGGAGGACCTGGAGCATAATTATGGAACATCCTTAAGCTAAGGAGTAAATGTCAATTTAATATGCCAAAAAGGGTGTTACATAATTATATGTATGGAGTAGTAATTGTAGCATCCTGGGATCTTAATTCATTAGCCTACTACTATTAATTGACCTTCATGTGATCTCTTAAACTTCTCTTAATAGAGTTATGGTCGTAAAACATGCCGACTTTTGCTGTACCCTTAATTTGTCACCATCTGTTGTGTAATTGGCCTATCAATTTGAACTATACAATTTAGATTCAAGGAAGAATCCTCAAATCCGGTTTTAGGCTATTAGGGTTCGGTTTTATGTTCTGATTTTGTTGTTTTTGTGTTTTTTGTCCTTAATAACGATATGGGGATAGTATAGCTAGAATTCTAATCACTTGGATACAACACCACCACTAAGAAATAAAGAATTCGCTCCTAAGATCACCATTCAATGTGCTAGGTTGAATTAGCAAATGAACTGAAGCGAAAGTTCTATCTTGAATTTTACATAGGAAAGAGTTTTGAACTCAGCAAGTTTGTTTGCTATTTAGAATTAATAAGAATCTGATTTTCTTCCAAGATAGGCATGTGTTTTCCTTGATTTAAGGAAGATTAGTTGTCTTCTTTAATACAAGGGAATTTAGTTAAGCATTAGTTAATGTAGCCATGTGTTTTAAGCTTCTAGGGTGTCTTGCTTGGCTTAGTTGGCAACTAAGTGCTTATGTGTAATGCCTTGGGTGGACAATAAGGTGATATCTCTTTAAAAGGGAAGCTAATCAGCCTAAATTATTGATTGAAGTATATAAAAAATTGGGTTTTGCTTGCTTCTTTGATTTTCGTGCATGAATCAATTAGTGTCCTAGCTAACTCAATTTTGGCACATTGAGTAGTGTTTGTGGAACCTTAATTGGTGCGAGGGGATGTATCTGTATCCTAGCCTTGTCAAGGATGCCCTTAGGAGGAATTTAAGGTAAATTGCTTCTCTGATTTATTTAGGTTCTTGATAGTTCTTAGTTTCAATAGTTGAGTTTATGCTTGTGCTGCGTGAGTTTGGAAAGTTGTGAAGTACGAATTATCTTGAATTCTTGCTAAAGTTTACGTGGTTATTAGGTAGACCATAAAGTTGGAATTCAATAGGGTTTGGTTGGAAATTCGTGTTGTTGTTCTTTAGGGTTTGCATGAGAATTCTTGCTTTATTTGGCACGTTTGGTCCTTGCGTGAGATCTAATTACTTCTATTATCATTTGCATCATCTTGGATTGTTAGATTAGTTCATTTGCACTCGAATTATTGTTGGAAATTTTAGAATTGGTGCGTGGTTTTGCTATTATGGTTCGTGGGCATTGCTTGATAATTGCGTGGTACGTAGGCGTGATCTAGGGCTTCTAATTGATCCTTAACAACCCAAATTGTGTAAATACTCATTGAGATCATTTATACAACACCTTTGGGATTAAATAACTCCTCCAATGGTCAAGAGCTCGAACAAGTGCATAAAACTCCATATCGTACGTGGAATACTTTTAGTTTCATTCAACTTCTCACCGAAGTAAGCCATGAGTTTTCTAGCTTGTGACAAAACGACTCTAATCCCAACTCAGGATGCATCACACTCCACTTCAAAAACTTCTTTAAAGCATGGGAGAGCAAGAATAGGTCGTAGTTAATATCCTTTTGATTTCATCAAATGCGGCTTGTGCTTCTGGATTCCAATTAAATTTCTTCGGCTTTCTTAATTAGGTGAGAGCTACCAATATAGTTCTAAAACGCTTAACAAACCTCCGGCTAAGCCATGGGAACTCCTCACTTGTTAAATGGTAGTAGGAACGGGCCAATCTTAAATAGCTCGCACCTTTCTCTCATCAACTTTGATTACAATAAACCTACTTCTCTAGGTTTTCATAGAATTTCATGTTCTAGGTTTTCAAAAACTCGTTGCAAGTGCTCTACACACTCTTCCTCGGACTTGTTGCACACTAGAGTAGACCACCACAAATGAACTATTGAAAAGGCTTCAAAGTTTGGTTCATAAGTCTTGGGAACATGGTTGGTGTATTAGAAAAACCAAAAAATATCACTAACAACTCATGCAACCCTTTGGTTTTGAAAGGTGTCATAATATATTTGTATTCGTATTTGATGGTAGCCATTCCTTGAATAACGGAAAACACTTTAGCGCTGTATAGATCATCAAGTAGATCATTCAATCTAGGAATTGGAAATTGGTACTTGATTGTGATCTTGTTTATATCCCAGCTATCAACACACATACGCTACTCTATTCTTCTTTGGCACAAACAAAACCCTCCAACCTTCCCGTTTCTCTAGGGTTTTTTCCCTAGGTCGGCTTATTGGGTACGATAGAACCAGGGATGAGGTCTATCTTGTGTTGGATATCTCTTTTAGGGGTAAATTTTGGGGGAATTTCACCTAGGAAATATATGAGTGAAATTTTTAAATAATGGGCTAAAAATAGGTGATTTTGTTGAGGTGAGGGCTTTGGCTATTCTTCATATTCTGAAGGAAGGGTTTCAATGGTTCAAGCTCATGATATTCGGTTTTGAGGATGGTGGTAAAGGTATGGGATTCATTTGTAGGCGATTTGGTTGACAATTTGGATGAAATGGGTTTGTTTGGAACAATGGGGGTGACAGTAATGTGTTTATTGTCTTTGGTGCAGTAATAGTATTCTTGGAACCATCATACATCACCCTACAATCAAATAATTGTGGTCTCCCCAAAAAAACCTGACATACGTCCATCGGAATCACATCACACCATAACTCCTTATCATACTTATTTCCAATGCTAAAAGATAAAAGAACTTGTGAAGTAACTCAAAGTCCCTTAGCTTGGTTTAGCCATTGAATGACATACAAATGTGGATGAGGTGAAACATTTAATTTGAGAAACTAAGGTTTGTGTAGCCACGTTGGTGCAACTCCCTCCATCAATGATCATGAAACACTCTTCTCCTTGAATGATATAACACCCGAGAAAGATAACTTCTCGTTGTAATTGATGCCCATGATTAGCAACTCCACTTAAGCTCATCCTAACAACCAAATGTTCTTCGTCTAGGCCTAGGATATGTGGTTGGTACTCCTCTTCTCCCACTTCATCCTTATTTATCACATTCTCCTCCTCAAAGCTAGGGTTTTCGAAAATGGCAAAGTCAGCAAGTATTACCATCTTCTTGTTAGGACACTCTGAAGCAATATGCGGTAAGCATTACATTGAAGACACCTTCTTGGAGCTTTACCGTTTTGAATAGGGGGATTGGTTGAGGAAGTTGGTTTTAGGGTAATGGAAGGGCTTAGACGTGTTTGGGTAGGGTTTGGCTTTTGGAATTGAAACGGTTTAGAACAGTTTTATTTTAGGTCAGGTTTTGGCTTTTGCTTTTGTTGTAGTTCGACTTTATGGCTAAGTAGGGTCAAATTTGAATAAGGATGTAACTTAACAATTCTAGTTATTTTAGGATCCAAGGCTTCATTGTTTTTGTACCTTGTCCATGGTGATGAAACTTTGAAATGTTCTCTTGAGCATAGTACATAGGCAGAAACTTTTGTTTGAGTAGCTTTTTCATCTTCTCCCACGTTTTCACCTTCTCCTTTCCCATTCTTTCCCTCTTTGCACACACACTAGACTACCATGTTGAAGCATATTTCCTCAACTTTAAAGCCACTTATTTTCCTCTAGTGTTTGCCAATTATCAAACACATGTTCAACTACTTGAATCTATTTAATGAATTCGTCTGCGTCAATCTTCCATCATATTTCGGTATACCAACTTTGATATCATTGAAGTTATGATAGGGTTGATGAAATGGTGGCCCTCTACGTATTTGATAACTTGGCCTCTTTTCACTTTCTTTGACTCCATGGATGGAATTTGGTCTTCTCTTTGCCTCTAACTCTCAAAGGAAGATCTTTTAGTTAATGTCTCATCATCTTCGTATGCTACTCCGTCTTCCTCTTCTCTTCTTCTAGTATAGCAACAACTTTTTAACTATTGAATCTCCAAGGATATATTTTAGCTCCGATACAAAGAAATTGTATAATTGGGCTATCTAGTATTCAATTAGATTCAAGGAAGAATTCTCATATCCGGTTTTGGGCTATTAGGGTATAAGACTGATTTTGTTGTTGTGTTTTCTTCGTTTTAATAACGAAATGGGGATATTATGGCAAGAATTCTATTCTCTAAGGTACTATAACATTAATAAGCAATCAAGAATTCTCTCCTAAGATCTCCCATTCAACGTGCCAAGTTGAATTAGCGAAGGAATTGAATCGAACATTCAATCTTGAATTTTGCGGTTCAAAGGAAGGAAAACTTTTTGTTCAAAAAAATTTCTCTGAATTTATCATTCCATTCAAAGCATATGTTTAGTACAAGAATGGTGGCAAATGAACAAAAGTTTTGGCTCCAAATTCAAATTTAAACAAGCTAAAACAAATTTAAACAAGCTAAAACAAATAGCCTTGAATCAAGGAGTTTGTTGCAACACCTAGGGTTCCTCTTCATTTGAATTTAGGCTTGGCTAATCTTCAAATTTAAATTGATCAAACTGCTTCAAACTCCTCCAAAGTCTTTGTTGATCCCTAAAATCACATCCTGCAAAATTCTGGACAGCAACTCCTTGAATTCAAACCTATGAAAGTTTTAAACTCCTAAAAACTCTCTAGAATTCAAACTAATGCAAAATGTAATTAATACAACAGAAATCAAGCTAAAATGTAATAAACTTCAACAGCTCACTGTAAGAAACTTCCCATGGTCCATTTGAGCAGAAAACTCGTGCATTACTTCATTTAAATTAGAAGCCACTGAACTAAGGATGAAAGGATCCTTGTTTAGGATCAATGAGCTAGGATTAGGGCTATCTCCAACATCCCTTCCTCAATGACAATTTGGTATGACCCAACAAGAACTTTATGTGTCTCATTTAGACCAGGGGTGTATGAAAATATCAATATGATATCACTTGTCATTCGTTAAAGCCGCTTTGTGGTGAATTCCTTTAGTTTATGATTCTACCTAAAGAAAAACAAACATAATAGAGGAAGTTTTGTGAAACCTAATGGAAAATATGAAGTTAATTGCATGTTTTCACTCTTAGAGTCAAGCCAGTTTCATATGTAATAAAAGGTTGTCTGGTAGTTGCTTTTAGGTAGAGTGGTAGATTATAAAGTTTAAAATTAATCATAATTCAGAACACTTGGTGAAAAACAAATTCTTTGTTGTTTATCTCAACCAATTATGTTCCTCTCTACACTAAAGCAACCTCCATGCATAGTGGCAGAGACGGGGAGGGTCCAGAACTGCAGCCCCTGCTAGAAGTTTTATTTATTTTTTAGTATAAATATATTAAATCACGCTTTAGTGTCATTAAATTGCTCTTGGTTCAGTAGCTCTTGGCAAGGACAGTTGATGTTTTGCTGGGAGAATTGGTCATGGGTTCAAACCATAGTGCTTGTGTTTTTTCCTATTCATTAATTGGACCCCACCCCCTCAAAACCAAAATTTTGTGTCTCCACCATTGTCTATGTTTCAGACCTTTCTAATAATTAGGTAAGAACGAATACCATGGTTTTTATATTGCACTATTATTTATCTTATACATGGACGGTGCATTTGTCCTGTGTTATTTGATGAAAGTAGACAAAAAATATTTAATATGCTAAAATATTTGGAAAGTTAGGTGCGTATGAGATATTTACTGTACATTTTTTAAAGTAAATAATGAGCATTTAAATTATGCATTGATGCAATTTATTTTATTAGTCTAAATTTGAACTTACTTTTCTTGAATAATAATTAATTTCTTGGTCATTGATAATTTACTAATTCAACATTTACCAAAGGGGTACCTCTTGCATAAAACTCGGTGGAAACCTTTGTTTTTTAATTTTTTTTTCATGCGCAATACATTTCCCTGAAGGATCATAGTTTTGGTCCTTGGTTTTATTTTTATTTTTTCTCATATGCATGTATAATTCCATTTTGGGAAGTTTTTAGGCCATCTTTTTGGAACAATAGGTTCATTATTTTGATAGCAAAGGATTATTTTTACTAGTTTTGTGTATACTCAAGATAGTTTTGAAAAAAGTGTTCTATGCCTTATTGATGTAAAACGTTTCTGACATTCCAGTACACACATCCCATGTCATATTGTGCTATGCTCAATGTAACACTTAGGGTATGCTTGGATTAGGGGTAATGTATTAGAGGAGTAATAAAAGTCAAATCAATGAAAAACAAGGTTAGTGAAAATGGTTTGTAAGGTAAATATAGTATTGATATTTTGATGAAAGGGAAACTAATACCCTCATTAGAGGGGTAATAGATACAAACCACACCCCTAGGGTAATTATTACCACCATAATAAGGGTTTCTTCTTCCTCATACCACTACTATAATATCTTCTTTTCCATCTCATCCCCTTATCACTACCTCTATTTGCCTTTATATTTCATTAATTTGACTTTTATCACCCCTTAATCTATCTCCCTCAATCCAAACATGACCTTAGTGAACTATCTGAGGAGCTATTGCAAACTGTGTTAGACCAGCAGTAAACTATTGAGTATCCATTAGTCCTTGATGTATTTCAGAGTCAGAGTTATAGAAGCTATTAGTTTTAGATTAACTTGCTTCTAGTGGGGTTAAGTGGCCGACTTCCCTTTCAATGTTTTTGGATGAGAGGATTTGAAGTAAAAGAAACAGGAGGTAGAGTGATGGTTGTATCTTTCTTTATTTCTATCCCCTCCCTTCTCATGCCCTCTCTTACAGTCTGTTCCTGTTCCTTGCACCATTGTTATCCAAAAACAGTTAGTATATAGCCAATCAAAATTTGAAACATTTGACAACAATATCAGTATATCTTTTTTAATTTTTTCTACAGATAGCTTTCACTTTCAATGGATATATTTAATGACCACATCGTATATGAAGTGTTATGTCTGTGGTTATCCTATCACTTGAATTCATTGATGAGGCTATCACTGATCAATTAATAGCTTTTGTGTTGATTTGTAAAGAAAGCAACGAAACGCAAGAAGATACATTCATTTAAGTCAAAAGTGCGATTTGAGCAACTAGAGGTGACTCAGAACAAACGTCAGAATGCTTGGCAGCAATTTCAAAGTACGAAAGGCCGTGCAAAGAAGGTACCCTATGTGACTTTCATGTGTCTTGTTGTTATGTGACTTTCATGTTTCTTGTGGTCGCTTGTGATTCTGTCTGCAGTTATTATCTATCTTGAATTATCTGAGAATTTTCACAATTTGAGCTCTTGTCTCCTGCTTGAGTTTCTCTGTTGTGCTTTGTTGCTGAAGACCTAGAAAGAACTAAAATTTTGACTGTAGGAGCATATGAAATCATAATTTGTGGTTATTCTGTCTTGGTAGACTGTCTATTTTCTTTTGTGTTTGATTTCCCCACCAGTTGATTGTGCTAAAAGAGAAATGGGTTAAATTCTCCTTATTTTTCTGTGTTGAACCTTTCATTCATAAGTACCTGACCAGAGTTGCCTAATGGTTTTCATGCAAAAGATAATTTGCTCTATCCCAGGATCACTATGGATTCCTTGAACAGGCAAACTGATTTTACGTGTATTTTTGCCATCTACTTTGGCTTTCGTATATTTAAGTACAGTTGGCTAAGTGTTATTCCAATGTATCAAGTGTCTTGAAGGGCTTCTAATTTGGTTCTCTGTCATGCATAGGTTGGGTTCTTCTCAGGTCGCAAAAAAGAGAGCATTTTTAAATCCCCAGAAGATCCACAGGGAAAAGTTGGAGTGACTGGAAGTGGGAAAGGCTTGACGGATTTTCAGAAACGGGAGAAGCACCTGCATCTCAAGGGAGCTAATATCGACAGCGAAAATGGTGAGGCTGATGATTAAGTTCTTGCTACTGGTGGGGTTCTTCTCACGGCGCGAAAAAGAGAGCATTTTAAAGTCCCCAGAAGGTCCACAGGGCAAAGATATGACTGGAAGTGGGAAAGACGTAAAAGAATTTCGAAGACTGGAGAAGCACCTGCATCGCAAGAGAGCTGGCATTGACAGCAAAAATGGTGATACTGGTGATTAAGCCTTTAATTACATCGGACTAAGCAATAATGTGTATATGTATTGTTGGAATATGATTTAGTATGGCGTTTAAGCTCTTGTTTAGGACTTTCAATGTGCTATTCGCTGTTAAATGTAAACTTTTTATATTTCTTCTCTTTTAGACCTTTATTTATTTTTATGTTGGATTGTAACTATATAAAGAGACTTGTTATTTACCGCCATGAAATTACTCGAGCTGTCCCCCATATTACCCCTCTTAATCCCTCTTCTCTTCTCTTCACTTTCCCTCTTCACCCAACAATCTCTAAATTAACACTAATTAATTGACCATGCCCACTTTACAATAATAATTAACACTAATTAACATGATTAAAACAAAATAATATGATTTTAACTAATTGACAATAATTAATGCTAATTAATTGATAATATTAAGTAATTAACAAAAGTCTAAAAAAAACAAAAGGGGTTTGCCGTCTTACTTTTCTGACAAGCCCCAGGGCTTGTCGGAAATTTCGGTCGGCACCCCTATAGTTGGCAAGATTTTTAGATTTTAATTAATTATTAAGTATTGTTTAATTATTGTTTATTAGTATTAATGTTAATTTAGGAATATTTAAAGTTAAGAAAATTAGAATTTAGGAATATTAACTTAATTTATTAAATATAAATTTTAAAAATAATATATTATGAAATGAATAATTAAATTATAAAATTAATCGTAAATTATGAAAATGATAACTTTTATATTATGAAATTATAGTAAGGTTCGTTTTTGATTTGTTTTTACGCGAAAGTGAAGTGGGAAATAAGAATTGAAGTGTAAGATGTTTGATTTAATTTAAAATATGTCAAAGGGAAAAATCGTCCATTAAGGGGGCGGTTCGATCAATTTCAGGGAATAGATTTGTTTTTGCTGGATTTATATTTGATAGTAAAATCTTTGTATTGCAATTCTAGTTCACCAATAATTATATTCCTTATAGAGGAAGATGCATGATGTTATCCAATAAAAGCTTGTTTGGATAGGTTTTAGGAAGGAAAGATATGAGGGATGGAAGGTGAAGGGAAGGGAAGGAAGGATAGGGAAGAAGAAAACAAATTCCTTCATTTGGATACCAAGAATGTTAAGAAAAGGAGGGGGAGGGAACTTGCATGAGGTTATATATTTCACTATTGTTTTCAATTTTTACTCCTGCATACTCTTATCAATGGTGGAAGTCTACCTATTCAAACAAGCAGTAAAAACAACCCACCTTCAACGCCCCTTTCTCAACACCTATTACAACCTCCCCTACCCCACACCTCTTCCCCTTCCCCCTAACTCTCACGAGAATAAACTACTCTTATTTGGATTGAAACCCAAACTTTATACTAAGGAATATGTAATACATTCTAGTATCTAATTTTACCAGTAGGAAAAACATGAAATTTTGAACTGTGCCATATGGAATCTCAATTTCATTGGATTTGTTACGTTTATCGATACCTAACTCGTAACTAAATTCTATCCATAAATGCATAAGCTGATTTAGGCCAAACCAAATTGGACTCCACTTTCCTTGAATAGTGTCTTCGAGTCATTACAGCAACATGATAGCGTAATTGAATGCAAAGTTTCTTATGAGCCGGCCTAATTTATCCTGAACTAGAGATGGCAATGGACCGGATCTGGACCAGATCCTTAAAGATCCAGATCCAGATCCGTTTTTCAAGGATGGATCCATATCCAGATTCAGATCCGTTGGGTATGAAAAGTAAGGATTCATATCCAGATCCAATGGATCCGGGTCCAAACGGGTTCAAAATGGATCCTCTATATTTTGCCTATTTTTTTGCGACAAAAATAAGTTTCAAATTTATAAATCTACGTTTTACATTGAGGACAACAGTCCAACGAAAGATGTAAGTTTAATACTTGAATATAATTCATATAACTACTAAAATATTACAAAACAATAAAGTAAAAATGAATAAAATCGAATTTTTACATGTATTTTGAATAACAATACAAACAAGTACAAATGAGTAAATGAAAAAACGGGTAGCGGATCTGGATCCGGGTATTATGTACAGACCCGTACCCGGATCCGTTTTTCAGTCAAAGGACACGTATCCGACCCGGATCCATCAGGTCTAAATTTTAAAAACCCATATCCGTAAAAACGGATATGGATCCACGGATCCGGATCGGGTCCAATATCCGTTGCCATCCCTATCCTGAACTATTAAAGGCTAAGCACATATGGTCATTTGGCCACCATCGTATCGTTCATACATCTCCTTCGCGTCACAACGATGACATCGACAAGCTATCTTGCATCGATAACTGTGTCAAAGATGTGCGAAGTTATTATACAATCAGATATTATTATTAAAGTATTCATTCTGACAAACTACATAAGACTCCAGATGATTGTATTTTTGAGAAATTCTATTTAATTTTAAATAGTGTCAAGATTTCAATTGAGAAGAAAAAAGAGAAAAAAAGAACGGAAAAAAATAATTAATTTTAATACTTTACTTAATTTGTACCATATGTTCAACTATATTACTTAGAGTTGGGAATAAGTCCGGCCAATTTTAATACTTTACCTAATTTGTACCATATGTTCAACTATATTACTTAGAGTTGGGTATAAGTTGGGACGATATGCTTTTGGTATGACATGACACGAGTACAGTCGTTGCATGTCCCAACACGTTGTCCGTTGAGTGGGCCCTAGGTCATGTTGCGAATAACAAAAAACAAGTAGGACACGAGCATGTGAGCAACACATAGATTTGGCTTGAGGCACAACCTATAGATACGGCCCGAAGCATGCCAATATTTAGTATAATTTACCTATTATCATTAGTAGTAATATTATTATTACTATTATAATTAAAATTAAAATTATTTTTAATATTATTATCTTCTTATAAAATAATTTATCTAAAATAGTTTACTTTGATTTAATTAAATAATTTATTTTTATTTTTTGTTAAAAAAATTGGGTTGACACGAGGTACGACACGACCCTCCATGCTAGGCATGTGGGTTGTGCTAGGCCATGGGGCTGAGTTTCAAGGAATGGTAGCATCGCTCCGCGCGACACAACCACAATTAGGCATGGCACAACACAACATGACTAATGCTGGCACGACCCACGACGGGCATGGCCCTTGCCCACCTCTAGTATTATTCCTCTCGTTCCTCATTGATATTTCTAATGTAAATCTTAGTAAAAAAAAAGTGGGTGTGGGAATCAATAATAATCTTGCTATATTAAATAACTAATGAATAAGTAGTGGAGCAATATTTTAATGTAATGAATTAGTAGTGCAGTAACACTTAAATTCATTTGCTTCTTCTCCCAAGCAAAATTTAGGGCAAATTCGGAAATACAATTTCCAACCGAGATTTTTTTATAAAAAAATTTGGATAAAATTAGTAAAGATTCTAAGTAGAAATAACTTATATAACTGTCCCTTTCTAGAACTAGAAACATAAAAAAGGAATGGGGGTAGTATCTTATTCAATCTTAACCCATAAATGATCTAAAATGACGTCCACCCAAAAAGGCAAAACAATTATACCTTATAAAAAACAATATTAAGAATTTGATCCGTCGTATTCACCCAAATCCGCTATTATCCAATCAAGATTTAACCTGAATTTCGACAAATTGTAACTTGAGACCACATGACCTTAGACTCCATTTAGTAGGGCGTAAAATATTTTCAACTGAAAACGAAATGGAAAATCTTTTATCGTGAAAAACTCATTTCATGGAACTTTTCCTTTGTTTGGTTGCGTGTAAAATGATTTTATATTTAAATATTTTCCGTTGTTGATTACTCTTATTAACTTTTCTAATTGTATTCTCTTGTCATTTTTTAACTCTTTTTTTACGTTGTATTTTCTAGTTGTTTGTCATTAGCTATTTGTTATGCTACAACAAGTTTTTTTTTTATAAAATCTATAATATATTTCTTTGATCTATTAATAACATATTACATTATAATGAATATCACCATAAAATCTAGTTCAACATTATAAAAAGACCTTAAGCTAACTATAAATGAGTATTCACAATCGAATAAGCAAACCAATCAAACAGGTAAGTGTATTCGCAATCAAACATGTAAAACAATCAATTGGTAATGTAATAGTTTGTACTTTTACATTTTAAATTCTAACAGAAAGAAAATTCTACTCTAGTTTTAAATAAACTGTTGATTTTCCACATTTTATGAGAAACTTTCATTGTTCAATCAAATCATAGGGAAATTTAGGGTTTTTTTTCCGACTAAAATGGATTAAATTTGTTCAAATTCATGATATAGTACAACAATTTAATAATCAAGACATGAGAGAGAGTCTACCAAGAAGATGAAAAATAAAAAAGGTGTGAGTAGAGCTGGGCATGGGCCGGACCGGCACGCGGGCTGAGCAAGCACACTTTTGGCATGGTACAACACGAGCACGGTCGTGGCACATCACTACAAAAAAAATTTAGGCACTAGCATGCGAGGGACACGCCAATTTGGCACGAGATACGGCCTGAAGCACGCTATTACTCAATATTATTTAATACTATTATATTATTATTAATATTACTATTATTATATTTTTAAAAATATTAATTTTTTATCTAAAATAATTTTTTCAATTCTATTATATACTTTATTTTTAATTTTTGTTAAAAAAATTAGGCTAGCACGAGGCACAACACGGCATGCCAAGCACGTGGGCCGTGCTAGGCCATTGGCTGATTTTTATGGAAAGATAGCACGACACAACACGACACAACCCCAATTAGACACGTCACGACACAACACGACAAGAGGCCAAACATGAGCTGGCACGGTCCATGACGAGCACGACACGACCCATGCCTACCTCTATACATAAGTTGGTAATGCGTGAGTTGCTTGTTAGTTGATATATTTTTTTTGAATGAATGGATGTAAAATTGTTTTACACTCAGTTTGAAGGAAAATGTTTTTACTAGGGTGTAAAATGAATTTGCATTCCAAGTTTTACATCCTATATTTTACTTCAAACCAAATAAAATAAAATGGAAAAACGTTTTACACCCTATCAAACAGAGCCCTAAAGAAAGTATTTCGACCTAAAACACATGACACCTCTAGTCGTGGACCTAAGTTTCTCCTCATAATTTTTTTTAATACAACCATGTTGTACATATCATTCTAGAGCACGAAAGATTTGTAATAATTTACTAAATGACTTAACTGTAAGACCTTCTTAGTTATAATCTAGCTAATAATAAGTAATAATCTTTTTAAATGAGAAATAATACTCCTTGTCAAACCAAAATAATCAGTAAAGGTCACGTACTACCAAAAGATTAATAAAATTCAAACGACTTTTCATAATCTCTTTTATATAAAAATAAAAAATTAAAATTTGATGGTGTCTTGCATTAACAACTTTAATGGGGCTACTGTTTTGGAACCTACCATCCTCCAATCGAAAATAAATGTCAACTTTAGCAGGTTACATGACAAGATATAGGTGCTTTGCATCATCATCACCATACGAACACAATGTTACCTTTTTAATCAATTGTTTTGAGATAAAGCACATTCCTAAGAAATTCTACTTACATTGAAAAAGACGAGCATCTTAAGTGACCAAACACGACAACACACATGGAGATTTTTTTTTTGGATTTGTTTTTATCTGTTTCTTTTTTCCTTACAAATAAAAATGTAGAGCACATAAATTACCATGTAATCTACTTATTTCAAAGGTTATAAATCAATATTCGTTTCCGGCCAATCACCATCGTTATTTTTAAATTAGAATAATTCAAAATTATTACTTATAATTTCCAATTATAATATGATAATTCTTAATTATTATTTCTTAATTATTATTAATAATAATTCAAATATATTATTCCTAATTATTATTTGATGTGGGAAAATGAAAAAGGCGAGGGATGTTTTAGTAAATACGGAGTGATGCGGTAAATAACAAGCCCGTTATAATTTTGCAATGATATGTTTGTTAACTTAAAAGAAATTGTATCTATTGTTTCTTTCTTTTTTCTATCCTCTCCTTTTTTTTTTCTTTCTATTTTTCTATTTTTGCTTTCTTCGTTTTAGGGAAAACAACTTCTTTTACTCTTCCTTATTCTACCAAATTGATCCACTTATATTACTATCTAATATCATCAATTGACTTTCTCTTTTCAGGTAAAAATGTTAAAAGAGTAATCCATTGTAACTAACTCTCACACTCTCATATTACAGTAAATCGGAAGAATAAAAAAGTATTTGCTTACTTCAAAACAGAAAAACGTCCTCTCCTCCCAAAATAAAGAAATTAATGTAAGCTTTGATGAACATTAATTTACCAAATTGCACATATTAGAGAGACCTCGCTATGTTACTAAAGAATCTCGTATTATTTAAGATAATAACATTTAATGAATTATATCTAGATTAATATTCTATGGAAGTAAAATATTACTACTCTTGAGTGTGTTGGATGATTGTTTATAGTTGGAATGTCACTAATTTGTGAATTAGGTTAATCTTACGATTTTACTTTTTATGAATAAGAAGTATATAAAATTAACCAAAGCAATCACATAATCAAAATTAACCAAAGCAATCACAACATAATGTAGATGTTATTAATTATCACCTAATAATTATTTATTTCAGGCAGACGCTTGGCTAAGGCTACTGCTATTAGCTTAGGCATTTAGTAGTCAGTAGAGTTGGGCAATTAAAATGAGGTAGAAAAGTTGATGGTTGATTTGGGTCCGCTTGGTTCCAATTTGACAACATGTTGGAGACATGTTTGTTTATGTAGGCACTAGCCAAGTGTTACATGATTTGACTTTGGAACAACACAATGGCATCATCTTTTTTGCCGGTATATCCCATACCATCATATTTACCCTTTATCACCTACTTTCTTTTCTACTCTCTATCTTTCCACAACCTAAAAGGTGTTCAAAAAATCCATTGTAAGAGGCCATTGGTTGACCGTTGTTTTAGAACAACATAATTACTTAGAATACTAAAATTCGAGGATAAGAGAAATGCATCCAAAGATCAAAATATAATGGATAAACTTATGATTAAGTTTTATTGGTTATGTGAGTGGAAATCTTATTCACTACCAATTAAAAGATTATATCATGAGTTATCTTTCATTACATGACACATCACCCTAACTTAGTTCAAACACTTATTAATGTCCTAAATTAAAGGTTGCTATTTTATTTTTATTTAATTACTAATAAATGTGTTGGAAGATAATAGGTTAGTTATATTTATACTATTTTACAATATTAGATTCCTAATCAATTATTGATGCAAATAAGAACCTAAGAAGGATGGTATGTTATAAGTCGGTTGACGAATCCGAATCATTAAAGCCCATTGGGTTTGAATGGGCTTGGGTTTATATGGGTTTGGGGCAAACTTGGGTTTTATACGAACTTGGGCTTACATGGGCTTGGGCTTAGAACCCATGAACTTGGGCTTGTATGGATAATGGCTTGGACTTGATTGGACTTGGACTCACATGACTTCTCTTATTAGACCAAAGAATTGGTGTGAGCTAGCTTGATATGACTATTGGTATGTTCATGTATATATAGTCCAAATACATGCAAACTTAGTTTATTTAGGATTATTGTTTAGGTTAATAAACGTGTCTCCGTAAGATTTCTAGTTAAAGTAGGAATCATAAGTGGAGTCTTAGTTAAGTTGGGATGAATTAAAATTTATATTTAGGTTCCAAAATTATTTTAAATTTTGATTCCCTTAGATATAATTCGAATATTAAAAGTTAGAATTTGAGTTAAATTAGGTTAATTCAGTCTTAATTTAATTTAAAGTATTTATATGCTAAGAAAGAGTCTTAGTTAGAGTCAAATTAGGAGTCATAGTCTTAATTAAACTAGGTTAGGCATGTATATAAATAGGATTTCATATGTACCAGTTTTTCATAATGTTTAATATTAGCCTATTGTGCAATTCCTATTCCTTGTTTAGTTCAATTTTAGGAGGTACGTATCAGAGGTGAATTCTAGCACATGATCAGTTCTTGCGCGAATCTGAAATACCCGGATTTTTTTTTGCCATAACTTGCATATTATATTGAACTTTCCGGCGTTTCTATTTTTGTTTGAATCCTTAATTACTTTATGAGGGATTTAAATTTTCATCAAATTTTGAGCAGTAACGTATTCACTGCAACAAGTAACTCGTGCACATGAAAACTGAAATTACGGATTTGCTCGTAAAGATGTATTCAAATGAGAGGCTTAGCCAAATCCTAAACAAACTCAACAATTTAAATGATAGGTTCGATGAGAGGTTTAAAATTTTAGATAACCTCGAGCGAAAACTTGATTTAATCTTTAGTAATCAATACCTTAAAAGTAAAAATCATAACAAGTTCAGATGTGAGTACAATGACTATGACATTAAATCTTAAAAGCCTAAAGCAACCATTGATGATAGGAACATCAAGTTATTTGATCTCTCAAATTTGGGAAGGACCGAATATTTCCTTGAAAGGGAGAGGAAAGTTGAGGAAATCCCAAAGCTTTCTTGTGAATTCAAAGCGATTCACAATCAAGTTATAGAAGACTTCAAAGGCAACACCGAATCCAAATTGGATGATCCTCTAGTTTCTGTAGAAGATGTTGCTCATATCGCAAACATCTCCATCGTCACTCATCATAGAAAATGAAAATTTATAAATATATTTGATACACTTTTTGAACCCCAAAGAAATTGGATGATCAACTCTTTTGTGGTCGGAGAGAATAATGAATATTTTAATCCTAATAAATTGCCCATGAGTCAAGAGGTTACGTTGAAGTTTGTTACTTCCCATAGTAGCAAAATTCGAAGAAGAACTTTTCAAGAAGGGAGAATTATAAGTATACAAATCTAAGAAGGAAGACTTGTTATAACTAGGCCAATAAATTAGAATTTTTAAAGCCAATTGCGCTTAAAATGGGCTTGGGCCTATGTCAAAAAGGGTTTATATTGGCTTAGGCCAAACTTGGGATTATATGGCCTTAGATATACTTGGGCTTGGGCTTAGATCCATGGACTTAGGCTTGCATGGATGTTGTCTTGGACTTGGATTCATGTGGCTTCTCTTGTTGGACCAAGGAGTTGGTGTGGACTAGCTTGAAATGACTATTGTCGTGTTCATGTATATAAGTATATATAAACTTAGTTTATATTTTTTAGGTTAATAAATGTGTCATTGTAATATTCCTTATTAAAGGAATCATAAGTTGAGTCTTAGCTAAGTTGGACTGAATTAGGATTTATATTTTGGTTCTAAAGTTGTATTTTAGTTAAATTTGAATACCCCTAGTTAAAATTATAATATTAGAAGTCAAAGTTTGAGTTAGTTTGGGTTAGTTTAATTGTAACATGATTTAAAGTATTTATATGCTAAGTAAGAGTCTTAGTTAGAGTGAAATTAGGAGTCATAGTCGTAATCAAATTAGGCTAGACATGTATATAAATAGGACCTCATATGTATTAGATTTTCATATATATAATTAAAGAATTTTTAGAATTTAAACTTTGTGTTTAAGAGTAGCCTATTGTGCAATTTTTATTCATTGATTAGTTTAATTATAGGAGGTAGTCATGATCTAGGTAGTTAAATACTTATTTCTAAGAGGTGGTCTATGAAATTTAACAAACTTTTGAGGTTGTTCCAAGAGGTGGTCGAGTTTAAAAGCCTATTCCCTCATAGATTCTCATAGTTTACGTATAGGAATCCACATCATCTAGTATCAGAGCTAAAAAGGTAATGCCTTGGAAGTTTTGATGCAATTTAAAGCAAGAATATTAGATTCGTTGATCAGATTATTTTTCTTTGTTCTCTTTGATCTCAAGAGCTTTTTAGGCAATTATTTGCTTAAAATTGGTTATTTTGTTTATCAACTTTTCACTTGTAAAATTAGGTATTTTTTGAGTTTTTTTCAATGAAATTAGAGATGAATTCTAGCATGTGGTCAGTTCCTGCATGAATCTAGATTGCCCGAATGTTTTTGGCCATAACTTGAGTTCTACATCGAACTTTTTGGTGTTTCTTTTTTTGTTGGAATGCTTAGGTATAGATTTTTATCGAATTCCAAGAAATAATGTATTCTCAACAACAAGTAACTCGTGTGTAACAAAATTGGAAAATTATGGTTTTTCTCCCAAGGATGACTATGAATGAGAGGCTTAGCCAAATCTTGAATGAACTTAACAAGTTAAATCGTTGGTTTGAGGAGAGGTTTAACAATTTCGATATCCTCAAGAAAAAACATGATATAATGCTTAGTCATCATTCCATAAAAGGAAAAATCATAAGAAGTTCAGATGTGAGTATAATGACTATGTAATTGAATCTTACAAGCCTAAAAAAACCATTGATGATAGGAACATCAAGTTAGATGATCTCACATTTGGGAAGGACCAAAGGTTTCCTAGAGAAGGAGAGGGAAGTTGAGGCAATTCGAAAGCATTCTTGTGAATTTGAACTGGTTGATGATCAAGTTGTAGAAGACTTCAAAGGTAACATCAAATTCAAACCTCATGATCCTGAAGTTTCAGTAGAAGATATTGCTCATATCCCAAACAATTTCTTCATCGCTCATCTAAGAAAACCAAAATTTTTGAAGGTATTTGATACAGTATTTGAACCCCAACCAGATTGGATAACACTTTTGGGGTTGGAGAGAAAAATGAAGATTTTGATCCTAATAAACTGCCAATGAGTCAAAAGGTTGCGTTGAAGTTTGTTGTTTCCCATAGTAGCACAATTCAAAGACGAATTTTTCAAGAGAGGGAGAATGATGCAAATATAGCTTTAAGAAGGAAGGCATGTTATAATGCCGAAAAATCCGAATCATTAAATCCCATTGGGCTTGAAATAGGCTAGGCTAACGTAAAAATGGGTTTTATATGGGCTTGGGCCATTCTTGGGTTTATATGGGCTTGGGATTTTATGGGCTTGGCTTAGATCCATGGAATTGGGCTTGCATGGATGTTTGCTTAGACTTTGACTCATTTGGCTTCTCTTGTTGGACCATAGAGTTGGTGTGGGCTAGCATAAAATGACTATTGATGTGTTCATGTATATATAGTTTAAGTATATGTAAACATAGTTTATTTAGGATTATTGTTTAGGTTAATAAATGTGTATTTGTTAGATTTCTTGTTAAAGTAGGAATCATAAGTTGAGTCTTAGCTTAGTTGGGCCAAATTAGGATTTATATTTCGGTTCTAAAGTTGTACTTTAGTTAAATTTGAATTCCCATTGATAGAACTAGAATATTAGAAGTTGGAGTTTAAGTTAGATTGAGTTAGTTCAATCCTAATATGATTCAATGTAGACCTTATGTGTACCATTTTTTCATATATACAATTGAAGAATTTTTAAATTTAAACTTTTTGTTTAAGATTAGCCTATTGAGCAATTCTTACTCGTTGCTTAGTTCATTTCTAGATGGTAGTCTTGGTCTAGATAGTTAAATATTTAGTTCCAAGAGTTGGTCTAAGGAATTTAACAAACTTTTGAGGTCAATCAAGAGGTGATTGAGTTAGAGTTCAAAAGTGTATTCCCTCATGGTTTCTTATAGTTCACCTATAGGAATCCACATCAAGTATATATTTGGGTCTTGTGTTAATCTTTATTTTATACATCAAGGAATATGGTACACTCTCTCACATAAAAAGCTCAATAGCTCATAATTCCTTTGTTTACTACTTTTCTTTTCACTACTGTAACAAGTAACACTAGTACAAAAAAGCTTAATTGGGTCATTTGTCAAGACAAGTCATGTAAATAAAGGGAAATAGAAGAATACAATTTATTTATTTTTTCTGATTGTATGATATAGACTGCCATAAATCAACTTATATCTCTATACACTAGCTAATAGTAAAAACTGACACGAGTATCTATGACTATTCGTGTCAGACTTTTCAAAGAAGCAATACAAATGTTATTTACAGTATGTTGCATTTCCTAGTTATAACTGATACAAATTCCATTCCACTTAATGCCATATTACTCCTCACTTTTCTCACATATCTTTTTTCAAAAATATAAGAAAATTTCTCATATGTATCTTCCCTAATTCCACCCATAAAAATTAGATAAATAGAATCAAAAGATTTCCTTCTAGTTCTCAATATACTTTTATGTCCTTTTTCATTTTCCCTCAATTCCACTTGACAAGAACACAATAACACTATACTTGAAGAATATGATAGCTTTCCTTCATAATTCCCTCAATTTCCTATTTCCATGTTGTAGGGAAATCATATAATAACTATATTTTGAGTGGATAATTTGATGAGTGAATTATCATTAAGAGGTTCACTTTTTAATAATCCAACCATAATTTTTCAGCGAAAAGAGAAGGAAGGGATCTTTTCCTGCTAGTCCCTACGGTGGTTTGTAAGATCACTAAAGATTGGCATCACACCTTAGCTATCATATATGATTTGGGTCAAAAAAGGTCTTTGAGATGTAGGTATAAGTCAAATTCTTGATCAAAGCATGATAAATTAAGGATCCTTTCCACTCAATGCAAATCATATTGAAGGCTTTAAAAGGTTTCCTCACCATTAGGTTTAAAAATACTAGTCCTAAGGATTTCACTCGGCTAAGGAAAAGGATTTCACTCTTTCAAATGCAATTTTAAGTCTAACCCATGTAAGCTCTTAAGGTTTAGGAAGGAAAACATTAAAAAAGACGAGTGTTCTATTCATGTCTAGCTCAATGCAAGGAAAACAAATCAAAAGAAAACTACTTGCCTTGCAAAATTCAAAATACGTTTGGATTTTTTGATTTTCTAAAAGGAAAACAAACATAAGTAAAGACATGAAGAAGCATGCATAGGAGTATGATATGGGAAAGGCTATCAATGAAATTCAACATAAACAACTAACCATGGTTATCAAGAATTATGGTTTTAAGCAAATCAATCCTCAAAAATAGGCTAAACGCCTTCAACAATAAAGTGCCATACATCCTCAAACAATTAACTTCCCTAAACTAAAAAGAAAGAAAAATAAACTAAGAAAAGCAAACAAAAGGGGATTAAGAGAGATTATACCTTGGCCTCTTGCTTTCACTAGTAAAATAATAATAAAATGCGGCTTCTAATTTGCGGCGTAAAACCAATAACGCATCAAATTAATTAGGAAAATTAATAATATACGGCATATGTTTGTGAAACCGCCGCGTTTTAATTTCATCTTACAATAATATGCGGCAGTTGTTAGGTAGACCCGCCGCATATTAGTCTAGTTATATTAAAAAAAAACCCGGCACCGACTCTTGTGTTCTCTTCTTTGCACTTCGTATACTTCCGCTGCACCTCTCCTTTTTTCTTCAATTCCTCTCGTGTTCTCTTGCGTGCCACCAACTCTCGTGTTCTCTTGCGCACCACCGCCACCACCGCCACTTTCCGTGACCCACTTCTGCTACCCATCGACACCGTGTTGCCGTCTCCGTCCCGTAATTCAAGGTATGTCTCTCATTTTTTCTTCGTTTTCTACATAGTTTGATAAATGATCTTGTGTGGGTTTTAAGTTGTGATCTTTGGTGCATATTATTTTCTTTTTTTATTCATTTTTTTTTCTATTCATTTTGTTTTAATGATGGGGGATTCGAATTAGGGCTAGGGAAGGGGATTTTTGAATGAAGGCATGGGGTTAGTTTGGCTTAGGGTTATGTTAGTTGGGGTTAGTTTGACTAAGGGTAAGTTGGGGTTAGTTTCAAATTAGGGTTAGAAGAAGGTGTTAGTTTGAATAAGGGTTAGGGGAAGGGTTTAGTTTGAATTAGGGTTAGGAGAACGGGTTAGTTTAAATTAAAGGCAAGGTGAAGGGGTTTAATATTAATTTGTGTTAGGGTTTAGTTAGGGTTAGTTCGAATTAGGGTTATGGGAAGGGGATTGTTTAAATTGGGGTTAGGGGAATGGTATTGTTTGATTTTTAGCTAGGTAGGCAATTGAAACTTAATGATCAAGACAAACAAACAAACATAAAGAAAGGTAAGGAAGGCTTGATCTTACTTTGAAGTAGTCATTTTGATCGGATTTAAAAGGGTGGGAAAAGGTAAGAGTAAAATAGATGAGAGTAAAAACTAAGCTTAATAATCAAACAAATAAACAAATTAAACATGCGTAGGAAGCAATGCAAAGACGATTGAATTAAAGTGGTGTAAAGTAATGTGAATTTCACCTCTATGATATTGTGTGTAACATGACATTGTGTGTTGGTTGTGAATAATTTCATATAAACAGGTTTGGAAATCTATTTTCAAAATTGGGAAATGTTGGATTTACAAAGGAAACTCTGCCAAATTTTTTGTAGAATCTGTAGTGATTTACAAAGCATAGAACAGAAATAATATCGCTAGAAGAATTTAGTAAATTAAACTATAGATTGAATTCTTAACCTTATTTTTGGTAAGCTACTTAGGTGCAATTATATATATAACTATGCATAAATTGAGTATTGATTAGATTGTTATTTAATCTCTTACATGTTAAATAGGGCATAACACAAATTATGGAGCAAAAATGGATGTATGGTCATCGTGCTTCGTTAGAGTTCATGAATGGAGTTGAGGAATTTTGTAGACAAGTGTTGAAACACCTAAATAACATTGGAGATGATGCGGTTTGTTGCCCTTGTGTTGATTGCAATAATGTGAATACAATTAGTATTATAAGTGAGTTGAGGGAACATGTGATCCGCCGTGGGTTTAGGCAACAATACCACATATGGGTATACCATGGTGAGGTTCCTGCTTCTCATAACATAGGGTTGTGTTTTAACGAAATTCCCATTTATCAAGTTGAGCTAGACCATCATGGCTAATTAGAATCTGATGACGTTGAAGATGTTGATGCCAAGAAGGAAGATGATGGGGAGGATGAATTGAAGTATAATGACCCTAGTGATGAAGATCGAATAGATGAAATGTTTAAAGGGGTTGGGGATCAAATTGGTAGTCAATCTCGTACTTTTGAGTGTTTGTGCGAGGCTGCTGAGAGGACGTTGTATCCTGGATGTACTAAATACACTAAGTTGTCTGCCACATCAACGTTGTTTAACTTGAAAGAAAAATATGGTTGGGCTAATACTAGTTTCCCAACCTTATTGAAAATATTAGGGGACATGTTTCCAGAGGGTAATGATTTGCCTATATCCACGTACTATGCAAAGAAGTTAATGTGTCCCCATAAGTTAGAGTATAATAAGATTGATGCCTGTCCGAAAGATTGCATATTGTATCGAAATGAGTATGCAGAGTTCATTCAATGTCCTAAATGTGGGCATTCACTTTATAAACTCCCACATGGGATAGAGCCTCCAGTGGGGATTAAAGGTCCTAGTGTAAAGGTGTTGTGGTACCTTCCCATAATACCAAGTTTCAAGCGTTTGTTTTCGATTAAGAGCGATGTAAAAAATTTGAGATGGCATGCAGAGAAGAGGAAGAAAGATGGGATGATTCGACATCCTACGGATTCTCCCCAGTGGAAAACAATTGATGAATCTTTCTAGGCTTTTGGCGGGGAAAATAGGAACCTAAGACTTGTTCTTTACACAGATGGAATGATTCCTTTTGGTACCTTACGTAGTCAAGATAGCACATGGCCATTTTTATTAGTGACATATAATTTTCCCCCTTGGTTATGCATGAAGCGTAAATATGTTATGTTATCTCTTCTAATATCAAGGCCCAAGCAACTTGGGAATGACATTGATGTTTACCTTGCTCCCCTTATTGAAGATTTGCAGTTGTTGTGGGATAATGGTATATCAGTGTATGATGCATATGCTGAAGAGACTTTTACTTTCCGTGCCATCCTATTTTGTACCATTAATGACTTTCCAGCCTATGGAAACTTGTCGGGGTATAAGGTGAAGGGAAAGAAAGCATGTCCTATTTGTGTGGATGATATGGACTCAACTTATTTGCCTTATTGTGGGAAACATGTGTATCTCATGCATCGGAGGTTCTTGAATAGGTTTCATCCTTATCGTAAGAGAAAGGTCTCATTTGATGGTAAAGTTGAGCAACGTAGAGCCCCTATACCGTTGACTGGCAGGGAGGTTTATGACATTGTGAAAGGAATAAATAATATGTTTGGGAAAACTGTGAAACACAGAGATGATCAGGAGTTATGGAAGAAACAATCCATATTTTGGCAACTTCAGTATTAGAAGTATTTACCTGTTAGACATTGTCTTGATGTTATGCACATAGAGAAGAATGTTGGTGATGCCATCTTAGGGACGCTGTTGAATATACCTGGTAAGACTAAGGATGGTCCTAATGTTAGGAGAGATATGCAGACGATGAAGATTCGATCCAAGTTGTGGCCTAAAGACAGAACGCCTATGAATGGAAAAGGTAAATCCACATATCTTCCTCTGGCTTGTTACACTTTGTCCCGAGCAGAGAAGAGGATATTTTGTGAGTGTTTGTATAGGATCAAGGTTCCTACTAGGTATTCGTCTAATTTGAAGAACTTCGTATCAATGAAAGATCTGAAATTAGTGGGTATGAAGTCCCATGATTGTCATGTTATGATGCAAGTGTTTCTACCAATTTCCATCTGCCATATTTTGCCTAAGCATGTTAGGGATTCTATCACTAGAATTTGTTCTTTTTTTACTATAATATGCATCAAGGAGCTTGATCCGTCATGTTTGGATGAGTTACAGGCTAGTGTTGTTATGACCTTATGTCAACTAGAGATGTATTTTCCACCTTCGTTCTTTTGATATTATGGTACATCTAGTTATGCATTTGGTCCGAGAAATCAAGTTTTGTGGTCCAGTATTCCTAAGATGGGCTTATCCTTTCGAGAGATACATGGGTACTCTAAAAAAGAAGGTGAGAAACCCAGCACACCCTGAAGGTAGTATAATTCAAGGTATAACCACAGAGGAGGTAGGTGAGTTTCTTAGTGAGTTCTTATCCAAGGGGAAGGCAATTGGGTTATCAAAATCGAGGCATAAAGGGAGGCTTGAAGAGCATGGCATCATGGGTTCTAAGGAGGTCGTAATTCCATTGCCGAATGAGAGACAAGCTCATTTATTTATTTTGCACCATATCACAGAGGTTCATCCATACTTATAAAGGCATATGAATGAATTAAAGGTGAAGTACCCGTCTAAAGGTGAACGAGCATTGATGCAAGAACACAATAACACCTTCATCGATTGGTTTCATGAAAAAATTATGCATGAATTGTCTGAAACGGGGCATAATATTTCTGATACAATCAAGTGGTTAGCTTATGGTCCTCGAACAACTGTTCGATCTTTTGAGGGGTATGATATCAACGGATATACCTTCTACAATGAACGTCGGGATAAGAAATCAAAGTCTGTTCAAAATAGTGGTGTTTCAATAGTGGCTTCTTCTCGAGAATATGCTAGCTCAAAAGATAAAGCACCAGTTAATGCGATATTATCGTACTATGGGATAATTAAAGAGATATGGGAATTTGAATACTGTGGGTTTAAGGTTCCCCTTTTTCAATGCAAGTGGGCAGATATCAGTCGACGTGGTTCGGTGAAGAAGGATGAATCTAATTGGACTTTAGTCGACATGAGTCGAATGCGTGATACGGAGGAACCTTTTATTCTTGCATCACAAGGTAAACAAGTATTCTACATTAAAGACACAAATGACCCTCGATGGGCAGTTGTTGTCCCTAGTAAACGACATATCCTTGGAATTGGTAATGTCACTGATGAGGAAGAGTATGACGACTTTGATGATCTCCCACCATTCTCGATGCCATGTAATGATGACATGGATGATGGACTCGAAACGACAATAAATTATATGAGAATGGATCACCATGAAGGAGTTACTATAGAGAGTAGTATTCATTGTCTAGGTATTTATTTATTTCGTATTTATGTTAATGTTTTCCTTCTTTCTTGTACTATTGTTATACAATTCACTAACTCGATTTGCATTGTCTTGTTGTTGTTGTATGTAGTTACAGTCTTGCATTATGGCTAGTGACGAAGATTTCAGTGTCTCTTATGAGGACGTGGAGTACGATGTGCACCTCAAAACTGATCGAGGTGATCTAGAAGACGTGGCTGCTGAGTTAGAAGCAGAGAGATTAGATAGATTATTCGACAAACATGAAAGTCTTGCTAAAGCTGTAACACATTTAGGGGATGATGTATATTATGGACATTATCACCCCCTCGTGTTTGGGTGTCGGGAGGGGGAAGGGTGGTGCTCGGGGCGTAGGTCGACCTAGAGGTCCGACTAGAAGCCTTAGAGTGGCCGAGCCTATGCATCTAAAGTTTGACCATTTGCACCGCCCCATTGGTAGGTGGTCACTGAAGTACGGTCAGCACATTGGACTTCTTATTTGAAAGTTCAACATCAACTGGGAGTGGTCGGGAGTGAATAAAGGACTTCGACAGACCTTGTGGGTGGACACAATGGTACATATTCCTAACTTAATCTCAATTACTTAAATATTTGTTTAAACTAACTTACTAATGAAATTAACTCAATTTAAATTTATTTCAGGCTTTGTTTCATATTCCAGACAATCTAATTGAAGAAGCTTTTTCTATCTGCAGTCGCTGATAGATTTCAGGACTTCAAATCAAAGTTGGTTACTAGTTAGATTATTATGACAAGAAAGGTGTCCAAAAAGGAAGCTAACAGGTTTCCCTATGAAATATGGAAACATATTAAGGAAGGTGACTGGGCAACCTTTGTGAAGAATAAGACTTCGGAAGCTGCAGTGGTAAGTTAAATACTTATTTGTATTCAGTTTTGGAAAATGCTTTCTTTTGTACTTTAATTTTAAATCCAATACCTTTATGTTGTTGACAAGCTAAACGCGAGAATGCGAGCAAGTGTGCAAAGATGAACATTCATCCACATTACTTTGGGGAGTCAAGCTATAAAGACGCAAGGCAATAATGGATATTTGAGGGTTTTTATCCCTCTTGGTCTGGACCTTGTTCTATAGAATCCAACACTATGCAGATAAGCCGTGGGGATGACTGGTTTTGTTCACGCCATAAGAAGGACAAGAAAACTGGGAAGAGAGTCATTCCCAATGAACAGACACAGGCTGTGGCTAAGAAATACGTAAGTATTCTAGTTACATCACGGTACAGTTACCGATGCTTATAAGATGTGACATTCATTTCTAATCGTTTCCTTTTCATTTTCAGTTGGAGTTCCGAGATAAGCAGATTCAAGGGGAATTCGTTCCCGCGAGGGCCCAAGATGCATTAGCATAGCCATTGGGAAGCCAGATCACCTAGGACGCTGTCTTAGACTTGGAGGGACTAATATTGGGTACCGACAAGTATTTGGACCTCCTCCACCGAGATCAAGCCAACAAAGTCAAAGCGGAGTTTTAAGGGAAGATCGAGAAACGTTAAAGGCTCAACTCTAAGAGGAACTTCGACAGGAGTTTGATGCCCCTATGAAGGACAAGTTGTTCTCCCTACTCCAAGACAGTGGTATCAGCACCGATTAGTTAGCATTTCAGGGTGAATGGTGTCTACTCCCCATGTAGAGGTGTGTTATATATTAAATTCAATTTCCATTAGTATTACATTGGTCTTATTTACATTAATAATGACCTATATGCTTTACATATTCAATTTCCAGGGTCCTACCAGTTGTCGTCTACTCCTTCAAGATCCAAGTACGGGAACGATATACGATGTGGCCAGTGGTGTCGTGTACCTTGGTCAGTCAGGCAAGTAGTTCACCCAAACTCACCAAGGAACGAGACTCGAAGGACATGAAGTGGTGAAGGTTGAAACTATTCCTGACTTCTTCAAAGGAGCAGCACTACCGGTCCCGATTCCACAGTACGACATATGGACATTGAACGACGCAATTTGTACTTTTGTGCAATGGCCTCTACCTTTGATCAAGATCGTAAGTGAGGTAAATATCAAAGTTCTAATCAAAATTCCTCTATATTTATATTTATGTATGGCTGAAGTGATGCGATATGTTCTTTTTTAATTAGGTGACTCCACAAGCTAAGAAGATGAAGGGGATGTCAGCTAATGAAGTTATTAATAGCAATGAGCATGCCTCAAAGAAATTAGTGGCAGAGAACCAACTTTTTCTCTCTGAAGATATAGCGACTTCTCTTAGTCCCGAGTGCAAATGGCTACTCCAATGTGCTGCCATTGCTATTTCGTTAGACCAGGCCTTATTCCACTACTCTGAAGACGGAACAACGTGGTTTGACAAAGCTGACATTACCTAGTTCTTACAGGGAGCTCAATTATACATCTCTGTTATTCAATGCTTCATGAGGTATACATAATTAATATATAGGCTAACTTATATGGTGCATGTAATAATTTTTAAACCTTTTAATTTGTATATAAAATGCATTTTATGATTCCGTACGGCACTATAAGATGATTACGTGTCGTGTGATTTACTTTCATTAGTCAGTTGGTTGTGTCCTGAGGCCACTTCGGATGCAAGAATCGAAGGCAACATTGAAGAGGTAAAGACGTACGTCCACTTCGCATTCACGAAAGCCCTACAAGCTAAGTTGAAGTTCATTTTCGCCCCTGTTTTCGAACGGTACGTTTGAATTTGATGTGTGATGCATATTATTACTTATACATTTGATGTGTGATGCATATCCTAATTACTTATTTCTTATAATGTAGTGCACACTGGATGTTTTTAGTCATTTTTGTGGCTAGTGGGAAAATATACTTCTTTAACTCAGCTCGGTCAATGCATAGTACTAAGCTGAGAGCGATTATTAATTAGTAAGTATTATCAATAGATTTACATTGCAAGCTGCGGTTGATATGAGTTGGACTTTTAAACTAATAAATTCCGTTTTCTAGTGTGCTAAAAAGACTTACTTTGCAAGGAGAACGAGCCGAAAAGCAGACATCAACATGGATAGAAGTGATGGTAAGTTCCTTAACTAATTAAAACATTGTAAAATAATACTATCATAAGTATGGCTAACACTTTTATTTTGTAATTCATATTGTTCTTAGCAACATAGCGAAACTGAGTGCGGCTACTTCGTGATGCGTTTCATGCTTGACGTCCTTAACGGGTGCAGTAGTGGGATGCCCATGGAGGAAGTAAGAGCTTTTGCCTATAATTTCATAGTTTTGAGTATCTTCAATATTGTATTCCTTCATAATCATGCCTCAAACACTTTACATGCAATTGGTTGAGTTAATATAATTCAATTATGAGAATAAGGATAGATTATTAGCCTTAAAACTTACGGTTTCCTTTGTTACTTTTATCTGTCCTTCTGCCTTCATCGTAGTCCTCTGCTTTCCTATAAAATGATTTTGTGTCCTCTATTCTTTTTTGAACTTTTACGAGAAAAAGAAGGAGAAATGATCTGTGGGAAAGAGAACAAGGAGCTAATGAGCTAAAATGGTGATGGAACGAAACAAAAGGTCGCGTATTGCTGCGGTTAGGAAGTAGCAGTGGATGAAAGAGACTGATGATGGTGGTAGTAGCCGAGTAAAAGGTAAAAATATAAGGGTTTTGATGGGTGAGAATGAGGCTATAGTGATTGATGAAGAAGAGTTTTTAAGAGGCGTTATTGGATTCATGAGATTTAACCCTATTGGAGACTCTTGTTTATCAATCACAATAGCTTCATTTTCATCCATCAAAACCCTCAAATTTATATCTTATATTCAGCTACAACCACCCTCATCAGTCTCTTTTATCGAATGCCACTTCCTAACTGCAGCAAGACGCGCCCTTTTGTTTTGTTCCATCACCATTTTACCTCTTCGACCCCTTGTTCACTTTCCAGCGGATAAATTTTCCATCTTTTCTTCATAATAGCCAGAAAAAAAGGAAAGGCACAAATTTTTTTATAAGAAAGATGAGGAATGTGATGAAGGCAGAAGAGTAGGCGAACGGAACATAGGAAACTTGAAATGGAGCGATTTGAGACAAGATAGGTCAAATGGGATCGATTTCGGGTAGAAAGTGACCTAAACACTTGAAACACATCGATTTGAGTCAAGATAGGTCAAATGGGATCAATTTGGGGTAGAAAGTGACCTAAACACTTGAAACACATCGAGTTGAGTCAAGATGGATCAAACGGGATCGGTTTCAGGTAAAAAGTGACCTAAACACTTGAAACACATCGATTTGAGTCAAGGTAGATCAAATGGGATCGGTTTGGGGTAAATATTGACTTAAACACTTGAAACACATCGATTTGAGTCAAGGTAGGTCAAATGGGATCGGTTTGGGGTAAATATTGACTTAAACACTTGAAACACATCGATTTGAGTCAAGATACATTAAATGGGATCGGTTTTGGGTAGAAAGTGACCTAAACACTTGAAACACATCGATTTGAGTCAAGGTAGGTCAAATGGGATCGGTTTCGGGTAGAAATTGACCTAAACACTTGAAACCCATCGATTTGAGTCAAGATAGGTCAAATGGGATCGGTTTTGGGTAGAAAGTGACCTAAACACTTGAAACACATCGAGTTGAGTCAAGATGGATCAAACGGGATCGGTTTCGGGTAAAAAGTGACCTAAACACTTGAAACACATCGATTTGAGTCAAGGTAGGTCAAATGGGATCGGTTTGGGGTAAATATTGACTTAAACACTTGAAACACATCGATTTGAGTCAAGATACGTTAAATGGGATCGGTTTTGGGTAGAAAGTGACCTAAACACTTGAAACACATCGATTTGAGTCAAGGTAGGTCAAATGGGATCGGTTTCGGGTAGAAATTGACCTAAACACTTGAAACCCATCGATTTGAGTCAAGATAGGTCAAATGGGATCGGTTTTGGGTAGAAATTGACCTAAACACTTGAAACACATCGATTTGAGTCAAGATAGGTCAAATGGGATCGATTTCGGGTAGAAAGTGACCTAAACACTTCAAATGCATCGATTTGAGTCAATATAGTTCGAATGGGATTCGTTTTGGGTAAAAATTGACCTAAACACTTCAACTCCATCGATTTGAGTCAAAATAGGTCAAATGGGATCGGTTTGGGTAGAAAGTGACCTAATCACTTCAAATGCTTTGATTTGAGTCAATATAGGTCAAATGGGATCAGTTTTGGGTAGAAAGTGACCTAAACACTTCAAATGCATCGATTTGAGTCAATATTGGTCAAATGGGATCGGTTTTGGGTAGAAAGTTACCTAAACACTTTAAGTGCATCGATTTGAGTCAATATAGGTGCAATGGGATTGGTTTCGAGTAGAAAGTGACCTAATCACTTTGAATGGTTTGATTTGAGTCAATATAGGTCAAATGGGATCGGTTTCGGGTAGAAAGTGACCTAAACACTTCAAATGCATCGATTTGAGTCAATATTGGTCAAATGGGATCGATTCGGGTAGAAAGTTACCTAAACACTTCAAGTGCATTGATTTGAGTCAATATAGGTCCAATGGGATCGGGTTCGGGTAAAATGACGTAATCACTTCAAATACATCGATTTGAGTCAATATAGGTCAAATGGGATCGGTTTCGAGTAGAAAGTGAACTAAACACTTGAAACACATGGATTTGTGTTAATATAGGTCTAATGGGATTCGTTTGGGGTTGAAAGTGACATAAACACTTGAAACACATCAATTTGAGTCAATATAGGTCAAATGGGATCGGGTTCGGGTAGAAAATGACTTAAACACTTCAAATACATCGATTTCATATGCATTGCATTTTATATACACGTTAATGATATGTTATTCTATATTAGGTATGCAAAGGATCGATCGAGGAGCCCTTTTCCAACGAAGAAATCGACGTCGTCCGCAACAAACTTGCAAAGTATTGGACAAATAACTTTTTTTAGATTATGTACATTACCTTATTCTTGTTTATTTTGTAATTTATACATCAATTTCATTAATTGGATTGTATTTTTGATGTCACTTAATATATGGTTGTTTTTACGACCCTATTAGTACGCATAAATGAGAGATCGATGGATCATGTATAATGTATCTTGGGTTGCAGAAATTGCAAATATAATAAGCATGTTTTGAATTTGAAATGTGGGCGTTATAGGGATCAAATTCATGCGTTTCAAAAAAAAAAACAACCTTTATGCGGCGGGTGGCCCCAAGACCCGCCGCATATTCCTATATTACAGGTCAATTTTTAACCTGGCTAAATGGAAATTTACGGCGAGTATGGGTAGGTGACGCCGCAATTTATTGTTTAATTAGCGGCGGTTGTAGCTAGGTGACGCTGCAAATTATTGGCAAATTAGCGACGGTTCTTGGATAGGTGACACCGCAAATTGGTTAATAATATGCGGCATATTTTTTACGCCGCAAATTAAATAGATTAATTTGCTGCTATCTGTATTGCTGCTATCACTAGTAGAATATTAATTAATTACGGCTACGAATTTGCGGCGTAAAATCAAAATAGCAGCATTTTAATTATTGAAGTTAATAATACGCGGCGGGTTTTAGCTTAAACCGCCGCTTTTTAATATCTCTAGATTAATATGCGGCGTATTTGTTAATAAACCGCCGCAAATTTATTCAACTTTACACTAATATGCGGCGGGTGTGGGCTAGACCCGCCACATAATAATATGACCTAATTAAACATAAACTCGCTGTGTTCTTGTATTTCTTCGCTTCGCTCGTCCCTTAGCTCTCTTCGTGTTCTTGCGCCCCCAACGAAATCTTTGTGGTCATTGCTGATTATTGCCACCCCACCTTCTTTCCTCCCATTCACTCTCTTCATCTTTTTGTGTCGCCATCACTTGTGCCGCTATCGTCTCCTTACTCTCTCCTTCGTGTCGTACGTATTTGGGTCGAGTGTTGTGGTGTCGCCATCGTCTCCTTGCTCTCTTCTTTGTGTCGTGCAACTTTAATTCAAGGTATTGTGTTATTTAATTTGTTCTTTTGTTTATTTGTGTATTTGGGTCGAGTAGCCGCACTAATTAGATGGTTTAGAAAGTAATGTGAAATGAAGAACTTGGTGAAAGTATCACATGATGTTGTAAGGCTAAAGTCCAAAGTTGTTGATACTCTTGTATCTAGTTGCACCTGTCGTTTACTTCAACACTTGAAGGCTCGTCGTTGAGTGCTAGATTGTTCCGGGCTTGTCTCTTGCCAATTATAGTGTTGAGCCCCATTTTGGTATTAGGCGTCTTGGGTTGAGTTGGATTGGCTTCCTATCCTAGGCTAGTTGGATTGCTCTCTAGGTAGACAATACGCAATTTGTGTCAATCCCTAGCTAGTTCACAACATGCAAGACGCTCATGACATACTCCTCTTGCATAGTTGTATGTCTACAATAATTACATGCAATATGATTTGAGCATTCTACAACACACATTTAATTTGAAATAGGGTTAGGGGTTAGTTTGAATTAGGGTTATAGGAAGAGGATTGTTTGAATTAGGGTTAGGGGAAAGGGATTGTTGGATTATTACTCAAAGTTAGGTTATTAATCAAAGATGGTAATATATTTTAATTAGTATGTGTATTAGTTGGTATTGAATTATGTTATTGTTGAGTCCCTTAGGTTCTGATTGATAGTTTTGAATGATGACAAACAGCTAAGGGAAACAGGTCTTTGAAAGTGTTCAATACAGTTAGGGAACCAGCTAATATAGAACACTGTTTCCCTAGATAAGTTATTACTTATATGAGATATCCGTTGAACTAACTTGTCTTTATACAGGGAACAACTAGATGATAAATGAGTTATGCATCTAAGTTGATTTCTAAGTTTGGAAGCTTGAAAGGACTTTCGATCAACTTAAAGGAAGATCCTTGGTCAATAATTGAGTTCATTCATGGAAGCTTTCAAGACTTAACGAATGCATGAAGAAAGACTACACTCGAAGAGTTATTTAGGATCTTCATGTAAATGCTCCGTAGTACAACTTATATAATTGAGTATATAAAGTGCTTTTAGTATATTAAATATCGTTATGAAATTTGGTACAAGGTTTGGAACAAATTTCATAACATATTCAGTTCAGGGAACCAGGTTAACTGAACAGATTATTCAAGCTGCGGTTTTTACAAAGATTTTACAAAAAAGGATATTTTCCGAAATTTATGGTTTTAAGATATATTTAAGCAGCTAAAAGATAAGATGATGTTTTGGTTAGCTAAAAACCGGGAAGTATCTTATCCTAAGATGATCTTATCTTTTGATCAAATCATTTAGGATAAATACTTATCCTAAAATCGTATGTATATCTTATACGCATGATTTGAGAATCGCATGTATATCTTATACGTATGATTTGAGGGTTTAGCCGACTAACCTATAAATACGTCTTGATCTGAATAATCAAAACACAGCTCTTCCGCAATTTTAACAGAGTTTGATCCTTGAGAGCTAAAAGCACTAATTCAATTATTGAGTGATACACAAGAGCATAATAGTGTTTTAACGTTTTTCTCTGTTTGACTTTTGAGAGTTAAATTATTAGAGAGTTCTTGATTTTGTATTCAGTCTTTGACAAAGGGGTTGAAGACTTGGTGAGTGTTTGTGAGTTCAAACACACTAGGAACTTACGAGGGTAAGTTCAAAGCACATTCGGAGTCGAGTGTGGGGTTACTGGTTCCCGGAGTAGGGAAACAGTAGAGTGATTTGTATCTTTATTTTTCGGAGTAGATTAATAAAGTACTTAGGGTAGGAGGACGTAGACCAGAGTTGGCTGAACCTCGTTAAGTCTGTGGTATTCTTTATTGCCTTGTTTTATTCCGCTGCATAAGGGAACCAGCACAACTGGTTCCTTACACATAAACCGAAAAGAAGCAAAAATTGCCAACGATTACTTAACACTCAATTCACCCCCCCCCCCCTCTTGAGTGCCCATTGAACCTTCAATTGGTATCAGAGCCTAAGCTTCTCGAAAGAGTAACATCTAGAGGAGTTAAGAATGAGTACTCAAGAATTAAGTGCAATCGGTTATGACAACAAGACACCAAAGTTTAATGGAAATAATTATGCCTGGTGGAAGAATAGGATCCAGAATGTGATCATGGGTATTGATTATGAATGCTGGCTCGTAGTTAAAAATGGTCCTAATATCATTCTCAAGACAGAAGCTGATGGGAAACAGGTTCCCAAGAAGGATGGCGAATTGGTCACTGCTGATTACAAGTTGCTGGAGAAAAATGCTAAGGCAATGTCAATCCTACAACAAGCAATAGGTGAGAATGAAACAAATCGGATCTCTGGTTGCAGTAGTGCTAAGGAGATATGGGACACCCTTGAACTTGCGTTTGAGGGAACCAGTGAGGTAAAAAGATCTAAAATTGATTTAATCATGTCTAAATACGAATTGTTTGCCATGAATAAAAATGAAAAAATCAATGATTGCTTTCGTAGGTTTATGACTATTGTTAATGATCTTAGATCACTTGGTAAAATGTTTTCTGATGAGGATCTTGTGAGAAAAATTTTGCGTAGTTTAACAGATACATGGACAGCTAAGGTAACAGCTGTGTACGAAGCAAAGGATCTATCTACCCTGTCCTTGGAACAGCTGATTGGTTCCCTTATGACTCATGAGATGCTGATTGACTCTAAGTCTGAGAAGGAACCAGCCAGAGGCATGGCACTGAAGGGAACAGTAGAAGAAGAAGAAGATGAGATCAGCCTGATTGCAAAAAGATTTGAAAGATCTCTTCGTGATCAGAAAAGAAATTTCAAAGGTAGGAATTTCAAAAACATTAAAAAATATAACTCGTCCTCATCTTCAGGTTGCTTCAAGTGTGGTGAGAAAGGACACATCATTCGTGATTGTCCAAAATGGAAAGACAAACAATCTCAATCTGGAGATAAGAGAGCTTTCAAGAATGCCATGATAGCATCCATGTGGGGAGAATCTGACTCAGGATCTGATGAAGAAGAAGATACAACTGATTCTGATGTTTGTCTAACTGCCTTCACAAACATCAAGGAGAACAGCACTGGTCAGGGAACCAGAGGGGGAACCAGTACATTCAAGAAATGCTTAATGGCTAAGAAGGATGTACTACAAAGACATAAGGTAAACCTTGAACAAATTAGAGTAGATATGCATGAATATGATAGAGAAAATATGCTTGCTCGCATAGATTCTTTATTAGATGAATGTTATAAATTAGGTGAAACTTATATAACTGGCAAAAGAGAACTAAAAGAAAAACGAAATGAATGTGAAATTGCTATTGCTAGTTGTGATCACCTAGAAATGGTTTACCATAACTTGAAAAATCAAAATGCTGAACTAGAAATTGAATTGGACAAGTGCAAGGTAGAACTAGAAAGAGCAAGATCTTCTGAACTAGACTATCCAAGTGATGGTGAAGAAGATCTGATCTCCTAGTTCCCCAGAGAAATATCAAATACTAATGAAGCCCCTGATTTCTCTACGGTCATAAGTAAAGCAAAGTCCTACAATAGAGCCTCTCTGATGAAGGCCTTTAAAACATTGACTTTCAACCTAGAAAATTCTTACAAAGAAATTGCTTCACTTAAAGCTACTCAGTCCTCTAGCTTTCTCACTGGAACAAGCGTTGAAGTCAGCAGTATGATTAATGAATATGAAAGTACTATCTGTAAATTACATGCTGAATTTAATCAACTAAAAAGTGAAAAGCAATCAGTAGTTATTGACATGTCTAATGACCCTATGATTTTAGATCTTAACTTACAACTTGCAACTTTAGAAAGTAACTTTGAGGTTTTGAAAGAGAAAAACGAGCTGTTAGTTAAAACACTTGAAACAAAAGAAAGGGAATTGCATGACAGTCATAGACATTTGGATAAGCTACTGAACGCGCAAAGGACTTTGAACCTTCTGACCTCATCAGGAGGAAACAAAGGAAAATTTGGTCTTGGTTATACTAGACAGAGAACCAGGACTAACTGGTCTCCCAGAGAAACCACCTGGATCACAGAATATCAGCGAGGTAAGTATGTCATGACTAAAGAAATGCACGTGTGTTTTCATTGTGGTAAGAATGGACATAAGATACATGAATGTCCAGCTAAGAAAAATAGTGCTAATAAGAACAGCAAGAGTCTAATGTATGTATGGAGAAGAAAGGATAAACATGATGTTAATGTTGTTGAAAAGGGACCCAAGTATGCTTGGGTTCCTAAAACTAATGTTTGATTCAAACTTACAGGCTAGAGTGAAGGGAGAAACCTATTGGTATTTGGACAGTGGTTGCTCAAGACACATGTCCGGGGATAAAGATCAATTCCTTTCACTAGTAGCCTTTGATGGAGGAAGTGTCACCTTTGGGGATAACAGCAAGGGAACCATCACTGGTTTAGGTAAGGTTGGTAAGACACTTTCTAACACAATAGACGATGTTTATTATGTTGAAGGCTTGCAACATAACCTCTTGAGTATTTCTCAATTATGTGACAAAGGTAATAGAGTTGAGTTTCAAGCCAACCTATGTCACATAGTTAACTCACAAACAGGAGAACTGGTATGTGAGGGAACTAGGAAGCATGATGTATACATCACCTTCCTAGATAAGATCCCTCAAGACAAGTCCATCTGTTTGAGAGCTGTTTCTGAAAATAATCAATGGATTTGGCATAAGAGGTTTGGACATGCTAGCCTAACACTTCTAAACAAGCTTAGAGCACGTGACTTAGTGATAGGTCTTCCTAACATTAAGTATGAAGTTGATAAAGTTTGTTCTGAATGTGTAAGGGGGAAACAGGTCAAAATCTCCTTTAAGCCTAAAACTGTTTTAAGTACTAGCAGACCCTTCGAACTTGTACACATTGACTTGTGTGGTCCCATGAGAGTACAAAGTCGAAGAAGTCACAGATATGTCTGTGTTATGGTTGATGACTATTCCAGGTACACTTGGGTAATGATGTTACACACAAAAGATGAAACGTTTGAAGAATGGGTAACATTGGTGAAACAAGTGGAGAACCAACTCACCCAGAAGCTGGTCTCGATAAGATCAGACCATGGTACTGAATTTGACAATGCTAACTTTATTGATTATTGTAGGGAACATGGAGTTAATCACAACTTCTCAGCCCCTAGAACACCTCAACAAAATGGTGTTGTAGAAAGGAAGAACAAAACTCTTGAGGAGATGGCGAGGACGATGCTCATTGAGAGTGGTCTCCCAAAGAGTTTTTGGGGTGAAGCTGTTGACACTGCTTGCTATATACTGAATAGAGGTCTCATTAGACCAAAGTTAAATAAGACTCCCTATGAACTTCTTAAAGGTCGAAAGCCCAACATCACATACTTTCGTGTCTTTGGATGTAAATGTTATGTGCATAATAATGGGAAGGACCAGCTTGATAAATTTGATCCCAGAAGTGATGAGGGAATCTTTCTTGGATATTCTTCTCGCAGCAAAGCATATAGAGTCTTCAATAAGAGGACTCTCTGTGTTGAGGAGAGTGTCCATGTCATTTTTGATGAATTTAACATGTCTTCTGAGATTGCACAGGTACAACCTGATGAAGTGATTGGTTTGATGGATTTCACGGGGAACCAGTATACTGGTCCCTCAGAAGAAGTGCAAGCAGAACTAGGCATACCAGATACTCCACCAGATAATAATGATGAAGTGCCTAGAGAAGAAAATGGAGAAAATGAGGATTCTGAAGGGGAACCAAATCCTGATGGTTCCGCACACAATAGACAGGTAATGAACTCAGGGGGAACAGAAGAAGGTATTACCCCCGAACCTAAGGTAAGTAATGATAGAGGAAACAGCATGAATGTAAATTCTCCTGGTTCTTCAGAAAGAGAAGAGATTCATGAACATGCTAGTTCCCAACTTAATGAGGAAGCACAAAACAGTATTAATGTCAAAAGTTTTAGATATAAGGCCTCTCATCCCACTGATCAAATAATTAGTGATATAAATAAGGGGATTCAAACGAGAAGAAGTGTTTTTCAAAATTTCTGTGCTTTCTACTCTTTCCTGTCTAACATAGAGCCTACTGACTATAAAATGGCATTGACTGATCCTGATTGGATACTAGCTATGCAAGATGAATTAAATCAATTTCAGAAAAACCAGGTCTGGCACCTGGTTCCCCGTCCAAAGGAAAGATCAGTCATTGGTACTAGATGGGTCTTTAGAAACAAGTTAGATGACCTCGGTAATATAGTCAGAAACAAAGCAAGGCTAGTGGTGCAAGGGTACAATCAACAAGAAGGAATTGACTATGATGAGACGTTTGCACCAGTAGCTAGACTAGAGGCTATTAGGATTTTAATTGCTTATGCTGCTCACATGAATTTTAAGCTGTTTTAGATGGATGTAAAGACTGCCTTCCTTAATGGCTATTTGAAGGAAGAAGTATATGTGGAGCAGCCACCTGGTTTTGAAGATGCAATGTTTCCCCAACATGTATATAAATTGGATAAAGCATTATATGGCTTGAAACAAGCTCCAAGGGCTTGGTATGAAAGACTGTCCAATTTCTTGATGGCTAATGACTACAAGAGAGGAACAATAGACAAGACCTTGTTCATATGAACCAGGGGGAAACATTTGATTGTAGTACAAATCTATGTTGATGACATCTTATTCGGTGCTACTAATCAAACCTTGTGTGATGAATTTGCAAATCTTATGCAGAGTGAATTTGAAATGAGTATGATGGGAGAACTAGGATTCTTCCTAGGTCTGCAGATTAAGCAAACAAATGATGGTATAATGATCCATCAACAAAAGTACTTAAAAGAGCTGCTGAAAAAGTTTGGCATGGAGAACAGCAAAGCTTATGATACACCTGTTCCCACATCCACAAAGTTGGATGCTGATCCTAAAGGAAAAGATGTTGAAGCTACGCTTTATAGAGGAATGATTGGTTCTCTACTCTACCTAACAGCTAGTAGACCTGACATTGTGTTTTCTGTTGGTTTGTGTGCTAGGTTTCAAAGCAATCCAAAGGAGTCTCATTTGAAGGCTGTTAGAAGGATACTCAGGTATCTTGTGGGAACAGCAGATCTGTTTTTGTGGTACCCCAAAGGCAGTACCATCGATCTCATTGGATATACAGATGCAGATTATGCTAGTTTCCTAGTTGACAGAAAGAGCACATCAGGTATGGCACACTTTCTTGGCTCTTGTCTTATATCATGGGGTTCTAAGAAGCAAAATTCAGTGGCTCTATCCACAGCAGAGTCAGAATATATAGCTGCAGCTTCATGCTGTTCCCAGCTACTGTGGATAAGGAACCAGCTGAAAGATTTTGGTGTTATTTATAAAAGTGTTCCTATCTTTTGTGATAACACTAGTGCAATCAATATTTCAAAGAACCCCGTGCAACACTCCAAGACCAAACACATTGAGATAAGACACCATTTTCTAAGAGACAATGTGGAAAAAGGAATGGTGGAGATGTTGTTCTGTAAAAGTGAAGATCAAATAGCTGATATCTTCACAAAGCCTTTATGTAGAGAGTCTTTTTGTAGGTTAAGAGTCCTTTTAGGTCTAGTTAGGCTTTAGGCGATGGCTTCAATTATTTCCTTCAATGATTGGTTAAAATAAGTATGCTTTTGTATTGATTATGTATATAACTATGCTGCTTACTTGCAAATATTGTGTAAATAACCCCAAGAGGATTGTTGTTGCTTAGAAATAGGAGAAGTCATTGTGAAACATGCTGAAAATAGAATGACTGGTTCAGTACAGGTACCAGCAAGAGGAAACAGCAGTTCAGCTCTGATATGTCATCCGAAAATATCTTATTTTCGGAAGATTACTATAAGATAATTTCTTTTTGGAAAGAATTATCTTATTTCAGTTATTCCTATCCTACAAAGAGGCAAATATATCTAATTGCCTAATTTATAGACGGTTGAATCTTTTGTAAAAAGATAACTATAATTTTGAAATTTTCAATTTCTAAAATTCCTTCTCTCATTTACTTTGACTTTCAACCGGCTAGTTATTGGAAATCCTATATTTGAGCAATTGATATAAATACACATTAACACCTTGATACAGTCTCACATCACATCATCACTCTACTCATCTCTCTCTCTCGTTCAAAAGTGGTGCCCTGATCACTGTTCACTCGCTCCTATCTCACTCAAATCTGTGAAGCTCACTAGCAACAATGGGTAGGAAATCAACCAGGGCTCCAGCTAAGAAAAGAAAGGAGAAGACTCAAGCAAGTGAGTCAACTCAATTGAAGGAGACTTCCATCAATGAAGCAAACCCTGCTCCAACTTCATCGAGCAACTCACCTCCTACCACCACAAAGAACCCATCACCAACTCTATCCCCATCTTCTAAATCTCCCTCACCTCCACCTCCCAAAAATGCTCCTTTACCCAAGACCCCTGAGGCTGATGATTCCATCATCAAGGAACCTGTCTCATCTCAGGGGGAACAGCCTAAAAACACTGAAGAACTCTTCAACACTGTTGGAGAAGGAGAAGAGGAGGAAGTTCGTAGTGAGGAGGATGATCTACAGATCATTGGGCATAGTAAGTGGACTACAGAACCCTTGGTTCGCAGCAGAGTGACCAGGTCATCCCTGAAAAGGGTTAGCGAAGTAGTAATAGAGGAACAGTCAATGGACTCTGCTGGTTCCAAGCGAAAGAGAACAGCACGGAAGTCTGCAAGAGGTATGTCAGTAGAATCTCCATCTGTTGGTATGACTGATTTAAGTTCTAGGGTTGTGGTATCTGGGTGTAAAACAGAAGTTGGGTATTTTGATGAAGTTGCTTTAAGTGATGTGAAAGAGCTGTTAGAATTTCAGGGTTGGATGCCTTTGTTTGATGTCTGTGATGCTAATATTGATTGTGTTAGAAAGTTTTATGTTAATTTAAAACAAATGCTGGATAGATTGTTAAGCTCAAGTGTGAATAATGTTGAAGTAAATGTGTCTGTTGCAAGCTTGGCTGGGTTGTTGAATATACCCAGAGATGGCTTTGAGGAGTATTCTGGAGATGGATGGCCCACACTTATAGGGGTCAGTCCAGATGAAGTGCATGATTTTGTGTTTGGAGGGAAAGTTCCAAAGAAAGCTGGAACGTTTAAAACTGGTGGCTTGAAGGAACCAGTGATGCTGGTCCTTCATTCCGTGTGCAACAAGATGATTATCCCTCGAGCACAAGGTAGGGGTTTTGTGCGCATCATGGAAATGGTGCTTATATATTTGCTGATGAAAAGGATCAAGATAAATCTTCCTTCTCTAATGATAAACCATATGATGAATTGCTATAATTCATCCCACCACTCTCTTCCTTATGGGTCCTACATAACTAAGCTTCTTAAAGAGAATAATGTTTCTCTTAGTGGATCAACTGCTCCTGCAATGGTGTTTACCAAAGGCATTCTGAAACAAAAGGGGTTGATCATAAGTGCTGGGGTATTGAAGTTTAGGGAGGAGGAACCAGTAGAGACTCCTAAGCCGGTCAAGAAGAAATAGAAGGTAGAGGAACCAGCTGGTCAGCAGGTTATCCTTAAGAGGCTGGAGAGTCAGGAAGAGAAGATAAATGCTGTAGGGGATCAGCTCAGCAAGTTAGTGAACTTGGTTGAAGGTCTATCCACTTCATTTATTATGAGGATGATCAAGTTAGAGAAACAGATTGCTGGAAGTTCTGGAACTGAGAAGAAACAAATTGAGGAGGACCAGCAAGAAGATCAGCAGGAAGATGACAGTGAAGAGGAGGAGAACCAGGAAGAAACAGTTGAGGAGGCTGCCACTGAAGAAGAGGAAGGAGATGATGAAAATGATGATGATGATTGAATCTGTCCTCTTTTTCATTTAGCCTACCTTTATCATAACTTTCTGAATAACTGATTTTGTTGGACTGTTTTTATTCCTCCCAATCCATGAACTTGTTTTGATATGGATTTGGGCTTAATCGTTCACTTTTGTTGGTCTGTACTAAACTATGATCTCTGTTGGTGGCATGACTTAACTTTGACTATTCTGACCTTCTTTTGCAGCACTTTATTTGTATAATGGTTGATGTCATTGGATGGTTTAGCACGTTACTTTATGCATAAGTTGCTACTTTTGCATATCTTTTTAATGATGCCAAAAGGGGGGAAATAGTTGAAGTTGAAGCTTAGAGTCTTTACTAGTTTAGATTAAGGTTGTGGGTGAGTTTGTTACTACTTTATTTTCTGTTTCTGTTTAGGGAACCAGTTGGCTTAACTGACTTGTTCCATTGAGTTCTGATTTCTTGAAGTTTTTGACTATTTGTTTTTGAGTATGTTCACAGGTGCAGAAACTTCAAGTGTTTGTCATCATCAAAAAGGGGGAATTTGTTGAGTCCCTTAGGTTCTGATTGATAGTTTTGAATGATGACAAACAGCTAAGGGAAACAGGTCTTTAAAAGTGTTCAATACAGTTGGGGAACCAGCTAATATAGAACACTGTTTCCCTAGATAAGTTATTACTTATATGAGATATCCGTTGAACTAACTTGTCTTTATACAGGGAACAACTAGATGATAAATGAGTTATGCATCTAAGTTGATTTCTAAGTTTGGAAGCTTGAAAGGACTTTCGATCAACTTAAAGGAAGGTCCTTGGTCAATAATTGAGTTCATTCATGGAAGCTTTCAACACTTAACGAATGCATGAAGAAAGACTACACTCGAAGAGTTATTTAGGATCTTCATGTAAATGCTCCGTAGTACAACTTATATAATTGAGTATATAAAGTGCTTTTAGTATATTAAATATCGTTATGAAATTTGGTACAAGGTTTGGAACAAATTTCATAACATATTCAGTTCAGGGAACCAGGTTAACTGAACAGATTATTCAAGCTGCGGTTTTTACAAAGATTTTACAAAAAAGGATATTTTCCGAAATTTATGGTTTTAAGATATATTTAAGCAGCTAAAAGATAAGATGATGTTTTGGTTAGCTAAAAACCGGGAAGTATCTTATCCTAAGATGATCTTATCTTTTGATCAAATCATTTAGGATAAATACTTATCCTAAAATCGTATGTATATCTTATACGCATGATTTGAGAATCGCATGTATATCTTATACGTATGATTTGAGGGTTTAGCCGACTAACCTATAAATACGTCTTGATCTGAATAATCAAAACACAGCTCTTACGCAATTTTAACAGAGTTTGATCCTTAAGAGCTAAAAGCACTAATTCAATTATTGAGTGATACACAAGAGCATAATAGTGTTTTAACGTTTTTCTCTATTTGACTTTTGAGAGTTAAATTATTAGAGAGTTCTTGATTTTGTATTCAGTCTTTGACAAAGGGGTTGAAGACTTGGTGAGTGTTTGTGAGTTCAAACACACTAGGAACTTACGAGGGTAAGTTCAAAGCACATTCGGAGTCGAGTGTGGGGTTACTGGTTCCCGGAGTAGGGAAACAGTAGAGTGATTTGTATCTTTATTTTTCGGAGTAGATTAATAAAGTACTTAGGGTAGGAGGACGTAGGCCAGAGTTGGCTGAACCTCGTTAAGTCTGTGGTGTTCTTTATTGCCTTGTTTTATTCCGCTGCATAAGGGAACCAGCACAACTGGTTCCTTACACATAAACCGAAAAGAAGCAAAAATTGCCAACGATTACTTAACACTCAATTCACCCCCCCCCCCCCCCCCCCCACCCCTCTTGAGTGCCCATTGAACCTTCAGTTATTATTCATATTATTAGGAATTGAGTTAGTATGTTATTTGAATTACATTGTATATTAATTGGAATTGGGTAATGTTAGATATAAAGTGTTAATATACGAATTGATTATGTATATTAGTTTGAATTGATTTAGCTACTGCATATGAATTATTAGTACGTATATGAATTAGTATAAATTGATTTGGCAATGTATATGAATTAGTAAATGGCATTGTGTGTTGGTTGTGGTTGTACATAAATGCATATAAATAGGTTTGAAAATCTATTTTCAAGATTGGGAAATTTTGGATTTACAAAGGAAACTCTGCCACATTTTTTGTAGAATTTGTAGTGATTTACAAACCATAGAACAGAAATAATATCGCTATAAGTATTTATCCTTTTAACTATAGAGTGAGTGTTTATGGGTCAGTTTCCTTAACCTTATTTTCGGTAAGCTTCTTGAGGACCCTTTAGGTGCAATTATATATATAACTATGCGTAAATTAAGTATTGATTAGATTGTTATTAAATCTCTTACATATTAAATAGGGCATAACACAAATTATGGAGCAAAAATTGATGTATGGTACTCGTGCTTTGTTAGAGTTCATGAATGGAGTAGAGGAGTTTTGTAGACAAGTGTTGAAACACCTAAATAACATTGGAGATGATGAGGTGTGTTGCCCTTGTATTGATTGCGATAATGTGAATACAGTTAGTAGTATAAGAGAGTTGAGGGACCATGTGATCCGGCGTGGGTTTAGGCAACGGGTATGGCATGGTGAAGTTCCTGCTTCTAATGACATGGGGTCATGTTCTAACGAGATTCCCATTCATCAAGTTGAGCTAGACCATCATGGCCAATCAGAATCTGATGACGTTGAAGATGTTGATGCCGAGAAGGAAGATGATTGGGAGGATGAATTGGAGGATAATGACCCTAGTAATGAAGATCTGATGTGCTCATTTTAGAGCACATTTACAACCTCATTTTAGTGTCGAGTCTCGTGCTTTTATATTGGTTTTATGCACGTTACATTCAATTTTACCTTGATCTTGTCCTCGAGCTACTTTTAGGTCATTTCAGGTGATCTCGATGATTTCAAGGTAAAATGAGACGTGTTCGAGGCTTTGACACTTCTATCAAGAATGTGGATGCGCGTATCATAGCTTGGGCATGCGTTCCAAGTCACTCTCGAAGATTCCATAAACTCTAGAAGCCACTAGGCACTTCAAAGGAACTGTTCAGCAAGGTTTAGGTTCAGATTCGACTGAATCTGACATCCATTCGGTCAAATGGAAGACAGGAATTCAAGCACATAAATCAAGCTCTCGGGAATAGCCGAATGAAGACTCATTCGGCCGAATCAAGACCCATTCGGCCGAATGGTTCCACTCATTCGGCCGAATGGTGGACAGGGTGTGAAATCATCAAGCTTCTGTTTTGGGCGAATGGCCACACCATTCGGCCGAATGGCCACCCATTCGGCCGAATCCACTATGCATTCGGCCGAATGGCCTTCTTTCCCGCGTATTTTGGTTCTTTCTTTAGTTGGCGCTCGAGGGTTTTTCCTAGGGTTTTACTCCTTTTGTCCCTAGGGTATAAATACCCTCTTTCTCTGTACATAACCTTATGCCTACTTTGAGAGCTCTTGTGCCTCAACCTAGAACATCACTTTAAAGATTTTTCATTTCTTTCATGCCTTAGTTTAGATTTACACCTTTCGTTGTTCTCGTTTTCAAGCTTTGTATTTCGGATTCGGTTCTTATGTCGTTCATACAATTTCGTTTATGCAAGGTATTATTTCTTTTCTGTTTTAGTTCTTTTAATGCTTTCAAGTATTGTTTTTCTTGATTTCATTCCTCTAGCTATTATCGTTGTTTCGTTTACAGTTTTGATAGAGTAGTCGTTGGTTCGGTTATAGTTCTTAGTTTTCGTTCTCTTGTTCATTTCCATTCAGTCTATTCATGCTTTTAATCATGTCTTTTATTATTACTATGTGTGAGTAGTCTTCTTAGGGGTTTTATTGGTGAAACCCTAGGTTGGCTCGTTCTTCATGCGTAGAGTTAGGATTTGAGATTGTTAACGGTTGATTGATTGATATTCGATGCGAATCTTGTCCTGCCACTCCTTTGGAGACATAGGGCGATTATAGGTTGTTCGTGTGATTTATAGGGTCACAAACTTCCTCTCGTCATCTTGAGTGTCATGATTCATTGTTGACTGATTTCTCCTAATTTAGCGTATTGATAGCTCGGTTGTCCTTCCTAGGGTGGAACTGATCTGTCCCCATTTTCTTTTCATAGTATAACATTGTTTTAGTTCTTGCTTTGTTTTTCTGTTATTAGTATAGTTCTTTTCAAATCCCATTTAAATCCTTTACATCAAGTCTATAAGCTATCGCCCCTTGTCCTTGTGGTTCGATCCCCGACTTACCACTACACTAGTTGTAGTAGTATTAGGGTGTTTATAAATTTAGTTTGCATAACTATTCTTTTAGTCAACGACCTAAAAGAACGGTTATCAAAATGGCGCCGTTGCCGGGGACAAGGCGTTGTGTTTAGATTATATTCTTGGTGTAATTCATTTTAGTTTTATTTATTTTATTGTCTAATAATCTGCTTTTCAATACTTACGCTTGGTCTCTAGTGTTGTTTGCATGCCATATAGCACACGTCAATCAAATCAACAACTAGAACAATTCGACCCTGAGGTTCAACGCAGCAAACGGAGAATTCCAACCCAAACCTCATCACAACCAAATACCTCCAACCACCCTACACCACCAATGGACGAAAACCACCAACAACTATTTGGTCATTTTGGGACGCCTGGTTCCCAAGAATTTCAAGGAGGTGTAGTGCTACCCATAGCCCCGAACCCTTATCATATACATCCTCAATTCACCCGGATGGTGAATGAGACCCCTTTTTGCGGTTTGAGAAATGAATGCCCTCTCCAACACTTGGAGGCATTCTCAGATATTTGCGGTCTCATACCTCCATGCCCCAATAGCCCGGATTATGTACGGATGCATCTATTTCACTTGAGTTTATCTGGTGATGCTCGGGACTGGTATAAATGCTTAGAGCCCAACTCAATCATTAATTGGGCTCAATTAAAGACAGCGTTTCTAGAAAGGTTCTATCCCACAGTTGGAACACAGGATTGGCGTAAGAAAATTGCGTCATTCACTCAAGAGGATGATGAGAACCTTAGTGCCACTTGGAGTCGGTTTAAGAGAATGATAAGAGCATGCCCCCATCATGAGTACGGGGAGAACCATCTTAATACATTCTTCTATGATGGTCTAAACGACTCCACCAAGGCACTCCTAGACTCCGCTGTTGGTGGCCAACTTTCGAAAGTCCCATGCAATCAAGTGAGGGCTAGGATTGAGGAGGTTGCTAAGAATAGTTCTTGGGGGGGAGCAAGGGGTAGTGGATTACCGAGAGGAGGGATGGATTCAAGCAACTTGGGCACGATTACTTCAAAAATCGAGGCTATCATGGATAAGAAGCTGTCCAAGTTCAAATACGCCCAAGGTAGCTCTAATGTATCATCAGTTAAAGAGACGCCCTTTTCATGTAGAATCTGTGGGGGCACCAATCATGATACATCATATTGTGGGGGTGCAAATTCTGAGCACATAGCGGCTGTTAACTACGGGGGGTATAATCAAGAAGGAACCCCAATCATGAACTATGATGGATACGGGTACAATCCCGACTATATGGCAGCTATAGGATACGGTGGTCAAAACCAAGGGTTTTCTCAGCAAGGTCCTTACAATAACCAACCCTTTAGACCTACCTTCAATCCAAATTCTAGCCAAGGAAACTCCTCCCAAGGGTATAATTCCAACAACCAAGCAAATGGGAGTTTTCCTAGGCTGAATGGGAATAGGCCATACCCTCCAATGCCAAGACCCAACACCAACCTACCCTATCCATCTATACAGCCTCAACCAAACCCGCCTCCAACTAATGAATTCCTTTCCACCCAAGTGAACTCCCTTGCGCAGCAAAACCAAACCCTCTCACACATCAACCAAACTTTGATGAATCAAATGCAGCAACTTCAGGCGCAACAGAAGTTGTTTGAATCACAGCTTGCGCAGATGGCTAGTCCACCCTCACCATTGCCATTTCCTTCTCACCCCCAACAAAACCCATCCCCCCAACCTCCACCACAAAACTCTCCTGACTCTAACCCTAAGCATCACACCTGTAAGGCGATCTTCCTAGGATCTGGAACCTCACATTCTTCTCCAGCTGTAGCCAGTGGAGAAGATTTAGGGGAAGATCCCTCGAAGGTAGTGATTTTCTGAGAGAAAATGAGCACAAGGAGAACCTTGAGGGTGGTAAAGAAAAGGAGGGGCAAAATGTCAAAATCAAGGGGTATGAGGGGAAGAAGAAAGACGAAGATGAGAGATGAGGGAGATACAAGAAAGGAGGAAACTCGAGTGTCAACATGCTCCGCCTCTACCTTTTCCTTACAAAAAGGTAGAGAAGCAACTTCAAGAAAAGTTTCTTACATTCCTATAGCATATGCGGCAACTTGAAATGAAAATACCATTCCTAGAAGCCATGGAGCAAATGCCGCAATATGCTACGTATCTGAAAACCCTCCTAAGGAACAAGAGAAAGCTAGAGGGCGAAGTGATTAGTTTGCCAGAGCAAGTAAGTGCCATCATTTAGGGCACGTGGGCAAAGAAAGAAAAAGCTAGAGGACCCTTTGTGCTCCTAGTCACCCTTGGAAAACTCAATTCTAAGGGAGCACTCACTGACCTTGGGGCCTCCATTAGCCTAATGCCGATGTCCATAGCCAAGAAACTCACTTTCGACCTCAAGCCATCACAGAAAACAATCCAGCTGGCCGACCGTAGTATAAAAGTGCCATGTGGGGAGTTTGAGGACCTTCCGATCCAAGTTGGGAACATAGTAGTACCATGTGACTTCATGGTGCTTGATATGGCTGAGGATCCTTATACTCCTCTCATCTTAGGGAGGGATGCTTTGAAAACTTTGGGTGCCCTGATCGACTGTGAATCAGAAACTATAACCATCAGGGTAGCCCAAGAAAAGGTCGTGTTTGCCTTTTCTAAGTCTTCAATGGAACCCATGGTTGAGCGGATTTGTTCCTTTGGGGTAGTCGAGAATGATGCTATAAAAGAAGTCAAGAGGTGTAGTGTTTCTGTTGATCCAATAACAGTTGAGGTGTCAGATGAGGAGGACGCACAAAAGCGTCTTATTTATGGGGTTGCAAATGGAATTGCTCCGCCAACGGAGACATATTATAAATCTGAGGGAACTAACGAGCCAGCCCGTAAACGGAAAAGGGCTAGAAAAAGAAAAAAAAGACTGATGGCTCCACCCTGGCTTGGGGGAGCCCCGCATTCTAACCCACCTCGAGATGACCCTGGTTCTTCATTGCTTACTTCCGCCACTACGGCTCGGTGGAGAGTTTTGACTCCCCACGCTGGAGGTGATGGTGATGCTAGGAGTGAATCCACTCCTACGACAGGTATAATTTCTTTGTTTTCTTTTTCTGTATAAATTTGTGCCTAAATGTGTCGAACTTACCGACGTTAAACAAAAGTACTTACGGGAGATAACCCGGTGTTTGTTTTGTTTGTTAATTTGTATAGCAACAGCCTCCATAATGCTGATCTTTCTCCCTTTTGTTTCTTCTCTCCCAAGTGCCGGGACGGCTCTTGAGCTAGCTTGGGGGAGGTTCCTTGTGTTTTCAAAGCTTTGAAAGATCCGCATTATGGAAACTATTGCCTTTTTTTTTTAGTTTGCATGTCTAGGTGTATCAAGATTAATGTGCTTGAGTTGTGAAACTGACATGCTAGCTCCTGACATGTACGTTATAGTGGTCTTATGTATACTCATGCTTTCCCTAGCCTTGTGCCTGTTTTGGGACCGAATAATTGATTGTTTTCCACCTGACTTGGGGGATCTGGTCCTGCTTGGTTTGCGGCTTGGATAACTACCTTTTGAGGCACATTTCGACTAGCCTAGTGAGGATGGAGCCTTCTAGACTCCATTATGAGTCCTATGTTATAAAGTGCTAGTTAGAGAGTCTAAGTATTGTGTCTGTTCTCCTCCAGCATAGTCTTCTTTTCTAAAGGCCAGGGATGATAACACGTTTGTAGTTACAGCTACATGGCCAAATTGCCTACCATGAATATTGATTGACTTTAGGGTAATCCAATTTTGTGCCTTTACCTTTTCTTCATAGCTACATCACCTAACTCTACATGAGCCAAATATTCCCTCTTCTTACCTAGAGGATAGTCAAGTGATTACAGTGAAGTGGTGCCCGTTGCATCGTGGTGAAAGATTTTGGTTGGAAAAATCGTTGTCGTATGATATGACTCTTTACATTACTCTTAGTTTATTTCAGAAACATTTTCTTGAAAACAAAAAGAAAAAAAAAAAGAGAAAACAAAAAAAGAAAAGAAAAAAATAGAAAAAGAAAAATTCGAGAATAAAGTTGGTGTAATGAGCTCATTTATGCGTATCCAAAGAATTTTGGGAAGTGGCATGGTTTTCGAAAGTCGTAGCCATCCTTGGTTTGATTACCTTGGAATGCTTACTATCCTCTATTTGAACTCCACATCCCCAAATTTTACCCTACCTTGATCTTAACCTACATTACAACTGTTTCCAAACCTGTTCGACTTGGCCTAATTAGCAAGTTCTATGCTGGAGAGTAGATAGGATGCAATCCCTAAGATTTCTCCTTGATTAAGTGTTTAATTCCTGACTCATCTTAAGTCGGATGATTATGAGCGAAACACGTGCCATATTAAACACACGAGCGTACTAGAAATTTCCCACATCTTTTGGGAAATAGCATGGGGAGCGTGGACTTGTGACCTCATTAGGTAGTGGGTGGCATGGCCTGTGTTGTAGCTTTTCCAGTGATCCCGAGTCTGTGGAAAACGTATTTTATCTTGGTATTATGCTCTTTTGAGCCCATTGTACTTGCACACCCATGGCTAGAGAAGAGTTTTGCGCATACACGGCTGGCATTGCCCTGTTTTCCGCTCACCTTGCTTTTCATGAGTTTTGCTCACGGTGTTGCCTTGCTAGTTCATTTGCTAGGGACTAGCAAAGGTTTGGCTTGGGGAAAGTTGATGTGCTCATTTTAGAGAACGTTTACAACCTCATTTTAGTGTCGAGTCTCGTGCTTTTATATTGGTTTTATGCACGTTACATTCAATTTTACCTTGATCTTGTCCTCGAGCTACTTTTAGGTCATTTCAGGTGATCTCGATGATTTCAAGGTAAAATGAGACGTGTTCGAGGCTTTGACACTTCTATCAAGAATGTGGATGCGCGTATCATAGCTTGGGCATGTGTTCCAAGTCACTCTCGAAGATTCCATAAACTCTAGAAGCCACTACGCACTTCAAAGGAACTGTTCAGCAAGGTTTAGGTTCAGATTCGACCGAATCTGACATCCATTCGGTCGAATGGAAGACAGGAATTCAAGCACATAAATCAAGCTCTCGGGAATAGCCGAATGAAGACTCATTCGGCCGAATCAAGACCCATTCGGCCGAATGGTTCCACTCATTCGGCCGAATGGTGGACAGGGTGCGAAATCATCAAGCTTCTGTTTTGGGCGAATGGCCACACCATTCGGCCGAATGGCCACCCATTCGTGCGAATCCACTATGCATTTGGCCGAATGGCCTTCTTTCCCGCATATTTTGGTTCTTTCTTTAGTCGGCGCTCGAGGGTTTTTCCTAGGGTTTTACTCCTTTTGTCCCTAGGGTATAAATACCCTCTTTCTCTATACATAACCTTATGCCTACTTTGAGAGCTCTTGTGCCTCAACCTAGAACATCACTTTAAAGCTTTTTCATTTCTTTCATGCCTTAGTTTAGATTTACAGCTTTCGTTGTTCTCGTTTTCAAGCTTTGTATTTCGGATTCGGTTCCTATGTCGTTCATACAATTTCGTTTATGCAAGGTATTATTTCTTTTCTGTTTTAGTTCTTTTAATGCTTTCAAGTATTGTTTTTCTTGATTTCATTCCTCTAGCTATAATCGTTGTTTCGTTTACAATTTTGATAGAGTAGTCGTTGGTTCGGTTATAGTTCTTAGTTTTCGTTCTCTTGTTCATTTCCATTCAGTCTATTCATGCTTTTAATCATGTCTTTTATTATTACTATGTGTGAGTAGTCTTCTTAGGGGTTTGATTGGTGAAACCCTAGGTTGGCTCGTTCTTCATGCGTAGAGTTAGGATTTGAGATTGTTAACGGTTGATTGATTGATATTCGATGCGAATCTTGTCCTGCCACTCCTTTGGAGACATAGGGCGATTATAGGTTGTTCGTGTGATTTATAGGGTCACAAACTTCCTCTCGTCATCTTGAGTGTCATGATTCATTGTTGACTGATTTCTCCTAATTTAGCGTATTGATAGCTTGGTTGTCCTTCCTAGGGTGGAACTGATCTGTCCCCATTTTCTGTTCATAGTATAACATTGTTTTAGTTCTTGCTTTGTTTTTCTGTTATTAGTATAGTTCTTTTCAAATCCCATTTAAATCCTTTACATCAAGTCTATAAGCTATCGCCCCTTGTCCTTGTGGTTCGATCCCCGACTTACCACTACACTAGTTGTAGTAGTATTAGGGTGTTTATAAATTTAGTTTGCATAACTATTCTTTTAGTCAACGACCTAAAAGAACGGTTATCAAGATCGAATAGATGAAATGCTTGAAGGGGTTGGGGAACAAATTGGTAATCAATCTCGTACTTTTGAGCGTTTATGAAACCGTTGTATCCTAGATGTACTAAATACACTAAGTTGTCTGCCACATCAATATTGTTTAACTTGAAAGCGAAATATGGTTGGACTGATACTAGTTTCATAGCCTTCTTGAAAAAATTAGGGGACATGTTTCCAGAGGGTAATGATTTGCCTATATGCAAGTACTATGCAAAGAAATTAATGTGTCCCCTTGGGTTAGAGTATAATAAGATTGATGCCTGTCCGAAAGATTGCATATTGTATCGAAATGAGTATGCAGAGTTCATTCAATGTCCTAAATGTGGGCAGTCACGTTAGAAACTCCCACATGGGATAGAGCCTGCAGTGGGGATTAAAGGTCCTAGTGTTAGTTTGATAAGAAATTTATAGATAGGCTATATTGGTATATTAGTGCAAGTTATAGGTTAGTTTGATAAGAAATTTGGAAAATATATGAGGTAGAACCCTTTTCGGCCCCCTTTCCCTTGAAAATCACGAACATCGTCCCAAAACTTAGTGAAATGCTTCTAATGTTCGTTTTCAATTCATGAATACTTTGTAATTAGGCTATATTGGTATGTTAGTGCAAGTTAAAGGTTAGTTTGATAAGAAATGTGGAAAATAGGCGAGGTAGAACCCTTTTCGGCCCCTTTTCCCTTGAAAATCACGAACATCGTCCCAAAATTTAGTGAAATGCTTCTAAGGCTCGTTTTTAATGCATGAACCCTTGTTACTAGGCTATATTGGTATGTTAGTGCAAATTATAGGTTAGTTTGATACGAAATATGGAAAATAGGCATTTTATATACACGTTAATGATATGTTAATCAATATTAGGTATGCAAAGGATTCAACGAGGATCCCTTCTCCAACAAAGAAATCGACGTCGTCCGCAACAAACTTGCAAAGTGTTGGACAAATAAATTTTTTTAGATTTTGTACATTACCTTATTCTTGTGTATTTTGTAATTTATACATCAATTTCATTAATTGGATTGTATTTTTTATGTCACTTAATATATGGTTGTTTTTACGACCCTATTAGTACGCATAAATGAGAGATTGATGGATCATGTGTATATATGTATCTTGGGTTGCAGAAATTGCAAATGTAATAAGCAGGTTTTGAGTTTGAAATTTGGGCGTTGTAGGGATCAGATTCTTGCGTTTCCAAAAAAAAAAAACTCATATGCGGCTGTTCTGGGGCTGCATATTTGGATATTACAGGTCAATTTATTGAAAAAAAAACTACCAATTAGCGGCGGTTTTAGGGAGGTGATGCCGCAAATGTATGGCCTATAAGCGGCGAGTGTAGGGTATAATACGCCGCAAATGCATGGTCAATTAGCGGGGGTTTTAGGCTAGGTGACGCCGCAAATTGGTAAATAATATGCGGCGTATTATTTACGCCGCAAATTAAATAGATTAATTTGCTGCTATCTATATTGCTGCTAGCCTTTTGATGCCGCATATGTCATTAAAAACCCCGCCGCATATTTAAGCTTTTCTACTAGTGTTTGTTTTTCCACTTATACTCATGAACAACCAATGATTAGTAACATAAGTGAACTTGAGAATAATAGTTCTTACTCTAGGTAAAACATACAAAAGCTAATAAAAGAAAACTATGCATGGATTTAACATAAGAAAAGGAGAAAGAAAGCTAAGGCCTTACTCTTTTGGGAACAAACCCCCCCCCCCCCCCCCCCCCAAGCTTAAGTAAAGGGGAGGGCATTCAATCGAGGTTTGACTAGCTAGTACTTGTGCTCTTTCTCTTCCTATGCCTCTCCTCATTGTTATTGGAGGAGAACTTGTATCTTGGGTTGACATCATACTCGCGGTTGATCGAAATAGTTCCTGAAGGATGGCATACCTACTGGGCTATCCCACCCACCTGTATAACACAACGACCAACCCAGTTTGTCATACGGATAGGCGAGATCACCTCGGTTATCACTCCCCTCCATATTGGTGTAGTTATAAGGGGGAAAAGAAGGGAGAGTGGCACTAGGGATAGTAGGACCTGTCTAATAAGAGTAAGAGGGGTGGCCATCCCCAGAACAAGAAGGGATAGGGACGAGTTAAGAGGGATTATAGGTGTAGTTAACGTAGGGTGCAAAGTCCCACGTTGGACATGGTAGTCATAAATTTGATTCTCGCCAATTATACTACCCCTTTGGGATTCACCTTAGCCCTACATCATCATTGTAAGCTTCCTAAATTTTTCTTCTAAGTTAAAAGAGGGGGAGGGGATATCAAAAGAAGAGATACATCTCGAGGTTTGAGGTGGTGTCCCTATCCAAGTTTGTGCGCCAGGGGCCTGCGGTTTAGACCCCTAATGAGTGGGAATCTTCCATAGGTCTCCCTCTTCTTGCTCAATATCAGTAAAGGGGTTCGGGAGGAATTCGTACAGTACCCTCCTTACCTTCAACCTATAAACCTTAGGGTATGGAGTGAAATGGATGAAATCCATCCTCTTCATAGCATCAATATCGATGTAAATGTCATTTGCATTAACAGGGGTAAGAAGCTTACATTGCTTTGCAAAACCCAGAGCTTGTGCTATTATAGTGACCATTCCTCCCATGTGAATGTCACCAGACAACCCACGTCTTTTATGTTGAATGTACCGGGATAAAAACTAGCCCCCAAAATTAAGCGTATCCCCTAGATTCTGTTTCCCATATACTTCTATCCAGAGCACTTCTATCTCATACCTAGTTGTTTTCCCCAAATCTTTCTTATCAAAAATTAGTATTCTTGGTAATCAGCTTTTGACTCCAATAATGCGTCTACTACATTCCATGAATCTACCCATGTCTAGTGCATATATAGTGTTGGAGGGGTCCCATCTAAAGATTTGGTTCAACCTTTCTAAGGTGATAGTTTGGGGTTAGTTTAATAGTTCAAAAGTGATCTGATAGTCAATCTCACCAATTAAAGTTCTCTCTAGAAAAGCTAGGAATCTAGGGTTAGCCTCTCATAAGTGTAATTATTGAGTTCAAAAAACTAGCCCCAACCTATGGCATTAAGTAACCCAATAAATGTCCTCCTCAATTCTTAATTTCTCCAAAGACTCTAGTTCATAGAATCTGGTGCTTAAGATCTTCCGGCTTTTAATCTTCTTATAGAATGGTTTGTGATTTGGGTTGACAAATTTCAACTAAGGAAGAGTAGGTTGTGAGGGTTAGGAGGATTGAGAAGCACTACGAGCCTTAGAGGTCTTAAATTTCTTCCTAGAAAACATTTTTCCTCAAGTAATTGTATATCTCAAATTTAACAACCTAATTCCTTGAAATATAATACACAACCAACTAGCAACCAAATCACTTAACTATGATGATTATCCTATAGTTTTCTATGTTCAACCTAAATTCACTAAGTTCTCCAAAATCAAAACACCCAAAAAATTCATCAATTAAGCAATAAACTACCATAATTTAATATCAACAAGATAATAATTATTTTCTAAAAAATCAACTAAAGATCATGGATAATCAACTAAGAATTAAGGAGGATTGAAAATATAGAGATTACCGAAAATCTTCAATGGAAATTGTTGCAAACTCTTCCTTAGTTCGAAATCCTCAAGTTAAAACCCAAAATTACCATAAAGCATCAACAAAAACTAAAGGTTTGAATTTAGGGTTTTTTGTGAAGGTGGATATTTTTTGAAAAAAGTTATGTCAAAATGTAATCAAGAGAAATGGAGAAGAATGGTGTTAAATTTGGAGTTAAAAGGAGGAGAATTGAGTATGTTATGGAGGAAATAAGGTGGAAGAAAATGGGGTTTCTAGAGAGAGAAAGTGAAAGTTAGGAGGGTGAAGAAGATAAAATGAAGAATTAAGGCCAATTTTGAGTTTAAAGAAACCCAAACCTGTCACAAAAAAACAACATAAGCAGGCGCTTAAAAGGATTATGAGTACCCGTTCATAAGCCTTAGGCCCCTCTTTTTTCTTCTAAGCGGTCATTTAGAAGGATTTTGAGTAGCTTCTCAGTTCAATTACAAGGTACCCTTTTTTCTTCTAAGCAGGCACTTGCTACCCACTCAAACGTCTTTGAGCCCTCATAATCTTTCTTCTAAGGGGTCGCTCAAGTCATTTTTCTACGTCATTTTTCCTCTTGAGCGGGCGCTTGCTGACCACTTGTTGCCCGCTCAAAGATCTCTGCCTGCTCCAATTTTTTGACTTGAGCGGGCTCTCAAGATAGGTCAAGCGCTCGGTTAGTTATATTTTTGACACTTCAATACCTTTTTTTGCGTTTTCTGTTGAACTTCATATTTGGCAATGTTTTCGACCTAGATTTTCATCATTCCTCTTGAGCACTTCTACCTCACCATTTTCTTATTTTAGGCTTCGTTTCACCCGGTGCATTGTACCTGAAATATAGAAATCCATGCAAAGTTAATTCTAAAGCTAAAATCACAAATCTAAAAGAAAGAAAATAAGAAGAAAGGTTAGAAAACTCATGTTGCCTCCCGCAAGCGCTCTTTTCATGTCACTAGCTTGACATTATTCATGATTGCCTTATTGTTGAGGTGGCTACAAACTCCGACACCCTTGTTGATGTGATATTCTCGATTTCATCACCTTGGTAGTAAACCTTTAGCGTCTAGCCATTTACCTTGAATGCTCTAGATGTTTCACTCTGTACTTCTATTGAACCATATAGAAATACCTTAAATACCTAAAATGGGCCACTCCATCTAGATTTTAGCTTCCCGGGGAACAAATTCAACCTCAAATTATATAGTAACACCTTGTTACCCACTTAGAACTCCTTCACAATATGTTTATCATACCACTCTTTAGCCCTTGCCTTATAGATGCTTACACTATCATATGAGCTTATTTCGAGTTCCTCTAAATCGTGAAGGTCAAGGAGTCTCTTTTCACCAACACTTTTCAGATCGAAGTTAATGTTCTTAATAGCCTACGTTGCTTTGTGTTCCAATTCCACTAGAAGATGAAAACTTTGTCCATAAACCAGTTTATATGGCATGGTGCTTATAGGAGTGTTGAAAGTTATCGTGTTAGGCCCACAAAGCATCATCAAGATTAAGAGACCAATCTTTTTTGTTTCTCTCAATACTCTTCTCTAGGATAAGCTTGATTTCCTAGTTAGAAATTTCTACTTAGCCACTTGTTTGAGGGTGGTATGTCAAACGTACCTTGTGGTGAACTCCATACTTCTTAAGTAGTCTTTAAAGGACATCCATAGCAAAATACAAACCATTATCACTTATGATGGCTCGAGGGACTATGAACCTTAGGAAAATAACTTTCTTGAAAAGTCGAACAACTACCTTGTAATCGTTTGTTGGGGATGCAATTGCTTCTACACACTTACTCACATAGTCAACTACCACTAAGATATTCTTATTCCTGCAAGAAGATGGGAATGGTCCCATAAAGTCAACAACCCACACATAAAAGATTTCCAATTCTAGGATCGGGTTTTGTGGCATTTCATCCCTTTTTTAGATATTACCCGTTCTTTGGCATCGGTCATATCTCCTCATAAATTCCCACCCATCCTTGAATAAGGTTGGCCAATCTAACCTAGATTGCAACACTTTTATCATTGTTTTCGTTACACTCATGTGTCCTCTATAAGGGGAGGAATGACACGTACTTAGGACACTAGGAACTTCTTTATTGGGCACAAAACGTCTTATTAGACCATCAACACACCTCTTAAACATAATAGGCTCATCCCAAATGTACCTCTTGTCCTCATGCATCAACCTCTTGCGTTCTTGTGGTGTGAAATAAGGTGGAACCATACTTCCAGCTAAATAATTCATCAAATTAGCATTCTATGGAAAACTCTTAGACTCTAATGCATAAAGAATGTCATCCCGAAGATAATCATCAATGGGCTGATCTCCAAGATTATCATTTCTCCTCTCTAAATAGGATAAATAATCTACAACTAAGTTCTCAGACCCCTTTTTGTCCTTGATCTCAATATCAAATTATTGAAGAAATAAAATCCATTTGATAAACCTTGATTTGGCAACCTTTTTAGACATTAGGTATTTGATTGCTAATTATCAATGTAGACAACTATCCTTAATCCAACTAGGTATGCGCAAAACTTCTCGAAAGCACTAGGAACCCTTTTTCAGTAGTGGTGTAGTTCCTTTGTGCCTCATTCAATATCTTTCTTGCATAATAAATAACGTGAGACTGTCCATTCTTTCTCTACCCCAATACAGCTCCCTCATCTATATCATTAGCATCATACATAAGTTCAAATGGCAAACTCCAATCTGGTGGCTACACTATCAGAGTTGAAGTGAGTGCCTCTTTTACCCTGTTAAAAACATTCAAGCAAGATTCATCAAACATGAACTCGCTCTCCTTTTGAAGTAGTGTGGTGAGAGGCTTAACTATCATTGAGAACAATTCAATGAATCGACAATAGATGCCTACATGGCCCAAGAAAGACCTCACTCCCTTCACCATAGTAAGAGGGAGAAGATCAATGATAACTTCAACCTTGGCTGGGTCCACTTCTATGCCTCGATGTGACACCTTATGGCTAAGAACGATCCTTTCTTATACCATAAAGTGGCACTTCTCCCATTTAAGAACTAAGTTGGCATTCTCACACTTTTTCAAACATCGAGCTAAGCTCACAAGACATTCATTAAAAGTGCTACCACCTACAAAAAATGTCCTCCATAAAAACCTTTATTTCTTTTTCAATCATATTTGTTAAAATTGATATCGTGTAACGCTGAAAGGTAGCCAAGGCATTACATAACCCAAATGACATCCTATAATAAGCATTGGTGTAATAGGGGCATGTAAATGTCGTATCTTCCTGGTCATCGGGATAGATAGAAATTTGAAAGAATCTCGATAACCCGTCAAGATAACAGAAATATTTATGCCTTGCTAACCTTTCCCAGATTTGATCAATAAAAGGGAGAGGAAAATGGTCCTTTTTGTTGGAGGTTTTCTATTTCCTATAATATATGCACATCCTTCAACCAGTAATAGTTCTCATATAAATCTATTCACTTTTATCGTTTATGACCATAGTCATTTCTCCTTTCTTAGGAACAACATGCACTAGCGCCACTTACTTACTATTAAAGATAGGATAGATGACACCTATAGCGAGGAGTTTGAGAATGTCACTCGTCAATAAAATGCAATAGGTAGAGAGTGAGTTATTGAGCATAGAGTTAAGTTCAAGGGAGAAGAGTGAGTGACTTAGAGTTAATTCAAAGGGGTGTAGAGATAAGATAGAAGAGAGAAGGAAACTTGTTATTTAGATTGGAACACGAGGGGGAGAAATCCTACTAGAGTGTATCAAGTGTTGTCCATATAGTGAAGTGTCGAAAATCTCTGAGTAGGGTCGTGGTTTTTCTTGGGATGGACACATGACTTTCCCCATGAAAAAACCATGTTTTTTATGTTGTTCCTTTCTGATTCTCTATTCCAGTTATTTAATTCGAAAAATTGAAAATTTTCCCTCACTTCCAATTCACCCCCTCTTGTAAAGCTCTATCTAAATAACACCACTAGAAGGCAGAATTTTACACAACCTAACCTTCCAATCTCGGCAAAGAGAAAGAGAAGGGGCCTTCCCTTACTAATGTGCCCTAATAATTTTGTACATCATTTAGTGTTAGCTATGTACCTTTTAGCTATCCACATATTGATTGGGTCTGACGTGTTAAGAAGAGTTGCCACCATACTATTAAGGGCAGTTTAGGCGCCTAATTGTGTTTGAATCACAAAATTAATTCACGCGAATGGTCTTCAAACCAAAGGAGAGCTCAAGAATGAGCAATCTAGTCAGTTTGTAAATAATGTGAATGCGATTCTCATTAAGGTGAAAACTTAAGTTTAATACCTCCTAAAGTACATGCATAACAATATAGAGGTACACTTTAGATAGCTTGGTTTACAATATAAGGATCATGAAAATCTAGATCAAGTGATCGCTTTGTTTAAGTCCATAAGTTAATGAGTCATAAAACACATTTTCCAAATTTATCTTATTAACCATGGGTACACATTAATAGGTCTTGTTTAGGTGCAAGATGACAAATGTGATCATGTAGTTTTAAAATAAAATAATGGTTATGAAAATATGGAATCTAATTACAGAATTTAAGTAAAGCAAGTAAAGGTATAATATTTAAATAAAAAAGTTATATTGGTATATTGGTATGTTAGTGCAAGTTATAGGTTAGTTTGATAAGAAATGTGGAAAATAGGCGAGGTAGAACCCTTGTCGGCCCCCTTTCCTTTGAAAATCACGAACATCGTTCCAAAACTTAGTGAAATGCTTCTAAAGTTCATTTTCAATGCATGAACACTTATAACTAAGCTATATTGGTATGTTAGTGCAAGTTATAGGTTAGTTTGATAAGAAATGTGAAAAATAGACGAGGTAGAACCCTTTTCGGCCCTTTTCCCTTGGAAATCACGAACACCGTCCGAAAACTTAGTGAAATGCTTCTAAGGTCCATTTTCAATGCATGAACACTTGTAACTAGGCTATATTGGTATGTTAGTGCAAGTTATAGGTTAGTTTGATAAGAAATGTGAAAAATAGGTGAGGTAGAACCCTTTTCGGCCCCTTTTCACTTAGAAATCACGAACATTGTCCCAAAACTTAGTGAAATGCTTCTAAGGCTCGTTTTCAATGCATGAACACTTGTAACTAGGCTATATTGGTATTTTAGTGTAAGTTATAGGTTAGTTTGATAAGAAATGTGAAAAATAGACGAGGTAGAACCCTTTTCGGCCCCTTTTCCCTTGAAAATCAAGAACATCATCCCAAAACTTAGTGAAATGCTTCTAAGGCTCGTTTTCAATGCATGAACACTTGTAACTAGGCTATATTGGTATGTTAGTACAAGTTATAGGTTATTTTGATAAGAAATGTGAAAAATAGGCGAGGTAGAACCCTTTTCGGCCCCTTTTCCCTCGAAAATCATGAACATCGTCCCAAAACTTAGTGAAATGCTTCTAAGGTTCGTTTTCAATGCACTAACACTTATAACTAGGCTATATTGGTATGTTTTTGCAAGTCATAGGTTATTTTGATAAGAAATGTGAAAAATAGGCGAGGTAGAACTCTTTATTTTGACCTCTTTTCTCTTGAAACATCATTATTTCTTAATATATCTTGTCAATTTTCTATAGGAAACATATCATAAAATGGTTGAGGAAGCAAGCAGTCAGGAGTCTTCCAAAAGCCACGATGAATTGTATTGGGATGTAGTAGGCGGGCGTAACAAGAAAGGCCGAGTAAAGGGGCTTGGTCGAGGTGCTGAGTTGTACTATCAATCCCAGTCTCGAGGATCTGAGTTCTCTCAGCAGTACCACCCGCCACCGTCTGTTATGGCTGAGATCGAGACTAGGGTGCAAGCTCAAATCTAGGCCCAGGTACAGGCTCAAGTGTAGGCTCAGATGGCGGAACTTGAGCGGAGGAACATAGAGATGATGGACGAGATATTCAGTCGCATGACCGGACTCAACACTCCATTCACATGTTCCATGATGCTGCCATAGTAGCCACGAGCCCCTTGGGACGATGACCCTGGTTGTGGGGGAGGCGAGGCTTCTTTTCCCGTCTTGTACCTTTTTGTTTCTTTTCTCGTATTATACATAATTTAAGATACAATTTAGGTTATCCAAACTGAATGTAATAATTATAATTATTAATTTATATTGATTGATTTATTTTCAAATGAAATTTTATTATATTTTAAACAGATTGCACTAGCAAAGAATAGGTCAATGTACAAGGGGAAGTGGAAGCAAAAAAAATTTAAAATAATATTTTTCGACGGAAAAAATTCGTCGTTTCCGACGGATATATTGTCCTTCGGAAAATTCCCCATTTACCGACGAATTTTTTTCGTCGGAAATTCCCCATTTTCCGACTGATTACCCAGTCCGTCGGAAATTTCCGACGGACATTTCCACCCCCCCCCCCCCCCCAGTCACCAATCTCTAACGCATTTTTTCCGCCGGAGATTCTGTCGAAATGTACATTTCCGTCGCAATTCCGTCGGAAAATACCATTTTCCGACGAGGGTTTTTCCGACAGACATTTTCCGACGGAATTCCGTTGGAAATGTCCATTTCCGACGGAAATTCACTATTTTTCGACGGATAATTTCCGTCGGAAATAAGCTTAAATCTTGCTGTGGGGGTAGGAGATCTAAGTGTTATATGTATTTAGGGTTAGGGAAGTTGAGGGTTAGAGAAGATGGAAATGCGTGTTTTTTTCATATTTGAAATGATATTGGAAGCGCTGGAAAAAGAGTATATATAGTGAGTTACAAGTGCTGCCATTTTTAAATAACCGAAGTACTTGTAACTCACAAGTGCTACGGTTTTTCAAATAACCCCAGCACATGTAACTCGCAAGTGTTGTGGTTATTTGAAAAACCGCAACATTTGGTACTAATGTTGCGGTTTTTCAAAAAATCGCATCATTTATGGTTTCAAGTGCTTTGTTTTTTTAAAAAAACGCAACGATGGTATTAAGGTATATTTCAAACCATTAAGTGTCTCCAATTGTATACAACCGTAACATTTGTACCGAAATAATTAAATGATTTTCAACTAGTAAAAGTAAATTAAAATGTAAATGTAGATTGAGAGAGTCATCGGTTAGTTATCATTAGCGAAGAGTCCTTTTCTTGAGTCTTGGTTATGTTTTAGGAGTAGTTATTTTCCTTGATTGATTCTTGGTAAGGTTGAAGGGTGTTAATTTAAGTGTTTTTAATAAGTAATTTTGGTAGAGTAAGAATGCTTAAGCCTTGAAAATTTTCAGATCTTTTTTCTCATAAAAATTTGGGGTATTTACAGGCAAAAAGATTGGTTTTTGAGCATTAGACGCTAAATTCGAGCGTCAAACCCAAAGCAGGGGCATCAAGTGCCACAAGTTGTGTGTCAAACGCCTAAAAGGGTATATATTTTCTCTAGTGCTGAAGAGATCACAAGGGACCAGAAGCACTTTTAAGGGGACAATGGGATTCAAGGAGTTGGAAGGTGCGAATAGGCGTCCAACGGTGAAATTAGGCGATGGACGCCTAGACTTCTCGGTATTTAGCGCTTAGATTATGTGATGGACACCCTACTTTAGGGAGTCTGACATTGAGTCCCTATGATTTTGCTCCATGCAATTTTGGTTTAGAACGGTTTCTTAAGTTTGCTTAATGAGTAAGGATGTGTTTTAGGAGATTTTTGAGTTTAGTGTTAGGGTCATCAATATGAGAACTAGGGCTTAGTTTTGTTGGGACCTTTTGAGGCTTTAGGTTCTTTCATGGCTATTCTGATTTTTGCATACTTAACCATGAGCCAAGATAGGTCCACATGTAAGGGTTGGTTCATTATTGGATTGTGATATGGGGAGACATGATTTTGTTTCTATATCTACATTGTTAGCTTTGTGGCTGATTTAATGTATTAATAGTTTTTGAAGTAAGAAAGAAGTTGAACAATAATGAGAGATTGTCAAATATTTATAATACTCATAAATGGATCCCATTTTCATTAGGAGATCGGAGAGGCGAAAGAAATAAGAAACTCATAATCATCGATCGTATTTGAGATGACATATTATACTAAAGGACTCATAATCTATCCAACCCAAAATAAACAGCTTAACCTAATCGAAGTGATTATTATCCAAACCGACCATGACTTGAACCGAATAAAATCCAAACCGAACACGATTGAAACGGAAAATAATCAATTAAACCCAAGTCGATTATTGACTCATCCCAACCCGAACCGAACCGACCCTTGAGTAACTGATAACCCGTTCCAAACAAGCCGAATTAGTATTGTTCCTGTCTATATTGAACTGAATTCATTCCAACAACCCAAATTAACGTTCCTAACACTAAGGAAGCGAGACACAAATAAATATCTTGTCATTTCTTATTTGATAAAAAATTGAAAGGTTAACCATGTAAGATTTTTTCTTTTTTTTTTTTAATCTCAAGGTGTTTTAGGAACTGAACTAGTGTAACTAATTTTTTGACATTTACTAGAAATTTAATTTGAATGGCAGGGTTGACTTTATCCATACATCAAATAGGTCTCGTGTCGCTTTCGGATTATTACAGTACAATTATTGGAGGTTGACCTTGATCACGTCAGCTTTATTTAATGGATGATATAGCAGCGAGTATGTCGAAGTTGACTTCTATTTTATGGGGTGTTAACTTTAATGGGAATGATAGAGGACAAACGTGAAGGTTCACTATAAAGTGTGGTGTCAACTTAAATGAGAATGATTTAGGGAGAACGTGAAGAACAATTTTCCCCGAGTATGTCAATAATGTGTATAAGTTGTGTTAAAAATGATTAAAGGGAAATCGTGTAATAAGTTATTTTAGAAAAAGAAATAAGAAAGTGTGATCATGGTTTGTATATAATTATAATTGTAAAATTAATATCAATTTAATTGAGGAAGCGGATGAAGAATGGCATAAACAGTGTTATATGAATTACAAATGAAGTGCCGATAGAGTGATGAGATGATGGAGTATTGATCATTTGTACGTACATTCAAGCATTAATTAATTCAATTTACGATATAGATACACTAACAAATGTTATTAAGAGGTTTAGATTAGCCTGATAGATAAATTGAAGGTACACAATGGGTATATATTATTTCATTCGCATTACACTTCGATCAACCTCAACACCCTAGTAATCAAGCTGCATATATATTTATCTTAGTCATTAGTTATTCATAATATATATATATAGATAGAAAGATAGATAGATATTATAAATTTATATAATATACCTAGTCTAGTTAACTTAGTTAAGGTTTATAACTAATAGCAGTGACAGTATTATCGTCGTTGATGTTGGCAGAGTTAAAGTCCTCGGGAGAAACATGCTGCTGAGAAGTGACCGTCACAGAAGGATTATAGGAGTACCAATGTGCCCAAAAGAGGTAATTCAGAAAGTTGAGGAAGCTAAGACCAGCCAACAACCAATAGAACAAATCCAACCTATCTTTGTTAAGGTCGTTCTCACTCAACCATCCTTTACGAGAAGGGGAGGAAGAGGAGGTGACCTTATTTATAACGGTAACCAAGACAGAACTCAAGTAAAACCCGAAGGAATAAGAGCAATAAGTCATAGCTGTGAGAAAAGATTGCATTCCCTTTAAGGATTGCTTGTAGAAGAACTCAATAAGCCCTACTGCCGTGAACATCTCTGACAAACCGAAGATAAGAAACTGTGGGGTGATATAGAAGATAGAGAGGTGTTTCTGGTGGTCAACCATGGTCTCTCTTCTCGCTTTCTCTACTAGGGCAGCTGCGACCATCGAAAATGTGGCGATGAAGAGGCCAGTCCCAATGCGTTGGAGGGGAGAGAGGCCGGATTCGTGGCCAGTGAACTTACGAGCAAAAGGGACGAAGAATTTGTCATAGAAGGGGACGAGGAAGAGGAGAAGAATGTAAGGGATGGCTTGGAGAGTAGCAGGTGGGATGCTAAATGATTTGGTGATGTTTGTGTTCATTTGGCTCCCTTGTTGGACTGAGAATGTTTGTAGTTGAGCTAATATGGTGTTGAACACAATGGTGCATGCAAAGATAGGGAATACTAAGATTAAGATTTTCACTTGTTCTACTTGAGTCGCTGTGCATAATCTCCATGCTCCTTCTGAGTTGTAGTTGTTTGATCCTTCGACTTTGATCGATGCCTTGTCCAAGAACCTGCAATTTCAAAAATTATTTACAAAATCTACTGATATAAGGTGTAAATAAAAATACGTTATCCCAAATTTTCTCTTTTGTTTGGACCAAGGTCTAAACTTGTTAAAATTTTTAATATAAAAAAGCCGCAAACGGCAAGTTAATAGTTGATATAGTCGAGATTTGGTTTCAAATCTTAAATAAACCCTCCAAGACTTTAACCAATGAAACTTGTTGGCATCTACTCTAAACTTGCTAAATAAGAAAATGTATTTCCTTTAAAATATATTACATAAGCTATTTGTTGATTGAAGCATAAGTCTCGATAAGAATTGGAGGGGTTTTGAGAAAAATCACTTATTTATAAATTTTGGTTAGTATAAGTGAGAATCTCAAAGTAAATTTATTTGAAAAAGAAAAAAAGAACTTAATGCTAGAGGGTTGGGTACAAGAACATGAGCAATATAAGGTTAACTATGGAAATGCAATTCCTTCATGCGGATATTTTGGGGAAAAAATAAGTCTACATAAGGTATGGACTCCAAATGAAAAAACAAATTAAACTACCCGTTTTTAAAAAAGTAAAAGTATAATAAGTAATAGAGGGAATATAATTATTAAAAAAAAAGTCAATAATGAAAAATAGGTTAAAATAGACTTTTACCCTAGTTTTTTATTCCGTAAATAATATTATTTATCCCAAGATTCATATAGCAAGGTCTTTGTTTCTGATTATAAGAAGAGAAGGATAGATGAAGGTTAGGCAATCATAGCTAGCTAGCTAGCTAGCTTAGAGACAAATTGGTTTCTTTAAAATCGCAAACTGTTTGAACTTATAACCAATTAAATTGCGATTTGCCAAGCATCAAATGACATGATAGTATTAGAAAATGGAGGAGACAATTTAATGTGGCTTTTAATTTCTATTAGAAGTCAAGATGTGTTGTAGATGGGAAAGTTCAAAAAAAGCTAGTTGCCTGGACACAAAAGGTACTTCCCACAAAATATTTTATCGTCTTATACTTTTTCAAGGGGCAATAGTGATAAATGTCTTTGACTTTCCAACCTAAATTTCCGGTACAAAACCTATTCCTAAGTTTCACCAACTCTATCTATAAAAAAATAAATAAATGAATGAATCGACTATCATGATATATACATGCCCTTTACCAAATTATATACCAACCAAGATAGGAGTGAGAACTTATTTTTGCGAAAAACATATGGTGTGTCATTCAACACTAAAGACACTATTACGTCGGTAAGTTATAGAGCCCCTAAAATCAGGAAAAATTGAAGAAAGGAACCATATTAACGGACACTTTGTTTTTCAGAGTTAGAGAATTACTCCGTAATTGGATAGAACATAGTCGGGTTTATTAAATATGAAGAACATATTAACAATAATAAATGAAATAATGTAAAATTAGTATATTTTAGAAAAATGAATGAATGTAAAATGTCAATAGATCTCTAGAAAATTGAGTAGTACGTAAAAAATCGTTGTACAATCAAAAAATATTCTTTCAAAAAATAAATGGATAGAGGAGTCCAGAATCCAGATGTGTTCTATGAGGCTTTATTCTAGTAGTAGGAGTGTAAGACTTGTATACCTCATATATTAAACTAGGTTACTGTTGTTTATTCGTCTAAAAATATGATGCACATATTGGGCTTGTTTGATGAAGAATTTTTGGGTGGTTTTGTAATTGAATTTAGATTTGGTGTGGTCAAATAGCCAAACACCATATTTGATTAATAGGTTTTTAGTTGGCTAAAAAGTCGGGTTTTTGATAAAAAAAAAAAAAAAGCTACCAAGACTAGCTTTTAGGTGTTGGTGTTTGGCTTAGTATTATTAACACACTTTTTTTTTACCCTAATCAATAATATTAGTACTTCGTAAAAAAATAGTTAACTATAAATAATAAATAGCTATTAGTAATTAATTACTATGTAATTATATAATAATTAATCACTAACTAGTTATTAGTAAATAATTAAATAACTATTATTTAGTAATTAATTTAATAAATAACCATTTGATAAATTATTGATCAACTAATAAATCATATATTTAAGATTTAATCACATAAATAATACTTGCTAATTATAAATTAATAAATAGGAGATACATGATTAATAATAATACTCCCTTCATTTCTTTTTATTCTTTTTATTTGGAATCAATATATTTTAGAGCTAAATTTTGACAATAAATTCTTTTTAATATATAAAAAATATAATCATATAGGTTCAAAGATTCATTTTAATGTATATTTTTTAAATGTCAACTTTTTATAATATTGAAAATATTTAATAATTTAAATTTACTTTAAAATCTACACAAAACAAATGAGAAGAATGAGAAGAATAAAAAGAAATAAATGGAGTATTTGTACATGGTATTTAAATATTAATGGTCAAAAGTCAAGTACCTTTAACTTATGATTATAAGTTGATAGTTATACTAAAGTATTTAGTATTAATTAATTATTAATAATTATTAATATAATAAATTATAATTATTGTTTAATTTTTTCGTTCATCATAAGTTATAAGAAAATAATTATAACATATGAATAGTTATAATTATAATGTACAAGTGCATACAAACTATTTAGCATAATTACATGTAACAACCAATATAAATAGCTAGACAAATAGGCCAAGTAAAATAGTTCCACCGTCATCATCAACAGTCTATGGCAAATAAAAGATAGTGATGATCATCTCTGAAAAAAGACATTACAGTGCGCATAGGCCCACAAAACAAGTGCGGTTATTATTTTATGCTCTCATTGTATACACATTACCCCCATAGCATGCACTTTCTTAGACTAACATGTCTACACATTACCCCCATAGTATGCACTTCCTTAGCCGACAGTCAACCATCAACTATAGCATGCACTTCCTTAGACTCATCTCTTATGACTATATAGCATAGTAATCATTATTTTTTAAGTAGTGGGTGCGTAAGAGAGAAAAGTTAAGGCTAGCATGTTTTGACTTGAGAAAAGTTGAGAAATTTTAGTGGATACGATTACCTGAATCTCTCAGTATGTCTGAGATTGTCAGATGCATTGAAACTGGCATAGTGAATATTGTTGGAAGTAGTAGATACCCCATGTAGCTCCACATCTGATGGACATTGTTTCTTCCGCTTTAGAAATGCGGCCACAAATACCTGAAAGAGGGTGGGGAGTTAGGCAGAAATAGTGCAAGACGCTCCGTCACAGTAAGACCATATTACATAACACGATAACCTGAGTACCTATATAACTTACCCTTTATTTGAATGATCGGAAATATAAGCCTAGAATAAAATCATTAATTATATCCCACTATATTTTAATTATATTCATTCATAATTCATTTAAACTTTTTGTTCACAAAACCAACACATATTATTCCTAAAAAAGGTTAAGCTATTATCAAAGGGAATTCCTAATCTATATTGGATATATGTGAACAGTAACTTACATCATCTCAAAAAAAAATATATAGAAATAGTAAAAGACAACTGAATGGTCTTGTGAAAAATGTAATTAAAATAGTAAAAATTTATGCGACCTTCATTTTAGTACAAATTTTATTTTCAAATAATTTAATTTCAATCCTAAATAATAGAATTTTCAAATTTTATTTTCAAATTTTATTCTCATTTATCTTCAAACGTATAAACAGTAGTATAAGTCAAATCATATAACCTCTTTTAACTAATCGCATGTTTCAAAGAGAATTACGTGTCTTCCACCAAGTAAATAATCAGAAAATCGATCTTGAAAACCTTCCTTTTAAAGATATGAAAATAAAGGTGAAATGAAGTATGTGTCCACATCATTAATAATACGAAGTATTATTCTCTTACGATCTTTGCCACAAAAATTATGAGCGCCCACGTCAACTTGAGCGACTTGTTTCAATTAGAACTCGAAAAGAATGATGTATATTAAAAGTACATGAATTATTTTTTAATTTTATTTTTTTGAAGATTTTGAAAGAATTTCGTATAACACGAATGTAGTCCAAAGGATGATTGATAGAGCATATATGTAAAAAAAAAAAGCTTTGTACACCAGCTAATATTTTTGCATACAAAATAGACGAATAGACGATGAAATCATTGGAGTTAATATGCTTGCTGCATGCATGTATACATACCTGAGCAATAGGAATTAAAATACTGCCACGAGGTCTCTTGTTCTTGTAAACAAGAGTACCCGAAACCAAACAGATTAGCCCCATAGCCATAACAATCGCGGAGATACCAAACCCGATATCCATACCAGAATGAGTCTGAACCCATACGAGGACAGTGAGGGAAATGAGCTCACCGACCGAGAAGGCGAAATAGGCGGCATTGAAGTAGGTAGAAAGTTGAGAAGACTGCTTGGAGTTGAACTGATCACCTCCATGAGCAATCATGTTAGGCTTCACACACCCACTCCCTAATGCAACTAGATACAGTGCCATGAAAAATATCAAAGCCTTTATTCCCTTTGCTTCTTCGCAAACTTGTCCAGTGCCGTCTTGTGCTAGCATGTTGCATTTTGCCGGCTTTAGCTGTGGTATGTGTGCTTGGACTGATAGCAAGATGAACCCCTGCGTTTTCCAACATCTTTGATCATAAATTCTTATTGTCCAAAGGAAAATGCATTTCTAAGTTTTTTTCCTTAAATAAAAAATATTAATTAAGACAGTATTCATGCATTTGGAGTGAAATACAGTATATGTTTACTAAATTACGTGAATTTATAAAATTGATAAGTATTCAAGACGCAAAACGCTTAGCGTCGCAAATAGACTAAAAATAATTGTCCCTATATAACATGGATGATGACATGGCAAGCAAGGAATACAAATTGTAATAAAAGATATCATTGATTTGGAAAGTAGATCTTTAACATACATATGGAAGGCTATAACTATAAATAAAATATAAAACAGGTTGAACATTTATTATCTTTGTTAGAAATAAGGTTATTAAGGGATATTACAAATTGGTTGAACTTCTACATTTGTATAAATTAATTCGTGTTCATCACTTTTTTATTTATCATATATATATATATATATATATATATATATATATATATATATATCTTTATCCCTATTTTTTTCCATTTTATTTCTTATACTATTTAAGACACGACTTAAAATATATTAATTTTCAAATTTAGAAGACAAAATTAAAAAAATTGGATATTTTAAAAATTTATATTGTGATGCATCTCATGAAAATTCACTTGAATATATTATTTTTTATAACATGATAAAAATTTGTGGTCAAAATTTTTAAACTTTGACGCCATAAATCAATATAGGGCAAAAATAAAGTAATTCAAGTAGTAAGATGGTTGAATAGTTAGTTTTTTATTAGAATGGAGAAGAATTAGACCATGCATGTACTTCAAGAGACTATACCACTAAGCTACGTCTTTGGTTTTATAGTCGGGTAGTACTTATCATGAGTAATGTGGTCCCTATTGTATCTTAAGAACAAGAATCAAGAAAATAATGAAAAATATACCCCAAGTTCATAACTAAATCTAAACAATAACTTTCTAACCAAAAAACTTTTTGTCTGGTTACAAAAATGACCTTGGGATGTATAAAAAAAAAATTAAAAATGACCATGTACATTTAATAAAAGAACTTTTTTTTTTTAATTTTTCCCTTCTATCGCTTATGTACGATTTTCTGATCTAGGAACGATCAAGACAATATAGACCACGCTATATATATAATTTTTTACCAAAACTTTATAAATAGGACTCCAAATTTGATAACATAAGTGAAAAAATATTATTAACCAATACAGATATTTAAATTACATAGAATATACTTCGTAAACGCTGTTTTTCTATGATTCACCAAAAATTTAATATAAATTTTATGCAGGATGTCTAGTATTCTTGATCGTGAATTATACTCTATTTATAGCCAGATTTTACCAGTTACATTTTGCTTTAATATGATATAGGATGTCTGTCAGTCAATAACGTATCAATATTTTAAAGGTACGTCAATCGTATAATCTTGTCAAAAAAACTGTAAAAGAAGATAATGAAATTGACCATAATGTAAAATTCGTAAATGGCAGTAATTTTACTTTGATTAGTGATAATATCGACTAAGGTGTAGCTATATCTGTTTAAATAGGAGGGGCTCGTTAAAAGCCCTTAACCAATCTGTTTGTAAAACGGTGTAATCAATAATGAGTCTAATGGATTGATCTCTTAAATGGTCATGTTTTATTGGGTTTTTATGGGTCAAGTCGGGTTAATAATGAATTATTTATACTTACTTGCCGATGGTCCACTACCAAAGATTAGAGGTGATACATGTAAACTATCACCCTTTATAGATAAAAACTATACTCTCTTTGGACAGTCCATTTTGGATCTTCTTTGACCCGACCCGTTTTTCTTATGACCCATCCTAGTTTTGACCCGATCTAATGCACATGTCTAGGTGTAGCACTCTTGCATGTAACATGTTCATCACATGAAAACCTTATATTAATTTAAACTAGAATCGTCAATCTTCGTAACAATGGCTGCACTTTTTTATTTTATAAGAGAAAGAAAAACAAATTAATGACCACCATTATCTTTTTCGATTATAAAATGCACTTGATTCCAAAAAAAAAATGCATTTTGTTTGATTGAATTACTAAATATCATTATATACCAATACAATTATTTTTAATTGCAAAAAACATATTTCATTCCATATTTCTAAAGTTTAATTAGTTTAAGGAAAATAAATATTTATTATATCGTTAATATAGATTTGGTTCTTTAATTGTCTTTTATGTTTTATTTTTATTTTAGTCAAAAATACTGATATGACAGTGAAAACATGTTGATAAATCAAGTTCTATTCAACACCAGTAACTAAGTGCCACATATAATTGTGAAAATTTGCAAGTTCGTAACCCTTAGCATTAACTATTTTTGTTCAAAAAAAAAAAACTATTCAAATTAGAATAAAAAATATAAATTAGTCAACTATCTTATTTAATTAAGTATCTATAAATTTGGCTTTATAGCCTTTTTGTAACTTCCTGCTTTGTATATGATGAATTGCTTGAATAGTAAGAGAAAACAAACAAGCTATTTGAATAATTGATTTGAAGTCATCTTGGTTCGATGTGATAAAACCTACACAGAAAAACATTTTTATTACGGCTGTATGACTTTTTAGGTACACAATCCTTTATATTTTACACCAACTTTTTTCAAGTTAAGTAGCAGACGGGAAGTGGGGGCAACTTTGTCTAAAACTTGTCTTTTAATTATCAGTATATCCGGCTTATATTTTTTTTAAAGTATAATTACATACACATTGTACATCCGGATATGTTAGAAACCAAAGCGATTTTCCAAAAAGGTCTTAACGTTTTTCTTTTGTTTTTTCATATAAACTTTTAACATTATTCACCATATTAGTTATTATCCATAAGAGAATATTATATTCTATGGAATCTTTTAGATCCATATCAATATGTACTTTTATAATAATGTCAATATTTTATATTTTAGACAAATATGTAATTGTATTTATTTAAGGTCAAAATAGGTTAATAACAAAAAACGTATAAAATAAATACGAACCAAGTAAAAGCTGGAGAAAGTACAATATTTGAAAATAATAATGCATTTTATTAATTGAATAATTTGAAGTAAAATATTATAATTAGATATTTTAAATTATGTGGAATATAAAGTTAATTGCATAATTAAGATAAGAAACACATGTTTATTATGTTGTTGCCATAAAATATATAATAAAATTTTAATTTACCAGACACACGGAGTAATAGCTTATTTCGTTTAGTTTATATTAAAAATTATTCATTGTCTTTCTTAAAATTCTTCATTCTTTTCACGTAAGAGCATTGATAAGTTTCTTCTCCTCTCTACTTTTACCTTCTATGAAACTAAACATAAATATGTTTTCACCACTAATCAAATTTATTGTCAAATTTTATTAGGTTTATAATACTTACGTCTCCACTACTATTTCACTCTCATTCACTAAAAGAAAAAGAAAGATCTACTTGTATTAACTTAGTATTATCCTGATTTTGAATTTACGATTACCGAAAAGATCTTTATTTTAAAATGGAAGGAGTAACTCAATGATGAGATAATAAAAATTTATATTCTCTCCTTCTTAGAATAATCAATACACTTGACAAACCAACAAATATTAAATTATTTTAACGTCACCTAAGGCCTGTTCGCCCGCAACATCATTTGAGTATATTCTAGCTAGCTTTGAAGTAGCTTATGAATGACTTTGAAATGGTGTTCGACAAGGTAGTTTTTAGGTGGCTTTTAAGTGTGTCTCAAAATTTAGTTTTTTATTTATTTTTTTTTTTTTTTTTTAGATTTTAGGTAGCTTTGGGTAGTTAGTACATGTTTCTCTTTAAGAATATTTTATTTTGAATAAATTAATAATTATTTGACCAACTATTGCAATATGAAAGAGCTAGTTGAAAGCTAATTGCTACTCGATAGCTAACAACTAACTATACAATACAGTTACATGATAAATGAACTTTTAAGATACTTCCATGTATTTTTTTTCTAACAAAAAAACAGTCATCTACTCACTTTACTTTATAATATAAAAGTATTTATTGATCCCTATTTTAATTAATAGTTTTTGTCAAGCCTAGTGTATGCAGTGATTATTATGGAATGATAGTTGTTAATAATATTTTTTAAGGAAAACTACATAATAAGATTTCAATTATCCTTCTTTCACTAATTTTGTTCAGAGTATGTCCCAAAATTTTTTTGTTCAGAGTAGCTATCTAATCGAGAGTAAGAAACAAAAGTTCTCAATTGAAGATAAGATTACCTTTTGAAAAACATTTAACTTAGGTGACGTGACGGACTCAAAAGGTTGTATTGTAATGATGCTGGAGCAATGTGAAGAAAATGAGAGAGACGGGACCACGCCGGTGAGAAAGAGAGACGGTAGTTAAGGGCGCATTTTGCAAAGTGCCAAAATTGCGCCATCTATCAATAGAACCACTTACATTTATATAATTCAACAAACAATTAGTGAATGTTTAATTTAATGATAACTAGTTGATCCAAATCTTGTATATTTATAATATGATGTATTCGCACCAAAAAAAATATGATGTATAAAGTATAAAAACCAAGTTTCATCCGCCTGTAGTTGAGTGGAACACTCCAAATTGCCTAAAGATATTATCATAACCTAGAGGGGAAATCAAATGGTCGGTAAGTATGTTTTTATCAATAATTAATCCCACCCTTCGAATGTAAATATGTAATAGTTAGTGTCAAATATACTGTTACTAAAGTCCAGAGCGTCTTTCTCTTTTCTCTGTGAGTGAACAATGCTGTTAGCGCTAGCTATACTATGAAATTGCTTATCCTTATTTCTCTCGAACTTTTTTTTAAAAATAAATTATCTATTACCGCTGGTCATAATAAGAGATGAAGATAAAAGTTTTGAATGGACATACAGAAAGTTCAACGAAGCCAAATATGAGCATGGTCCAAAAGCTGCCAAGATAAGAATCGGATAGGAAGCCACCAAAGAGAGCGAGAAGGAAAATGGTGCCGATGAAATTCGTAACTATGTTGGCGGCCTTTGAAAGCGGGAAATGCATATCTTTTATCACATACGTTATGAGATTGTTCCCCACTGCTGCTATAGCCATGATCTCAAAAGCTTGTAGACCTGCAATATATATTACTCCGGGTTAGTATAGATTGCAACAAACACATAAAATACGGACTTATAGACAAAATTTAATAATGGAATTTAGAAGAGATATGTATGTGGTAAAGTAGAAAGATAATAAAAATAATTAAAAGTGGTTGTGGACACTTTTCCCAAAACGTTACCAAAAGGAGTAAAAAAAAATAAAAGTATTGCATTTTATATTGAGCATCAAAAAATAATAAATGTCATAACTTTTAATAATCTAAGGTAGTATATATTTATCCAAAAATTAAATAGATTTTACTAATGTATCGTAAATGTCGCTGTGTAGTATATGATTAAGTTTATATTTCTTTCCTCTTGTCACTATACTAAATAAAAAAGGACAATAATTTATATATATGGAAATATGGTATTTCGTACAAGATTTATGTTATGTTTCACAATTTTTAACTCTATCATCTAAATAATTTAACGTTCACACTTATAATGTTAAACGCTTACGTATTTGTACGATATTTGTACGATATACTGCCTTCTTTCATTATTTCGTATCTCTTTTATTAATTTATTAGAAATTCGAAAATTGTATCTAATATGTTTATGCAAAGAAAAAGTAGTGGCTCACGTTTTTTTATTCACAAAATTATGCATCCTAAGCGCCCAACATTCTTGTATTAAAATTTTGAGTCAAGTAACTGTATGCTTAATTTATTTACTTCTCCAAATTTCGAATGACTACGTTTACGACTAATATGCGTGTCATATTTGGGGGAAGAAACACATAAATTTATGTACGGAAATAGGCCATTAAATTAAATGAATTCTTAATTATATTGAGTCATTATGAAACCAAAAATAATAAGGCATTGAATTTTTGTATGATATATGAAAAAAGATACCTAGAACAAAGACAGCTGCTCGCATCCCACCATGTCTGCTAGGATTTGAAGGTCTGCCTCTCCAATCAACAGTAGTATTAGTTGTATCCTCAATCATCCCAGATTCTCCATTGTTATTCTTAATAATGCTATTTTTCACTGTTTTCCCTATCTCTACATCCATATCTCCTCCTTTCATAGCTCTTTATTATTTATTCTTTTCCCTCTACTTATTTAAGGGTACTAAGAAGAGAAATACAACAAACGGAGTATATATACGTTGGGCTTTTCGATAAGTTGTAACAGAATAATAACAATTAGGGGGGAGAGAGAGGGAGAGAGCACATGAAGAATGAGGTGTGTGGATTTCAGTGGTAGTTTGTCCTGATATTGAGAATCAGTTAAAAGTAAGGGGAGAGTTGGGTGAAGGACAGAGTTTGCGGGTTGGTCCATTATTTATAGATAAGAGTTGGAAAAGGAAGGGAATGAATGCTTCTCAGTCCCCACTAGAACAATTTTTGAAAAAGGAAAAGAAAAGGATTGTTTTGCAAAATGATGTCACAACTTTTCTTTAGAAACTAACAACGCGTGGATTGCTCCCTAACCCAAATCAATTAGAGCAAAATTATTTTAAAAATGATCACACATGACATGTATGCTATGTTCTATGTCTAATACAATCTCCTAAAAAAATGTGCAAAAGAAAAGCTGTTTTTTTTTTACCAAAATGCATGCAGTAATGTTTTTTGTTTGAACTATCATACTCAGCAATCTCTTCAATTACATTCAATTACTAATTAAGAATCTCTTTCAACCTATGGAGAATATCCTTCTTTAGAGGAAATATATAGAAGAGAATTATGAAGAATATGATATGTTAGTCAAGGCATTGGACTTTTGGTTCCAAATTCATTGATTGTTCACCTAAATCTCGTGCATGAGGCTAATCAAGGGTTTTAAACAAGTTAGGGAGCTTGTAGAATACAATCAACGCATGAGAGTATGAAAGGGACACGTTGATCAAGGTTGTGCCTGGGAAATCAAGGGGACCATGCAAAAGCTAGAGTTTCCCTTTTTTAGGAGTTTGTTTAGGGTATTTAATTCAATAAAAAAATTGATTTCCAAAATCAAATTTTTTAGATAATTAACTTCCTAAAATCTAGGGAAATTAGATAGAGATTTCCTTAATTTTAGGAGTTTCTAGGGGGCTGGGTGGCCCAGCAGCTCTCGACCATGGAGTTTCTGACTCCAGTAGACCCTCCTACGACTATGCTGGGCTTGGTGAGCTTGGATAAGCTCATGTAGTCGGCCCTAACCGCCGTTTTGCACACGTCTTAGGGATCATTGGTGAGTCCTAGGGTGGAATATTTGGCGTTGATCGCTAGATTGACTTACTCGGCGAGGCGGATCTGTCCTAAGGTATGATACTTACCTTCAATTTTGAGCATAACTTTTGAACTTTGTTGATTTTGGGCATTTATGTTCTGACAGCCTGGTGGAGATGCAGTTCCTGAGTAGATGTGGCCAATGGGTCGGTTCAGCCCGATCTAGCACCAACTCCCCCTCCTCCCCCCCCCCCCCCCCCACACATCCTGGCCTGCACAACCTGATCCATAAACAAACTGGGCCAAGCCTAGTTCGGCTCGCCTATTTTGTGGGCCGAATCCGAATCATGTTTTCTCAACACTAACCCTATTTCATTAAAAAATTCGATTCCCCCCGTATTCGGCCCAGCCCAGCCCCAACCGGCCTGCCAGCCTAGCCCCGTTTAGCCTCAAGAATATAGGTGCCACGTATTGATGAAACAATCATAAAAGCTAGAGATCGTCCAAGGCACTTCATTGCATCCTGAAGATTTATTAAACAACTTAGGCTGTTCAATATGAGACTCAACCCTTAGAAATGCACCTTCGATGTAACATCAAGCGAGTTGTTATTAGCTCTCTAGGTGTTGGATTAGTATGAAGCTATCTTGGTTATGACAACCCTTTTAACACGAAGAAGAAATATGAAGCTTCTTGGGTAATTTGTAATATATTAGTTTGCGAGTTGGGGCTCTGAAAACTAAAGAAGGATACACCTAACGATTGAGATAAAGATTGCTAGAAAACTTTCAATCTGATAAAAATTGTATCCTCTTGTGCTATCTCCAACTTTGCTAGGAATTCCTCTTTGCCTATACCTATCATTCACCGACTCATCGGTCGGAGGCTTTTCTAAATCAAAGGGTAGAGGGAAAGGAAAAAGCAATCCACTATGACAGCAAGAAATTGTCACTCCAAAAAACTAGCATGGACCCATGGGGCAAATTAAGACCGAACTAGGTCAAACCCTTTATCATCAAGAAAAACCTTTTTAGAGGTACATCGCAACTTATAGACACAGATGGTAACGAGTTATTTTTGTTGATGAATCTTAGTCAGTTGAAGCAATTCTTAGCATACTTTATCTATGTAGTTCTACATTTGGGCCTAATTCCCATAGTTAATACATAGGCAACCTTGCTAGAGGCCCCAGCCACAATTATGTGTTTCTAAATCTAAAAAGAAACCTTTGAATTACACCATCCTTAATGTAGACACAAAATTATGTCTCCTTGCCTAGCAGTTTGATGACAAAACAACTATGAAGAGCGGACATAACTCAGGTGAATTTTGAGTATGTGTAACCCAAAATCACCTCAATGTCGAACCTCCTAAAGGTTGTAAATACCAATAAGAGCCTAAGACACTTACCTTAGCCCAAAACCATAACAAAAGTCACAAAAATCACATCATCAATCACAAAAAAAAATCCCCAAAACCGTGCAAAACTAATGGTCGAAGCACTTATGCTTGACGCTTGAAGTAAGCATCAAACGCAAGAAAAAAAGTAAGCCACAAGTTTGGGCTTCTAACACCCATAATGGGCATCCAACAACCACTCTGAGTTTCCTACTCCTAGTGTGCGTCCGACGCACAACTGTGATAGCAACCTGCTCCTTTCTAGGTTATCCTTTTGCAAGCGTTTGACGCTTACCTTGTGCGTTTAACGCCCAACCTTGTGCGTCACCCCAAAATTGCTCTTGTCTTCTTTGAAACTACTTTTCATTTGGGAAAAAGATTCTCTTCTTGAGAGTCTGACGCTCTAAGTTGGCATCTAAAGCATAATGTCATCCTCTAATGCTCCAAAAACTGACTCTTTTTTGGCTATAAATACCCCTCATTTGATTAGTAAAGGGTCGGCATTTTTAACTTTCTTAGGGCCATCATTTTGCAAAAATAAACTTTGATAATACTCTCAAACACAATCAAACCTCTCAAACATCTTTCATACTTACTAAGGATTTTGAAAGCATATTTTGACACAATCAAGTGAGGAAACCTTACCTCTTCACCACATATCAAATTAAGACTTAAGAAAAAGGACTCTCCTCAACGATAAACACCAAGGACCCCTCTCAACTTTGGTTCTATTTATTGTTTTGTCTACTCCTACTCAATTCATTAGCTAGTCTTTGATGTTGGTGGTTCTATATCCATCTAGAATCTTGGATTAGTCTATTTTATATGATTGTGGAAGGTGTAAACCCCTTTTATATGAATAGTTATTTTAGTTTTCATGCAACTTTTGATAAGCATTGATCAATCAAAGAGTCACCACTCTTGATGATTTCTTATGGTTAACTCCATCAAATTTATTTTTATTTATCTCTTTCCTATGATGTGAAGAGCTAGGATCACCTCCTCCACTCAAAAAAAAATCTCAAAATCCTAAATTTGAGCATCATGATCAAGGAACCATCCTCATGAATTAGTCTCCTATCAATTATTTATGAACCAAGTTATTTATTACTTTTTTTCTATAGTCTTTGACGTAAATATGTGGATATCTCCAATCTTACTAGACTTAGAATTTGATCAATTTGCATGAGCAAACCCTAGGTATGTATTATACTTGAATACATATTTGGCAGTTATTCTATGGCCCACTTCTTTCTTTTGATTTCATAAGACATATTTTAATTTCTATTTTGCACACTTAAGTTTATGCTGTTCTAAGGCATAACCACATGTGCTATATGAACTAGACTCATCTTCGAATTTGAGTCTATCATGTGGAAAAGTATCTTTAGGCTTCCTTATCCATTTGATCACCTTAACTTTCCAACTCATCATGCATCATACTTACATTACATTTTAACTAACCTAAACTGTTGAATCTTGTCTTTTATCTCTTATTCTTCTTGTGATTGTTGTAGTTTTGTTACATAACTCTTACCTTGTATTCAGATTTCATGATCACCTTTTATTATTGATTGAGTGTTATACCTAATAAGATAAACAATGGACAAATAGACATAGGTACCCATTAATCTTGAGGACAATTAACAAAGTGGTCATCTAATCTAGATTTAAATGCATTTAATCATAACTTTCTAAACCAACTTAATCTAGAGTGTGTTTAGCACTTGTTTTTACATGTTTGCCTAGGACTAAATCTAATTTGTTATACTTCTCAATGCTATTTGCTTGCACACATTCTTAAATTAAAATAAGTTACTCATTCTTGAACCTTATCATGGTTCAAAGACCATTTACCTAAGTCATTATGGGTTTTACACCTAAGGGTATCCAAACATCCCATAAACGTTGGTGGAGACTCCCTAACTCTTTTAATTTTGCAAAGTTGCACTAGCCAATCCTTAATGACACGCAAATATAGTAGGGAACTAGTGGGGGAGATCCCCTACTCACTTTTCACTAGAAAAAAAAGGTTGGGTTGTAAAGATGCAAGCTCTTTAGTGATGATTCACTCAATTCATCCACCATAACCTAGCTGGGTTCACCAACCCTTAGCACATAAAAAGCACCTGCACCCAAGTTTCAAATTTGGTTGACAATTCTAAAATTCCAGGGACTAAATCTCGTCACTTATAGAGCTATGTCTAGGCCTTATTCTCATGGTGGAAACATAGGAAACCTCACCTGAGGCTTATCCACAGTCATGAGTTTTTGAATCTTAAAAACAAACCTCTTAAGTGCATCACCACGTATTATATAAAATAAATTTGTATAAAGAAATATATCCAATCTTGCCATAGTCGCGGGCTTCTAAATCTGAAGAGAAACCTCTTAATCATGCAAAAATGAGTTCGAATACATAACCGATACTTCTGAAGAGTAGTAGAGCTATGTTTTGAATTCAATACATAACTAATACATCTGAAGAGTATTAGAGCTACTTCTGAAGAGTGTTAGGGCTACTTCTAAAGAGTTGTATAGCAACCTCCCATAAAGACCGGTCACATCAATAATAGTCATGTTATGCACTCCAAGAAGATGATACAACAGCAAGAGAAGCGCCTAACGCTAGCAACAAGCATCAAATGTCTACCCGTGCATTGGACGCATAACATCTGGGTGTTGAGAAAAAGAGCTCCTACCTCTTTTGATCTTGTGGATATTTAAGAAAGTGGTCACCAATTCTAGATTTATGTGTATAATCTTTAACTTTCCAAACCAACTAATTATAGAGTAAGCTTTGCCTTCATTTTTCATGTTTACATAGGAACTAAAACTTGCTTATTATCTATCTATAGCCAATTTTTTTGCACACATTCACAAATTGAAATAAGTTGCTCAGTCTAGAGCCTTTTCATGGTTTGTAGACCATTTACATGAGTTATATTGGGATTCAAACCCAAGGGTTTCCATGTAGCCCATAATTGTTTGATGGCGACTCCTTGACAAATTTGATATCTCTAAAGTATCATAGCCTATCCTTACCGATGTGCAAAATAGTAGGGCACTAGTGGAGATAGTCCCTTCCTCTTTTCTTTACCGAAAAAGGAAGGTTAGGTTGTAAAATATTGGGCTCTTTAGTGGCAATTCACTCGAATTATCCACTGAAACCTAGTTGGGTTCTTGACCCTTTAAATTACAAAATGCCCAAAAAAGCCCCAATAAATTGACAATTGAATTTGGAAGCATTAAGCCTAAAGATTATTTGGCTATGCATTAGAATGAGTAACTAAAAAATTTGGTTTATGTGCTTACAATTGCCTAAATATTATGTTAGGCATACTAGCATTCATGTATGTAACTGTCACGTATGGAAGTTACACCCTTTGGTCTCCCTCTCATATGAATGTGTTCTAAATTAAAAACACATTGGGAATGGAAGATTAGTCAATAATGATTAAGGCCCATGGCCCAACCTTTGGCGCAAGATCATATTGTTGTGTTGGGGGGTTATCTTCTTACCTTGGCCTCTTACAAGTACTGGCCCTTGGTAAATGGATCTTCTTAAAAGCCATGGACCCTTTGACTCATATATCCAATCCTTGTTCATGCTAAAACTTAGAACCTTGTCTAGGTGGAGATTTTATTTGTTGCTTTCATCCAAGTTGTTAGTGTGGCTACGTGAGTTACATGCTATTGCTATGTGTTTTTGTACTAAAGTTGGAATCTAGCTTTGTAAAAACCTTAGGGAAACCTAAACCTATAGAAAATGAATCACATACATCCTAGGTTAGGATCATCGATTAGGCTCATTTGCATCATTTCATACATCAAAACCCGTTTAAACCACGTCATGTCCGTCCCAAGTCTCATTATGTATCATCATGCCCACATCATGCCCAACCATGCCGCCCAAAATCCTAGCCTAACCCTACAAAAATGACCCAAACACGGTAAAACCCAAACCTTACCTCTCAAAAATGACCCAAACACGGTAAAATCGCGACCTTACCTCATAAAATGACTCAAATCGCGACATTGCCTCTCAAATTCAATATTTCTTCATAAATTGCCTCAAACATGACGTAAACCTAACCTCATCGCTCAAATGTCTCAAAGCTATCAAGAATTAGAAAAAAATCAAGCCTGTTTGCCAAAATGGCTCAAGACTCTAGTAAAAATCCTATCGTAACCCTGAAATGTCCCTAGTACTGGTAAAAATCCTACCTTACCTCCGAAAAATGCCGTATGTCCTTAGTAAAATCCTGATATTACCTGTTAATTGTACTAAGTCTCCGATAAAATCATAAATTTAACTCTAGAATGCCTCAAGTCCGTAGTTAAAACCCAAATTTACCCCTAAAATACCGCCTGGTAAAACCTCGAATATACTTCTAAACTACTGCACCGGTAATACCTTTATCTTTCCACCGAAACCTTATTAGGGTAAAAACCTGAAACTACCCCATAAACCAGCAGGACCCTAATCTTCCCATTGAAACCTTATTGAGGTAAAAATCTAAAATTGTCCTATCAACCAGTAAGCTATGGAAGGAAAACGGGGACAAATCAGTTCCACCTTAGGAATGACAATCAAACTATCAATACGCTAAATTAGGAGAAATCAGTCAACAATGAATCATGACACTCAAGATAACGAGAGGAAGTTTGTGACCCTATAAATCACACGAACAACCTATAATCGCCCTATGTCTCCAAAGGAGTGGCAGGACAAGATTCGCATCGAATACCAATCAATCAATCATTAACAATCTCAAATCCTAACTCTACGCATGAAGAACGAGCCAACCTAGGGTTTCACCAATCAAACCCCCTAAGAAAACTACTCACACATAGTAATAACGACTAGGGCATACACAATTATAAAGGACATGATTGAAAGCATGAACAGACTGAATGGAAATGAACAAGAGAACAAAAACTATCCTATCAAAACCGTAAACAAAGCAATGATAATAGCAAGAGGAATGAAATTCAGAAAAACAATACTTAAAAGCATTAAACGAAATAAAACAGAAAAGAATCAATACCTTGCATAAATGAAATTACGTGAACGAAAAGGAATCCGAATCCAAAATACAAAGCTTGAAAGGAAGTGCAATGAAAGCTGTAAATCTAAACTAATGCATGAAAGAAATGAAAAGCTTTAAAGTGATGTTCTAGGTTGAGGCACAAAAGCTCTCAAAGTAGGCATGAGGGTTATGTACAGAGCAAGAGGGTATTTATACCCTAGGGACATAAGGGGTAAAACCCTAGGAAAAAATCTCGAGCGCCGGCCTAAGAAAGAACCAAGAAAGTCGGAAGTAAGCACCATTTGGCCGAATGGAGGGAGGATTTGGCCAAATGAGTGGCCATTCGGCCTAATAGGAATGCCATTCGCCTAAAACAGAAGCTTGGTATTTTTCCACCCTGTCCACCATTCGGCCGAATGAGTGCAACCATTCGGCCGAATGGGTCATGATTCGGCCGAATGAGTCTTCATTTGGCTAATCCCGAGAGCTTGATTTATGTGCTTGAATTCCTGTCTTCCATTCAACCAAATGGATGTCAGATTCGGTCGAATCTGAACCTGAACCTTGCTGAACAGCTCCTTTAAAGTGTTTAATGGCTTCTGGAGTTTATGGGATCTTCGAGAGTGACTTGGAACGCATGCCTAAGCTATGATATGCGCATCCAAACTCTTGATAAAAATGTCAAAGTCTCGAACACGTCTCATTTTACCTCGAAATCATCGAAATCACCTGAAATGACCTAAAGACAACTCGAGGACAAGATCAAGGTAAAATTGAATGTAATGTGCATAAAACCAATATAAAAGCACAAGACTCGACACTATAATAGGGTTGTAAACATGCTCTAAAACGAGCACATCACTAACTCATATCTTGAAACTTGTTTGTTAAACTTGAATTTACCCAATTCCATAGTAGAAGAGCCACTTTTACTTGAACTAGATAACAATAATTGTTGTTTTATATCTAATGTTGGCTTTCTTTTCAAACATCTCATAGCATGTTGTTTAAAGTGAGTAGTAACACTATTGCTCTTACCAAGTAGATCCTTCTTATAACCCTTACAATCTGCTCTCAAAACTCCATCAATTCTCCTCCTATCAAAAAATTTCCAGACCTCCGAAGTTAGCCTTCTTCCATTTTCACCCGTGATCACACAATCTTCTTCATTTTCAGCTTCGTCATCTACATTTTGTGAAAGTTTTATGGCATTTATGTCCTTTCTAGAAGTCTTAGTTTTAGTAGTATCTTCACTAGTCAGATTAGAAGATACTTCATTTGTTTGCATATCTACAAAAGAAGGCACACACCTATGTATCAATTACAAAAAAAAAAAAAACTCAATTGTATCTGTTATACAAAAGAAGGCACACACATATTTCCAACTTAGCTAAATTTGTTATTTTTAACTGTTTATTAATAGTGGGTTGTTTACCTAGTTAATTATTTGTCTCAGCTAGGAAATTCTCATAGATGGTACCTTAAGTATAGCCTATTTCATTAGCATGGCTGAAAGTAAAATGAATACGAATTTCTAACCTAATTGTACAAGTTTACATTACTTATCAATTATGATGTCCAATTTAATGCTATAATGTGACCATGTAAATGATATAAATAAAAGAGAGATATATCATGCATGTAGTCCATTACGGCTTTATCACATTAGAGCCTACTTTTTTAATTGATCAATGCATGGGTTAGTACTTAGTACTATGTTCACGCATATATCTCAACAACTTATTTTATATGCATATATTTTATTATAGCTATTAATGTAAGAGTTCATAACCAAATTAACAAGAAAAAGAAAAAGGGAATTTATATGTGCTGTTTGAGGAAGTAAATCAGATATTTGCATACTAAGGCTTTACCTGAGCTTATTTTAAAGAGCTTATTATTACTTTTACAGTTGAACTTTTAATTTACAGCATAACAGAAGGCAAGGGAAATGTCGGCACTGGATAATATGTGCTTTACAGATCAACATCAGCTCAATAATTAATGCAGTATTACAAGCTTAATCTGTCCAAGGAAGATGATATATGTGCTTAACCTGTCTAACATCAAAAAAATGATATTTGTGCTGTCCAGGGAAGATGATGCAAGCACCGGATAATTAGATCAACATCATCTTAATGCTTTACAAATTATTTTAGACAGATCAATGGAAACTAATAGATGCAACACCAAAATTGACATACAAAATCCAGAAATTGTATAAAGCAAAACCAAGAATATACAAACAATCAACCAGATCTGAAATTATATAAATCAAAACCAAGAAAACTTACTTGGTGGTGTTAGGATTAAAGAAGAAGTGTGGAGGCTAGAGAGGTGGACGCATGATTATGTGAGGAGGCCGAGCCTAGGGAGGCGGACTGCGTGAGGAGGTACAGTGGAGGCTAGGAGGCGGACTGCGTGAGGAGGTACGGTGGAGGCTAGGAGGTGGATCACGTGAGGAGGTGGACCATGGACTGCATGAGCCTTTAGGTCTTGAGGAGGTTAAGGAGAAAGGAAGAAATGAAGAAGATGAAGAGAAGGCAAGGGAAATGTTATATGTCGGCTGGTAGGGTGGGAAGCGGAAAATTGGAAGGGCCAAAGAAAACTAGGGATTTAGGGGAGGGAATTGGGGCATCTAGTATTAGGGTTTTTTTTTTAATTATTAAGTTTTTTTTTATTTAATACTAGGCTCGATACTGCTCATTCAGATCGGACTAATTAGACTCGGATCATAATCGGGTCGGATGTAATACAATATCCGAGTCCGACCCATCTCTTATTTGGAGTCAGATTCTTTTATCAGATTCAGAGTCGGAGTTTTTTTTAAACGGGTTTGGATCAGACTTTTTCTTTTGGATCAGATCGGACTTTATTCAGACTCGAATTGAATTGCCATCCCTACTTGGTATGTACCATTGAGGGAAGTTCCTTTGGTGGAGCTTGGGAAGAGTATGTGTTTAAGGAGTAGTTGATCCTTTTTGGATTGAGGTAAATGTATGCTTTGAATACTTTGGATTATGTTTGAGTAGGGTATGTATAGCTTTGACTATGGTTTAGAGGTTATTTGGTAGAGTAACAATACTCTTCGATTATGAAAAATACGAACCCTTTTCTCTAAAAATTTCAAGGTATTTATAGGCCAAAAGATGTCGTATTCCGAGTGTTAGACACCAACTTAAGACATTAAGGCCAACTTTGGGTATCATTTGCCCAAGATGGTCATTGAACGCTCTTAAATATAATCTTGTGCTTAAATGAAGAGAGAGAAGACAAGAGCGCTTTTGAGGGAGCTCTTAAGTCTAGGCATCAAATGACGAGGCAAGGCATCTAATGTTAGATATAAAACTATATTAGATTCCATTTTAGTTCCGTCACTAGTCTCAAACACTAGGTGGGAGCTAATATCCCTATATTAGCATCACTCACTCAAACTTGGCCTAGATTTAGTTCTTGATTTGATGCTAACTTCAAGCATTGGGCATCAAGGCTTAGAGCAATTCCCTATTTTCATGGAATAAAGGTTTGATTTAAGGCATAATGTTGTAATTTTTGGTGATTAGGGTTAAGTGTTTTGGGCTTTGTTTATGTCTAGGGACCTTTGGGGGTTAGTTTTAAGGTAATTTTTGTTTTTCCTATACTCAACCTCTATTCAAGCTAAGTCCCTATGCAAGGGTTGGTTCGACATTGGACCACTAGGCGAGATACACGATTTCATGTATACAACACCCAATTGAATTTAAATCTAATAAAGACTCGCATGAGTGGTCTTTGAACCATGAGAAGGTTCGAGAATAAAAAATCTACATTAACTTAAGAATGATGGGTAAACAATTTTCATTAAGATGGAACAAAAAACTTTTATCTCCTAAGAAATCAAGCACAATATAAGGGAAAGCATAATCTAATTTTGTTGGTTTGGTAAGCTAAGAATTATGCACATAAGTCTAAATTAGTCAATCACTTTATTAAAATTCCACAAGATTAAGGGTCCATAAGGCAAGTTGTCCAAGTATATCTTATAAGCCGTGATTGCATTTCAATAGGTCTTGAGTTTTTGCATAAGATAACATACACTATTATTATATTATAAGGTTCATGAAATAAAAGTGCAAAATTAAAAGTGCGGTATTGAATGAAAAGCATGAAAGAACAATATTGAAAGATGTAAGATACGATTTATGCATGATGGTAAGTTAAAGATTTACTAATAAAATGAAGATTTAAGCATAAATAAACCTTTTTTCATGACATACTTTATCCAACCAAGGGTTTAGTAAAGGAGTGACATGTTTAAGCCTTTGAGGATCAACGATAGAAAAATAAAAAAGATTATTATTGAATGCTTTGTAATGCTTAAAATAAAATGATAATTAGAAAACTCCTTAATGTATATTAAATGCTAGAGGAATGTTCCCACTAGTAATCCTACTATTAGGTTGTAAATAGATCCAAGAAAAGCCTTACAAAACTAGCCAACATCTTACGCCCTTCTAAGAACACTCACGTGCCAACAAATACTTCCACTCCTCATGTTCTCTTCATCCTAACACAAAACAAGTTTAAATCAGGAATTTCAAAGTCCCACTTCCCCTTTGATGACCAAACAAGCTCCGAATCAAGCTTCTCTTAAAACTTATCAATTTTAATTGTATGCTCAAGAATAGAAAGTTTAAGCCTTTTTTGTTCTTTCACTTAATTCTCTATTCTAGCTTGAATGTATGTGAGAATATAGTTGTGTTTTGGTAATATATAAAGCATATTTGGCATAGTAGGGATCAAATTAAAGGATGTGAAAAAAATTAATCAATATGCAGCGGGTCTAAGAGATACCCGCCGCTTATTATTTGTTTTGTAGCCATTTTTATTTAATTAAAACAATTAAAATGTGGCGTATTAAGCAAAACCCACCACAAATGATATGATTAATATGCGGCGTAATCCCTAAGATTCGCCGCATATTAATAGGTAACTAGATGATTATTTAGAAGTGTATTATACTTAACCCCGATGTATATTATTAAATGATTTGCAGCGTTTGTTTTACGCTACAAATTAAAATTAATTAATTTGATGCTATTTTAACTATTGCTAGCCTTTTGGCACTACTTATAGTACTAAAAAACCTACTGCATATTTATTAATTTCTTCTAGTATATGAATTTGTCAACTCATTTTTATGAATTCTCAACCAGCCTAAGTTATCAACTTTATGTTTCAAGAATTACCACACATCAACAAATATAAGAATATCAAACTAGAGTAATTCACTTTCACACAAATTTTTGTAAAACTTCTCTTTGTGAAGCCATGTTTTATTTAATGAACAAAACATCAAATATCCAAAATAGGAAATGATTCCATGCACAAATAGCAAGCCTCTGAAATTGTAAATTTTGAACCAAATAACTAATAAGTAATAAGAAAAAAATTCAAAGGATATAATTACTATACGAATTTCACTAAGTAATCCAAAATCACCTCCCAACGTGCCAATGTTTGAATAGCAAGAAAACACTAAGCTCACACATGTTCTCGTAAAACTAAAGCAAGAAACTTCTTTCTAAATTCTTCTACTATTTATTGTTCACGGCTACTCCTTAATTAAAGCAAACTTTGAATAGTTTAATACAAGATAAAACACTTTAGGATGCATGTAACAAAACCTTAATTGCATCCCTGAAACACCTGCATATATTAAAGAACCCTAAAGCAACTAAACCACATAGATGAAAATCTAAGTAGAAAAAACATAAGAGGACTTTGAGTTTCATACAACTTTCCATCTAGGACAACAAATCCTCACTAATATGATTAGATATATATTTCTATCCTAATCCCTTGAATTCAATACATAATGCAATTCTTAAGACAAATGCACCCTAATAATATTAAGGATCCCTCTCAAGAATCAATAGCTTCTACTAAAAGAAATCATACCTATTATCGTGGAGTAATATAATAGGACATTAAATAAGAAATTCTTAAAGTCTTAATGGTCATGAAATTCACTTTTGTGATCATCACTCACACCCTAACCTACGATTACAATTCATATTATAAACTGAATCTCACCGTTGAACTTAATCCATGCCATTAATTAACTACCTCTAGTCTTAGTGTTAAAGCTAATCATAGATTAAAATATTTTATATATGTATTGGGATTCAGGTTTTGGAACTCACCTATTCATAACCCAAATTAGGGTTCATTGAGATCCTACATTAGAAAACTACTCACTCATATTGAATATAAAAACAACAAAAATAATAACAATAGACATGATTAATAACAAAAGATAGACTAAACAATACAAAGAACAAAGTACTTAATACTAAATATTTAGCACAGCGAATTCTAATTTCAACAAGGCTTGCTACAAATCTATGTCTTCAATGGAAATCTAAAAGAATCAATAAAGAATCTAGAGAATAACTTGAGAGAAAACTACGAAAAAGTGAATAAAATCTAAGGAAGCACGTCCTCTAAAACCTAGAAAAGAATTAAATAAATATACAAAGATTTAAGGCCAAAACATAAAATGCGCAAAAAACAGGCATAGTGAAGGGGATGGGATTGAGTGGAAATGACACTAAATTGAGTGTGTTCTTCTTATGAAATTTTTTATGCACATGTCAAAATTTTCCAAACAAGTAGGGATTTTATTGAGTGCTCTGCACACTAGATTTAATGTCTTCTCTTTCTTAACTTTTTTGAGTGGAAGCCACTTTCTACATGTTTTGGTGCATCCACTTGGTTGAGTCCTCTTCATACTCAACTGAGTCTCCTTATTTTATATTCTTATTCTGATTCTATGCTTCATCCTTTGTTTGGATTCTCAAAGCTTTGTATTCTTTATCTTTTAGGCTTTGTAGGATCCTCGCATATATCTTGAACTCATCCTATGACATTGAATCCTTAGGGATCCAAAAAAATATCAAAAACACTATAAAAACCTGTGAACACATCATATGAAAGAAAAAGAACATAATTCGATTAAAACTAATTTAAAATGTAATTAACTATATACAAACAGTGATGAGTGACATTTATGTCTCTCATTTGTATCTTCATAGTTGAAAATATGGAGTTTGTTTCTTAATGATTAATGTGTTATTTGATGTTGGGTTTTGGTTGGACTCTAAATTGGCCATATAGATTTCTTCCATTTGCAATCCTAAGTCAAAGACATTGAGAAATACGAATTTAGATAGTGACCCAATGTTAAATGTCTTTAAACGTCATTAACACAAAGAATAACATGAACATCAAAGTATTCTTCTTAATGCTTAACATAAAATGAGTTATGGCATAACTCCTAAATGTACATTCAAGTATGATGCACACCTAGGGTTTGCTCATTAAAAGTGACAAAGATTAATTAAGTGTAAAGAGAAAGAAGATGTCAAAATATCTTCATCGTGGACTAAAGAAAAATAAATTTGTATAGACTAGAAATCGTGTCTCCCTGTATAGCAGTTTTATGACGTACCAACCCTTATAGGTAGGACTTTGCTTAGGTCGAATTGATTGTGTGTAATCCTAAAAACACCTCAAAGTCAAACCCCAAAAAGGACCATACACAAATTGACACAAATACATCACCTAAAATACATCCAAAAACAAAAGTCTAAATCCGAGCAAATCTTGAAGCTCGAAGCAGTTTTGGTCAATGCTTGAAGCCTGACGCCAAGCGCGCAAGAAAAATCTCATCAACTTCAAGCATCAAGTGCTAACATTAGTCATCAAGCACAAGCTTCCAATGCTTAGTGCACATCAGACGCTAAAGCCCCTAAGCTAGCGCCTAACACCCAAAAATAATGCATAGCACAATCCCTACTTGTAATGCCAGAACTGTAACATATTGGGACCAACTTCTAGTCTTAGTGCTTAATGTATAGCCCAGCACCAGATGCCTTAGCCTTGTGTGCTACTTTAAAAGAGCTCCTAGCTAGCCTCAAGCTTCTGTGCATTCGAGCAAAAGATTCTTCCTTAAGTGCTCAATGCACAAATTTTGCGTCTAATGCTTGGTCTTGGAATCCACGCTCGAGAATTAATGTTTTTTATCTATATATAACCCTTTTTTTCCTAGCCTAAGAGATTGGAAATTATAAGGTCCTAGAGCACAATCTTTGAAGCAACCCTCATGCGTCAACCCAAGGAGCAACCATATCTTCTTCCTCAAACTCAATTAAGACTAAAGCAAAGGAACTATATTCAATGGTAAATATCAAGGACCCCTCTCAATCTACTCTTTTAGTTCATAAGTTTGTCTACTTCTAATCCATTCACTTCCTAGTCTTTGGATCTAGTGGTATCCATCTACTCAAGACCCTTTTATTAGGCTCCTTTATCAATGATTACATAAGGGGAAAATACCTTTTACATGAAAACTTATTTCAATTTTAAAGTCTTGATCTAGCAAAGAGACCTCACCCTTTAGGTCCTCTTTTGAACTCACATACTTTTATTTCAATGTCTCATTCTACATTTGATGTAAAGATCAAGGAGAAACTCCTTATTCACTAGGTCAAGCCTCAAGATTCTAACTTTAAGCACCTCAAACATGGAACCATCTTCATTGACTGGTCTCCTCTAAACCATATAAGAAAACCCCCTCTCCATTGTATTATTTATTTCTTAAAAATTATGTCTCTTTTGTCTCTTTTACACATGGTATATGATGCGTGGATTTGGAAATTTCTCATCAAGCTAGACTTCTCATGGGTGACATTTATGTCACTTATCTGTATCTTAGTAGATTTTTATACTCATTTTTGCCCAAGTTTGTCCCTTTTTGTTCCATTTTGCATCACTTTGTTCATGGTATAGATTTAGGAGCATTCTTTGTGTTTTTGTTCTACTTTCCTTGACTTCCCATATCTTTTATACTTTTATGCATGTTTTCATGCCTTGATGTAGGTATCTATTAATCTTAAGTATGAGAATTGAGGAATAGAGATGCATAGAAGAAAAGCCAAGAGATTACTTAAGAATTAAACCAAGAGACTTCTCAGGAGAAAATGACCTGAACGGTTGCCCAAAAGAATCCCAAGCGACCGCTCAGCTAAATGAGAATTGACAGACTTCACAAGCAGGCATTAAGCAGTTTGAAGAGGACACTATGACACTTAAGCGAGCGCTTAAGGTTGAATTGAGTGACCGCTTAGTTCACTAAAAATTCGGAATTTTTTTTATGAGCGGGCGCTTTCCTTTAAACTAAGTGTCGGCTCAATCTATTTTGATGACTTATATATTCTATTGAAACTATTCTACGAGGAAAAAGAAGAAGAAAAAGGCACGAGGATAGGGGCGGAAAAGAATTCATCATTCAAGCATATTTTAAACTAGTTTTTAGAGTAGAGAGCATAGTTTACGGTTTCATATTTTCTTTCACAAATTCTTAGATTAGTTTAAGATTTTTGTTCTCGATTTTTCTATATTCGATGAGATTATATCAATGCTTCTTATACATCAATTTAATCTATAAAATTTAGTATTTTGTTTCTTTTCTCTTGCCTTATATTTTGTATTATTATGGTTTTTCTTGGTTAATGCTTGATTAGTTTAGGTTTTTTGCATAGTATTGTTAATCATTATTTGTCATTTGGTAGTATTTTTTATCTTTGTTTATGTTGTGATGTTTCTAGTATTATATATTTACAGTTAGATTAGTTAGGGGATAGGGGGAAAACCCAATCCTAAGCATGTATGATGTTTAAAGCTTGGAGTTGGTTTCTTGATGAATAATATATGATTTAATGTCGAGTAATGGTTCGAGCCTAAATTGGCCATATAGGTTTCTTCCATTTGCATTCCTAGGTTGAAGACATTGAGAAATACTGATTTAGTTAGTGTGACCCGACAATGAATATTGTCGACTCTCGAGCTATAGGTTGTTGTTTTGAATCTATTGTGTTTCTTGGATTCTTGAAAATACGATTAGGCGAGAAATCCTAATTGTAATGCTCCTTTCTTGAAGATGATCGAGAGGCTGGTTCCTAAGTTAAATCGCTTCCCTAAAGCATGTTTTATGTTCGATGCATAGATCAGTAGTAAGATTTTGGGCCTCGTATTATCTCATTTTAAATCCAATTTCTAATTTTAGCTCGTTTGTGTTGGGAATAAGTGTTGAATTGATAACCGGTATTTTAGGTCATTTAACTAAAAGAATAGTTATATAAACAATATTTGTAAACACCCTAATACTACTACAACTAGTGTAGTGGTAAGTCGGGGATCGAGCCACAAGGACAAGGGGCGATAGTCTCTAGACTTGACGGAAAGGTGTTTATTTGGGATTTGATTAAATGAATCTAATGACAGAAAAATAAAGCAAGAATTAAAAAAATGATATGCTATGAAAGGAAAACGGGGACAAATTAGTTCCACCCTAGGAAGGATAATCGAACTATCAATATGCTAAATTAAAAGAAATCAGTCAACGTAACAATAAATCATGACACTCAAGATGATGAGACGAAGTTTGTGACCCTATAAATCACATGAACAACCTATAATCACCCTATATCTCCAAAGGAGTGGCAGGACAAGATTCGCATCGAATATTAGTCAATCAATCATCAACAATCTCAAACCCTAACTCTACACATGAAGAACGAGCCAACCTAGGGTTTCACCAATCAAACCCCTAGGGAAACTACTCACATATAGAAATAAAGACTAGGGCATACACAATGATAAAGGACATGATTGAAAGCATGAACAATTTGAATGTACGTAAACAAGAGAACGACAACTACTCTATCAAAACCGTAAACAAAGCAACGATAATAGCAAAAGCAATGCAATTACCAAAAGCAATAAATGAAAGCATTAAACGAAATAGAATAGAAAAGAATCGATAACTTGCATAAATGAAATTTGCGTGAACGAAAGTAATTCTGAATCTGAAATACAAAGCTTGAAAGGAAGTGTAATGAAAGTTGTAAATCTAAACTAATGCATGAATGAAATGAAAATCTTTAAAGTGATGTTCTAGGTTGAGGCACAAGAGCTCTACAAGTAGGCATAAGGGTTATTTACAGAGTAAGAGGGTATTTATACCCTAGGGACATAAGGGGTAAAACCCTAAAAAAAAACCCACGAGCGCCGGCTAAAGAAAGAACCAAAAACTGCGGGAAAGAATGCCATTTGGCCGAATAAAGAGGGGATTCGGCCGAATGGGTGGCCATTCGGCCGAATGAGGTGTTCATTCGCCTAAAATAGGAGCTTGGCTTTTTTGCACCCTGTCCACCATTCGGCCGAATGAGTGAAACCATTCGGCTGAATGGGCCTTGATTCGACCGAATGAGTGTTCATTCCGCTATTCCTGAGAGCTTGATTTATGTGCTTGAATCCCTGTCTTCCATTCGACCGAATGGATGTCAGATTCAGTTGAATCTGAACCTGAACCTTGCTGAAAAGCTCCTTTGAAGTGTCTGATGGCTTCTAGAGTTCATGGGATCTTTGAGAGTGACTTGGAACTTTTGCCCAGGCTATGATACGCGCATCCAAACTCTTGATAAAAGTGTCAAAGCCTCAAACACATCTCATTTGACCTCAAAATCATTGAAAGTACTTGAAATAACCTAAAAACAGCTCGAGGACAAGATCAAGGTAAAACCGGATGTAATGTGCATGAAACCAATACAAAATAGTGAGACTCGACACTAAAATGGGGTTGTAAACGTGCTCGAAAATGAGCACATCAACTTCCCCTAAGAAAAACCTTTGCTAGTCCCTAGTAAATGAACTAGCAAGGCAACACCATGAGTAAAGCATACGAAAAGCAAGGCGAGCGGAAAACAAGACAATGCCAGCCGTGTACACGCAAAACTCTTCCCTAGCCATGGGTGTGCAAGTACAATGGGCTCAAAAGAGCATAATACAAAGATGAACAACATCTTCCATAGACTCGGGATTACTGGAAAAGCTACAACACAGGCCATGCCACCCACTACCTAATGAGGTCACAAGTCCATGCTCCCTATGCTATTTCCCAAAAGATGTGGAAAATTTCTAATATGCTCGTGTGTTTAATACGGTATGTGTTTTGCTCAGAATCATCTTACTTAAGATGAGTCGGGAATTAAACACTCAATCAGGGAGAAATCTTAGGGATTGTATCCTATCTACTCTCCAGCACAGAACTTGCTAATCAGGCCAAGTCGAACAGGTTTGGAAACGGTTGCAATGTAGGCTAGGATCAAGGTAGGGTAAAATTTGGGAATATGGAGTTCAAATAGAGGATAGTAAGCAATCTAAGGTAATCAAAATAAGGACGGCTATGACTTCTGACGACAATGCCACTTCCCAAAATTCTCTAGATACGCATAAATGAACTCATTACATCAACTTTATTCTCGAATTTTTCTTTTTCTATTTTTTCTGTTTCTTTTCTTTTTCTTTCTGTTTTTTTTCTTTTTGTTTTTGTTTTCATGCTAATGTTTTTAAAATAAACTAAGAGTAATGTAAAGAGTAATATCATACGACAATGATTTTTCAAACCGAAATCTTTCACCACAATGCAACGGGCACCACTTCACTATAATCACTTGACTATCCTCTAGGTAAAATGAGGGAATATTTGGCTCATGTAGAGTTAGGTGATGTAGGTACAAAGAAAATGGAAAGGCACAAAATTAGCTTACCCTAAAGTCAATCGATATTCGTGGTAGGCAATTTGGCCATGTAGCTGTAACTACAAACGTGTTATCATCCCTAACCTTTATAAAAGAAGACTATGCTGGAGGAGAACAGACACAATCCATAAACTCTCTAACTAGCACTCAATAACATAGGACTCATAATCGAGTCCTAGATGGCTCAATCCTCACTAGGCTAGTCAAAATGTGCCTCAAAAGGTAGTTATCCAAGCCACAAACCAAGCAGGACCAGATCCCCCAAGTCAGGTGGAAAACAGTCAATCATTCGGTCCCAAAATAGGCACAAGGATAGGAAAACATGAGTATGCATAGGACCACTATAATGTATATGTCAGGAGCTTGCATGTCGGTTTCACAACTCAAGCACATCAACTTGACACACCTAGACATGCAAAGAAAAACTAAAACAAAAATCAAGGTAATAGTTTCAATATTGCGGATCTTTTGAGGCTTTGAAAACACAAGGACCCTCCCCCAAGCCAGCTCAAGAGCCGTCTCGGCACTTGGGAAAAGAGAGCCAAAAGGGGGAAAGATTAGCATTATAGAAGCTATTACTATACCAATAAATAAACAAAACAAACACCGGGTTATCTCCCGTAAGTACTTTTGTTTAACGTCGGTAAGTTCGACACAGTTAGGCACAAGTTCATATAGAAAAAGAAAACAACAAAATCATACCTGCCGTAGGAGTGGATTCACTCCTAGCATCTCCATCACCTCCAGCGTGGGAAGTCAAAACTCTCCACCAAGCCGTAGTGGCAGAAGTAAGAAACAGAGAACCATGGTCATCTGGAGGTGGGTTATAATGTGGGGCTCCCCCAAGCCAAGGTGGAGTCATCGGTCTCTTTTTAGATTTTCTTTTTCTAGCCCTTTTCTGCTTGCGAGATGGCTTGTCAGGTTCCTCAGATTTGTAGTACATCTCCGCGGGCAGAGTAATTCCCTTTGCAACCTCAAAAGCAAAACACTCTTTTACGTCCTCCTCATCCTACACCTCAACCAACATTAGGGCAGCAAAAAAATTACACCTCTCAACCTCTTTCGCAGCTACATTCTCAACAACCCCAAAGGAACAAAGCTGCTCGACCATGGGTTCCTTTGAAGACTTAGAAAAGGCAAACACAACCTTCTCTTGGGCTACCCTCACGGTTATAGTTTCTGATTCACAGTCGATCAGGACACCCAAAGTCTTCAAAGCATCCCTCCCTAAGATAAGGGGAGTATAAGGATCCTCGGCCATATCAAGCACCACGAAGTCACATGGTACCACTATGTTCCCTAGTTGGATCGAAAGGTCCTCAAACTCCCCACATGTCACTTTTATACTACGGTCGGTCAGTTGGATGGTTTTCTTCGAAGGCTTGAGTTCAAAGGTTAATTGCTTGGCGATGGACATCGGCATTAGGCTAATGGAGGCCCCAAGGTCAGTAAGTTCTCCCTTAGAATTGAGCTTTCCAAGGGTGACTGGGAGCACAAAGGGTCCTCTCGCTTTTTCTTTCTTTGCCCACGTCCCCTATATGATGGCACTCACCTATTCCGGCAAACTAATTACTTCTCCCCCAAGTTTTCTCTTATTTCCTAGGAGGGTTTTTAGATACTTAGCATATTGAGGCATTTGCTCCATGACCTCTTAGAATGGTATCTTCATTTTGAGCTGCCGCATATGCTCTAGGAATTTGAGAAACTTTTCTTGCAATTGCTTCTCTACCTTTTTGTAAGGAAAAGGTAGAGGTGGAGCATGTTGATGCTCAAGTTTCCTCCGTTCCTCTCCCTCCATCTCTCATCCTCATCCTTCTTCTTCTTCTCATGCCTATTTACTTCAACTTTGTTTCCCTCATCCTCTTCGCCACCCTTCTTTTCTTCACTCCCCTCAAGATTCTCCTTGTGCTCATTTTCTCTTAAACAACCACTATCCTTCGAGAAATCTTCCCCTAAATCATCACCATTAGCTATAACTAAAGTAGGGTATGAGGTTCTAGATCTTAGGAAGATCGCCTTACAGGTGTGATGCTTAGGGTTGGAGTCAGGAGGGTTTTGTGGTGGAGGTTGGGTGGATGGGTATTGTTGAGGGTGAGAAGGAAGTAGCAATGGTGGGGGTGGACTAGCCATCTGCGCAAGCTGTGATTCAAACAACTTCTGCTGCGCTTGAAGTTATTGCATTTGATTTATCAAAGTTTGATTGATTTGTGAGAGGGTTTGATTTTGCTGCGCAAGGGAGTTCACTTGGGTGGAAATGAATTCATTAGTTGGAGGCGGGTTTAGTTGTGGATGTGTAAATGGATAGGGTAGGTTGGGGTTGGGTCTTGGCATTTGAGGGTACGGCCTATTCCCATTCGGCTTAGGAAAACTCCCAGTCGCTTGATTGGTGGGGTTGTACCCTTGGTAGGAGTTTCATTGGTTAGAATTCAGATTAAAGGTAGGTCTAAAGGGTTGATTGTTGTAAGGACCTTGCTGAGCAAACCCTTGGTTTTGACCACCATACCCTACAGCTGCCACATAATCGGGATTATACCCGTATCCATCATAGTTCATGACTAGGGTTCCTTCTTGGTTATACCCCCCATAGTTAACAGCCGCTATATGTTTGGAATTCGAACCCCCACAATAGAATGTATCATGGTTGGTGCCCCCGCAGATTCTACATGAAAAGGGCGTCTCTTTAACCGATGATACATTGGCACTACCTTGTGCAAATTTAAACTTGGTGAACTTCTTATCCATGATAGCCTCGATTTTTGATCTAATCGTGTCCAAGTTGCTTGAATCCATCCCTCCTCTCGATAATCCATTACCCCTTGCTCCTTCCCAAGAGCTATTTTTAGCAACCTCCTCAATCTTAGCCTTCACCTGATTGCATAGGACCTTAGAGAGTTGGCCACCGACAGCCGAGTCTAGAAGTGCCTTGGTGGAGTCATTTAGACCATCATAGAATAATGTATTGAGATGGTTCTCCCCATACTCATGATGGGGGCATGCTCTTATCATTCTCTTTAATCGACTCCAAGTAGCATTAAGGTTCTCATCATCCTCTTGAGTGAATGACGTAATTTTCTTACGCCAATCTTGCGTTCGAACTGTGGGATAAAACCTTTCTAGAAAAGCCATTTTTAATTGAGCCCAATTAATGATTGAGTTGGGATCTAGGCATTTATACCAATACTTAGCATCACAAGATAAAGTCAAGTGAAATAAATGCATCCGTACATAATCCGGGCTGTTGGGGCATGGAGGAATGAGACGCAAATATCTGAAAATGCCTCCAATTGTTGGAGAGGGCATTCATTTTTGAAACCGCAAAAAGGGGTCTCATTCACCATCCGGGTGAATTGAGAATGTATGTGATAAGGGTTCGGGGCTATGGGTAACACTTCACCTCCTTGAAATTCTTGGGACCCAGGCATCCCAAATTGACCAAATAGTTGTTGATTTTCGTCCATCGGTGGTGTAGGGGGGGTGGAAATATTTGGTTGTGACGAGGTTTGGGTTGGAATTCTCCGTTTGCTGTATTGAACCTCAGGGTCGTATGGTTCTAGTTGTTGATTTGATCTACGTGTGCTATATGGCATGCAAACAACACTAGAGACCAAGCATAAGTACTGACATGAAAATTAATAGACAATAATATAAATAAAACAAAAATGACTTACACCAAGACTATAATCTAAACACAACGCCTTATCCCTGGCAATGACGCCATTTTGATAATCGGTATTTTAGGTTTTTTCAATTAAAAGAATAGTTCTACAAACTATATTTGTAAACACGCTAATACTACTACAACTAGTGTAGTGGTAAGTGGGGATCGAACCACAAGGACAAGGGGCGATAGTCTCTAGACTTGATGCAAAGGGGTTTATTTGGGATTTGAATAAATGAATCTAATGACAGAAAAATAAAGCAAGAATTAAAACGATGATATGCTATGAAAGGAAAACGGGGACAAATCAGTTCCACCCTAGGAAGGATAATCGAATTATCAATACGCAAAATTAGTAGAAATCAGTCAACAATAAATCATGACACTCAAGATGACGAGAGGAAGTTTGTGACCCTATAAATCACATGAACAACCTATAATTGCCCTATGTCTCCAAAGGAGTGGAAGGACAAGATTCACATCGAATATCAATCAATCAATCATCAACAATCTCAAACCCTAACTCTACACATGAAGAACGAGCCAACCTAGGGTTTCACCAATCAAACCCCCAGGGAAACTACTCATACATAGTAATAAAGACTAGCGCATACACAATGATAAAGGACATGATTGAAAGCATGAACAACTTGAATGTACGTAAATAAGAGAACGACAACTACTTTATCAAAACCGTAAACAAAGCAACGATAATAGAAAAATTAATGCAATTACCAAAAGCAATGAATGAAAGCATTAAACGAAATAGAACAGAAAATAATCGATACCTTGCATAAATGAAATTTACATGAACGAAAGTAATTCTAAATCCGAAATACAAAGCTTGAAAGGAAGTGCAATGAAAGCTGTAAATCTAAACTAATGCAAGAATGAAATGAAAAGCTTTAAAGTGATGTTCTAGATTGAGGCATAAGAGCTCTCAAAGTAGGCAGCTAAATAAAGAACCAAAAACTGCGGGAAAGAATACCATTCGGCCGAATGAAGAGGGGATTCGGCCGAATGGGTGGCCATTCGGCCGAATGGGGTGGCCATTCGCCTAAAACAGGAGCTTGACATTTTTGGCACCCTGTCCACCATTTGGGCGAATGAGTGAAACCATTCGGCCGGATGGTCCTTAATTCGGCCAAATGAGTGTTCATTCGGCTATTCCCGAGAGCATGATTTATGTGCTTGAATCCTTGTCTTCCATTCGACCGAATGGATGTCAGATTCGGTCAAATCTGAACCTGAACCTTGCTGAACAGCTCCTTTGAAGTGTCTAATGGCTTCTAGAGTTTATGGAATTTTCGAGAGTGACTTGGAATGTATGCCCAAACTATGATACGCGCATCCAAACTCTTGATAAAAGTGTCAAAGCCTCGAACACATCTCATTTGACCTCGAAATCATCGAAAGTACCTGAAAAACCTAAAAACAGCTCGAGGACAAGATCAAGGTAAAACCGAATGTAATGTGCATAAAACCAATACAAAATAGCGAGACTCGACACTAAAATGGGGTTGTAAACGTGCTATAAAACAAGCACATCATGAATCCCGAACCCCTAGCGCTCGTATCCCATAGAAAAAACCCCTTAGAACCTTGCACAAACTCTTAGTTAGATTTAAACCCTTTTCTTACCTTAGTTAGAAAGGGCTTGTAGCCGAATTACTAGAGCTTTGTAACTATTAAGAGTCTTTCCCTGTCGATTCGACACCTACTTGCTCGTTACTCGTAATAGGTTATGTCAAGGATTTGTTGATAGTAGGTGTCATGATGACCAATCCCTGATCCTATCAAATGGTTTTGTTACCAAGGAATGACGTTTAGTATCGAGTCTTTATCATTTTTATGAGTCTAGTTCATTTTTATTTTGTTTCATTTACTTTATTTTAATTTTTACATTATGATTATCAATAATAACCTTCTCCCTAGCTTTGTAACTATTAAGAGTCTTAATAGTTACAAAGCTCTAGTAATTATCAATAATTACTAGAGCTTTGTAACTATTAAGAGTCTTTCCCTGTCGATTCGACACCTACTTGCTCGTTACTCGTAATAGGTTATGTCAAGGATTTGTTGATAGTAGGTGTCATGATGACCAATCCCTGATCCTATCAAATGGTTTTGTTACCAAGGAATGACGTTTAGTATCGAGTCTTTATCATTTTTATGAGTCTAGTTCATTTTTATTTTGTTTCATTTACTTTATTTTAATTTTTACATTATGATTATCAATAATAACCTTCTCCCTAGCTTTGATTTTGTATGCCATCAAGTAGAAGTAACATAGCATATTCATTAGCTCTACTAAATCCTAAAATAGAGCATACAATTTGAGTTATAAGAAGAAGGTTAAGAGAAAGAAGTAGTTCATTCTAAGAAGAGGGAAAAAGCTGGTCCTGATTCATATAGCCTTATTCTTAGAGAAGTAGAGTTCAGTCAAACTTATTTCCCACTCATTCTAATCTAGTCTTCTCTATAGAAAATGGTACATATGGACTGTTAAGGCAGTATAGAGCTCTTGGAGCTTATAAGTCCAGAGTGGTATAGTACAACCCTCTATGGAGGCTAATAACTTTGAGTTGAAGCCAACACTAATTACTTTGGTAGAGAGCCATCCAATCGAAGAAGAGAAACACGAGTCACAACATACCCATCGTAAGCAATTCATAAGAAACTATGATAGAGTTAAAGCAAGTAGGGTAACTTAGATTACATTAGACCAAGTCTATTTTGTTCTCTCTCACGGGCAAAGCTAGTGAATGGCTTGAGAAGATAGGAAAAGAGGTGACTAGAGAATTCTTATATAAGTTCTTACCACCATCAAAGACACCTAAATGAGGACAAAAATGGCAACGTTATGTGAAAATGGAGATGAAACCTTATTTGAACTATGGGAAAGATTTAAAGGGTTGATACAAGCATTCCCATATGATGGAATGGAGAAGTGGTTACATCTTCATAACTTTTATAATGGATTGTCCAATCAAAATAAGACAAATCTCAATCTAGGAGCTGGTGGAGCTATAACGAGATTGAGTCCAACTAAGGCATTCAAAGTGATTGAGCAGGTAGAAAAAAAATTTGCTAATTGGAAGGAAGCTGAGAGAGTGCAACGGAAACAAGGATGACAGTATAAAGTAGACTCTATTAGTGTACTTTTTTAGGTTGGATGCTTTTACTAAAAGTTTAATAAGAGTTTTTTGAACAATCTAATGTATGGCTTGTAATCCTAATAAACATTTGTTTTAATGCTGCTTTATAGTTGTTATTTTGTGATGTTTATAGTGATTATGGTAAAAAACCCTTGCAATTGCATCTTCTAACCTCTAAGGTAACGCACCATCTGGTATGGAATGGGTAGTACCATGTACAATATGATTCTTAACCCCAAATTATTTCCTTACTCTAAAACATAAAATCTAGGGTGGAGAGCTCACCCAAACTTTGGTTGGATAAATGGGAAAAACAAGGGGAATGAGAACTTTAGTGGGCATAAATGTGGGAACTTTCAAAACAATGGGAATGTTAATTTTAGTGGCCAAAACTAGGGAAATTTTCAAGAAAATAGGAACTATGAGAACCAAGGGAAGGGTAGTTTTAGAGGACAAGGATATGGGAACTATAGGTCTAATCAAAATCACTTTGGGTTTCAAAATTCAAATCAAGGACAATTCCAAAATCCTAACCATTAAAACCCACTTGGTTTCAATTCGAAACCTAATCTTAATGTCCCTTCAACTCAACCACCTCCTTAGAAATCTAACTTAGAGTCTTTTATGGAGAGTTTTATGGCCACCTAGACAAAGAATAATAATGACATAGAGGAAAGATTAAGGAAAATGCAAACCCACAATAAGGTGCTTATGAATCAGATTTTCCTACTTGCCAATGCTATTTAGGATGACCCAAGATCCTCAACTCCTAGCCAAGTTATAGATCCCACTAAGCATGCTAATGTCATTGTGACTAGGAGTGGAAGGGCTTTAAGTGAAGCACCTAAGAGAACGATTGATAAGGTGAGTGAAAGTTAACCCAAGGGCTCAAAGGGTCAAAATATGGAAGAGACTAGTGGAAATAAGGGTGATATGAAAGAGAGCAGGGAAGCAAAATAGCAAATGAGTGTTACCCTCTTTTATGAGAAGCTACTTTAACCAGCTAGGTTTGTGCGATCTAAGATAGATGAGCAGTTCGTCAAATTCCTAGAGGCCATTAAGAAGTTGTACATCAACATTCAATTCACTGATGTAATCAAGCAAATGTCTGCCTCTGCCAATTTCCTTAAGGATATCGTAAGTAATAAGTGTGAGGTAGATGTTGTGAAGACTATTACACTACAACAAATCCCTTATTTTCTCGACGCTATTTGTGTACATTTTCGTCGCCAAAAAGCGTCGAGAATTCATTTCTCGACGCCTCTAAAAAGCGTGGGGAAAATCAATGTCGAGAATTCTCGACGCTTTTTTGCGCCGAGAATGTCGACGCCTAAAACTGCCCAGATTGTTGAAATATTCATGCATTTGTCACATTGAAGTGATTTTCGATGCTTTTTTACTATTGACTTTCTCGATGCTTTTCGATGTCCACTTTAGTTGTTGACATGTTATGGCGTCGACAATCTCGACTCTTTTTGGTATCCATTTTTGTTGTTGACATATTTTGGCATCGACTTTCTCAACGCTTATTTTTGTCCATATATTTGTCGATGCTTTTTTGCGTACAAAAAGTTAATATAATAGGCCTTATTTCTAGAATTTAAAATGCGTCAAGATTTATAATTAATTTTAATATATATATATATATATATATATATATATATATATATATATATATATATATATATATATATATATATATTTACATTACAATATTTATTTAAATTGTAGGATTTAAAAATAGAAAATGAGAATTTATGTGCTATACATACTTTAATTTAAATGCATATCATACATATACATGTACTCAATCTATGTACGTATGCATGCCATCAACACTAATTTAATATAAGCTAATTTTGCTAGTACATAACATGTACACACGCATATGTATAATATTTATATTACCCGAGATCCTAATATAACATTAATAATATATCCACAATATAACTATAAATGTTGACATATATTTCACTAAAAAAAGTCTTAAATATTATTTCCGATCAAATCTGTGCAATTAGTAACAATAAGCCTAAAAAACCATAAACGATAATCCTAGATTTAATGATATATATATATATATATATATATATATATATATATATCAATTACAAATAACTAAATAATTCCATACCACATTAATCTTATGGTTAACGCCAGTCAAACAGTCTCATCCTCCAATTCCAAACAATCATTCACAAAAACCAACATATAATTAAAAGTTTTGTGAAACATTGATTGTGTAGCATTATAGATTGTGTAATATTAGATGGTAAATCCTTCTCACATTTTAATCTAATCCAACAAGAGAGAAAATGAGTATAGAATAAATACCAAAGGGTTTGCAGCATCCAAGACTGATTGTGTAGCATCAAGCAGTTCTTTTGAAGCATCTCCACTATGAACTTTTCCTAAAACTTCAGCAAATTGTCCCAATATAGTTTTAAACATGAATTTATTCTCCTAAAGTTAGGTTTTTAACATTCCATTTTCCTTTGACACTTCTTCCATCCTTATCTTTGACACTACTTGCACTGGCCTCTTTCAAATTTGTCCAGACCTTTCCTTTCTCAGCACACCTTTGACCACATAAATACCGCCCTTTCGTACTCCAAATCCAAAATCCATAGGACGGTCTGGAGTGTCTGAACCTTACATAGTTTGCTCGAAGGCTTCATCCTCAAGTTCTTGCTTAGACTTTGAAGGATGAACTAGCCTTAATGTTTCCAACTTAGCATGTATATCCTCCTTCACATATAAAAAATTATGGAAAAAAGGAATATAATCTACTCTTTTACACAACAACAGGGATACAAAACTACTGTAGTACCATGACATGGAACAAACTACTTAGTACTATAATCTAAGTTCATATTAATAGAACTACAAGAGTAGAAAATCAACTTCTATGTGGCTAGGATAGGTTAAGAAATGAATAATCTGTGAAGTTTAGTGCAAGTTAAACAGAGAGAAGAGGAGTGCACACTTTAATTACTACTATTTAATGGAGAAGCAACATTACACGTCTTATGAGCCTCTTATTACTCCATACTCCATTACCCGTCTTACCAGTTTTGTATTATTACAATTAGAAAAGAACACCCTTTATAATTCTTACCAAAAATTCTTTAGTGACCGCATAAGGGAGGAAGCTTTCATCCTTTCCCATATGAGTTTTCCTCCAAAGAGCTAATAAACTCATTTTCTTACCACGCACATCTTCCTGTAAGTAATAATGTAAGAATTTTAAGGATAATCTCATTATATATTATTAATGCGAGACATGCTAGAAGTTGGAGAACATAGAAAAAATAACATGATTCTTACATAATCAGCTTGTTGGTTCGCAAAGCTATTAGAACCAATTCTATGGAATTGATTTTGGGAGGCTCGAGCTTCTTTTCCACAAATTGAGAGTTTCTAATTCAATAAGATTTGTTAAGAAAGCTACTAAAGATCACAAAATTGAGCATGAAGGAAAAAAAGCACATTTAACGTGGTATTAATAAAGAAAAAAGATCCATATACTTACTTTTCCTTTCTCAGAATCCCAATACCTTACTAACCTGCACCAATTATTTCTACTAATTCCATGTGGCACACCAGTACACATCTCACTGATTGTCTTTTCATTAGGTTTGTAGTATGCCTGCTTTAAATCATATTTCTATTGCCTCCAACATTTACTAGAACGCTTCAGGGCTTGATTGTCATATTCCACACCATCGCGAATCACGAATCGATCCTTGAGGAAAAAATACACAAAAGATTCAAGACAATAAGTAACAAACCTTACAGAATTAAAGGAAAAAAAAAGATTATAATGACATCGTGCACTATAAAGCTCAATACTTAAAAAAATAGATGAAAAAAACAAATATACGAAGAAACCAATATTTTTCCTTACTCTAATCTCTTTAATAATCTTAGCTTTCAAATACTTGTCAACTTTATGCTAATCCACTTCTCCAACTAGGCAAAAGTCCTCCACCTTTGCAATACAACCAATGAATCTAACCAATATATGCCCACCTTTCCTTAGAGGCTGATTCAAGTCATTGAATTCAACAAAGTACCTTACACCATTATTATTCAATACAACAATTGGTTGTATTGAACCACTCACCATTAAAATATTCTCCTTAGCATCTGCATTGAAAAGTGTAAATGGAAAAACATTAGAATTGGTTATAAAATGATAAAATGGAAAAAGTATAATGATAAAATAAACTTACCAATGGTCATAACCTCCTCTTTGTCATCAAATTCAACATTTGAAGGCCAATCAGGAAGTGACTTTACTCATAAAGACTTTTGTGCTTTAGATTTATCTTCCTGTTCTCCAGCTTACTTTTTCTCTGTTTGGTTAGGAGTGCCAACGAATCCTTCTAATCCACTTTTCACTATGTTCTTCATAATCTCTTTGGAACATTAGGGCAAGGTATGTGTGGAGTGTTTTGGTGGTGGGCATGTGGTTTTAGGTTGTTTAACTAAAAGATAGGTTATGCAAACAATATTTATTCCAACCTACAAACTATACGAGTATAGTGGAGTAGGGGGTCGAACCACGAGGATAAAGTATATTAAGACTCTAACTCTTAACATAACCGGACTATTCGGGTTTAGAAAATCAACTAGGCTAACAACGAGAATGTAAATCACGAAAAATTTAACTGTAAGTCAAATAGAGTAAAACGGGGACAAGATTGGATTCACCCTAGGAATGAAGCTTTAGAAACCGAACATGATAGGTTAGAGAAAATCTGATAATAACTAGCATGGACATCCAAAAATACGAGAGGAAGTTGGTGATCCCACAAATCACAACAAACGACCTATAATCTCCCTATGTCTCCAAAGGAGTGGCAGGATAAGATTCGCATCGGATTCCAAAACTATTCATTATCATCATTTCTACAACCTTAAGCAATAAAGATCATAGCTTTCCTAGGGTTTCACCAATCAAAACCCCTAAAGGAATTACTCACACATATTCGTGCTTAAAAACATAAAGATATTAAAAGATGCGACAGAAATAAACATGGAATGAAATCGCGAGAATGAAAACAATTCAGAAATTATGCTAATAACCGACAAATATAGAGCTAGACATGCAATGAAGTAAAGCAATTAATTAAGAGCAAAGGAATAGATTAAAAATTACAAAAGCTTTAATTTGATATCCATAAAAAGAGTTCGAACTACAAAGCGTTGAAGAAACTGAAAACCGAAAGCTAAAACTAAAAGAATTTGGAGGCTAAGAAATCTAAAAGTGCATAAAGGTATAAAACCTAGCTCTCCTCTCCTCTCATCAGAGGAAGGAGGTATTTATAACAAAATAAGAAAAACCTATGAAAACCCTAAAATTCATAGGAGCCGGCCCTAAAAAGAAGTAGTTGATCCAGAGGAAAACACTGTCATTCGCCCGAATGTAGGTCTCATTCGGCCGTTAACATTTCCATTCGCCCGAATGGTCTTCCATTCGCCCATTCCAGAGGCTTCGAGGAATCGATCTCTGTCAAGCATTCGCCCAAATGAGTATGTTGATTCGGCCGAATGGAAGCTCATTCGCCCGAATGAGTTCCATTTGGCTTTTCTAGTGACCAAGGGTCAAATGCTTTGAAGACTGCCTCTCATTCGACCGAATGAGTCTCAGATTCGGTCGAATCTGTATACATTCGGTCAAATGTCTCTCAGATTCGGTCAAATCTGAGACAATTATTTCCTCTTTTTCACTTCTCTCTTTTCTAAACCCCGTGGGATCTTCATGAGTGACTTCAAACACTTTCCCAAGCTATGATACGTGTGTCAAAGGCTCGAATATATCGCATTTCACCTTGAAATCATCAAAAGTACCTGAAATAAGCTTAAGACAATTCGAAAACAAGATCAAGGTAAAATCAAGCACAATATGCATAAAACCAATACAAAACTGCGAGACTTGACACTAAAACGAGATGATAAACGTGCTCAAACGAGCACATCAGCATGGAGAAAGAGAGGAAGTAGAAGGGTGTGGAAGTGAATCTAATGGTTTAGGTACTAGGATATTTGGTAAAATTGAAGGTGAAAGCTTGGGCAAAATTGCACTTGTGACCTTAGGGGAACTCTTAAGTTTATGGAGGGAGTGCACTTGATATTATTCTTGTAGGTTTCTTTTTCCATATACCTTCTATTTAGTTAACAGTAGGTGTGGCCTGTGTACTTTTTATAGAATTTAATGGTGGAGGTGGAAAAGGCCCTTATTGAAAATTTGCCTTAGGAGTAACAGGACTTGATTGAATAATGTACTTTTTTGTCGATGGTGGTGCATCATCAGTCAATGGTGTCATACTTGCATTAGCTATGACTCTCTTTCTCTTACTTTGATAAGTCATCTTTCACTACATGAAAAATCATAATTTTATATTAATTTAAGATATATAGAAAAAAAACTATGATACAACATACAAAATGCTGGTCCATTGGATACATATACTGAAATAGCAGAATCTTTGCAGAAATTAGATCTTCATATATGATAAAATTGATGCAAAAAACACATCAAACAAATGGTTGAGCATGAAATCTAAAAAAGATGTCATCCATACAAAACATGTATGAACAAACCAGCCTATCACAAGATTATAGCTCTAAAGGATATAACACTTCTCAAACACAAAACAAAATAATCTTTAATGGTTACATAGTTTAAGGCTCATCACCTGGCATATTAAATATGTCCCTAGGCTTAGTTTTAACTACATGAAGCCATCCTTTTTTCGTCTCATCCTCAACATAAAATACTTGTTTTGCTTGAGATGAGAAAACAAATGGATCATCATACAAATTTCGACCAGTGTGCATCAACTTCAAAAAATTGACACGAACACTACCATTTGAGTATGTTTTATAACCCCTATGTATATCAACCTAGTCACAACGAAACATTAAAACTTTGAATGCACCACGATAGCTAAATTTAACTATTGATTTGAGTTTTCCATAGTACTCTTGGCCATCTGCTTTAACCAAAACTCCAGAATTTTGTGTCTTTCAAAATTGCTCACGGTCTATGGTATCAAATTTATAGACAATTATGATGACACCATTCATTCTTTCACCACAATCACTTACACCACTAGCTAAGGCTATTCGTAGCTTTCCTTCTTCAGTACTATCGTCAAGGTTGTGAGTCTTTACTTTAAAAAAAGTTAAACTTAAAAGGGTATATAATAATAAAATAAACTAGCTATAAATCTAATAGCATGTACCTAGTTTTAGAGCCAATCAGCAAACTCATTAACTATCCACTGATTTTAGAGATTTGGATACAACCATCTATAATGCACAAGTCCACCAAGCCTAACTTCTTCCACTAAATGTATCAAAAGATGAACCATAATTGTGAAAAATGTTGGTAGAAACTCTTTCTCCGTCTTATAAAGAGCCAATACAACTTTTGATTGAATGGTATCCAAGTCTTTTTTTTAATAGAAGTCGCACAAAGCTTCTTAAAGAAGTCAGACAACTCCTCAAGAAAATCAATTACTTGTGTAGCATTTGATGCTCTTAAAGAAATAGGAAGGATATCTTGCATAAGGACATGATTGTAATGGCTTTTCATATTAATAAGTTTTCGTTGCTTCATGTTTACACATCTTTGCAAATTAGACCCATACCTATCAGGAACTTAAATCTTGTATAAAACTCTTAGAAATCACTCATTATCTTCTGTTGACATGGTGCATGAAGCTGGAGGTATGTATTTGTGTGCTCGATTACGATGAGATTGAGGCCAAAGATAAGGTTTTATCCCTTTTTCCTTTAGTGTTAATCAAGCACTCTTATCTTCTCTACCCTTATCTGTTTCTAGAGGAGTTCCTAACAAAATATCACACACATTCTTTTCAATGTGCATAACATCTAGATTATATCTCAAAAGATTATGTCCTAATATACCAAGTCAAAAAATATACTTTTCTTATTCCAAAGAACAACATTATCACCATCATCCCCACCATAAGCATCTTTCAAGAACTCTCAAATTAATTTAAGATTTTTGTTCTTGATTTTGCTATATTTGACGGGATTAAATTAACGCATGTTAGACATCATTTCAATCTATAAAATATAGTATTTCCTTTCCATTTTATTGCTTTATAGTTCGTATTTTCTATTGTTTATGCTTTTTCTTGGTTTATGCTTGGTTTAATCGTTGTTTGTGATTTGGTAGTATATTCATCTTTGTTTATATTGTGATTTTTGCTAGTATTAAATATGAGAAGCTAGTTTAGTTAGGGGATAGGTCGAATACCCAATCTCGAGCATGGATGATGTTTAAAGATTGGAGTGGCATTGGTTTCTTGATGAATAATATGTGATTAAATGTCGGGTTTTGGTTGGAGCCTAGATTGGTTATATAGGTTTCTTCCATTAGCGTTCCTAGGTCAAAGAAATTGAAAAATGCTAATTTTGGAAGTGACCTAATGTTAAATGTTGTCGACTTTTGAGCTATTGGTTATTGTTTTGAATCTATTTTATTGCTAATATGCTTTAGAATACAATTAGGTGAGAAATCCCAATTATGATGATCCTTTCTTTAAGATGACCGAAAATGTTATTCTTAGATGAAATTGCTTCTCTACAGTATGTTTTAAGTTCAATGTATAAATTCATAGTGATTTTTTGTGCCTTATATTATCTCATTTTGATTCCAATGTCTAGTTTTAGCTTGTTTGTGTTAGGAATTGGTGTTGAACCCCGAACCCGCATCACTTTTACCCCATAGAACAAACCCTTTAGAACCTTGCACTAGTTCTTAGTTAGATTTAACCCTTTCCTTACCTTAGTATAACTTATAGCCAAATTGCTAGTGTTTCGAAACATATTTTGATACTAGTATTGTTTCCACATCAATTGGGAAAGTATGTTCTCTTATGATTAGTAACTATATATCTTTCAATATTATTGGTGATGAAGAGAAAAATATTAAATCTTTGTATTTGTACACTCAAGTGATTCTAATCTCCTATAACCAACACCCTAATGATATATTTTCTATGAGGAAGTTAAAACAATCATCAGGGTTACACTTGAAATCATGCCATTTGGGTGAAGTCATGGTATGGTTACCTCTAAACTTATGTTTAATAGTTGGGAATATTGAAGATCAAGGGAAAGAGGGCAATGTCGATATTTCATGTGTGGTATAATCTTCATGTTAGGTTAGAAAGAATTGGATGATATCTTGGCCATAATAAAAATTAAGGACAAACTTTCCTTAAGAGGGAGGGCATGATGCAAATGGATTCTTGGAATTCTATCAAGTTAGTTGAATCCTATTCCCACTAGGATTTATCATATCTTAATATGGTGTTCTCATTTTAGGCATATGTATTTTTTTTAAACTTTCCTTTATTACGTTTTATGGTTCTATAATTTGTGGAAGCCATGGAGGTTTTGATTGGGGAAAGGCCTTGATCAAAAGATAAAATCTTGGAGTGATTTTTGAACATTAAAACTTTTAACCAAGAACAAAAATCATAATTACAAAGGTCGGTGGGTTAGGATGATGGACGGTGATATGGAGTGACGTGGCTATTGAGTTGGCATGATGACAAAGCTATGACATGGCAAGGGTGAGTGACGTGGCTACACACATGTGATTAGATATTTAGTGTTTTAGATTAAATTTAATAAGTGAAGAGTAGTTAACTTGTAATTTTATCTTTTTGGATAGGATAAAATTGTAATTAACATAAGATAGTGTTAAAGTTTTGGTAGGATTATGTAATAAATAGGTGGCAATATCCTATTGGCTATTAAGTGGGTTATTAGGAGTCTTTTTAGAAGTAATAGTCCTAATCTCAATGGGATTTAAACTCTCAAGCTATGGGTATAAATAGAAGTGCACCCAAGCCTGGAAAAATGAGATTTTGAGCTTATTTTCCTTGTTTAAGCAATAAACTTTAAAAGTTTATTATTCTTTGTGCCTAGAAAAGATTTGTGAGCTAGTGTTTCTTTATGTTCACATGAGGAAGTTAAAAGAATTGAGGGTACTTTCTTTAATCATTTCTTCAAACACTAATAAAATAATAATCAAATGCGGCTACCGATTTACGGCGTAAAACCAATAACGCAGCAATATAATTAGGAAAGTTAATAATATGCAGCATATATTTGTGAAACCGCCACGTTTTAATTCCAAGTTGCAATAATATCCGGTATATTCAGCTAGACCTGCCGCATATTATTTACTACTTACATTAATATGCAATGGGTATAGGCTAGACTCGTTGCGTATTAGTCTGCCTTAAATTATAAAGAAAAACCGGCCACTTCCTATTCATTCTTTTCACTTCGTATTTGCAATTCCTCCCTTGTGTCTCATGTTTTCTTCAATTCCTCTCTTTGCGCTCGTGTTGTCTTGTGCCATTACCACTGACTTGACCCACCCACCGTGGAGTTCACACACATTTGCCAACTCCCCCCACTGTCAACGTGACCCAAATTTTCCACTCGCCCACCGTGTTGCCGTCTCCGTGCTGTCATTCAAGGTTGGTCTCCCATTTGTTCTTTGTTTTCTACATATTTTGATACATGATATTTTGTGGGTTTTAGTTTGTGATTTTTGGTGTATATAATTTCATTTTTCTTATATATTTTGTTTTCTATACATTTTGTTTTAATGATGGGGGATTTAAATTAGGGCTAGGGAAGGGGATTGTTTGAATGAAGACATGAGGTTAGTTTGGCTAGAGTTACATTAGTTGGGGTTAGTTTGACTTAGGGTTATTTGGAGTTAGATTCAAATTAGGGTTAGGGGAAGGTGTTAGTTCGAATAAGGTTTAAGGGAAGGGTTTAGTTTGAATTAGGGTTAGGGGAAGGGGTTAGTTTGAATTAGGGTTAGAGGAAGGGGTTTAACTCGAATTTGGGTTAGGGCTTAGTTGGGGTTAGTTTAAATTAAGGTTAGGGGAAGGGTATTTTTAGATTATTAATCAAAGTTGGATTATTATGTAGGGAATTGAAGCTTAATGATTAAGACAAACAAACAAACATAAAGAAAAGTAAGGAAGGCTCGATCTTACTTTGAAGTAGTCATTTTGACGGGCTTTAAAAGGGTGACAAAAGCTAAGAGTAAAAGACATTAGAGAAAAAGCTAAGCTTAATGATTAAAAAAACAAACAAACAAACATGTGTAGAAAGCAATGCAAAGACAGTTGAATTGAAGTGGTGTAAAGTAATGTGAATTTCACCTCTATGATATTGTGTGTAAAATGGTATTGTGTGTTGGTTGTGGTTGTATATAAATTCATATAAATAGGTTTGAAAATCTATTTTCAAAATTAAGAAATATTGGATTTACAAAGGAAACTTTGCCAAATTTTTATAGCATTTATAGTGATTTACAAAGCACAAAACATAAATAATATCGCAGAAGAATTTAGTAACTTAAAATATAGATCGAGTGTTTATGGGTCATTATGGAGTTTGCTTAACCTTATTTTTGGTAATCTACTTGAGGACCGTTTAAGTGAAATCATATATATAACTATTCATATACTGAGTGTTGATTAAATTGTTATTTAATCTCTTACATGTTAAATAGGGCATCACACAAATTATGGATCGAAATTGGATGTATGGTAATTTTGCTTCATTGGAGTTCATGAATGGAGTTGATAAGTTTTTATACAAGCGTTGAAACATCTAAACAACATTGGAGATGATAAGGTGTGTTTCCCTTGTGTTGATTGCGTTAATGTGAATACAGTTAGTAGTATAAGAGAGTTGAGGGACCATGTGATTCGTCGTGGGTTTAGGCAACAATACCACATATGGGTATGGTATGGTGAGGTTCCTGCTTCTAATTACATGTGGTCGTGTTCTAATGAAATTCCCATTCATCATGTTGAGCTAGACCATCATGCCCAATTAGAATATGATAACGGTGAAGATGTTGATGACGAGAAGGAAGATGATGGGGAGGATGAATTGGAGGATAATGACCCCAATGATGAAGATTGAATAGATGAAATGCTAGAAGGGGTTGGGGATCAATTTGGTAGTAAATCTCCTTCTGTTGAGCATTTTGTGGGAGGCTTGTAAGAAACATTTGTATCCTAGATGTATTAAATACACTAAGTTGTCCGCCATATCAACGTTGTTCAACTTAAAAGCAAAATATGGTTAGACTGATACAAGTTTCATAGCCTTATTGAAAGTATTAGGGGACATGTTTCTAGAGGAAAATGATTTTCCTATATCCATGTACTATGCAAAGAAGTTAATGTGTCCCCTTCGTTTAGAGTGTTATAAGATTGATGCCTATCCAAATGATTACATATTGTATCGAAATGAGTATGCACAGTTCATTCAATGTCCTAAATATGGGCAGTCACGTTACAAATTCCCACATAGGATAGAGCATGAAGTGGGGATTAAAGGTCCTAGTGTAAAGGTGTTGTGATACCTTCCCATAATACCAAGGTTCAAGTGTTTGTTTTTGATTAAGGGCTATGCAAGGAATTTGAGATGGCATGCAGAGAAGAGGAAGAAAGATGGGATGATTCGACATCCTGGTGATTCTCCCAAATGGAAAATATTTGATGAATCTTTCAAGGCTTTTGGCAGGGAAGATAGGAGCCTAAGACTTGGTCTCTACACGGATAGAATGAATCCTTTTGGTACCTTAAGCTATCAACATAACACATGATTAGTTTTGTCAGTGATATATAATTTGCCTCATTGGTTAAACATGAAGTGTAAGTATGTTATGTTATCACTTCTAATATAAAGGCCTAAGAAACCTAGGAATGACATTGATGTTTATCTTTCTCCCCTTATTGAAGATTGACAGTTGTTGTGGGATGAAGGTATACTAGTGTATGATGCATATGATAAAGAGACTTTTACACTCTGTGCCATGTTATTCTGTACCATTAATGACTTTCTAACCTATGGGAACTTGTCGGGGTATAAGGTGAAGGAAAAGAAATCTTGTCCTATTTATGTGGATTATATGTACTCAACATACTTGCCACATTATGGGAAACATGTGTATCTCATGCATCGGAGGTTCTTGAAAATGTTTCATCCTTATCATAAGAGAAATACCTCATTTGATGGTAAAGTTGAGCAACATAGAGCCTTTATACCATTGACTGGTAGGGAGGTTTATGACGTAATGAAAGCAATAGATAATGTGTTCGAGAAAAATTTCAAACACAAAGATGCTCTGGGGTTATGGAAGAAACAATCAATCTTTTTGAAACTTTAGTATTGGAAGTATTTACCCATTATACATTGTCTTGATGTTATGCATATAGAAAAGAATGTTTATGATGCCATCTTAGGGAGGCTATTTAATATGCCTGGTAAGACTAGGGATGGTCCTAATGTCAGGAGAGATATGCAGACCATGAAGATTCTATCCAAATTATGGCTTGAAGATAGAACGCCTTGGAATGGAATAGGTAAATCCACATATCTTTCTTTGGCTGGTTAGACTTTGTCTCGAGAAGAAAAGAAGATATTTTATGAGTGTTTGTATGGGATCAAGGTTCCTAGTGGGTACTCATCAAATTTGAAAAAATTTGTGTCCATGAAAGATCTAAAATTAGTGGGTGTGAAGTCTCATGATTGTCATGTTATAATTCAAGTGTACTACCACCATCTGCCATATTTTTCCCTACCATGTTAGGGATTCTATCTTTAGACTTTGTTCTTTTTTCAATACAATATGCAGCAAGGAGCTTGATCCGTCATTTTCGGATGAGTTAGAGGCTAGTATTGTTACGACCTTATGTCAACTAGAGATGTATTTTCCACCTTTGTTCTTTCATATTATGGTACATCTAGTTGTGTATTTAGTTCGAGAAATAAAGTTGTGTGGTCTAGTATTCCTAAGATGGGCTTATCCTTTCTAGAGATACATGGGTACTTGAAAGAAGAAGGTGAGAAACCCAGTATACCCTGAGGGTAGTATAATTCAAGATATAACCACAAAGGAGGTAGGTTAGTTTCTTCGTGAGTTATTATCTAAGGGGGAGGTAATTAGGTTATCAAAATCAAGGCATGAAGGGAGGCTTAAAATGCATGGCACCGTGAGTTCTAAGGAGGTCTTAATTTCATTGTCGAAAGAGAGACAAGCTCATTTATTTATTTTGCACTATATCACAGAGGTTCATCTTTACTTTAAAAGGCATATGAATGAATTGAAGGTGAAGTACCCTTCTAAATATGAACGAGCATTGATGCAAGAACACAACAACACTTTCATTGATTAGTTTCATGAAAAAGTTATGCATGAATTGTCTGAAATGGGCCATAACATTTCTGATATAATCAAGTGGTTAGCTTATGACCCTTGAACAACTTTTTGATTTTTTGAGGGGTATGATATCCATAGTTATACCTTCTACACTAAACATTGGGATAAGATATCAAAGTCTATTCAAAATAATGGTGATTTAATAGTGGCTTCTTCTCTAATATATTCTATATCAAAAGATAAAGCACTAGTTTATGTGACCTTGTCTTACTATGGGATAATTTAAGAGATATGGGAATTTGAATACTGTAGCTTTAAGATTCCCCTTTTTTAATGCAAGTGGGCAGATATCAGTCGACCTGGTTTTGTGAAGAAAGATGAATCGAATTGGACTTTAGTCGACATGAGTCAAATGCGTTATAGAGAGAAACCTTTTATACTTACGTCACAAGATAAATATGTATTCTACATTAAAGACACAAATGAACCCTGATGGGCTATTATTATCCCTGGTAAATGATAGATCCTTGGAATAGGTGATGTCACTAATAAGGAAGATTATGATGACTTTGATGATCTCCCATCTTTCTCGATGCTATGTAATGATGACATGGATGCTGGAGTAGTAACGAAAAAAAATTATATGAGAATGGATCACCATAAAAGAGTTACTATAGATGAGTAGTATTCATTGTCTAGGTATTAAATTATATCGTATTTATGTTGATGTTTTCTTTATTTCATGTTTGCCCATAATGTTGGACGATTCACTAACTCAATTTGCATTATACTATTGTTCTTTTATGTAGTTACTATCTTGTATCATGGCTAGTGACAAAGATTTTAGTATCTTTGATGAGTACGTTGAGTATGATGTTCACCTCGAAACTGATCGAGGTGATCCAGAAGACATAACTACTGAGTTAGAAGCTTAGAGAATGGATAGAATGTTTGATGAACATGAAAGGATGGCTAAAGTGGCAGCAACTTTAGGGTATGATGTACACATGAACATTGTCATCCCCTCGTGTTTGGGTTTTGAGAGAGGGAGGGGGAAGGGTGGTGCTCGGGGCCTAGGTCGACCTAGAGGTCTGACTAGAAGCCTTAGAGTGGCCAAGCCTATGCATTTAGAGTTCTATCAATTGCACCACCCCATTGGTAGGTGGTGTCTCAAGTGCGGTAAGCATATTGGACTTCTTATTTGGAAGTTCAACATCAACTGAGAGTGGTTGCACTAGTGGAAAAAACATCATATGCTGCGGTTTTTTAAGGCTTTATGCTCCGGTTTTGACCCGAAGTAGATTTAACAGGAGCATATTGCAAAAGATTTTATGCTCCGGTTCAAACCAAAGCAAATTGTGGACTTTATGCTGCAGGCTTTGAGAAAATCGGAGCATAAAACATTTTTTTTTTAAATGGACTTTATGCTGAGGTTTTCTTAAAGCTCGCAGCATAAAGTCCATTTTTTTTTAAAAAAATAAGGTAATGAACATCATTAAAAATTGTACAGCCAAATTTTTATTTTTAACAAAGCCAACCCAACCCACCCTACCCCCCAAGAGTATGTTGAAGTACAAAGGAGCCAAAAGAAGTAGGGCACACAGAAAAGTATAATAAATTCTCACAGAAGGGCACTTCCTGCCTGCCAGTTGTCATCAGGTTTAAGTAGTGTAAGAAAATAATCTCTCTTCAACTTAGTAACAGTAATACACCCTACAAAATAATGAAACTTCACAAATGACAATGGAATTCATAAACACTAGAGACATACGAATTGACTATAATTTCCCACAACTTAGCATTGGAAATACATGATAAACCATAGGAAATCAAACCTGGTAAGTTCTACTCCAGAATTTTCCACTCCTCCTGAATTTTCTTTAACCACTCTTTTGAAGGCTGCAGATTCAATCAAAGAAACTCATGTAAGCACAACCACTAATAGATGAGTTAAATAATGTATATAGTTCATGAAAGGAGAAAAGTAGCAATCATAGCTTCAACTATTTACCTTTCGCCCTGAATTTTCTATATCCACGTAGTGATGATCAGAACATTCATTGACAGTATCAAATTGTTTAAAATACATTAAATTTCTCAAAATGTCATCCATCTCTTCTTCCTTTTTAACCTTCGAACTTAACTCAGCGTTTGTGCTACTAGACGCATAAGTTTTATCTTCCTAGGCAGAGGAAATTGAAGTTCCAGAAGTAGGAGCCTTCTCACTAGGGGAAGGGTCCTGCAACCAGGGAATCGATGCCTCAACTCCAGGAGGCAAGTCTGCATTGTCGAATTGAGCTTGCAACTTCAAAAGTTCATCATCTTCATCACAGTAGTATTCATCATTATCACCATAGTTGGATAAAACATCATCATCATCGATATAGTCATCCATCTCATCAATGACATCATCTTGAAATAACAAGACAGAAGCAGAACCAATTTGATAAACCAAAGAATCTGATCCTGATGGTGTACTTAAAACTAAATGGTATAATTTGAAGAGCTAGTAGCATAATCCTGCATAATCCAGAAAGCTGTTAAAATTCTAGGTAGAAACTAGCCACCTGTCAAAGCCATATGGATATGAAGGAGTTGCACATGTTATCAATAAGTAGAAAGGTATGCATTACTATCCTAAGAAATTGGACAGTTTTACTATCATAAGTAAAAGGTGTGCTTCATATGCAAACTCCTCATATAAACTCATTTCTTGCTATTTTGGGTACAAGGACATAGGATAAGTTAACTGAGAAATAGTAAACAAGAAACTGACCAAACAAAATTATACAAAAGTCACCCAAATTTAACAGCTTCAACCTACCCAGTCCTCTAGAAATTTTGACATTAGCATGTAGCTCCCCTCAGCTTTACTAGTGTTAAGATAAAAAGATGAAGACACCATGCAGAACTACAACCATTTAAAAGAAATAAGAAAATACATAGATGAAGACAAGTGTGCTTTACATTACATCTGTACAGAAGGAGACAAGTGTGCTATACATTGCCGGCTTAATATTTTTTGATGTATCTCCTCAAATTTTTTTATGTATCTATTATGAGTGTATAAAAGGTAGAAACAAATTCAAATGGTGTATAAAGGGCACCTGCTTTGCTATAAGGCCTACTAGTTGAATTACTGCTACTACTGGTTAAATTCAAGTCAGGATGCTGCTGCTGCTATTGTACTATTTTCAAAAATGATATTAATTTGTGTTCTAATTACTTGTGACTTCTTTAAGCTTGCAATCAGAGATGATACAGTAACAACTAAGGAAACATTTTATGTGAATGTTAATTATAATTGTCAAGGTCACCTACAACATAGTTGGTGAGCTTAATTACAAGATCACTCTATAACAGTTTCATCGAAAATGATAGTAGTTCTTTCCCCAAAATTTCATAGAGAGTTTCTTGAAATTTACAAGTAAGTAAAAACCTACCTTCTATTCTAAACAATCTTTTGAAATGTTGATTTTGTATGTAAGAGATCAGCTTGTTCATAGCTACATACTTACATATTAGTATAAGATAATTAAGTTGTCCCATAATGGTCTCAAACAGTGAAGAAGAAAGAACTCTTTGTAAATTTTATAATGGGATAGGTAAGCATTAATAAACCACAAAAAGTAACACTAGTTAAAAGTTTAATGACACCACCGGCTGCTATGGTTGCTAAGAAAGCCTATGGTTGACAGATTTCATATTCTAAAACTAGAAGAAGAGAAAGGAATTCATTTCTTACTCTAAAACATAACTGAAATCATAGTTATTGGTATGCAGACCACTGAAATCATAGTTAATGCTGCAGACCAGAACCATAGTTGTCCATGTTGGTATGATTACTAGTTTGAAAATGCTCTGATCACTCTTTCTATTTAAGACTAGTTTCTTTAATGTAGTAATAGAAAATTCATTTACATGGAATGAAATTTTTCTTTCTTTTTAATCTCATCTTTTATAAATACTACACATCTACACATATTTGTTTACCTTTTTTGAAGTCAAATTAACTTAAGTACAATTGGAAGGCCAAAACAATATAGAGCTTTATTCGATTTAAGCTTTTTAAACTATAAAAGAAAAATTTTAGTTTGTAGACCATTGTCAAATAGCTAGCAAATTATATCTAGTGTGCTTGAAAAACTGACTTTATCTATGAGGTAATTTGAAAAACTAACTAATTATGGATATTAGCACACTTCAGGTAAGAGCATAATTTTCTTTTTTTGGCTCGAAAAGGGTATACCAATATCATTTATAGTTGATTCAATGTATTAAATTGGCTAGTATTTAGGCCCAAAGAGATGGAAATAGAAAACAATTCTAACAAAATAGAAACCTGAATCCCATATATATACATTTAGGAAACATCTATGAACAATTCTAATATGACCATATGCATTTAGGAACAATTCTGATATGACCATATTCATTTAGGAACAATTCTGATATGACCATATGCATTTAGAAACAACTAACTAGTAACCTAAAACCAAAAACATGCAGAATCCCAACAATTTGAATCTCCTAACAGTTTAAACATAAAACTCTAAATAGAATCCCACAATTCGAACCTAAAACTGAAACAAAATCCCAATAATTTGACCAAAACCCACAAATTATCAAGATGGGTACAAAACATTAAGGGAATGCCATAAATTCAAACAAAAATTCACGTTCACTACAAAAATGCTTCAATCCAATTTCAACAATTAAGGGAATACGTCAACTCAATTCACGCGAGATAACACTACATACATTCACATTAACATTAAAAGTGCTTAATTGACCTTACCTTTCAGATAACTTATTCCAATGTCCGAATGAATAATTTTGAAATTCCCAGAAAAATCACCAACATTCAAAGAGATTCCCAGATAAATCCGGGTTATTTTGCTGAGATTAATGGTGAGAGTGGGGAAGTTGAGATTTTGGGTAGAAGCGTTTAGTAGAAGTGACGATTTGAGAGTGGGGAGTGCGCTTGAGAGATTTCTGAGAATATACTGCTTGAGAGTGTGTTGGGAATCCATTTGAGAGACTGGTGAGATGACGATTTGAGAGACTTCTGCAAGACTGCGCACGGAGTATGCTTTGGAGTGGGTTTATGCTGTTATTCAAAAAGCCTAGAGTATAAAAGGTTTTTATGCTTTGATTCATAGAGAACCGGAGTATATAATGTTTTTTATGCTTCGATTCTTAAAAGCCCGGAGCATATAAGTCTCTTCAATGTAATTCCAAAAACCCTAATTTGAATAACCCGGATACTCCGTGCGCAGTGTATAAAATGTATAACTAACCCAATTTGAATAAAATGTATAACTAACCCAATTTCAGTTTATGTCTAGATAAAATCTCTCTTCATTTGGGGTTGTCTGGATAGAAAAATCCCAGAGTATAAAATGTATAACTAACCCAATTTGAATATATTTCAGGCTTTGTTATACATTCCAGACAACCCCCAACTGAAGAAGCTTTTTCTATCTAATGTTGCCGATAGATTTCTGGACTTCAAATCAAAGTTGGTGACTAGTTGTATTACCAAGAGAAGAAAGGTAAAGAAGCTGATAGGTTGTCTTATGAAATATGGAAACATATTAAGGTAGGTGACTAGGTAACCTTTGTTAAGAACTAGACTTCTGAAGTTGTAGTGGTAAGTTAAATACTTCTTTGTATTCAGTTTTGGAAAATGCTTTTTATTGTACTTTAATGTTAAGTTAAATACCTTTATATTGTTAATAGGCTAAATACGAGAAGGTGAGCAAGAGTTCTAGGATGAACATTCATCCCATTACATTGAACAATCAAGCTACAACGACACAAGGCAACAATGGATATCAGAGGGGTTTTATCCCTCTTACTTGGGACCTTCTTCTATAGAATTAAGAATCACGCAGATAAGCCATGGGGATGACTAGTTTCATTCATGGCACAAGAAGAATAAGAAAACTGGGGAGAAAGTCATTCCAAACGAACAAACGCAAGCTATGGCTAAGAAATACCTAAGATTTCTATTTGCAAATCAGTAACGTTACCATTGCTTATAAGATCTAACATTCATTTCTAATCTTTTCCTTGTTGGAGTTCTGAGGTAAGAAAATTCAAGGTGAATTTGTTCCCGAGAGGGCCCGAGATACATTAGCTATAGCCATTGAGAAGCCAAATTACCTCGGATGCTGTGTTGGACTTGGCGGAACTAATATTGGGTACCGACAAGTATTTAGACCTCCTCCACTGAGATTAAGCCAACAAAGTAAAAGTGAAGTTTCAATGGAAGATAGGGAGACTTTGAAGGCTCAACTCCTAGTGGAACTTAGACAAGAGTTTGATCCCACTAAGAAGGATAAGTTTGATCCCACTATGAAGGATAAGTTTGATCCTAGGGTGCACGGGTGTCTACTCCCTATGTAGAGGTGTGTTATATTCCCTTTTAAAATCTTATTTTGAATAAGTATTATTTGTATTAATAATTACCTATAATATTGACATATTATATTCAATTTTTAGGGTCCTGCCAATTTTTGTCTACTCCTTAAAGATCCAAGTACGGGAATGATCTACGATGTGGCTGGTGGTGTCGCGTACCTAGGTTAGTCAGGCCAGCAGTTTGCACGAACTCACCAAGGAACGAGACTTGTATGACATGAAGTGGTGAAGGTTGAGACTGATCCTGACTTCTTCAAAGGACAAGTCCCTATTCCACAGTACGACTTGGAGACATTAAACGACGCAATTGGTACTTTTGTGCAATGGCCTCTACATAGTTGCTAAGTGAGGTAGAAATCAAAGTTTCAATCAAATTTCCTCTATAATTATATTTTTTCTACTAAATTTGTGCGATATGTGCTTTTTTAATTAGGTGACTCGACAAGCTAAGAAGATGAAGGGGATATCAGCTGATGAAGTTATTGGGAGTAATGAGTCGGCCTTGAATAAGTCAGTGGCAGAAAACCGACCTCTTCTCACTAAAGATGTAGCGGCTTCTCTTAAATCTTGAGTGCAAATGGCTACTTTAATCTGTGACCATGATGAAGGAAGACAATACCATTGCTGTGTCATTGGATTGAGCCTTATTCCACTACTTTTAAGATGGAACAGCATGGCTTGAAAAAGCTGACATCACCCAATTCTTATTGGGAGCTCAATTGAACACTTCTGTTATTCAATGCTTCATGAGGTATATAATATTAGGATATTGGTTAACTTATGTGGTACCGTTAATAGTTTTTAAACCATTTGTATATATAATGCATTTTCTGATTACGTAGGACACTCCAAGATGATTGTACACACATTTTGCATTCACAAAAGCCCTACAAGCCAAGTTGAAGTTTATTTTCACCTCTATTTTCTAATGGTACGGTTGAATCTGATGTGTGAACGTAATGCTTATTACTTATACATTGAATTTAGAGTATGATAATGCATATAGTATGTAAATATACTTCTTCAACTTAGCTCGGTCAATGTGCAATACGAAGCTAAGAGCGATTATTAATTAGTAAGTATTATCACTAGATTGACATTGCAAGCTAAGGTATTAGGAGCAATTTTGGGTAGATTCTTGGCCTTCACACTTGAAATACATCAATATGAGTCAATAAAGGCCAAATAGGACTAGTTTTGAGTTGATATTGGCACATTTCCTTTTAATATGCCCTAAGCACTTCAAATATAATAGTTTCGTTTGTAACTTTTACCTGTCCTTTCGCCTTCATCGTAATGCTCTACTTCCCTATAAAATGATCTAGTTTCCTCTATTCGTTTTAAAACTTTAAGACAAAAAGATAGAGAATTTTTCTGTGGGAAAGAGAACAAGTAGTCAAAGAGCTAAAATGGTAATGGAAGTAGCAGTTAATGCAAGAGACTGATTAGGGTGGTAGCAGTCGAATAAAAGATAAAAATATGAGGGTTTTGATGGGTGATAATGAGGCTGTAGTGATTAATTAAGAAGAGTTTTTAAGAAGGGTTTTTGGATTCATGTGATTTAACCCCTCTTGAAAACTCTTCTTTATCAATCACAATAGCTTCATTGTCATCCATTAAAACCCTCAAATTTTGATCTTCCATTCGGCTAGTACCACCGCATCACTCTCTTTTATCAATTTCCACTTCCTAACCGTAGTAAGACGTGCCTTATTATTTCGTTCCATCATCATTTTTGCTCTTTGACTCCTTGTTCTCTTTCCAGCAGATAAATTCTCCATCTTTTTTTTCATAAAAGTAAAAAAAGAACAGACCCTAATAGACTATTTTCTAGGAAAGCTGAGGAATATGATAAAGGCGAAAGAGCAGGAGAATGAAACATAGGAAACATTATGAATTACACCATAAATTAGTCAAATGGGTGCGTTTTTGGATAGAAAATGACCTAAACACTTCAAATACATCGATATGAGTCAATATAGGTCAAATATGGTGGTTTTGGGTGGATATTGGTGTATTTTCCCTAAAACATGGCCCAAACACCTCAAATAGGATGATATGAGTCAAACTAGGTTAAATGGGATCGATTTTGGGTAGACAATGATGTATTTACCCTATAACATGTCATAAACACTATAAAAACATCAATTTGAGTCTAAATCGGGCAAATAGGAGAGGTTTTGGGTATAAAATGACCTAAACACTTGAAATACGTCGATATGAGTCAATATATCTCAAATAGGGTGCTTTTGGGTTGATATTGGCGTATTTCCCCTAGATATTGGTCCAAACACTTCGAATAGGACAATATGAGTCAATATAGGACAATATGAGTCAGTATATGTCGAATAGGATGGTTTCAGGTCGATATTAGCGTATTTCACATAGAACATGGACCAAACATTTTGAATTGGACGATATGAGTCAAATAGGTCAAATGGGAGCGGTTGTGGGTAGAAAAAGACGTATTTACCTTAGAACATGTTATAAACACTTGAAATACATTAATTTGAGTCAAACCCAGTCAAATAGGAGGGGTTTTGGGTACAAAATGCCATAAACACTTGAGCTACATTTATATGAGTCAATATATGTCAAATAGGGCGGTTTCGGGTTGATATTTTCCTATTTTCCCAAGAATATGGCCCAAATACTTCGAATAGGATGATATGAGTCAAAGTAGGTCAAATGGGAGCAGTTTTAAGTAGAAAATAACGTATTTAACTTGATTACATCATTATGAGTCAATATATATAGGTCAGATTTGTAATTGGGACCATATGTTTGAAATATACTTATTAAATACATTGCATTTTATATATACTTTAATGATATCATAATCAATCTAAGATATGCAAAGGATTCAATGAGGAGCCCTTCTCCACCAAAGAAATCGATGTCGTTTGCAACAAACTAGCCAAGTATTGGACATATAACTTTTTTTAGATTATATACATTACCTTTTTGTAGTTTTTATACATCAAGTTCATTTATTGGGTTGTAGTTTTGATGTCTTTAATATGTTATTTTACGACCCTATTAGTATATATAAATGAGAGATGGATCATCATATGTATATATGTACCTTGGTTGGTGAAATTCAAATGTAATATAGCAGGTTTGAATTTGGAAATTTGGGCGCAGTAGGGATCAAATTAAAGCGTACCAAGAAAAATTAAGCAGTTATATGTGGCAGGTGTCCCCAAGACCCGCCGTTTATTACTCTATTATAAGAACTTTTTTCAATCTGGAAAAGTATTAATATGTGGCGTCACTTAGCCTAGAACCACCGCAATTTATTGATTAATATGCAGCGTCACTTAGCCTAGAACCGCAGCAATTTATTGAATAATATGAGGCGTATTTTATTGCACCCGCCGTATTTTAATTATTTTTTTGCGGCGTAAAAATTATGCCACAAATTAATTTGATTAATTTGCTACCATCCTAAATGCTGCTAGCCTTTTGACGCCGTGTATAGTACTAAAAACCCCGCCGCATATTGATCAATTTCTACTAGTGAAACTTTCGCCCTAGATTATTACCTTTGGTGCATTGCTTAATAAGGTTCATAGTCTAGTTTCTATCCCTGTGTGGATTATGGTTTTTATACCTAGATTAACATCAAAAAGGAAAGATTGAATTTGAGAAGGATTCTCGGTGTTTACCGTTAAGGAGAGTTCCTTTGCTTGAGTCTTGATTGAATAAATTTGTTGAAGGAGTTTTTAATACTTGTATGAAGGAAAATGGATTCCTAGGATATTGGGTTGTGTTTTATTTTATTATATAAGTGTTTGGGAGTGTTTAAGAGGTTTTTTTTTGGCGGAGTAACAGTGCTCTTAAATTTTGAAATCCGGACCCTTTGCTCATAAAATTTGGGTGTATTTAAAGGAAAAAAGTGTCATTTTCATGAGTATTTCATGTATTTAAAGGAAAAATTTGAGTGTCAAATGCTTATATTAGGTGTCAAATGCACATAAAAGGAATCTTTTTATCCATTAAAAAGAGGCTTGAAAGGAGTTTGGTGCGCTTTTGGCTGATGCCCAAGCCCCGGGCGTCAACTCACAAAGTGGACGTCAAACGCTTGAAGTAGGGTGAGGTGGAAAGGAGCAGATATGTGGGCATCGGAGGATAGATGTCCAAAGAGATTGCATTGGACACCATAAGGCTGGAAGTGGGACGATCTAAGGTGTTTGGTGCTCAATTTCTAGCATTAAAAGCTAACTACTAGCGTAGAGCATAACGGCGCCAAGCAGCTTTGTTTTTCATAGTTCTAGGGGGTTTGTTTAGGTGGTTGATGTTCTAATTTTTGTGACTTGGGTTATGTTTTTGGGCTAAGGTAAGTGTCTTGGACTCGAGTTGGTGTTTAGGGTCTTTTTAGGGATTCGATTTTAAGGTGATCTTGGGTTTTCACATAGTTAATCTTTACCAACACTATGTATGCTCAAAATAGTTGGTGTGTTATTAGACTACTAGGCAGAGAGAAATGATTTGGCATTTATAGAAGCCCCCACTTTGAACTAGTCTTGGATAAGAGAAAGGTTAAGTACGGCATGGTACAAAAAAAGATCGATGATGCTCCACAATCTCAAATCCTTCTTCAAACACAGGTACGTAGAAACACGTGGAGAAACTCCATTGTGGAAGATTCATGCTAACGGGGTGTCTCTATCGGAATGGCGCGACTTATAGGTTGGCCTAATGTGCTAATGGAGAGTCACTACCAGGGTGGCGTGGTTTAGAGACATTGCCTGCTCTACCAACTAAGAGTTGTTATTAGGGTAACGCATTTAATTAGTAACATTTATATCACTCATTTATTCCTTCCTGGCAGAGTTTTCGTACTCTATTGTCTTGAGTTCGTCTGTTTTGTGCCATATTACACTACTTTATGCATGATTCTATCTTAGAAGCAATTATGACTTTTCTACTCCATTTCCCCCTTTATTCCCTTGATCATTTCTACTTTGATATGTTTTTTGTTTTCTTGATGCGAGAACATAGTTGGCACGAACACGAAAATCAAAGAGTAAAGTTGAGTAGTAGAGGGGCCAATAAAAGAAGTCAAGAGACCGCTAAAGCTTAGAGTCAAGTGGCTTTTCAAGGCACTTAGAACCAAGTGAAAGCTTAAAAAGATTCTAGGAGCCACTCAGTTTACTTTTGATTAAACTTAGAAACTTATATAAGGGCATTGAGCGGGGCTTCGAGAGGGCGCTCAGAAGGGAAAAAAAATCCTTCTATGCAACCACGTAGTTAAACTATCATCCTTAATTTCTTCTATAAGCGGGCGCTCATAACTTAGTCTAAGCACCCGCTTAGGCCAATTCTAAGGAGATGCATATACTTCTCAAACTCTTTTATGATGGTTTTGAAGGGCAAGCTGTAGCAAAGAAGAAAATTATTCATCATTAGATAGTTTTCACAAAACAGGTAATTTCGAGAGCATTGGGGTAAAAATTAAATTTTCCTTTTGTACTTGGTCGATTTAGCTTTGGATTAGCCTAAAATTTCTCTTGTCATCAAGTGATCGAATCAAGATCTATTGAACTCATAATTTTTTTCAATATGTCAATAATTTGTAGCTTTTTTCTTATTTTAACTTTCATTTCTTTCATTGTTTTTCTATTCTTATTAGGGTGTTGCTTTTTTGGTTAAGATTTCAATCCTAAACTAGTTGAGATTGATATCAGTTAAAAAAATATGTTTTCATTGATTAACTCTATAGAGTTTTTGAGTCAAAATCATGAGTAGTTAGAATAGTTAGGGGAAATGGTGAAAACCTAATCCTGAGCATGGATATTGATTAAAGTGTTTAATTGGTTTGTTGAGAATTATACTATAGTGATTAAATGTTAGGATTTGGTTGGAACCTAGATTTAGCCGTATAGGTTTTACCCTTTTATGTTCCTATATCAAGTAATTGAAGAATGTTGATATGGTTAGTTAGCCTAATGTTGGAGTATTGATTCTTTACCTATTAAGTTAGGGAGCCCAATACTGATATGCTTTAGTTGCTTTAGATAACAATTCGAAGAGAGGTCCTGATTGTAGTGCTTACTTCCTTGAAGGTAAATGAAAGGTTGATTCTTGGATGAAACCCCTACCCCGCAGCATATTTTAGGTTTGGTTTACTAGTTGATAGTTTGTGAACCCTTTTTTATATCATTTTCGTGCCCAAGTTCTAGCCTTCACTCATTCATGTTAAAAGTTGGTGTTGAATTCCAAAACCCATAATGTTTTACTTATCCTATGTTACTTGATTTAGAACATGGCATTAGTACTTTAGTTAGAATCAGCATCTTTTCTTAGTCTAGTTAGAATTAGCTTGTGGTTAAGTTGTTAAATATCATAATAATTATAAGTCATTTTATGTGGATGATGACCCTTACTTGCCCATTAATAGTAATAGGAAAGGTAGAGGTTTTCTAATAGCGGGTGTCTTAACAGTTGATCCATCCCCTCTCTTCATCTACAACTTCAAACAAAATTTTTTTTAGAGTTTTTACCTTTAAAAGAAACCCTCAAATTTGAAAACTTAACCAAATTGGGTTAAAGTTCAATGTTTCTTGCATCACACACTTAGATTAGAGGCTAACACATATTTGAAGGAGAATTTGCTCATAATTTTGGTATTTCTTGCATCCCTTCTCTCTTTAAATTTTTGTTTCAATCATTGTGTTCTTGCTTTAATTTCTGAAAATTTTGTGTAACTTATTGAGCTTGGTGAAGTTGTTTAGTGTTTTGGTTTGTGTTTAACATATTGGAGCATAGTTTGGTTAGAATTGGTTAAATTATGTTGATATATTGGAATAGGTGTTCTTGTAGTCTTTTTGCTTTGAGGATATAGAATTGGTGTTGGCATTTAAGTGTAGTGTGTATTTGGTGTTAGTAATTTGTGTATTATAAGGATTTGTTTGAGAAATTTGAGGAAGCATGTTTTCAAGAAAAAGATCAAAGTCCTCAAAACCATAGAGAACATCTCAATCCTTATAACCAACTATTCCACCTCTAAAATTCATAAAACCAAACCATAAGTCATACTACGAGAAGATTAAAAGACAAAAACTCCTTAGCACTAGATTCTATAAATCAAACTCCTTGATAAAACTAGGTATAGTCGAGGACCTTTACTCTTTACTCACACAACTAGGGTGGCATGAATTTTGTCTTATCCATACCTTTACCTATGAACTAGGGTGGAATGAATTTTTTGTTATCAATAAATTTACCTACGAACATCTTACCTTCAAGTTTCAAGCTTCTTTGGAGAGAATGACTATCATATCACCTTTCAACTCTTCAAACAGCTCTAGTTCATCACTAAAGCCGAATTTAACAAAATATTTGAGTGGGATCCTACTAATAGACCTAGGGCAGTTTATGAACTACACTAAGATAGAATGGTGGAGGACAATTACCAATGATATGGACTACTAGTCCAACACCTTTTATGTCTACCACATCATCCACCCATGTATAATTTTTGAAAGAATAGACTTGGGATAGACGGTTAGAGATAAAGGGGAATTGCTATAGATGGGTGCCATGGGAAAGGATAGGTTTGGGAGAATGCTTAACTTTAGGCATCAGCTCTTGATTAGATTCTTAGAGCACAAGGGGGGCAGCTTACTAGATATATTTATATGAGGGGCATGGTTACCATTACTTCCCATGCTCTAGGTTTTATTGAGCAGTGCTAGTACTTTACCCTTGTCGATGATTAGGAAATTTACATCGACATCAAGTCCATAAATAGGATGGATTTCCTCCAGTACACAGGAGATCCAAATATTTATGGCTAGAAGGTGCAAAGGGTAGTTAGTTTCTACCTTCTAAACCAAGATTTAATGAATGGGGATCGCAAAGGTGGCAACATTCGGAAGATTTCTCCACACGAAGTGAAGTAACCTCGTGCTTTGAACGTCCGCCAGCTCCTGGCATGTCCCAAAGAGGTATGTCTTCTTCACCTACCCCCTCTCATTTAATTAACTTAGAGGAAGAATTTAGGAAGTTAAATCTATTTATGTAAGGCCAAGCTGAGGCCTAGCTGGGTAGTATGATTTACAAATAATTAGATTTATGATTATCATGTTAACCATTGGGATTTTAGCCCTTACGTAAACTACCCTTATGACCCCCCTCATCTTGGTCTTGTCCCCTCATGGTTAGGGGATAGAACACCTAGTTATCCCTATTGGATGGGTCCTCCCGTCCCTTGTGTCACACTCCTCCTTTCCTCCCTATGATTATACTAAGAGTACGGGGATGTGATTATTGTGGTAATCTAGCATACCCAAATAAGGAATTGGGTTAGCCCGCAGCTATATGGGTGGTTAGGATAGCCATGCAAGTCTACCGCCCTTCAAAAACTACCTTGACCATCTAAGGTAGGAATGGTCTACTTACACTAATGCCTCGAGACCTGATGTTGACCCCACCTATAACTTTTCCCCTTATGATGACGAGGAAAGGCGTAGGCAGGGCAAGGGCCCTAGTTCAAGCTAGTCACATCCCAAATGAGTCACCCTCCCCATTTATTTCTTTGTTTTTGCACCAAGGACTGCACTTTACTTAAGCTTGCGTGGTATGTTTCACAAAGGGCTGGGTTTTTGCTTCCTTCATTCTTCTTCCATATTAGAGTCCATCTTGAGTCTTATTCTTTAGTCTTATTTTCTTTTTTTTATTTTGGGTTTTGTTTAAGTTGAGAGTAGGAGTTATGATACACATGCTTCTCTTATTTCTTTCCATTTTAGATGACCATTGGTCACCATTCTACTAACCAATGTTTGCTAATGGCTGTTAGTAAGTGAGCTAGATTATCAGGCTAAGGTATAATCTTTCCTACTCCCTTTTTTTTCTTTTATTGGTGTGTTTTCTTTAGAGTTTTTAGACTAGTGGAAGTGAATTGTACGAGGATGTATGGAATTTTATTGTTTAAGGCGTTTAGCCTATTTTTGAGGATTGGTTAGCCAAAAACCATAGGTTTTGAGACTATGATTAGTTCTTTATTGTATTGATTTTTTAGATAATCTCTCCCGTATCATACTCCTATGATGTATCTTCCTCTTTCTCCTTTCTTTTCTTTTACAAAAATTACCAAAACAAAATATTTTTGAGTTTTTACTCTTCAAGGCAAGTAGGTAATTCGTTTCCCTTTTGTTTTGTTTTCTTTACATTGAGTCGGGCATAAGTAGGGCCTTTATGTTGTTAATTATTCTCCTTTCTAAACTTTAAGTGTTTACATGGTTTTTACTTCAATTTCATTAAAAATAGTTTATAATGGACCTTTGTTAAGGTAGCTAAGGAACAATGGTGATCATGACCTTTTTCAAAGTACCCTATATTTTCCCTTATAGAGTGAAATCCTTTAAATTCGCATTTGCATCTCATGGTGAAGAAATCCTTTGAAGCCATCAACATAGTATGCATTGAGTGGTAAGGATTATTAATTTATCATGGTTTGATGGAGAAGTTGTTTAATGCTTATCTAAAAATACGACCGAACTTCATAGGGAAAGACAAAGGCACTTTGAACCCTATTCCTTCTTTCTTGAACATCAACCTTTCTTCCTTTCTTGTATATTATTTGTTCCTTACCATTTGTTACCTACTTGAGCTTAACTTCTTCAAAATTATCTATATTAAAAGGCATTGACCTACTGTATGCATTCTATACCATCAATTTGATGGGATTTCTTTGGTAGGAAGATTGATGTGTATATGTGAATAATGAATTAGGATTGATGAAGCTTAAGTGGACAGCAAATGTGTCGTCAGGAATAATAACTCTTTTAAGCTACTCCTCTTTAGTAGTCTCTTTCAAGAAAGGAAAAATAAGAAAAAATGAAAAAAAATGAAAAAAAATGAGAAGAAAAGAAAAAAATAATGAGGAAAGAGAATGAATAATATAAGAATATAGTTTATTTTATGGGAATTCGAGAACAAGGAAGCTAGAAATATTATTTGGCATTTGGTTGAAGTGTAAGGACCCAAATCTTTTATTGAGGTGAAGGTAAAGATGAAAAAAATCCTATTGCTCATAAGTTACACCTAAAACCACTACCCAAGCCTTTCCCCAATTTATTCTTATTCTACCTCGAAGTCCTTTTGACCGTAGGAAGTTGAGTCATGATGTGCTCATTTTAGAGCACGTTTACAACCCCATTTTAGTGTTGAGTCTCACGGTTTTATATTGATTTTATCCATATTACACTTGATTTTACCTTGATCTTGTCCTCGAGCTATTTTAAGATCATTTCAGGTACTTTTGATGATTTCAAGGTAAAATGCGATGTGTTTGAGGCTTTGACACTCTTATCAAGGGTTTAGATGCGCATATCATAGCTTGGGTACGCGTTCTAAGCCATTCTCAAAGATCTCACAAAGTTTAGAAGCCATTAGACACTTCAAAGACGCTATTCAGCAAGGTTCAAGCTCAAATTCAACCGAATCCGACATCCATTCGGTCGAATGGCATACAGGGATTCAAGAAGATGACTCAAGCTCTCGGGAATAGACGAATGATTCCCCATTCGATCGAATCAAGGCCCATTCGGCCGAATGCATGCTCTCCTTCGGTCGAATGGTGGAAAGGTTATCAAAACTCGTCTGTTTTGGGCGAATGACATGACCATTCGGACAAATCACCCCTCATTCGGCTGAATCCACACTGCATTTGGACGAATAGCCCCTGTTTTCGTAGTTTTTGGTTCTTTCTTAAGCCGGCCCTCGAAGGTTTTTTCTAGGGTTTTACCCCTTATATCCTTAGGGTATAAATACCCCCTTGCTTTGTAAAAAAACCTTCATGCCTATTTTGAGAGCTCTTGTGCCTCAACTTGAAACATCACTTTCATTGCTTTCATTTCATGTATGCTTTAGTTTAGATTTAAGGCTTTTGTTGCACTTCCTTTCAAGCATTGTATTTCGGATTCAGAATCTTTTTCATTCACGCAATTGCATTTAAGTAAGTTGTCATTTCTTTACTGTTCTATTTTGTTTAATGGTTTTACTTATTATTTTTTTATTCCATTGCTCCTTCTATTATCCTTGCTCCATTTACGGCTTTAATAGAGTAATTGTCGGTTTTGTTATAGTTCTTCGTTTCCTCTCTTCGTTCTCTTGCTCATTTACGTTCAAATTGTTTATGCTTTCAATCATGTTCTTGTTCATTATTTATGCCATAGTTTTCACTACTATGAGTGAGTAGTTTTCTTAGGGGTTTGATTGGTGAAACCCTAGGTTGGCTTCTTCTTCATGCGTAGAGTTAGGGTTTGAGATTGTTGATGATTTATTGATTGATATTCGATGCGAATCTTGTCTTGCCACTCCTTAGGAGACATAGGGCAATTATAGGTTGTTTATGTGATTTATAGGGTCATAAACTTCCTCTCGTCATTTTGAGTGTCTTGATTGATTGTTGATTGATTTCCCCTAAGTTAGTGTATTTGCTAGTTCGATTGTCCTTCCTAGGGTGGAACTAATCTATCCCCGTTTTTCTTTCATTGCATATCATCGTTTTTATTCTTGCTTCACTTTTCAGTCATTAGTGTAGTTTAATCAATTCAAATCTCGAATAAGCTCTTTACATCAAGTCTAGAAACTAGCATCCCTTGTCCTTGTGGTTTGACCCCCGACTTAACATTACAATAGTTGTAGTAGTATTAGGGAGATTATAAGTATTGTTTGCATAACTAGTCTTTTAGTCAATGACCTAAAAGTCGTTTATCAAAATGGCGCCATTGCCAGGGATAAGGCGTTATGTTTAGATTATAGTCTTGTTGTAATTCGTTTTTGTTTCATTTTTGTTATTGTCTTTTAAACTTGCTTGTCAATGCTTATGCTTGGTCTCTAGTATTGTTTGCATGTCCTATAGTACACGTAGATCAAATCAACAGCTAGAACCGTACGACCCTGAGATTCAACGTAGTAAACAGAGAGTTCCATCCCAAATTATGTACAACCAAATACCCCCAACCCTCTTACACCACCAATCGATAAAAACTAGCAATTATTTGGTTAGTTTGGGACACCTGAGTCCCAAGAATTTTAAGGAGGTGTAGTGTTACCCATAGCTCCAAATCCTTATCACATACATCCACAATTCACCCGGATGGTGAAGGAGACCCCCTTTTACGGTTTGAAAAATGAATGCCCCCTCCAACACTTGGAGGCATTCTCAGATATTTGCGGTCTCATTCCTCCATGCCCCAATAGTCCGGATTATGTACGTATGTACTTTTTTCACTTGAGTCTAGGTGCAGACGCTAAGGATTGGTATAAATTCTTAGAGCTTGACTCAATTATTAATTGGGCTCAATTGAAGATAACTTTTCTAGAAAGGTTCTATCCTACGGTTCGAACGCAAGATTGGCGCAAGAAAATCACGTCATTCACTTAAGAGGATGATGAGAACCTTAGTGCTACTTGGAGTAGGTTTAAGAGAATGATTAGAGCATGCTCCTATCGTGAGTATGGGGAGAACCATCTTAATACATTCTTCTACGATGGTCTAAATGACTCCACCAAGGCACTTCTAGACTCGGCAGTGGGTGGCTAGCTCTCAAAAGTCACATGCAATCAGGTGAAGGCTAAGATAGAGGAGGTGGCTAAAAATAGCTCTTGGGGAGGAGTAAGAGCTAATGGACTACCGAGAGGGAACATTGACTCAAGTAACTTGGACACTATTAGTTCGAAAATTGAGGCTATCATGGATAAGAAACTGTCCAAGTTCAAACTAGCTCAAGGTAGTTCTAATATATCATCGGCTAATGAGAGGCCCTTTTCATGCAGAATCTGCGGGGGCACCAATCATGATACATCCTTTAGACCTTCCTTTAATCCAAATTCTAGTAAAGGAAACTTCAACCATGGGTATAACTCAAACAATCAAGCAAATTGGAGTTTTCCTAGGCCAAATGGGAATAGGCTATATCCTTAAGTGCCAAGGCCAAACCCCAACCTACCCAACCTATCTACACAACCACCACCCAACCCGCTTCCAAATCATGATTACCTTTCCACTCAAGTGAGCTCTCTTGCTCAACAAAATCAAACCCTCCCCCAAATCAATCAAACCTTGATAAATCAAATGCAACAACTTCAAGCACAACAGAAGTTGTTTGAGTCTTAGCTTGCTCAGATGGCCAGTCCACCCCCACCATTGCTATTCCCATCTTACCCTCAACAAAACCCATCCACCCAACCTCCACCATAAAACACTCCTAAATCCAACCCTAAACATCACACTTGTAAGGCGATCTTCCAAAGATCAGGAACCTCATACTCTGCCCTAATTGTAGATGATAGAGATGATTTAGGGGAAGGGTCCTCAAAGGATGGTGGTTTTCAAGGGAAAACTGAGAAGAAGGATGATCTTGAGGGGAAAGGTGAGAAGAAGGTCAGTGAAGAGGATGAGAAAAACAATGTACACACAGATGAACATAAGAAGAAAATGAAGGATGAGGAAGAGAGATGGAGGGAGATACAAGAAAGGAGGAAACTTAAGCGTCAACATGCTCCTCCTCTAACTTTTCCTTACAAAAAGGTGGAGAAACAATTACAAGAAAAGTTTCTTAAATTCTTAGAGCATATGCAGCAGCTTGAAATGAAAATACCATTCTTAGAGGCCATAGAGCAAATGCCTCAATATGGTAAGTATCTGAAAACCCTCTTAGGAAATAAGAAAAAGTTTGAGAGTGAAGTGATTAGTTTGCTAGAGCAGGTGAGTGCCATCATTCAGGGCACTTGGCAAAGAAAGAAAAAGCTAGAGAACCCTTTGTGCTCCTAGTCACCCTTGGAAAACTCAATTCTAAGGGAGCACTCGCTAACCTTGGAGCCTCCATTAGCCTAATGCCGATGTCCATTTCCAAGCATCTAACCTTTGAGCTCAAGTTATCGAAGAAAACCATCCAACTAGTCGACCGTAGTATAAAAGTGCCATGTGGAGAATTTGAGGACCTTCCGATCTAAGTAGGGAACATTGTGGTTCCATATGACTTTGTGGTGCTTGATATGGTTGAGGATCCTTATACCCCCCTCATCCTAGGGAGAGATGCTTTGAAGACTTTGGGTGCCTTGATAGACTGTGAATCAGAGATTATCACTATGAGGGTAGCCCAAGAAAAGGTTGTGTTTGCCTTTTCTAAGTCTTCAAGGAACCCAAGGTCGAGCAAATTTGTTCCTTTGATGTTTTTCGAAATATAGTTGAAGAAAAGGTTGAGGGGTGTGATGTTTATTCTACCCCAATGTTTGTTGAGGTCTCGGATGAGGAGGAGGCAATGAAGAGTGTTGTTTTTGAGGTTGCAAAGGAGACTGCTTTAACAAAGGCGATTTATGACATGTCTGAGGGAACTGATAAGCTAGCCCACAAAAGGAAGAGGGCTAGAAAAAGAAAAACCAAAAAGAGATCAATGGCTCCACCCTGGCTTGGGGGAGCCCCGTATTATAACCCACCTCCAAATGACCCTCGTTCTCCGTTGCTTACTTCTGCCACTGCGGCTAGGTGGAGAGTTTTGATTCCCCACGCTAGAGGTAATGGAGATGCTAGGAGTGAATCCACTCCTATGGTAGGTATCATTATGTTGTTTTCTTTTTCTGTCTAAACCTGTGGCTAACTGTGTCAAACTTACCGACGTTAAACAAAGGTACTTTCGGGAGATAACCCGGTGTTTGTTTTGTTTGTTTGTTTCTATAGCAATAGCTTCCATAATGCTGATCTTTCTCCGTTTTGGTTCTCTTCTCCATCTTTCCCAAGTGCCGAGACAGCTCTTGAGCTGGCTTGGGGGAGGGTTCTTGCGTTTTCAAAGTCTCGAAAGATCCGCATTCTTTAAACTATTGCTTTGGTTGTTGTTATAGTTTTTGCATGTTTAGTTTTGTTGAGTTGATATGCTTGAGTTGTGAAACCTACATGCAAGCTTTTTGACGTGTACATTCTAGTGGTCCTATGCATAGTCATGTTTTCCTAGCCTTGTGCCTCTTTTGGGGTCGAATGACTGACTGTTTTCCACCTAACTTAGGGGATCTAGGCTTGTTTGGTTTGTGGCTTAGATGACTACTTATTGAGGCACATTTATACTAGCCTAGTGAGGATTAAGGATTGAGCCTTCTAGGACTCCATTATGAGTCCTATGTTATCAAGTGCTAGGTAGAGAGTCTTAGTATTGTGTTTGTTCTCCTCCATAGTCTGCTTTTCTAAAGGTCAGGGATGATAACACGTTTGTAGTTACACCTACATGGCCAAATTGCCTACCATGAATATTGATTGACTTTTGGGTAAGCCAAGTTTGTGCCTTTACCTTTTCTTTGTAGCTACACTTTCTAACTCCTCATGAGCCAAATATTCCCTCTTTGTACCTAGAGAATAGTCAGGTGATCATAGTGAAGTTGGTGTCTGTTGCATTGTGGTGCAGGTTTTCGGTTCAAAAAGTCATTGTCGGATGATATGACTCTATACATCACTCTTAGTATATTTCAGAATTATTAGCATGAAAAACTCAAAAAGAAAACAAAAAAAAAAAGAGAAAATAAAAAAAAAGGAAATCAAAAAGAGAAAAGAAAAAGAAAAAGAGAAAAAAGAGAAAATTTTTGAGAATAAAGTTGGTGTAATGTATTAGAGTTCATTTATGCGTATCTTGAGGACTTTGGGAGTGGCATTGTTGTTGGAAGTCGTAGCTGTCCTTGGTCTCATTACCTTGGATTGCTTACTGTCCTCTATTTTAACTCCACATCCCCAAATTTTACCCTACCTTGATCCTAACCTATATTGTAACCCTTTAAGTATTTTACTTAGCCTGATTAGTAAGTTCTGTGCTGGAGAGTAGATAAGATACAATTCCCAAGATTTCTCCCTATTTAGGTGTTTAATTCCCGACTCATCTTTAGTCAGATGATTCTAAGCGAAACACATACCTTATTAAATACACGAGCGTATTAGAAATTTCCCATATCTTTTGGGAAATACCGGGGGAGCGTCGACTGGTGATCTCATTAGGTAGTAGGTGGCATGGCCTGTGTTGTAGTTTTTCCAGTAATCCCGAGTATGTGGAAAATGTTGTTCATCTTGGTATTATGCTCTCCTAAGCCCATTATACTTGCACACCCATGGCTAGGGCAGAGTTTTGCGCACACACGGCTTGCATTGTCTTATTTTTCGCTCGCCTTGCTTTTCATGTGCTTTACTCATTGTGATACCTTGCTAGTTCATTTACTAGGGACTAGCAAAGGCTTGGCTTGGGGAAAGCTGATGTGCTTGTTTTAGAGCACGTTTACAACCCCATTTTAGTGTCGAGTCTCGTGGTTTTATATTGATTTTATCCACATTACACTTGATTTTACCTTGATCTTGTCCTTGAGCTGTTTTAAGGTCATTTCAGGTACTTTCGATGATTTCAAGGTAAAATACGATGTGTTTGAGGCTTTGACACTCTTACTAAGGATTTAAATGCGCGTATCATAGCTTGGGCACGCATTCCATGATACTTTCAAAGATCCTACAAAGTTCAAAAGCCATTAGACACTTCAAAGAAGCTGTTCAGCAAGGTTCAGGCTCTAATTCGACCGAATCTGACATCCATTTGGTTGAATGGAAGACAGGGATGCAAGCACATGACTCAAGCTCTCGGGAATAGCCGAATCAAGGCCCATTCGGCCGAATGCATGCTCTCCTTCGGTCGAATGGTGGAAAGGTTATCAAAACTCGTCTCTTTTGGGCGAATGACATGACCATTCGGCCGAATCACCCCTCATTCAGCCGAATCCACACTGCATTCGGCCGAATGGCCCCTGTTTCCATAAATTTTTGTTCTTTCTTAATCAGGCCCTCGAAGGTATTTTCTAGAGTTTTACCCCTTATGTCCTTAGGGTATAAATACCCCCTTGCTCTGGAAAAAAACCTTCATGCCTTTTTTGAGAGCTCTTGTGCCTCAACTTGAAACATCACTTTCATTACTTTCATTTCATTTATGCTTTAGTTTAGATTTAAGGCTTTTGTTGCATTTCCTTTTAAGCATTATATTTCGGATTCAGAATCTTTTTCATTCACGCAATTTCAATTAAGTAAGTTATCATTTCTTTACTGTTCTATTTCGTTTAATGCTTTCACTTATTGTTTTTGTTAATTCCATTGCTTTTGCTATTATCCTTGCTCTATTTACAGCTTTAATAGAGTATTTGTCGGTTTTGTTATAGTTCTTTGTTTCCTCTCTTCGTTCTCTTGTTCATTTACGCTCAAATTGTTTATGCTTTCAATCATATTTTTGTTCATTGTTTATGCCCTAGTTTTCACTACTATGAGTGAGTAGTTTTCTTAGGGGTTTGATTAGTGAAACCCTAGGTTGGCTTGTTCTTCATGCGTAGAGTTAGGGTTTGAGATTGTTGATGATTAATTGATTGACATTCGATGTGAATCTTGTCCAGCCACTCCTTAGGAGTCATAGGGCGATTATAGGTTGTTCATGTGATTTATAGGGTCGCAAACTTCCTCTCGTCATCTTGAGGGTCTTGATTGATTGTTGATCGATTTCCCCTAACTTAGCGTATTAGCTAGTTCGATTATCCTTCCTAGGGTGGAACTAATCTATCCCCGTTTTTCTTTCATTGTATATCATCGTTTTTATTCTTGCTTCACTTTTCAGTCATTAGTGTAGTTTAATCAACTCAAATCTCGAATAAGCTCTTTACATCAAGTCTCAAAACTAGCATCCCTTGTCCTTGTGGTTCAACCCCCAACTTACCATTACACTAATTGTAGTAGTATTAGGTAGATTATAAGTATTGTATGCATAACTAGTCTTTTAGTCAACGATCTAAAAGTCGGTTATCAAAATGGCGCCATTGCCGGTTATCAAGTCATAATTGATATAAGGAGGCACTAGTTAAGCATATTAGAATGGTTTACAATTAAGATGTCGAGTCATAAGTCATTACCCTTATTGTATAATTTTGTTAAACTCCCTTATGGAGTAATGAGAAGATAATTCCATAAGAACGGAAACAAGACTTAGGGAAGAGCATGGTTGTGCTTTAGTTTAGGTGCATGTGAGACATAGTTCCATACTTTTTCTTGGTTATCTTTTATTCATTCCTATGCATTCTTTATCATGTTCTCTCTTATTGTTTAAAAAGTTGAATATTTATCATGACAATGTCCCATGAGTGGCCATTCATTGCATCTTTCTTATCTTTTTTTTCTTTTCTAGTGTTTTGTCTATTTAGTTTTTGAAATAGTTGACTTGTTTTTTCTTTTGTCTTGTGAGTTGTGGGTCATATCCTAGGAAACCCTTATGAGAGCACACTCCTTCTCCTAAGAAATTAGAGGGTTTAAAGGGCTTGTTGATTAATGCTAAAATCAATCGTGATTACTACAAAAGTGAGTTAGGTTTTAGTTCTATAATTTGTAATGTTAGATTATTCATTAGTCTTTCTACTTTGACATAGAGTCTTTCTCGAGGACAAGCAAAGGCCAAGATTTGGGGAATTTCATAAGACACTTTTATGTCGCTCATTTATGCGTTCCTAACAGAGTTTTCGTACTCTTTTGGCCCAAATTTGCTCCATTTTGTGCTATATTACACTACTTTATACATCATTCTCTCTTAGAAGAAATTATGAATTTTCTAACCCATTTCCCCCTTTATTTCCTATGTCTCTTCAACTTTTATGCATGTTTTCATTTGCTAATGTAGGAACATAGTTAACATGAGCACAAGAAAGATAGCAAAGTTGAGTAGTAGAAGGGCCAAGAAAAAACCTTAGAGATTGCTCAAGCCTAGAGTCAAGAGAACTCTCAAGGCACTTAGAACCAAGTTAACGCTCAGAAGGATTCTAAGTGGAAAATTAGTTCAATGCAGATCAGAGACAGAAACTGATTTATGGGCACTAAGCGAGCTTTGAGAGGGCACTTAGAAGGAAAAAATCTTTCTAAACGAGCGCTTATAAGAACAATTGAGCGCCTGCTCAATTCAATGATCAAGCTCAATTTCTTTTATAAGATAACACTCATAACTTGGTTTAAGTTCCTGCTCATGCTGATTGGACAGATGTATACACTATTCAAACTCTTTGATGAAGGTTTTGAAGGGGGAGTTGCAACAAAGACAAAAATTATTCATCATTAGCTTTGGATTTTCTTTAGATTTTTGTTGTCATCAAGTGATTGAGTTAAGAATTTTTAAAATTAGAATTTTCTTCAATATGTTTTTAATTTCTAGCACATCTCTTATTTTAATTTTCATTGTTTTTCTTTTCTTGCTAAGGTATTTCTTTTTTGTCTTAGATTTTAATCCTAAACTAGTTGAGTCAGATTTCAATTACATAAATATATTTTACTTATTGAGTTTGATTTCAATTACAGAAATATATTTTCTTTAATTAAGTCTATGGAGTTTTTGAGTCTAAATCATTACTAGTTATATTAGTTAGGGGATAGGGTAAAAACCCAATCTCGAGCATGGATGTTAATTAAGGTATGGAATTGGTTCATTAATGATTATATTATGGTGATTCAATGTTAGGTGTTTGTTAGAACCCTAGACTTGGCCATATAGGGTTTACCCGTTCATGTTCTTAGATTGAGCCATTGAAAATGTTGATGTGTGTAGTGAGCCTAATGTTAGAGTGTTGATTTTTGAACATTAATTTTTGAACTAATAGGAAAGATATCTCGATTGTAGTGCTTACTTACTTGAAGATGATCAAAATATTGGTTCTTAGATGAAATCCCTTCCTTGCATCATGTTTTAGGTTCGATCCATATGTCAATAGTTAGTTTATAAAATCTCGCCTTAGCTTGTTCTTGTAAGTAGTTGGTGTTGAGTCCCAAAACCCTTAACGTTTTACCTATCCTATGTCAGTTGCTTTAGAACCTTGCATTAGTACTTTAGTTAAAATTAGCATCTTTTCTCAGTCTAACACGAATTAGCTTGTATTTGAGTTATTAAATATATTAGAATTCATTCTCTTTAGAGCATGACCCTTACTTTCCCATTACAAGTAATAGGTGAAGTCGAGGTTTTCTTATAGAGAGTGTCCTAACGACCGATCTATCCCCTTATCAATGGCGCAACTTAGAGATATAGTCAGATGTGCTAACAAGGAGCTTCTATTAGGGTGACGCGACTTAGAGACACAAGCTTCTATGTTGATTATAAGTCGTTAGTAGAGTGACACGGTTTATAATCGAGGAGGGATTGAGAATATTGTTCCTTATGACCTTGTGATTTACTAAGGATGTTTTAAATCTTTAGAAGGGTCCTACTTTGCTCCAATGAGGGATTTTTCTTTGTAATTGTCCCTTAACTCAAGTTGATTTCACAACTTCAATAAGCAAGCTCGATTTTTAGTTGACTTGGCTAAAGAGATCGATAATTTATAAAGGTTTGTTATCTTTTGCCTCAATTAGAAATTATATAAACTTTGTTAGGGAATTTTTTTGTTCATACTTATGCTAGGGAGGCTTCTTTTAGGGGTTTTGAATGGTTTATAAGGACATCTCCTATTTTACTCCTTCGATATTTTACTCACTAGGGAATTTTACTCGCTGAGGAGTTTCGTGGGGAGAAGGATTTCAAGTAGTTCCTTATGAGATTAACGCGACTTTCTGGGTGTCCACATTTGGCGTGCTAGGGAACGCATTGTATTTGGGGTTACCTTTAACGCTTAGTGTATTATAGGGATACTAATCAATTCTGGGGTTGGCTTGATCCGTTCCACATATTGTAGGGACACCTTCCCAGTTGGGGCTTACTTTAGCCCGATTAATGTATTATATGGATGCCACCCATGCCTAGGGTTGGCATGACCCATTTGGTACATTAAAGGGATGTATTCCGACTCTGGGGTAGTCTTGACCTGCTCCACATATTATAGAGATGCCTCTCATGCTTGGGATTGTCTTAATCCCCTTCCTATATTATAGGAACACCTCCCGAGGTGAATTGTCAAGTGTATCGAGTCATTAGGATGCTTAAGAGTCATTTAGAATGCACAAGTGTCGTGCGAGGTCAACCCGATTTTTTAAATTTTTAGAAAAGGATATCAAAAATGTCATTTTGTAATGTCGGGGAAATATATTATTTTTCCTTTGGTTTAAAGACGATGAGTATGAGTTGTGAGCCTTGGCTATGATTGTGTGTTTGTAGAACGGGTTTGAGTATTGATCCCTTAGTTATGATTATGTTAAGGTGTTAAAGTTTGTGAACTTTGGTTGTTTGGATAGTTCATAAGGATTGCCTATTTGGTTATTTTGAGTATCAGGTCTTTCTGAGGATTCCACTATGATGTGATTTGTGGCTATGTGCATTAGGTTTTGAAGTTTTGAAGTTTTGTTTGTGTTTGTCAAGGTTAGAGGCAAGTATGGTTTAGAGAACCTAGATTTTTCTTAGTTCTTTTCTATGTGCCTTATGAGAGCCTTAAGCTTCCTTGTACAAATTTATGTCTCTACTATGATTACCCTTGAGGGAAATGTCAAGGGACCTAAAGAATAGGCCCTAGAGGCTTCAAAGGGGAGATCCTAACCTCTAGTATCATTATTGCTTGTGCTCTTCTATTTCTAACGTTTGCTAATTTTTAAGAGGGTAGAATGTTTAATGATCCTTATGTGGTTGAAGAGGGCATCTTGTTTATTGTCTTATGCTTGACGAATGATTTTCCTATAAGGTTAGGATTCTAGCTTTGCATGGGTTTCAGGATTGTGGCATATTTGACTGTAGCCCTGATTTTTTGTAGCTTTTAACATTTGGTTGACTTTGCAAAGTGTGACTATAACTTTAATTTGACTTACATTTCATGTGTCTGATGCACGTAATGCTTAGCATTACTTATGAGGCATGTATGAATTTGAATGGACATGGACACAGATGTAGCTAAGAGGATACAAGAGTCTCTATGGTATGACTGGATTAATGTGCGAAAGTACGAGAGGCATTAAGAGCTTACACAGGCTAGAAGCATTGCTTTTAGAATTTATAAGGGCAACATTGATTTTTGGAAATTTATGAGACTTGTACACATAGGAGATGACTTGATCTTGATTCGTACACTTCATCTTGATTAGAATGAGACCTACTGAAATAAGTTAGATATTAGGAGGCATATATTGTGTCATCAATGGAGAGGTTTGGGAAAAAGGGTTAAGTCGGTCTAAGAAAGACCCAATGAAGGCAAGAAAAGTGGTTAACCATTTTAGGTATAGGTTGGGGGTTAAAATTATGAATGAAAAAGGGTTTTTTTTAAGTTTAAAACCACTTGTTTTATCTCCTTTAATTTTGATTTTTCGTTTTTTATTCTTTGAAATTAAGTTTTTTTTTAAGAATTAAATGTTTGTAGGATTACATTTACATCTTAAAATCGATTACTAAGGCCAAATGAGCCAAAACAATCATGAAAGAGAAATTCCTAATTTAGCACTAAGTTACGTACAATTTTTAGAATTAAAGAAGTCAAAAGATGCCCTTAAGACATAAGCCTTTTTACAAGAAGCTGAGAAAGATCTTATGAGAGAAACATTTTATCTTGACGCACAATGGAGCTCAAAAGAAGCATGAGCCCTTTTAGCTGACGCCCTACTCAAGCGTTAGCCACTTCATCTGCTGCTAAACCACCTTAAGTAATATTAATTTGACTGAGCCTTGAGAGAGGTTACCTACATAACCTTTTAAAAAATTAGGTCAAAATATAGCTCTAATATTCTTCTAAAGGCTCGCTTAGGTAATCAAAACTCATTTTTGTATGCTTTAGAGGTTTCTCTTCAAATTTAGAAACTCATGACTATGGCAAGATTGAATATGTTGCTTTTAGAAGTTCCTTTATCTTAGATCATCTGTTAACTTAAACTTTGGGATGTCGTCAATAGAAAATTTTTCTAGGAGGCTAACTTTCCCCTTTAGTTTATCTAGGGTTGTTTCAAAATTTTGTCTACTATTGGCGAAATGATGAATCATACTTTCAATTTTCTATGGCAAATTTTATGGGGAACTGGTACTTTTAATTTAGTCTAGACGGGCGTTCATACCCTTTAGAGACTTAGGAAAATCAATAACCATAGCCAGGAGTTGAGCCATTTGTTCCATGGTTGCCATCTGTTGAAGAGGAGTTGATGATGTTTTCTTCAACTTTTTACCCATTATTCATACCCAATTTGACAAACTCCTAAAAAAATAATGAGATCTTTAGGATTTTGTGCATGGAAGAACACTTGACTCGGTTAGGGTTGATTGTTTATGGGTCAATGTCTAGAGAGATAAAACATAAGCATAATGCAGTTACAAAATATGATATAACTCCATGATCATCTCTTATGCAAATGATCATGGACTTGTTTAGGGATTCGGCCTCCGTTAAAAGAATGATTTCAAAGCATAAGACAGACTCGATATGTATGGACTCAATAGACACAATGCCCATGTCTAATTTAAGGCTATTGTGGTGTTGTATCGTAATTTTGAAATCTTAACTGGGAAGGCAATTTTGGGTTTTCCATTTAGGGAAAATTTGGGATTTTACCCTGATAGGATTTCAATGGAAAGGTTGGATTCTTACTAATGGGATGGAGTGATTTTTTCTTTTCACCACATTAAGATTTTGGTGGAAAGGACGGATTTTTACCAACTAGATGGAGTAATTTTTAATATTCACCCCAATAGGATTTCAGTGGATAGCTAGAGTTTTTATCGAATGGATAAGGTAACTTTGGAATTGCATCCCAATAGGATTTCAGTGGAAAGGTTGGGTTTTAACAATAGGTAAGATAATCATAGATTTTTAACCAAATAAGATTTTGATGGGTAGATCGAGATCTTACTGATGTGACAATTCAAGGTAAGTTCATGATTTTTATCAATTTGAGGCATTCGAGGGTAAATTTTGGATTTTACTTGGTGCAAGATATTTTGGAGGTAAGATAGGCTTTTTACCATGGCTTGGATTTTTGAGAGGATATGTATGATTTTCCTTGGTGTTTGATAGCTTTGGGATATTTGAGAGATTAGGTTTAGGTTTTTATTGTGTTTAAGTCATTTGGAGAGGTAAATTCATGATTTTTACCTAGTTGAGGCATTTTGAGAGGTAAGATTGGGATTTTTTTATATTTGATTCATTATATGAGACAATGTTAGGAATTTACCATGTTACGGTCATTCTGCGGTACAAGGCTAGGTTTTTGGGCAACATGGTAGGGCATGGCGGCATACGACGAGACACTATTAGACAAGGCATAGGCATAATGCATTTTGGACACATTTTATGCATGCAATGATGTGAATGATTCTAATTTGAGATTCATGGACCAAGGATGCGTGTAATTCTCTTTTTAAGGATTTAGGTTTACCTATAATTTTACAATGATAGATTTCAAAATTTAGTGTAGATAACATAATAATTGCACACAAATTCACGTAGTCACGCTAGCATGCTTGTATGAATACAAGACATAAAGTCTCCACCTAGCCAATGTTCTATGTTTTGCATGAGATAGGTTTGGTTAAACATGATTCAAGGGGGTCCATGGCTTATAGGAAGATCCATTCACTTAGAGCCACTTCTAGAAAGAGGCCAAAGCGAGAGGACAACCCCCCAACACAACACCATGAGTGAGTGTCTTCTTCATCAACGAATTCTAATATCTCTAAGCTGGTAGCTTCCTTGCAAAATCTTACTAAAAATCTAGGAAATATATATAGGATGTCTCCTATAGTTTCATCTTGCGAGGTTCGTAGTATTACAGGACATGATGTGAGTAAGTGTTAGTACACTAATAGGTTATTTTGGGAGTGAGCAGGTAAATGCCATCAACAACAACTAGAATAGGCCATTCAATCCATTCTTGAACACCTATAATGAATGTTGGAAGCAACACCCAAACTACTCTTGCAAGAACACCCAAAATATGTTGAATCCAAAAAAAAACTAGGCCCAAGTGTGTAATAATTATAACTACTACAAGGACCACCAATTGTTAATGGGAGATCCCATATAATCCACCACCTTATCAATAACCCCAAGTACCTTAGAAATCTAACTCAAAGTTGTATTTGAGGCTTTTATAGCTTACTAGATAAGGTGCAATCAATAGAATGAGAAATATTTTATAGAGTTTAGGGCTCATAATAAGATTGTTGAGACTCAACTTGACCAACTAGCTCAATAGGTGAGTCACCTCTCAAAGGTTCCAAGCTCGTTCCCTTGAAACACCAAAACTCCTCCTAAAGAGCAGGTGAATATAGTGACCCTGAGGAGTGGTAAGGAGTTGATAAATCCACCAATGAGAATAATAAAAGATCAAAAAGAGGTCAAAGTTGAGGAAATAGTTCTTGCAAAAAGAAAAATATGGGAAGAAGGAACATCCATGTACTCTAGTTGAACCATACAAGTCGCCTGCTCCCTTCCCCCAAAGATTGGCACAAGCAAATCTTGAGATGAAGTATGGGAAATTCCTCGATATTTTAAAGAAGTTATGCCTGAACATCCTGTTTCTTGACATTAGCTCTAAGATGCATTCTTATGCTAAGTTCTAATCTAGGATGTTACTTTATTACACTCACATTGGATGATATCAAGATCAATAAAGCAATACGCGACTTGGGAGATGGAGTGAACCTCATGCCTCAATCCTTATATAAGAAGCTCTAGTTGGGTGAGATGAAATTTACTTGACTCTTTAGTTGGCTGATAGAATTATAAAGTCACCTACGGGCATCACTCTTCCGTTTGTAGAAGTTTTATATACCCTAAGACTTCATAGTGATGGAGATGAAGTGGATACGCAGATGCCCATTATTTTAGGGAGACCATTCTTACTTATAGTAGGTTCTATAATAGATATGAAGAATGGTAAGATTATCTTTGAGGAAGGGTATAAAGAGGTAGAGTTTTCCTTGACTAGTTTAGTAGAAAACCCCCCATGAGTGCTCTAATTTGTAGGGTGTATCCGTGTAAAGATACCTCAAAACCTCGAAAAGAGAAGCCAAGAGTTGAACCTTTAGGAAAGATGAAAAAGTTTGAGAAGAAGAAGGTGTTAAGTGAATTAGGATCACTAGGTAATCTGAGATCCATGTATTCTCCATCCCTGATAAATCCCACTTTAGTGCATCAGAAGAAGCCAACGTACCTATGTTTGTTTATGAAGGGTTCATATTTTAAGCATTATTACACTAGAGACCCTATTTGTGATAAGACTAGCCTTATCCTTTCCAATCCATCATCTTTAGTTGGTTGATAGTCATGGTGGTCAAGCTTATGACCCAAAAAACAAGCCTTAATGAGAGACAATCCATTTTTCTTTATTTTCTTTGATTTTTATGGTTTTCTAGATTTTTTCCTCTTTATTGTGTGTGAGTTTTTCCTTAGGTTTGTATAGACACAAAATCATGTCTTTTGTATAGTGTTCCTATGACAAACCAACCCTTTCAAGTAGGACATTGCTTGGAACGAGGTTAAGTGTGTGTGATCCCGAAAACACCTCAAAGACAAATCTAAAATAGGCCCAAACACAAACCCAAGCCCAAACACATGACCTAAATACCAACCAAAATCGACCCTTAATCTCATGTAAAACTTGAAACTTGGAGCATTTTTTCTTGGTCCTCAAAGCTAGGTGTTAAGTGCATGAAATGAGTCTTCATCAAAAAAGGGCGTCTAACACCGAGTTGTGGCATGCAACACACGTGCAACACCTAATGCATCAGTAAAGTGTTCAACGCTTATCCAACATCAATCGCCTTAACTAAAATGGAATCTAAATAGTTGTAAGTTCCAGTGTCTAACACTAAAAGCGCTCCTGACTCGTTTCAAACTTGTCTATAGCTGAGAAAAATATTCCTTTTCTAGGCGCTCGATGCACAGGCCCAATGTTGGACACATAGCACTGGCGTGTTTCGCTAGCCAAAGGGTCTAACGTTATCAAATTTTTTGCCTATAATTACCACTTCATTTTTCTGGCCTAAGGGTCGGTAATTTTGAGAATTTAGAGCACTGTTACTCTACTGAAATATTCCCTCGCATACACTTAAGCACTCTTAAACACAAGAAAAACCCTATTACTAGTATTCAACGCATTTCTCTTGCCTTAGATTAATAAGCAACCATAACTCCTTCTTCAATCACTCAAGAAAAAGTCATGTAAAGGAATTATCTTCAAAGACAAACATCAAGGACCCTAATCTCCTTTAATATATTTAATGTTTTCTCTACTTCTAGTCCATTCATCTTCTAGTGTTTGGATCTAATGGTTTCTCTCGACTCAAGGCCCTTAGATTATACTCTTTTTGTGATGATTGTGGGAAGGTGAAAACCCCTCTCATATGAACACCTATTTCAATCATTATGCAACTTTTGTTAGGCTTTATCAACCAAAGAGACATAACTCATGATGAACTCTAGTGATCAACTAATACATCTTTATTTTTTATGTCTCATTTTTCATATGATGTGAAGAGCTAGGAGCAACTCTTACTTCACTAGTTTAGGCCTCTAAACCCTAACTTTGAGTAGGGGTGGCAAAAATTGACCGGACCTGAAAACCCGACACGAGTCCAACCCAAAAATAGTGGGTTAGGGTTGAGATTTTTGACACGAAAACTTAAATGGGTTGACACAAACCCGACCCGAAATTAAATGGGTTAGGTTAAGGTTGTAATTTCCAACCCGAAAATGACCCACGTAACCCGAAACTATTTTCGGGTCAAAATCAGGTCGGGTTAACCTGAACCCAACCTTATAACCGAACTATATTAAGTAGATTAAAAAAAATTTACTTGGCCAGCCACCCATTCTGCCTGAAATCCAAGCCCAAATTAAAACGCTAAAAGAAAATTAAACTATTAATGTCAACTTGTTAGCCATTTCATCTCAATTCTAAAATTTTTCTTTTTCTTCAGCTACTCTATTGAATAACCACATATCAGGGGTGGAAAATATTGACCCGAACCCGACCCGGAAATAGCGGGTAAGGTTGAAATTTTTGACACAAAAACTTAAATGGGTTGACACAAACCCGACCCGAAACTAAATGGGTTAGGTTCGGGTTGGAGTTTTCAACCCGAAAACTTAAATGGATTAGGTTTGGGTTGGCGGATAGCTAACCCAAAAATAGGTGATCCGAACACGAACTCGACCCGACCTGATCCATTTTCCACCCCTAACTTTGAGCACCTCATTCAAGGAACCATCTAAATATATTTGTATCCTCTTAATATTTCTTATAATCCCTCTCCCTTGCATTTACTTGTTGTAATCTACATTATGTCTCTTTACTTTTTCATCTAGTCTATGATGCTAAGATATGAATATCTCCAATCTTACCAGACTTGACACTTGACCCATTTTCATGAATAAACCCAAAGTATATATCATACTTGAATACATGTTTAGGAGTTATCCTAAACCCTCATTTGTTAGTCAAGCATCATAATCCATACTTTAATCTTGCTTATGTCTCTATATGTCAATAATGTTCTAAGGCTAAACCAAAAATGCCTCTTGAACTAGACTCATTTTCAAGTTGGACTATGTCATAGTGAAAGGTCTCTTTAGGCCTTAATCTTCAATTGATAAGTAAATCTTCAACTCATCATGCATCATACTTAATGTGCATTTCTACTAACCCTAAGAACTTTATTTCTTTGTCTCTTGATTCTTGTCTCTATTATTTCCTTTCAATTACACACTTTCATTACATAATCCTTACTTTGTATTTTTATGACCCCTTTTATATTATGCATTAATCAAGATCTATTGATTCCAACCACACTTAATAAGATAAATTTAGAAAATCGGCCATAGGGACCCCTAATCTTATGGACAACTAACAAAAGTAATCACCTGATTTGGACTTGTGTGCCTAAATCATAATTTACCATTTAAATAAATCAGAGTGTGTTTATCACTTATTTATGCATGTTTGCCTAGGAACTAAAACTCATTTTTTCTTCATCTCTATGCCAATTGTTTGCTCATATACTCGTTTTGAAATAAGTTGCTCATTTCTAAACCTTCTCATGGTTCAAAGGCCACTAACATGAAAAATATTAGGATTAAAACCCAAGGGTATCTAAACATCCCATAAATGTTTGGTGGCGACTCCTTGACCCTTTTGATGTCTCGAAGCCGCATAGTCGATCCTTATTGTTGCACAAAATAGTTGGGCACTAGTGGAGGAGAGTCCTTCCCCTTTTCTTAACTAAAACAAGAAGGTTGGGTTGTAAAAAAACGGGCTCTAGTGTTAATTCACTCATCAAATTGTCCACCTAAAACCAAGTTGGGTTCCCGACCCTTTAAGTTATGCCACAAGAGACCCTATAAATTGTCCACTACGCTGGGGAATTATAACCCTAAATATTACTTGGTTAAGCGTGCTAATGAGCAATCGAAAAAATCCGGTTTGTGTGCTTAAAATTGGCTATAGATTGTGTTAGGCATATCTACATTCAGCATGTAATTCTCCATGTGTGGAAGTTTCACCCTAGGACTCCATCTCATAAAAATGTGTTTTATATTCGAGGCAAATTGGGAGTGGAAGATTATCCAATAAATATTAAGGATCATGGCCGGACCTTTAACTCTTCCAAAATTTACCAAACCATGGCACTTTACACTCGCTCGTAGCATTCTGTTGGGGGGAGGGGGGGGGGGGGGAGGGGAGGGGGGTTGTCTTCTTACCTTGGACTCTTGCAAGTAGTGGCTCTTTGTAAATGGATCTTCCTCAAATTCATGGATCCTTTGACTCATGAATCTAACCCTAGTTCATGCTAAAACTTAGAACTTTGGCTAGATAGAGACCTGTATTTGTCGCCTTCATCCAAGCATATTAGTGTGACTTCGTGAATTAATGTGCTTTTGCTATGTTATTTGCACTAACTATTATATATGGATTTGAGGACCCAAGGCGAGAGGATTTAATTTAATGAATCATGATCCAAAATTTTCCAATAGTTGGGCCCGACATGGGAAATGGACCCAAAATAGGAAATATACTCAAAATTGGGCTTGGACTTGGGCCTATTTGTGCTTGGGCCTTGAAACTTTGACATGGGCTAGGTCAAACTTGGGCTTGACCTTGACTTTGACTCCCATAATTTGGACTTTGACTTGGGGTTTGACTATTATAGGGTTAGGCATTGGATGTGCATGGGCTAAGGAACAAAGAGGCAAAGCAAAAGGGCTAAGTGGTGTGAGAAAAGAATTTGGGCTAGACCAAACAATTAGCGTGAAGATATGCTGAAGGTGGAGCGGGAAATCAAGCCTAAAAGGAGTCCAAATTCAAATAAATGTGCAAGAGTCCAAGATGCTTGATATTATCTTAGTTGTATTTAAGTTTTCATCGGTATGTCAATATTTTGATTAATTAGTGTTTAAATCATGCTTTTTGTATTAAGGAATATTTTCTTACTATTTTCTTATTCATATCTCTATCAAAAGAAGGTAGGCCTCTTCCTTAAAGTGATTGATGGCTTGAAGAGGAAGTGTATTCAATTGTCGCAAAAGTTGGATTATCGTCATTCTAAGGTATGGATTTTCGATTGTGTCTTATATTTCTTCTTCATTATATTCTCATTTTGACCTATTCAAGAAATAGGATGCAAATCAATCTACCTTGTAGAGGTCTTAATCCTAGGCGTAGCATTGGGAAGAGTTGGAAATTCAATTCTAGGGAGAGGCTTAAGGTTCAAAATAGAGCTTCTAAGTGCTTGGCCATCTAAGGCCTTTAAAGGAGCCTATAGGCATTCTACTGGTAACTTTGGAGGCACCACTATGGCCGGTTGGAGTCAAATGCGGGTGATGGACCAATATTTCTTTTAGGAGATAATAGATGGGCATTGGTTCGATGTCTTAGATGGGTAATAGAGTTGGCTTCTTTCATGGTGGTGCTAAGATGTCTTCTTCTCCTGGTAATGAGATATCTACCTCTCCTCATTTCTGTATTGATAAGGCCAATGATGAGTGTGGGACCTCCAGTACTCATATCATAAAATAATTAAGTCAAGAGATTTTCAGTACTCCTATGCTACCTTCTAGAGAGCACACTAGTCGGCTTTAGCTTGAGGACTGATGACCTTAAAGGATTAACAACCTAGCTTTGTGCAGGTTTTAGTGTAGTATGAGTTTGATTACTTTTGTATTTGACACCTTTTGGGTTTGGTGTTTATACTTGGATTTTGTTTGTTTTGTATTTACACTTTGAAATTTTGATGTTTGGATTTGAATTTTCATACTACTTTTGGGTTCATTATTTTGAATTAATGATGCATGATTCTAATGAATACGCTATTATAATGTAAGTGATGCATTTCGTAAAAGACAGGTATAGGGCCATTTTGCAAAAAATATGCCCTTAATGGAGGATAATGACTCTCTTCCAGCGAAAAAGAGGAAAAAATTTAGGGGAGACTCTGGTGAAATTTTTATTCTTAAAAGATGGGTGATACTATTCGAAATTGACTCATGAACTGAATTTTCATTTTTCGATGAGCTTAAGAGTAGAAGCCAGGTTTCAAAATGGGGTTAGCTATATCTAAGTGCCCTTTATGCGCTTTGGTTTAATGAGAAAAGGAGCCCCTAAGATTTAGGGAAATATTTCAGCCAAATTGGGGACCAAAAGGATGGAATCTCTAGCGATAGTTAGGCTCTAGGTTCCATAAGTAAACGTTAGAGACTTAGGTTGGGCATCAAATGCCAACTTCTAGCGTTTGACGCAAGACTAGAGTCAGATGCCACATGTTGGTGCTGAACACTTGAAATTAGGATTCGACGCCTTAACTTAACGTTTGACTCAGAGTGTTTTGCTGAGTATTTTGGCTATAAATATCCCTTAACGGGATTTTCATTTCTCTTAGCTACCATACATAATCTCAAGAGGAAATTTTGAACCTATATCTTCCCCAAATGACTTCCAAACTTAAGCTTTCCTTGAATGCATGGTTGTGTGCTTTGATAAAGAGTGAAAAGTTGGAGATTGATATTATGTGCCTTAATGATCTTTCCACTATGAGATTTGTGAAAGTAGACACCAATTTTCTTTTGGCTACCACCAAGTGTTAGGATCCCATCTCTCATACTTTTAATTTTAAGAATGACGAGGTAGTTCCTTTAGAAAAAGAGCTCAAGGCTATCAATGGATGGCCTATCAACGGGCCACTATGTCTCTGCCATTTGAAAAAGTATTGCTATTAGAACTTTGAGAGGTACCTTGACCTTTAAGGTAAGCCTCTTGGTGACATTGTGTTTAGGAGTAGAGTGGACTTGGAGTTTATGGTGTCTCATTACCCTCCTCCCTCTTATGAACCAAGAGCTCAAGTCATTTAGAAGAGTGCTTTGCATTATTGCCTCTTTGCGTGCTTCCTCTTTTCTACTTAAAAATAATGAAGAAGACTACACATCGATTCTCAAGATCGTTCAAAAAATTTTGTTTTCGACTTGAGACATCACTGTTTCAACTCTCTCTTTATCCACACACCTCTTATGAATGCTTTCTAAACTATAGTTCTATAGTTGATTGCCTTGAGAGATTAACAGAGTGGCAAGGAGTCTCAAGGCTCTTTGATCTCTCTTAAAGCAATTTAAGGGATACTCATATTTTATGTATTTTAGAAGGTCAGTGTATCAGGGTTCACCATCCTCTACATCATCTTCAAGATTGTTGACATATGTTGCTTTAATCCTCCTCTCTTTGATGAGAGGTATTCTAGTCAGCTTTACTGGAATGTTGACCATTGATGCAAGTCAAGCCAATGCATTGGCGAATTGGTTCTCATCTTTGGGTAAATAAGTGAACTAAATTTTTGGAATTAGTTTAGTCAACTATTCGAGGTAAGCTTGATAAGGGGTTAGACTTTCATTTCAAACATTCCATTTCTCAAAAATTTGATTTATTATTCAGGAGGAATCACCAGATAACTCAAAGCTTCTAGATGTCTAATGAGATTGCAGCTTGTAGACCTAGAATGTTTTCTTTAAAATCAACGGCATTTTAAATTCTATTTTTGCAAAGATGGAGCATGCTCTTCTTTTGGAGTACGAGGACTATCCTCACACCACACCCCTTCTGGTTAGATGGACCATCAAAGTACAATGACCAGCTGTCATTTTTGGTCATGAGGAGATCTTCGTCAAGAAGGGCGTGGATTTCCTCAGAATCATCCGTTAGTGATTCATCCAAGAAGTCTAAGATTGTGTATCCCTTAATCACATTTTAAGGAACATACTTGAGATCGAAATCAACTAGTAGGACTAGCCATTTTGAAAGTCGCTCATTAAGAGCGGACTTCTCAAACATAAATTTAAGGGGATCCGTTTAGCATGTAGTGTCAAATGCAACACTGAGTTTTTCTAGATGAGTATATCTAGTTTCATGCACGACCAACTTTTTGCTGAGGTAGGAGATTGTTTTTTCCTTTCCCTCTAGCTCATGAGCTAGCATAGCCCTGACCTTCGAGTCGGTGACTATGAGGTATAGGCGATGAAGAATTATTAGAAATGGTAAATGAGGATTCAGAAGATAGCTTTTTTATATGTTTGAAAGCTTTTTGGCAATCTTCATTAGAATAGAAATGAATTGATTGATGTATTGGAGACGACCCAAGAAGCCTCGGATTTCTTTTTCTTTTTAAGGGGTTGTCATAGCTAAGATAGTCTTGATTTTTTTAGGATCAACCTCAAAGCCTCGAGAACTGTTGACATTTCCAATAACTTACCTGATGCTACACCAAGACAACATTTCTTAGGGTTGAGCCTCATATAGAGCCATCTGAGTTGTTCGAAGATTTTCTGAGGGCAAGGAAGTACCCTGGACAATCTCTAGATTTTATGATCATATCCTCCACAAACATACACTTCCACTTCTTTGTGCATCAAACTTAAAGCTAAAATACTTAACTTAGTATATTTACTTAACAACTTAGTAAACATTTCTTAAACTAAGACACAACATGCCTTTTATTATACACATACACACCTTCTACGAATATAAATAACTAAAGATAGATTAACTAAAAATAGAATTAGCTAATAGTAGAAAGTGCTTTAAAACACTATACTTAAGAAAGTACGTTTGCCTTGATGTGTTGCCTCCTTGTTTGAAACCTCTTGCAAGCTTGAAGTCACCATCTTGATTAAAGTTGGGTCTTTAGTGAGCTTAAGTTACTTAGGCATGTCCCCATTAGCCTGCCCTTGGAGCCCAACGCCCTTTCTTCTTTTTGCTCCCAAACTAAAAAGAATCTAATTTAGTTCTAGTTTGAGCGTTTGAAGCCTACCTTGTGCATTTGTAGCATAGCCTTGAGCGCTCCCACTAAAGTGCTCTTGACTCCTTTCAACCCTCTTTTCATCCTAGCAAAAGATTCTTTTGTTGAGCATTTAACATACAAGATGGGCGTCGGACACCTAATGTTAGCGCCTAATGCCTTAGCTTAACATCCAACCCTCAGAAGTCAACCTCTTTTTGCCTATAAATACCCCTAAAATTTTATGAGCAAAGGTTCCAAATTTTTCACATTCAAAAATATTGTTACTTTGCCAAGATACTCTATCAAACACCCTCAAAACCCAACAAAACCTCTCTTAAACATATTTAAAGTGCATTCAAGGCATATGTTACCTTAACTAAGCAAGGAATCATAACTTATTCAACATATAATCAATCAAGACTCAAACAAAGGAACTTTCCTCAATGGTTCACCAAGGACCCTTCTAAATTCAATTCATTTACTCTTGGTTTTGTCTACTTCTACTCTATTCACCATCCATCTTAAATTTTTAGTGGTTTTTATCCACTAAAGAGTCTAGGGTTGGATTATTGTTTGTAATGATTATAGAGGATGCAAACCTCTTCTACATCAACATCTTATTTCAACTTTTATTCAACTTTAGTGAGATCTGATCAACCAAAGAGACATCACCCTTGATGTTCTATTGTGATCAACTCCTAAACTTTCATTTCTAAGTGTCTTTTACCTATGATGCAAAGAACTAGGAGCAACTCCTCACTTTTCTAACTCAAGGCTTAAAATCCTAACTTTGAGTACCTTAATCAAGGAACCGTCTTCATAGATTAGTCTCCTTTAAACTCCTAAGCAAACCCTTTTCCTTGCATTTTACTTATTGTAATCTATTTCATTATGCAAGTTTCTTTTGTTTCTTTTCTTTTATTCTATGATGAAGATATTTGGACATCTCCATTCTCTCTAGACTTGATCAAAATTTTACCCTTTTCATGAGAAAATCCTAGGTGCGCATCATACTTGAATGTACATTTAGCAGTTTTTCTAATGCTCATTTTATGTGTCAATGATATTCAAAGGCTAAAATATACGAGTCCTTTATGATCTAGAACCTTATTTGGTTGAAGTATGTCATGAGTAAGTCTCTCTTTAGGCTTAAATCATCATTTGATTAATAAATTTTCAACTTATCATCATGCATAACTCATACCTTGTATCTTTCAATATTGTTCTTAAATGCTTTCTTTCAATTCAGCACTTTCCATTTTTTATATTAATTTTATGAACCTTACTATGTAATAATTGTGTTTGACCACCTTTATCTTATGCATTACTCAAGAACTATTGAAATATAACCATACCTAATTAGATAAATTTGAGCAATGAACCATAAGGACCCTTAATCTTATGGGCTTTTAACAAATAGATCACCTAATTTAGACTTATGTGCATAATTCTTAACTAACCAAACAAACTAAATTAGTTTAAACTTTCCCTTGTATTTGTATGATTTCCTAGGAGCTAAAACTTATTTGTTCTTCATCTTAATGTAAATTGTTTGCACAACACCAATGAGTTGACGTAGATTGCTCATTCCTGAACCCTCTCATAGTTCGTAGACCAATCATGCGGGTCTTTTTAGGATTTAAACCCAATTGGGTATCCAAACTATCGTTAAAGGTTTGGTAGTGCTTAAACCATTATCTTAAACTGATAGTCGATCCTTATTATAAACGGGCAAAACTTGTAGGGCACTAGTGGGAGGAGCCCCTTCCTCTTTCCTTCACCGAGGAAGGAAGGTTGGGTACTAAGAAACTTGGCTCTTTAGTGTAGATTCACTTATCAAATCATCCACCCAAAACCTAATTAGATTCAAGACCCTTTAAATTTACAAAAAAGCCCCTACAACCCATCTTCTCTAATACGTCCTCCTGTCCATCTTTGGTATTCAAACCTCATCCTCGGAAGATTGGGCACTCAACTTCCTTATCCCTTGTCTTCATCGGGTTACACTCTCCATATGCGATATCTACACACAACAAAACAATTATAGATCATACTAACAGTAACTATTATGGAAGCCTCTTAAAGATTCTTGCTGGTAAACCACTTACCCCTTAATGATCGTAGTCCCCCCTAGTCTCCACGTCTCTCTTTGTAGTCAAAAGATTTATCTTTCAAAAGCTCAGCCCATGGCCAAGCCTTAACACTAGGGAACAACCCCTATTGCAAAGGCCAACTTGCTAAGCGATCACAAAAAGACTAGGGAACAACCCCTTAATGCCAATTATCAGGCAAAGAATTATAAAACAACAAAAAGACATGTATGAACATTTTTTTTGTCTAATTATGAATCGCTAAACGCAGAAACCAGCCCATCCCAAATCACGTTCTCGGCCTGCCCACAACTTTGTTCAGCCTAGCCTGGCCCACAAAAATTGAATATATGAATGAATAATTACATTCTATGATTCTACGAATAGTACGGAGTATAATATAGTCTAAACATGAAAAATGTCGTGAAACATATACTTAGAAATGTGAGACCACAAAATGAAAGGTTTTAAGGCATTTATAGGTGACTATTAGACAAAGGGATTAAGCAGTGCCAGAGAGCTAGTATCATAAATTGTAGCTGGATAAATAGTTTCTTTATTATGATAGATACACTTTGTCAGGGAAATTTATATTTGAATTACATGGGTATAATTCTTATATGAATAGTATGATTGAACAGCACATGTGGTTTTAAAAATGTTAATATTATCGCTTCACTTTTTGTCCCTAACCCATTATTGTAATCAATTCGAATTAAGAATAATTTTATAAATGGAGACAAAGACGTAAGTATAATGCATTAGGGAGTTTTGCCCATATCTTCTCATAATTACATTGAAAGATAAAAATAATAGAATAGAGTACGATTAAGAATGTATAGGATTTCAAATCATAAGAAATACTTACTGAAACAAAAATTAAAGATAATTCAAGTATACATGTTGTGATGTAGTACAAATAGCATATATACTTAGGAATCTTTGACTTGAAACCAAAACAAAAGCAAGCTCAAGTATGCATGTGGACCCGGTGTACACATATTTACTTTGAAATGATTCTCCTAAGATACATCAAAATACAAAGTATGATGATTTTGCCTAAATAGACTTCTTTATAGTCTTTGAAGGATATTCTTGACCATATTGTATACCTAATCAATAATGACATAGTTAGGTTCTCGTAAGCACTGGTCTAAAAGAGACCAGAATGGAGTGTACTTTTTTTACAATAAGGAAAATATCATTTTTGTTCCCATCTTTTAAAGTGGACACCTTCGAAACGAAATGGCTTGTTAAGATCAGCGGATATAGTTAGGTCCTCGGTAGACATGAATACAAAATAGGCAGAAAAGGATGTTCTAAAATTGTTGAAAACAATACTGCAAAATGACAAGAATAATGTTACTAGGAATAGACTGAGTTGCGTACTATGTCGCTTTCTTTAGAATATTCACGGTACTACCTTAGTATTATGCAAGCAGCTCGGGAATCACCGAATGCTCCCCAGGATAAAACGACCTCTCTATTATAGTACAAGTGGATTTACACATAACCACTAGGCTTAGCAGAACACCCAAGAAAGATATAATACTTCTCGAATTTTGTGAGAGGAAGAGAAAAGCATAGAGAAGTGAGTTGTTTTTGTATACAGAAAAAATGTTGAGTAAGGGTTGTATATATAGCCAAGCCAGCAAGCGTAAATTCGTTTAAGCATTTAAGCTAGAATTCAAACCACTTGTTACATAATTGAAATTAGAAAGTTACTGAATTAAAAAGTAATTATGTTCCTACAATCATGAATCAAAATGTTTAGTAGAAATCAAGGCACTTAATACTGTAATAGTTCATAAATCTGTAATTAAAACCATGTTTAACACTGACTTAAAAAAATGGTCCAAAAAATATAGAAGCTCATGATCACTTAGTAAGACCCAACCCCACCCACCCCAGCCCGGCTCGACCCGGCACACCGTATGCGCGCGCGTGTGCGTTGGTTGAATTCCTTAGCCCTTTTTCATTCCACAAAAGTGGGTAACCCTTGGGTCACACCCAAGTGAGTGAACATACCTCTTTATAAAGAGGTTTAACTTCTTCTATCCCACCTATAAGGGACTCCTTAGTTTTCATAAACTTTTGTTTTTATAAACTTTAACATTATAAGTAATCAACCCACTTTGAATTTTAAAAACATTATCGAGCAATTTTTTAATATATATAGATCACACGTAAACAAAAGTGTCTTTCGATTTGAACTTTTGTGTAGTGTGTACAATTCAGATTTAACTAGGGTAACTCATAGTTTTGAACCCTATCTCTGACAATGTACCACGCACAATCTATTCAGGGTGTTTTCTTTAGACCTATAAAATTGCGATTATGCACATCTATCCCAGTATAGTGAAATCTCTAGAAATGTTTACGACAAAATATTTCATAGGAAGCGGCCTCACTCCCACATTCATAGAAGTGAGTCTACCAATAGTACTCCTGTAGCTCGGTACTCCACTCCAACTTGAGTATAGATCTCATTAAGAGTTTATATTAAGTCATATTTATTCGCTTCAGGAATTTATGCTTTGAATCTCATATCATAATCTACACATATCACTCCATAACTTGTTATTACCCGTTAAAATTATTTCTTGGGATCTCCAGTCTAAAGGTTGGGTTATCATTATGTGTGACTCATATTAGTGGAAATAGCCCCATTCTTTTAGTAGAATTATAGACTTTCTCTCTAGCTAATCCTTTTGTCAAAGGATCCACTATATTATTCTCATTTCTTACATGATCCACTCTAACAGCTCCAATTAAGAGGTATTCCCTCACAATGTTGTGCTTACAAAATATTTATTGTCTCTTACTGTTGTAATAATGGTTCCCAACTTTAGCAATAGCCGTGGTATTATTGCAATGGATCAGCACAGCTAGCAACAGTTTTTCCCATAAGGGAGTCTCTCCTAGCAGACCTCTTAACCAATCTGCTTCTTCACTTGCTAAAGCAATTACTATCATTTCTGACTCCATGATGGACTGAGACGAAATAGTCTATTTCTTAGAATTCCAAGATACAACTCCACCAGCTATAGTGAAGATGTATCCACTAGTGTCTTTTGAGTCATCTAATAAGGTATTCTAGTCGCTATCATTATACCTTTTGAGAATAGATGATACCTCTCATAATGTAATCCTAGGTTCAAGGTCTTTTTTAGGTACCTCATGTCCCTCTCAATAGTATGCCAATGCTCTATACCAGAAATAATAGTAAACATGCCAAGTAATCCCACGACATAGGCAATGTCGGGTCTAGTACAATCAGTGGTAAACCAAAGACTGCCAATGATGCTAATATATTCTAACTGCCAGACTACTTCACTAGTGTTCTTAAACAATTTTACACTAGAATCATAAGGAGTATAACAGGTTTATGGTCATAGTAACCATATTTCCATAGAATTTTCTCAATATAGTGAGATTGATCTACAAAAATTTCATTTTCAGACCTGGTAATCTTAACTCCAAGGAATACACTTGCTTCTCCTCAATCTTTCATATCAAATTCCAAACTTAGCAATGACTTCACATTATTCACAGCGTGAATATTCGAACCAAATATTAACAAGTCATCAACATATAAACAAATGATAGTGTAAATGGAAAAGAGGAGAGTGGATAAAAATGGAAAAGAGGAGGAACACGTTAAGGGGTCAGTATTTGAAAGTGAAAGAGGTGGGGAGGACGAAAATGATAAGACAAGGAGTGTGAAGCTGGTAGAGAGTGCGGAAGAGAGGAGGAAGAGGATTGAGGAGAGAAAGAGGTTAGAACGCTTATATACACCCCCACTTCCTTTTCCCTATAGGAAAGTTGAGAAGCAACTTGATGATAAGTTTAAGAAGTTTCTTGAACATTTGCAAAAGATGGAGATGAAAATTCCATTCCTTGATGTTATGGCACAGATGCCAAAGTATGTTAAGTTCTTAAAGGACTTATTGTCCAACAAGAAAAAGCTTGAGGAAGAGGTAATCAGTCTCCCCCATTTGGTTAGCTCCATACTACAAGGGAAAATGCCTATTAAGGAGCAAGATCTCGGTCCTTATAATCTCCCTGTAAAGTTGGGAAATCTTGATCCTAAAGGGGCTCTCACTAATCTATGGGCTTCAATTAGTATTATGCCTCAATCAATTGCCAAAAAGCTACCCTTTAACCTCAGACCTTCAAGGAAAATGATCCAACTGGTAGATAGGAGAATAAAAGTGCCATGTGGAGAACTTGACTATATACATATCCAAGTAGGAGAACTAGTGGTCCCTTGCGATTTTGTAGTAATAGAAATGGAAGAGGACCCTTATACTCCACTTATCTTGGGTAGAGCCATTCTGAAAACACTTCGGGTAGTTATTAATTGCCATGATGACACCATAACGGTAGAACCAAATGAAGGTAGTCTTCAAAATCTCCCCTCTTTTAAAGAAATTTATGGTTGAACAGGTTTGTTGCCTTGAATTAGATGATAGGGAGAGTGAGGATTGTCACAGGGAAAGAGAAATAGAGGTTGGGTATTCAACGAATGATGAGGATACATGTACAATAGATGATCAGTTGGATGGCCGATTAGATAAGGCCCAGGATTATGTGAGGGAAGAAGCAGAGTATGAGCAACTTTGTGAGGTTGAGGAAGGTATTATCCATAAGGAGGAAAGTCCTAAGCCTTCCCCCCAAGTAAGTTTGAAACCTTTACCTCCTAGCCTAAAATATGCCTATCTTGATGATGATGAAGGCAGTCTTGTCATAGTGAATTCTGAGCTTGATGACATTTCGTTGAAAAAACTACTTGTTTTATTGAGAAAATATCGAGATGTCATCGGGTACTCACTAGGTGATTTGAAAGGGATTAGTCTAACTCTTGTTATGCAGCGGATTCATCTTGACGATGAACATTTCTCCTCCATTGAGCCACAACAAAGGCTGAACCTTAACATGAAAGAGGTAGTTAAGGATGAAATCCTCAAACCCCTTAAGGCCGGCATCATCTACTCAATTTCATAAAGTAAATGGGTTAGCCCTGTTCATGTTGTTCCAAAAAAGGGAGGAATGACCATTGTCAAAAATGATAGAGGTAAGATGATCCCCACTAGAGCCACCATAGGATGGCGAGTTTGCATTGATTATCGCAAACTCAATAAGTCTACCAGAAAGGATCACTTTCCTTTACCCTTCATCGACGAGATACTTGAAAGATTGGCAAGGCACAAGTACTATTGTTTTCTGGATGGTTACTCGGGTTTCTTTTAAATTCCAATCCACCCCGAGGATTAATAGAAAAAAACTTTCACTTGTTCTTTTAGGACTTTTGCCTAAAGAAGAATACCCTTCGGTTTATGCAATGCTCCATCCACTTTCTAGAGGTGCATGTTGGCTATATTTGATGATATGTTAGAAGACTTCATGGAAGTGTTCATGGATGATTTTTCTATTGGAGGGTCTTCTTTTGACACTTTCTTGACACATCTCGAGAAAGTTTTACTAAGGTGTCAAGAAACAAATCTTGTGCTAAATTGGGAGAAGTGTCACTTTTTAGTTCAAGAAGGCATTGTCCTAGGCCATAAAGTGTCTTTCAAAGGCATAGAGGTAGATCCTGCTAAGATTGATGTGATAAGGAACCTTCTTATACCTACCTCGGTTACAGGAGTACGATCCTTTCTAGGACATGCAGGATTCTATAGGCGCCTCATCTTAGGATTTTTGACTTTAGAAAAACCCTTGAATGAATTACTTCAGAAGGATGATGATTTTAACTTTGATGAGAGATGTCTTAATGCCTTTAATAGGCTAAAGGAAGCTCTGATATCTACGCCCATTGTGCAAGCTCCAGATTGGAGTTTGCCATTTAAATTAATGTGCGATGCCAGTAATATCTCTGTAGGTGCAGTCCTTAGACTAGAAAGGAAGAAAAGCACCACATCATATGTTATATCAGTAAAACACTAGATCCAGCACAGCATAAGTACTCTACAACGGAAAAGGAAATGCTGGCAGTAGTCTATGCTTTTGAGATACTGTGCCACTATCTGATATGTTCAAAAGTTGTAGTTTTCACTGATCACTCGGCTTTGAAATTTTTAATGACAAAGAGAGATGCAAAGCCCAGGTTGATCTGTTGGGTGCTCTGATGTGCTCGTTTTAGAGCACAATTATTAACTCATTTTAGTGTCAAGACTCGTAGTTTCGTAATGGTTTTATGTGTATTATGCTTGATTTTACCTTGATCTTGTTTTCCAGTTGTCTTAAGTTTATTTCAGGCAATTTTGATGATTTCAAGGTGAAAGGCGATATATTCGAGCCTTTGACACACATATCTTAGCTTGGGCAAGCGTTTGAAGTCATACATGAAGATTTCACGGAGTTCAGAAAAGAGGAAGTGAAAAGAGGAAAGAATGCTCTCAGATTCGGCCGAATCTGAGAGACATTCGACCGAATGGCTGCAGATTCGACCGAATCTGAGACTCATTCGGTCGAATGAGAGGCAGTTTCAGAGTTCTCGAGCCTTGCTACTGGAAAGGCCGAATGGAACTCATTCGGGCGAATGAGCTTCCATTCGGCCGAATCAGACTATACATTCGGGCGAATGCTTGACAGAGATCGATTCCCCGAAGCCTCTGGAATGGGCGAATGGAAGACAATTCGGGCGAATGGGATTACATTCGGCCGAATGAGACATAGATTCGGGCGAATGACAGTGTTTTCCTCCGGATCAACTACTTCTTTTTAGGGCCGGCTCCTATGCACTTTAGGGTTTTTCGTAGGTTTTTCTTATTTTGTTATAAATACCCCCTTCCTCTGATGAGGAGAGGGGGAGCTAGGTTAAATACTTTTATGCACTTTTAGATTTCTTAGCCTCCAAATTCTTTTAGTTTTAGCTTTCAATTTTCAGTTTTTCTTCAACGCTTTGTAGTTCGGATTCTTTTCGTGGATTTCAATTTGAAGCTTTTGTAAGTTTAATTCCTTCCTTTAATCTTAATCCATTACTTTATTTCATAGCATGTTTAGTTCTAAGTTTATCGTTTATTAATTCTGATTTTGTTTTCATTCTCGATTTCATTCCACGTTCGTTTCTGCTGTATCTTTTAATATCTTTATGTTTTTAAGCATGAATATGAGTGAGTAATTCTTTTAGGGGTTTTGATTGGTGAAACCCTAGGAAAGCTATGATCTTTATTGCTTAAGATTGTAGAAACGATGTTAATAAATAGTTTCGGATTCCGATGCGAATCTTGTCCTGCCACTCCTTTGGAGACATAGGGCGATTATAGGTTGTTCGTGTGATCTATAGGGTCACCAACTTCCTCTCGTATTCTCGGGTATCCATGCTAGTTATTAACAGATTTTCTGTAATCTATCATGTTCGGTTTGAAGCTTCATTCCTAGGGTGAATCCAATCTTGTCCCCGTTTTTCTCTACTTGATTTACTTCGTGAATTGTCGTCATTTATTTTCCGCCTGTTAGTTTTAACTGAATTTTCAACCCCAATTAGTCCGGTTGTGTTAAAAGTCTAAGTCTTGATATACCTTGTCTTCGTGGTTCGACCCCCTACTCCGCTATACTCGTATAGTTTGTAGGTTGGAATAAATATAGTTTGCATAACCTGTCTTTTAGTTAACGACCTAGAAAACCGGTTATCAAAATGGCGCCGTTGCCGGGGACAAGGCGTAATATTTAGACTTAACTTGTTTTAGCATAACCTTATTTATTTTATTTCCATTTTTTTTTGTTTTCATTTCTGTGTGTGGTTGTCTTTGACTTAGGTGTTTGCATGCCCCATAGCACGCGTAGGTCAAACCAGCCAATTACACCCTTAAATCCTGAAATCCAACGTGTTACTAGACAACGCTCTTCAAAGTATACCTCACAATCTGTCCAAAACCCTACCATATCCATAATGGCCGAAGAACATCAATTGTTTGGCCAATTCGGAACTCCTGGCTCACAAGAGTTCCAAGGGGGTGTAGTACTTCCTGTTGCTACTACACCTTACCAAATTCATCCTCAGTTCACAAGAATGGTTAAGGAAACACCATTCAGTGGCTTAAGAAATGAATGTCCTCTTCAACACCTAGAGGCATTCTCAGATATTTGTGGACTTATCCCTCCTTGTCCTAATAGCCCTGATTATGTGCGAATGCACCTTTTCCATTTGAGTCTAGCGGGAGATGCCAAGGATTGGTATAAATGCTTAGAACCCAATTCAATTGTCAATTGGGCTCAACTAAAAACCGCATTTCTAGAAAGGTTCTATCCTACGGTTCGAACGCAGGATTGGCGTAAGAAAATTGCGTCATTCACCCAAGAGGATGATGAGAACCTTAGTGCTACATGGAGTAGGTTTAAAAGAATGATTAGAGCATGTCCCCACCATGAGTACGGGGAGAACCATCTCAACACATTCTTTTACGATGGTCTTAATGACTCCACCAAAGCACTTCTAGACTCAGCTGTAGGTGGCCAGCTTTCCAAAATTCCTTGCACCCAGGTAAAGGCCAGAATAGAGGAAGTTGCTAAGAATAGTGCCTGGGGAGGAACTAGGAGTCAGGGATTACCTAGAGGGATGCTAGACACAACTAACTTGGACAACATTAGCGCCAAAATAGAAGCCGTTATTGATAAAAAGTTGTCCAAACTAAGCCTAGCCGGTAGTTCGAACAACCCCCCAATGCGTGAAAAGCACTTTGCATGTGCCATATGTGGGGGTACTAACCATGATACATCTTATTGTGGTGGTTCGCACTCCGAGCATGTAGCTGCAGTTGACTATGGGGGGTATAACCCAGAACCGCAGGTGATGAACTATGACGGTTATGGGTATAACCCTGATCATGTGGCAGCCCTTAACTATAGTGGACAGGGCCAAGGAGTAGGGTATGGGCAGCAACCTTTCCCAAACAACCAACAGTACAAACCTCCCTTTAACCCCAACCAAAACCAGGGAAATTTCCACCCGGGATACAACAGAAATGGTCAAGGTGGATTTAATAACCAAAGTTTCCAGGGGAACCAGACTAATGGGAACGTACCTAGGGCCAATGTGTATAGACCCCCAGGGTTTCACCAAGGACCTAGAAATAGTTCAAACCTGCCTTTTCCCCCTAGTCAGCCTCATCATGTGGCTCCTCAACCACAACATGGTCACACTTCAACCAATGACCATTTAGCCTCCCAAGTAACAACTCTTGCTCAACAGAACCAGAGTCTGACGCAAATTAATCAGACCCTCATCCAACAAATGCAGCAACTTCAAGCTCAGCAAAAGTTGTTTGAAACTCAACTGGCCCAAATGGCTAATCCTCCTGCACCACCGCTATTCCCATCTCACCCTCAACCTAACCCCTCTATACAACCTCCACCTCAGCAAACGAACCCAAACCAACACACTGCTAAGGCTATCCACCTGAGATCAGGGACTCAGTATAACAGTCCCTCATATCCGGTTGATACCCCTTTGGTGCGGGTGAGTGATGAGACGAGAGTACACAATGATGAAAAAGAGGAGGAATATGGTAAAATGCCAGAGGTTGAAGATGAAAGTGGTAGGGAGGACATCAATGCTAAGGCAGGGAGTGAGAAGCCAGTAGAGAGTGAGGAGGAGAGGAGGAAGAACGCTGAGGAAAGAAAGAGGTTAGACCGCTTATATGCACCACCGCTTCCTTTTCCCTATAGGAAAGTTGAGAAGCAACTTGATGATAAGTTCAAGAAGTTTCTTGAGCATCTTCAGAAGATGGAGATGAAAATCCCATTCCTCGATGCTATGGCACAAATGCCAAAGTATGCTAAGTTCTTGAAAGACTTACTGTCCAACAAGAAAAAGCTTGAGGAAGAGGTAATCAATCTCCCTCATCAAGTTAGCTCTATACTGCAAGGGAAAATGCCTATGAAAGAGCGAGATCCCGGTCCTTATAACCTCCCTGTGAAGTTGGGAAACCTTGATCCTAAAGGGGCGCTCGCCGATTTAGGGGCTTCGATTAGTCTTATGCCCCTATCGATCGCCAAAAAGCTCCCCTTTGCCCTCCGACCTTCAAGGAAAACAATCCAACTGGCTGATAGGAGCATTAAAGTGCCATGTGGAGAGCTCGACGACATACCTATACAAGTAGGAGAACTAGTGGTCCCTTGTGATTTTGTGGTAATGGAAATGGAAGAGGACCCTTATACTCCACTTATCTTGGGCAGAGCCGTTCTGAAAACGCTTCGGGCAGTTATTAATTGCCATGATGATACCATAACGGTAGAAGTTGCCCAAGTAAAGGTAGTTTTCAAAATCTCTCCCCTTTTAAAGAAGCCTATGGTTGAGCAGATCTGTCGCCTTGAAGAAGGTGAAAGGGAGAGTGAGGTTAGTTATGAGGATAAGGAAGTAGAGGTTGGGTGTCAAATGATTGATGAGGATACCCCTACTATAAATGAGCTGTTGGAAGGCCGGTTAGATACGGCCCAGGATTCTGAAAAAGAAGCAGAATATGAGCATCTTTACGAGGTAGAGGAAAGTATAACGCATAAAAGGGAAGGTCCTAAATCTTTCCCCAAAGTGACTTTAAAACCTCTACCTCCCAGCTTAAAGTATGCCTATCTCGATGACGATGAAGGAAGCCCAGTCATAGTGAATTCTGAACTCGATGACATTTCTTTGGAAAAATTACTTGTTTTATTAAGGAAATATCGAGATGTCATAGGGTATTCACTAAGTGATTTAAAAGGGATTAGTCCATCCCTTGTTATGCACCGGATTCATCTTGATGATGAACAATTTTCCTCCATTGAGCCTCAAAGACGGCTCAATCCCAACATGAAAGAGGTTGTTAAGGATGAAATCCTCAAACTCCTCCAGGCCGGCATCATCTACTCAATTTCAGATAGTAGATGGGTTAGCCCAGTTCATGTTGTTCCTAAAAAGGGAGGAATAACCATCGTCGAAAATGACCGAGGAGAGATGATCCCAACAAGAGCCACCACGGGATGGCGAGTTTGCATTGACTATCGCAAACTCAATAAAGCAACCAGAAAAGATCACTTTCCCTTACCCTTCATCGATGAGATGCTTGAAAGACTTGCCAGGCACAGGTACTATTGTTTTCTAGATGGTTACTCGGGTTTCTTTCAAATCCCGATCCACCCCGAGGACCAACAGAAAACAACTTTCACCTGCCCTTTTGGGACTTTTGCCTACAGGAGAATGCCCTTCGGTTTATGCAATGCTCCATCCACCTTCCAGAGGTGCATGTCGGCTATATTCGCCGATATGTTAGAGGACTTTATGGAAGTGTTCATGGATGATTTTTCTGTTGGAGGGTCCTCTCTTGACACGTGCTTGACACATCTTGAGAAAGTACTATTAAGGTGTCAAGAAACGAATCTTGTACTAAATTGGGAGAAATGTCACTTTTTAGTTCAAGAAGGCATCGTCCTAGGCCACAAAGTGTCTTACAAAGGCATAGAGGTGGATCCTGCCAAAATTAACGTGATAAGGAATCTTCCTGTACCTACCTCAGTTACAGGAGTACGATCCTTTCTTGGACACGCAGGATTCTATAGGCGCCTCATCCTAGGATTTTCGACTCTAGCAAAACCCTTGAATGAACTTCTTCAGAAAGATGTTGAATTTCACTTTGATGAGAGGTGTATGAATGCCTTTAACAGGCTAAAAGAGGCTCTAATTTCTGCGCCCATCGTGCAAGCTCCGGATTGGAGTTTGCCATTTGAATTGATGTGCGATGCCAGTGATATTTCTGTTGGTGCTGTCCTTGGGCAGAAAAAGGAGGGAAAGCACCATGTTATATGTTATATCAGTAAAACACTGGACCATGCACAACGCAACTACACTACAACTGAAAAAGAAATGCTAGCAGTCGTTTATGCTTTTGAGAGACTGCGCCAATATCTCATCTGTTCAAAAGTTGTAGTATTCACTGATCACTCGGCTCTGAAGTTTTTAATGACCAAGAGAGATGCTAAGCCGAGGTTGATCCGTTGGGTGCTCCTATTACAGGAGTTTGACTTTGAGTTGAGGGATAGGAAAGGTAGCGAAAATGTGGTAGCTGACCATTTGTCTAGGCTACCCGAGCTTAATAACGACGCCGTACCTATCCATGACGAAATGGTCGAAGAAACCCTAATGACAGCAATAGTAGTTGGGAAAGCCCCTTGGTTCGCAGATATTGCGAATTATTTAGCTTGTGGAGAACTTCCAGAGTTCGAATCAAGGGCTATGAAAAAGGCTTTCTTTGGTAAAGTCGGGAACTTCTTTTGGGACGATCCCTACTTATTTCATGCTTGCGCAGACGGCATAATCCGCCGCTGCGTCACTGAAGAAGAAGTTCCAAAAATCCTAACTCATTGTCATTCCTACGCGTGTGGCGGCCACCATGGTATAATGAACACTGCTGCTAAGGTTGCCACCGCAGGTTTCTATTGGCCAACATTACACAAGGATGTTGAAACGTTTGTGAAAAGCTGTGAGAGGTGCCAAAAAGTTGGCAACATCTCGATGCGAAATGAGATGCCTCAAAACTACATCCTTGAGTGTGAAGTGTTCGACTGTTGGGGAATCGACTTTATGGGCCCATTTGTTTTATCTCATGGGAACCAATATATTTTAGTAGGAATTGATTATGTGTCTAAGTGGGTGGAAGCCATCGCTTCACCTACGAATGATCACAAAGTGGTTATTAAGCTTTTTAAAAGCATAATCTTTCCTCGATTCGGTGTTCCCAAAATAGTCATAAGTGATGGGGGATCACACTTTGCTAAGCACGAACTAAATAAATTATTGAAAAATTATGGAGTCGTGCACAAAGTTGGATCACCCTACCATCCCCAAACTCAAGGACAGGTGGAAGTAGCTAATAGGGAAATTAAGAGGATTCTCGAGAAGGTGGTAAACCCAAATAGGAAAGATTGGTCTCTAAAGCTAGATGACGCTCTTTGGGCCCACCGGACGTGTTACAAAACCCCTATTGGTACCACCCCATTCCGGCTTTTATATGGGAAATCCTGTCACCTACCGGTGGAACTGGAATGCAAATCTTGGTGGGCGATCCAAACTCTAAATTTGGACCCCACCTTATTCTGCGAGAAGCGAGCCGCCCAATTACGAGAATTGGAAGAACTACGGCTCGATGCATTCCATAACATGCACATCTACAAGGAACGTACTAAGCGTTGGCACGACCAACGTATCATCCAACGAGAGTTCCTTGTAGGAGATAAAGTGCTGCTCTTTAATTCAAGGGCTAAGCTATTCCCCGGAAAGTTAAAATCACGGTGGTCTGGGCCATTTGAGATTTCACAAGTTTTCCCGTATGGAACGGTAGAGCTGAAAGACCATCATGGAGGACGTTTCGTTGTTAATGGACATCGGCTAAAACTCTTCCATGAGAGCAGCCTTCACAATGTCAACACCGTTGAGCTTATAAAGTTAGATGATGTCAAAGTCGAATGATTGGTATAATCATTGACCCTTATCGAGTATCCCTACTTTGAATCATCGTCCTTTACCGTTTTCTTTTTTTTTAGATTTTAATTGCTTAGCCTCCCTTTTGTCTTTGTTTAATTACCCGAGCTACGTCGAGCTAAACGACGTTAAACAAAGCACTTACGGGAGGTAACCCGGTTTATTTGGATTTTCAAACAACTTAATCACAGTATATTGATTGATTTTGAGAGGGCACAAGTGTTTTGATGAAATCGCTGCCCATTCGGCAGAATGATAGGTCCATTCGGCCGAATGAAATCGAAGATGGAGCTAAACCCAATTTTGGCCAAGTTCCTGATAATGCCGAATGCAGTTTCAATTCGGCCGAATGAATCTCATTCGACCGAATGTAGTGATCCATTCGGTCGAATAGATCTTATGGGAGTATTTTACAAGGTTGCTGATATTGCCGAATGAAGCCAACATTCGGTCGAATGAAGTTACATTCGACCGAATGAAGAGACCTATTCGGTCGAATGGGAGCGAAGATTCTTCGTAACAATTATCCATTCGACCGAACAGGTTATATATTCGGTCGAATAAGACACCATTCGACCGAATGGAAGCCCCATTCGACCGAATGGATATCAGTTCTATAAATATCAGCTCATTCCACGAAAAATCACACCGAACATTTCACTCCTCTCATTCGGCCGACTCTCCCCAACACTCTTGCTCTCTCTCAAATCCTTCTACTCCCCTCCAAATCATCTTCAATTATCATGGGTCCAAGGAGAACTTTAAGGAACCCCTTCAAAAGATCCAAGAAGCATGGAGAGGGTTCCTCTTCGGGTGCAGCTCAGGAAGCACAACATACCGGTTCTCAACAACCGGAGGGTCCACAAAGGCTTCCTGGCCAGGAACTATGGTTCGATGAGGACCACCCTACGGTTATTTTCGTATCTTTGGAGCAATATGAGCGTTTCCAACGACTTAAGGTACGAAAAATCAACTCTACTCGTTATTTAGACCTATCAATTTTGCAAAGAATGGGTATATACGAGCAATTTGTTGCATTATTAACTGCATGTGGGTTAGAAAATTGGATAAACATGTGGCACCCAACTCATAAGCTCTTAACTTATGAGTTTCTTAGTTCCCTAACCCCGTGCCAAAGAGATGGTAGGTTGCATTTATCTTTTAGGCTAAGGAATGCAACCTATTTTCTTGATTATGCTGCATTTTGTGCCGTATTTGGTTTCAATAACGAGCCTATTCCGGATAAACAACCGGACAACTCTCGGGTTTCCGAGCTATGGCCTAAAATAGCTGGCCGGCTTGTTTATCCGAATAGGAACATATATGCCTCTGATGTGCAACACCCAGTTTTGCGCATGTTCTTTAAATTTGCTAGGGAGACTCTATTCCCTTCCCCTAGCCCTCACCTAGTACGAACGCACGAGGTGCACATCTTGCACCGCTATCTTGCACCGCACGACGACACTGCACTAAGCTTGCCAATGACGCTGTGGAAGTTTCTAAACAACACAGCCACCCTAAACGCTACTACTGACTTATGTTTAGGGGGACACGTATTCCGCATTGCTGAATTCCTGAATGTCATGAATCCTGTGGAATTCAGCGAAAGATATGCCAGTTCCACTACCCTTCACGAGCAATGCCTCGTACGGGCTGGCTTCATCTTTGCGGACCCCATGCGATGGCGGTACTTGAAAGACCGCACCATCCCCCTCCCCTGCCCTCATTTACCTCCCCTAGTCCAGTTTGGGGCTTCGTATCTCTTAGAAGGCGACGTGCCGAGATACGCTGTCGAGCCCCCACTTGTACCACCTCCTCGCCCTCACACCCTCTCTATGCGTGACCGACCTAGAGCCTCTACCTCGGTCTTGCCGGACCATGACGATTCAGACGATGAGTCTGAATCTGACATTATGTCCTCCCTAGGACGCATAGAGAGAAGGCTTGATCAGGTCCTCACCACCCAAGCCCATCAAACCGCCCGGCTCGAACACCTTGAACAAAACTTCGAGCGGGCGAACTACCCATGGTATGATATGGCCTACCGCTCCCACATGGTCGGCGAAAGCATGGCCACCCCTTCCTGGTACCCTCGCCATGACAACTATAACGAGATATCTCTAAGTCATGGGTTTGACCGGTTGAGGGTGGGTAGGCGTAGGTTCAATAACTTCACTCCGCCGGCTCCTAGAAGAGCCTCGGACGACTATGGGATGGACTACACGGGTGGGGAAGAGGAGGTTAATGAGGAGGATGACCAGGGGGATGATGAGGAATTTATGGGGGATGAGTAGTGGTGGACCTGACGGCCTCCCTTAGCGCCGAGGACGGCTTCATCCTAGCTTGGGGGGGATATCCATAGTCCACTACTCATTCTTTCGCGTGTCCTTTGGTCTTGGTTGTCAGTTTAGTGTTGTGTAGCATTTCGTTGCTTCGTGTTTTATTTCTAGGTGTTATTTTGTGTTTTGCGCTTTGCTTTTTGGTGTTGTTTTCAGGGATATATACAAGAAGTTCCATATGCCGCTGCACCCAGTACTGGTATGATCTCCTATGTGAAAATCCAAATTTATGTATTTTAGTTATTTTTATATTTGTTTTTTACCCTTCTTTGCATCGCATGCCCCCCTTCCCCATCCTATATCCCAAACAAACATGCAAGCCTCTGTTGTGCACTGACTTTATACAAACTCGTATTCCCGTAGCCCTGTGCCTGTTTTGGGTATGAGTTTATCAACTGTTTTTCACTTAGCTTGGGGGGATCTGAGCTTGCTTGGTATGTGGTTTGGATGACTACCTATTGAGGCGCATTTCGACTAACCTAGTAAGGATTGAGCCTTTAGGACTCTATTATGAGTCCTATATTGATGAGTGTTAGTCAGGGAATCTTAAGAATTGTGTCTGTTCTCCTCCAGCATGGTCTACTTTTCTAAAGGTAACACGTTTGTAGTTAAAAGCTACATAGCCAAAGTGCCTACCATGAAAATCAATTTACTCTAGGTTGAGCCAAATTTGTGCCTTTACCTTCTTTTGTAGCCACGCTATCTAACTCCACATGAACCAAATACTCCCTCTTTTTACCTAGAGGATAGTCATGTGATCATAGTGAAGTTGATGTTTGTAGCATTGTAATATAGGATTTCGGTTTGGGGAAATGATCATTAGATGATTTGACTACATACACTAGTCTTAGTGCATTTCAAAGAAGTATGCACATAGAAAGCTCAGAAAAAGCTTGAAAAGCACAAAAGAAAAAAAAAAAGAAAAAAAGAAAAAAAAAAAAAAAAAAAAGAAAAAAAAAAACAAAAGAAAACAAACAAAAGAAATTAGAGAAGAAGTTGAGAATAAAGTTGACATAGTGTATTAGTCTACTATTGGGAATTTTGGGATTGACATGGTTGTCGGAAGGCATAATCTTCCTCGGTTTTACTTCCTTGGATCACTTACTATCCTCTATTTCAACTCCACATTCCCAAATTCTACCATACCTCGATCCTGACCTACATTACAACCCTTTTTCAAACCTGTTCGACTTAACCTGATTAGTAAGATCAGTGCTGGAGAGCAGATAAGACACGATTTACGAGATTTCTCCCTGCTTAGGTGTTTAATTCCCGACTCACCTTTAGTCGGATGACTTCGAGTGAAACACATACCCCATAAACACATGAGCGTAATGGAAATTTCCCTCACCTCGTGGGAAATAACCTTGGGAGCGTAGACTTGCGACCTCATTAGGTAGTGGGCGGAATGAATTATGATGTGGCTCGCTCGGCAATCCCGAGTAAGTGTAAAAAGTTGATTATGCTTTTTAAATCCCATTGTACTTGCACACCCATGGCTAGGGAAGAGTTTCGCACGTGCACGGCTTGCATCGACTTGAACTTCACTTCTCATGTTTTTCATTAGTCTCTTCATTCATTTCTTCATTCATATTGCCTTTAGCTGTCATTTCACCTTTCTAATTCGTTTGCTAGGGACTAGCAACGGTCTAGCTTGGGGGAAGTTGATGTGCTCGTTTTAGAGCACATTTATTAACTCATTTTAGTGTCAAGACTCGTAGTTTCGTAATGGTTTTATGTGTATTATGCTTGATTTTACCTTGATCTTGTTTTCCAGTTGTCTTAAGTTTATTTCAGGCAATTTTGATGATTTCAAGGTGAAAGGCGATATATTCGAGCCTTTGACACACATATCTTAGCTTGGGCAAGCGTTTGAAGTCATACATGAAGATTTCACGGAGTTCAGAAAAGAGGAAGTGAAAAGAGGAAAGAATGCTCTCAGATTCGGCCGAATCTGAGAGACATTCGACCGAATGGCTGCAGATTCGACCGAATCTGAGACTCATTCGGTCGAATGAGAGGCAGTTTCAGAGTTCTCAAGCCTTGCTACTGGAAAGGCCGAATGGAACTCATTCGGGCGAATGAGCTTCCATTCGGCCGAATCAGACTATACATTCGGGCGAATGCTTGACAGAGATCGATTCCCCGAAGCCTCTGGAATGGGCGAATGGAAGACAATTCGGGCGAATGGGATTACATTCGGCCGAATGAGACATAGATTCGGGCGAATGACAGTGTTTTCCTCCGGATCAACTACTTCTTTTTAGGGCCGGCTCCTATGCACTTTAGGGTTTTTCGTAGGTTTTTCTTATTTTGTTATAAATACCCCCTTCCTCTGATGAGGAGAGGGGGAGCTAGGTTAAATACTTTTATGCACTTTTAGATTTCTTAGCCTCCAAATTCTTTTAGTTTTAGCTTTCAATTTTCAGTTTTTCTTCAACGCTTTGTAGTTCGGATTCTTTTCGTGGATTTCAATTTGAAGCTTTTGTAAGTTTAATTCCTTCCTTTAATCTTAATCCATTACTTTATTTCATAGCATGTTTAGTTCTAAGTTTATCGTTTATTAATTCTGATTTTGTTTTCATTCTCGATTTCATTCCACGTTCGTTTCTGCTGTATCTTTTAATATCTTTATGTTTTTAAGCATGAATATGAGTGAGTAATTCTTTTAGGGGTTTTGATTGGTGAAACCCTAGGAAAGCTATGATCTTTATTGCTTAAGATTGTAGAAACGATGTTAATAAATAGTTTCGGATTCCGATGCGAATCTTGTCCTGCCACTCCTTTGGAGACATAGGGCGATTATAGGTTGTTCGTGTGATCTATAGGGTCACCAACTTCCTCTCGTATTCTCGGGTATCCATGCTAGTTATTAACAGATTTTCTGTAATCTATCATGTTCGGTTTGAAGCTTCATTCCTAGGGTGAATCCAATCTTGTCCCCGTTTTTCTCTACTTGATTTACTTCGTGAATTGTCGTCATTTATTTTCCGCCTGTTAGTTTTAACTGAATTTTCAACCCCAATTAGTCCGGTTGTGTTAAAAGTCTAAGTCTTGATATACCTTGTCTTCGTGGTTCGACCCCCTACTCCGCTATACTCGTATAGTTTGTAGGTTGGAATAAATATAGTTTGCATAACCTGTCTTTTAGTTAACGACCTAGAAAACCGGTTATCATGCTCCTATTACAGGAGTTTGATTTTGAGTTGAAAGATAGGAAGGGTAGTGAAAATATGGTAGCTGACCATTTGTCTAGGTTACCCGAGCTTAATAATGACTCCTTACCTATCCAAGATGAAATGGATAAAGAAACCCTTATGACAGCAATAGTAGTTGGGAAAGCCCCTTGGTTCGCAGATATGGCGAATTATTTAGCTTGTGGAGAACTTTCAGAGTTCGAATCAAGGGCTATGAAAAAGGCTTTCTTTAGAAAAGTCAGGAATTTCTTTTGGGATGACCCCTATTTGTTTCATGCATGCACCGACGGCATAATCCACTATTATGTCACTAAAGAGGAGGTCCCTAAGATTCTAGCTTACTGTCACTCACACGCGTGTGGCGGCCACCATGGTATAATGAACACTGCTGCTAAGATCGCCACCGCGGGTTTCTATTGGCCAACATTACATAAGGAAGTTGAAACTTTTTTGAAGAGTTGTGAGAGATGATAAAAAGTTGGCAATATCTCAATGAGGAATGAGATGCCTCAGAATTACATTCTTGAGTGTGAAGTGTTTGACTGATGGGGTATTGACTTTATGGGCCCCTTTGTTTTATCTCATGGGAACCAATATATTTTGGTAGGGATTGATTATGTATGTAAGTGGGTGGAGGCCATCGCCTCGCCTACAAATGATCACAAAGTAGTTATTAAGCTTTTTAAAAGCATAATCTTCCCTCGATTTGGTGTTCCCAAAATAGTCATAAGTGATGGGGGTTCCCACTTTGCTAAGAACGAACTAAACAAATTATTGAAAAAATATGGAGTCGTGAACAAAGTCGAGTCACCCTACCATCCCCAAACTTAAGGACAGGTGGAAGTAGCCAATAGGGAAATTAAGAGAATTCTAGAAAAGGTGGTAAACCCAAACAGGAAAGATTGGTCTCTAAAGTTAGACGATGCTCTTTGGGCCCACTGTACATGTTACAAAACCCCCTATTGGCACCACCCCGTTCCGGCTGTTGTATGGAAAATCTTGTCATTTACCGGTGGAATTGGAATGTAGGTCTTGGTGGGCGATCCAAACCCTTAATTTGGACCCTACTTTATTCTGCGAGAAGCGAGCCGCCCAATTAAGAGAATTGGAAGAACTACGGCTCGATGCATTCCATAACATGCATATCTACAAGGAACGTACTAAGCGTTGGCACGACAAATGTATCATCCAATGAGAGTTCCTTATAGGAGATAAAGTGTTGCTCTTCAATTCAAGAGCAAAGTTATTTCCCGGGTAATTGAAATCGAGGTGGTTTGGACTATTCGAGATTTTACAAGTATTTCCTTATGGAACGGTATAATTGAAAGACTATCATGGAGGTAGTTTCATTGTTAATGGGCATCGGTTATTAAATCTTCCATGAGAGTAGCCTTCACGAAGTCAACACTGTTGAGTGTATAAGGTTAGATGATGTTGAAGTCGAATGATTAGTATAATCATTGGCACTTATTGAGTATCTTAACTTTGAATCATCGTTCTTTAAAGTTTTGTTAAGTTTTAAGTAGTTAGTTTAACTTTGGTCTTTGTTTCGTGTTAGTTTTGATTACCCAAGCTACGTCAAGCTAAATGACGTTAACCAAAGAACTTATGGGAGGTAACCCGGTTTTATTTGGATTTTCGTGCAAAATAATCATAGTACCATTCTTGGAAATGTGGATTTCACATTCCATTCGGCCGAATGATAGTCCCATTCGGCCGAATGCTCTTAGTATATGAACTATATTAAGTTTGGAGGAGTTTCTGAAAGTGTCGAATGAAAGGTTAAATTCGGGTGAATAGGTTGCATTCGACCAAATGGAGGCCCCGATTCGGCCGAATAGATCTACAAAGGGAATTATTGGGCGCCCCTAGGAACCTCAAATGGACACTCTATTCGGGCAAATGGAGTGCCATTCGACCGAATGTGTTATCAATTCGGTCGAATAGGAGCGAAGAATTCTTCGTAATTCTTCTCCATTCGACCGAACAAGGCATACATTCGGTCGAATGTAAGGCCATGTCTATAAATAACAACTCATTTCCACGGGTTTTCTTCACATAATTCACTTAACCCTAAAGTCGCCCGAGCTCCCTTACTCACTTGTCATCCCTCAAACTTCTCATTTCCCTTCTCAAACCTCATCGATCACTATGGGTCCAAGAAGAACCTTGAGAAACCCCTTCAAGAGATCCAAGAAGCATGGAAAAGGATCTTCTTCAGGAGCGGCATGGGAAGAACAACAGACCGGTTCTCAACAACAACCGGAGGGCCAACAATGACTTCCCGGCCAGGAACTATGGTTCTATGAGGATCATCCAACGATAGTTTTCATATCTTTGGAGCAATATGAACATTTCTAATGGCTTAAGGTACCAAAAAAGTAACCCTACTCGTTATTTAAACCTTTCTATTCTACAAAGAATGGGTATTTATGATTAATTTGTTGCATTATTAACGACATGTGGGTTAGAGAACTGGATTAACATGTGGCACCCGACTCATAAGCTTTTAACTTATGAGTTTCTTAGTTCCCTAACCCCGTGTCAACGTGAAGGTAGGTTGCATTTATCTTTTCGGATAAGGAATGCAACCTATTTTCTAGATTATGCTGCATTTTGTGCCGTTTTTGGTTTTAATAACGAAACTATTTCGGATAAACAACTAGACAACTCTTGAGTTTCTGAGTTATGGCCTAAAATTGTTGGCCTGCTTGTTTATCCAAATAAGAATATATATGCATCTGATGTATAGCACCCTGTTTTGTGTATGTTTTTTAAATTTTCTAGGGAGACTTTGTTCCCTTCCCCTAGCCCTCACTTAGTTATCACATGAAGTGCACATTCTGCATCGTTACCTTGCACCGCACAATGACACCGCACTAAGCCTTCCAATGACACTGTGGAAGTTTTTAAACAACACAGCCACCCTAGCTGCAAACACTGACCTATGTCTAGGGGGACACGATTCTGCATCGTTGAGTTCCTTAATGTTATGAATCTTGTAGAATTTAGTGACAGATATGATGGTTCCACCACCCTTCACGAGCAATGCCTCGTACGGGCCGAATTTATTTTCATTGACCCCATGCGATGGCGGTACTTGAAAGATCGCACCATTCCCCTTCCCTATCCTTAATTACCTCCCCTAATTTAGTTTGGGGGCTCATATCTCTTAGACACCGATGTGCCGAGATACGTTGTCAAGCCCCCACTTGTACCCCTTCCTCGCCCTCACACCCTTTCTATGCGTGACAGACCTAGGGCTTCCACCTCGATCTTACCAGACCATGATGATTCAGATGATGAGTCTGAATCCGATATTATGCCCTCCCTCGGACGCATAGAGAGAAGGCTTGACCAGGTCCTCACCATCCAAGCCCACCACACCACCCCGGCTCGATCACCTCGAGCAAAACTTCGAGAGGGCGCACTACCCATGGTATGACATGGCCTACCGCTCCCATATGGTCGGCGAAAGCATGGTCATCCCTTCCTGGTACCCCCGACATGACAACTATAACAAAATATCATTAAGTCATGGGTTTGACCGGTTGCGGGTGGGTAGGCGTAGGTTTAATAACTTCACCCCACCGGCTCCTAGAAAAGCCTCAAATGACTATGGGATGGACTATATGGGTGGGGAGGAGAAGGATAATGAGGAAGATGACCAGGGGGATGATGAGGAATTTATAGGGGATGATTAGTGGTAGACCTAAAGGCCTCCCTTAGCATCGAGGATGGCTTAACCCTAGCTTGGGGGGGTATCCATAGTCCACTACTCATTATTTTGCGTGTCCTTTGGTCTTGGTATTCAGTTTTAGTGCTATGTCATTTTGCATTGTTTTGTGTTTTTGTGTTCTGTTTCTTGGTGTTGTTTTGCTTTGTGTTTTGCTTTTTGGTGTTGTTTTCAGGTGCTTGTATAATAAGCTCCATGTGCTGTTGCGCCTACGTACTGGTATGATTACTCGTTTGAAAATCCAAATTTATTTACTTTGTTATATTTGTGTTTGTTTTTCTTTTGTCAATCATATGCTCCCTTTTTTCCATCAAATGCTCCAAACCATCCTTTATTCCATCATATGCTTTAAACAAGCATGCAAGCTTATGTCATGCACTTTACATTGATTATATGCAAACTCGTATTCCCCTAGCCCTATGCATGTTTTGGGTCTGAGTTTATCGACTGTTTTTCACTTAGCTTGGGGGATCTGAGCTTGCTTGGTATGTGGTTTGGATGACTACCTATTGAGGCGCATTTCGACTAACCTAGTGAGGATTGAGCCTTCTAGGACTTTATTACGAGTCCTATATTGTAAAGTGTTAGTCAGGGAATCTTAAGAATTGTGTATGTTCTCCTCCAGCATAGTCTACTTTTCTAAAGGTTAGGGATAATAACATGTTTGTAGTTGAAGCTACATAGCCAAGGTGCCTACCATGAAAATGAATTCACTCTAGGTTAAGCCAAATTTATGCCTTTACCTTCTTTCTGTAGCCACGCTATCTAACTTCACATGAGCCAAATGTCCCCTTTTTTTACCTAGAGGATAGTCATGTGATCATGGTGAAGTTAGTGTCCGTAGCATTGCGATATAGGATTTTGATTTGGAAAAGTGAGTATTGGGTGATTTGACTACATACACTAGTCTTGGTGTATTTCAAGGAAGTATTCACATGGAAAGTTCAAAAAAATAAAAAAAAAATAAAGCTTGAAAAGCACAAAAGGAAAAAAAAGAGAAAAAGAAAATAAAACAAACAAAAGAAAAAAAGAGAGAAAAATTTGAGAATAAAGTTGACATAGTGTATTAGAGCCCATTATTGGGAATTTTGGGAGTGGCATGTTTGTCGGAAGGCGTAGTCTTCCTCGATTTTATTTCCTTAGATCACTTACTATCCTCTATTTTAACTCCACATTCCTAAATTCTACCCTACCTTGATCCGAACCTACATTGCAACCCTTTCCAAACTTGTTCAACTTAACCTGATTAGTAAGATCAGTGCTGGAGAGTAGTTAAGACACAATCCCCGAGATTTCTCCCTGTTTAGGTGTTTAATTTCCGACTCATCTTTAGTCGGATGATTTTGAGCGAAACACATACCCTATAAACACATGAGCGTATTAGAAATTTCCCACATCTCTTGGGAAATAACCTCGGGAGCGTGGACTTACGACCTCATTAGGTAGTGGGCGGAATGAACTATGATGTAGCTTGCTTGGTGATCCCAAGTAGGTGTAAAACGTTGATTATGCTCTTTTAATCCCATTGTACTTGCACACCCATGGCTAGGGAAGAGTTTTGCACATGCACGGCTTGCATTGTCTTGATTTTTACTCTCCTTGTCAAGTCTAGTAGTTTTATACTGATTTATACATATTGTGCTTGAATTCACCTTGATCTTGTCTTTGAGTTGTCTTAAGATCATTTCAGGTATTTTTGATGATTTCGAGGTGAAATGCGATGCATTCGAGCCTTAGACACATGTATCATAGCTTGGGCAATCATTTCAAGTCACTTATGAATATCCCACGGAGTTTAGAAAGGATCAAAAGTGAAAAGAGGAGTGCATGGTCTCAGATTCGACCGAATCTGAGAGACATTCGGCCGAATGGTCTTAGATTCGACCGAATCTGAGAGAGATTCGGTAGAATGATGGACAGTCCTCAGACGTATTTCCCATGGTCTCAGGGAAGGCCGAATGGAACTCATTCGGGGGAATGATCTTCCATTCGGCCGAATCAGACCCTACATTCAGGCGAATGGTAGACAGAGAGCAATTCTTCTGAGCCTCTGGAATAGGCGAATGGAAGAGCATTCGGGCTAATGGAGCTGTATTCGGCCGAATGGGCCTTAAATTCGGTCGAATGACAGTGTTTTCTCCGGAACAACTACTTCTTTTTAGGGCTGGCCCATAGGCATTTTAGGGTTTTTGTAATTCTTTTAGGCTTTGTTATAAATACCCCTCCCTCTGATGAGAGGGAGAGGAGCTAGGTTTTTAGTATTTTATGCACTTTTAGTTTTATTTAGTCTCCAAATTATTTTAGCTCTAGCTTTCGGTTTTCTCAACATTTATACTCCGAGTTCTGGATTTTATCATTCAAATTCTGATTGTGGATAATGCATTGAAGCTTTTGTGAGTATTAATCTATTCCTTAATTTTGAATTCATTCGCTTTATTTCATTTTATGTTTAGTTCTATGTTTATCGTTTACTAGAATAGTTTCTGATTTGCTTTCATTCTCGTTAATTTCTTTTCATGATCGTTTTGTTTGCTTTATTGAATATCGTTATGTCATTGAGCATGAATATGTGTGAGTAGTTCTCTTAGGGGTTTTGATTGGTGAAACCCTAGGAAAAGCTATGATCTTTATTGCCTAAGGTTGTAGGAATGATGATAATAAGTAGTTTCGGAATCCGATGCGAACCTTGTCCTGCCACTCCTTTGGAGACATAGGGCAATTATAGGTCGTTCGTTGTGATTTGTAGAATCACCAACTTCCTCTCGCATTCTTGGATGTCCATGCTAGTTATTATTAGATTTTTTCTAATCTATCATGTTCGATTTTGAAAGCTTCATTCCTAGGGTGAATCTAATTTTGTCCCCGTTTTTCTCGATTTGATTTACCTCATAATTTATCGTTATCTATATTCTCGTTATTAGTTTTAGTTGTTTCCAAATCCAAAAAAGTTCGGTTGTGTTAAGAATTAAAGTCTTGATATCTTTTGTCCTCGTGGTTTGACCCCCCCTACTCCACTATACTCGTATAGTTCGTAGGTTGGTATATATATTTTTTGCATAACTAGTCTTTTAGTTAATAACCTAAAAGTCGGTTATCACTTATGCCCCAAATTGTTCTTAAAATCCTTCCAAGATGAAGGAAGTTTATCCATCATCACTGCAACCTGGAAATACTCATTTAAAACCATTCCTTTAGAAGTAATTTCATAAGCAATTTTTTGAAGTTCATGAGATTGTACCTCTACTGTTTTTTCATCAGTCATTTGAATTTACGATACCTGCTTACAACATATTTCTTTGCTCTAGCCTCCTCGGTGTCGTACTTCTTTTGCAGCGATTCCCACAAGTCTTTGGCAGAATTCTCCATGTTGTAATAATAATACAGATTATCACATAGACCATTGAGAATATAATTTTTGCACATTAAATCATTCTCATTCCAAGTTTCAATATCCTTTTGAATTATGTCCTTCTCAACAGCATCGGCATTATCAGTAAGCACTGATCTAAAAGAGACTAGAACGAAGTGTACTTTTTTAACAATAAGGAAAAATATCAATTTTTTTCCACCTTTTAAAGTGGACACCTTCAAAACAAAATGGCTTGTTAAGATCAGCAGACATAGTTATGTCCTCGCTAGACATGAATACAAAATAGGCAAAAAAGTATGTTCTAAAATTGTTGAAAACAATACTGCAAAATGACAAGAATAATGTTACCAGGAATAGACTGAGTCACGTACTATGTCGCTTCTTTATAACATTAACGATACTGCCTTAGTATTGTACAAGCAGCTCGGGAATCACCGGATGCTCCCCACGATAAAACAGTCTCTCTATTATAGTACTAGTGGATTTGCACAGAACCATCAGGCTTAGAAGAACACCCAAGGAAGATATAATACTGCTCGAATTTGATGATATGAAGAGAAAAACATAGAGAAGTGAGTTGTTTTTGTGTACAGAAAAAATGCTGAGCAAGGATTGTATATATAGCCAAGCTAGCAAGCATAAATTCGTTTAAGCATTTAAGCTAGAATTCAAACTAGTTGTTACAGAATTGAAATCAGAAAGTTAAAAAAAAACGATTTGAAAAATATAGAAGCTCATGATCACTCAGTAAAGACCCAACCCATCCCGGCTCACCTCAGCACAGCATGGTGTGTGCACGTGTGTGTGTTGGTTGAATTCCTAAGCCCTTCTTCCTTTCACAAAAGTGGGTGACCCTTGGGTCACAAGCAAACGAGTAAACATACCTCTTTATAAAGAATCTCAACTTTTGTATCCCACCAATATAGTACTCCTTAGTATTCATAAGCTTTTGTGTTTTATAAACTTCAACATTATAAGTATAAGTTCCAACATCTACCATATGGACAACAACTTGAGGCCCAAACCTGGCTCGACTCACAATTTGATCACCTCTACCATATTGACTGTATTTGGGTTGACGTAAAAATAAATAAATGGGATGGTAGATAAAGGAACCCATAATTGAAGAAGGTGCGAAATATGGGAAGAAATGGTATAAAAAGGACATGCATTAACTAGTATTGCACAAATAAATTAGCTCACAAATTTTGTATATTACTCCGTAATACGGATTACGTAACAATATGCAAATGAAAAAAATAATGTTGCATGGATGGGAATCATGGAACTAGAAATACTTGGGAAAGTTATTTTTAACTTTCACCCTTCAGATTTAAAATATAATTTCATAAATATATTACATGATAAGAAATGATTTCGTAGTAATCTGTAGCTCACAAGCTAATCAATATGTAACAAACTGACAAGTTTATATAGCGTGCAACAAATCTTTTAGTAGCAAATTAACAATAAATAAGTTGAAAAGTTCCATAATTATTTGGAGAGTGAAATATGAAAAACATGTAGAGCCTTGACCACAAACTAAAAGGCTGTGTGGCAATAGAAGAAGGGTACAAGGAAAATAAATAAACGTACTCATATTATGAATAATTAATATATAAATATCGATAATGTATAAAAATATGAATATATAAATATCGATAATAATATAAAAAAAAACTAATATATATGAATAAAAATAATGAATATATATTTAAAAAATATATTTTTTAACTTTAAAATTAACTTAAATACTTTTTGTACACTTGAGTAACGATTGTTATTATAATTAGTACTAGTTTCACTAGACTACCAAAATAAAGTCCAAGAGTTAATTATAACTTTTTAATTTATGATTATTGCTTCAAATGTATGTAATTTAGTTTTAAATAGCATTTCAATGAATATATAAAAGATGAATAACAAAATAAGTTGTAAGCTCTAACCTAGCCCTGGCTCAGCCCCTAGCAATCTATCCCAACCTATTACGGTCTAAACTCCCCAGCCTCAGCCCACCTCACCCCCATCCATCCCATGTAGAAATTTGTAATACTCTTGACAATACCTTATTTTAGGTACTTCCTTCTATAAGTGCCCTTCAAATGCAGCCCACTACCATCCAAAGTAGCCCAATTCGCTAAGTAGACCAATTCTCTCAACATTTGAAGGCTTACCCATACCCGTCTTCTTACAACATGCATTTTATTCATATTCGATTTTATAAACTCTCAAAGTCACTCCTCTCTTTCACTTCTAAAATGATGCAATTCTTACAACATGCACTTTCTTGAGATATGCTCGTTTGTAATCGTCAATTTTAGGTATGTTTTCTTTAATTTTGCGTGTATCTTCTTCAATTTTGTATGATTTACGACAATTTTGTGATTTATATTCTCATTTTTGGCATAATTGCATAATTTTTGGGGTTTTATGTTCGATTTTTCTCTCAACAAAGCATTTTGTTCATTTTCTATTTTATAAATTCTCAATCTCACTTCTCTCCTTCACTTCTAAAATCACGCAAATTTACTACACGCACTTGTTTAAGATCGTCAATGCTCATTTTATAACCACAAATTTTAGTTATATTCTCTTTAATTTTGTGCATATCTTCTTCAATTTTGTATGATTTTTTGAATTTTTGTTGCTTTTTCTTCATTTTTAGCATAAGTGCATAACTTTTGTAATTTATTATGTGCCATTCTCTTCATTTTTTTGTTTGATTTCTTCGAGATTACTTGAATAATACCTACAATTAACATTTGTTTTCTTCCAATTATCGTAAATTATACATTTTTGGCATATTTTATGGTAAACTTATACGATATTTTATCTTTTTTTAAATTTTTGTGGTTACATTTTACTAAATTATGTAATGTTTACTTTTTGTACTTTTTTACATTTCAGCATATAATTGAGGTTTGTTATATTTAATGTTGATCTCTAGTATTTGATTCCCTATTTTAGAGCAAATCTAGATATTCAAATGAACCTTTTTAATCAATATGTGTGTTTTATTGAAGAAAATTGACTAATTTGAAACTGAAATGAACATATTTGTCTATTTTTTTCAAACAGTTTGTGTGAGTTATTGTTTTGTGTGTGGCAAAAAGAGTTTATATCAAAATGAGCAATTTTATAAATTTAGATTTAATGGAAATTGAGCAATTATGAGTTGTTATTAAAATGAGTAGAGTATATGTTCATGTTGTGGAAATGAGCAATGTATGAGTTTCCCATAAAATGGTCAGTGTATATGTTTATGCTATTTAATTGAGCAATGTATGACTTTGCTTTCAAAATGAGCATCCTATGAGAGTAGTATATGTAGTTTGTGAGTACAATGAGTGAGAGAGTGCAGTGTAGCAAGTGTGGTAGTGCGTAAGTGTGTGCAGAGCATTGAGTGAGTCATTTTGTGCAGTGAGGGAGTTCAATGTAATGCATGAGTGTGTGCATGAGTGCAGTGCATTATGTAAGTGTGTGAGTGTAGTGACTATTTGTGTGCAGTGTGCATCATTTTCACTATTTGTGTGCAGTGTGCATCATTTAATTTCACTATTTGTTGAGTGTGTAATTTTACTTTATGTAGAATGACTTAACAAATTGATGGTGAATTAGCTTGTATGTGTGAGTGTATGAGTGTGTGAGTGTGAGTTTTCTGTAAACTTGAGTATTGTATGAGTTTCCTATAAAAATGAGCAATGTATGTGTAATACCCCGATAATTACCTCTCTTCAAAACCCTAACTTTAAGACACTATCGGTGTGTCACTATCACGTGTTCAAAAGATAAGGTTTAAAAAATAAAGCGTAAAAATATAAGACTTTCGAAATAAAATTGTCATCCAAACTAATCACTTAAAACCTTACATATTAGAGCCATTAAGGCCCTTACTTTAAAGTACCAAAATTTATCATCAAATATAAATCCTAACCAAGGTTTCAAAATCATTTGAAAGGTACTAAAGCATTCAAGTCAATTGATTAATAAACGATCCACTCAACCGATCCATGTATGAGTGTCCAAACAAATACTTATTAGAAATATGCTCCTTAAAATTACAAGTGTAAATATTGGACCATTATAGTATCATTGAAAGGCGAAGGCCATGACCAAAGATCACACAAAGTATTTAATCAACAAGTTAAGTACATAAGGGATACAAAATGTAATTAAATGGAATATGTTCATAAATGTAAAAATGCATGGTATGACTAATCATATAACACAATATTTTATACAAATAACTCATAATTAATAAATAACTTGAATTAAGCAATAGATAAGGTTGTCTCTCCATATCAATTAAGACATCAAAATAGATGAATAAACCATGTGCACTCTTGTTAGAGGGCATAAAAATAGTGTTCGTAATCTAGATGGTAAACGGATGCGACTCTGTCACCATAACTAGATAAGAAGTCAATTAACCCCAATTTTAATTCAAAACTTTACAAAAGAGAGATTAGTAGATCACACGACCTCTAAGTAAAAGCCACGGATAATACCCCGTGAAGCCCCAACCCTTAATTGTCAATACACTAGACGTGCACTAGCCTAGTATTTTATTGCTTAACCAACCTTTACTTTACATGATTAAAAATTATTTCATTAACTTTAACTCATTAAAATAAGTACATGTAGCGTATTACAACTAGGCAATCAACCTCCTTTATTAAACAATTTAATCCTTTGATTCCATTCTCAAAATTACACTTGTTGGACAAATCTAACTAACTTCGTCATTAAGACTTGAATAACCCTTTACTCAATCCATACTATGAATTAATTATGAAAGAGTAACATCAAACAACCCCATGGATTAATTAATAAATCAATTTCATGTGAACCATAAATAAAATTCTATCAACCATACATAACAAATCATGATTAGAATTAACAATTACTATTCAAATACCACACAACAATACCAAATCATGTTCCAAAGATAAAAGAGTATGAGTACGTTGATGCATAACCAAATGATAATAGTCTAAAAGCTCGTTAAACATAATACTAAAATTCTCATTTTTTGATCCTAGATCATGCCCCTATGTAAAGGTTTTTGGTAATCTATACGTACTTTGAGTAAAATAAAAAGGTTGTCACTTTCTCAACTATCAAGCAATTTCTACAATGTGTTTTCCTACACGTACCAAATAATATAACCTTAATCAATACTTTAACAACCATATTTACAGCAACCATACCCAATTTTTTAAGTCTATATAATCGTTCAAAAACATATTTTTAAGTCTCCCAAAACATAGGCTAGTACTTTAAATATAATACTAAAAGTCTTGATTCAAAATTCTTCAAAATATATACCCCATCGATTAATTTTAACTTAGTTAGTAGAATACAATATGCTGGAAATTTCATTTTTCACTAGTTTTTCAATTTTTGTTACCTAAACTTGTAGCATGGTACTGATGTTCTACTAAAACATGTTAATACACTTAAATCATTTATTTTTATCACTTAAACCCAAGAAATTCCATAAAAATCAGATTTATAAATTTTTGGAAAATTTCCTAGTAAGCATAAATTTAGTTTTTGTGTTCTATATATGTAGTATAATATTTGTAATAGTATACTATACAATAAGCCTTAAAAATCCTCCAAATACTTATCATAAAATTCAAATTTAATGACTCTAAAGATTTGAAAATTTATTTTGAATATAGTATCACTAAATTATTCACGAATACATCACAAAATAATCGTAGTTTAATGTATATCCTAATAGTATATGCTTTTATGCCTTAAAACATGAAAACTACAAAAATTAAACCATAATTTTTCATCCCAAAATTCTGAAAATTCATTCTAAATATCACATTATCATTTTCATCAAAAATACATCATACTATAAATTCTTAAAACATAAAAACTAACGTATTTAGACCAATATATATATATATATATATATATATATATATATATATATATATATATATATATATATATATATATATATATATATATATATATATATATAGGGGCGAGTTCCACCCTAATATATAATAACTTCTTGTATATGAGAGAACCCATCTTTAGCCATTAAATTTTTAAATCCAACGGTTTAGATGCATTGGTCATCAAATGGCATAAATGTAATTATTGGAAAATTATTAATAACTAACAAGCTCATAAAATGCAACTTCCCTCTATTGTTTTAAATTTGCCTTAATTTCCACCACCAGTATCAATTCTGGTCAAATCGAATTTCCATAATCCTTTTTTTTTTTATGCAAAACTTCCAAATTATTATCAAGTTGTTAAATATTATGATTTTCCAAATTGTTCAATTGTACTAATCTCTATAATCTTATAGTCTATAATTATTGTAGACATGTAGTTTATAATCTTGTAGTCAATTCTATAATTTTTTTCAATTGTACTAATTTCCATAACCTAGTAGACTATAATTATTTTTACGAATTATTTTTCAATTGTACTGATATCTATATCGTAATGTTCTGAAAGCCTTGTATATTTTATTGTAATGATCGACAATCCTTGTAAAAATATAGTAAATTGTTTAAATGTACTAAAAGTTTATGCAGTTGTTCGTATTTGATATCCTATTGTTCAATATATTTAATCAATTGTTCTAAACTTATACTTCTTTTATCAGAGTGATCTGAAAGCCTTGTATACTATATCGTAATGTTCTAGTTGTACTTTGTTTATGTCCTGAAAGCCTTGTATAATATTTGGTATCCTATTGTTCAATAATATCATGAAAGCCCTGTATAATATTTGGTATTCTATTGTTCAATAATATCATGAAAGCCCTGTATAATATTTGGTATCCTATTATTCAATAATATATTTAATCAATTATTATAAAGGTATGTGCAGTTGTTCGTATTTGGTATCCTATTATTCAAAATAAGTAATCGTTTGTTCTAAAATCAAAAGCGGATATTGTATGTATCAGTTTTAATGTTCTAAAATTTTAAAACTATTGTTCTTTTAAATCATGTTATTGTTCTAAAATTTCATATTATTGTTCAGAACATGTGACACACCTATTACGTGTGGAAATTCATATTACATTGAATATAAACGAATATTCCGAACATTAAGAACATTGAATATAAACTAATAGTTAGAACATGAGACACATCTATTTTTCTAATTGGTTTACTCCAACTATAACATTTAATAAGTCATATATATATATATATATATATATATATATATATATATATATATATATATATATATATATATATATATATATAGAACATTAGTTATAGTATGTAGAACATAAAACCAGTTATCTAGAATATGTATGTATAACAATACATTTTGTATTTGATATAGTTTCACTCTATTTTTTTAGTATTTTATTCTTGTTACCTGGTTTAATGTTCTAAAGGTATGTGCAGTTGTTCGTATTTTGTTCAAAATATTTATAAACTCATTTTTTCTATTGTATAATAAGGAATAGATCATTGGTCAAAAGCGGGTGTTTTAGTATGTATCAGTTTTCATGTTCTAAAATTTTAAAACTATTGTTCTATTAAATCATGTTATTGTTCTAAAATTTCATATTATTGTTCAGATCAAGTGACACATCTATTACGTCTGAAAATTCATATTACATTGAATATAAACGAATATTCTGAACATTGAATATCAACTAATATTCAAAACATGTGACACATCTATTGTTCTAATTGGTTTACTCCTACTATTACATTTAATAAGTCACATAAATAAATTAAGAACATTGGCTATATTATTTACAATATTAAAACTCGAAAACAGATCACATGTTGTCGAATAAGATTATATTCTAAACTTTTTGTTCTTAAAAATAACTGCAAAAGCACCCACGTTTACAAAAAAATAAAAAAGGAAGTTTCTAATTTTTAGTGTGCCTAAAAATACGCTACACTTTAAAATAACTGCTACAACCTTCTAGCTTCTTATTTCAGAGTTTCAGACTTTACAAATTTCTCCCAACTTGTCAAATCCTTCAAATCGTCAGTATATCCTTTATCAAACTGCTAGGAAAAAAAGACCAAATCTTCTATTGAAAATTTCATTCAAAAATTTTTGCTTTCTAATTCAATCACCAATGAAGACAGCAACAAATTCCATGGAAGAAGTAAACATTGTACGTAAGTCCATTGAATCCAAGAAAAAAAAATTGAAAACTTATTGTAAGTTTATTTTTCATAATTTCTCAAAAAAATGTATTTTTCATGCAATTGTTTATATAATTCTAATAATTCTTTACTTTTTCCAGGCAAAGGATTAACGAAAAGACTTTCCCCATACTCTCACTACCCCCAGTGACTTTAGCAATAGGAGAAGACAAAAAGTATGATTTAGTTTTTAATATCTCAAAATATAATCCAAAAGATAATAATGGTCAAAATATTATTATACAATGTTCTAAATTTTGTGTGATGTTTGTTATTTCTAACCTAATGTTGGCAATAATCTTGTATGATGTTCTAAATTTCTAACCTAATGTTCAAAATATTATTATACAATGTTCTATTATTTATCTGTTTGTTACTTTCATTTGTCCTGAACTCCACTTTTATTTTTGAGTATTAATGTTCTAAAGATTGGAACCTATTGTTCTATTTTGTTGACTTATTGTTCTAAAATTAAAAATATTGTCCTAAAGAAACCATCCATGACACACTATTATACTGTTTTAAAATAACCTATGAAATATTCATTTATGATGTTCTATTATTTTACCCTAATCTTCTAAATATTATTATACGATGTTCTATTATTTATTCGTTTGTTATATTCGTGTATTAATGTTCTAAAATTATAACTTATTGTTCTATTCACATATCAAAATTAATGTTCTATTGTGATATCATATTATGCTATAATTTTAATATAGTGTCATAAAAACTGTAACATGTTCTATTTTTTATATGTATTGTACTATATACTTTACCAATTGTTGTTATTATAATTTATTTTCTTCTACATCTTGTATCATTTGTAGTGTTCCTTTGAAGAAAAAGAGGAACAAGCACTTATCATCCATCCAAGTCAGGAAAAACAGCATAAAAAGAAAATATCAATTGTGAAAAAAGGAAACAATTGGACATTGTTGTAAAACAGTCGAAAGACAAAAAAAGAAAAGATGTTCATGATGCTAATGTATTAAATCAGAGAGTTCCCCTAAAGCAAATTATATATGTTGTCTAAAAGGACATTCCTGAACAACACAAGATCCCAATTAGAAGAATTGGGTTTGCAGGATTTTTAACCCTAGATTTAGACTCACATAAATCTAGTTTTTGTGCTGAGTTGATCAAAATCTTTGACCTGAATAGGTCAACATTAGTACTCTCACAAGGCAGAGAGATACCACTTATTGATGAAGATGTTCACCTAGTATATGGACTACCAATTAGAGGTTAGCTCATTAATGAGAAAATTGATGAAGATGAAAAGGTTTCTTACAAAAATAGATGAATATGTTTGGATTGAAAAATGGAAGTCCTAACAATTCAACTCTAATTTTTGTAATTGAAGAGCAAAAGAAAGTTGATGTGTGTGATAAGTTTCTTGTCAATTTTATTGCTGCTGCCATAAATTGTTGTGTTAGATCAACAACAAATCAAGCAATTAACTTCAATTTTTTACATTGCTGCAAAGATATCAGCAAAATAAACACTTTTGATTGGTGTGCTTACACTTATAAGCACATATTGCGTTCAGTTTCTGAATGGCAAGAAGGTTCATCATTTTTTACTAGACCTCTCCCATTTTTTATGGTAATACACTTATAAACTGATGTTCTATTTGTTATAATATGTTGTTCTAAAACATAAAAGTATTGTTCTAATATATATTAAATTGTTCTAAAAATGCAGATTTCTTATTTTGATAGACTATAGAGAGGAGATGTTCACCCATCAAGACTATTCCCTCTCATTTCTGTTTGGAATAAGGATCTTATCTAGTCCAGGATGAAAATTGAGATGAAGAGGGGCTTAGAAAAGGGAATTGTGCTTGACAGAATGAGCATTAAAGAAAATGATCCTAAACCTTCAACATCAAGCAAACATGCTAGTAATTAAGCTAAACTATATTAATAATGTTTAATATTATATAGTAGATATTCTATTTTGTATATATAATGTTTAATATTATATAGCTAATGTTCAAATTTGTATAATTGAATGTTCTTAATATTAGATAACTATTGTTCTAAAGATATGACCTATTATTCTTAATGTTTTATCACTATATATCTATTGTTATAAATGTGTGACCTGTTGTTCTTAATAATAAACTTAGTGTTCAATAACATACAAACTGTTATAACAGCTTCAAAATGTAAAACCTATTGTTATAAATGTATAATATATATTGTTCTTAATAATAAACTTATTGTTCAAAATAACATACCTAATGTTATAAAAACAACATACCTACTATTAAAAAATTAAGACCCTAGTGTTCAAAACAACCTGCAGGGTATGACTTGTTGTTATAAACGTATGATCTATTGTTCTGAATAAGAACTGTAATGTTCAAAACAAGATACCTATTGTTATATAATAAAACATGTTTATGTGACAAATATATATTATACTAACTTGATTATATTATTGTTCTATGATATATAACAATTGTTCTAATTTTTTCACTAAACCGCATTGTTTTATAGTTATATTTAGAAAGTTTTGGAAAGTTGGCTAAGACTATTGCTGCCAATGTCAATGAGATGTATACTTTGATTGACAAAGCTAGCACAATATTTGAAGAAACTTCATTACAAGAAGAGATGAACGTTTTAATTGATAATATTCGGAATAAGTATACATCAAAGAAACCATTCATGACCCAAGATGGGGACAAGGATCCAACGATTCTTAGCCAAGACCAGCATTTGTTTGATGATCCAGCATTTATAGATCGAGAAGAGCTCAATGAAGTTATGGGGAAAGCATGGACAAATTGTAGACAAAAGGATAAAGTCAATGATACAATAATTCTAATTACTTTCACTCCCCCTACTTTTAATATCTTCACTGATACACAACCATCCCAACCTTTGCCCTCATCCCCCCCTTTGCCATAATCCCCAACATTGCCACCCCCCCCCCCCCCCCCCCCCCATTGTCACCATCTGAACTGTTGCTACCACCCCTCTCTTCAAACCAATCCCCACCATTGCCTCCCCCATCATATTCATTGCCCTTAAAAGTAGCCCCAACATTGCAACCACAACCCCCATTGCCACCATCCCCCCCCCCCCCCCCCATTACCACCTTCACTACCATTGCCCCAAAAACAACCCCCCCCCCCCCCCCCCCCCCCTCCCATTGCCTCAGCCTCCCATAAGGATTTCTCCCATTCTCATCCTCAAAACCTCCAAAAAGAAGATCAAAAATTGGAGGAGCATATACATCAATTGACTCAGTCAATTGTGAAAGGCATTACAAAGGATGGGTAAGTTATTTGAAGACAGATACATGGCCTTTAAATCTAGAATAGAGGACGAAATGAAGCACTCCCAAATAAGTTCAATTGGTATGTAATTGACAACTACGATATAAACATTCTCTTATTGTAATAAATAACAATTCTAATGTTCTAATTTATATTTCAGGTGTTCTTCCCAGTGTGTGCCTATGAGCACTATTACTTATTCTGCTTTAATTTTTTAAGTAAATTAGTTGAGGTGATTGACAATAGATTTCTTGAGAAGGGTGTGACGTTTATATCTAAATACAAACACTTTCCCAAGACAATGGTAATTTATTTCAATTTTGAAACTTCTGATCTATTCTGTTGCATTAATGTTCTAAGATTTTAGACTATTATACTATACTATTAAACTAATGTACTAAATATTCAAAAATAACTATACTTATATTAACTATTCTCTGTTTTTTTAATTGACATTATACAGTTCAAGGCCTTCGCTAGATTTCTAAAGGATAATAAGATGGGTGATGGTGCTCTGGTATCAACATTTAAGGGCTCACTAAAGAGGATGAAATGGAGGGACAACACCAACGTAAATGATTGAGGGGTGTACATCATGAAGCATATGGAATCATACCAAGGCCAGAGCGATGAGCAATGAGATATTGGATTCCAACCCAATGATGTAAGTTATTTTTACATATGTAATTTTAGTTTTAATGACATACTTTATAATATATCAATTAATCTTCTCATTTATTATATTTATAGGAAGAAGCATTGAGGAAATTATGAATTGAGTATTGTGCTAAAATATTAAGCAACAAGGAAAACAAGCTCAAGGATGAAGTAATTTCAAAGTCAAAGGAATGGGCGAAAGAGCAGCTCAAGCAAAAATAGCCACATGTCAATTACTAATATATTGTTGAAAATAATTATGTCAATTATTAATATAATAAGAATTACAATTATTGTTCAAACTATTCCATATTGTTCAAATCTATTAACCTATTGTTCGAATCTATTAAACTATTGATCGAAACTATTATTCAGATCTATTAAATTCTTGTTCTAATATATTTACCTATTGTTTGAAACTATTAACCTATTGTTCGAAACAATAGCCTATCGTTTGAAACTATTGCTCTGCTCTATTAAAATATTGTTCAAAACTATCAAACTATTCTTCAAAAATATTTAACAATTGTTCGAATTCTATATGTTAACAGTTTAGAACATTAGAATAAAGCAGGTAATTCGAAAAAAACTGTTAACAATTAAACAATTGTTCAAAACTATCAAACTATTGTTTGAAAATATCAAACAATTGTTTGAATTCAATATTTATAAACACTGGTATATGTTGATAGTTTAGAACATTAAAATAAAATAGACTCTTTTTAGAACAACAGCTTAACAGGTTCAAATAATATGTTAACAGTTTAATAGTTCTAAACTATTAAACTATTGTTCGAAACCATTAAACTATTTTTCAAAACCGTTAAATTATTGTTCGAAACCGTTAACATATACTAGTGTTCTATATTTATATAGAATTCTATAGTTAATACTAATGTTCTAATAACCTTCAATTATTATAATACTAGTATATGTTAATAGTTTTTTCTAATGTTCTAATGTTCTAAAGTATTAACATATACTATTTAAAATTCTAAAGTATTATTATTCTTATGTTATAAAAAGCATCTGCTTTATTCTAATGTTCTAAACTATTAACATATACTAGTGTTATATATATATATATATATATATATATATATATATATATATATATATATATATAATTCTAAATTAAACCATTGTTCAATATACTAGTACTAATGTATAATATACTATAATTTTATATTAATGTTCTAAACTTTATGCTTATGTGTTCTACAAACTCAATACTAATGTTCTAAAAATCTTTAAGTATATTCGAAGAACCGACCTATTGTACAATATTCTAATTCTATTATTCTAAAAATAGTTTAATAGTTTCGAACAATAATGTCACGGTTACGAACAATAGTTTAATAGTTTCGTACAATATTTTAACAGTTTATAACTATTAAACTTTTTTTCGAAGCTGTTAAATTATTGTTTAAAACTGTTAACATATTATTTGAAACTATTAAACTATTGTTCGAGAGTATTATTATTTTAATGTTATAAAAAGCATTTGTTTATTCTAATGTACTAAACTGTTAACTTATACTAGTGTTCTATATATACAGAATTCTATAGTTAAAATTATAAATTAGACCATTGTTCAATATACTAATACTAATGCACTATAATTTTATAAAATAGATAAAATAATGAATTAATACTGCAACACAATTGTTCAAATACGTATAAATATTGTTTTGATCTCTTACAAAAATGTTTTAAGAAGCTTGTCTGGATAATTACGGATATCATGATATCCAAGTTCACCGCGCCCTCTACATAAGCTTTTCTTCTTTTGGAATTGCTCAAATGCTTTCTCCTTTTCACTTTTAAATCTTTTCGATGATCCAATGCCGCATTACTCCTTACCAGTATGGATTCCAATGCCCTTATTTTTTGAAATTTTTGGTGGTTTAATAAGAATTTGTGAAGGAGTATTAGATCCAATCAACTTCTCAATAACTTGTTCACTTATATGATCATTAAAACTTGCATTAACATTATTTTCTTCCAATCTTGACCTAAAGACCTGAAGATGCCTAACAAGATCAATCAAGTTTTCTTTATTTCCTTCTGCCAAACTCATGCAATTATGAATCTCAGACTACAACTCATTCAACAACCCCTTCCTTTCAACCTCAATTGAACAACTACCCATCTCATTCCCATCAAGATCGAACATTGGTTTTTGCATTTCCATTGTAGTCTACCTATTAACAACATATTGTTCATGGATACTTACAATGTTTTTTTCCTTCAATAACCATATCATATGCCTACATGAAATTCCTTGTTGACAAACTAGCTTACAAGAGCAGTTTGTTTCATAATTGTTAAGATTCATAAGAACTTCATAACTTCTTCTCCTATTACCTTCACTCACTTTTGCAAACTCTAACCCATCTTCTTTCCTCAACTCTTCTACCCCATATTCATAGCAAGCACTATACACTTCTTCCTAAAAATTATAAAAAACATTAACGGTATACACTTCAGACCCATGTCTTTCAATTTCCATTTGTGTCTTACATTCAGGATGCTTGTGTTGAGAGTCATTGTCATTTTGTGCTTGAGTGTGCCTTTGAGCATCCATAGCACTTTCAAACCTCATCAAAAACTCTACAAGTGATACATGGGGATTGACAAAAGATGTGAAAAAATTGTTCTCACTTTCTAATCTTGATGTAGTTCTCATGATACCACCCATATATATATCTTTCTAAAATAAGCTGGAATCCACATTCTTCTCATTTCAAACATTACACGAAGCCATTACCCATTTCTCTAAGGAAGGTTCTAAATATCCATTCAAAAGAAACTACATCTTCTTTAGCTATAAATCCAACAGCAAAAGTAACACATTTCTTATGATGATCAACTCCTGTGAAAGGTCCAAACACCATATTATACATGTCATACACATATAACAATATAATTAACAATTAGAATAGTTTACCTTACTATTAAAAACAATAGTACTTATTTTCAAAAAATTATATTAATTTTATAAAATATTGTTATATATATCATGCCCATTGTACTGTATTATGATTATATTGTTCTAATATATACTATAGGTTTACCAGTATGAACTACATACCTGTTATTCTGATAAGTAGTATCAAATGATACCATATCCCCAAAGAGTTCATAATTCTTCCTGTAAATCGTATCAGCCCATAATGCTCTACATAAATAATCATCGTCATCTATTTGATAGTCAAAGAAAAAAGCAGACCACATCAACTTCTTCCTCTTGAAATTATCTACAAACATTCAGGCATCTGACCCTTCAATATATGCCTTCAAATCCTTATGAAAATTTTTAAAGTCACACTTAGACGCACCAACATTCTCATAACCCCCAACATATTCTTTCATCATTCTATTAGTTTTTACAGGACCCACATTTACCTGAAAAATACAAAGAAAAAATCATTAAAACAAAGACACACAAAAGGAAACTTTTTATTCCCTATTGTTCAAATCTATTAAACTATTGATCGAAACTATTATTCTGATCTATTAAATTCTTGTTCTAATATATTAACCTATTATTTGAAACTATTAACTTATTGTCTGAAACAATAGCCTATCATTTGAAATGGTTGCTCTACTCTATTAAACTATTGTTCAAAACTATCAAACTATCGTTTGAATATATTAAACAATTGTTCGAATTCTATATGTTAACAATTTAGAACATTAACATATTGTTTGAAACAATTGTTCAAACTATGAACCTATTGTTCGAAACTATCAAACTATTGTTTGAAAATATTAAACAATTGTTCGAATTCTATATGTTAACAATTTAGAACATTAGAATAAAGCAAATATTTCGAAAAAAAACTGTTAACTATTAAACAATTGTTCCAAACTATTAAACTATTGCTCGAAACTATTAAACTATTGCTCGAAACTATTAAACTATTCTTCAAACCCATTAAATTATTGTTCGAATAAAATATACCTTTGAATTATCAACAATCATCTTCTTGTGCAAGATGCTCAAATTTCTTCTTGATTTTTGAAAATGTTGGAACATGGTAGAAATAAGTGGAAGAGAATGACACTCTTGGAAATTTGTAATAACATAGGTACCATCATCACAAACCTTCATTACAATTTTTGCCTTGCATCCAACACGAGTCACCAATCTTTTCCTAATGATTGGGACATAATCTAAACCTTCGTTAATTATTCCCTTATCTTGCACATCAAACTTTTGTTTACACCTATATCTAGCTTTATTACACACAAGATATTGGAAACTAATTATACCACTTTTCCTTCTTTTCATAGTAGATTTCCTGATCTTAAACCCAGCTTCATTTGCATATGACTTATAAAATGAAATACCTTTTGTCAACAGTTGAGAATTTCATTCCAACATATGGTTTTACATCACTATAACAACATGGTATCCAGGATTTTGTTCCCCCAGGAGTGCATACGAATATTACTTTAGGAGCAATACTCTCATTTGAATTAGAAACACTACATTCCTCATTGATGCTCATGACTACAAAGAATAAAATAATGCTAGAACATTAAATAAAATAATTCGAACAATAGACATATATTTTAGAACAATAAGTATAGTATGTTAGACCTAAATGAAAATTTTAAACTATATTAGAACATTAGATAGAATAATTTTAGACCAGTAGGCACATTAGAACAATATATAAAATAATTAGAACAATCGAGTTATAGTTTAGAACAATATGTATAATATGTTAGAACTAACATTAGATTAGTAGGCACATTAGAAAAATATATAGAATAATTAGAACAATAGAGTTATAGTTTAGAATAATATGTGTAGTATGTTAGAACTAATGTTAGAATAGTAGGGACATTAAAAATATATACTATAGATAGAATAATTAGAATAGTAAACACATTAAAACAATAGATAGACTAATTAGAACAGTAGGTACATTACACATATTTATAACAGTACGCACATTAGAAAAGTAGATATATTTTAGAACATTATGCACATTAGAAAAGTAAATATATTTTAGAACACTATGCACATTAGAAAAGTAAATATATTTTAGAACACTATGCACATTAGAAAAGTAAATATATTTTAGAACACTATGCACATTAGAAAAGTAAATATATTTTAGAACACTATGCACATTAGAATAGTAGATAGAATAATTTTAGACCAGTAGGCACATTAGAAAAATATATAGAATAATTAGAACAATAGAGTTATAGTTTAGAACAATATGTATAGTATGCTAAAACTAACGTTAAAACAGTAGGGACATTAAAAATATATACTATAGATAGAATAATTAGAACAGTAGACACATTAGAAAAATAGATATACTAATTAGAACAGTAGGTACATTACGCATATTTATAACAATATAGTTTTAAACATTATGCATATTTAGAGTTTAAAACATAACGTATATTAAGAATAGTATGAAAAATAGAATAATAGATAGAATAATTAGAACAATAGAGATATAGTTTAGAACAATAGGTATAGTATGTTAGAACTACTGTTCTAATGTTCTAAATGTTATTTTATCGGTAAATAATATATGCATAATGTAAATTTTTTCAATTATAATGTGCACATACGATGTAGATGGCAATAATACCAACAAATTTAAAGCAAACACTTGTAATTTGTTGTATTAGACCAAACAAAACATACTTAATCAACAAATTTAGCCCACACACTCGAAATTTGCTGCATTAAAACAATCCAAAAACTCGTAATCATGCATTTTACAAATAGTCAAATTCAACACACTCTATACGGTATTCTATATGTATTAGAATATTGAATCAATTATGAAAAAAAAATATTGAATCATTATTTTATTTTTTAATGCCAAAATAGCAAAGATATCCTTTGAATATAAAATATAGCGAAAAAAGCATTCTAATATTGTTATTTGAATATAGAGTAAAATGAAAAATAGGAAAACTACTGATTTTGAATAACACGATTTTTACTGAAAACTACCCAATAATCATGGAAACAAAGAAACTTCCTAAACTACCAAATCTGACTTTATTATATTACAACTTTGTCATTAATGTAGATTGAATCATAGCCAGCTAAATAAACTAAACTAATGGTATTATATGAGTTCTTATATAAGAAAGGTTCTTATATAACTAAGGGGTTCTCACATGATCCCATATATATATATATATATATATATATATATATATATATATATATATATATATATATATATATATATATATATATATATATATATATATATATATATATATATATATATATATATATATATATATATATGTAAAAGTTAAAATAAAAAGGGTATTTAAAATGAGAAGGACGAGAAGACATATTGGCTCTTCATCTCCTAAATTCAACCGATGATATTTTACATATACATAGTGACCCTTTTTTAACTCATAGTGACCAAATTTTTTTTCACTTATAGTGTCTCTTTTTATTGTTATAGTGATTTTTTTATTATTATAGTGACTATTTTTATTATTATAGTAACCATTTTTTTACGTGATCTTACCATTTTAATGGCCAAAATCTCTTCTTATTCTTCTTATTCTAAGCGCTCTTCTCATTGGATCCCTATATATATATATATATATATATATATATATATATATATATATATATATATATATATATATATATATATATATATATATATATATATATATAGAAATGGGATCATGTGAGAACCCCTTAGTTATATAAGAACCTTTGTTATATAAGAACCAATCTAGTACCATTGATATAAGTGAGATAAATGGTTATGATTCAATAATCTTTAATGGCAAATTGGTAATTAAAATAAATTCGGATTTGTTAGTTATGGAAGTTTATTTGTTTCCGTGATTTATGAGTTGTTTTCATTAAAATTCGCATAATTAAAGGACAGTAGTTTTCCTATTTTACTCTATAATCACATGTCAATATTCGAATTATTCAAGAAGTTATTTGAAACAGTAGTTTCGCTATATTTCATACACAAAGCTTAGTTTGCTGTTTTGGCATTGAAAATAAAGGTAATTGATTCATTTTTTTTTCTCGTATTTGATTTAATATTCTATGTCATATATTACACCGTATAGAGATTGTTGTATTTGTTTATTTATAAAGTGCATGATTGTGAGTGCGTATGTTATATGTTTCGAAATAGTATACAATGTTCGATCTAATACTGCAAATTACGAGTGGTTTCAATAATTTTTTTCGTATTATTTCATTATATAAATTATTCCAATGTTTTAAATCAGTATGTACCTTGTTGTTTTAAATCAGAACAACAAGTCAAAAAAATAGAACATTAGGTTTAAGCTTTAGAACATCTTCACTACAAAAATAAAAAGTTAGTGGAGTACATAAGATAATAATAATAATAGAACAGTGTATAATAATATTTTGAACATCAAGTTAAGAATTTAGAACATCATACAATGTTAATGCATAACAGTAATATAGAACAATGATACTCAAAACGTAAAAGGTGTAGTACATCAGTTCAGAATTTTAGAACATCTTTCAATATTATTGCAAAACAATAGTATATAAATATCAATCATTATAAAAAATATAGAACAATAGTATTATATAGTATTCTAATGTTCTTCACCCATAGGCCATTTAAACTAATGTTTTAAATCAGAACTATATTGTTCTGATTTAGTATTATATAGTAAGAACATGTATCAGATCACACTCTGTATCGACATTCAACTTAATAATATTAATGTTCTAAATCATAACTCAATTGTTCTGCATTAGAATTATATTGTCATTATGACTCAGCGTTGTCTGATTTAGTACATTAGTATATATAGATGAGTACAATAGTTATATGTATGAGTATTATATAATCATATATTAGAAGAACATATTTATGATTTAGAACATTATGATAGATATGTCAGTACAATTTTAATAACAATATAATACAATAAAATAAGTCATTCGAACATGTTTGAATATTTATAGAACATCAGTTTAATGCATAAAGAACACAGTATACTATAGTTTAGAATAATACATGATTTTAACGGTCCTTAATTATATTCTTTGTAGCCATGAGCATCAACGAGGAGTGTAGTGTTTCTAATTCAAATGACAGCGTTTCTCCTGGAGTAATACCTGTATGCACTCCAGGTGGAACCAAATCCTGGATACCATGTTGTTCCAATGATGTGAAACCATATGTTGGAATGAAATTCTCAAGTGTTGAAGAAGGTATTTCATTTTATAAGTCATATGCAAATGAAGCTGGGTTTAATACTAGAAAATCAACTACGAAAAGAAGGAAGAATGGTGTAATCAGTTTCCAATATCTTGTGTGTAATAAAGCCGGATATAGGTGTAAACGGAAGTTTGATGTGCAAGACAAGGGAAAACTAAAAGAAGGTATGGATGATGTTTCGATCATTAGGAGGAGATTGGTGACTCGTGTTGGATGCAAGGCACAAATTGTATTGAAGATTTGTGATGATGGTTCTTATGTTATATCGAATTTCCAAGAGGGTCACTCTCATGCACTCATTTCTACTATATATCAACATTTCCAAAAATCAAGAAGAAGCTTGAGCATCTTGCACAAAAAGATGATCGTTGATAATTCCAAGGTATATAGTCTAATGTTCTTACTCAATTGGTTCTTTGTTCTAAATAAGTGTTTGATTGTTTAGAAATTTTTTTAAGTGTTTGAATCATTGTATTTTTCTTTGTGTTTTTTCAGATAAATGTGGGGCCTGTAAAAACATTTAGAATGATGAAAGAGTATGTTGGGGGGTATGAGAATGTTGGTGCCTCGAAGTGTGATTTCAAAAATTTCCATAGGGATTTGAAGGCATATATTGAAGGGTCAGATGCCCAAATGTTTGTAGATAATTTCAAACAGAAGAAGTTGATGTGGTCTGCTTTTTTTTTATTATCAAATTGATGATGATGATTGTTTATGTAGAGCATTATGGGCTGACCCGATTTGTAGGAAGAATTATGGACTATTTGGGGATATGGTATCTTTCGACACTACGTATCAGACGAACAGGTATGTAGCTAATGCTAATAAACAATAAAGTTATGGCACATCATCACTTTAGCACAATATAGTCATTATTCATAACAATAGAATAATAATTAAGAACATTAGTATAACAAAATGAATCACTGAATTATAAGTCAGTAACAATATGTTTACTATTAGAACATTAGGGTAGTTATGATATATTGGTATGTAATTCTCATTGAATGACATTAGAACAATCCAGTTCCCATTTTAAACGTTAGTACAAGTAACTTAGTACAATTGGAACTGGGTTTAGAACATTAATATAACTTACTGTGCTAAAGAAAACTAACTACGTAGTAGAGTAAGTTATTGTATTTATGATTTAGAACAATAGATTTATAAATCAGTACATTATAATTATAAATCATAACAATAACTATATAGTCTTTATATGGCACAATATGCGTGACTGTTTTAAATATATATTCGACTGTTCTGAAATTTATTATAAATAACTGTTATTGTTCTATAACAGGTATAACATGGTGTTTGGACCTTTCACAGGAGTTGACCATCATAAAAAATGTATCACTTTTGCTGCTGGGTTTATAGCTAAGGAAGATGTAAATTCTTTTGAATGGCTATTTAGAACCTTCCTTAGAGCAATGGATCAAAAGGAGCCAACTTGTTTAATTACAGATCAAGATCCAGCAATGAAAATTGCTATGAATAATGTATTTAAGAAGTGTGAACATCGATTTTGTATGTGGCATATAATGAAGAAAATCCCTGATAAAATAGGAAGAAGTATTATCCAAGACACTGATTTTTTAAAGAGAATAAGTGATTGTGTTTGGAATTTGGAGAGAGAACCGAAAGAATTTGAGGAAAAATGGAACAAGGTGCTTGTTGAGTTCCATTTAGAAGACCATGAATGGCTTCGTGTGATGTTTGAAATGAGAAAGATGTGGATTCCAGCTTATTTTAGAGATATATTTATGGGTGGGATCATGAGAACTACATCAAGATCAGAAAGTGAAAATAATTTCTTCACATCTTTTGTCAATCCCCATGTTTCCCTTGTAGAGTTCTTGATGAGGTTTGAAAGTGCTATGGATGCTCAGAGGCACACTCAAGCACAGAATGACAATGATTCTCAACACAAGCATCCTGAATGCAAGACACAAATGGAGATTGAAAGACATGGATCCGAGGTGTATACTATTAATGTTTTCTATGATTTTCAGGATGAAGTGTATAGTGCTTGTTATGAGTGTGGGGTGGAAGAGTTGAGGAAAGAAGAGGGATTGGAGGTTGCAAAAGTGAGTGAAGGTAATAGGAGAAGAAGTTATGAAGTTCTTATGAATCTTAACAATTGTGAAACAAATTGCTCGTGCAAGTTGTTTAATCGACAAGGAATTCCATGTAGGCATATGATATGGTTATGGAAGGCCAAGAACATTGTAAGAATACCTGAACAATATGTTGTTAATAGGTGGACTACCATGGCAATGCAGAAGCCAATGTTTGATCTTGATGGGAAAGAGATGGGCAGTTGTTCAATTGGTGTTGAAAGGAAGGGTTTGTTGAATGAATTATGGTCCGAGATTCACAGTTGCGTAAGTTTGGCTGAAGGTAATGAAGATAGCTTAATTGATCTTGTTAGACATCTTCAGGTCTTTAGGTCAAGATGTGAAGAACATAATGTGAATGCAAGTTATAATGCTCATACGAATGAGCAAGTTATCGAGAAATTGATTGGATCATGCACTCCCTCACAAATTCTTATTAAACCTCCTAAGATTTCCAAAAATAAGGGCACTGGAATTCATAGTGGTAATGAGCAATGCATTGGATCATCGAAGAGGTTTAAAGGTGAAAAGGAGAAAGCAGTGGAGCAATCAAAAAGGAAGAAAAGGTTATGTAGAGGATGTGGTGCACTTGGATTTCATGATGTTCGAAACTGTCCGGACAAGATTAGTACAACAAGTTAATAATGTTACACATTTAAATTAAAGTTTTGAACAATAGTTACTTTTATCGAATAATAAATAAATTTGTAGTTCAATTGGTTTTTTCTTTAATGGTATTATATGTGAACAATACATTCATGGGTTAGAACATTAGGGTTATGGTTTAGAACATTAACAGTCGGAATCAAAGCAATAGAGTTACTATATAGAACAGTATAAAAATGTATAAGCACACTAGTATTATGAATCAGAACAATACATTCATGGTTTAGAACATTTAGTTTATTAATCAGAACATAGTATTTTAATCAGAATAATGTAGTCGTAGTTTAGAACATAGTTGTTATGGCTTCGAACAATAACATACGAAATAAAAGCAATAGAGTAACTATATAGGACAGTGTAATTCATGGGTTAGAACATTAGAGTTTTGGTTTAGAGCATTAACATTTGGAATCAAAGCAATAAAGTTACTACATAGAACAGTATAAAATGAAACACCACAATAGTATTATGAATCAGAACAATATATTCATTGTTTAGAACATTTAGACTACGAATCAGAACAATAGTACTATAGTTAGAACACTATCGTTTTTAGAACATTAGAGCTCGTTAATATGATTAGAACATTTGTATAAATAGCTATACTATTTATACTATACTTTTAGTTTTTGAACACTAAGTACAATACATTCGATATATATTTTTAATATTTTAAATATTTCAAACAATAGAAATATATTTAAACAATTGGTGGAAAGTTTCACACAAATTAGAACATTAGTATATTCACACAATAGGACAGTAGAAATAGCCTTAGAACATTAGTATATGATTGGAACATTAGTATAAATAGCTTTAGAATGAATAGAAATATATTCATACAATTAAGAACAATAAATTAGTAGTTTCAAACATTAGTTAATACTTTCGAACAATATATACTTAAATTCCAAACAAACAGTTAATAGTTGATCTAACAATGTATATTCATATTTAGAACAATATAGTAAACATTTCAAACATCGAACACTTAAATCTAATATTAGAATCAAAACATGTGGCTAATTTTGCTTTAGCTGCTCCTTCGCCCATTCCTTAGCCTTTGATAGTAATTCATCCTTAAGCTTGTTTTCGTTGCAGCATAATATTCTAGCACAATACTGAATTCGTAATTTCTTCAGTGCTTCGCCCTATAATAATAATAACTAGTATTATTAATTGATATATTATAAAGTATGACATCAAAAATGAAATTATATATGAATTTATATCTTACATCATTTGGTTGGAATCCAATATCCCATTGCTCATCACTCTGGCCCTGGTATGATTCCATGTGCTTCATGATGAACACCCCGTAATCATTTACGTTGGTGTTGTCCCTCCATTTCATCCTCTTCAACGCACCCTTAAATGTGGATACCAAAGCACCATCACCTATCTTTTTTTCCTTCAAAAATCTAGCGAAGGCCTTCATCTGCCAATTAAAATATTAGAGATTGGTTATTATAAGTGTAATATGACACATTATGGATAAAACAATAATAATACTATGGTATATAATTATAGAGTAATGAATTAGAACATTAATAATATATATCAGAACACTAAAATAATAAATCAGAACAATGGAGTCATAAATAATAAAAATAGCTATTCTTTAGTACATTATAGTTGTTCTTTAGAACAATAAAGTTACTCTTTAGAATAATAGAGATATTTAATGTTAAGTTAATGTATAATTATAATTTAGAACAATCTAATTATAACATTAACGAAGAACATTAACTGTATAATAAAGAAAATTACCATTGTCTTGGGAAAGTGTTTGTATTTTGATATAAACGTCACACCCTTCTCAAGAAATCTATTGTCAATCACCTCAACTGATTTATTTAAAAAATTAATACAGAATAGGTAATAGTGCTCATAGGCACACACTGGAAAGAACACCTGAAATAAAAAATAGAACATTAGAATAAGTATATACCACAAAATGAGAAAAAATAACATTTAGAACAATAGTACTGTGAATCATAACAATAGGATTACATACCAATTGAACCTTTTCAAAAGAACTGATTTGAGAGTGCCTCATTTCATCCTCTTGTCTAGATCTAAAGGCAAGGTATTTGTCTTCAAATGGATCGCTCTCTTTGAAGTATGTATTACTGCAAAGAATTATCTGTTGTGGTATATATATATATATAATATATTAGTTAGGATATACTTTTGAAAGAAATAAATTAGTATAGAATAAATTAGGAATGTACCCATAATTCACTTATGCAAAAGAATCTGTTCTTTGCTTCTGGGCTTCTTCTTCTATTCATAGCATTTAGAATACGTGCCCATGAATCAACTATATTGTTCGTAATATAGTTGTTTTCTGTAAGGGACATTATGTCATCCCTATTGATGAAATTTAATTCATCATTGTATAAATCCTCACTTCATCCATGCAAAAATGAGAGAATTTAGATCACCACAATTAAACAGGAAAATATAATAATGAGTTATAATCATTAGAACATAATAGATACTATATAGTTATATTATACATCCTCACATCATTGTTCTGAATGTCATACTACATAGTGTATATATACGTAGTATATTTGTCCACAAAGAACATTAAATTATAAACATATAACAATACATTATAACATTCAGAACAATACATTATAACATTTAGAACAATAATATATTTATAGAACAGTTATGTATATTATTATAAAGTAATAATTTAGAACAATAGAAGTGTATATATGAACACTAGAATAATATATCAGAACATAAGGAACATACTCTATTGGACCACCAGAGAAGGCATATTCTGCAGCCCTCCTTTGAGCAATGTCCAATTTCTTGGACACTCTCTCATGGTTCACCATGAAAGGGGATCGCAGGTACAAAGGAAGGCTATGCTTAGATCTTTTCTCACACATTTGTTGAGGCTCCTCCTCATCAAAACTGCTCAAGAATAAATGGTAATTATTTAGAACAATTATACATTATAAACCTTTACCATATTTATAATAACTAACCTATCCTTTGCAATTCCTTTTATAATTGACTGAGTCAATTGATGTATATGCTCTTCTAATTCCTGTTCTTGCAAATGGGAGCCATCCTTCTTGTGTGGCTCAGCCAATGGGGGTGGTGTTGGATTTTTGGGCAATGCATGTGTTGTTGGGGTGGCCAAGGGGGGAGATTGGTTTGAAGGAGGGTGTTGTAATGGTTTAGAAAGGGGCAATGGTTCGGATGGTGATAATGGGGGGGATGGTGGCTGTGGGGTGGATTGTGGCAATTTGGAAGATGAGGGGTTAGGTTAGGGTGGTTGTGTATCATTGAAGATGTTGAAAGTAGGGGGAGTGAAAGACACTAGAACTATTGTATTTTCTACTTTGTCCTTCTGTTTAAGATTAGACCATGCTTTCCCCATAACCTCATTGAGCTCTGCCATAAATGATGGCTCATCAAACAAGTGCTGGTCTTGGCTAAGAATAGTTGGACCCTTGTCTCCTTCCTGGGTCATAGATGGCTTCTTTGATAAATATTTGTTCCAAATATTATCAATTAAAACATTCATCTCTTCCTGTAATGATGTTTCTTCAAAAATTGTGCTAGCTTTGTCAATCAAAGTGTACATCTCGTTGACATTTACAGCAATAGTCTTAGCCAATTTACCAAAAGTTTCCAAATACTCCTACAGAACAATAGTTTGCAAAGTAAGTATTAGAAAAAATAGGTTATAATTTAGAACAATAAGTCAACCTCTTAAAACAATAAGTCAACCTCTTAAAACATTTAGGTTATAATTTAGAACAATAAGTCAACCTCTTAAAACAATGTCATTTATCTATAATGCTTTTATTATTCTAGAAACACTAAGGTGTATTTTACAATAAAAAGAGCAAAGTTCCCCATGAAATTCTTTAACTCATAACAAAAAATTAATTATTAAGAACAATAGCTTAGAACACTAGGTTATATAACTTTTATCACTAGGGTTTTTAGAACAGTTATGTATATTATTATAAAGTAATAATTTAGAACAATAGAAGTGTATATCTGAACACTAGATTGATATATTAGAACATTAGAGTTATATATACTAAAAGTAGAAGTCTAAATCAGAGCATTAGAGTTCATTATCATCTTAGAATATTAGGCTATATTTTTGGAACAATAGGTTATAAATTTAATTTATAATAATTATAATAATACGATGTGCAACAAGTTGAATACCAGCATGTTTGCAGAGGCCTTTGATGTTGTAGGTTCAGTCACATTTTCCTCTGTGCTCATTCTGTTAAGCACAATTCCCTTACCAAAGCCCCTCTTCAATTCAATCTTCATCCTGGACTGGATTAGATCCTTATTCCAGACAGAAATAAGAGGAAACATTCTTGGGAGGTGAACATCTCCTCTTTGCAGTCTATCAAAATATGAAATCTGCATTTTTAGAACATTAAAATTTAGCACACTGATTTAGAAAAAGAATAGTCTGATTTAGAACAACATATCATAAATTTAGAACAATAACATCTTATGATTTATTACCATAATGGTAGAGGTCCTGTAAAAAATGATGAACCTTCTTGCCATTCAGAAACTGAACTAAGCATGTGCTTGTAAGTGAAAGCACACCAATCAAAAGTGTTTATTTTGCTAACATCTTTGCAGCAATGTAAAAATTTGAATTTAATAGCTTGATTTGCAGTTGACCTAACACAACAATTTATTGTTGCAGCAACAAAGTTGATCAGGAACTCATCACACACATCAACTCTATTCTGCTCTTCAATTACAGAAATCAGAGCTGAGTTGTTAGGACTTCCATTCTTCAGTCCAAACATGGTCCTCCATCTCTGTAAAAAAGCTTGGGCTTCTTCATCCTCATCTATTTGCTCATTAATGAGCATACCTCCAATGGGTAATCCATATACCATGTGCACATCATCAGCAATCAATGGTATTTTTCTCCCTTGTGATAGTACTAGTGTTGACCTATCAGGGTCAAAGCTATTGATCAACTCAGCACAGAATCCAGATTTGTGAGAGTCTAAGTCCAGGGTTAAGAATCCTCCAAATCCAATTCTTCTGATTGCTTCCTTGTGTTGTTCAGGAATGTCCTTCAAGACAACAAACATAAATTGCTTTGGGGGTACTCTCTGATTCAATACAGTTGCATCATGAGCTTCTTTTCTTTTCTTCTCTTTGGACTGTATTTCAACAATCTCCAGTTGTTTCCTTTTTTTCACAATTGCTTTTTCAATTTTTTTGGGTTTTCCCTGACTTTGATGGACAACTATAGCATGTTCCTTTCTGTTTTTCTTACTCTTTTTCTTCAAAGGTACACTATAAATATTACAAGATATTATCATAAGAACAATTGGAAGAAATAAAGTACAATACATACATAAAAAAGTACAACAGTATATCATACAATAACAGAACATTATGTTTTAGTATGTTATAATAATAACAGAACAGTTGGTTAAATTAATAGAACATTAGGTTATATAAACAGAACAATAGGTTTATATAACCTATTGTTCTATTTTAGAACAATAGGGTTATATAACCAATATAAACAGAACATTAGGTTATATAAAAAGAGGCATTAGGTTATATAAACAAAACAATAGGTTTAAATTAATAAAACATTAGGTTATATAAACAGAACAATAGGTTTATATAACCTAATGCTCTATTCTTGAACAATAGGTTTATATAACCCAATATAAACAGAACATTAGGTTACATAAAAAGAACATTAGGTTATATAAACAGAACAATAGGTTTAAATAAATAAAACATTAGGTTATGTAAACAGAACAATAGGTTTATATAACCCAATTAAAACTAAAACCCTTGGAAATGGTTTAAAACATTATATTCGTAAATCCGAATGTTGTTTATAAATATGGTGTTTCTTGAAGAACATTATTTCAAATTTAGAACAATAAGCCACTTAAATAAAACAGTAAGTCACTTAAATAAAACACTAATTCACTCAAAAGTCTATGCACATTTCTATATACATGTACACATAATAAAACATCCAATAAAAAAGTTTGAACATCATGGTAAAATCCAAGAACACTATAAGAAATTATAATAATAATAATTTTACAGTTAAAATTACGAAGTATATTTCGAAAAATAAACCATACTCTTCGTGTTCGTCAACTGATACATCGACTGGTGGAAGTGATAAAATAGGAGAGGTATCTTCGTTGATCCTTTGCCTGACAACAATTACAGAGGAGTAAGAATTAAGTCACCACGATGTAATGTTCCGAGAAAACTAAATAAATAAACTTACAACAGGTTTTCAATGCTCTTCTTCTTTGATTCGATCGATTTTTTTACAGTTTTCAATTTCTTAATGCCTTTCGTTGTCTTCTCCATTTTGTAATGTCGCTAGAAATAACGAAAATTTGGCGAAATATTTTCAATAGAGGTATTAGGTTTTTTTTTCAGTTGCTCTAATGGAGAAAAGTGACGGTTTGGAGGTTTTGACAAGATTGGAAAAAATTGAAAAGACTGCAACTCTGAAATAGGAAGCTAAAAGGGTGCAGCAGTTTCTTCAGAGTGTTGCGTATTTTTAGGCACACTCAAGACTTAGAGGGAAAGTTTCTTTATTTTTTTTGTTATTTTTTAAAAACGTAGTACTTTGTGCCTTATCGTATTGTTTTTAAAAACGAATGACCTATTCATAAACGTTGATGTTCGGTATAATATATAGAGTGTTTCAAACTGTAAACACTTAATGTTTTAAATATTAGTACCAATGTTCTAATATTATTTTAACACTACATTTTACGTTGTTCTTAGAACATCGATGTGCATGACAACGATTGTTATGATTTCAAGTCTTAATATTCTTAAATATTTATATATTGTTCTAAATTGTTATTTAATGGATATTTTTTTGATTCAATAATGCACATGTGTACTTGAGCTCATGATTTATAACAAATAAATATGAGTATAATTACAATCATCGTGTATAGAGTTCAAATATGAGGTTAATTAAATATGAGTTTAATTACCATCAGCGTGATTTATATATATAATTCAATTAAATAATGGTTATATTTAATTACCCCATCAGCGTGTTTAATGATCCATATCGAACACGTATGTCGAAGTATAGGTAATTGATTTGAACACCTGCATATGATATATAGAACAACTACATGTGATATATTTAACAACTGGATACATGAATAAAACAACTATATATGATTTTAGAACAACTCATATTTATCTAATCAGCATAACCATATAACCATATCAATTTATATTGTATTTCCATTTATTCCATCCTCAACCCCAAAACCATAAACATCTCCAAACATGGCACAACATCACTCTTATACTCCATGAACACCGTTTCTAACACGGGGAAGCATTAATCTTTCATATCGAACAACTGAACACGTATGTCAAATTGCGTTTAATGGGTTTAGAACAATTAAATATGATTTTAGAACAATTACATATGAATATAGAACAACTATAAGTGAAATTAGAACAACTTGATACGTGTATAGAACAATTACATATAAGTTTCGAACAACTATATACATATAACCAACCAGCATTACCAACCAGCATATCAATACAACCATACCGATTTGAATTGTATTTTCTAACTAAACACATATCAATAATACATCCAATTTATTCTTAGATTTCCATTTATTCCATCCTCAACCCCAAAACCATAAAAATCTCCAAACATGGCACGACATCACCTTTATACTCCATGATCACTGATTCTAACACGGAGCTGCATTAATCTTTTCATACCGAACAATTGCACATGTATTTCGAAGTGTAGTTAATGGGTTCAGAATAAAATGGAGTTTAAGAACAACTATATACGTTCATATAATAACTACATACGAGTTTAGAACAACAGCATATGTATATGAAACACTTACATATGAATTTAGAACAACTGTATATCGAACAACAAATAGAACGTTAGATATATATTAATAAGCATGTTTCATTAGATATATACCGATTAACAAATAGAACAACTACATACGAGTCTAGAACATTAGATATATATTAATAAGCAGTTTCATTTATCCCATGTATGATTTAAAATAATTACCATTAATTTTTTTATAATATTATCTATGTTTGGAATTAAAATATTCAACATATATGGTATTTGACCAGTCTTGCGAAAAGGAAGGGAAGTTTAAAAATTAGATTGAGGTTGCATAAAATACGGTAATTGGCCAAAAATTAAATTAAGCCATTTTAAAGACAAATCATTCAAACCGTTAGATTTTCTTATTTTAAAGGCTGAAGATGGGTTCTTATATAACATGGAGTTCTTATATATTGAAGGGTTCTCACCAGATCCCTCCCTTATATATATATATATATATATATATATATATATATATCTTGTGAGAACCCTCCCCTTATGTGAGACCCTCATAATGTGTGATAACCTAAACTTCTGTTCTATCGTTCTAAACTTATGTTCTATTTGTTTTAAACTATTGTTCTAATGTTCTAAACTTCTGCCTATTGTTCTAAACTTCTATTCTAATGTTCTAAACTTTGTTTTAATGTTCTAAACTTTGTTCTAATGTTCTAAACTTTTGTTCTATTGTTCTAAATGTTGTCCTAATGTTCTAAACTTTTGTTCTATTATTCTAAGCTTCTCTTCTATTATTCTATCGTTCTAAACTTTCGTTTTATTGTTCTAAACTATTGTTCAATATTCTAAACTTTTGTTCTATTATTCTAATGTTCTAAAGTTTCATTTTATTGTTCTAAACTATTGTTTTAATGTTCTAAACTTCTATTATATTATTATAAACTTTTTTTTATTGTTCTAAACGTTTGTTCTAATGTTCAAAACATCAGGATTAGACCTTAGAATACTAGTATTAAACTTTAGAACATCAGTATTAAACCTTAGACAAAAGAATAAATATTTAGAACATATGTGTCAATCTTTAGAATAATAGAATAGAAGTTTAGAACAATTACATATAATTTAGAACAATAGAATGAAAGTTTAGAACATTAAAACAATAGTTTAGAACAATAGAATATAAGTTTAGAACATTAGAACAATAGTTTAGAACAATAGAACATAAGTTTAGAACATTAGAACAATAGTTTAGAATAATAGAACAGAAGTTTAGAATATTAGAACAATACTTTAGAATAATAGAATAATAGTTTAAAATAATAGAATAGAAGTTTAGAACATTAGAAAAATAGAATAAAATTTTAGAACAACAAAACATATCTTTAGAACAATAAAACAGAAGTTTAAAACATTAGAACAAAAATGTAGAACATTAGACCAGAAGTTTAGAACAATAGAACATAAGTTTAGAATAAATGTTTTTGAGAAAAGTATAGCTACAATAATGTCAAAATGTATAACTTTTTTGGGGGGTTTTGCAAAAAGTGGTTTATGTTTTAGTATTTTTTTTGAAAATGGGGAAATGTGTGTCAATTTTTTTTAAATTAAAGTAGTGTGTCAGTTTTGTCATTATTTACGCTTTTTCCATTTTTTCACTCAACCTTATCCGTTGGATTTGGGGATTGTATGGTGTAATATTGGTTCTTATTTAGCAAAAGGTTTTCATATAAGGGAGGGTTCTCATAAACCTGCCCCTATATATATATATATATATATATATATATATATATATATATATATATATATATATTAAATAATCATAATTTCATGCCATAACCAATAGTATAGGATCATAAACCCTAAATTATAAAAACTAGTACATTTAACCTATAATTTCATGTTTCAAATATTCTTAAAATTTGTAATGCATATTTAAATTATAACATTCATAATTTTAACCAATTTAACAAATAATTAACCCCTTAAAAACAAACAAAACAATCATTTAAACAATTTTCCTAAGTCATTAATTCTAGAGCATAGAATTGAGGAAGAAAGGAAAGAAAGAAGGAAGAAAAAGAATGAGGGGGAGGCCGTCATGGCCGGCGGCTGGCTAGGGGGTGGCAGCAAGGGGGCAGTCGGCTTCTCTTCCCTATTTTCTCTCTTTTCTTCTTTTTTGTTTTTCTTTAGGTTAAATGATTCGGGTTTAGTAAAAGAAGGTTTTAAACAAATGTGTATTAAGTAAATGGGTTGAAAAATAATAATTGATTTTAGGGTTTGATGGCTTAAAAAATATTTTATTACAAAAATAAATGTAACAATTATTTTAGGATTGATCCAACCTTTAGTCTCTTCACTATTAATAATCCAACCTTTTATTTTTACCTGAATAATCCAACCTTTAACCTTCATCTACTTTCATTGAGTCAATTTATTAGTTACCTGCAGTTGAGATAGTAGCAGGTAATTTCAATCCTCTTATTAAGCCATTTTACATATTAATTATCTAATTACATGTATTATTATCAACCCTTTTGATTACTCTTCAACAACCTTACCTTTCTCTTCCTTATATATAATGTCTTTCATTCCCACTCTACCCATTGGTGCTTGAATTCATCAATGTTGTAAACAAGAAGAAAAGAGATAAAGAAAAGGAAGAAGAAAGAGGGGGTAAGGATTAGAAATGTAGAGGGGATTAAAAATAGAAAAACATAAATAATCTATTATTGATCGGTTATTGTATGTTACTATTTCGTACTATTTAATAAAAGAGGATTGCAGTTCACAATTTTATGGGGGATAATAGTATGGGCCGTCATGTTCCCTAAATTTTGGCTGAAAATCTGTTGATAATCACAAGAATTAGGGTATTGCTCTTATAAAGCACTTTGGGGTGTATGTGGGGTTTAAATAATGGGATTGTTGTCTAAAGAAAAATGATATGAGTGTTTCTCTATCAAATTGTTTTTACTTTCTCCTTTAATTTTGCAGAAAGCTATCCTTGAGAAGCTTCACTCAAATACTGCATGGACATTATCCAAAGTAATATCAATGTTTCACAAAAAGTATAAAAGCAAGGATAAATGTCAAAATGATGTTAAAATATATTAACCTTTATGATCATTTAGTATGTATATCTATATGTGATGAGTGGCATTTATGTCACTCATTAGTATCTTCCTAGTAGAGTTTCGTACACTTTTGGCCCAAGGTCATCTCGTTTTGTGCCATTTTACATCACTTTATGGTGAAAAATTAGGAGCGTTATTCGTGTTTTGAGTCTTGTTTTCCATTATTTCCCATATCTTTTCTACTTTTATGCGTGTTTTTATGGCTTAGTGTAGATATCTAGTTAGCACGAGCACAAGAATCAAGGAATAGAGGTGCATAGTAGAAAATCGGAGAAGAAAAGCCAAGCAATCGCTTGATATTTGAACCAAGAGGCCTCTTAGGAAGAAAAGACATGAGCGTTTGCTTAGAAGAATCTTAAGCAATCACTTAATTCAATGTTAGTTGACAAAACAGAACATTACAAGTGGGTAGCAAGCGGCCATTAAGCAAGCACTCGGAAGGAAAAATCCCCTTCTGAGCTGGCGCTCATGGTTGAACCTGGAATGCCTCTTATGTGCGGGCGCTTACCACTTGACCTGAGCTAATTTTGTATTGTTTTTGAACTCTTCTACGAGGCATATGGGAGAGAGAAAAGTGCAAATAGGAGGAGACAACCATTCATCAATTGTCTTAGCCTAGTTTAGAGTAGAAAAGCATAGCATTAGGGCTTATTATTTCTCTATAAAAAATTCTTAATTTATCTTGGAGATTTGATCTCTTTATTTGATATAATCAATGAATTCGCAGCAATGCTTGTCTGACATCGTTTGTTCATCTGTATATTAATATTTTTATCACTTTCTCTCGCTTTATATTTTGTAGTTTTCATTTATTTTCTATTTTGTTTGGTTTATGCTTGTTGATTTCAAGTTTATCGCATAGAATAGTTAATCTTTGTTCGTGATTTGTTAGTATGTTCATCCTTATTTGTGTTGCAATATTTGCTAGTATTAGGTATGAGTAGTTAGATTAGTTAGGGATAGGGTAAAAAAACTAGTAGAAATTATTTAATTTACGGCTATTTATTTAGTGTATTATCAAAATAGCCGCAAATTAATACTAATATGCGATGGGTTAACCAAGGAACCGCCTCAATTTATTTCTAGACATAATAAAATACAACGGATTTAAGGAAGAACTGCTGCTTAATAGTACACTATATGTATTAATAAGCGGTGATTCTTCCTTGAACCCGCCGCATTTTATTATATCTAGAAGTTAAAAAAACACAGTAGATGCGCTCGAGTTATTCATTCACATCACTTATATCAGCATCTTCATATAACCCACCACAAAAACCCTCGCCACAAATAATTCACCAGCAAAACCCCACTCCGGCCTCTTCTTCAAAACAAAAGCCACCAACGCCACAACTCATTCAACCCAGTAACGTCCTTACCCTCTCTAGAAGAACCGCCATATCCTCTCCCTTATTTGCCATCATCATCCTCCACCTCATCTACCATTAATGCCAAGGTTAGTCCACTTTTTGAACTTGGGTATTTGGATTAGGGTTAGTTCAATTTGAATTACTAAATGGGAAAAGATGTTTAGGGTTTAGGATGGATATGTTAGTTCATTCGAGAATAAGGGACTAAGGTTTAGGCCTATGGTTAGTTGACACTTAGCTTAATATCCTATTATTATTATGTTTGTGCTTTTAATTAATTTGGCTTGATGTTTAGGGTTTAAGATCCCATTTTTTTTGCATTGGTTAGTCCGAGCATAGATAATGTTTAGGGTTTAGGATATGGTTATTTATTATGTAATTAAGTATTTAAGTACCATTGCTTTCATTTGGGAGTGGCAATTCAGAATTAGTTTGTTATGGATAGCTAGGTGCTAAGCTAGGGATACTTCATTGATTACAAGTGATGGATATGGTTTGTTAAAATTCAATGAAAGAGATTTGGAGGGAATTGAAAAATATATATATAGAATATAAGGAATAACAAGCATAAGATAGTTTTTTTAAGGTAATAACTTAACTTACAAAAAGGTATGTAAATAAAAAGAAATACGGTAAAGAAAAAGAAACGACTTAGCCACCTTAGATCGAGACATAAGATCAGTATTAAAGTTAAAGTTCAATAAATATAAGTTTATCAAACATAGGTTAAAGTTTAATATATATTAGATAGAAAGTTATAAAGTTAACTTAGTGGCTTTGGGTTTCATTCGAAAGTATAAAATGAGATACATATTATCCTTTATCACTTTATCACTTTTATTAGACTGTAATATGAATTTCACTTCTATGGCAGCTATCTTTGGTGATATTATCATTTTCTAAAGCCTCGTAGCCACAATCCCTATCTAGGTATGTCATTGTCTACTTCCTTTGATGTTCTATACTTAATAAACTTTAGTAGGAGACATATTACTGATTTTATTACCAGAAATTCTTTAGATTATCTAGCTAGACGTAAAATGGCATTGTGTGTTAGTTGTGGTTGTATTGAAATGCATATGCATAGGTTTGGATATTTATTTTTAAAAATGGGAAATATTGGGTTTACAAAGGAAATTTTTCCAAATTTTTTCTAAAATTTTTAGTGATTTACAAAGTATAGAATAAAAATAATATCACTAGAAGAATTTAGTAACTTAAACTATAGAGCGGGTGTTTGTGGGTCATTGTAGAGTTTTCTTAACCTTATTTTTGGTAAGCTACTTAAGGATCCTTTAGGTGCAAATATATATATAATTATGCATAAACTGAGTGTTGATTAGATTGTTATTTAATATCTTACATGTCAAATAGGGCATAACACAAATTATGGATCGAAATTGGATGTATGGTAATTGTGCTTCGTTGGAGTTCATGAATGGAGTTGAGGAGTTTTTTAGACAAGCATTGAAATACCTACATAACATTGGAGATGATAAGGTGTGTTGCCCTTGTGTTGATTGTGATAATGTGAATACATTTAATAGTATAAGAGAGTCGAGAGATCATGTGATCCGATATGGGTTTAGGCAACAATACCATGTATGGGTATGACATGGTGAGGTTCCTGCTTCTAATGACATGGGGTCGGGTTCTGATGAAATTCCCATTAATCATGTTGAGTTAGACCATCATGACCAATTAGAATCTGATGACGGTGAAGATGTTGATGTCGAGAAGGAAGATGATGGTGAGGATGAATCGGAGGATAATAACCCCAATAATGAAGATTGACTAGATGAAATGGTTGAAGGGTTTGGGGATCAATTTGGTCATCAATCTTGTACTTTTTGAGTGTTTATGGGAGGCTATTGAGAAACCGTTGTATCTTGGATGTACTAAATACACTAAGTCGTCCGTCATATCAACGCTGTTTAACTTAAAAGCGAAATATGGCTAGACTGATACAAGTTTCACAGCCTTATTGAAAGTATTGGGGGATATGTTTCCAGAGGGAAATGATTTGCATATATCTACATACTACGCAAAGAAGTTAATGTGTTCCCTTGGTTTAGAGTATAATAAGATTAATACATGTCCAAATGATTACATATTGTATCGAAATGAGTATGCAGAGTTCATGCAATGTCCTATATGTGGCAGTCACATTACAAACTCCCATATAGCCTAAAGTGGGGATTAAAGGTCCTAGTGTAAAGGTGTTGTGGTACCTTCCCATAATACAAGGTTCAAGCATTTGTTTTCAATTAAGAGCGATGCAAGGAAGAACGATGGGATGATTCGACATCCTGTTGATTCTCCATAGTGGAAAAGAATCTATTAATCTTTCAAGGCTTTTGGCAAGAAGATTGGAACCTAAAACTTGGTCTCTGCACGGATGGAATGAATACTTCTGGTACCTTAATCAGTCAACATAGCATATGGCCAGTTTTGTTAGTGATATATAATTTGCCTCCTTGGTTATGCATGAAGTATAAGTATGTTATGTTTTTTCTTTTAATATCAGAGCCTTAGCAACCTGCGAATGACATTGATGTTTATCTTGCTCCCCGTGCCATATTATTTTGTACCATTAATGACTTTCTAGCCTATGAGAACTTGTCGAGGTATAAGGGGAAGGAAAAAAAAGCATGTCCGATTTGTGTGGATGATATATATAGACTCAACATACTTTCCATATTGTGGGAAACATGTGTATCTCATGCATTAGAGGTTCTTAAATAGGTTTCATCCTTATCGTAAGAGAAATACCTCATTTGATGGTAAAGTTGAGCAACGTAGAGCCCATATACCATTGACTGGCAGTGAGGTTTAGGACATTGTGAAAGGAATACAAAATATGTTTGAAAAAAATTTGAAACACAAAGATGCTCAGGGGTTATGGAAAAAATAGTCAATATTTTGGAAACTTCAGTAATGGAAGTATTTACCCGTTAGACATTGTCTTGATATATAAAAGAATGTTTGTGATGTCATCTTAGGGACGCTGTTGAATATACCTAGTAAGACTAAGGATGGTACTAATGTCTGGAGAGAAATGCAGACAATGAAGATTCAATCCAAGTTATGGCCTAAAGACAAAATGCCTTTGAATGGAAAAGGTAAATCCACGTATCTTCCTCCGACTTGTTACACTTTGTCCTGAGAAAAAAGAGGATATTTTGTGAGTGTTTGTATGGGATCAAGGTTCCTAGTGGGTACTCCAAATTTAGAGAACTCTGTGTCCATGAAAGATATGAAATTAGTGGGTATGAAGTCTCATGATTATCATGTTATAATACAAGTGTTTCTACCAATTTTCATCCGCCATATTTTGCCCAAGCATATTAGGGATTCTATCACTAGACTTTGTTCTTTTTTCAATACAATATGCAACAACGAGTTTGATCCATCATGTTTAGATGAGTTACAGGCTAGTGTTGTTACGACCTTATATCAACTAGAAATGTATTTTCCACCTTTGTTCTTTGATATTATGGTACATCTAGTTGTGCATTTGGTTCAAGAAATCAAGTTATGTGGTCTAGTATTCCTAAGATGGGCTTATCCTTTCGAGAGATATATGGGTACTTTAAAGAAGAAGATGAGAAACCTATCACACCCTAAAGCTAGTATAATTCAAGGTATAACCAGAAAAGAGGTAGGTGAGTTTCTTAGTGAGTTCTTATCTAAGGGGGAGGCAATTGGGTTATCAAAATCGAGGCATGAAGGGAGGCTCAAAGGGCACGACACCGTGGGTTCTAAGAAGGTCTTAATTCCTCTGCCGAAAGAGAGAAAAACTCATTTATTTGTTTTGCACCATATCACAGAGGCTCATCCTTACTTAGAAAGGCATATGAATGAATTGAAGTGAAGTACCCTTCTAAAAGTGAACTAGTATTGATGCAAGAATACAACAACACCTTTATTGATTAGTTTCATGAAAAATTTATGCATGAATTTTCAGAAAACGAGTCATAACATTTCTAATACAATCAAGTGGTTAGCTTTTGGCCCTCGAACAATTGTTTGATCTTTTGAGGGGTATGATATCAATGGATATACCTTTTACACTAAATGTTGGAATAAGAAATCAAAGTCTATTCAAAATAGTGATGTTTTAATAGTGACTTCTTCTCAAGAATATGCTAGCTCAAAAGATAAAGCACTAGTTGATGCGACCTTGTCTTACTATGGGATAATTCAAGAGATATGGGAATTTGAATACTATAGCTTTAAGGTTCCCCTTTTTCAATGCAAGTGGGAAGATATCAGTTGACGTGGTTTGGTGAAGAAAGATGAATTGAATTGGACTTTATTTGACATGAATCGGATGCGTGATACGGAGGAACCTTTTTTACTTGCATCACAAGCTAAAAAAGTATTTTACAAAGACACAAATGACCCCCAATGGGCTGCTATTGTCCCTGATAAATGACAGATCCATGAAATTGATGATGTCACCGATGAGGAAGTCTATGATGACTTTGATGATCTCCCATCGTTCTCGATGCCATATAAGGATGACATGGATGCTGGACCAGAAACGGAAACAAATTATATAATAATGGATCACCATGAAGGAGTTACTATAGATGAGTATTATTCATTGTCTAGGTATTAAATTATTTCATATTTATGTTAATGTTTGCTTTATTTCCTATTTGCCCCTAATGTTAGACGATTCACTAACTCAATTTGCATTGTACTATTGTTCTTTTATGTAGTTATTGTCTTGCATCATGGCTAGTGACGAAGATTTTAGTGTCTCTAATGAGGACATTGAGTACGATGTTCACTCGAAACTGATCGAGGTGATCCAAAAGACATAGATGTTGAGCTAGAAGCTCAGGGAATGGATATAATGTTTGACGGACATGAAACAATTGATGAAGCGGCTACAAGTTTAGGGGATGATGTACATATGAACATTGTCATCCCCTTGTGTTCGGGTTCCGAGAGAGGGAGAGGGAAGGGTGGTACTTGGGGCTTAGGTTGACCTAGAGGTCCGACTAGGAGCCTTAGAGTGGCTGAGCCTATACATCTAGAGTTTGATCATTTACACCGCCCCATTGGTACGTGGCGTCTCAAGTACGATCAGCATATAGGACTTCTTATTCGGAATTTTAACATCTACTGGGAGTGGTCAAGAGTAAATGAGGGACTTCGGCAGAACTTGTGGGTGGACACAATGGTACGTATTCCTAACTTAATCTTAATTATTTAAATATTTGTGTAAACTAACTTACTAAATGAAACTAACCCAATTTAAATATTATATATTTCCGGCTTTGTTTCACATTCCAGACAACCCCAACTGATTTCTATCTGTAGTCGCCAATAGATTTCGGGACTTCAAATCAAAGTTGGTGACTAGTTGGATTACCAAGACAAGAAAGGTGTCCAAAAAATAAGCTAACAGGTTAAACTATAAAATACGAAAACATATTAAGGAAGTTGACTGGGCAACCTTTGTTAATAACAAGACTTTTGAAGCTGCAATGGTAAGTTAAATACTTCTTTGTATTCAGTTTTGGAAAATACTTTTTGTTGTACTTTAATGTTAAGTTAAATACCTTTATGTTGTTGACAGGCTAAACGCAAGACAGCAAGCAAGAGTGCCAAGATGAACATTCATCCCCATTACCTTGGACAATCAAGCTACAATGACGCAAGGCAACAATGGATATCAGAGGGATTCTATCCTTCTTGCTCAGGACCTTCTTCTACAGAATCAAGCACCATGCATATAAGCCGTAGGGATGATTGGTTTTGTTCAAGGCACAAGAAGGACCTCTAGATGTATGACTAGAGTGGCTGAGCCTTCCCCACTCTAGATGTCCGTGGGGATGACTGACTTCTTCAAGCACCACGAGACTTGAAGGACATGAAGTGGTGAAGGTTGGATTGTTCGTGACTTCTTCAAAGGAGCAGCACTACCGGTCCCTATTCCACAGTATGAATTGGAGACATTGAACGACACAATTGATATATTTGTGCAATGACATCTACACTTGATCAAGATCATAAGTGAGTTAGAAATCAAAAATTCAATTGAATTTCCTCTATACTTATATTTTTGTATGACTAAAGTTATGCGATATGTGCTTTTTTAATTAGGTGACTCCACAAGCTAAGAAGATAAAGGGGATATCAGCTAATGAAGTTATTGGGAGCAATGAGCCGGCCTCGAAGAAGTCAGTGGCAGAAAAACAACCTCTTCTCACTAAAGATGTAGCGGTTTCTCTTAGTCCAGTGTACAAATGACTACTTTAATGTGTGACCATGATGAAGGAAGACGATACCATTGTTGTACCCTTGGATTGAGCCTTATTCCACTACTCTGAAGACGGAAAAACGTGGGTTGACAAACCTAACATCATCCAATTCTTATAGGGAGCTCAATTGAACATTATGTTATTCAATGCTTCATGAGGTATACAGAATTAGGATATAGGTTAACTTATGTGGTACTATTAATAATTTTTAAACCATTTATTTATATAATGCATTTTATGATTACGTAGGGCACTCTAAGATGATTGCGTGTCGTGTGATTTACTCTCATTAGTCGGCTGGTTGTGTCATGAGGGCACTTCGAATGTAAGAATTGATAGCAACATTGAGGAGGTAAAGATGTATGTCCATTTCGCATTTACAAAAGCCCTACAAGCTAAGTTGAAGTTCATTTTCTCCCCTATTTTTGAACGGTACGTTTGAATATGATGTGTGAACGTAATACATATTACTTATACATTTAATTTAGAGTATGATAATGCATATAGTATGTAAATATAATGCTAATTACTTATTTCATATAATGTAGTGTACATTGAATGTTTTTAGTCATTTTTGTGGGTAGTGGAAAAATATACTTCTTCAACTTAGCTTGGTTAATGTGCAATACTAAGTTGAGAGCGATTATTAATTAATAAGTATTATCAATAGATTTACATTTCAAGCTAAGGTTGAGTGAAATTGAACTTTTAAACTAATCAATGTCGTTTTCCAGTGTGTTAAAAAGACTTACATTGAAAGGAGAACGAGCCAAAAAGAAGACATTAACATGGATAGAAGTGATGGTAAGTTCATTAACTAAATAAAACATTGTAGAATAATACTATTATACGTATGGCTAACATTTCTATTTTGTAATTCATAGTGTGCTCAACAACGCAGCTACTTCGTGATGCATTTCATGCTTGACGTCCTTAACGGGTGTAGTAGTGGGATGCCCATGGAGGAGGTAAGATCTTTTGTTCATAATTTCATCGTTTTGAGTATCTTCAATATTGTATTCCCTCTTAATCATGCCTCAAACACTTTACATAGGATTGGTTGAGTTAATATAAGTCAATTAGGAGCGATTTTGGGTAGATTATTGGCCTTCACACTTGAAATACATCGATATGAGTCAATATAGGCAAAATAGGATCGGTTTTGAGTCGATATTGGCGTATTTCCCTTTAACATGCCCCAAACACTTTGAATACAACTCCTTTGTTATTTTAAGAATGGTTTTTGTATTCATGAGATTTAATCCCTCTTGAAAACTCTTCTTTATCAATCACAACAGCTTTATTGTCACCCATCAAAACCCCCAAATTTTGATCTTTCATTCTGCTAGTACCACCCGCATCACTCTCTTTTATCGATTGCCATTTCCTAACCACAGCAAGACATGCCCTTTTGTTTCGTTCCATGACCATTTTAGCTCTTTGACTCCTTGTTCTCTTTCCAACAGATAAATTCTCCATCTTTTTTTCATAAAAGTCCAAAAAGAACAGACCCTAATAGAGCATTTCATAGGGAAGCTGAGGAATGTGATGAAGGCGAAAGAGCAAGAGAACAGAATAAAGGAAACATTATGAATTACACCGTAAATCGGTTAAATGGGAGAGGTTTTGGATAGAAAATGACCTAAACACTTCAAATACATTGATATGAGTCAATATAGGTCAAATAGGGTAGTTTTGGGTCGATATTGGTGTATTTCCCCTTGAACATGGCCCAAACACCTCAAATAGGACAATATGAGTCAAAGTAGGTCAAATAGGATCAGTTTTGGGTAGAGAATGACGTATTTACCCTATTACATATCATAAACACTTGAAAGACATCAATTTGAGTCAAAATCCATCAAATGGGAGAGGTTTTGGGTATAAAATAACCTAAACACTTCAAATACATTGATATGAGTCAATAATGGTCAAATAGGGTGGTTTCTGGTCGATATTGGCGTATTTCCCCTAGAACATGGCCTAAACACTTTGAATAGGACGATATGAGTCAATATAGGTTAAATGGGAGCGGTTTTGGGTAGAAAATGACGTATTTACCCTAGAACATGTCATAAACACTTGAAATACATCGATTTGAGTCAAACTTGGTCAAATGGGAGGGGTTTTAGGTAGAAAATGCCATAAACACTTGAAATACATTGATATGAGTCGATATATGTTAAATAGGGCAGTTTCGGGTCGATATTTGCCTATTTCCCCTAACATGGCCCAAACACTTCGAATAGGATGATATGACTCAAAGTAGGTAAAATAGGAGCGATTTTGGGTAGAAAATGACGTATTTAACTTAATTACACCGATATGAGTCAATATATATAGGTCAGATTTGTAATTGAGACCATATGTTTGAACTATACTTTTCAAATACATTGTATTTTATATATATTATTTAATGATACGGTAATCAATCTTAGGTATGCAAAGGATTCAACGAGGAGCCCTTCTCCACCGAAGAAATCAACGTCGTCTGTAACAAACGGGTAAAGTATTGGACATATAACTTTTTTTAGATTAAGCACATTACCTTTATGTGTATTTGTAGTTTTTATATATCAAGTTCATTTATTGGGTCGTAGTTTTGATGTCACTTAATGGGTGATTTTACGACCATATTAGTATATAAATGAGAGATGGATCATTATATGTATATATGTGCATTGGTTGGTTTAATTGCAAATGTAATAGCAAGTTTGAATTTGGAAATTTGGACGTAGTAGGGATCAAATTAAAGCGTACCCAAAACAAAAAACACTTATATGCGGCGGGTGTTACCAAGACCCGCCGCTTATTACTCTGTTAATAACAACTTTTCATTTTGGAAAAGTAATAATTTGTGGCGTCATTAAGATTAAAACCGCCGCAAATTAATGATTAATATGCGGCGTCACTTATCCTAGAACCGTCGCATATTAATCATTAAATATTGTTTTACGCCGTATTTTTACGCAATAAATTAATTTGATTAATTTGCTGCAATCCTAAATGTTGGTAGCCTTTTGACGCCGCATACAGTACTAAGAAATTCGCCGCATTTTGATCAATTTCTACTAGTGAAACCCGATCCCGGGCATGGATGATGTTTAAATTTTGGAGTTGGTTTCTTAATGAATAATATGTGATTTGATGTTGGGTTTTGGTTGGAGCCTAGATTAGCTATATAGGTTTCTTCCATTTAAATTTCTAGGTCGAAAACATTGAAAAATGCTTATTTGGGTAATGACTCGGTGTTAGATATTATTGACTTTTGAGCTATTGGTTGTTGTTTTGAACCTATTATGTTGCTTGGGATGCATTAGAATACGATTAAGCGAGAAATCCCAATTGTAGTGCTTGCTTCCTTGAAGATGATGGAGAGGCTGTTTCCTGGATGAAACACCTTCCCTACAACATGTTTTAGGTTCTATGCATAGATCGATAGTGAGTTAATGAGCCTCATGTTATCTTATTTTGAGTCCAATCTCCAGTTTTAGCTCATTTGTGTTTGGAATCGGTATTGAATCTCAAACCTCTAGTGCTTTTACCCTATAAATCAGCCTCTTAGAACTTCACAATTTGCATCTTAGTTAGATTTAAACCTTTCCTTACCTTAGTTAGAACTAGCTTGTAGTTAAATTATTAGAGTTCGATAGCTATTAAGAGTCATTTCATGTGGATTTGACCCTTACTTACCCGTTACTTGTAATAGGTGAAGTCGAGGTTTAGTAGGTGTAGTGACGATCGATCCCTGACACAATCAATATGTAATAGATATTATCAAATATAATGCGTGTATTATTGCTCTTTAGGTAAACTCTTGTAATATGCAATGATATTTGTTTATTTTGATCATTTTAAAAATTGTACATTTCTCTCCAAATCGCTAATTTACCTAAAACTATTCATCTTTTTCCTAAATGATTTACTCATGAGCTTGACAAAACAACATAATTAAATGAAGATCTTATGATTTGAACAAAGTGAAAGCAAAAATATTGAGTGGGAGAAATAAACACTTGAAATTAATCGATTAAAACGCCAAAATTCAAAATAGAAAGCTAGAGAATCTTCCTTCCAATAACATCGTACATGAAAATAAAAGCTAAAAGTATAAATAATCCTCCAAAAAAACCTAGAAACTTATTTATACTAAGGATAAATTACATTGGGATTAAAGAAATGTTGCACAAGAAAAATTAACCTTGTACATATGAGAGGGACATGTGTGATTTATTCACATTCATATGTAAAATGGAGTAGCCTTCTGTTTTTTTTGTTCTTTAACACATGGACGTTTGTAATCTTCCTGGCAAGTTATGTTTTTGTACATAGTAAGAGGCATGTACATGTATTAGTTACACTCATCTGTGTCTAGCTATGTTTTCCCAACCTTCTCGTGTCCATGTCTATGCCACATGTTTACTTTATGAACTCGGGCTTCCTTGAAATGGACTATAAGACTCCATAGACTACCACATGATGTTCCAAATTTCAATAAATCTTCGGAATCTCTCCTATATTCCTGAAACTAACTATAAACAATAGAAATATCTAAGAGTTCTATATAAGCAAATGAGGTGAAATTAGCTAAAATTAAACTAAATACACATATTCATTATGCAAATGTAGGTTTGATGAGTAGAGGATGGGTGATGATGACTTAGGGAACCTGGAGATGGGTGTGATTATGACGGAAGGAATGGGAAGTTTAATTACAGAGGCACAAGAGGGGGATAGAAGATGAGGGGGAAGTGAGAAGATGAATAGGGGACATGGGTAGAGCACGTGTTTAATGTTGCTTGGGCATCAGCAAAATGGATGCGTCAGCTGGAGTTTGAAAAATCAGGTTATGATCTGCGAAGGCTGATAGAGACACGTACGTGTGTCATTTAGACACGGACGTGCTTGTTGGAGTTTGAAAAATTTGGGGTTTTTTTTTATATTTGTGCAAGCTGATAGAGACACAAACGTCTGTCTGGGAACTCATCTTTGTTTCAATTTAAATAGTTCACTTTTTTCTTCATTTTGAGTTGTGCCATATTGTTCTTTTTTTTTGTTCATTTTTATTTAGAGTAATGTCATATTGTTCATTTTTTTTTGGTTCATTTTTAGACATTTTTTTATACTTGGGAAAATTATTGATGGATCTTTATCACATTTGTTCATTTTTACCCAAGTTCACATGATTATCCATTTTTTACAATAATTTTTTTTTATTTTCTCTTTATCATTTTTACTAAAAAAAATTATTTTTCAACGTAAGATTTTATATCAATATAAAGAAAATATAAATTTAAAATAAGATTTAGGAATTGTTCATCGTTTCTTTCCCTTCTAAGTATAATTTTTAATGTTGAATAAAATTGTTATTTTTTCTACTTATACAAATGTAAAAATAAAATTCGATCTAAAAAAGTATCAACTCTCTATTCTTGATTGATCTATTGACCGTTAAAGCTGTCATATTACGTGGGCATTTAATTTGATCTAGTCTCACAAAGTGAAATGATGAAAAATAAAAAAAAATATGAACAATATTATCAAAATCATCTACGGTAAAATGAACAATTTGATGAGTTTAAAAAAAAGAGCAAACTATGGCATAACTTAGTAAAATGTGCAAGATAAACAATATTATAAAAATGAATAACATGGCTTAACTTATTATATAAATGAGCAAAAGCACAATTAATAGAAATGAAATCTTGAATACCATAATTAAATATAATCAAATAAAGAATACCATATCAAAAAAATCATATCAACAAAAATATATTGCATAAATAAGAAAAATCAACAGATTTAAAGCTAATTAACATCAAACAAACCAAATAATCACAAATACCTTTGTAGACATCACGTTAATGATTTCATTTATCATTCACCATGCAATTAATTTTGCCATTTTATAATTAATGAAGTCGAGTTGTAATTGGATTTTAAAAATATTTTAATTAATTTGATGAACTCAAGCATGCCATTGGATTCAACATTGCAATCAATTAAATTGATTTAGTGGAGCAAATCAAGGTGAGATAGAGGGAAGGAGCAAATTAGCAAGATGCAGTGAACTAAGCTTGTTAATCAGTCCTATAATAAGAACATAATTACTGATTTATCCCTAGGAACACCCTTCTTTATGTGCTCACGGGTGTAGGATATACTCGATACACCCCTTGGGTCGGTCATGGGCCACCACACTTGGCTCACTGCCCCATGCTCGGCTTGGCCCATTGGCCACCTTTGGCTAAAAGTCATGCTCAAGGATTTTACGTAATTATGTTGGTAATGAGTGATTGTTTGGGATCATAGTCAAGTGGGCAAAGTGATGTTCATTTTATTTATTTAATTTTATGTGTAATTGCGAGTTTTGTGGTAGCTTGTACATAGATATACTTATATTGTATGTTATAATTACTCTATTAGATTTCTAAAAGATTTTGAATAAAATTTAAATGCTATGACAATTTTAATATCTAAAGAAAAAGCGATTACTAGTTAAAGTGTTTAAGTACTTTTAAGTACATGTAAAAAATTTTCAAACGGATCATTATGACAAGACAGAACACGAAAATCCTATTCTAGCAAATTTTTTCCCCGTATTAGTAATTACTCCTTAATATTCCAACACCAAGTTGTAGTAAAGAGACCTCTTTTGAGATTATGGTTGGAACTATACCAATATCAAAGAAGGGCCATTAGAGCGTTTATGTTATTAGATCGGATAAAGATTTTTTTTAATGATGTTCTATATTATATTTCGCATAAGAAAAATAGTTCTGTAGATGATGCATGACAACTTATTAATTTATTAATGACAACCTTCTTTCCTTAAAAAAGAAAATAGATTGTATAATGTGATGGATATGATTTTGTACTTCATGTGCTTAAGATTCATCCCTCCCGTTTTACATATTAAGAAATAATTATCATTGAAATAATAAAAGTTGAAGGTCAATATTTCAACGATACCTAAGCTTTCCACACAAAGATGAGAATAGAATTGAATATTTGTTAATTCAATTTTGTAGTTAGGTTCAGATAGAGAAATCATTTTAATTATTATAAATAATCATTAAAAATAACAAAATGACTGTTGGAATTTTAAAATTTAATAATTGAAGGGAGGGGAAGGTGCTGTCGGCTTCAACCAGGCAAGGACGATCCAAATCCACACCTCTCCCCTGCAGACAACCCTTTTACCTCCCACACCCACATTTCATTTTCTCTCTCCTCTTTTTCCTCCCTTTTCCCCTCAAACCCTATTTCTTTTTTCCTCAATTTCTAAGTTGATTTTCCCCGAAACATATAATTTTCTCCCTTAATTTGTTGAGTATTTGAGAAATATAGGTTCGAATTAGTCCGTTGATCCTAATTCATTTTATTTTATGGGTCATATTTATCTAATTGTAGCACAGATCGGTCCTCCTGTTGTTGAGGTATTGAGTCCTTCAGCTGTTGATCTTTAGCCTATTTTAATTTCTGGCTAGATGTAATCAGGATTTGCGTGTATTTGTTTCATTATTGCATTAATAATCATAATAAAATTATCATTTTTATTTTGATATGATTAAATGTTTTGGCTTCGCTGAGTTATGATGTTTTCGTGTTGAAGTTGTTGATCAAGTATTGTTTGTGCAATATGTCCGAAGATTTCTACATTATTAGGGTACAATATGCATATGCGGACTGCTCTTCGTTTCTAACTGATAGGCAGCATTCTGCTTTATTTAGTTGTTTTGCGGCTATAGTGTGTATAATTGTTATGCGTCTTATGAATAAATTGACTTCTACATTGACCATATAGTTTAGTGACGTAGTTCATGCACATATTTGATCAATCTAAGCATAGTATAGCAAAACAATGACCACTGATGATCATGAGTATTCAAAAAGTGAGAGGAAATTATACTTCGAATCTAAATGTTAGTAAATCGAAAGGATGACTGCAAATGATAGAGAGTAACCAAAAATGAATAAGATAAATTTATGCGAGTTAAAATGTATTTTGAAGAAACCGTGGCAGATGAAAGATGGCTTTTATAAAAGAATATCCTTGATAGGATATTTGGCCCATTGTTATGAAACAAAGGTAGTATATACTCTGTACTTAAGTTTAGATTTGGGGTGTGCTGATGGTGTCATCAATATGGTAGAGTCCTGAAGAATTTATGCAGTTGATAAATCATTTGACAAATAACCGGCTACCCTTACTTAACGGCCATTTTTAATTCTTTACTTCTTGGGATCAATCAAGCGGTTAAGCCCATAGAAATTTAGGCAGTAGTTCTGCATAATAGTTGGTGATGGGATCTGGGTTTTAACGTGGAGCTTGTGAAAAAAGCCCCATTCGGTTTCTCTGGTAACGCTTACAGGGCTTAAGGTTTAGACTGCATTGCTTATGTGATCTGAATAGAATGAGTAGAGCCAAATGGTATTAATTCTTTGAATCTAGTTAGATGTGGAGTTGTCTTAATTGTTTATTTCCTAGTGTAATTACTCTAATCCCTGGAATTACCAATTTTCTTAGTTGTGCTGTTTGTCCGTTTATCAAGTTTATAGTTACAATCAACTGTTACTAATCATTGGTTCTTTGTTTTATCATTAGTAATTGTGATCAGAGACCACTTGCCTAATCTGATTCCTGTCAACGGTTTTCATGTTTAACACGTCAGAGTAACCTTTTCTACATTTCACAGTCTCTTTACACGTTTTGCAGTAACAAGATACACGTTTTTTGACGTTGAGGAAGATATCTTATTATAAATACGGAGTTCTGGTGTGAGAGTGGGTAACTTCTCATGGCGCTCCAAGACATTCATCAGTCAGGTGGAGAGCCAGATCAAGGTTCAATTTTTTCTTTTCTTTGTGTTTGGTATGTGATTTTTGCTTACACTGTAATATGGGGATCATGATCGCTCTGGCTATGAGAAAGGCAATCAGGATATTTTCTTGAATTTTGAATGGTTCTCATTTGTTATTCAATTTGGACGCAGGTCTTAGTTTTGGACTGTCATACTAGTTTCCTTTTGGCTTCTTTCTATGATAGATTTTTACTCTCTAAGTTACTTTATTTTGTCAACCTTGTTGTATCAGACTATTGGTTCTAATACTTAAATTGAATATTTGATCTATATTTGTATGCAAATCCTATGTTGATATTTTATTTATTGCTTGCAGCTATATTAATGGAAGATTATCTGTGACTCATATTTAATGTCATCACGTTACTTAATTTTCAATAAGGAGTCTTTAAATGAAATCTACACTAAATCAGGAACAAGTCCAAGATAAAGAAGATAAATTATATGAAAATTTTGGTTTATTGTTAGGAATTGATTTGTATTATATATAATGCAAGTAAACCATGCTAAATTTTGTTATTCTAAAGTAGTTTTTCTTTCTATATTTACCTAAGCTGTTTTGATTACCCTTTACTTCATCACATTTAGTATTTTTTTGGCTATGCGTACTTCTGATTATTTTTCAAAATCCTGGGGTTGGGTGCTTGATTTGTATTGGAGGGCATTTGTGGCATTCAAGCCTACTTTTACTGTTTTGGGTAATCACTGGAGGTTTGGTTTGTTGAATTTGATTGTCAATACCTACACAAAAAGTTCTGTAGGTTCAATTTTTTATTTATTTACTGTTTCCAATCCAGTCCTAGTTCAATCTGAACTGATTCATTTTGCGAAATCCCTTCTGCAGGATGAAAACTCTTTTTATTGCTATCTAATTTCTTTTCGTTGGTTGATATTAGGAGTTCCTTTTTTCTCCCTTCTTTTCTAACATCATGGTGAATTATATAGATCCTTTGTACAAGGAGCTCTGGTATGCCTGCGCTGGACCCCTAGTCAATGTACCTCGCAAAGGGGAGCGTGTTTATTACTTCCCCCAAGGTCATATGGAGCAGGTAGGTGTATTTTATTCTTAATGTAATTTGTTGTTTGGAACTTCTGATGGCTTATTGCCTTGATATTTTTGTCTCCACATTACGTGTTCATATTCATCATCACCTTTGTACTCTCCCTCCTATATGTGAACAATATTAATAAGAATGCATAATATATTTTTGCAACTCATGTATAAATAAGCTTTCTTCATTAATTAAAAAAACAAAAATGTGCCATGTCTACTCCTTAATGTATTTTGATTAAATTAGTCTACTTGAGTGATCATGAATGAATTCAATTTGTTTTCTTACAAAAATAATTTTTTATCGGGGAAAAGGGAGGGGTTGGTGGTTGGTTTGTTACTTATAAGATTTATGTAGTTTAGAAGAGAGGCACATTGCAAATGGTAGATACATTGCGTCTTAAGTGCCTAGAGTAAGAGCTGTGTTACTCTTTGCTTAAGCTTTGCAGTGAATTTTAGAATTCGAAGAAGCCGAAGACAGAAGATATGTTATTGTATCTCCAAATCATGAAAAATACAGAGTAGGATAGAGAAATTTCGGAATCCAACATTCACTTTTATCAACAAGTCAATGAATCTAAAGGAAATTATTTCACGATAGTGATAACTATTGAAAATGTGATTATAAATATTTAATTAAAGATATTAGTAAGGGACAAGATTGTTTTATGAAGTATGAAATGTTTAAGAATTCCAAAATTGTAAGCAATAATCACATTGACATTTGATGGTTGTCAGATTCATAAAGTTGTTTGTGACCTCTCTTGTATTTGAATCATTTTTCATTGTATCCTGAATATGGCAATGGGCAGAACTAAAATGCTGTCTTCAAATAGTAAAGCTATGAACCAGGTTAGAGCCGGTAAAAACTGATCTGACATGAAATGGATTCAATCAAAATGGATTTTGAACATGATTTGATTACTTGTTACTTAAATTTGATCTACTCCCAATAATGATTGTGTCATACCTGAGCCATAATGGGTCTGTTTGGTCAAGTTTTTTGTCATTATTTTGGTACATCAGTAATTGATGGAAGCAAATAATACAATCAATTTAGACCCAAAAACCTACAAAAATGTTGGAATCAGAGGTAATAATATGTTTGTAGTTGTGTAAAGGATAATATTGTACCAAACTACCATGAACTTCTTTTAATAGTTTCAACCAAATTGGAGCTAGGATCTCCATCTAAGCTACACCTTATCACAAAAACTAGAAATCACCCAGATAGCAAGTTGGTGAGAATCTTTGTTACACTCTCCAGAGCATAAATTAAATGAAACAGAGTAAACAATAGACACAATATAAATGGTATTATCTACTAACATTTGCACTTGACTGCATCTCTTATCTTGAATGTATAATTTTTCTTTCTTTCCTAAGTCCCCGAGCATCGCTTAGCCATAATCATTCATGTTGACAGGGCTTGAAATGGGGAAAAATTTAGGAGAGGGCAGGAGGTTCATTCTTTTGAAGTTGTCCTTGCATAAAAACAATATATTATTAGAAGTTAGCAACTAACTGCCAAGACACAACACACAAATCTGCATATATTTTAGTAGTTAGTGCATATGAAATATCTTTTCATTTTTGTGGGTATCACTTAGTAGACACATCAGGCTATATATTGCTGTAATGTTCAGTTAATTTGTTGTTTTTACCAATGTCTTACTTTTTTCTTTTGATATTTGGTTTTGCAATATTTTTGTGAGGGTTGCTAAAGCTTTGAAATTTGAGTTGTTGTTAACTAGTTGGTTTGCATTCTTTGGTTGTCTTTGTGTATTGTTCTTTTGATTTTTGGAATTTTTTTACTATAGGATTAAATGTGACTTTTTATTATAGAGATGGACATGTGCATATCCCTTAGCTAAAGTTGCATTCTAATGCTAACACAGGACATTTTGAATTTGTTGCTTCTAACATTGCTTGTGATTTATTTATTTATTTGCTGATGAGAATAGCCATTTTAAATTTTTAGCTTGAAGCATCAACACATCAAGGATTGGAGCAGCAGATGCCTTCATTCAACTTGCCTTCTAAAATTCTATGCAAAGTGGCTAATATTGATCTCCGGGTTAGTATTATTACCATAATTGTGAACGGTGGTTGCTTTTGTACTTATTTACCATTTTGTAAGGTTTCCTTTATTCATGTATGATAAGATTGGTATAATGTTTTGCTGTATAGGCGGAACCTGACACAGATGAAGTTTATGCTCAGATAACTTTGGTCCCCGAAAGGGATGTGAGTTTCATTCCTTTCTCTCTATCAATACGAAAAATCCTCTGACACATCTCTAATTTTCAACCAGAAATGGACATGATTTTCTCTTGCCATTTTCATCTTGTGATTTTTTTTGGTTCTCAGCATATCAGTTGTCACTGTTATGTTTATTATCGTATATCACTTCATGACTATAATTTCAGTTAGTTCAGTGAGTATTATTTTTGCTTATCAAAAGTATCAAAATTATCTAAAGATGCCACCTTTCCTGTTTTCCAGCAAAGTGACATTACAACACCTGATCCCCCAGTGTCAGATCCTCCAAGGTGCAACGTTCATTCATTTTGCAAGACGCTAACAGCTTCTGATACTAGCACACATGGTGGATTCTCTGTGCTTCGGAGGCATGCAGATGATTGCTTACCACCCCTGGTTAGTCTTTAATTCTAAACTTAGTTTTTTCATAGATCCCAGTTTTTAATCAAATGTGTTGTAGGAAAGTAGACTTGTTTACAGGGATTTAGGAAAGGAGCATATATATATCTTTTTTTCTTTTTTTTTTATTGTTGATGGTATGCTTAAGAAGAACACAGATATAATCTACTTGCTGAGGGAAGATGGAAGTTTTGGTGTAAATATAAAATCTCTTTCCTTTAATTTGTTCAATCTGCAGGATATGTCTCAACAGCCTCCTTGGCAGGAGCTTGTTGCTACAGATCTTCATGGAAGTGAGTGGCATTTCCGGCACATTTTTCGAGGTGAGTAGACCTGCCTATATGACAACGTGCTACAATTTTTAGCTGATACTTTCATTATATCATAATGTAATGTTACTGAATTTTGTGTGGAATATTAGCTGTGAGATATCCTTGTGTTTCCTTTTGTGGGCATATATGTGAATGTATTTCTCTTGATAATAGCTGATTTTCCTTCTAGTAGGAGTGACGTTTTATTGAATGGGCCGTTGGGTGGTGGGTAGGGTGTGTTTCAAAAGTGTTCAAGTGAAAATTACCACCAATTGTGTCAAGTATGATTTAAGCACAAGGCTAACAGTTTCCGCCAAATAGAGAGTCTAAACATTTGTTTATGATAAGCCAAAATGCCGAAACAAGCCAAGAGATGCGCCTGGAACATCTAGAGAAGTGGTTATCCTTTTAAAGAGGTGTTATACATCACCATTAATATTTGAGCAATGTAAATCCTGGAAGCCCCCAACTCGCCCTGACCCTCTTTCAAAGAAAGCACAAAGTTAATCTTGTTGAACCTTGGTGCACTTGTTTCATGATGGTTTTTGAAATTGTTACTACAGTGCTGGTGGTATGTGAACTATATGACCAAAATCTGTGTGACTGTATTGTTGCTGCCTTAGAGGTTTTGAAAGGGACCACAATATTTTTTTGATGCTTTTTCAGTATCTGCATGTACCAGTGCAATCTTGTTATTTGCTAAATTTTTTATATTCAGATTTTCTGCGATTGGCTCCCATGAGAAGCCAAGTTATGGTTCTGTGGAAGTCGCTTACCTTTTAGTACATCTTGCAGGGCAACCAAGACGCCACCTACTGACTACAGGGTGGAGTGTTTTTGTCAGTTCCAAGAAGCTAGTAGCTGGCGATGCATTTATATTTTTGAGGTAAATTATCTCTATTCTATTCTTTTTTCAATCTACATGTGGTGAATTCTCTTGATTTCTATAATGTTCATTCTAAGTGTACATATATTACCTTCTTTAATACCTTTTTCTTTCTCCTTTCCATGTTACTTATTGATAGAGGTGAAAATGGAGAGTTGCGTGTTGGAGTAAGGAGGCTTATGAGGCAGCTGAACAATATGCCATCTTCTGTTATTTCTAGTCATAGCATGCACCTTGGTGTTCTAGCCACTGCAGCCCATGCAATTCAAACTGGATGCCTATTTTCAGTTTTCTACAAGCCAAGGTTATATTTACCTCTTTTTTATATTTTCTATTACACCTCATTTTTTCTTTCCTTTTTTTTTTTTGCAGTTTTAAAGAAAGGTTTAACACTATGTGTATTTTAACTGGTATCTATTTAGGAGAATCTAGTGAACTCAATATATGAATTGGGCCTGTCGTGACAACTAGGGTAGCTTTCCCTGCTGATGGAGGAAGCTTTTGAAGATATGCCACCCCTGTTTGACCCTATTGCCTTTATATCTTTAATCTGTGTGAGCATTCGTTTTGTTTGTGTAACAGAAATTTTTTTCCTCTTTCAATTTGATACACTATTTATATGTAATGCTGAACATCTGGAGATAGTTGATAGGCATTTTATATGACCAGACCAGAAACATATTCTTGCAGCTTCCTAATGTTGCCTTTGGTTAGATCTTTTCAAAAGTCTATTATATATCTTGTACATCATGAATTTCTTGTATTGGTCAGGGTAGTGGGAGGGGTGAAAATGCTGGGGAATTTTGTGTGTTGTTGTGGAGAGGGGGGGGAATCAATATTGAAGGAGGTTTTGGGTGTTATTCCTGTTATTTTTGTGGCATGGTTAAAAACGATATTTCATCATAGTTTTTTTTTTTAAATTTTAAATCACATTAATTACTGATAGAGCTTTATGTTGATAGAACAAGTAGGTCCGAGTTCCTTGTGAGTGTGAACAAGTACCTTGAGGCCAAGAGCCACAAGCTTTCTGTTGGAATGCGATTCAAAATGAGATTCGAAGGTGATGAAGTTCCTGAAAGAAGGTATTTATTGTCCTGGGCCTTGCATTCTGTTGTCCTCTAGCTACATGCTTATCTGTTTGGTTCTGTAATATGGCAGGTTCAGTGGCACAATTGTTGGCGTCAATGATACTTCATCATCAAGTTGGGAAAATTCAGAATGGAGATCTTTGAAGGTTAAGTTTCTTTCTTGAGATTTGTCGACTTGCATGCTTTAAGCGCTCTATGAATTATTTTGAGTAATGCTACATTTACAAAGATGCACGTACCTGTTTATATTGACGGGTCTGATAAGAGGAATTTTTACCAACATGTACTACTTGTGGTATTTCTTTTTCATGATTGACTGAGTTGTCTCATGCATTTAACAGTGCTATGTTTTTCTTGTTGTATCCCTTGGCAGGTTCAATGGGATGAACCTTCATCAATTTTGCGTCCTGAAAAGGTTTCACCTTGGGAATTGGAACCACTGGTAGCAACTAACTCTTGCAGCTCCCAGCCTACTTTAAGGAATAAGCGGCCCAGACCTGTAATGATGCCATCCTCTACAACAGACCTGTCTGCACTGGGTATATGTTTTGTTATTGCTTGGCTTTAATGTTTTAGGTAGGAAGTTGTATTTATCTTTATTCCTGTCACATTAGGCATATGGAAGTCTCCTGTTGAATCTCCTGCTACTACATGTGCCGAAGCCGAGCGTACACGGGATCAGTTTTCATCTGTGACAAAAGCTGGTTCAGTTGGTTTCACAGCAAACAATTCCCTTCCTGCAATATCCAGCCAATCAATATATTGGGCTCATAAAGCAGAAAACGTATCTGAGTCACTTGGTTCAGTTATTAATAAAGTATCTGGTGAAAAGCGAAAGAGTAGTGGAGCCAGTTGCCGTTTATTCGGTATTCAGCTTTTTGATCATTCTATTTTGGACGAGACATCTATGAGGGTTGGTGAGGAGCAGCCCGTTCCATCTCTGGAAGCTGAATCCGATAGATCCAATGTCAATCAACCTGATGTGCCTCTGCTGAGTTGTGATCCTGACAAATGTTCGCTGAGTAAGCAAAGCCGTACGTGCACAAAGGTAAATGATTTTTCATTACAAGTTCATTAGCAGCATGTGCTTTGCCACTTTACTAAACTCCCTGTTCTCATGTCCTGATAAATAGTTAGAAAGAGGCACATATTTGAAGATGTGGAATAACAAGTATTTTCTGATTTGGTACTTGACTTATACGCATCAAAGGAAAGCATGGAGTCTTTGCTTTTCCTGTTTCTTTTTGTCTTTTGAGATGATATATGCTATAATTGATTTAATATTACAGTATATGATATGATTCAGGTTCATATGCAAGGCGTTGCTGTTGGGAGAGCTGTTGATTTGACATGTTTTGACTGTTATGAGGACCTCCTGAAGAAATTAGAGCAGTTGTTTGATATTAAAGGGGAGTTGTGTTCATCTGGGAAATGGCAGGTTGTCTATACAGATGATGAGGATGACATGATGATGGTTGGAGATGATCCATGGCAGTAAGTTTTGACACTTGACATAAATTAATTAGTGGAATAAATAAAATCCTTGACCTCAATAACAATTTGGCTAATTTATTTCTAAAATTGGCTTAATAATGACCCTAGGGCTTATTTTTTATACATTTTTTTTTCCCAATTTTAATTTATGTGGGCATTGATAAGTGCTTTAGTGCTTGGTATTTGAGAACAGAAAGTTGTTTTTGATTAATTCCTTTTTTACATCTGAAATCTGTTTTTTTAATATTTTTAATCTTGTTTACATGAGATTTATCATTGCTAGATCTGCTACACTTCCCGTTCTTCCTTTTTGTTAGTGTAGACATACGGGAGTTCACATTAGATCATTCCATGAAAGCATGTTTTTCTTACCCTTGGTCTTTTTCAGGGAGTTTTGCAGCATGGTCAGAAAAATCTTCATCTATACATCTGAAGAAGTCAAACGTCTCTCACCGAAGAGTAAAACAAGCGTTGAAGAGGAAGCCAAAGGCTACGCTGATACTGATTTACCTGCTGCCTCAGAGGAGCAGTCATCTGCTGTGGGCCCGAGTTGCTAACTTTGGCAATCTTACAATCATGAGAAAAATAAAAATTAAAAGGTCTTAGGTGAAGTCAAAATAATGGAAGGAACAAGAAAACTAAACTGCTGTAAAAAAGAGGGAATCTAGTAAGAGGGGCGAAGTTGATGGTCGGCACCTTGTTACTTTGGTTATGATTTGTTATCTACAAGGTAACTATGAGCATCTGAGGGGTAAATACCGGCTCAGTGTGCTATGCTTGATGTAATAGTTTAGTTTCGTTTCTCAATTTTATATTTTGCAACCAGGGATATCTGTTATGTTCCTCATCCAGAAATTAAATAGGGTCATGAAGCTGGTCTCTCAACTTCAATATAATCCTAAACATGAGAGCTGACTATTTAGTTTGCTGCCTTCTGTACTTTATCCTCTTCTAGTGATATATGAGCAACTAGATAATACCTTTTGTATATATAATTGGGTTTACCCATTTTTATTAATTACTGTGTCCTTTAATGAGATATGTGTTGTGAGGTCTACCAGCTGTGGGTTGTGCCGTGCTGTCGGTATGGAGGATTGCCAGTTCCGGGATGACCTATGAATTTATTTTAATGTAGTGCCTGAGGCAGCTGTACTTGGTTAAATTAAGAAGTTAAAATGCAAAATTTCCTTGGATCTCAGTTCAACCATTCAAATTATGCTGTGCATAGATAAATTTTCTGAGTTACAAAAAGACATGAAGCATATTCTCTTGTTTTAATCTGTTTTTTTTATTAAAAAAAAGTTGGGTGAAATTAATGAGAAAAATTTGGTGGGTCAAATAGAGAGGGTATGAGAAAAAAGTAGTGACCGCATATATCAATTTTAGTATAGAGTAAAAATGAAAAGACAAACTTATAAGTAAAATGAGATCATTAAAAAGAAATAGAGGGAATAGTTTTAAAAGTCATGTGTGTACTTTGTAATGATACCAAATGAAATCCACCAACTCGATGCATATCAAAGGAAATGTACACGGCCAGGGTTATAGGTGGGCATGGCCTTAAGCGTGTTTGAGCCTAACGAGCTTCGGACTTCGAACTTTGAATCGAACTTCGTGTCGAGCTTTGGATTTCCAAGCTCACGAGCTTTCGAGCTCGAGTCTGAGCTTTCGAGTTCGAGTCGAGCTCGACTCGGCTCATACGCATGCTGACAAGCGTTAAATTGGTCGTTACCATCCAACACTTAATCAAACAATATTTATACAAACACCTCACTTAACAAGTGTAATGGTAAGCAAAGGTTCGGTCCACGAGGAACGGGATTCAATCGCTATAGAACTGTGACGCTTAAGCTGAATCAAAATCTAAAGTGAGAGGTGTCAAAAACTAACTATTTCTAAAGGTGGGTATCAAATAACTAAGGCACTAGGGAAACGGGATTCACGCAACACAACGATAATCGGGCAAATAGGGACGAACATGGATTCACGAATTGCAAAGACTATATGCAAAATCAACATCAGACGATACCAAAACAACTTAAATCACTAAGCCTAGATCCCTCATTGACTTAGCAACAAAGATACATAATCATATCAAAATAGGTTATAGAATACTAAAATCACGCTCTCGCGTCGAATCGAATATCCTATGCTATCAAGGTCAATAATCTAGGTAGATCACTCCTATCATGAGAAACCCTAAATCGCATTTAATCACAATTCAATCATGCATTTTCAAACCCTAAATCGTATAATTATCATTGGGTTGGGCTTCACCCGAACCCTAGCAATTAAACTACTCACGCATCATAGCTAAAGATAAGAATTCAAAATCTAGGGTTTCTAAAATATTAAACATGAGTAATGAAATTAAGAATCAATGATCAAGATTTATCAAAGTAAACGCAGAATTGAAAGATTAAGAGAAGAATACTCTATTGGAGATGAATCGTTAATCGGTTACAAAATGCGGAAAATTGAAATCGTCTATGAGCAATCTATGAAAGTTGAATGTCTACCCTCGTACTCTCTAATCCTCTATATCGCCTCTGTTGTGTAGAATAATAATGATGCCCCCGTCAAAAAGAAAATAACCGCTATATATATAGTCTTTCAAAAATAGAAATCATACGGAACTGTCTTCAGAGATTTGGCGCGGGCGTGCCAAACTGTCAGTCTTTCTTCTGGGCTTGTAACACAGGGGTGTCAGTCGGGGATAAGGCGTGCCAAGGGATGGCACGGGCGTGCACTACTCCAGTGAGCTTACCTTCTCTTTCTGTCTCACTTACACGGGCGTGCCACTTTTGGCACGGCCGTGCAAAGCCTTCAGGGGAGCTTATTGGCTTCTAGGCTTGCCAAACAACCTTCAATTGTCCCATCCTTTTGGTTAAGTCTCGGAATGGATCCAACGAGTCCGTGTATATCTAAAATTGAGACCAAATCACCAATATACCCGTGAAGCATGATATAATTCATAGAATAAGCGGAAATAGAGCAATAACATACAAAATGGCTCCGATGAGTCGATATATGGACACTAAATCACCTAGAATCTGCGCACTAAAGTACGCTATCACATGCCTAGGCATGTGTATGTGATCTTTTCTTTTGGCAAGAGTCTACACTACAAGAAAGCAACAAAAACGTAGGAACTAACCCATCCTAGTTGAAACAACTAGTTTATGAGATCTTTCCACAAGACATTTAGAAACCTTTAAACAAGCAAAAAACGGAAAATTATACACTTGCCTCCTAATTTCTTGAATAAGCTGCTTCAATTCCTTAGGAGGTTTTGCCAGCTCCAAAAAGATATCCAGGGCTTCAACACAATCCGTACAAAGGAGACACGCATCACCCATCTCCCTGACAACCCTCAGACCTTCAAGAATCGCCAAAAGTTCAGCATGGAGTGAAGAAGATGCCCATACTATTTGATTACATTGAGAAAACTCCCCCTCACCTAGTAGAATATATCAACCTATACTAGCTTCAACGAACCATCTCTGATTTCTTTTTCTGATTCTCTTCCAAGCACAATCAACTTCAACAATAGAAAGCTTTCTTTCCTGAAGATTACCCCATGACCAAATTTTGGTAGAGGGTGGCGCTTGAATGAGAATATTTAGATTATTTTCTTCGATCTTCCAGACTTGTTAGAGTCTTCCACTCCATTCCTAAAGAATGCCGAAGACTAAAGTCAGATTCAGATTTGAGTTATTAAAAATAACATTGTTCCTATGAAGCCATATGCTCTAATAAATTATGATAAAAAGCTCTACTCTTCCATATCAGAGATACGAAGGGCGAAAACTGAAGACCTCTAGACGTGTTTTACCAAATGACAATCACGAAAGAGATGCTCAATAGACTCTCTTTGCCTGCCACATAGCAAGTAACCACAATCCACATTCATACCCCTCTTTGACATTTCATCCCGGACCAGAGAAGCCCTGTAAATAAGCTTCCATGTGAAAACAAGAATTTTTGGAGAAAGCTTCAGTTTCAAGAATTTGCTCCAAAATCCTTGAACATAAGACATCTTAGGTTGATAACCACATACTTGAGAGGGTTCCTTATTTCTCAAAAAGCGACATCCTTCCTTTATCGTGAATTGGACATCCCTCGAATTGTGTATGCATAAGATGTGCAAGAGAAGTTCTATGTTTAGTTATTAGATGATGCGTTTCTTGGGTTTGTTTAGTTCTAAGAGGCCCGAGAGTGGTGCAAGAAAGAATGGTGATATTTTTATATTTTTCATATCCCAAAAACGAACTAAAATTAAACAGACAAAATAGTAAAGGACGAATTAATAGCTGAACTTTCCGTAGCATGGGCCTGATCCACCTAATTCTAGTCAACCTTATGTAGGTAGCAAACATGAAACTAGGAGCTAACCTTTTTAAAGCTGCAAATCAAGTTTACAATGAGTGGTAAATCATGAGTAGATTGTTGAAGCACTGTAGCTAGAATAACAAAATTTGTGAGAATCCTTGCCGACACAATACCCTGTGAGAGACACCAATCTAAAGTCAGAAAACATGAAATTACCTCAGAATGTAATGCTGAAACTGCTAGACCGATCGATGTGTGCTCCATCCAAATTGCTACTGTTTCCCATCCATCACTGCCTTACACATAGCCTTCTTCCACGCTTTATGGAGTTGTATGGTAACTAAAACAAATCCATGACCAACCTAGCCTAGATAAACCATATCAATGGCTGGAGCAAAACGAGTATCAATCTCTGAAGGCTGCAAAAGTATAAACGATCACTTCTTATAGTCAACAAGGAGTGAGTCTCAAGAGACGTTTCAATCGATGCCAGGAAAGATCGAACATCTTGGTATTCGTCACGATAAAAAAATTATTCCTTCTCAACCAAAGAGACCAAATTGTAGCCCACACATTTGATAAATCTTGGACTAACATGAGTCATTTTAGGATTAAGACCCAAGGGTATGTGAACAACCTATAAATGTTTGGTGGCAACTCCTTGACCCGTACAACTTTGGAAAGCCACATAGAAGATCGTTAATGATGCACATTAAGTAGGGAACTAGTGAAATCCTTTCTCAGCACCGAAAAAAGGTTAATTAGGATGTAAAAAACCAAGCTTTCAAGTGCTGATTCACTCATGGAATTATCCACCTGAAACCTAGTTGGGTTCACCGACCCTTAGCACGTCAAATTTTCCCCTTACAAAGATGGCGACTCCACTGCGGAGATGTATGCCTAAAGCATACTTTGCTACGCGCATGAATGAACGACAAAAAAAAAACTTTGTTTGAGTGCTTGCAATTGGCTCGAGATTATGTTAGGCATTCTTACATTCATGCAAGTAATTTTCACATGTGGAAAGTTGCAACTTAGGACATTATCTCATAAAAATATATTCAACATTTGAGACAAAATGGGAGTGGAAGATTGGCCAAAAATTGATTAAGATTCATGGCCTTACCTTTGACTTTTTCAAAACTTACCAAACCCTGGCACTTGGCATGTGCTCATGGCATTGTGTGTGTGTGTGTGATGAGTGGCATTTATGTCACTCATTTGCATCTTCCTAGTAGAGTTTTATATTCTTTTTGGCCCATGTTTGTCCCATTTTATCCCATTTTGCATCACTTTTGCATGGTTTAGGTTTAGGAGTTTTCTTCATGTTCTTGTCGTGTTTTCTTTGATTTCCCGCTATCTTTTCTTCTTTTATGCATGTTTTCATGGCTCGATAAAGGTAGTCAATTGGCATGAGGATGAGAACCGAGGAATAAGAGTGCATGTAGAAAAGCCGAGAACAGGAGCTAAGAGGCTGCTTGAGAATTGAACCAAGAGGCATGTCAAGAGAAAAAGGCCTAAGCAGGCGCTTCCTCTGTCTTGAGCAGCCGCTTAGTTCAATGGATGTAGACAAGTAGAGAGTTATAAGTGGGCGTCAAATGGATTCCAAGAGGGCGCTTTAAGGCCTAAGTGGCCACTCATGGTTATATTGAGCGACCACTCATGGTTACTGGAGTTTTGATTTTTAGCTTATGAGTAGGCGCTTGCCCTTGAACTAAGCACCCGCTCAAGCCGATTTTGGGCGACTTCCATGCTCTTTAGAAACTCTTTTATGGGATTAAGAAAGGAACAAAAGCATGAAGCAAGCATCACTCATTCATTTTTCTTAATTTTAGCCTAGTTTAGTCTTTAGAGAGTATAGTTTAGGGTTTTACTTTTCCATCACAAAATTTCTTAGATTTTGGTATATTTGTTTATCGGTTTTGCTACTTTCAACGGATTTGTGTTCAACACTTATCAAGCATAGGTTTTCAATCAATATATTATTATTTCTTCAATTTCTCTTGATTTTTATTTTTTAGTTTTAATTTATTTTCTGTTTTCATTAATTTATGTTTGATTATTTTTAGTTTTTTGCATACTTTTGTTCATCGTTATTTGTGAATTTTCTAGTATGTCTCATTATTTCAATTACTCGATTTTTTTAGTATTAGTCATGAGTAGTTATATTAGTTAAGGTATAGGGTGAAAACGCAATCCCGAGCATGGATGATGTTTAAAATATGGATTTGGTTTCTTAATAATTAATGTGTGATTTGATGTTGGGTTTTAGTTGGAATCTAGATTGACCATATAGATTTCTTCCATTTGCGTTCCTAGGTCAAATACATTGAAAAATGTAGATTTAGGTAGCGACTCGATGTTAAGTGTTGTTGATTTGCAAGCTATTGATTTTTGATTTGAATATATTGCATTGCTTGGATGCTTTAGAATACGATTAGGCAAGAAATCCCCATTGTAATACTCCTTCCTTGAAGATGATTGAGAGGTTGGTTCTTGAGTGAAACCCCTTCCTTGCAGCATGTTTATGTTCGATTCATAGGTTGATAGTGCGTTAATGAGCCTCATATTATGTCATTTTGAATCCAATTTCCAGCTTTAGCTCATTTGTGTTAGGAATCGGTGTTGAATTCTAAACCCCTAGCACTTTTATCCCATATAACAAACCTTTTAGAACCTTGCATTAGCTCTTAGTTAGATTTAAACCATTCCTTGCCTTAGTTTGACCTAGCTTGTAGTAGAAATGATAGAGTTCGGTAACTATTAAGAGCCTTTTCATATGGATTCGACCCTTTCTTGCCCGTTACTTGTAATAGGTTAAGTCAAGGTTTTGTTTATAGTAGATGTCATGATGAACGATATCTAACCCTATGAAATAGCACCATTGTCGGGGAATGGCGTTTAGTATGGAGTTTTTAGTGGTTTTTACAAGTCTAGTTCATTTTACTTTACTTTATTTCATTTTCTATCTTATTTCTATTTCTTTTTCATTGTGATTATTAGTGCTAACCTTCTGTTTAGCTTTGATTTTGTATGCCATCAAGCAGGAGTAGCAGAGCACAATCATTAGCTCAACTAAATCATGAAATCGAGGGTATGATTAGAGTTATAAGAAGAGAGTTGAGAACAAGAAGAAGCTCACTTCAAGTTGAGGGTGAAGAAGCTGATTTAGATTCATCTAGCCCTATTCCTAGAGAAGCAGAGTTTAGCCAAGACTTCTTTTTCACTCACTCTAATCAATTATTCATTATGGCTGATGGTACAGATAGACTCGTGAGGCAATATGGAGCTCCTAGAGCTTACTAAGTCTAGAGTAGTATAGTGCAACCCACTATAGAGGCCAATAACTTTGAGTTGAAGACAACACTAATCACATTGGTTGAGAACCATCCTTTAGGAAGAGAGAAACATGATTCACCTCATGCCTATCTTAACAGTTCATAAGATACTATGATACAATTAATGTAAATGGTGTAGCTCAAGATTATATCAGATTGAGTCTATTCAAGTTTTCTTAGATGGGCAAAGCTAGTGAATGGCTTGAGAAGATGGAGCCTAATTCTTAGAGGACATGGGAAGAAGTGAATAGATCATTCCTACATAAGTTACGCCCACCATCAAAGACTATTGAAATGAGGACTAAAATTGCAACGTTCCATGAAAAATATGACTATTTGAAGCATGAGAACGATTTAAGGGTTTGATATAGGCATGCCCACAACATGGGATGGAGAGTGGTTACGCCTTAATAAATTTTATAATGGACTATCTCAATATAATAAGACTAGCCTTGATGTAGGAGCCGGTGGAGCCATAATGAGATTGAGCTCATCTAAAGCATTCAAAGTGATTGAGCAGGCGGTCAAAAATTTTGTTGACTGGAATGAAGATGAGAGAGTGCAGCCCAAATAAGAAGGAAGGTATGAAGTAGATTATATTAATATACTTTCTTTAAAGTTAGATGCACTTACTAACAAATTTGATGAGGTTATTTTAAGTAGTCCAATGCATGGCATGTAGTCCCCACAAACGTCTAGTTCTAATGCTCCTATGAAGGTGTTATTTTGTGATGTTTGTGGTGATTATTACCATAACCCTTTGCAATGTCATTTACTAACCTTTATAGGGAATGCACCATCTGTCATGGAATAGGTTAATGCCATAAATAATATGGTTCCTAACCCCAAATTTAATCCATACTCTAACACCTTTAACCTAGGATAGAGAGCTCACCAAAATTTTGGTTGGAGAAATGGGAAGAACCAGGGGAATAAGAACTTCAATGGGCATACCCAAGGAAACTTTTAGAACTAGGGGATTAGGAATTTTAGTGGTTAAAAACAATGGAATTACCAAGGTAATATGAACTACGAGAACCAAGGTTAGGGTAGTTTTAGAGGATATGGGAACTATGGGCCAAATTAGATTTAGAATAGGTTTCAAAATCCAAATCAAGGCCAATTCCAAAACCCTAAGCAATAATAGAACCCACCTTGATTCAATTTAGGATCTAGACCTCATGTCCCCTCAACAAAACCACTTCCTCAAAAGTCTAACTTAGTCTTTGATAAAGAGTTTTATAGCTACCTAGACTAAAAATGACAGCGACATTGAGGAAAGCCTGAGGCAAAATACAAACCCCTAAAAAATGCTTGAAAATCAGATTTCCTAGCTTGCCAATGCCCTTAAGGATAACTTGAGACCTTCAATCCCTAGCTAAGGCATAGATTCCACCGAGCATGTTAATGCCATAGTAACTAGGAGTGGAAAGACTCTAGAAGACCCTACACCTGTGACTAGGATGAGTGAGAAAACACATGAGAGGGAAGAGAGTAGAACTAATAAGGATCCCGATAAAGAGAGTAGAAAGACTACATCACCTCCCAGACCTTACATTCCACCCATTCCCTACTCTTAGAGACTAGTACAGGGTAAGCTTGAGGAGAGATGAAGGAAGTTTCTGAAAAAGGTTAAGGATGTTCAACTCTAGATTCCATTTGTAGATGCCATATAAAAAATACCATCATTTTCTCAGTTCCTAAAAGATTTAGCCACCAATAGGAGAAAAGCCAAGAGGGTAGTAAGATTATCTCACTAGTGTAGTGTAGTCATCTAGAACTGACTTCCACCTAAATTAGGTGATCCAGGTTGTTCTTCTACCCCGATTAAGGTTGGTAACCTCTCCTTTGGTAATGCATTGTGTGATTTGGGAGCTAGAATTAGTCTTATTCCTTTTTTGTCTATAAGAGTTTGTGTAATATGAGACCCTTATCTAAGACTGATATGACATTAAAGCTTTCTAATAGGAGTACTAAACACCCCATGGGTGTGCTCATAGATGTGACTATTTTTGTTGGAAAGCTGATTTTCCCATGTGATTTTACTATTATGAATATCCTTAAAGACACCTAAACCCCTATTATTATGGGTACCTTGTCTTGCTACTACAAGTGCATTGATCAATGTAAAGAAAAGAAATCTATCCTTTAAAATAGGGAAGGAAAAGGTGGAGTTTAAGCTCCAAAAGGCAGTGATGATCCTATCAGACCAAGTTGAATGTTTTAATGTTAACATCATGGGAAGAAAGGCTTTGAAGTCTTCCTGGGAAGCTGAAGTTCATACATTATAATTGAGCTTAGAGGGAAGAGTGGAAAATGAAGTTGAGATCCTAAAATAAGAGCTCATAATCTATGGAGACCCTTTTGGTGCTCCTAATTCTCAAGTAGAACCTACAAGCGCTAAAGAGGAAATGCAAGAGAGATCTACACCTCTTAAGGTAAAAGTAAAACTCTTATCTCCTTGCGATGTATTTTTGGGTGAGAATTCTACATACCTGAAAAATCAATCGAAAACTTTTATGGTGGTGATTCAATTCAACTAACGAACCTAGCTTATGAGTATTTGAGGAACATTGGATATGAAATTGATGATATAAAGGGGATACACTCCTCTTTTTGTTCTTATAGGTTATGCAGAGCAAAGAAAGTGGACTAAAAGTGTAGAAATAATGAACTCGTAGAGAAGTGTAGCATCATAGTGGGGGACCATATAGAAGTGTGTAATACGTGATTTAAGGACAAGAACATCATTTCTACAATATTTGAGCTGAATCTAACCTCAATAATTTGACAATCATGAATAATGTCAAGCTAGTAACATTAAAGAGTGCTTGCAGGAGGCAACCCGAGTTTTCTAACCTTTCTTTTCATTTTTTTTTCTTTTAGATTAGTGATTTAGCTTTAGAATTAACCTTGCATGGATTTCGTATTTTAGGTACAATGCACTAGGGAAAAACTGCCTTGAATATGAAAAGATTGGGGGTAGAAGTGCTTAAGAGGAATGATGAAAGTCTGGGTCGAAAATAGTGCCAAATAGGAAATTTCACAGAAAGCGCAGAAAAAGGTACTAAAGTGTGAAAATCATAACTGAACAGGCGCTTGACCTATCCTAAGCGCCTTATTAGAAAAAAAAAGATGGAGGAGATAGAGAAATTTGAGCGGGCAACAAGCGATCAGCAAGCTCCAGTTCAAGAGGAAAATGGCCCAAAAATTCGATGCATTTGAAGTGTTTAGGTCACTTTCTTCCCGAAACCGATCACTTAATATAGGTAAAATGGGATCGGTTTCGGGTAGAAAGTGACCTAAACACTTCAAATGCATCGATTTGAATCAAGATAGTCAAATGGGATCTGTTTCTGGTAGAAAGTGACCTAAACACTTCAAATGCATCGATTTGAGTCAATATAGGTCAAATGGGATCGGTTTTGGGTAGAAAGTGACCTAAACACTTCAAATACATTGATTTGAGTCAATATAGGTCAAATGGGATTGGTTTTGGGTAGAAAGTGACCTAAACACTTCAAATGCATCGATTTGAGTCAAGATAGGTCAAAGGGGACCAGTTTCGGGTAGAAAGTGACATAAACACTTCAAATACATCGATTTGAGTCAAGATAGGGCAAATGGGATCGGGTTGGGATAGAAAGTGACCTAAACACTTGAAACACATTGATTTGAGTCAATATAGGTCAAATGGGATCGGTTTCGGGTAGAAAGTGACTTAAACACTTCAAATACATCGATTTCATATGCATTGCATTTTACATACACATTAATGATATGTTAATCAATATTAGGTATGCAAAGGATTCAACGAGGAGCCCTTCTTGAACAAAGAAATCGACATCGTCCACAACAAACTTGCAAAGTATTGGACATATAACTTTTTTTAGATTTTGTACATTACCGAAATCTTGTGTATTTTGTAATTTATACATCAACTTTATTAATTGGATTGAATTTTTGATGTCACTTAATATATGGTTGTTTTTACGACCCTATTAGTACGCATAAATGAGAGATCGATGGATCACGTGTATATATGTATCTTGGGTTGCAGAAATTGCAAATGTAATAAGCAGGTTTTGAATTTGAAATTTGGGCGTTGTAGGGATCAGATATTATGCGTTTAAAAAAAAAACAACCTATATGCGGCGGGTGTCCCCAAGACCCGCCGCAGATTATTCAATTACATGCCAATTTTCAACCTGGTTAATTTGGATTTTGCGGCGGGTTGTAGCTAGGTGACGCCGCAAATTATTGGCCAATTAGCGGCGGTTCTAGGATCGGTGACGCCGCAAATTGGTTACTAATATGTGGCGTATTTTTTATGCCGCAAATTAAATAGATTAATTTGCTGCTATCTGTATTGCTGCTAGCCTTTTGACGCGGCATATGTCACTAAAAATCTCGCCGCATATTTAAGCTTTTCTACTAGTGTGGACAGATAGAAAGTCACAAGCGGGTTTTGATGTGCTTGTTTTAGAGCACGTTTACTACCTCGTTTTAGTGTCAAATCTCGTAGTTTTATATTGGTTTTATGCATATTATGCTTGATTTCACCTTGATCTTGTCTTCGAGTTGTCTTAAGTTACTTTTGATGATTTCAAGGTGAAATGCGATGTATTCGAACCTTTGACAAGCATATCATAGCTTGGGCAAAATGTTTAAAGTCACTCATGAAGATCCCATGGAGTGCAGAAAAGGATAGAAGTGAAAAGGGTAATGCATGGTCTCAGATTCGACCGAATCTGAGACATATTCGGCCGAATGGTTCAGATTCGACCGAATCTGAGACACATTCGGTCGAATGAGTGATAACCGTTCTTTTAGGTCGTTTGACTAAAAGAATAGTTATGCAAACTAAATTTATAAACACCCTAATACTACTACAATTAGTGTAGTGGTAAGTCGGGGATCGAACCACAAGGACAAGGGGCGATAGTTTATAGACTTGATGTAAAGGAGTTATTTGGATATGTGATAGAATTATACTAATAACAGAAAAGGAAAGCAAGAACTTAAACGATGTTATGCTATGAAGGGAAAACGGGGATAGATTAGTTCCACCCTAGGAAGGACAATCAAACTATCAATACGCTAAATTAGGAGAAATCAGTCAACAATGCATCATGACACTCAAGATGACGAGAGGAAGTTTGTGACCCTATAAATCATACGAACAACCTATAATCGCCCTATGTCTCCAAAGGAGTGGCAGGACAAGATTTGCATCGAATATCAGTCAATCAATCATTAACAATCTCAAATCCTAACTCTACGCATAAAGAACGAGCCAACCTAGGGTTTCACCAATCAAACCCCTAAGAAGACTACTCACACATAGTAACAAAAGACATGATTGAAAGCATGAACGAATTGAATGCAAATGAACAAAAGAACGAAAACTAAGAACTATAACTAAACCGACAACTACTCTATCAAAACTATAAACAAAACAACGATAATATCTAGAGGAATGAAATTAAGAAAAACAATACTTGAAAGCATTAAAAGGAATAAAGCAGAAAAGAAACAATACCTTGCATAAATAAAACTGCTTGAACGAAAGAGAAACCGAATCCGAAATACAAAGCTTGAAAACGAGAACAACGAAAGCTGTAAATCTAAACTAATTCATGAAAGAAATGAAAATCTTTAAAGTGATGTTCTAGGTTGAGGCACAATAGCTCTCAAAGTAGGCATAAGGTTATGTACAGAGAAAGAGGGTATTTATACCCTAGGGACAAAAGGAGTAAAACCCTAGGAAAAACCCTCGAGCGCCGACTAAAGAAAGAACCAAAATCTGCGGGAAAGAAGACCATTCGGCCAAATGAAGGGAAGATTCGGCCGAATGAGTGTCCATTCGGCCGAATGGGTATGCCATTCACCTATATCTGAATCTTGGCATTTTTGCACCCTGTCCACCATTCGGCCGAATGAGTGGAACCATTCGGCCGAATGGGTCTTGATTCGGCCGAATGAGTGTTCATTCGTCTATTCCTGAGAGCTTGATTTATGTGCTTGAATCCCTGTCCACCATTCGACCGAATGGATGTCAGATTCGGTCGAATCTGAACCTAAACCTTGCTGAACAGTTCCTTTGAAGTGTCTAGTGGCTTCTAGAGTTTATGGGATCTTCGAGAGTGACTTGGAACGCATGCCCAAGCTATGATACGCGCATCTAAACTCTTGATAGAAGTGTCAAAGCCTCGAACACGTCTCATTTTACCTCAAAATCATCGAGATCACCTGAAATGACCTAAAAGCAGCTCGAGGACAAGATCAAGGTAAAATTGAATGTAATGTGCATAAAACCAATATAAAAGCACGAGACTCGACACTAAAATGAGGTTGTAAATGTGCTCTAAAATGAGCACATCAACTTCCCCCAAGCCAAACCTTTGCTAGTCCCTAGCAAATGAACTAGCAAGGCAACACCGTGAGCAAAGCTCATGAAAAGCAAGGTGAGCGGAAAACAGGACCATGCGAGCCGTGTACGCGCAAAACTCTTCCCTAGCCATGGGTGTGCAAGTATAATGGGCTCAAAAGAGCATAATACCAAGATAAACAACGTTTTCCACAGATTGGGATCACTGGAAAAGCTACAACACAGGCCATGCCACCCACTACCTAATGAGGTCACAAGTCCACGCTCCCCATGCTATTTCCCAAAAGATGTGGGAAATTTCTAGTACGCTCGTGTGTTTAATATGGTATGTGTTTCGCTCATAATCATCTGACTTAAGATGAGTCGGGAATTAAACACTCAATCAAGGAGAAATCTTAGGGATTGCATCCTATCTACTCTCCAGCACAGAACTTGCTAATCAGGCCAAGTCGAACAGGTTTGGAAACGGTTGCAATGTAGGCTGGGATTAAGGTAGGGTAAAATTTGGGGATGTGGAGTTCAAATAGAGGATAGTAAGCAATCCAAGGTAATCAAACCAAGGATGGCTACGACTTCCGAAAACCATGCCACTTCCCAAAATTCTCTGGATACGCATAAATGAGCTCATTACACCAACTTTATTCTCGAATTTTCCTTTTTCTATTTTTTTTTCTTTTCTTTTTCTTTTTCTTTCTTTTTTTTTCTTTTTTTTCTTTTTGTTTTTAAGAAAATGCTTCTGAAATAAACTAAGAGTAATGTAAAGAGTCATATCATACGACAACGATTTTTCCAACCAAAATCTTTCACCACAATGTAACGGACACCACTTCACTGTAATCACTTGACTATCCTCTAGGTAAGAAGAGAGAATATTTTGCTCATGTGGAGTTAGGTGATGTAGCTACGAAGAAAAAGTAAAGGCACAAAATTGGCTTACCCTAAAGTCAATCAATATTCATGGTAGGAAATTTGGCCATGTAGCTATAACTACAAACGTGTTATCATCCCTGGCCTTTAGAAAAGAAGACTATGCTGGAGGAGAACAGACACAATACTTAGACTCTCTTACTAGCACTTAATAACATAGGACTCATAATGGAGTCCTAGGAGGCTTAATCCTCACTAGGCTAGTCGAAATGTGCCTCAAAAGGTAGTCATCCAAGCCGCAAACCAAGCAGGACCAGATCCCCCAAGTCAGGCGAAAAACAATCAATTATTCGGTCCCAAAACAGGCATAAGACTAGGAAAAGCATGAGTATGCATAAGACCACTATTATGTACACGTCAGGAGCTAGCATGTCAGTTTCACAACTCAAGCACATTAATCTGTACACACCTAAACATGCAAAGAAAAACTAAAATAAAAAAAACAAGGTAATAGTTTCAATAATGCTGATCTTTCAAAGTTTTGAAAACACAAGGACCCTCCCCCAAGCCAGCTCAAGAGCCGTCCCGGCACTTGGGAGAGAAGAAACAAAAGGGAGAAAGATCAGCATTATAGAAGCTATTGCTATACAAATAAACAAACAAAACAAACACCGGGTTATCTCCCGTAAGTACTTTTTTTTAACGTCGGTAAGTTCGGGTTAGAATGCGGGGCTCCCCCAAGCCAGGGTGGAGCCATCAGTTTTTTTTTTCTTTTTCTAGCCCTTTTCCGTTCATGGGCTGGCTCGTCAGTTCCCTTAGATTTATAATACGTCTCCGTTGGCGCAGTAATTCCATTTGCAACCCCAAAAATAAGACGCTTTTGCGCGTCCTCCTCATCCGACACCTCAACTGTTATTGGAGCAACAGAAACACTACACCTCTTGACTTCTTTTGCAGCATCATTCTCGACCACCCCAAAGGAACAAATCCGCTCGACCATGGGTTCCTTTAAAGATTTAGAAAAGGCAAACACAACCTTCTCGTGGGCTACCCTAACGGTTATAGTCTCTGATTCACAGTCGATCAGGGCACCCAAAGTCTTCAAAGCATCCCTCCCTAAGATGAGGGGAGTATAAGGATCCTCGGACATATCAAGCACCACGAATTCACATGGTACTACTATGTTCCCTACTTGGATCGGAAGGTCCTCAAACTCCCCACATGGCACTTTTATACTACGGTCGGCCAGCTGGATTGTTTTCTTTGATGGCTTGAGGTCGAAAGTGAGTTTCTTGGTAATGGACATCGGCATCAGGCTAATGGAGGCCCCAAGGTCAGTGAGTGCTCCCTTAGAATTGAGTTTTCCAAGGGTGACTGGGAGCACAAAGGGTCCTCTAGCTTTTTCTTTCTTTGCCCAAGTGCCCTGAATGATGGCACTTACTGGCTTTGGCAAACTAATCACTTCGCCCTCAAGCTTTCTCTTGTTCCTTAGGAGGGTTTTTAGATACGTAGCATATTGCAGCATTTGCTCCATGGCCTCTAGGAATGGTATTTTCATTTCAAGCTGCCGCATATGCTCTAGGAATTTAAGAAACTTTTCTTGAAGTTGCTTCTCTACCTTTTTGCCCGAATGTAGGGTATGATTCAGTCGAATGGAAGCTCATTCGCCCGAATGAGTTCCATTCGGCCTTCCCAGTGACCAAGGAATAAATGCTCTGAAGACTGCCCATCATTCGACCAAAAGACACTTCCATTCGGTTGAATCTATACCATTCGACCGAATAACCATCAGATTCGGTCGAATTTGAAGCTCTAAATCCTCTTTTCAGTTTTTGATGCTTTCTAAACTCCGTGGGATCTTCATGAGTCACTTAAAACGTTTGCCCAAGCTATGATACGCGTGTCAAAGGCTCGAATGCATCGCGTTTCACCTCGAAATCATCAAAAATACATGAAATGATCTTAAGACAACTCGAAGACAAGATCAAGGTTAAATCAAGCATAGTGTGTATAAAACCAATATAAAACTACGAGACTTGACACTTAAACGAGGTAGTAAACGTGCTCTAAAATGAGCACATCAATAACCAAGGTGGCAAATTGTAAATAGTGAGAAGAACGGGTCAAGTGTTATACTAGGTGCTTAAGGCCCTAATGGATTCATTCCATCGGTGCAAAGACCTAGCCTAAGATTCTGATCTTCCCCACCAAAATCCATGAACATCCTATCGATGGTTCTCCATTGAGGAGAATCAGTAGGATGCCTTAACAACCCATCTTTATTCCTCCCCTTAGCATGCCACCGCAACAATTTTGCATTACTATCATCTGAGTAAAGTCTCTTAAACCTTGGTATAATTGGAAGATACCATAGAACCTTGGCCGATATCCTCTTCTTTTTCAAATCGAGCTCATTGTGCTTCTTTGTGGAACGGGGAACTCCATATACTGGGCATTCATCTAGATCAACATGCTCATTTCGATATAAAACACAATCATTTCGACAAGCATGGATCTTCACTTAATCCATTCCCATAGGACACATGATTTTCTTGGCCTCATAGGTAGAAAGTGGCAGTCCATTGCCCTTAGGAAGCATACCCGATATAACTTCTAACAAGTGTGTGAAATTCTTGTCAGTCCAATTGTGGCCTTCCTTTAAGTTAAAGAGCTTCATAAGAGCACTCCATTTAGTGTGTGGAGTACAAGAAGGATACAGAGGCTTCTCTATAGCTCTGAGGATTTCATCTAAGATATGAGGACGATCTGTGAAATCATCCTCAACATCACACATCATCTCATCTATTCTATCCTCTTCCACTCTATCTTGATCTCTAACATCATCATATACCTCATTAACTTTTAACCCATCTTCATTGTGAGGTGGCTTCTCCCTACTAGGGCACTTACTAGAGCTTGACCCAAATTCTAATATTTCACCATGCCAATTCTATGTCCTATAATCCGCTTTAAAACCTCGAAAAATAAGATGATCTTTGATTTCACTAATGTCATAATAACCCCTAAAGTTGTTACAATCATAACAAGGATATAATACTATCTTGGAATGATTGTCTACTTGGTGTCTAAGTGCAACCCTACCAAACTCCTCAACCCCTTGTATGTATTTCATTGAGGTTCGGTTACCATACATCCAATCTCGATATATTTTGAACTTCTAATAAATAAACAAAAAACTTGAGTTGGTAGTTTAAGGCAATGCAATTATATATCATCAAAAAACTTATTTTATATACTAAGCAAATGTTCACTGTTTTTTTCTCCTATCAATGTCTTCACCTAATCATTCCATTTGGGCTGGCTCAAATTCAATCAGACTAAAAACTTTCAACCGAACATGGGGAACTAGCATAGTTAAAACATAGAGAGTCAAAATAGTTGGCTTATTCTTTGGCAAGGAACAATGTTGTGTGTATGCTAATCCTAATAGGGAAAGTCTTAGGTATAGATGTCTACTTGAGCGCATAGTGACATAGGTAACTACACTCCAATTTAGGAAAGTAAATGGTAAATACAAAATAATGTTCGTTATTTCATGTAGCATAAAACTATACTACCACAGTTTCAAAACAACCTACACTTCCATATTCCATATTCCTAATTTTACAAAGAAAATCATTTCAAATACTTACCTCTGCTTTTTCACTTTGAATTAGTATTACCATGACAATTAAACTTAGACTAAAGTAGTATTTAATTACTTATGAGAGATAATAAGTTAATACAAAGTAGGTAAGTACCCACTACCTAGTATTGTAAATTGAACAAAGCATACTACGATTAAAAAAAAGGAAATACATACTACCAATTTCGCGAAGAAGAGTATGAAAGTCACTCGGTCCGGTAGCCCAGATGCGAATGCCAAGCTTGTTCAAAGGGAGAGAAAGTTTGTAAGTGGATCTTATGGGTTAGGGCTAGAGACGAAAAGGGGGATGTTAAGTTATGGGGTTAGGGCTAGCTAGAGAAGACGAAAGGGTAAGTAGAGTTAGGGTTTTTTCATGCGCTAAAGTGTTGGGGGTCTAGGGAAGCCTTTTCGTGTTTTGAAATGGCCTGGAAAAGAAAAGGCTGGGTTAATATATTAATTAACAAGTGTTACAGTTATTTAAATAACCGCAACACTTATGGTTATAAGTGCTGCAGTTATGAAAAAAACCACAGTATTTAGGTTAAAAGTATGTTATCCCTATTCATGCTTCGAATTATGTTTAACCGCAACATTTGAGACGAAGCAATTGAAGTGTTTTATACTAGTGCATCCCTATAAAGTCTTTCAACTTGATGTTGATGAGTGACATACATGTATCTAATGAGCTTTTTACTCTTTTTGGTATGATTTTGTCCTATTTGGTCCTATTTTCGTCACTTTATGCATAATCTAGGCTTAGGAGCATTTCACGTGTTTTACTCTTATTTTCCTTGATTTTTTGTTATCTTTTCTACTTTTATGCGTGTTTTCATTGCTTCATATAGGTATCTAATGAGCTTGAGCATGAGAACTAAAGAATGGAGATGTATACTGGAAAAGATGAGAAGAGAAGCCAAGAGGTCGCTCAAGATTTGAACCAAAAGGCCTCTAGTGAGAAAAAAAACCAAGTAGGCGCTTGCTCTATCCTAAGCGGTTGCTCAGTTCAATGGAAAGAATCAGATAGAAAGTCACGAGAGGGCGTCAAGCAAAATCCAAGAGGGTGCTTTAAGGCCTAAGCGACCACTCATGTATGAACTAAACGGTAGCTCAATTTATCAAAGTGCAGATTTCTATCTTCTGAGTGGGCACTTGCTCTTGAACTGAGTGCCCGCTCAAGGCAATTTTGGGCGACTTTCGGTACTTCTGAAACTCTTCTATGCGATTAAAGTAAAGAAAAAAAGCACGACCGATGAAGAGTGATTAAGCAATAGTTTTAGACCTAGAGATAGAGCTTAGGATTTACATTTTTTTATTCATAGACTTTAGATTTCTCGTAGATTTTGGATCAGTTTCGCGTTCTTTCATCGGATTTTTTATCATCGACTATTAGAAATCAATTCCATATTAATATATTTGTATTTTTTGTCACTTTCTCTTATTTTATATTTCGTAGTTTCAATTTAATTTCTATTTTCGTTGATTTATATTTGATTATTTTTAGTTTCTATAGTAGTTTGTTCATCGTTAATCATTATTTTGCTAAGTATGTCTCGTTGCTTTGATGATTCAATGTTTTCTACTACTATTCATGACTAGTTAGATCAATTCAGGGTTAAGGTGAAGACCCAATTCTGAGTATGGATGATGTTTATAGTATAGTGTTTGTTTCTTGATGATTTATGTGTGATTTAATGTCAAGTTTTAGTTAGAGTCTAGATTGGCCTTTTAGATTTCTTCCATTTCTTGCCTAAGTTGAAGACATTGAGAAATGCATAATAAGTTAGTAGTGATCTGATGTTAATTATTGTTAACTTACATGCTATTAATTGTTGGTTTGAGTCTATTGTGTTGTTTAGATACTTTAGAATATGATTAAGCGAGAAATCCCAATTGTATAGCCCTTCCTTGAAGATGACCAAGAGGTTGGTTTCTAGTTGAAATCCTTTTCTTGCAGCATGTTAAGGTTCAATTCATAGGTTGATAGCAAGTTAGTAAACCTCATATTATCTCATTTTGAGCCAATACCTAGCTTTAGCTCATTTAATTTAGGAATCGGTGTTGAATCTCAAACCCCGAGCGTTTTACCTTCATAGAAAAAATCCTTTAGAACCCCAAACTAGAATTTACATAGATCTAATCTTATTCTTCTCTTTAGTTGATTTAGTTTGTAACTAAACTGCTAAAGTTTGGTATCTATTTAAAGCCATTCCCAATAGATTCGACTCTTACATGCCCATTACTCGTAGTAAGTGAAGTCAAGGTTTAGTTGATAGTAGGTGTCATGATGACCGATATCTAACCCCATCAAATAGCTCTATTACCATGGAATAATGTTTAGTATCAAATCTCTAGCGATTTTTATGAGTTTAGTTTGCTTTTATTTAGTTGAGTTTGTAAATATGAGTTTTCTTATGTTTGTGTCTTCCTTGTGCGTAGTATTCTGATTTCATGGACCCATATTATTATAATAGGGAATATTCATGTGATTATCATGGAGAATATGCTTATTCCAATGGGTATCATCATGCAAACGATTTTGATGCGTCTTCATATTAGGATTATTCTAACAATTTTTACATGGATTCTTATGGAATAGTTCATTAATGATTATGAATGTTATGTTTCTCCTTTGTTTGATTCATAAAATCCTTCTACACTTGATTCATGTACTTCTTTCTTATGGAATAGTTCATTAATGAAACAAAACTGAGAAACCAAAGGATTGAGGAAAGTCGACAAGAGATGCAGGATAGTTTCGAAAGGATGAATGCTCATCTTCGTTCTATTTTGTGTGATCTTGATGCTTATGAGGCTCTCACAAATGCTAATATTGTTTTTGGCAACATAGATGATGATGATGGTTCTAGGTATGTTGAGAAATAACCCCAATTTAAGGAAGATGAAGAATATATTGAGAATGTAGATGAATTTTAGGAAGAAGATTGTAAGGCTAAAGATGAGGAGCCCGTTGTTGAGGAATGTATAGTAGATGAGGAGCCCGTTGTTGAGGAATGTATAGTAGAGGCTAAAGATGAAGAATATGTTTTGAATGAGAAAATTTTGGGGTAGAACTGTTTAAGAGGAATGAAGAAAGATTGGGCTGAGAGCACAGGCAAAAGTGTGTTTAGTAGGAAAAAAATCAAGCAAAAAATCTAAATTTCGGAAAATGGGCTAAGCGACCGTTTGTCTTAACACTGAGCACCCGCTCAGTTCAGTATTAAGGATTAGTCAGACAGTTATGGGCGGCAAGAAGCGGTCATAAAGTGCCCGCTTAAGAGGAAAAAACTAGAAAATTTTGACTTGAGCGGCCGCTCATGTTTATTGTGAGCGGCCGCTTAGAAGGAAGCATGTAACGAGCGGGTATAAAGCACTTACTTAGAAGGAAAATGGAGGGCCTTTAGCTGAACTAAGTGGTTGCTCATAATCCTTCTGAACGGCCACTTAGAAGGAAAAATTGTGTGTCTGAACCTTATGAGCGGGCGCTTATAATCCTTCTGAATGCTCGCTTAAACTACATTTTGTGAGTTCTCTGATTTCTTTTAAACGTGATATCGGTCCTCTTCTTCCCCCATTTCTTTCATTTCTTCTTCTTTATCCTCTCAAAAACTCATTCTCTCTCTTAAAACCCCCATAACTCCCTCTCAATCTTTTCCCAATAACTCACTCATCTCTCTTCCTTTTCACTCCACATCACTAAAATCTTTCACAATCATCAACATTTGAGAGAAAATTCACCCCCTAAAAATTTTTGGTTGAATTTTCAAATTTCTTGATTCTAGGCTTAAATTTGGCATACAAGGAGCGATTTAGAGGAAGGTTTTGCTTGAAACTTTGGTATAGTATGGTGATTTTGTTGGTAATTTGTGTTATTTGTTATATTATTGTGATTTTTGGTGCTTAATTGTTTATTTTGGAGTAGTTGTTTAGGGTTAACATAGTGGTTTAGGTTAAACTCAATACTATTAGGATAGTCACCATAGTTATGAAACTTAGTTGCTAGTTTTGGCATAGATATTTGGTTTGTCATAGTTAGTTGTTATTGAATCTACAGGAATTAGATTTTTAATCTTTAGAGAAACTATTACTTAGGAAAAATGTTTTCAAGAAAGAAATCTAAGACCTCTAAGGCTCCTAGTGCTTCCCAATCCTCACAACCTACCGTTCCTGTGCTTAAAATCATCAACCCGAACCACAATCCATTTTACGAAAAAATCAAAAATAGGAAAATACTTTGCACCAGATTTTATGAGCTTGATTCCTTAGAGAAACTAGGAATATAGGAGGACCGTCTTGGGTTACTTAATGCCATAGTTTGGGATGAATTTTCTGAGCTTAAGAACTTAACCTAGGAGAGGCTCCCCCTAGAATTCCTAGCTTTTCTAGAGCGTACTTAAATAGGGGAAAATGAATATTAAATCACCTTTTAATTGTTCAACCAACCTCAAACCATAACCTTAGAAAGGTTGAACCAAATCTTTAAGTGGGACCCCACCAATAGCGTTCATGCTCTAGATATGGGTCAATTTATGGAGTATAGTGAGATGCGATGGTGGAGCCAGATTACTAATGATAGGGAATACCATTCTAACACCTGCCACGCCTCTCATATAATTCACCAATGTTTAAGAATTTTACACAGAATTTAGGGATACACTATTTTTCTTAAAAATTAGATTTAGGACAGACCACTAAGGATGAGGAAGAGCTACTCTGGATGGTGGTAAATGGAAAAGAGCAGTTGTGGGATATGTTAAACTTTAGGGGTCAGTTCTTAGCTTGGTGCATTCAACACAAAAAGGGCAGTTTGATATGTAACATTCATATGGGGGAACGGTCACCCTTATAGCATATGTAGGGCACTTTATTGTTAAAGGAATTAAGCTTATTTTTGAGGATTGGTTCGCTAGAAACCATTAGTTTTGATAACCATGGTTAGTTTTTTTTGTGTTGAATTGCTTAGATAACCTATCCCATTCCATACTCCGGTGCATGCTTCTTCTTGTTTTTTCTTTATCTTTGCTTTTCTTTTACAAAACATGAAACAACCAAAAAGATTTTGAGTTTTATTTAGCAAGGCAAGTTGTTTTCTTTTGATTTGTTTTTCTTGCATTAAGTTGGGCATAAATAGGACACTTGTCTTTTTGAATGTTTTTCCTTCCTAAACCTTAAGAGCTTACATGGTTTAGACTTAAATTGTATTTAAAATAGTTTAGGATGGACTTTTGTTAAGGTAGATAATATTATTGTGATTATGACCCCTAGCTAAGCGCCCCACCTTTTCCTTAGTCGAGTGAAATCCTTAGGATTAGTATTTGCAAACCCAATGGTGAGGAAATATTTTTGAAGCCTTTAACATGATTTGCATTGAGTGGCAAGTATCCTTAATTTTTCATGATTTGATCAAGAACTTGACTTATACCTACCCGAGACTGCGACCAAACTTCTTAGGAAAAGACTAAGGCAATCTTGAACCCATTTCCTTTCTCCCTATCCTTTGGAATTTCCCCTTTTCTTGTACATTATTTCTTTCATATAAATTTTTATCCTCTTGAGCCTAAATTACTCCAAAAATTACCAATTGATAGCCATTAACCCAATATGAACCTTCACCACCTTGTTTTTGATGGGATTCTTTGGCAAGAGAGTTGTATGGATATATTGATGGTGATTTAGGAATTACAAAGTTTCAAAAGGTAATAATAGTTTCTTTTCAAATAAGATCTCTTAAGAGTTACTCATCAATTATAGATTCTTTTAGTAATCAAAAGAAAAAATAGAAAAAAGGAAGAAAAAGAAAAATTAGAAGAATTTGTATAAAAATAGAAAAAAAGAAGGAGAAAGAAATAAAGAATAAAAGAAGTTAGCTGAGAAGGATTTGTGTGTTTTCTTGGGAATCTGAGAACCAAAAATATCAGATATGTCTTAACTAAGCTCGGGGGAGGAGTCTAGTCGATATTCTATTAAATATGAGGGCTCAAGGCCTTAAAATGAGGTGAAGGTTAAGACCACTAAGAATTTTATTGTTCATGAAGCTAAGCCTCACACCATCACCCAAGCCTTTTCTTATTTTATTATATTCCTTTCCTTGTTTTATCCCAAAATCCTTTTGAATCTAGGAAGTTGAGTGATTGTCGAAGTAAGGAGATAAAGCTCAAGCATATTGAGCGATCATGGCAATTAAGATGTTGAGTCATAAGTCATTAGCCGCACTTTTTATTTGTTCAACTACCTCAAAGAGTAATGAGAAGCTAATTCCTTAAGGATGGAAATGAAGCTTTGGAAGATTATGGTTGTGTCCTAGTTTAGGTGTGTGAAAGATATAGCTTCCTACTCTTTCTTGGTTATCCTTTATTCATTCTTATGCATTCTTTAGCGTGTTTTCTCTTACCATTTAGAAAGTTGAATATCCATCACAATAGTATCTCATTAATGCCCACTTGTTGCACCTTCTTTTTGGTTCGTTTACTTCTTTTAGTTTTTCTCCTTTTAGTCTATAGAATTCTTGCCCTGTTTCTTTTTTTATAGTTTTGAGAGTTATGGTTATGTCCAAGAAAACCCTCAAGAGAGCATACTCGTCCTCTTATGCAATTAAAGGGTTTTAATGGCTTGTTGATTGTTGCTAAAATCAACTGTGATTCCTATGAAAGTGAGTAAGGTTTATTGTTTTCCTTATTATTGTTAGTGTTTAGTGCTTTTTATCCTTTGTCCTATAGTTTTGCTAGAGGACGAGCAAGAGCCAAGCTTAGGGGAATTTGATGAGTGAAATTTATGTCACTCATTTGTATCTTCCTAGCAGAGTTTTTTACTCTATTTGGTATGAGTTCGTCCTTTTTTGTCTTATTTTCATCACTTTATGCATAATCTAAGCTTAAGAGTATTTCACGTGTTTTTTTTCTAGTTTTCCTTGATTTCCCGTTATCTTTTCTACTATTATGCGTGTTTTCATTGCTTGATGCAGGTATCTAATGAGGTTGAGCATGAGAACAAAAGAATAGAGATGTATAGTGGAAAAGCCGAGAAGAGAAGCTAAGAGGCCACTCAAGATTTGAACCAAGAGGCCTCTTGTGAGAAAAAGAACCAAGCAGGCACTTGCTCTGTCTTGAGCAGTTGCTTAGTTCAATGGAAATAAGCAGATAGAAAGCCTCAAGCGATCGTCAAGCGGAATCTAAGAGGGCACTTTAGGGCCTAAGCAGCCCCTCATGGTTGAACTGAGCGACCACTCTGTATTACTGAAGTGCATATTTCTAGCTTCTGAGCGGGTGCTTGCTCTTGAACTGAGCGCCCGCTCACGACGATTTTGGGCGACTTTCGTGTATTGTTGAAACTCTTCAATGGGATTGACGAAAAGAAAAAAAGCACGATAGATGAAAAGTCATTAAGCAGTAGTTATAGAAGTAGTTTTAGACCTTGAGATAGAGCTTTGGATTTACATTATTTTATTTATAAAACTTTAGAGTACTCATAGATTTTGCATTAGTTTTGCGCTCTTTCATCAGATTTGCGATCATTGATTGTCTAAAATCAATTTATTTATGATTTTTTGTTGAATTATGTTTGATTATTATTAATTTCTAAAGTAGCTTGTTCATCATTAATCATTATTTTATGAAGTATGTCTTGTTATTTTGAAGATTCAATGCTTTCTATTATTAGTCATGAGTAGTTAGATTAGTTAGGGGATAGGATGAATACCCAATCCCGAGCATGGATGCTTTTTAAAGTATAGAGTTGGTTTCTTGATGATTTAGGTATGATTTAATGTCGAGTTTTGGTTGGAGTCTACATTGGCCATTTAGATTCCTTCCATTTCTTACCTAGGTCGAAGACATTGAGAAATGCAAATTTAGGTAGTGACACGATGTTAAATTGTTAACTTATATGTTATTAATTGTTGGTTCGAGTCTATTGTGTTTCTTGGGTGCTTCAAAATACGATTAGTCATGAAATCCCAGTTGTAAAGCCCTTCCTTGAACATGACCGAGAGGTTGGTTCCTTGTTGAAATCTCTTCCTTGCACCATGTTTAGGTACAATTCATAGGTTGATAGCAAGTTAGTGAACCTCATATTATCTCATCTTGAGTCCAATTCCCAGCTTTAGCTCATTTATGTTAAGAATCATTGTTTAATCCCGAACCCCTAGCACTTTTACCTTCATAGAACAAGTCCTTTAGACCCTCGAACTAGAATTTAGTTAAATCTAATCTTAATCTTCTCTTTAGTTGAGCTAGCTTGTAGCTAAACTGCTAGATTTTGGTATCTATTTGAAGCCATTCCCTATGGATTTGACCGTTACTTGCCCATTACTCGTAATAGGCGAAGTTCAGGTTTAGTTGATAGTAGATGTCGTGACGACTGATATCTAACCCCATAGATGTTTGTATAATCAATGCATCTTGTAGTCTGATTTTGATCATAATCTTCATTGTTATCACCCTTTATTTGTTTGAATGCATAGTTAACATGATTTATATTCAATTTAGTACTAAGCTCTCTAGTGATAATATTGAATCGAGTATTGTGTTGTGCAAACATTTGATCTATGTGTACTTTTTGTTCATTAAAAGCCTTCAATAAATCATCCATTGTAACCATTGTTGACTCTTAAATCAATCTAGTTAGGAAAACGGAAAAACATGGTTATAAATAGGATTTCAAACGTTTTCTTTAATGCCTATAAATAAGAAAAAGAATGGTTTATCAATCTTTTTTTTCTTGATTAACCTTTTTTATAATGTATTTCCTTTAATGATATTTTGTTAAATATAAAAAATGTTTTACAAGATTGAATCTTAAATACTTTACGGCAATTTAAAACAATATGTCCAATATCAACTTCCTAGTAGTTTGTGCACAAGTTTTTTTTTATTGTTGAGAATTCATTACTAATTCCAAATTGGTGAAAATTTATATGAATAATCTTCAATATGATGATTCCAATGCAAAAAATTCATTCCAATATTTCTAGTTTGAACTCAAGTTATGACCTAAATCTTCCAATAAGGTAACGAAACCCCAATTATGTTCCAATTATTCTAATCATTCTCCTAATTGCACCAAATTAGCTATGAATACTTCTTTGAAGGTCTAATTCCAAATTAATGTGATTTATAGGGGGTAATCATAAATTTATATCCATACAATCTTTATACACATTTTCATAATCAATGAACTAGTTTAAATGTAAACTAATCCAGAATAATCATTGATCCTTAATCAAAGCCTATCTAAATCCATTTTGAACAATCACTTGATAAAATTATTCAACCTTTCTTTCATAAAGAATCATTATAATTTAAAAAGAAAGGTTTGATATCCACATAAATTTACTCTTTTGTAAAGTCAATGGAAGCAAGCATAAAGCTCATATTTTTACTATAAATCATCTATATTGAACTGATTATATTACACGAGTCTTACATTTATATATATGTAAAACCCTTAATCTTAAAAAACCAAAAACAAAATGGATTCTATAAAATACGCCAACAATAGGGGGGTTGATCTGTAGTGCTAAGGGTCTGGAACTCAACTAGATTTTGGGTGGGAAATTTAATGAGTGAATTGCCACTAGAGAGCTTAGTTTTTGCAATCCAACTTCCCTTTTTTGGTGAAGAAAAGCGGGAGGAGATCTCCTTATTAGTGCCCTATAGGCTTGCGCATTGGTAAGGATTAGCTATGCGGGTTTTATAGATATCGAATGGGTCAGGAGTTGCCACCAAATATTTAATGGGCTATTTGGAAACACTAGGGCTAGAATCCCCAAATGACTTACGTAAGTGGTATATGAACCATGAGAAGTTTTAGGAATGAGCGGCATTGGTATAGAGATGGAAAAATAAGTTATAATTAGTTCTTAGGCAAACATGCACATAAAATAGCACACTCTAATTTACTGGATTGAGCATGTTAAGATTTATGCACATAATCTAAATTAGGTGATCACTTATATTAATGTACATAGTTTAGGCTTCCTATGGCTTGATATCCAAGATTATCTTATTTAGCGTGATTACAAACAATAGGTCTTGTTAATAAACATAAAAGAAAGAGTGCACATGTAATTATAAAGTATGAATTAACTAATGAAAGTGTGTAATTAAAAAAAGGCAAAAGACATGAGACAAGAAAAAAGAAATATGATTGGGTTAGGGATAAATTCAATGTAAAATAAGAATTATGCATGATGAGTTAGAGAGGATGGCTTGATCAAATGAAGAGATGAGTCTAAAGAGAGTATTGTACATGATAATGCTCCAACTTGAAGAAATGAGTCTTGTTCAAATGAGAAGTGTGATTTAGTCATAGAACATCATTGACATTACATATGCTAATAGAAATCAAGGTAAGAATTATGAAATCTTAAGCAAGAAATGAGCTTTAAGTTTAACTCCTAAACATAGATCCAAAGAATTAAGGGTTTGCTCATGAAAAATGTGTCAAATATGACAAGTCTAGCTAGATTGAAGATGTCTAAATCTAGATATCATCGACTAAGTGCAAAAGAGAGACAAAGGGATATGGCTTGTAATAAATTAAAGATGCAATGGAGTGGAGGTTTGCTTGAATGATTGAAAGGAGACTAATCTATAAACATGGTTCCTTAATTAAGATGCTTAAAGTTAGAATCTTGAGGCTTAACCTAGTGAAAAAGGAGTTTCTCGTTGTTTTTCACATCATAAGTAGGATGAGACATTAAAATAGAGTGTGTGAGTTAATCAAAAGAGGACATCAAGGGTGATGCCACTTTGCTAAATCAAAGCTCATCAAACAATATAAGAACATTGAAATATGTATTAATGTAAGAGGGGTTTGCACCTCATGAAATCATGACAAAATCAACCTAATAAAGAGACCTTATGAAAACCACTAGATCCCAAGATGAGGAAGTGAAGGGAGTAGGAGTAGACAAAGAAAATGAAGTAAAGGAGTAGATTTTGAGGGGCCTTGGTGATTACCATGGAGGATAGTTCCTTTTCTTAAGTTTTAGTAGAGTGCTTAAGGAAGGAGGTATGGTTGCTCCTTCGGTTGATACTAGAAGGGTTTCTTAGGAGAGTAGTAATTATGTTTGATTTATGTTTATCAAGATTTGGGAGAAAATTCCAATAGAGGAACAGTACTCTTAGGACTTCAAAACTCTCGTCCTCCTAGGTCTAGGAAATAAGGGGGTATTTATAGGCAAAAATACCTTATTCTTGGGCGTCAAATACCAAGACCAAGCATCAGGCACATAGGTTGTGCGTCAAGGCTCAGAAGCTTAAGGCAAGCTAAAAATTCTTTTGAAATGACACACAAGACTTTGGCGCCGAGCGTTAGTAGAAGAAGTAGGTTAGGTTCTATTATAGTTTGAGTGCTGGAATAGAGCAAGCGTTGAGCGCTAGCTTCAGGCCCTAAGCGCTGGCTTTGGGCGTCTGGTGCTTGCTGTGCACCGAGCATTAGAAGTGTGCGCTTGGTGCCTAATCTAGTTGTTTCACGCATGAAGCTAAGGAAGGTTCAGCTTGCTTGCTTAGCACCAAGCTTTGAGGGTCGATCAAAATCGCTACGAGCTTCTAACTTTACACGATTTTAGCTTTAGTTTTTGGATGGATTTTGGGTTATGTATTTTGGCTAATTTGTGTTTGGGCTAGGGCTTATGTTTGGGCCTTATTAGGGTTTGGCGTTTAAGGTGTTTTCTAGATCACATGCACTCAACTCGACCCAAGTAAACTCCTACCTGTAAGGGCTGGTTTGTCACAAGACCACTACACAAGGAGACATGATTTTGTGTCTACAAAAGCCCTACTTTGACTGAATCTCGAGCAAAGATGATGGTCAAAGTACGACATATAACAGAGGAAGGTCTAAAACACTCTACGAGCTTAAATCCTCCTTCTAATAGCGATACCTACAAAATAAATAAGGGTTAGCCCGAAAACACCTACCCGTTAGGTGCCTCTGGTTTAGTTCCATTAAGGATGGGAACTTGCATTAATTGACCAGAGTGTTAAGGGTCATAGTATTGGGATATACTACTAGGGCAACTAGTTTTGATTGGGAGCCGCTATTAAGATGGTATGGCTTATGGATTGGCCTGTTATACTAATAGGGAGTCGCTTTCAAAATGGCATAGCTTATGGGTTGACCCGATGTGCTAACAAGGAAGTCGCTATTAGGGTAACACGACTTAGGGAAATGGCCTACTGTTCCATAAAGGAGTCGCTATCAATATAACGCGACTAAGAGACATGGCCTATTATGCCAATAGAGAGTCTTTACCTAAATGGCGCAGCTTATGAGTTGGTTTGATGTGCCAACAAGGAATTCGTTGTCGGTGTAGCACGACTTAGGGATAAGGCCTGCTGTGCCAACGAGGAGCTGCTATTAGGATAGCGCGTCTAGGAGACTTTGTCTATTGTGCCAATGGGGAGTCACTATCAAGATGGCACGGTTAAGAGACATGTCTTATTGTGCTAATAAGGAGCCACTATCAAGATAACACAGTTGAGAGACACGACCTGATATGCTAGAGACCTGGTTTAATTTGCCAAATAAAAGCCATTTTAGAGGCATATAATTAAGAAGGGACTGAGTATGGTTCTCCTTACACCCATTCTATTTACTCTAAAGGCTTTAACGCTTTTAGTGGGTGCTACCCTGATTTGGTGGGGAGGTTGCTTTTATATAGGTCCATGAACTCATGCTGATTCATAACTTAAGATGATTTATCTAGGCTTCTAGTTGATTTGGTTGTTAAAATCATCAATTTAAAGGATTTACTACCTTTGACCTTTGCTGGGAATTAATGAACTCTGTTGGGGAATTTTTGTTTTGCATTTCCGCTGTGGAGATCCCACTAAAGGCATTTTTCCCGTTCTTATCCTTTCTAAGGATGCTTATCTGTTGGGGGTATTAATAAGCTAGGATTTCATCCACTATGGAAAATGTTTTTTAGGGGAACTCCATGGAGAGAATTATTTTAGCTAGTTTTGTTAGGAATTTTTAAACCCTTAGGCCAAAGAGTATTTTAGGGACGTCTTCTAAGCTAAAATGTGTTTTAGGGATATCCCCTGAGCCAAAATGCATTTTAGGGACGTCTCGCGAGTTAAAAGGTATTTTAGTGACGTTTCCTAAGCTAAATTATATTCTAGGGACACCTCCCAAGTCAAAACGTATTTTAGGGACGTCTCTCGAGACAAAATGTTTTTAGATATGTCTTCCAAGGCAAAATGTATTCTAGGGATGCCTCCAAAGCCAACATATTTTAGGAACGTGCCTAGAGTCAAAATGTATTTTAAGGACGTCCCCGAGCCAGATCGTATCTAGGGATGCCTCTTAAGTCAAAACATATTTTAGGGACGTCTCTTGAGTTATAACATATTATGGGAACGTCTCCCAAGAAAAAACGTATTTTAGGGACGTCTCTCGAGCCATGAGACATAGTCCTTAGGTCATTAAAGTGCTTATGAGTCATTTGTAGTGTTGCAGCGTCACACGTGGTTGACCCGGCTATTTTGGGTTTCGAAAACCGAGCATCTCGAATGCTTTTATGGGTCATAGGGTATTTTGGTCTTTTCACCCTATGTGTGAAATTTAGTTAATTGTCCCGAGCAATTTTGGGAGCAAAATACCAAGCTTTCTGCACTCAAATATGTTATTAATAGTAACATGGGGTGGTCTGAAGCTCACACTAAGAAAACTAGTTAGGTGTTGAGTGCAAAGGTGGAACGTTTAGCGCTGGAGGTCGGGCGCTTGGTGCTAAGAGCAAGCGCTCGATGCGTGACTTTGCGTGTTTAGCGCACGCGCTGGGGCTTCTCAATTTTCAGCTTCGGCGAACTCATTTTTGGCACTCCCCTTCTTGAAAAAACTGCTCTAGGTCTTTGGCTTCTCAATTTTTCTCCCAAGATTGTGATCTACAAGGGTTTTTCTTCACCCATTTGCAAAACCCAAGTAAGTCACTTGAATTCACCTTTATTTTAAGCATGATTTTCGAATTTGGCATGAACCCTAAATTGATTAGAGGGTTTTGATTTTGTGGTGAATTATTGCCATTTTTGTTGTAATTGCTTGGTATATGCATGTATATGATGTGTATGTTAGTTTTTGCACAAAATATGACAAATTAAAGAGGTTTTAAACCAATTTTTGGTAGTGTTTGAGAATATGGGTCTTTGTGGTGTGTGTTTTATGGCTTATCTTTGTTGTTGGGTTGCGGTAATTATGCTCAAGGATGATACTTATAAGTTTGGGAGTCATGAATTCCTGCTTTGATGGAATTTGATGAAGTGGGTCAATTTTTAAGCTCCCAGTTTGTTCATTCTAGTAGGGTGTTATGCCTTGAGTTTTTGTGCCCAATTGGTTGTTTGATGATGCTAGGTTGTGGATCTAGGCTTTAATGTAGGCTTGGTATATGAAGTTATTGAGTTTTTGTGTTTGTAGGGAAACTGAATTTGTTGCCTGTTTAGGGCAATTTAGGCCTTGTAGGGTTCTGGTTAGGATTAGAATTGGTGTTAGGCTAGGTCATAAGAGTGGTAGCCAAGTGAGATTCGAAATTTGAGAATTTCTGTGACATAGTGAAAATCTGTGAATTTTCACTATTATTGGGTTTGATTAGTTGTTGTGATGGTATGGAAGTCTGTGAACTTCCTATTAAACTGGATTTAGGGCTTGAGAACGCATGTATCTAGCTTGTGAACTTTTGATGTGCCGATTGTATTGTTTAGATTTGTTGTAATGGAATATGTGAATTACAGGGTCTGTTGTTTTTTAGTGGAGTTTGTGAAATCCAAAGTGTATGGGATTTGATAATTTATGAGTCTATTGTGTTTTAGGGGAGTCTTTTAACTCCTAAGGCTGTAGTTTTCTAATAAAATCTGAGAATTCTTAGGGCTATGATGTTTTGATGGAATCTAAGAATTCTTGTGACTATTTGTTGGCTTTTAGTGGAGTATGTGAACTCTTTGGGATGATTGCTCTTTCAAGGAAGTATGTGAACTCCAATGTCTGTAATATTTCAAGGGAATCTGAGAATTCTAAGACTATGATATTTCAGTGAAATCTATGAATTCTTGGGACTGTTATATTTTAATGGAATTTGAGAATTCATAGGATTGTGACATTTTAGTGGAATCTAAGAATTCTTGGGACTATTGTTGTTGTATTGTTTTTACAGGGTATTTCTTACGATGTTTTTGAGTCAATAACCCTTGTACTTGCACTGACATTTGTTACTTTTCTAAGGATAACTCCTAAGTTCAAAGCACATCAAAATGCGGAACTAAGGAGGATCGCAAGGTTGACGACCCATAGATCTAGAGAGATGCCCGCGAGACCCTAGAAATGATAGATAAACTAGCAAGGAAGACGGGTGGTGATACTCGAGGCTCTGGCTCAGCAGCCAATCCTTCTTTATATGGTGGTCCCTATGATCAGGCTTCGCACTTGGGGCCAGATTCATAAAGCAGCTGGCTCCACATCCGGTGAGTTTGGCAAGAAGATGTAGAATGGATTATATGCAACTTGTCTTTCAGCTAGTATAGTCTTGATGAGAGCCTTGTTTTATAGATTTTGTCCTCTGAAAAATGTTGTTTGTATCGCTATCTGGAACATAATTATACATGACTATGCCATGACACTCTATGATGTGAATTCCTGTTTTATGACCTAATATAATGCTAGACTTTATTCAAACATGTGTGTATGCTTGTTCATGCTTTGGTTGGTAGTGGGGATGATGCATGGGTCTACTGTGCGACTGCTAAGAATAACATAATTTGTAAATATGCACGGACAATGATTGAAAAATAAATCCCCTATTTTGAGTCACGAAGGGGTACAGACACTCTCCTAACAAAAAATAGGCAAAAGTTTAGGGGAAGGGCTTGCAAAATTTTGATTTGTTTAATACAATTTGTTTAATCAGACCAAATTTCTATTTTGAATGCGCATTGGGGTTGGCATGGGTCAGAATTTGATTGGGAGTCATGTGTTGGGTTGCTATACCAGTTGTATTAGGTTTATGAGTCCAAATCAGGGTCAAAAATTGGATTGGGATTCAATTTGCGATTTCTGTAAGGCTTAAGAATTTGGGTTTTTACTAAAATGAGACTAAAACAGTCCAAATACGATATATGCCTAATTAGGATGGCAATTATGCATAAATAAGCTAGCTTGGTCGAGGTTTGGGGACCATAAAGGGCATGAAATCTCAAGGGGACAACACATCGAGTCGGGTCAAGAACATAGGCTGAGCGTCCAGCGCTGGGTTATGGCATTATATGCTAGAAGTCAACGCTTAGAGCTTGACGAGTGTTTTTTTGGCTATTTAAACCCCTGGCTGGGTGTTTTTTTGGCTATTAAACCCCTTTACGAGATTGTTTATTCCTTTGCCACCAAACGCAGCTTATTTTTGCATTCCTTGATTTTCTTCTCTCACTAGAAAATAGCTTCTAAATTTTAGCTGGCCTTTAATGTGTGGTTGAGCTTGATGAACAAAAGTAAGAAACTCAATGTTGATAAGATGTGTCTCAAGGTTCTTTCACCATTAAGGTTCGTGAACGTGAACTAAATTTTTTTGTGGCTTCTTGCATTTGTTGGGATCTGGTCTCCCACACTTTTAAGTTTAAGAGTGATGAGATGGTGTCCATGCCCGAGGAGCTCAAGGTCATCATTGCTTAGCCTATGAATGGGCCACCTTGCTTTCCGTCCACATAAGAGTATTACTAACAAGCCTTTGAGAGGTACTTGGGCCTCAAGGGTAAGTCCCTTGGTGATGTTGTTTTTGGTGCTAAAGTAGACTTGGACTCCATGGTTTCTCTTTTCTTTACTCCCACTCATGAGCCAAGAGCTCAAGAATTTCGTAAGAGGGTCTTGCACTTTTACTTGTTTGCTTGGTTCCACTTTGCCAATGAGGGGAACGAGGAAGGTTATGCTTCCATCTTTGGGATTATGGAGCAAAGTGCTAGTGGAAGGAACCCGATGACCATCATTTTAAGCAAGCTCATGGTTGGCCTAGATCTTCATCATGTGGATCCTTTTTTAGGTTTCAGAGGGTGCCCTACCCTTCTTCAAGTAAGCTTAGATTAATATTTGATTTGATTGATTTTTTTCTTTTACTTTGCTTGCAATGTCATGAACATTTAGTTGCTTATTTGCTTTGAAGGTTTGGTTAATGAAGAGGCTCATGCTAGTGGCTCCTCCACAAAACCTTGCTGCTTATAATAATAAGGGTTTCACAATAAGGAGGAAACTCCTCGACCAAAGACTTTGGAGGCTTGGGAAGCCTATTTTTCCAGGGTCGTTGCGATGACCGGTTTTGAGAAGGGGTACGTTGTAAGGATCCCAAGTTTCTCGATGTTCATTTTTTATACCCCAGCCCAGATCTTGAGGAAATTTGTGTTGAAGCAAGGGGTTTCGAATGACGAGATGAAGCGACCCAAGAGCATACCTCTTAAGGAAGAGTGGGTCGAACTACGGGAGTCATATTGGAGAGCAAAACTGATGTGGTATTTGCAAGTTCTACCTAAAACGAATATAGAGATGGCAACAAACTGGACCCTTATGGATTAAGTTCTGTCTTTCAAGGAATCTAGATCTAGATCCGCCAGGTATGGAAAGTAAGGATCCATATACAGATCCAACGGATTCGGGTCCAAAATAGATCCTATATGTTTTGCCTATTTTTTGTGACAGTAATAAGTTTCAAATTTATGAATCTGCATTTTATTTCAATACTTGAATACAATTCATATAACTACTCAAATATTACAAAACAACAAAGTACAAATGAACAAAATCAAATTTTTATATTTGTTTTGAATAACAATACAAACAATTACAAATAAGAAAATGGAAAAACGGGTAATGGATCCGGGTATTATGGTTAGAACGGGATTCATTTTTCGGTTTCAGGACCTGAATCCAACCAGGATCCGTCAGGTCCAAATTTTGAAAACCCATATCCGCAAAAACGAATATGGATCCACGAATTCGGGTCAGGTCCAATATCCGTTGTCACCCCTAAACGACTATGCTCTCCGGGAGCTATTTGATTTGGATGTGGGAGAATAACGGGGAAGTTAAAGTACATGAGTCTTCCTTTAGACCTACCCAAGACCAAATGTTGAAGCTAAAGCCCCCAATAGTTCAGGATTTCTTAGGTGTGCGAGTTGTGCCACTAAAGGACCGATTGGGCAAGAGAGTAAAATCAGTCCATGATAGGTTAGGCAAGTAGATAGGCTTATGGGTAAACCAAGGCTTGTATAAAGAAATGAAAAAGAGGCTTTGTGTTTAGGCTACAAGGGTTGCTTCTTGCTTTATCTCGTTAGAATTAGACTTATTCTTTATTTAAGCTTTTAAGAAGGCTTTAGGTCATACATATAGGATCTTCTGTAACATTTACTTCTTTTGAATGGAATCAAGTTTGCTTTGAAATTTATTATGCCGATTTACACAATATTTACAAACTTAAAATCGATCATTAAGACTGAATTAGCCAAAACAATCTTGAAAGAGCACGACTAAACCTATTACAAAGTTTAGATACATTTAAGAGCTAAATAAGCTGAGTATTAAGCTCTTCAAATAGGTGCATTTGTGCTAAATGCTGAAACATCAAATCCGGAATCAAGAGCCCTTTTGCTCGGCGCTCGACAAGAACCAGGCCATGTCGGAGGTGTTTTGGTAGGCGCTTAAGGCTTGACGTCAAACACATAGAGTTTGAGTCCTTGTGCTAGCAATTTGCACAACTACGAGGCAAAATATAGGAGTAGTTTTGGTCGGTGACTGAGGCTTGGGCGCTCATCGCCAGATTTTTAGGTGCCTGGCACTTGACTTTGGCATCTAGTCCTTGAGTCTGGGCTATGGAAAATTTTTCAGAATGTAGAGATTTTTTATTTTCATTTTGACCAAGCCTCAAAAGAGGGTGCATATATATCCTCATAAGGAAATCAAGTTGAGACGTAGCTCTAAGGTTGATAAGAGTTAATCAGTTGCATTTCAAAAGTTTCTTCGAGATTTTGAAATTTAGAGAATGGTGTTTTTTAGAGGTTTCTCTTCAAATTTTAAAACATGTTATTATGGCCAAGGCTATGTTAAGGTTGCTTATGTATCTGCTAACGAAATCAGGCCAAAATATAGCTTTAAGAATGAATGGGTGCTCTAGAGTGAATTTCTTCAGTTGATTAAGGTTCATTAGTGAACAAAACTCATTGTAGTCCATGTCTCCTAATTGCACAACTCCTTCGAATAGGATCTTTTTAATAATATGGGGTCTGACCTAGTTCGGTCTGAATTTTCCCCAAGGAACCATAATTATTTTCTAGAGTTCTTTGAGCACTAGGTCTCCCTCTTTGATGAATCAAGTATAGACCTTTTGGTTGAAGTGCTTTATGATCCTTTTCTGATAAAGTTGAGCGTGATGCACGGCTTGGAGCTGTTTTTGTCTAACAAGATCAATTCGTTGTATATGGCTTTAAATTAGTCAGTTCGGGCAATTGGCTTTCAAGAACAATCCATAATGAGGGAAGTTCTAGTTCAATGGGTTCGATTTCTACCATTCCGTATACAAGAGAGTATAGAGTCACGCCTGTTGACATTTTGAATGACGCTCAGTAGCCCCATAGAGAAAAGTGCAATTTTAACGACCAGCCTTTATAATTCTTAGTCATTTTATTGATTATGACCTTCATGTGTTTTGTTGGATGCTTCGACTGCCCCATACATCTACGGTCTTTATAGAGATGAGCGATGGAGCTGAACGTTGTATTTGGCTAGGGTGTCTGTGCATTCATCCTGAAAGTGAACCCTTTGGTCACTTATGATCTCATGAGGCCTATTGTATCTACATATGATGTTCTCCTCTAAGAATTGGGCCACTTACTTAGACCCAAGCTTTTATATGATTTGTCCTCGACCCAATTTGTGAAGTAGTTGACTGCAGTAAGTATGAACTCATGACCTCCTATGCCTAGAGGAGCTATTTTGCCAATAACATCAATACCCCAAACCGGGAAGGGCTAGGGCGATGAAATTGAGTTCGAGAATGACAGAGGGATGTGCTGAAGATTCGCGCACTTCTGACAAGTTTTGCATTTTACCACATACCGAGCACAATCGCCTTCCATGGTGTCCAATAGTACCCAAGTCGTGCTTTTTCCTGGGCTAGCATATGACCGCTCGTGTGGGTTCCACGTATACTTCTATGGACATGAGACATTATCGTGTCAGCTTCTTATATGTTTAGGTTTCTCTTAGTCTCTATTTTGGGTTTATGGATTAGGGTCTCCTAGTCTTGGTTTGTGGGCTATGGATTTGTTGCTTTGGGTTCGTTGTTTGGGGTCTCTTTGTCTTAGTCTGTGGGCTATGGGTTTGTTTCTTTGGGTTCGTGGTTGGGGTATCCTGGTTTAGGTCTATGGACTATGGGTTTGTTGCTTTAGGTCTAAGGCTTGGGGTCTCTTTGTCTTCGTATGTTGGCTATGGGTTTGCTGCTTCTGGTCCGTGGCTTGCGTCTATGACTTAGGGTCTCTATTCTTGGTCAATGGGCTATGGGTTTGCTGCTTTTGGTCTGTGGCTTGCATCTATGACTTAGGGTCTCTAAGTCTTAGTCTGTGAGTTATGGGTTTGTTGCTTTAGGTATCTTGTTGTGGGTTTTGTGTTGGTTTCTGACTATCATTGTCTTTAGGTCAGATATTCTGATATCTTACTGATGTTCAGGCTACGTGTTACTAAATGATGAATGAAATGTTGACAAAAATAGCATTATAGCCCATACCATACATAACTTTCATTCCTTATTGATTTACTTATTGATAGGCCGTCGTCGAGCCCACCAAATTGTAAGGTTCCTATTGTGGTGTCACTAACTAATAGCAAGGGTAAGAAAGGGTCGAACCCAAGGGAGGCATTGAATCAACCACCGAGTACTACCGTTTAAATAAGCTAAATGAAGTCGAAATTGATTGGTCTTGAGTAACTTCTACTAGTTCAATTCAACTAAAGCTAAGAAGAGATTAACAATATTTAGAGGAATCTAGGACTTGGGTTACACCACTCAACTTCATCATAAATCACAATTACTATGCAACAAATCCAAGGTAAATTAATGGGATAAATTAAGGGAAGTCATCTAAGGCACCCAACTACTCTCTTAAGATAGAGGGATGATGTGCTCATTTTAGAGCACGTTTACAACCTCATTTTAATGTCGAGTCTCGTGCTTTTATATTGGTTTTATGCACGTTACATTCAATTTTACCTTGATCTTGTCCTCGAGCTGCTTTTAGGTCATTTCAGGTGATCTCGATGATTTCGAGGTAAAATGAGACGTGTTCGAGGCTTTGACACTTCTATCAAGAGTTTGGATGCGCGTATCATAGCTTGGGCATGCGTTCCAAGTCACTCTCGAAGATCCCATAAACTCTAGAAGCCACTAGGCACTTCAAAGGAACTGTTTAGCAAGGTTTAGGTTCAGATTCGACCGAATCTGACATCCATTCAATCGAATGGAAGACAGGGATTCAAGCACATAAATCAAGCTCTCGGGAATAGCCGAATGAAGACTCATTCGGCCGAATCAAGACCCATTCGGCCGAATGGTTCCACTCATTCAGCCGAATGGTGGACAGATTGCACAAATGTCAAGTTTCTGTTTTAGGCGAATGGTCACACCATTCGGCTGAATGGCCACCCGTTCGGCCGAATCCCCTATTTATTCGGCCGAATCCCCTATTCATTCGGCCGAATGGCCTTCTTTCCCTCAGATTTTGGTTCTTTCTTTAGTCGGCGCTCGAGGGTTTTTCCTAGGGTTTTACTCCTTTTTTCCCTAGGGTATAAATACCCTCTCTCTCTGTACATAACCTTATGCCTACTTTGAGAGCTCTTGTGCCTCAACCTAGAACATCACTTTAAAGCTTTTCATTTCTTTCATGCATTAGTTTAGATTTACAGCTTTCGTTGTTCTCGTTTTCAAGCTTTGTATTTCGGATTCGGTTTCTCTTTCGTTCAAGCAGTTTCATTTATGCAAGGTATTGTTTCTTTTCTGTTTTAGTTCTTTTAATGCTTTCAAGTATTGTTTTTCTTAATTTCATTCCTCTAGATATTATCGTTGTTTCGTTTACAGTTTTGATAGAGTAGTTGTCGGTTCGGTTATAGTTCTTAGTTTTCGTTCTCTTGTTTATTTGCATTCAATTCGTTCATGCTTTCAATCATGTCCTTTATCATTTTGTATGCCCTAGTCATTATTACTAGTGTGAGTAGTCTTCTTAGGGGTTTGATTGGTGAAACCCTAGGTTGGCTTGTTCTTCAGGCGTAGAGTTAGGATTTGAGATTGTTAATGATTGATTGACTGATATTCGATGCGAATCTTGTCCTGCCACTCGTTTGGAGACATAGGGCGATTATAGGTTGTTCGTGTGATTTATAGGGTCACAAACTTCCTCTCGTCATCTTGAGTGTCATGATTCATTGTTGACTGATTTCTCCTAATTTAGCGTATTGATAGTTTGATTGTCCTTCCTAGGGTGGAACTAATCTATCCCCGTTTTCCCTTCATAGCATAACATCGTTTAAGTTCTTGCTTTCCTTTTCTGTTATTAGTATAATTCTTTCAAATTCCATATAAACCCTTTGCACCAAGTCTAGAAACTATCGCCCCTTGTCCTTGTGGTTCGATCCCCGACTTACCACTACACTAGTTGTAGTATTATTAGGGTGTTTATAAATTTAGTTTGCATAACTATTCTTTTAGTTAAACGACCTAAAAGAACGGTTATCAAGGAATTACTTGAATCATGAATACAACCTACTCTCGTGGTCACAAAGCATAAAACAAATGTTAAAGCATAATCATGATAGCATAATATTCCCTTTACCGGAAATTCCTATTCTCATGGAAATTCAAGTCAATCAAAGATAAGGGAGCTAACTCAAGTTCATCTCTCGACCCTTCATGGACAAAGCGTGGATAATTAGTTCTAGCAATGGCCATATACAAGAACTAAACAATTAAACCACTTAAGCTCAACTAATTAACATCCCACAATGACCAAATTAGCACATGCAACAAATTCTTTGTTACTACATTGAGGGTTCTACCCAAACCTTAAAAATTAGACTACTCACTATGCATGGAGGTTAAGGCAAATAGAGATTTCAACCAATTCATGAACACGTTCAAACTAAGGATTAAGCTAATTAACAATCTAAGCATGCAAGAATTAAGCAAGTAATTAAAAACAAGTAGAGAGAAATGGAGAATAAGAGTAAGAAATAGTTACTATGAAGCTTCAAAATGAGCAACAATGGTGGAACTTGTCTTCTACAATGATTGAAGTTGAATATTTCTAAGCTAATAATTAGAATCTACTAATAATTTGAGAATTAATCTTCTAGAATTGCAAACTGAGGGAAAGCTCTAAAAACCTTGGTGTCCCGTCCAAATAAGCTCCAAGGGGGTATTTGTAAGACCCCCAAATAAAAAGGATGGAGAAAACAAGAATTGGGCTCGACTACAAGTTTGCACGGGTGTGCCAAGTTTGGCACGGACGTGCAGACCAAGACAGTAGCTACTCTCTATTCTTGAAATCCTGCACGGACGTGCCATTTACTGCACAGGCGTGCCATTTACGGCACATGCGTGTAACCTCTTCTGCATGGTCGTTCCATACCTGGCACGATCGTGCGGGCCTAGGCAGAAGGTTCTGACTTTCTGGTGCACTCCTGCACGGCCGTGCAGGGTCTGGCACGGCCATGCAGGGTCTTCTAAGCCCTTTTCATCTTTTCTTCTATATTGCTCCTTCACTTGGCTCCTTTCTAACATCTTCTTTCTTCTAAACTCGGTTTAGTATCCATGGGCTTCATTTGGCTGTCTTTGGGCCTAGAGTCTCAACCAAAAATACTAACTACCCATGAAGCATAGGATACACAAAAATTGCATAATAATAGAGTAAAAGTGAACCAAAACATAAATTAATCAAGTAAAGTAGATTCAAAAACACCCTAAAATCATATCAAATAGCAAGTTATCACACATACAAAATGAGTTGTCTAATTACAAAAGTGTCATTACTTATTCATTTAGCTCTTTGTCTTCATGTTCACTTATGTGGGTTCCTTCTTCATATGCCTCTTATTTTAAACCTTCTATGCTTCACATTCTTGAACAAGGTCAGGTCCTTTGAAATATGAATGGATGTGGGTAGCTCTTCTCTTCTTTCCTAATGATTGCTTGTTCATATGTGGTATGTGGACACTGTGGAAGACTAAAAATATATGATTAATTAACATGGGATCATAGTCATTATATGCTTCCACCACCACTTTCACTAATTTTTCCACATTTTTGGCGCAAATTCGAAGGTGCATCCTGGTGCACCATGCTCATGGTGCACCCGCTCCAAAAAAATGTACATCACGTACATTAAAAATGTACATTACGTAAATGAAAAATGTACATAGTACACATGTGAGTTATGTGGAATATACATCACGTACATGGAAAATGAAAAATGTACATCACGTACGTGAAAAATGTACATCACGTACGTGAAAAATGTACATTACGTACATGAAAAATGTACATAGTACACATGTGAGTTATGTGGAATGTACATAACTCACATGTATACTATGTACATTTTTCATGTACATAATGTACATTTTCCATGTACGTGATGTATATTTTTTTTAGAGTCATGGTGCATCCGAGTGCACTGTCCACCCATTGCATTTGAAGGTGTTGTTTGGTCTTTAAGGGGCTAAATCACCCTAAAAAATCCTAGGTCTAGGAAATTAAGGTCTAGGCTTTATGTTGGCTGGTTCATTAGGTGAACAGTAAACCCATCTTTGGTGCCTCTTAGATAAAATCTGGATAATCTTTTCTTATATGTGGCTCTGCTTAATCTTGAACTATCCATATTTTCTTACTTCCCTAATCGGGCCACTTGGTCCTAATTGCTGGTATAAATGAATTGAATTAGCTTTGCCTTGATGACTTCTTTTGACAATTGCTAAAGCCTTAGTTTCTAGAGTGCTCGTAGGTCTGTTTTTAGTTGATCTTCTTGCTTAGACTGATTCAATGAAGGGAAACATCCTTATTTTCCCATCAAAAACCACTTCACTATTTGGTGTGATATGTGGCCTTATCACTGTTGCTATAAACATGACATTTATGATAAATCTCTTGCTATTGCATATTATGTGTGGTTCTATCTCATCTAGTGCTAAGTAGTACCTAGTTGTTATCCTAGACATGCACTTTTTATCCATATAAATGGCATTGTAAATGTTTGAGAATGTTGGATTTGTTGTCACTAATGCTGGTACTATTGCATTTAAGCACCACATTACTCTTGCAACCACTAGTAGAAAATCATTTAATTGCTTCGGTACAAATGTAGCGGTTATATACAATTCAAAGCACATAATGATTTGAAATATACCATAATACCAAGTGATATGGTTTTTTAAATAACCACAACACTTGAAACTACAAATGTTGTTGTTATTTGAAAAACTACAGCATTAGTACCAAATGCTGCGGTTTTTTAAATAACCGCAACATTTGTGGTTTCAAGTGCTGCGGTTATTTAAAAAATGGTAGCATTTGTGGTTTCAAGTGCTAAAGTTATTTAAAAAACCGCAGCCCTTGTGAGTAACAAGTGCTGCAGTTATTTAAAAAATCGCAGCACTTGTGACTCACTATATGAACTCTTTTTCCAACGCTTCTAGTATCATTTCAAACGCGAAAAAAACACACATTTTGCTCTTCTCTAACCCTCAACTTCCCTAACCCTAAATACAAAAAAAACTTAGATCTCCTACTCCTAATCCCTCATATTTCCTACCTATGACCCTAAATTCTTTCTAAAATCCCCATTTATTCTTTCTCACCCAATTTGAAGCCTACTCCTCTCCATGGATATGACGTAGTGAAGCGTGTTGAAACTTACTCATCTCTCCCATTTTGAAGAAGTCTACATACTCTAAAGTTAAAAATCTAAAGGTTCGTATATGCCTTGAACCCTAGTATATATTTTTTTAATTTTTTTCATAATTTGTTAATATATTAATGTAAAGATAAAAAAACTCTTGTGTGTTCAGATCTGCATGTTATATGTTATGTTTATGAAGGAATAACCCTTAAAAATTGAATTTCATAGATTATATGGTGTTAAAGGCATTTTTTCAGGGAAAATAAGTGGACAAATACCCCTTTGGAATATTTACGATCCTTTGTGATTGTAGTTGAAGCGAAAGGCTCCTACTTGTGGGTCTAGGTGTTTGTAGTTGAGGCCACTGGCTCCTACTTGTCTTATGTGATTGTAGTAAAAGCTAGTAGCTCTTGCTTAGCCTTTTGGGTGACTATAGCTGAAGCCATTGGCTCCTTAATGGGCTTTTGAGTAACTATAGTCCATTGCTTCTTCATTAGTTTGTTCATTCAAGGCAAACATCACCCTTGTTGGCATTGAGACAATGAGGTTGGTTTGTCTTCTGGCTAATGTGGAGCCTGTTGGAGGACTCTGACATGCTCTGCCAACCTCAATTGTGTTTGACATGATGCGACTTAGAATTGTCCATCAACTACTACAAGTGAGACTTTGATTATTCCAAAAACTAAATTAGATTTTAATAGTAAGTTGTCCCAATCACTTAGTGATGAATCTTGATCTGAGAGTGATACCATCCCTTTCCCTTCCCTAACCTCTAGAGTAATGGAACATAAACTTTTATTTTATATGTTGTTCTTGATTAGTAAATGTGAAGTAAAAGAGATGGATGCCTCATAAATGCATTGATATTTATACCACATAGAGCTACTTTGACTTGGTGAAGTTCAAAATTTGGGGCCAATAGAAATTCAGTTTTTGGAGTATTTTAGCTTTGTGGCTCTAGGAAAAATTGTAAAATTTGTTAGAATTTCCTCCAAATTGTACTATTGTTATAATGTGTCATTTTTAAATCCAACGATCTTCTTAACTGATTTCAATATAGTGGTCCCTTTCTCTATTTTTACTATTCTTAAAAATTGATGAAAATCCTTGCATGTAAATAAAGACATCAAGAGTAATAATAATAATAATAATAATAATAATAATAATAATAATAATAATAATAATAATAATAATGATGATGATGATGATAATGATGATACTAAAATAATAATAATAATAATAATAATAATAATAATAATAATAATAATAATAATAATAATAATAATAGTAATAATAGTAGTAATAATAGTAATAATAATACTAACTTCATGTTATATTTATAACCTATACTCCCTCTGTCCTCATATATTTGCCCCATTTACTTCATTGGGCTGTCCCATTTACTTTGTCCCATTTCTCTAAATGGTATACTTTATTAGAGAGTGAATTGGGTGTTTTTATTGTGGTAATGAGGGAGTATTTAGGCTATTTGTCTCGGCCCCTGTGCAAAGCTTCCCTCCAACCCTAAGTGACTCAAACCGTCACCTCTCTCTCTAGAAAAGTCTCCCTCTTCCTCCCTTCCCCCTCTCTGAAAAACCTAGATCTACTGCACTTATGATGCAATTTCTCTGAAATTTTTTTCGCCATCGTATCCCTCCACTTTGTCTGAGTATGTACCTTTCTCTAGATCTTGTTGTTTGTTTGTGGAATGATGGGAGACTCTGAATTTGATGACACTTATCAATGGTCAGAGTTCGTACCCAAAACTTCACTTACACCATGTCCTCCTCCTTCTTCTTTGCGTACACCTAACTCTAGGCCTACTCCCAATCCCTCATTTCCTACTCCACCCACAACAAGACCACCTTCAGATCCTGTCCTTCCTCCTCCTAATCTAGTGGTTCCTGAAACCCCATAAACTATCTGGTCCACACCTGAGTATAGGCGGCAGTATGGATCGAGGGCTGAGAAGAAATTGGACTTCGAGCATCATGCACACTCTAGGTGTCATGATTTCGACGATTTTAACATTTATGAGTCCGAGGTCCCTCTTAATTTTGTCCCCGGGCCTTCTGATGATATGTTGAGGTTAATGGTGCCGAAATTCTTTGAAATACCCAAGATAAGATTTTTCTACCATCCTTAATTTCCTGCTTTAGTTGTTTATGGATGTGAATTTGTATGGATTCAATGTATGAGTTGTTTTGGGTTATTATCTTTCGATTTATGTTCAATTTTACCTAAATTGTGTTCAATTTATGTTTGATTTTACCTGATTTGAAATTATCGTTTGATAAAATTTGTTGATTTATGTGATTTTACCTAATTTGTGGTTGTCTATGTTGATTTATGTTTGATCTTACTTATGTGTATGCTTTTATTGTTCATTTCTTTGTTTTATTGCTTAGATCTACCCAGTTTTTATTGGTTAAGGTGAAGCATATACAAATTTTGACATCAACTCTTATGTGCGGTATTTTGTGACTTCTGCATATGGAATTCGGTTGGTATTTGTGCATATTAAGTGTTGTTGTTGGCATTTTACCTATGGACGATGTTTTTCTTGCATGATTTGCTTATGTCCGCTGCTACTCTTGCACTTAAGCTTAAATTCCCATCATTTTCCTATATATGCTGCTGTATTTATGGTATTTACCTAGGTCTGCTGGTGTTCTTGTTATTTTACCTTGGTCTGTTGTTGTTCTTGCATAATTTAGCTATGTTTGCTATTGTATTCTAGCATATTCTTTCTTATTTTGAACATTGTTGGTATTATGATATGTATATTCTCATTATTATTGCATATATGACTGTATTATGTATATTATTGGTATTGTGATCTGTATATTATCATTAATCTTGCATATTCTTTCGCATTAGGTGTATTTTTTGTATTATCACCTATATGGTATGACCTATATGCTGTGATCTATATTCTTGGTATTTTGGTCCCTATGTAAAGCATACTCCTCATAACCTCTGTATATTAGGTGTATTCTTGGTATTCTGATTTGTGTATTCTAATTATTCTTGCATATTTTGTGTAGTAGGTGCTCTTATGACTGTATTATGTATATCCTTCATATTCTGATCAGTGTATTCTAATTATTCTCGCATATTCTTGGTATTGTGATATGTTTATTGTCATTATTCTTGTTTATTATTTCATATCAGGTTATCTACATATTCTATATTTGTGGATTGGGTGATTGATGTTGTGTGCTGTGTTATGCTCATTTAGCACTCCCTCTGTCTCCATATATCTGCCTCTTTTACTGTATTTCATTAGTTACATTCCTCTATGATGTAAAAATTTAACATATGTACATTTTTAAGCACTAATTGCTTGATGCATGATCCCTTCCCCTATTCCTAGTATTGATGGTCGAGGCATATAGGGAGTCAAGTGCATAGGGCAATAATTAGTGTTGCTTATGATGAAAAAATTTATCTCAAAGATATACTCTCTATAAAGATTGAGCTATCTATGATTTCTATGTTAACTAGTTATGCCCTAAATGCATTTTGTGCCATATGCCACCAATTAGTCTACATTATAGGGTGCTTGTGTGTATTAATGCAACACGTAATGGTATTTAATTATATGATGAAAAGGTCAATTCCCTAAGAGGAACATAGATTACTTATTACATGCATCATTCAAAAACTTCTTATATTTCATGCATCATTCAACAACTTCTTTGACGTACTTACATTATGTGCACAAAATATTAAATGCATGTAAACTTCTGCCATCTTGGATACAAAATGAACTTCAAGCAACAAAACTAATTCATATTCAAACCTTGCATCAAGTCATCCAATTCTGTTGCATTAAGTTCATCATCTTCTGCTTGAGTTAAGTATGTTGCACTAAGATGTGGTTCATTGTATTCAGCTTCATTCACTGTTGGTTGTCCATTGATTGCTGCTTCATTGTATTCAGCTTCATTCACTGTTGGTTGTCCATTGATTGCTGCTTCATTCATTGATGTTTGACACTCTATGAGTAGTTCATTAGGCACTTCAACTGTTTTAGGTAGAAGTCCTTCTCTTTCCATCCTCTGTTTCCCAAAATGAGGTAGTTTGAAGTTGTTTCATCCCTTGCATTTCATGATTTCAAGCATCACATATTGTAATGACAAGAAAACATGATTAAGTAATCTTGGCTCAAACACATTTAAAGCGTACTCCACTGCCTCCATTAGTTGGTCAACTGTTCTTGGTGCTTGCTCATGTTGAATGGCTCTAAAAAAACCCCAAATCTAACACATTAGTGTCTGGTGAGTTAGGTGGCTGTGACACTAATTCAATCCTAAAACCATCTGAGTTTGTTGCCTCTTTGAAATCTTGATCTGAGTTCAAAAGTATATGCCCATCTGCCCCTAATAACCATCTGCTTTTAATGGCTGGTATGAGTTTGGTTATGATCATGTTCTTGATAGTAGCTTTTGTGATGTTCTTTATTGGTTTTGTTTCCATTGTACTTGCCTCTCTATGTACACTTCTTCTCCTTGCTGATATTTTCTCTGCAAATGGCCAACACCTTATCTTACCATAAAAAAACAACTCCCATCTTCTAAGAACTAATGTATGGCTACTACTGTGAGGAACATGATCTTCATTATAAACCTCTTTGACTTAGTGTGTCCGTGTGGCTCTACTTCTGTTGGGGCCAAACAAAATATCTGACTTATTTTAGACATATAGAACCACTTCTCATCAATGTGGATTATGTTGTGCATGTCTTGAAACTGTGGTGTATTGTTGATGTGTACTACCTATGAGATACACCACTGTAGCCTCTAAAGCTTATTCTTATGGGTTAATATGAGTTTGATTGCATTGCTATGTTTCCTTATATGTCTTTCTTTGATGAATCTGTGGACTGAAGTCTTGTTTATGTTCAATGTTTTAGCAAGTGACCTAATATTGGTTCTATTTTTGAGTGGGATTGCCAAAAGTTGCTCCTCTACTAACTTAATGGGTTTCCTGCCCACCTTCCCTTTGTAATTTTTCTGCACTTTTTGGTTCTCTCTAGTAGTGATGCTTTTTCTGACAGTTCTCCAAATTCTTTGAATTGTCCATCTACTACAGCTGTATGTTGATGCAAGTTTGCCTATGTCACCTTGTGCTACCTTGAGGTTTTTGATGTTTTGTAATAAATGTATCATGCATGATAGTCTCTCTTCTTCATTCATATCTTTTTTTTTCTTATGTTGTCTAAGGATGCATTGTGTATACCATGTTCAGAAAATACTAAGTTACCGGGTGGTTGGAGATTGGTAAGTTGTTGTCCCTTGTAGAAGGCAGGGGTCTCTTGGTCCTTCTTGCCCTTGCAATTCTTCTGGTTCCTATTGAGAATTTGTTGCTACTGGATATATTCTGTCATAGTGGCCCCTGGAATTTTTAGTAAGATGGACATCAAATGCCAATTCATTGTCCCGTCAACTCGATGATGTGTTTAACTGAAAGTTAATGGAGTTAATCTCCATGTTGGTGGAACTGTTAGAAGGTTAAGATGTGTATTTATGACTCTTTTGGTTTGACATAAATATATTTAATCCAACAGTGCACTATAAATAGTGCCTATTGGATTTTTTTGCAGTGAAATGTTGATTTTCATTTTGGTGGAAAACCACCTTCCTGTAACAATTGTAAAATTTGAATAGGAGCCAAATTTGAAAAGTTGGTGAACTTTTGGCTATACTTCTGAAATTTTGTGAGAATCCTGTCTTGTATTTGACAACTTAGAAAAAACAAAAGTGTAAAGTAAAAAAGTGAAATCTGTCTTTTTATTTTGGCTCCACTAATCCCATATTGACTTGCTTTAATTTGAATATAATTAGAGTACATGTAACACATGTGTATCAATTACTTTAAAAAGTTAATAAAGTGAATGAGACAAAAATACAAAGACACATGGAGTAGTTTTTATATTATTCAACATGGCCTAATTGTGTATTGTATTGTGTTGAATTAGGTAGGCGGATATTCCTAAGGGAAGAGTAATTGAGAGAACTTGAAGAAGAACAAATGGCAGTTGTTGACAATGGTGTGAAGGGTGATTTGGATCGGACCTCCGAACTCGAAAACGGGTCACACCCCAACAACAACATGGTACAGCAGCAGCAGAACAGAGAGATGAGGGAGTTGGAAGAGATGCTATCAAAGCTGAACCCAAGAGCGCAAGAATATGTACCCAATTTTATGTATCACCCACCTCCTCAACTCCATCCTACTCCACATCATCGCTCCTTCGTCTCTGGGTTTCCTCCTCCTCCTCCAATGGCGGATGATCCATTCAGAGTCTTCCCTAATCAGCAGACTATTCCAAGTTTCAGAAAGGTTGGATTTTTATTGAGTTTTCATTTTATTATTGTTGACAATTTGAATTTTTTGGTAATCTGAGATGATTGTTCGAATGTTTGGTTGAGTGTAGAAGAAGGGCAGTTTTGGACAAGGGAAGCGTAGGCCTAATAATCGGACTGGGATGGCACAGAGAGATGAAGTCATCAGGAGGACTGTTTATGTTTCTGATATTGATCAACAAGTGATTACCACTAATACCCTTCTCTTAATTATGGTTTTTTTTTTACTAAATGTTAAATTTTTTTATATTATAAAGTTTTAATCTTGGGGTTGTTGCAGGTGACTGAGGAGCAGCTGGCAGGTCTTTTTATCAACTATGGACAGGTTTTTTTTGATGTTCTCTTTGTGATTTTATTCAGAGTGTTGAATATTATCAGTAGTAGTGTCTTTTTGTTTGGTAATTCTCATTGCTGGTTATTGTTATGATGTATTCTGTGTTTTGAAGGTTGTTGATTGTCGTATTTGTGGTGACCCGAATTCAGTGCTTCGTTTTGCGTTTGTTGAGTTCACTGATGAGGGTAATATAATTAGTGTCTTACTCCTATTGTTTTTTAGACGAATCAGTCAAGGGTTTGGTTTTTTATGTTGAGAAATTAACTTGTTTTTTGTGGTACTGCAGAAGGTGCACATGCTGCATTGTGTTTGTCAGGTACTATGCTTGGGTTTTATCCTATCAAAGTTCTGCCTTCTAAGACTGCTATTGCTCCTGTAAACCCCACCTTTTTGCCCCAGGTCAGTGGCACTACTACTCATATCTATAAATTATATTGCTTTTAGGTTTATGCCTTATATTTTCTATTCTACTTCTTAATATATCTTGTACTGGCTGATGGCTCTGATGATTTGATTTCAGAACGATAACGAGCGTGAAATGTGTGCAAGAACGGTTTACTGTACCAACATTGATAAGCAGGTGTCTTTTCTTTTCTTACATTTGGTTCCATGTTGCCCATTGTATAATTATAACATTGGTTTAATGTGTATAATATTGCTTTGTGTAGATTTCTCACTCTGAAATCAAAACTTTTTTCGAGACGTTCTGTGGAGAGGTCTGTGTCTTAGTCTTGCTAGAGAAAAATACTTTTCCACTTACACTTTGTTTAGGATCATAATAGATTTCCAAATACTGCTTGTTTCAGGTTCATCGTTTGAGGATGCTTGGAGATGTTCACCATTCTACCCGTATTGCTTTTGTTGAGTTTGTGATGGTAATTACTTTCATTGTTTTTGGTCCCTTGTTTAACATTTATTGTTCCTTGAATTCGCACATTGTTTAAAACTAGTATACCTACTGATATTGTTTCTTAATTTCTTTAAGTTCATGATGTTCGTGCTAGTATTTTTCTCGCTCTCCCATAATATCGTATATGGAAGCAAACATTGTAACTAGGTGACCCTAACAGGAATTGTAATTCCAGATCATATCTCCTAATGGTCAACATTGATGGTTTAAGAGTAAAATTAGGTTTATTTGTTCCACTAACTTATCAAAAATGCAGTTTTTCATCCTGAGATGGTAATCAAAATTCTAGTAGATGTATGATGTGATTGGTTTTAAATTTTTCTTTGTCTGAAAAGGAGTTACTATTTTTTACCATTAACACCTATCCTCCAAAATAGCTAAGTTTTACTCGATTTAATATGTTGTGTTTCTGTACTATGTTTGCAATCACAGCTTGTGTCTCTAGATAGTTGTGGAAATAAAATGATTTTGATGTAGGGTAACACTAATATATTTTTTTCACCTTTCTATGAGAGCTTTTCCATGTTAAATCTTTTTAGCATTCCTGCTCTCAAATATGTTTTCAATATGTTTTGGTTATAAATGGTTGAATGAGTTGATTTCAGCTCTTTAAGGAAAAGTATAGAACGATCAAAACTGACATTATTGTTTGAAAGTTATAAGTTGAAGTGCCTATAAGTTAAGAAGCCGTAAATTGTGTGATGGTCCATGTAAAAATCTAATTAACAGGGCCCTTAACCCTGCAGTGCTTGAGGTTAATCCTACTTTTTGCAACTGTGAATTTCTAAGGAAATACTGCAAAGTTGCATACCCTCTGGAACCATTCCTGTGGCGCTTGCTGTCAACATACAACCCAAAATGTTAACAATAACTTGTTAGGTAACACGTCCCTTGTTAGTTGCTTTGGTGTTCCTAGAGTGTGGTTATTGGATACTTAAAATTTTTGTTCAAGAGAGCTGAGATCAACTTATTTTGCGTCTGTTTGGTTGTATATCCTGCTACACATATTCACCTTAGTTATTTCTCCAAAAGGTTTTTGTGGTCGGTTAATTTAGGTGACTTTGTTATAATGTTTTTTGAATTCCACTATTGAGAAGTTTCCGAAAGGCTCCATCTTTGTTTGATTCATATTCTGTTGATTCTGTCTTCTTGTATTAGTCTTTCTGATTGAACTTTTTGAAAGCTCAGCTTATGTAGGCCGAGGTTATAGTCCTAGCCTAGATTTGTTGCGCAACAGAAGCCAAATGGCTATTGTCCATGTGAGCATGCTCACTTTGTCATCAATCTGTTATGTTTTCTGTTTTTTATGACTGCCTAAGTTAGTATTGCTTTCACTGATATATACAACATATGGGGAAATGAGTGATGTGGTCCAGCTACTATCTGAATCTACAAATAGAGAAATAACCAATTTTTCCCTCTTCTACTCTCTTACTGGATGGAATGAGAGTTGAACAAGACAGGGAAGAGAAGGGTCACAATGAAGAACCATTAGAGTATTTTCTCGCATGTCTCTAATGCACACTCTACCTTTTGAACACTCCAGGCTGAGAGTGCTATAGCTGCTCTTAATTGCAGTGGTGTGACCTTGGGATCATCGGCAATAAGGTCAGATACCCTGTTGCCGAGTTTGTTACATTTATGTTGGTATAGGTTTATCTATATTCCTGTTTCATTATAATTTTGTTAAAGTGTTTTTTTTTTCGTGGCTTTTGTTTGAACAGGGTGAGCCCATCCAAGACACCAGTTCACCCCCGTGCTCCTAGAAAACCCGTGCACTGATTCAGCTTTGGTCTTTTGAGGAAGAGGTGTACTTTTTGTATATTTTGGACATAGATGACTATGTAAAGATGCTATAGTCTTACTCCTGGTGATTCTACCTATCTGAGCCTGATTATTACCTTTTTCATTCTGGATCTGTTTGATGGCATATAGAGTTGGATGGAAATTTTAAGGATTTTGCAAGGTGGTATATGATGCACAGCAGAATGAAGGTGCAGCTGTTTTTGACTTGACAATACTACTTATAACTTAATTATGATCACCCGTTGTGGTAGCAGTTACTGAGGATGTTTTATTTCCCCAAGTAGTTATAATGGGTTTCGAGCTCATGTTTTCGTTATCTATGTCATCCTGGATTCTTGCACTGCAAAGAAGGCTGTTTTATAGTATTGGTCTCTCATCATTTATTTGATATGCATTACTTGTTATCTGCCATTTTATTCTACTTGTGTACTGAATATGATATGGTCTATGTTTTTCATGCATATTTCTATCATTTGCTTCCACAGACTATTTGGGGCTTTGAGGAGGTTTTGATATCCCTCGTTCATAGTGTATTGAAAATTGGCGGGCTTATGGGGACAAGATAATATGCCTTAATCTCGTAGTGAACTTATGAGTGTACTGATCTTTTTACCCCAAACGTCCCTCTGTTTTTTCTGGGGTGTATTGAAAATGCTCCTTCACACCCCTAACACCTAGAAATGCCCCCCAGATTTGTGTTCACTACTAATAGGTCTCTGGAATGTGGTAGTTCGATGGCTTCTATTGTTTAGCAAATAACTTGTAGGTTTGATACTTGATTGCAGTGAATGATTATCCTTAGGGGTTTTGGCAGTCTGTAAAATCTGTCACAAGCTGCAAACTTCAGACCGAGGCAGCTGCAGGGATGAAATAGGGTAAACAATTGGTGTTTACTGTTTATCTGTGTAATGGTCTTGAAATAGCAGACCAACATCATGACCTTGCATAAATTGATATGACATGCTTACGTTCGTATTAGTTGTATGAAAGTTAAGTAGTGTTCTATGAAGATGTGAAAACATCATTAATATGTTACTGCTTGTGAGACCTGAAGGAGTTAAGGGTGGTGTTGTTCCTCTTTACAAGTTATAATTGAGCTTTGGGTCATGCAAGCTGCAAACTATCATCTGTTCTTTGCACAGTATAAAAAGAGGTCTACTGAGGGAGTCACTGGCATCTTTTCATACTTGTTTAAATCATATGTAATGAAGTTAGTTAGCAGATTGTCATAAAACAGTGTTCTTAACACTTTGTTGGTATAGTTAATATTGGAGTAAAAAGCTGGGTAGCCTAATGCAAAAAAAAAAATCAAATATGGTAATGGGTGAAAAAGTAGGATGCTATTGTTGATTTTCCCTTTCTTTAATAAAATAAATATTAAAGAGAACTATTGAGTCATTGAGTGGATTTAAAGTCTGGGCGTCTTCTTGGGGACAATCCCTTTGATCCAAGGATGAGTTTTATTTGTTTTGGTAAATTTTTTATGTAGGGTAATAATGATACTTTGTTTCACATATCAGGGATAAAGAATTATTGTGGAGCCGTGCACGAAGTCCTAATTATGTTAGGCTAAATTTTAACGACTCTTCCTCTTACAAGATTTCATCGGATCCCTTTATAATTTGGTGTGAATAAGAGTTTTTCGCAATATAGCATTTTATAACACCTTTTAAGCTGTCAGATACTATATTGTAGTTCATTACATCTTGAAAATGGACATTTGCACGAGATTAGTGGTTATGAGGATTAACACTTAAAGTTACAGAGTTTTAGGGATCTTTCCTATCTTTTTCAGTTTCGTGGTTTATTTAGTAAGAAGGTCATATATAAGTGGAGTAAACAGCCACTTGTATTAAGCTTTCTAGCTGCAAACTGCACTTAATTGTTGTATTATAATAAACTCACTTTTAAAGGATAGTGATGCTTTGGGATTGGGAATATTTGTTTGTTTGGGATGGAGAATCAGAACATTAAAGCAGAGGAAAAAAGAATTCTCATTCCTTAGCATAGAATATAGACATTAGCCTTTGTTAAAGGGAAAGTGAAGGATATGATGAGTATTAGTGGTCCACTCCACTTCAGTAAGTCATGGGTGTATTTTTTGACCATTTTTCTTTGCCTTAGCCTGTGCCTGTTGGAGACACCATCAGACTCAGACCACTGATTCATGCCTTATATATTTGTGTATGTAGCGCAGGATCGAATTACTCTAAGATCTCCAATTTTCACATTTTATGGCAAATTTCCTTTTGTTTGTTCCCTTCGTATAATTTCTTGGTCAAAAGAATAATAAAGATTGAGGGGACCAGATGGAATAATTTGCTTTTCATTTCTAATTACATTATAGTCTGGGATAAAATATTAGTCCCTTTAGATATTAACTTTACAGAGCAATATTTGCCGGCACTAACCAACCCCCCTGCATTTATACAAGAATCCAACTAGATCACCTATTCAGCATAATGCACTGCTGAAATTGAGGGGATGACAGGAATATGCTTTCTCTGTACGAAAAGCTTCTAATAGTTGAAACATACCAGTAAGTCAGTACAGCTATCATGGGGAATTGCTTGTTTGGCGGCATGGGAAGTGGGGAGGTTGCTGAGACCATTCAAGTCGTGACTGCAAATGGCGGTATCATGGAATTCCAAGGACCTATAACGGTAGGGTTTATCCTGGAAGAATTCCCATGCCATGCCATTTTCAAGAGTGATGATCTATTTTGGAAGCCGCTGTCAAACAATGAAGAGTTACATCCTGGAGTTTCATATTTGCTTCTTCCGCTTCATACAAGTAAAGAATCTATAGATGCGTTCGATGTTAAGGTAGGGCATGTTAGATCCAAGAGTATACCTACATGTACAACAGGTGGGAATGCAGGTAATTATAGGATGTCCTTTGATAGAAGGAGAACTAATCAAAGTAATGTTCTCAAGAGATCAAATACTGACGTATTTTCAAGGTACAGTACTAAAGGGGGAGCAAGGGAAGGAATTTGGAAGGTGAAGCTGGTGATCAGTCCAGAGCAGTTGGTTGAGATACTGTCGCAAGAAGCCCGCACTGAAGAGTTGATTGAAAGCGTCAGAACCGTAGCAAAATGTGGTTGCAGTGGAACTGCCTCCACAGGGTTTTCTGATCAGTGGAGCGTAGCCAGTAGCAGGGCTTCTTCAAAGAAAGATTAAATTCCTTGAAACTTAGCTCTTCTTAGTTAACTTTTAATTTTGTTGGGGTTGAGGCCATGGGGGTGACAAACAAAAGAGCTCAGCTGCTAATTTTGCTTGTAGTGCTAACAATATTACTGTCAATATATTTTCTGGACAAGCATTTTGAGATGCTGTGTTCGGCCCAAGTAGACAGTCCGAATGTGTAAGTGTTTTGATATAGAATGAATTCTCTGTAATATACTTGATATAGTTATATGTTACTTTATTTATCTCATGTCTTTTATGTTCGCGTTGTTGTTATGCTGTGTTTGATAGAGAAAGTTCTGCCCAGCAAATTCGCTTCTTTCCTGCTTTGTACAATGATTAACCATCCAAGGAGAGCTGTCAATCTAGTTGTGCATCAGTTTAGATATTTCCGTGAGAGCTAACAATTTTTATTTTTTCTAAAAATATTGTTTTTATGTTGTGCTTGTTTTGGTTTGATCTTTGGTTTGTACAAATGTAGTATTCACAGATTGCTTTGGCAATAGCCAATCTAGTTAGTTGCGCCTGAAAGCATCAATGTCACATTTCAGATTTTCGACATCTCAAGAAGGATCGAGTCTTAGGTCCATCATCAAGTGTAGTACTCCGTAACAAGTAACAACAGGCGGCCTTTGATCTAGGTCTAGGTCCATCATCAAGTGTAGTACTCCGTAACAAGTAACAACAGGCGGCCTTTGATCTAGGTCTAGTTGGATTAGGTCTGGTCCTTGAGGTTTGATAAGTGGTCCAAGCTGACCAAACCTGGGGCCGAAAATTTACCTATCTACAAAAGGAATAAAATAAATCTGTAGGTAAAGTAATAAATGCGTATTTCCTGTATTTGTAGGGCTGAGTGAGGGGTGTCGGACAAGCAAAGGCTTCTTAGGTTGAAATTTAGCATTCCTCCTGAAATTTGGGCCTTTACTTTATTGCTCTTTATGTTGGATAGCAGGATAGGCATGGCAATTGCTTGGGGATATCATTGGCTGCTCCCATCTTTGTTCCTCTTTTTGATTGCATTGCCTTGATGATGCCTTGCTTAATCTCATTAATTTGCCCTCTCTTTTTTCAAAATTTCACATTTTCTGTAAAGTCATAGTCATAGTCATAGCCATCTAAAATTTCACATTTTCAAAATTTCACATTTTCTGTAAAGTCATTGTCCTTGAATCGGCACTAATTCAACTTATATTCTGTTTAAATATTGCTTTAAGCGACTCGTCAAATAGAGAAGCAAAGTTAACCTAACATGACAATTTATATTAAGCTAAAAAATAAAAAAGGATTTTTGCTTGAGATTGTGAAAATTGGGTTGAAGTTGATAGTTTCAAATCGAAAACAACATTCTGTTCAGAAAAAAGGAAAAGCTATGATAATTCAAGGATTAAACGGGTTCCAGGGTCGAACATAACACGTTCATCTAAGGGACCAAATGAACTCCAGTTGATTAGCAACATTGTGGCCTGCTATTTAAAACAATAGGAACATGTTCAACAGAAGAAACCCTAGGGAAGCAGTCGAAAGCTCCTTACTAAAGCTACTTGAAGGTTCTAAACAAAGTGTTTTAGAAGCCTCTAAAGAATCCTTTTGTAGAAGTGCATGATTTTTGGTATAGTATTCTCTTTTTATTAAGGACTTTGCGTAGCCATGTATAAATTATCAAGGGAGTTACATTGAAGGAGATTAGAACACTATAAAACATAGAAAATTTTATGGTTAGAGCAAGGAGACCTACCCCTGAGCGTACACTAGTTTAGATGTAGTGCAATACACATATTAAATTGACTTTAATAATTGATTTAACAATGTATTACAATAAAAAAATGATTAATGTTAAATAAAGGTTTCATAGATGATATATTTTTACATTTACAATCCTTTTTAACGTTGTATTTTTTTTAATTGGATTCAGGTGCTAATAATGCCCAAAGCTTGCTTGAACATTCTCTTAAAGCGACCACCATCTTACGTGCAAGGATTTCTTAGTTGAATTTCAAGCGCTGACTATTTTCCCAAGTCTTATGTATGCGGTCTACTGTCGTCACCACTCATTAGATAATCACTCAAGGGTCCCCAAATTACTTAGCTATGCTAAGAAGGTTCTACAAAAGATAAGTGAGAAGATTGTAGGCACAAAGAAAGTAAGGATGTATGAGAAAGATCATTTGTATTGTTTGATAGAACTTGAGAATTTCTTGAAGGCTTTCTTGGATGGTTTAAACAAATAAGAGGAGGTACCTATTTATTGGCCTTAAAGGTAAGTGCCTAGATCCTTTTTTTTTATAGACTTCTATAAGTTTATCTATACATGTCAAAGACAATCCTCTTATTAACAAGTCTCCAGAGAGTTCTTTATAATTAACTCTAGAGCCTTCTTATGTACAAGGGTGCTCTAGAGTTCCCTAGACTTTCCTTAAAGCTAATCGAGCCTCTAATAATTCGGTTGTGCACCTAGTGTCGTTTGCGGGCGCCATCTTAAAACTATAACATCACGATGGGCCCAATTCCATGGGTTGGCACTAACAAAGTGCCTCAAATAGAGCTCCAACAATGCATTCACCATTTTCTTTTGCCCATCGATCTATGGGTGAAAACTTAGTTAAAAGTGGAGACCTGACCCTAGTAGCTTGAACAACTTAGTCACATACTTTGCCGTGAACCTTGGGTCGCGGTCAATAATGATGCTCCAAGGAAAGCCCAAATATTTTATGACATTCTACAAGAATAACTTGGTGGCTTGCTTGGTGGTGAAATCCCAAGGTGCTGAAATAAAAGTCCCGTATTTTGAGAAGCGATCGACTATCACAATGATAGACCCACACCCATCTGATGTGCGCAAGGGCGATATGAAATCCATCCCTACGCTTTCCCATGGCCTCACCGGAATCGGTAAAGGTTGTAATAGCCTTGCTAACACCCATTGCTCAATCTTATTAGTGAGCCTCGTCGTATGCTACCGAATAAATCCAAACTTATCTAACTTCAAATGAATGTAGCTAGGGAACTCGAGTTCGTATCCACAGAGAAGAGATACTTAATAACTGAAAACCTATGTAAAATTATCTTAGTAGAATAATAAGCTAAATAAAGATGGGGGTTCACAATAGCAGGATAGATTAAATAACCTAAGTAGAATCGAAACTAGCCGAACAACAAATCAACAGGAGGAACGGTCTTGGTTAGACGAAATCCACTAATGAACTACAAGTTGATCGTAAAAATCCCTTCAATTGAACACCTTAAATACCTTGTTGTAGAATTTCTAGATTCTATGTTCTCATGAGATAGCTAAAAATAACAAAGCGTTCCTTTCTAACCCTTTCCAATGAACAATTCAAGACAAGCGCTCTAAATTATTCACAAGAAGCAAACAGACAAAGAAATTAACAAGGATTGAATAAATTAACACAAGTGGTCTAATTTCTTTAATAATACTATTCCCCCTTCAAGTTCTTAATCATAAAGCATGCATTAACAACCTAAAGTCACTACTTTGGTAAGATTGACTAGATGCAAGCAAATCCAATAAATCAAACCTAGCAATTGATTAAAGCAAATCATAAAATCATACAAGGGAATAATAAATATTCAATATGTATTAAGAGAAGAGAAGTCTTACAACTTGTAGCCAAAAGCTTCAATCTTTAACCAAGAACATGCAAGTTTAAGCTTTCATGGAGTTTTTCTCAACCAAAGATCAAAGAAGATTCAAAACTAAAAGCTTGTACCAAATTATGAAAAAGAGTCCCTAAAACCCTAGATCAAACCCACTATTTATATGTTCCCTTCTTAACCAACATAAACCAAAGAGACTTAACATAAGACGACCCAAAACACGAGCTTAATTAAGGAGAAGATCATTGCAAAACACTGAAAACGTGTAACACTGGAATAGCCATTGCCAGCTACTATTTTGCCACTACCAGCGGCTCTGGTAGCATTCTCCTCTCTCTTTGTTGTGAAGGCCGCTGCTAGCTTCCCTCCTGCCTTTGGTAGCTGCTCCACCAGAACTATGTTGAGAACTTATCACCAAAGACTTCCTTGCTCAAAGGTGGATCGTTCTTCATCACTCCTCCAAGTTCAACACGTCATCTCAACTCCATAATCTTCCTTAGTTGCACACAAGTGGATTGAAATGGCTAAAAGTTCCAAAAACCAACAAAATTCCATGAAGAACATCAAAAACCATCCTAAAACACCTCTATCAACACATTGCAAGATGACTTATCAAATTCCCCCATGCTTGAACCTTTACTCGCCCTCGAGTAAGCTTGGAAAACACATTAACCTCAACAAGGTTCAAAACAGGAGTAAAGTGAAATTCAATACATCATATCCACTCAAATCAACAAAACACTTCTAGCATTCATCAATAAATCACACTCTCCAACCTTCACACCTTGACTTTCTCTTTTTTTTTTTCTTTTTTCTTTTCATGTCAAATCCACCTTAGAACAAACTAATTCCTAGCGGTGAGTATATGAATCCTCTAAAACCACCAAAAGAAGTGAAAGCTTGAAAAAGTTGGGAATAACTCAACTCTTCCATGCTTCATTGATAAAATATTTCCACATTGACCACAAGGAAAACAACTCACGCTTGTAAAATCTCTAAGATGAAACAATAGATCCACCCAACCTCCAACTAACACTAAGAACATCAAGATGAAACCTACCCGAAACCTCCTTTTATCTCCTCTAACTTATGACACTGACTCCGAAAAATACATGTGAAAATTTCTTGAAAATTTCTCTCTTTTTCTCTCATTTTTGCCTAGGAGCCCTTTCGGGTTTTCATCTTAGCCTTTCTTTTCTTTCAAATCCCACCACCTTACCCGCTCAATAGCCGCTTATTTGCTTAGGTTGCCCTTTCGGGTTTTCAACCTAACCGAGCCCCCAATTCTTGCCTAAACCGCCTTTATAGGTTTTCAACTTAGCGGGTATCTTTTTATCATTTTTTTTCAATAGAACAAAACTGAAATAACTATACAAAAACATCAAAGTTAAAATAGCCTCCCTCATGCTTGAATGATGCATTGTCCTCAATGTAATAACAAACAACTTACCAAAAAGCAAGGAAAAGGCCGAATGAAGCAACGCCATCAAGTAGAAGGGTTCCCAGAGTTGGAAGGTCCGGGATTCTCATGGGAAGCACGTCTTTCAGAAACGACGCAAGGCTTAAGAGGCAAGATGGTGCATGAAAGCCTCACTTGGAGGTTCGTAAAGAGCGAGGTATTAAGCAGTTTGGAACCAACTCATGCTTCGTTGGTAAGCCAATAACTCTTGCATTCCATCACAAATTTCCTCTAAGCGATCATCTACCTGAGCCCTCCATCTAGGCCAATCATCATCTCCAACTTCATCATCATGTGCCTCATCCATATGTTCATCGCGATTCTCGTCACCCATATTCTCAATGATAACCTTAACCTCACCCAAGTAGGGTGCAACATAAGGATTAGCAGGTAAAAAGAAATCCACTATTTCAGGACCATAGGGGAGTGCTCTGTCCTCCAAATGAGGAATTCTTCAGTAATTCAACCCCTGTGGTCCACAGCGATAGAAGCCCTATTTTCACCAATGTAGCAACATTATAGGTCAAGTAGGTGGAATCCAATGGTACAAAATTTTGTGGAAGCGAAATCCTCAAATGATTAGCCAACAAAGTAACCATGCCACCCATGCTTATATGACCACTAACATTATTTCGCACCTTCAAACAATAATCAACAAATATATCAACCCAATCAGGAATGCCAACACCCAAAGGAGTCATGGCCCATAAGTAAGACATGGCAACCTTCGAGACTTTGGTTGCCTCCCCTTGACATAGAATAGTAGAAGATAGGGATCTATGGGCTAATCCAAGGCAGCGGTGTGTGATTTTAAAGCTGTGATCACCATGAGGATCCATAGTGCATCCTGTTATGGATTTCCAAAAACTTTGAGAGGAAAATGAACAATGAGGATCCCAAGTATTACCCACGGGAGGATCATTCCACCCAAAGGCTTTCCGAATTTCAGCATAAGGCATCACATAATTCTTATTATTGAGATTGAAAGAAATTTCTTTAGGTAGGCACGCTTTAATGTGGAGAGGAATTCATAAGTGTACCTTACACAGGTAGGCACGCTTTTCATCAAGAATCCCTCGATTCCTACTTTACGGAATAATTGCCTCATCACGTCCTCTAATCCAAGTTCTTGCAATGCCTCCAAATCGAAGAATTTTGTAAATTGCACCATTCTCTTAGGTTGTTGGAGTTTAACCCATATCGCCTTTTCTCTATTAGAGAGATGAATACCCATGAAATCATTCGATTGGGGCAAAGAAGATGATTCACCCTCCCTTGAAGTACTACCCTGTTTCCTAGCCCTTGGCACCCTTGTGGGTAATGAAGTATTCTTACAATTATGTGAAATGGGATGAAAGTTTGATTTGGATTGTGGAATTAGGTTTAATTTTTTGATTTGAAAGTGGGTGAAGAATGGGAATGTAAGTAAGAAGGAATAGGTATGGGGTTAGGGTTTGAGAAAGGTGAATGTAGAATTTAGTAGGGAAAGAGGGAAGTGAGGAATTGGGGTTTTATTTAGAGAAAAGGGTTTAAAAGAGGGGAATATTTGGGGATGGCTAGAAGACCCACTGCCAGCGGCTAAGGCAGCATTTTGGGACCTTGGACGCTAGAAGACCCGCTGGTAGCAGCTTGTGGAGCAGCTACTAGCGGCTGTTGCAGGTTTTCCCTTCTTCTTCTCCTTCTTTTTTTTTGTTTCTAGCTATAGTGTTGAGTCTCAAGGCATCCTCCTATAAAAACACATCAAAAGAAATCCACAAATAAAAAAAAACATTAAAAACTAAAATAATTCCTTTTTGTAGATCGATCTTCTCTTAATCTTTAAAGTAATTCCTTTTTGTTGTATTCCATTTATTGTAATCTACTTCAATTTATACAAGCTTCTTTTTCCTTTGGTCTATGATGATGAGATTTGGACATCTCTATTTTCTCTAGACTCAATCAATCTTTGACATTTTTCTTAAGCAAACCCTTGGTGTACCTTATACTTAAATGTACATTTAGGAGTTATCCTTAAGGCTTATTACTCGTTCAAGCATCATAAAGCTTATCTTGATCTTGATTTTGCCTCTTTTTTCACTGACTTTTTGATGTAAAATCTAATGAAGAACACTAGAAATTAAAAATGGATCACAAATAGGTTAACAAAAAGGACATATTCGTAGGCTTTAGAAAAAGACTTAAAAATAAGTTTAGGCTAGAAATTATGAAAGAAATGGATATGTGTTTTAGGTGGAAAAGGAAAGAAATAGATATGGATCTTTGGATAGGTTTAATTATTGTTTTGATAAGAAGTAGAAGAGAAACAAGGGGATTTGATAGTAGGGAACACTCAACTAACAATCAAGATATGTAAAAGAGGAATACTCACTCTTTTACTAGTATGAATCTTACACACAAGGAACACTAACTTGGATGATTAGATTCAAGAAAATTTGCAAAGAAGGAACTCTCACTTCTCTCATAAATTCTTCAAGCAAAACTTGGAAAAACACAAGCAACTCAATACATGATATTGCAAGTAAAGATATCAAGATTCAAACTTCATTCATTCATTCATTTGAAACACAAACATACATTTCCTATTTATAGTGGACAAAACCCTAGTAACTCCCCTTTTAGATTTGTCCAAAAAGGTCAAAATAAACTATCCAAAAATGTGTGAGAGTTTTAAGGAATTAATCCTTAATTCAAGCTAATAACTTAAGGAGAACTTCAATACACCAAGGCCTTCTTTCCCTCTATGAAACATGCCATTTAGACTAGGAAAATCAGCAAATATCCCTCCTTTAATGCCTTGGACGCACCTTGTCAAGAACCCATCCAAAACCTCCCATAATTTCATGTTATTCCCTTATTTATGCCCAAAAGAATCAGCTCAATCAACCCCCTTGCCATAAAAACGCCTAAAATTAAGGAACAGATCAATTAACTAAATTAAATCCCTTAATTTAAGGGATTCAAATCTCTAGATTGATTTTGAGAAGAAAATCAGAAAATATGATTTATTTCCATCTCATTTTCAACCATATTCAAAAGAATATCTTAAGATATGCAAATCTGATCATACCTTCCTTAAATCAAGCTAAAATCACATCAGATCAAATCTTTCCCAAATCCCCTAATATTCCCTCTTTCCCATGCCATTATTTCAGTAAAATAATCCTCTTTTCACCCAAAATCACGTTCATAATGTCCCCAAAAAATCACCTTGGACCCCCACACAAATCAGCACACAAAAATCACTCCAACTCTCTCCACACGTCAACAAGGACCCATGCCAACTCACCCTACTCTAATTAACTTAATTACTTAATTAATCATTATTTATTTACATGAAACACCACTAATTGTATTATTATAATTTCCCAAAGTGGAAATACTAGAATAACCACGACCCAAAATGAACGGTCCATGGGCCCAATAATTATCCACCGGCCCATCCTCAGAATAACGGGTCAACAAAACCTCCTTTGACTCATGAATTATTTTGGGATTTCCGTCATCCTCCCCTTCTTCGAAAAGAGTTGACCTCAAGTCGTCATCTTCATAATAAGGGGAAAGGTCACCCACATTAAAAGTGGAAGAGACTCCATAATTTCCACCTAGATCCACCTTATAAGCATTATCATTGACTTTGTCAGTGATTTGAAATGGTCCCTCGGCCGTAGGCATTAACTTATGCTTCCGTTGTTTCAGAAATCTCTCTTTCCTCAGAAAAACCCAAACAAGATCACCAACCTCAAAGGTTCTAGCATTCTTCAAACTTTTGTTGGACTGTTTCTTGTATTCCTCATTTGCCTTCTCGATATTCTTCCTCACCTCCTTATGGACGTTCATCATGAACTCCATACATTCCGTGGTCATACCATGCACAAATTTATCTTTGTGAAGAGTGATGTAATCAATCGGCACATATGGGTTCACCCCATAGACAACTTCAAATGGAGAGTACTTAGTGGATCAGCTCGGTGTTCGATTATAAGCAAACTCAGCATGAGCAAGCTTCAAATCCTAATTCTTACCTCCTTTACTTACTAATGATCAAAGTAAAGAACCAAGAATCCTATTTACCACCTTAGTTTGCCCATCAGTTTGGGGATGATGACTTGTTGAAAACAGTAACTTGGTCCCCACAAGCCTCCAAAGAGACTTCCAAAAATGACTCAAGAACTTAGTGTCTCGATCAGAAACAATAGTCCTTGGCAAACCATGCAATCGAGCAATTTCGGTGAAAAATAATTGAGCCACATTGAAAGCATCATCAACTTTTCGACAGGCCACAAAATTAGCCATCTTCGAAAATCGATCCACTACCACCATTATGGAATCCTTCCCACACTGAGTTCGAGGAAGTGCCATAATAAAATCCATACTCAAGTCTTCCCAAGGCCTTTCAGGTACAGGCAATGGTTTGTATTCTCCTCTATGGAATGACAACTTTGCCATTTGACATGTAGCACATCGAATGATTACATGATAAACATGGGCAAGCATTTTAGGCCAATAAAAATAGACTTGAAGGATTTCCACAGTTTTGGAAATTCCCATGTGTCCAGCCAAACCTCCACTATGAACTTTGATGTGAATCTAGGTATTGAAACCTTAATCCACACAAAAGGGATAGAACTAGATAGAAAACCCTCTAAAGCTACGCACCAAAGGTTTAAAATCTAGGGCGAAAGTTTAAGAATTGATTAAAGCAAAGCACCCTCAATTCCTACACTTCCTCACGTGAATCTAAAGCTTTAAGCACCAATTCACAACTCTTTGTTACACACAAAGAAAAACAACAAACTCTCTAAGTTTATTGAAGAATATATAGAAAAGAATCTCCAAATCTGATTTTTCCAAGCTTGGGTGCACATCTATTTATACCCATAGCTTGAGAGTTTTAATCATATTATGACTAGGCCTCCTACTTCTAAAAGGACTCCTAATAACCAATAGGATAATGCCACCTATTTATTACATAATCCTACTAAAACTCTAACACTATCTTATCTTAATTAGAATCTTATCCTACCTAAAAAGATAATATTACAATTTAACTACTCTAATCCTATTTTATTTAAAGTAAAACACTAAATATCCAATCCCATGTGTGTAGCCACGTCCATACCCATGCCATGTCACTTGCCATGTCACTTAAGTCGTAATAAAGCACCGATAAGATGTAATAAGCACATCCCAATGTAACAAGCACCTCCCCTTGTCTTAAAATTTTCCTCCTTGGTCAAAATTTTCAATCTTCGAAAATTACTCCAAGATTTTAGCTTTTGATCAAGGCCTTCCATCAATCATCACCTCCATGGCTTCCACACATTATAAAATCATAAAATCTGAAAATGGAAAGTTCAAAACACACCTATGCCTAAAATGAGAAAAACCCTATCAAATGAAATGGAAGAAAACTCATAGGCAAAACCAACTTATTCCCTATGTCCACCAATCCTCATTTACATTTGCATGTTATCATGCACATGCAAATGTTCCCCTTTGATGGCTAGAAGATTCGTGTCTCCATAAGCCAACAACTCTCCCATGGTAGCATTCTTCTTTAAAGCTTCAACCAATCCTTCGAATTTGGCATCCTCTATCATATCATCCTCCTCTTCTTCAAAAGAGTTTGTCCTCAAACTTCGAAGTTGATCATCAGGCACATAAGGTGCTAAGTCGCCTATATTGAATGTGGCATGAACTCCATAGTCTCCAGGCAACTGAAGCTTATATGTATAATCACCCACCTTACTGATGATTTTGAATGGACCATCACACCTAGGCATAAGCTTGTTCTTACGTCGATTAGGAAATCTTTCCTTCCTCAAGTGTAACCAAACCAAGTCTCCCTCCTTGTAAGTATGTTGAGTCTTGTGTTTGTTAGCTCTAGCCTTATAGATATCATTGACCTTCTCAATTCTTGCTCTCACTTGGGTGTGAAGCTTTTGCATATAGTCAACCTTGGCCTTCGCATCCTTCTCTAATTCCCTTCCATCCACCAATAACACTCCCTTGCCATTATCTTTGTTAGAACGAGTTTTTAGTGCCATAAAAGGCTTCAAAGCAAATGCTTTGGCTTGTGCGTTCTTCCTCACAACATATATGTTTGTCCTTCCATCAAACTTTACAAATCTGTCATATTGCCAAGGTCTTCCCAAGAGAATATGACACGCATCCATGGGACAAACATCACAAAGCACTTGATCTTCATAATTGCCAATTTTGAACGAAATCAATGCTTGTTTACTAACCTTTACGTCACTTGAATTGCTAAGCCAATGGAGCTTATATGGTTGAGGATGGATTTGAGTGGGCACCTCCAACTTGTCCACCAAGAGTGTAGAAACCACGTTAGTGCAACTCCTCGAATCTATAATCACATCACATAGTCTTCCTTGGACATTGCATCTTGTGAGGAAGATTTTCTCCCTTTGGCTCTCCTCTAATGGTAAGGACTTGGATTGCAATGCCCTTCGCAATACTAGGCTAGATCCCCTAGTTTCTGCCATCACCTCCTTCACATCCTCCTCTAGGACTTCAAAAGATGTGTTACCTTCTTCCTCTTCAAGCTCATGCTCCTCTTCTTCAAAGGTTTCATCTTCCTCCCAAGTCCGAGTAGTAGCAATCCTAGCATGGGGACAATCCCGTTGGATATGGCCTTGTCCCTTACATTTGAAGCAAGTTCGTTGATCTCCCATAGGGGGCCTCGAACTTCCTCCCTTATCTCTCCCAAAAGATTGTGGCTTTATGGAATTCTCGAGATTAGGCTTCATATTAGACATCTCACGCACCCCTTTAGCTTCAAATGATCGAAAGATCCCTCTAGGTTTACGTGTTTGCCTTTCAACCCTAGTTGCTATTGTACACACCTCATCAAAGCTCCAATAGGGTTGTAATTCCACCTTTTCCTTGGTTGGGTCATTTAACCCAGCCACAAAATGAGCCACCTTGTGGTCTTCTTTCTCCTCTAGCCCACACACCATGGCTAGATTTTCGAATTCCATCAAGTATTCCTCCACAGACCTCCTTTCTTGCTTCAAAGTATGCATTTTTATAAAATTGTTTTGTTCAAAGTCTTGAGGAACAAACCTTTTTTGCATGTACTTCTTTAGTTTTGTCCAAGATGAGATCTTGGAACGCCCCTCCTTTCTCCTCTTCTTTTGCAAACCTTCAAGCCACAAACTTGCATAAGAAGTGAGTTTGAGTTCAGCAACCTTAAAGGATCTATGATCATCATAGTCCTTATATCTGAAAATTCGTTCAACTCTATGGATCCAATCTAGGAATTTGTCTGGGTCCAAACTGCCATTGAACTCAGGGATTTCAAGTCTCAAGCTTTGATCCTCTTTCCCCCTTAAACTCTTTCTCCTACGCCCTTTATATGATTCCTCATCATCACCTGAGGAGGATGGGTCCCTCTTGCTAGGCCTCCTTGAGCTTCTAACACTGGATTCACCATCACTTTCGCTAGAGTTAGATTCATGAGAAGAGAGTTTACCTTTGCTTGAGGACTTTTCCTTCTTCCCCACGATTTGCAACAGCTCATTCATACGTTCCTTCAGTTCCTTCAACTCGCGTTCCATGCACAAGGCTTTGGCTTCTTGTAAGGTTAAACCTTTTTTGAAGCCTGGTGGCATCTCGTGTGCATCATCACTACTGGAATCCATATTGCTTGAGTATTCTTCAAATCCTCTCAACGAAAGCACCAAAAGTTGATGTGAATCTAGGTATTGAAACCTTAATCCACACAAAAGGGATAGAACTAGATAGAAAACCCTCTAAAGCTACGCACCAAAGGTTTAAAATCTAGGGCGAAAGTTTAAGAATTGATTAAAGCAAAGCACCCTCAATTCCTACACTTCCTCACGTGAATCTAAAGCTTTAAGCACCAATTCACAACTCTTTGTTACACACAAAGAAAAACAACAAACTCTCTAAGTTTATTGAAGAATATATAGAAAAGAATCTCCAAATCTGATTTTTCCAAGCTTGGGTGCACATCTATTTATACCCATAGCTTGAGAGTTTTAATCATATTATGACTAGGCCTCCTACTTCTAAAAGGACTCCTAATAACCAATAGGATAATGCCACCTATTTATTACATAATCCTACTAAAACTCTAACACTATCTTATCTTAATTAGAATCTTATCCTACCTAAAAAGATAATATTACAATTTAACTACTCTAATCCTATTTTATTTAAAGTAAAACACTAAATATCCAATCCCATGTGTGTAGCCACGTCCATACCCATGCCATGTCACTTGCCATGTCACTTAAGTCGTAATAAAGCACCGATAAGATGTAATAAGCACATCCCAATGTAACAAGCACCTCCCCTTGTCTTAAAATTTTCCTCCTTGGTCAAAATTTTCAATCTTCGAAAATTATTCCAAGATTTTAGCTTTTGATCAAGGCCTTCCATCAATCATCACCTCCATGGCTTCCACACATTATAAAATCATAAAATCTGAAAATGGAAAGTTCAAAACACACCTATGCCTAAAATGAGAAAAACCCTATCAAATGAAATGGGAGAAAACTCATAGGCAAAACAAACTTATTCCCTATGTCCACCAATCCTCATTTACATTTGCATGTTATCATGCACATGCAAATGTTCCCCTTTGATGGCTAGAAGATTCGTGTCTCCATAAGCCAACAACTCTCCCGTGGTAGCATTCTTCTTTAAAGCTTCAACCAATCCTTCGAATTTGGCATCCTCTATCATATCAAACTTCTTTGATCAATAGTTCTCTAATGGAACTCTTTGGAACACACAGTTTGTTTCCTTTGAAAAGGAAATCATCAACCACTGAAAAGAGTCCATTAACTCCATCTTTGCATGTCTTTATTATCCCAAACATTATCTTCCTTGTAAAGTTTTTTTAACATCTCAAAACCAAGAACTTTAGCATCCATCATGCCAAGAAGAAAATGCCTTCGAGATAAAGTATCGGCTACCACATTAGCCTTCCCATTCTTATACTTAGCAGCAAAATTAAAAGATTGTAGAAATTCCACCCATTTTGCATGCCTTGCATTGAGCTTCTTTTGTCCACGAATAAACCTCAAGGACTCATGATCAGAATGGAGAATGAAAGGACTTGGTCTTAGATAATGCGACCAAAAATCAAGAGCTCGAACCATAGCATAAAACTTCTTGTCATATGTTGAGTAGTTAAGCTTACCATGACTTAACTTCTCACTAAAGTACGCAATCGGTTTTCCTTCTTGGATCAAGACAGCACCAACACCCTTTCCACTTGCATCACACTCAACCTCAAAAGGTTTAGTGAAATCAGGTAAAGCAAGTACAAGGGCTTCACACATCTTCTTCTTTATGTGCTCAAATGCCTTTTGAGCTTGAGGAGTCCATTGAAAAGTGCCCTTCTTTGTACACTCCGTAATTGGGGCCATGAGCGTACTAAAGTTGGCTATAAACCTTCTATAAAAAGAAGTTAGCCCATGGAAAGATCGCACTTCGGTGATGGACTTGGGGACAGGCCATGAAGAAATGGCTTCCACCTTGCTAGGATCCACCTTGACTCCATCACTAGAAACAATGAACCCAAGAAACACTAACTCGGTGAGCATAAAATGACATTTCTCCAACTTCCCATAAAGATTCTTCTCCCTCAAAGCTTTAAAAACTTTCTCGAGATGTACCAAATGATCTTCCTCATTCTTACTATAGATAAGAATGTCATCCAAATATACTATGACAAACTTTCCCAAAAAAGGTCTTAGTAACTCATTCATCAAACACATGAAGGTACTTGGAGCATTGGTGAGCCTAAATGGCATGACAAGCCATTTATAAAGACCATGTTTTGTCTTGAAAGCTGTCTTCCATTCATCTCCTTCTCGCATCCTTATTTGGTGGTATCCACTTCTAAGATCAATCTTAGAAAAAACTTGGGAACCACTTAGCTCATCAAGCATATCATCCAATCTGGGTATAGGAAACCTATACTTGATAGTGATGTTGTTAATAGCCCTACTGTCGATACACATTCTCCATGTGCCATCCTTCTTTGGAACCAACAATGCTGGCACCGCGTAAGGACTCATCGATTCTCTAACATAGCCCATTCCCATCAATTCCTAGACCTATCTTTGCAACTCCTTTGTCTCCATCGGATTGCATCGGTAAGGGGGTTTGTTAGGAAGGGGTGCTCTAGGAACAAGATCAATTTGATGTTCTATACCATGAATAGGTGGTAAACCTTGTGGTAACTCATTTGGGAATACATCCTCATAAGCCTTGATTAACATGGCTAATTTTGGATTTTGAGCCATGTATCCATCATATTCTTCCCTTGAAAGTAATAGGAAGATCTTGTCCTCTTCTTCTATCTCACCTTCAAACTCCTTGTGAGACAAAAGGAACACACTTTTAGAAGGGGCTTTTTGTGGTGGTGGGTTTCTTTGTGGTGGTAAAGGGTGGAGTATCTTCTTGTTGCCAAGATGTGTAATGGTGTAAGTATTGGCTAGGCCATCATGTATGGACTTCTTATCACTTTGCCATGGTCTACCCAACAAGATATAGCATGCATCCATAGGAATGACATCACATAATACTTCATCAACATAAGAGCCAATTGCAAAGTTCACCAAACATTGTCTCCTAACACCAGTATTCTTACTCCTTTCTAACCAACTTAACTTATATGGGTGGGGATGTTTAGTGGTTTTCACTTCAAGTCTCTTTACCAAATCACTAGAGACTACATTTGCTTCACTACCACTATCCACAATAAGATCACATACCTCTCCCTTCACTTTGCACTTAGTCAAGAACAAGTTCTCTCTTTGAATAGGAACTTCTTCCCTTTCAGTTTGAATTTGTAAGGCTCTTCTCAAGACTAAACTGTTTTTTTCAGGAAAATAGTCATCAACATTATCAAACTCTTGCTCGTCATCAAACTCTTGAGACTCTTCAGGGACTTCTTCTTCCTCCTTTTCTTCTTCCTCCATATGAAAAGGTTGAGTAGTCATGATACGAATCTCTCTCATAGTCAATGCACGAGAATTTGGACAATCTCGTTTATAGTGTCCTCTTCCATGACATTTGAAACATACAATCTCACTCAAATCAGATTACTTGGTAATGGCTTTGCCTTTATCTTTGTTTGAGGGTTCAAAAGTGTTTCGGGTTCTTTTTGTGGGGTTAGAAAAAGATGGGTTTGGTTTAGGAACAAAAGGTTTATTTTGTGGTTGGGATGGAAAAATAGGTTTCTTGAACCTTGAATCAAAAGAAGAAAAAGGTTTCTTCTTCTTTCTTTGGTTGTCAAATTTGACAACCAATTTGCACACTTTATCAAAGGATAGGTTTGGTTGTACTTCACCCTTCTCATAGATCTCACGATCTAGACCAGCCATAAACCTCCCTAATTTGAGTTCCTCATTCTCCTCAATCTCACAAACAATAGAGAGTCTCTTAAACTCCTTGATATATTCCTCAACTGAACCACCTCCTTGTTGTAAAGTACTCCACTTTACATATAGTGACTCCTTGTAAATAGAGGGTACAAATTGACCTCTAAGTTTCTTCTTCAATTTGACCCAAGTAAAAATTCGGGCTTTGCCATTGTTTTCTCTCTTTCTTTGGACACCTTTTAACCAATTTTCAACGTACCTGGTTATTTTCACTTTAGCAACCATAAATTGTTGCTCATCATTGATGTGCTCATTTTAGAGCACGTTTACAACCTCATTTTAGTGTCGAGTTTCGTGCTTTTATATTGGTTTTATGCACGTTACATTCAATTTTACCTTGATCTTGTCCTCGAGCTGTTTTTAGGTCATTTCAGGTGATCTCGATGATTTCGAGGTAAAATGAGACGTGTTCGAGGCCTTGACACTTCTATCAAGAGTTTGAATGCGCGTATCATAGCTTGGGCATGTGTTCCAAGTCACTCTCCAAGATTCCATAAACTCTAGAAGCCACTAGGCACTTCAAAGGAACTGTTCAGCAAGGTTTAGGTTCAGATTCGACCGAATCTGACATCCATTCGGTCGAATGGTGGACAGGGATTCAAGCACATAAATCAAGCTCTCGGGAATAGCCGAATGAGAAGTCATTCGACCGAATCAAGGCCCATTCGGCCGAATGGTTCCACTCATTCGGCCGAATGGTGGACAGATCGCAAAAACGCCAAACTTCTATTATAGCCGAATGGCATACCCATTCGGCCGAATGGCCACCCATTCGGCCGAATCCACCCTTCATTCGGCCGAATGGCCTTCTTTCCCGCATATTTTGGTTCTTTCTTTAGTCGGCGCTCGAGGGTTTTTCCTAGGGTTTTACTCCTTTTGTCCCTAGGGTATAAATACCCTCTTTCTCTGTACATAACCTTATGCCTACTTTGAGAGCTTTTGTGCCTCAACCTAGAACATCACTTTAAATCTTTTCATTTCTTTTATGCATTAGTTTAGATTTACAGCTTTCGTTGTTCTAGTTTTCAAGCTTTGTATTTCGGATTCGGTTCCTATTTCGTTCATACAATTTCGTTTATGCAAGGTATTATTTCTTTTCTGTTTTAGTTCTTTTAATGCTTTCAAGTATTGTTTTTCTTGATTTCATTCCTCTAGCTATAATCGTTGTTTCGTTTACCGTTTGATAGAGTAGTCGTTGGTTCGGTTATAGTTCTTAGTTTTCGTTCTCTTGTTTATTTCCATTCAGTCTATTCATGTTTTTAATCATGTCTTTTATTATTACTATGTGTGAGTAGTCTTCTTAGGGGTTTGATTGGTGAAACCCTGGGTTGGCTCGTTCTTCATGCGTAGAGTTAGGATTTGAGATTGTTAACAGTTGATTGATTGATATTCGATGCGAATCTTGTCCTGCCACTACTTTGGAGACAGAGGGCGATTATAGGTTGTTCGTGTGATTTATAGGGTCACAAACTTCCTCTCGTCATCTTGAGTGTCATGATTCATTGTTGACTGATTTCTCCTAATTTAGCGTATTGATAGTTTGATTATCCTTCCTAGGGTGGAACTAATCTATCCCCATTTTCTTTTCATAAGTATAACATTGTTTTAGTTCTTGCTTTATTTTTCTGTTATTAGTATAATTCTGTTCAAACCCCATTTAAATCCTTTACATCAAGTCTATAAGCTATCGCCCCTTCTCCTTGTGGTTCGATCCCCGACTTACCACTACACTAGTTGTAGTAGTATTAGGGTGTTTATAAATATTGTTTGCATAACTATTCTTTTAGTTAAACGACCTAAAAGAACGGTTATCAAAATGGCGCCGTTGCCGGGGACAAGGCGTTGTGTTTAGATTATAGTCTTGGTGTAATTCATTTTAGTTTTATTTATTTTATTGTCTAATAATCTGCTTGTCAGTACTTACGCTTGGTCTCTAGTGTTGTTTGCATGCCATATAGCACACGTCAATCAAATCAACAACTAGAACCATTCGACCCTGAGGTTCAACGCAGCAAACGGAGAATTCCAACCCAAACCTCATCGCAGCCAAATACCTCCAACCACCCTACACCACCAATGGACGAAAACCACCAACAACTTTTTGGTCAATTTGGGACACCTGGGTCCCAAGAATTTCAAGGAGGTGTAGTGTTGCCCATAGCCCCGAACCCCTATCATATACATCCTCAATTCACCCGGATGGTGAAAGAGACCCCTTTTTGCGGTTTGAGAAATGAATGCCCTCTTCAACACTTGGAGGCATTCTCAGATATTTGCGGTCTCATACCTCCATGCCCCAATAGCCCGGATTATGTAAGGATGCATCTATTTCACTTGAGTTTATCCGGTGATGCTCGGGACTGGTATAAATGCTTAGAGCCCAACTCAATCATTAATTGGGCTCAATTAAAGACAGCGTTTCTAGAAAGGTTCTATCCCACAGTTCGAACACAGGATTGGCGTAAGAAAATTGCGTCATTCACTCAAGAGGATGATGAGAACCTTAGTGCCACTTGGAGTCGGTTTAAGAGAATGATAAGAGCATGCCCCCATCACGAGTACGGGGAGAACCATCTTAATACATTCTTCTATGATGGTCTAAACGACTCCACCAAGGCACTCCTAGACTCCGCTGTTGGTGGCCAGCTTTCGAAAGTCCCATGCAATCAAGTGAGGGCTAGGATTGAGGAGGTTGCTAAAAATAGTTCTTGGGGAGGAGCAAGGGGCAGTGGATTACCGAGAGGAGGGATGGATTCAAGTAACTTGGACACGATTACTTCAAAAATCGAGGCTATCATGGATAAGAAGCTGTCCAAGTTCAAATATGCCCAAGGTAGCTCTAATGTATCATCGGTTAAAGAGACGCTCTTTTCATGTAGAATATGTGGGGGCACCTCCTACCTCCAACTAATGGATCCATTTTTTTGAAAAGAGAATCTTCTTCCCCCTACCTGACGCACCAAATGATGTAAAATCTAATGAAGAACACTAGAAATTACAAGAAAAAATGGATGACAAATAGGTTAGACAGATTCGTAGGCTTTAGAAAAAGACTTGGAAATGTGTTTAGGCTAGAAATTAAGAAAGAAATGGATATGTGTTTTAGGTGGAAAAGGAAAGAAATAGATGTGGATCTTTGGATAGGTTTAATTATTGTTTTGATAAGAAGTAGAAGAGAAACAAGGGGATTTGATAGTAGGGAACAATCAACTAACAATCAAGATATGTAAAAGAGGAACACTCACTCTTTTACTAGTATGAATCTTACACACAAGGAACACTCACTTGGATGATTAGATTCAAGAAAATTTGCAAAGAAGGAACTCTCACTTCTCTCACAAATTCTTCAAGCAAAACTTGGAAAAACACAAGCAACTCAATACATGATATTGCAAGTAAAGATATCAAGATTCAAACTTCATTCATTCATTTGAAACACAAACATACATTTCCTATTTATAGTGGATAAAACCATAGTAACTCCCCTTTTAAATTTGTCCAAAAAGGTCAAAATAAACTATCCAAAAATGTGTGAGAGTTTCAAGGAATTAATCCTTAATTCATGCTAATAACATAAGGAGAACTTAATACACCAAGGCCTTCTTTCCCTCCACGAAACATGCCATTTAGACTAGGAAAATCAGCAAATATCCCTCCTTTAATGCCTTAGACGCACCTTGTCAAGAACCCATCCAAAACCTCCCATAATTCCATATTATTCCCTTATTTATGCCCAAAAGATTCAGCTCAATCAACCCCCTTGCCATAAAAACGCCCAACATTAAGGAACAAATCAATTAACTAAATTAAATCCCTTAATTTAAGGGATTCAAATATCTTAATTGATTTTGAGAAGAAAATCAGAAAATCTGATTTATTTCCATCCCATTTTCGACCATATTTAAAAGAATATCTTAAGATATGCAAATCTGATCATACCTTCCTTAAATCAAGCTAAAATCAAATCAGATCAAATCTTTCCCAAATCCCCTAATATTCCCTCTTTCCCATGCCATTATTTTAGTAAAATAATCCTCTTTTTACCCAAAATCACGTTCATAATGTCCCCAAAAAATCACCTTGGATCCCCACACAAATCATCACACAAAAATCACTCCAACTCTCTCCACACGTCAACAAGGACCCATGCTAACTCACCCTACTCTAATTAACTTAATTACTTAATTAATCATTATTTATTTACATGAAACACCACTAATTTTATTATTCTAATTTCCCAAAGTGGAAATACTAGAATAACCATGACCCAAAATGAATGGTCCATGGGCTCAATAATTGTCCACCGGCCCATCCTCAAAATAACAGGTCAACAAAAACTCCTTTGACTCATGAATTATTTTGGGATTTTCGTCACTTTCTAAGACTAAAGCACATAAGTCTTCATGAACTAGAATGTAGACACAAAATTGTGTCTCCCCATGTAGCGGTCCTATGACGAATTAACCCTTGTAGGTTGGACTTCGCTTAGGTTGAGTTGAGTGCGTGTAATCCTAAAAACACCTCAAAGACAAACCAAGGCCCTAACACAAATGCAAGCCCAAACAAAAATTGGCTAAAACGCATCACCTAAAATGCATCCAAAAACCAAAACTATATCCATGCAAATCCAAAAGCATGGACCAGTTAAGGTCAGCGCTCGAAGCCTAACATCAAGCGCAAAAGTAGAATCTTCCTCAACTTCAAGCGCCAAGTGCCAACATCTGGCATCAAGCGCAAGTTTCCACTACTTAGCACATAACATGCACCAGACATCCTTAACTAGCTCTTAGCGCCTGAAGCCAGCGTCTAGCGCATTTCCTACTTCCAGCGCCCAAACTGTAATAGAACCTGGCCAGTTGCTAGTTATAGCGTCTGACACATAACCTAGAAGACTCCCTAACCTTGTGCGCCACCCAAAAGTGCTCCTAGCTCACCTCAACCTTTTGTGCATCTGAGTGAAAGATTCCTTCTGGAGCGCTAGACGCGCAAGCCTAGTGTTTGGCACACGAGTTGTGCACCTGACTCTAGATCTTGGATTTTAATGCTCGAGAATTTGGCTTTTTTGCATATAAATACCCCCTTATTTTTTTGGCCTAAGAGGTCGGCATATTTTCAGAAAAAGACTTACAACCAAACACCATACTAATCCTTAAAGCAACCCTCAAGCATCAATCTAAGGAGCAACCATTACTCCTTCTTCAAGCACTCAATAATGACTGAAGAAAATGACTTATCCTCAATGATAAACACTAAGGACCCCTCTCAATCTATTCATTACATGTCATAACTTTGTTTACTTCTACTCTATTCACCCTCTAATATTTGGTATCTAGTGGTTTTGATCCACTTAAGACCCTTTTATTAAACACATTCCACCTATGATGATTGTGTGAGGTGTAAATCCCTCTCATATGAACACTTATTTCAATATTCTGGGAATCTTTGAGGAGCTTTGATCTAGCAATGAGACCTCATACTTGATGTTCTCTTTTAATCAACTCCCACATTTTTGTTTCAATAGCTCATTCCACCTATGATGTGCAGAGCAAGGAGCAACTCCTTTTTCACTAGGTCAAGCTCAAGATTCTAACTTTAAGCGTCCTATGTAAGGAACCATCTTCATAGATTGGTCTCCTCTCAATCATTCAAACAAACCCCTCTCCTTTTCATCTTTTCATCTTACATATTGTAAGTTATGTTATGTCTCCTTTGTCTCTTTTACACTTGGTCTATGATGCTAAGATTTGGACATCTCCAATCTACCTAGATCTTTCACATTTGACCCATTTTTCACGAGCAAACCATAAATGTGTATCATCCTAGAATACATGTTTAGGAGTTAACCTTAAAGCTTCTTTCTTGCTTTAGATTTCATGACTCTTACTTCAACTTCTATTTGCAATTTTAATGTTAATGATATTCTATGGCTAAATCACACTTATCCCACTAGTACAATAATAATAAATTGAGGCTAGAGATTTGCGGTATAATATTAAAAACGTCATAAATTAATTACAGATGTAAATAATATGCGGCATCACTACCCACCCCCATCGCATATTAATCAATCCTCTATTAAATTATGGCATCACTAACTGACCTCTGCTGTATATTAATCAAATCCCTCTTAAATTGCAGCATTACTAACCCACCCTCGTTGCATATTAATCAAACCCTAAATTCATAAAAAAAAACGGCCTTGATATTTGATCTGTAACTCAAACCCAAGTTTCATACTTTCATCCTTATACTCTCTAGAAGCAATGACACTACCCAAAGCATACTCTCGAATCCATTATGTACCTTGCCCCCACCCAAAGAAACTGCACCACCCACGCCACGCCACTGTCCAAAGCCGATGCCACCATCCAAAACCACCAACTTCTCCTTCTCATTCGTTGGCTCCTCCACCTAGGTAACTTCCATTTTTTTTTGCTTTTTTGTTTATTCCATTTCGAAACATGGGTATTTGAGTGGAAGTTGTTAATTGTGAATGTGAATGTGTTAATTAGTTTAAAACTTCAAGTTAGGGATTATCTTTGCATTAATTTGAAACTTAGACATGGGCATTAATTCGAATCAGGGTTTATCTGCTTTGGCAGCTAATGCTGCTATTTATTTTGAGTTTTCATTAATTATAAGTGATTAATGTAACCTATTCAATAATTTTGAATAATTTTAAGGGTAATGAGAAGGAGGAGTGATCTAAGTATAAGAGAGAATTTGTCAAAATCGAAAAAAAAATAGTTAGTGAACTTAATTATAAGGAATGTTGAATGGTATTTGTAAAATGGTGGTGAAGTTAAAGTTTGGAAGATAAGATAGGAAAAATGTAAATTTTTATTTAGAAGTTGGTCATTAACAAAATGTATTATATTTCATATATACTTTATATAAATCATGATAAATATCAGGTATTAAGGCCTCATTATATATATAGTGGATGATTAAATATAATTCTTAAGTTTGTAGTAAAGATAGTAAATGATTCAAGGTTCTTTCGTTAGAGTTTCTTGTCTAGGGTTAAGGATGGAGGTTAGTTCGAGTAACCAAAGACTTGTACGTGAAGATGTCTAGGGTTTAGGATGTCTATATCATTTAGGATAGTTAACAATAACTATACTTCATAATCACATTGAATAATACTCTGTAACATTATTCCAACTGTATTTGTTATTTCTAACTTATTGTAATAATTGTCTCCAACTCTTTTTTTTTAAATAGATTTATTCCTCTCTAAAAGAATTATATTTGGAATAAAAGATGTTAAATAGTTTCCTTATTAGAATACTCAAGTGAGTAAACATTCACTAGTAGACAAATGTCTAAATGCTGCGGTTATTTGACATTATTTGCTGCGGTTATTAATATGAAGCACATATAGGTAAAGCACATGGAAAAACTTCAAATGTTGTGGTTATCTGAATGTAGCAATAAAAACAACAAATGCCACGGTTTTACAAATAACCGCAACACTTATAAGGAATAAATGCTGCAGTTTTTTAAAATAACCCAAGCATTTATTATTTTAAAAAATATATTTTTTATATTAATTGTTGCGGTGTTATGAAAAAACCGCAGCATATAATACCATACATATAATTTTTTTAATTAGTAATTGATGCAGTTTTTCTAAAAAAACCAAAGCAATTAATAGTTATATGCTGCAGTTTTCTAAATGATTGTAGCATTTATTCTTTAAAATATAAAAAATAAAATTTATTATTATTATTTGCTGCGCTTTTTCTAAAAATAGCAGCAATTAATAGTTATATGGTGCGGTCTATCCAAATAACCGCAATATTTATTCTTTTTTAATTTTTTATATTCATGTAATTTTCCTATGTGCTGCAATTTTTGAAAATAACCGCAGCAAATAATTTTTTTTACCTAGTTTCCCACTCTTTCTACACATTAGAGAATGCCAATTACTCTCAAATATATATGGAAATGTGCTAATAAAATATTTATTTAAATCACAAAATTGTTATTAAATTTACAAATCTAATATAAGAAAGTTGAATTGAGCTTATAAACTAAGTTTACATCTACAAGAATAAGACTAACTTAACCCAATGCTATAATATATACAGAAAAGAATGGCCTAACCTAATGCTATATTTTTAGATTTAACCCTAATGTATTTATGTAAAAACAAAAGAGAAGATTGAGTTAGCTTAGGTACCTAATTATACATATTTTCCAGCCCCAATGAAGTATTCTGCCCATATTTTCTTAATCTCCATCAGCTCTTCAGGTGAGTATGGTGTTGTTCTTTGAATTACCTGAGAGGGTGAGAAATGATAGGTTTAGTATTACAATAAAGAACATATCTAATAGGATATATATTTCCAAGTGTAAATTTCGGCAAAGTTTCCTCTGTAATTAGGCCTATTTTCATTTTTTGTAAGTGCATGTTTTCACAATCATTATAATCCAACATAATCCATCCAAAATTCCTTACACAATTGTGTATTCACAACACAATTCCCATTCATAACACCATCCATCTTGAGTTATCTATATCCTAAATCTCAAAAATAATTTACGAAACAAAGGAATAATACGTACGGTTGAAAGATCCTCGCAAGTAGCATGGTTGTGGAGGATGTCAAACACAAAACGCCTAAGAAAGTAGCCATACTTTGTGTTTCCTATTTGCTGAGGACACTGCATTCATAAAGCAAATAAAATGTAAATCAAATAGATTTAATACAATTCTAAGGCAATAAAATAGTCATATGATTCAAAATAGGGATACCTGAGTTGGAATCTAGTTCAACTTTAATCTGTTATGGTGGCAGGACTAAACTTTATAGCTCTTGAAACAAAAAATAGTAGTCAATAACTATACTCTACTTCTTACTCTTGTCAATGAAATAAAAGATATAATTAATGAATACTTACGTATTTAACACGTCCTTAATCGCTAAATTACGTTTTCTTTGAAGAGGATAAAAAAAGTATACTGTCCTTTTCTCTAAAGAAAAAACAAGTAATATCCAGTGGCGCCTACGAAATGATTGGGAAATTATTAAAATACGAACATATTCATACAAGTGCTTGGATACTATTGATGTGCTCGTTTTAGAGCACGTTTACAACCCCATTTTAGTGTCGAGTCTCGTGATTTTATATTAGTTTTATGCACATTACATTTAATTTTACCTTGATCTTGTCCTCAAGCTGTTTTTAGGTTATTTTAGGTACTTTTGATGATTTTGAGGTAAAATGAGACATGTTTGAGGCTCTGACACTCTTATCAAGAGTTTAGATGCGCATATCATAGCTTGGGCATGCATTCCAAGTCACCCTCAAAGATTCCATAAACTCTTGAAGCCCTTAGACACTTCAAAGGAGCTGTTCAGCAAGGTTTAGGTTCAGATTCGACCGAATCTGACATCCATTCGGTCGAATGGAAGACATGGATTCAAGCACATGACTCAAGCTCTTGGGAATAGCTGAATGAACTCCTATTCATCCGAATCAAGGCCCATTTGGCCGAATGGGTGCTTTCCTACGGTCGAATGGTGGACAGGGTGCAAAAAGGACAAGCTTTTGATATAGGCGAATGGGCAACCATTCGACCGAATGGAAGAACACCCCTTCCCTTCGGTCAAATGCTCCTTCAATTCGGCCGAATCTACACTATATTCGGCCGAATGGACCCTATTTCCGAAATTCTTGGTTCTTTCTTAGGCTGGCGCTCGAGGGTTTTTCTAGGGTTTTACCCCTTATGTTCCTAGGGTATAAATACCCTCTTGCTCTGTAAATAACCCTCATGCCTACTTTGAGAGCTTTTGTGCCTCAACCTAGAACATCACTTTAAAGCTTTTCATTTCATTCATGCATTAAATTAAATTTACAGCTTTCGTTGCACTTCCTTTCACGCTTTGTATTTCGGATTTAGAATTACTTTCGTTCACGCAATTTTATTTATGTAAGGTATTGATTCTTTTCTGTTTTATTTCGTTTAATGCTTTCAAGTATTGTTTTCGTGAATTTCATTTCTCTTGCTATTATCGTTGCTTCATTTACAGTTTTGATAAAGTAGTTATCGGTTTTGTTATATATCTTTGTTTTTCGTTCTCTTGTTCATTACATTCAATTCGTTCATGCTTTCAATCATGTTCTCTTTTATTGTTTATGCCCTAGTCTTTATTACTATGTGTGAGTAGTTTCCCTAGGGGTTTGATTGGTGAAACCCTAGGTTGGCTCGTTCTTCATGCGTAGAGTTAGGATTTGAGATTGTTGATGATTGATTGATTGATATTCGATGTGAATCTTGTCCTGGCACTCCTTTGGAGACATAGGGAGATTATAGATTGTTCATGTGATTTATAGGGTCACAAACTTCCTAATTTATTGTTGACTGATTTCTCCTAATTTAGCGTATTGATAGTTCGATTTTCCTTCCTAGGGTGGAACTGATCTGTCCCCATTTTCCTTCCATAACACATTATCGTTTTAGTTCTTGCTTTATTTTTCTGTTATTAGTATAGTTCTATCAAATCCCCAAATAACCCCTTTACATCAAGTCTAAAACTTATCACCCTTTGTCCTTGTGGTTTGACCCCCGACTTACCATTACACTAGTTGTAGTAGTATAGGGTATTTACAAATATTGTTTGCATAACTAGTCTTTTAGTAAAACGACGCTAAAAGAACGGTTATCAAAATGGCGCCGTTTCCGGGGACAAGGCATTGTGTTTAGATTATAGTCTTGGTGTATTTCATTTTTGTTTGTTTATTTTATTGTTTCTTAATTTGCTTGTCAGTACTTATACTTGGTCTCTAGTGTTGTTTGCATGCCCTATAACACACATAGATCAAATTAACACCAGAACCATACGACCCTGAGGTTCAACGCAGTAAATGAAGAATTCCAACCCAAACCTCAACATAACCAACTTCCAACCCCCCTACACCACCCATGGACAAAAACCAACAATTGTTTGGTCAATTTGGGACACCTGGGTCCCAAGAATTTCAAGGAGGTGTAGTGTTACCCATAGACCTAAACCCTTATCACATACATCCTCAATTCACCCGGATGGTGAAGGAGACCCCTTTTTGCGGTTTAAAAAATGAATGCCCTCTCCAACACTTGGAGGCATTTTTAGATATTTGTGGTCTCATTCCTCCATACCCCAATAGCCCGGATTATGTACGGATGCATTTATTTCACTTGAGTTTATCTGGTGATGCTAGGGATTGGTATAAATGCCTAGAGCCCAACTCAATCATTAATTAGGCTCAATTAAAGACAACATTTCTAGAAAGGTTCCATCCAATAGTTCGTACACAGGATTGGCGTAAGAAAATTGCGTCATTCACTCAACAGGATGATGAGAACCTTAGTGCTACTTGGAGTTGATTTAAGAGAATGATTAGAGCATGCCCTCATCATGAGTACGGGTGTATTGCTGAGATTAATGGTGTGCGACTGCTATGTGCGAGCGAGCGCGAGAGAGGGCGAGCGAGGTTTGAGATAATTGAGCGCGCGCGAGACGATCTAATTATGAGATAGTTGGGTTTATGCTGCGGTTCGTAAAGCCCGGAGTATATAACATGTTTATGCTCCGGTTCAAATATAATCGGAGTATATAATGTGTTTATGGTTTGGTTATTAGAAGCCCGGAGCATAAAGTGTCTTTAATGTAATTCCGCAATTTTAATGCTTCGTTTCTTAGAGGAACCAGAGCATATATTATGTAGTAGATGCCATTTTTTCCACTAGTGTTTGATGTTTTCTTTTCTTTACTAAGTGATACAAAGAGTTGGGAGTTTATTTGTTCTTTATACTTATGTGTTTGACAATAGTTTGAGAGATGATGGTTCTTTTCTTTAATCAACTCAAACGTTATTTGACCAAGAGTTAGAATCCTTAGTGTGTGGCTTTACAGGATTTAAATTCTAATATACATCCCTTTGCATAGATTAGGCTTTTAGTACCTAGATTCATATATAGTTTATGTGCTTTCATTGAAAGTATTCTAAGATACCCATATGCCATGAATTCTATTAGTATTGATATTTAATAGATACAACCAAGCTTTAAAAAAGGTTTGACATTGCAAAAAGCCAAGACGTTGTGCATAGAACATGAATTTAAAGAACTCAAGGAACGCATGGATGACTTGTTCCAAATTGTGGGGAAGAAGGAAAAGTCCTCATGTAAAAATAAAAGTTCTCTCCAAGAATTTAACTCTAGCAATAGTGATGGTGAATTAAGTGTTAGGAGTTAAGTGAGACCTAGCAACAAAGACCTATCATCTTTAACTGACAAGGAGTCATATTAATCGCGTAGAAGGAGAACTTCAAGGGGGTATGAAGATCAAAGATTGAGACTTGAGATTCCCATGTTTAATGGCAACATGGCTTAACACATATTTTTGGATTGAAATCATAGAGTTCAAAATTTTTTTAAGTACAAGGACTATGATGACCTTAGATCCTTTAAGTTGGCAAAACTAAAGCTTACTTCTTATGTAAGAATACGACTTTAAGGTTTGCAAAAGAATAGAAGAAAGTAAGGAATATCCAAGATTACATCTTGGAGCAAATTAATTTGGTACATGAGAAAATGCTTTGTTCCACAAGAATTTCAGCAATATAACTTCATTGATGCACAAACATTTAAATAAGATAAAAAAATCTATTTAAGATTATATTATGGAATTCAAAACCTTATCATGACCTGTGAATTAGAAGAGAAAGAAGTCTTGTTGGTTAATGAAAGGAGATTTTGAAAAATATGGAATAGGAAGGACACGAATATGTTATGGTGGCTTTAAATGATTATGATTTAGTACAACCTACAATTTTGAATCATTCATTAGACAAAGTCAAGGATGTAATATAGAAAGATCTACCACCTAGACTACCACCAATGTTTGATAAAGAGAAATCACAAGAGTCAAATGGTGTAAGTTTTCTTTCATTTTGTGCTATGCTAGAGCATGAAAAAGAAATTATGAATGAAAAGTAGGATACTAGTATTGATTTAGATCAACTAGCCTAGTATGTACTCTTATGATTAATAACTATCCATTATTCAATGTTCTTGGAAATGAAGAGGGAATTATTGAATCTTTGTATTGTTATAATCAAATGACTCTAATATCCCATAAACAACATGTTATTGGTACATTTTTTGCGAGGAAATTAAAACGGTCATTAGGGTTATAATCGAAATCATGTAATTTAGATGAAAACATGGTATGATTATCTCTTATCTTATTATTTATGGTTAGAACATTAAAGATCAAGGGAAAGAGAGCAACGACAATATTTTGAATGTTGTAGTATTTTTTGGTTAAATACTCTTGGCCATAACTAAACTTTAGCGAAAGTTTTTCTTAGGGGGGGCATGATGTGAATGCATACACAAAATTTTTTCAAACTGGTTAAATCCTATTCCCTCTTGGATTCAACATTTCTTTACTAATCATACTTGGATAAGGATTTATTTCTTTTATTTTATGTAGTAGTGTATTGTATGTGGAAGCCAAGGAAAAGAGCATTAGGGATGTTATCTTGATTAAAACATTTAATTTTGAAGAGTTTATTAAAGATTAAAAATTTTGGCCAAGGTGGAAATATTTTAAGAGAAGGGGAGGTTTTTTATTATGATGAGAGGTGCTTATTACATCTTTTTAGTTCTTAATTACAACTTCAATGGCATGGAATGTGACATGGCACGAGCATGGACTGGCTACACAAATATGATTGGATATTTAGTGTTTTACTCTAAATAAAATAGGTAAAGAGAAATTAATTTGTAATTTAATCTTTTGTGGTAGGGTAGAATTCTGATTCACAAAAGATAGTGTTAGAGGTTTGGAAGGATTATGTAATAAATAGGTGGGAATATGCTATTGGCTCTTAGTTGGTTATTAGGAGTCCATTTAGAAGTGGGAGTCCTAATATCAAGGTGATTGAAACTCTCAAGTTATACGTATAACTATATGTGCACCAAATCATTGAGAAATTAGATTTTGTGATTCAACAAATAAACATTGATGTTTTTTTTCTTTGCTGAGTGATACAAAGAGCTGAGAGTTGGTGTTTTCTTTATACTTATGTGTTTGAGGTTAATTTAAGAGATGCTGGTGCTTTTCTTTAATCAACTCAAATGCTATATAACCAAGAGTTAGAATCCTTTGTGTGGATTAGGCTTTCAATACCTAGAATTATATCAATTTTATGTGCTTTCATTGAAAGTATTCTAAGATACCCATATGCCATGAATTCTATTAGTATTGATATTTAATAGATACACCCAAGCTTTAAAAAAGGTTTGACATTGCAAAAAGCCAAGACGTTGTGCATGGAACATGAATTTAAAGAACTCAAGGAACGCATGGATGACTTGTTCCAAATTGTGGGGAAGAAGGAAAAGTCCTCATGTAAAAATAAAAGTTCTCTCCAAGAATCTAACTCTAGCAATAGTGATGGTGAATTAAGTGTTAGGAGTTAAATGAGACCTAGCAACAGAGACACATCATCTTTAATTGACAAGGAGTCATATAAATCACGTAGAAGGAGAACTTCAAGGGGGCAAGAGGATCAAATCTTGATATTTGAGATTCCTATGTTCAATGGAGACATGTATTAAGACATATTTTTGGATTGTATTCATAGAGTTGAAATTTTTTTTAAGTACAAGGATTATGATAACTATAGATCCTTCAAGATGGCCAAACAAAAGCTCACTTCTTCTGAAGCTTATGGCTTGAAGGTTTACAAAACAATAGGAGAAAGTAAGGAATATCCAAGATTTCATCTTGGAGAAAATTAATTAGTTACATAGAAAAACTCTTTGTTCCACAAGAATTTGAGCAATATAACTTCATTGAGGCACATACATTGAAACAAGATAGAAAAACTATTCAAGATTATATTGTGGAATTCAAAACCTCATAAATACTTGTGAATTAGAAGACAAAGAAGTCTTGTTGGTTAATGAAAGGAGATTTTGCATAAGATGGAACAAGAAGGACAAGAATATGTTATGGTGGCTTTAAATGATGATGATGTTCTACAACCTACAATTTTAAATCATTTAATGGACAAAGTCAAGGATGTAATCTAGAAATATCTATCACCTAGACTACTACAAGTGATTGATAAAGAGAAATCACAAGAGTTAAATGGTTTAAGTTTTCTTATATTTTGTGCGATGCTAGAGCATGAAAAAGAAATTATGAAAGAAAAGTATGATAATAGTATTGTTTCAGAACCAACTAGCCTGGTATGTTCTCTTATGATTAATAACTATCCATCATTCAATATTCTTGGAAATGAAGAGGGAAATATTGAATCTTTGTATTATAACAATCAAATTATTCTTATCTCCCATAGTCAACAAGCTACTAGTACATTTTCTATGAGGAAATTAAAAGGGTTATCAAGGTTACAATCAAAATCATGAAATTTGGATGAAACCATGGTATGGTTATCTCTTGTCTTGTTCTAGATGGTTGGAAACAATGAAGATCAAGGGAAAGAGAGCAACGACGATATTTTAAATGTTGTAGTATTTTTTATTTGGTTCGAACAATTTGGATGATCTCCTGCACAAAACTAAACTTGAGGAATGTTTTTCTTAGGAGGGGGGCATGATGTGAATGCATACATAGAATTTTTTCAAGCTAGTTGAATCCTATTCCCTCTCAAATTCAACATATCTTTAATATTTATAATTGGATTAGGATTTGTTTATTGTATTTTCTGTAGCAGTGTTATCCTTCGTATCGTATATAGAAGCCATGGAAAAGTGCTTTGGGGATGTTTTCTTGATTTAAAAATTCAATCTTGAAGAATTTCTTAAAGATTGAAAATTTGCGCTAAGGAGTAAATATTTTAAGATAAGGGGAGGTGCCGTATTACGATGGAAGGTGCTTATTCCATCTTATTAGCTCTTTATTACAACTTTAATGACATGGAGAGTGACATGGCACACGAGCAAGAACTTGGCTACACACATATTTTTGGATATTTAGTTTTTTACTTTAAATAAAATAGGTAATGAGAAATTAATTTGTAATTTAATCATATTAGGTAGGATAGAATTCTAATTCACAAAAGATAGTGTTAAAGTTTAGGATGGATTATGTAATAAATATGTGGGAATATGATATTGGCTATTAGGTTATTATTAAGAGTACTTTTAGAAGTAGGAGTCCTAATGTCAATGTGACTGAAACACTAAAGCTATGGGTATAACTATATGTGCACTAAATCATGTAGAAATCTGATTTTGTGATTCAATCAATAAAGTTTAAGGTTTTCTTTTCTTTATTGAGTGATACAAAGAGCGGAGTATTTAAGGGTAGTTTGAAAGATGATGGTGCTTTTCTTTAATCAACTCAAATGCTATTTGACCAAGAGTTAGAATCCCTAGTGCGTTGCTTTAGAGGATTTAAATTCTTATTTAAAAAAAGGTTTGACCTTACAGAAAGCCAAGATGTTGTGCATATAACATGAATTCAAGGAACTCAAGGAATGCATGGATGACCTATTGCAAATCATGGAGAAGAAGGATAAGTCCTCATGCAAAGATAAAAGTTCTCTTCATGAATCTAACTCTAGCAATAGTCATGGTAAATCAAGTGTTGGGAGTTTAATGAGACTTAGCAAGTTAGAGCCACCATCTTCAATTCACTAGGAGTCATATGTATCATGTAGAAGGAGGAGTTCAAGGGGGCAAGAGGATCAAATCTTGAGACTTGAGATTCCCGAGTTCAATGGCAACACGGATTTAGACAAATTTCTGGATTGGGATCATAGAGTTGAAAAAATATTCAAGTACAAGGACTATGATGATCATAGATCATTTAAGGTGGCCGAACAAAAGCTCACTACTTATGCAAGCTTAAGGCTTAAAGTTTTGCAAAAGTACAGGAGAAAGGAAGGAAGATCCAAGATCGCATCTTAGGGAAAATTAAAGAGGAACATGAGAAAATGCTTTGTTCCACAAGAATTTGAGCAATATATCTATTGATTGTTGAATTTGAAAACCTCATCATGACTTATAAATTAGAAGAGAAAGAATTCTTGTTGGTGAATGAAAAGGAGGTTTGCGTAAGATGGAGAAAATTATGGTGGCTTTAAATGATGATGATGATGTACAACCTCCAGTTTTGAATCATTCATTAGACAAAGTCAAGGATATACTCCACAATGATCTAACACCTAAACTACAAGCAATGTTTGATAAAGATAAATCACAAAAGTCAAATTCTATAAATTTTCTTTCATTTTGTGCTTTGCTAGAGCATGAAAAAGAAATGTTGCAAAAAAAGTTTGGTAGTAGTATTGATTCAGAATTAACTGGGCTAGTTTGTTCTCTTATGATTGAATCTTTCTATTATTACAATCATTGGATTCTAATCTTCCATAATCATTTTATACGAGGATATTAAAAGGATCATTAATGTTTTAATCAAAATCATGCAATTTGGATGAAATCATGGTATGTTAATCTTGCATCTTATGTTTGATGGTTAGCAACATTGAAGATCAAGGGAAAAAGACCAATGACGATATTTCAAATGTTATAGTATCTTCTTGTTTGGTTCAAATGGTTTGGATGATCTCCTAGCAATAACTAAACTTGAGGGAAAGATTTTCTTAATAGGGTTGATATAATGTGAATGCATGCATGGAATTATTTCAAGCTAGTTGAATATAATTTCCATCTAGGACTCATCATATCTTTACTAATCCTAATTGGAATAGGATTTATTTATTTTATTTTTGGTAGGAGTCTTATCCATTGTATTATATGTGTAAGCCATTGAAAAGAGCATTTGGTAAGTTCCTTGATTTAAAGATTATATCTTAAAAAGTTTCTTAAAGATTGAAAATTTTAACCAAGAAAGAAATATTTTAAGATAAGGGGAGGTGACTTATTACGATGGATGGCGCTTATTACATCTTGTTAGTGCTTTATTACAACTTTAGTGACATAGCAAGTGACATGGCATGTGCATGAACGTGGCTACATACATGTGATTGGACATTAAGTGTTTTACTTTAAATAAAATAGATAAAGTAGGTAATTTTTACTTTTATGTTTTGGGTTAGATAGAATTCTAAATAACATAAGATAGTGCTAAAGTTCTGGCAGAATTATGTAATAAATAGGTGGTAATATCCTTTTGGCCATTAGGTGGTTATTTGGAACCCTTTAAGAAGTAGGAGTCCTAATCTCAATGTGATTGAAACTCTCAATCTATGGGTATAAATATATGTCCACCGACACTTGGAAAAATTAGATTTTGTGATTCAACCACTAAACTTTGAGGTTTTCTTTTCTTTGTTGAGTGATACAAAGAGTTGTTATTTGATGTTATCTTTATACTCACGTGTTTGAGGGTAGTTTGAGAGTTGTGGGTGCTTTGCTTTAATCAATTCAAAGGCTATTCGACCTAGAGTTTGAATCCTTAGTGCATTACATTAGAGGATTCAAATTCTAGTTTTTATTCCATTGTGTGGATTAAGGTTTCAATACCTAGATTCACATCAACTTTTGGTGCTTTCATTAAGAGTATTGAAAGATACTCAAGCAACATGAATTCTAGTAGTGATGATATTCACGAGATGCCAATGGATTTTAAAAAAGGTTTGACCTTGCAAGAACTAAGACATTATGCATGGAAGGTGAATTAAAAGAAATCAAGGAATAGATGGATGAGTTATTGCAAATTGTTGGGAAGAAGGAGAAGTCCTCAAACAAAGGTACAATTCTCTACATGAATCTAACTCTAGCAATAATGATAGTTTATAATGTGTTAAGAGTTTAATGAGACCTAGAAAGAGAGAACCATCATCTTCAATTGATGAGGAGTGATATGAGTCGTGTAGAAGGAGGATTTCAAGGGGGTAAGAGGATCAATTCTTTAGATTGAGTCATACCGTTTAAGGAGATCTCTTGTGTATTTGCTTTGATTGATAAATATACCTCCTTTCTCTTGTTTAACTTGCAATCCAAGGAAGAATTTCAACTCACCCATTAAACTCATCTCAAATTCCCTACACATAATCTCAGAAAATTCTTTGCAAAGGGAATCGTTAGTAGCACCGAAAAGAATATCATCAACATAAACTTGAACTATTAATAAATCTTTACCTTTGGTTTTCACAAAAAGAGTTTTGTCAATCATCCCTCTTTTGAAATTATTTTCTAAAAGATATTTTGAAAGACGCTCATACCAAGCCCTTGGAGCTTGTTTCAAACCATAGAGCGCTTTGTCAAGTTTAAAAACAAGATTTGGAAATTTCTCATTTTCAAAATCGGGGGGTTGAGCAACATATACTTCTTGTAAATAACCGTTCAAAATGCACATTTGACATCCATTTGAAATAGCTTAATTCTCATAAAGGAAGCAAAAGCAAGGAGCATTCGAATAACCTCCATTCTAGCCACGGGAGCGAATGTCTCTTCATAATCTATTACTTCTTCTTGATTATAAACCTTGGGCTACTAATCTTGCTTTATTCCTCACTATCTTTCCATTCTCATCAAGCTTATTTCTGAACACCCACCTTGTTCCAATAATTGAATGATCCTTTGGTCTTGGTGTGAGTGTCCACACTTTATTTCTTTCGAATTCATTTATCTCACTTTACATAGCTAAAATCCAATCGGGCTCTTGAAGTGCTTCATTGATATTCTTCGGTTCTACAAGAGAAATAGAAGCATGAAATGCACACAAATTTTTAACACTAGAGCGTGTTTGTATACCAGCTTTTGGATCCAAAATTATATTGTTTGTTGGATGAGATGAGGAGTATTTGAACTTTTTGTGGCAGCATCAAAGGAGTTGATGTAGTTTCCTGAAGTATCCTTTCAAGGCCTTGAGATGGGTCTAAAGGCCCTGGAGTGGCTTCTAATATAATATTGTCCGTTTGTTCAAGGCTTTGAGATGGAGTTTCAAAATCTTGAGGCTGTTGGTTAAGGCTTTGATCTAATTCCTCTACATCTAAAATTGGCTCTTGCATATTCTGGGCAGATTTCTCCATTTCATTATCTGATGAACTTTCTTCTCCATCTGTCTCAAATGAATATCCTTCATGCTTATTCATGTTTAAACCTATAAAACCATCACTCAAGATACCGTTCTCGGTTTCATCAAAGATCACATGTATACTTTCTTCAACAACTTTAGTATGCTTATTGAAAACTTTATAAGCTTTAGAATTCAAAGAGTAACCTAACAAGATTTTCTTCATCACTACGTGCACCAAATTTACCAAGGTTATCTTTGTCATTATTATGAACAAAGCACATACATCTAAAAGGTTTGAAATAGGAAATATTAGGCTTTTTACCTTTAAACAATTCATAAGGAGTTTTCTTTAAAATAGGGCGAATCAAACAATGGTTTAAAATATAGTTTGCTGTATTAATAGCTTCTGCCTAAAAGTATTTTGGCAAATCATTTTCCAAAAGCATTGTCCTAGACATATCCTCAAGAGTGCGGTTCTTTCGTTCCACAACTCCATTTTGTTGAGGTGTCCTAGGAGCTGAAAAATTAGGAGAAATACCATATTTAGCACAAAAGTTATCAAACTTTCGTTGCTCAAACTCTCTACCATGATCGCTTCTCACAGCAACTATGGGTAGGTTTTTTAAGGTTTGTAATTCTTTGCAAATTTTTGAAAACTCTAGTAAAGTCTTTGCTTTTTCATGCAAAAATAAAATCCAAGTAAAATGGGAAAAATCATCAACAACAACAAGGATTTATTGTTTACCTTTAGGTGATTTAACACACATAGGACCATATAAAGCTATGTGTAGAAGCTCTATTGGGCGAGAGATACTTACAACCTTTTTGGCTTTGAAGGATCCTTTTGTTTGTTCACCTCTTGCACATGCTTTGCAAAGCTCTTTTTCTTTGAAATCTAACTTTGGTAGTCCACGTACTAAGTCCTTTGAGAAAAGCTTCTTCATGGTATGCATATTGATATGACCTAACCTTTTGTGCCAAAGCCTTGAGTCGCTGGTCAAGGCCTTAAGACACTTCAAGCTAGAACTCGCAACTTGGTTAGTATAAAAAGCATAAACATTATTGCAACGAGGAGCAATTAAAATAATTTTACCGTCCACCTTGCTTTGCACCTTGTATTTTTCTTCATCAAAGATGACTTTATTACCTTTATCGCATAATTGAGAGATGCTAAGCAAGTTGTATTTAAGACCTTCAAATAGGTACACATTATCAAAGGTGTTTGATGCATTATCTCCAACTTTTCCAATACCAATTATTATACACTTTCCTTTATAACCAAGTGTAATTGTTCCAGCAGATTGCTCTTTGATCATTGAAAATAAAGAGGACTTCCCACTCATGTCCCGTGAGCATCCACTATCTAGAATCCACATATAATCTTTGCTCTTGGTGATTTCCTACAAGAGAACAAAACATCAAACCTTTCGACTAGACCAAATTGCAAATTTAGATTCATAATCGGGATGGACCATGTTGGGTGGTCTAGTCCCTTTAGGAACCCATACTTGCTTGATCTGGTCTCGAAGAAAACTAGGAAATGAATTTTTAAGAACTTGAGGGTCATTCCTATGAAAAGGACAAATTAGCTTAGTATGACCCTTTTTGCAATAGTAAAAACATGTAGGTGTTCGCCAATTATCCTTTATTTTTACAAACTTGGTCATGGTTTTATTTGGAAAATTTTTGTTGTAACCAAGACCGCTTTTATTCAAGGATGATTGGTGCTGACCTAACATTTTTTCAAGAGTAGATTCAGAGTGCTCTCTACACTTCCCAGCCGGTAGCTTCTTTTCCTTCTGCAAGTTATCATTACAATAACTCAAAGAGGCGAGCTTTCGTTTTAAAACAGTGTTTTCAGTTTTCAAGGCCTTGACCTGGGTGTCAAATGATGACTCCGACGCTTGAACCCTGAGTTTAAAAGCTGACTGAGAGGCTTTAAGATTAGTTAGTTCCTTAGAGAGACTTTCAGAAATACTTACCTGTTGGTTTAGCTTCTCCTTGAGAATCTTGGATTCAAGAATCAAACTCTCTTCATTTATAATCATATTTTGAAAGAATTCAGACAGAACATCAATAGGACTTGTGATTAAATTTTTCACCATTACCTCAAGATGTTCTTTCTCTGCATCATCATGATTAGCCATAAGACATAGGTTTGCTTTTTCATCTTCTGAGTCACTAGATGAATCTGAATCACTCCATGAAGCAACCATAGCTTTCTTCTTATAATCCTTTTTGTGGAAAGGCTTTTTCTTTCTTTAAGGGCAATCTTTCACTAAATGATCTATTTCACCACACTCATAGCATGTTAGTGTATTAACTTTATTCATTGAGTTGGATGACTTACCTTTATATTTATTTGAATGGTAGTCTCTGCCTCTTAAGAAATTCTTCTTCATTTTTAGAATCTTGGCAAGACTTCTAGCGATGAGAGCAAATGGATCTTCATCATCACTATCTTCATTGCCCGTTGTAGCTTCTTCTCTCTTTGCTTTGAGTGCTAAATTTTTGGTTGAAGATGCTGGTTCTCCATCTTCTTCATTAAGAGACATCTCATGTGTGATCAATTTTCCAAGAAGATCATCCAAAGGCAAGGTTCTCAAATTTTGAGCTTCTTCTATCGCGGTTACCTTCGGACCCCACTTTGATTTTGGAAGACACCGTAAAATTTTTCTCACCTTTTCTTCATTTGTGAATACCTTACCAAGAGAATCCAGATTGTTCACTATTTGGGTAAATCTTGTGAACATCTCTTTCACGGTTTCATTAGGCGTCATTTTGAACAACTCATATTGTCAAAGGAAGATGCTTATCTTGCTCTCTTTGACTTGACTCATTCTTTCATATGTGACCACCAATTTATCCCATATCTCTCTTTAGCACTTTTGCATGCAGAAACTCTATTGAATTCATTTGCATTTAAACCACAGTAGAGAAGGTTCATGGCTCGATAGTTTTTAGCAACACTTTCTAAATTCGATTGAGTAAAATCATCATCTTCTTTAGGAACCATTGTACTGCTTTCATTAGTCTTCATTGGCACCCTAGGACCTTTCTTGATAATATCCCAGAGTTCCAAATCTTGATTAATCACAAACATTTGCATCAATGAATGCCAATGGGCAAAATTATTACCACAAAATAGAGGAGGGCGATTGGTAGACCTTCCTTGAGCAAAACCACCATCACCTATTGAATTCATTTTTCCTCACAGATGATTAAATCTTTTCCTTGTGAGTCTAGCTCTAATACCAATTGAAGAATCAATAAGGAGATGGAATAGGATTAATTATACTCTAGAGGGGGGGTGAATAGAGTATAACCGATTTTCGCGTTCAGGATCTCAAGGTCTTAAAGTGACTTTGAAAGGCGGAATATAAGCGTTAAGGCTTATCTTTGAAACTAGATGTCAAAGCCTTGAAATTGGTTTCAAAGGCTTTTGCTCAGGCTTTGACTGTTCGCTTCTTTGATTAATGAGCGAAGCAAACATAAAATGTAAGCAATGAAGACAGAAATAAGATGAGACAAAACACGGAGATTTGATACGAAGTTAGGCAACTAATTTGCCTACGTCTCCGCCTAGGGTTGTCCAACCCTTAGGATTTAACTCGCTCTTTTATTACTTTCCTTAGAGACCTAAAGCACCCTAGAAGATCTTAATCCCCATCTTTTACTCCATAGCACCCCAGCTACACTTTAGCATCTCAGATCCTAGTAATAAAAAGCTCTCTCTTTTTCTATACGTTTGAGTATTATGGGTATACTGTTAGTATAACACTCTCTCAAAATATTCTTTTAAACACTTAAGAGATTATACTTTGATTTTCTCTCAATCTAAATACAAGATAAAGTTTATGAAACTAGAGAGAAAATATTAAAGCTTTGTTGATGTAGCTTGTGACTAAAATTCACGATTAAAGCTTCTGCACTTATCTCACTTTTTGTCTCGTTGTGTCTCACTCATCTCTTCTTTTCTTCAATTTCAAAGCTTGGAATATATAATGAACTTGATTTCAAGCCGCTTAAAGGAGGCTCAAAATAGGCTGCTGAAAATCTGATTTGGCTTCAATACTTTTAGCAAGATTTCCTCCAATATGGCTGTAGAGATTCGTTCATTTTGGCTGTTGAAGATTGATATCATTTGAATATTTTACAGCAAGAATATTTCCACTTTATTTGCTGCACCTTGAAGCTTCAAACAGATTTCTTTTTCCATAACCATAATGCTTGAATTTTGGTAATTACCAAAATTAACTTGGATAATCTTCAACATATATGAGCATCACTTATTTACTGAAATTAAGAGATATCTTTGACAATAAAATCAAGTCTAATTAAGTTAGGTTAGAGAATAAAATAAGTGAAATAAGGAAAGGATAAAACACAAGATTTAGGCAATTAGAAAATTCTTATCCTTTGACAAAGTGTTTAAACTTTGCTAACTGCTTTGAGATGTGGCTCAAGCTTTTGAAGACGTGGCTCAAATGTTGTATTCTCGTCCTTTGACAGAATGCATAAAGCTTTACATTATAGCTTCCATTACTTCCAACACATTGTCAACTCTATGCATTTTGGTTTCCATCATTAGACATAAAAACGTTAGTAATCAAGGTAGAGTCTTCAAATTCCATTGCCAAAAGAGAAACAAGCTCATTTATTTGTTTTGCACCATATCACAAAGATTCATCCTTACTTAGAAAGGAATATAAATTATTTGAAGGCAAAGTACCCTTCTAAAGGTAAACGAGCATTGATGCAATAACACAACAACACATTCATTGATTGGTTTTATGAAAAAGTTATGCATGAATTGTCTGAAACGGGCCATAACATTTTGATATAATCAAGTTGTTAGATTATGGCCCTCAAACAAGTGTTTGATCTTTTAAGGTGTATGATATCAATGGATATACCTTCTTCACTAGTGGATTCTTCTCGAGAATATGTTAGCTCAAAAGATAAAGCACAAGTTGATATAACCTTGTCTTACTATGGGATAATTGAAGAGATGTGGGAAATTTTAATACCGTAGCTTTAAGGTTCCCCTTTTTTAATGCAAGTGGGCAGATATTAGTCGACGTGGTTCAGTGAAGAAAGATGAATCAAATTAGATTTTAGTTGACATGAGTCGAATGCTTGATATGGAGGAACCTTTTATAATTGGATCACACGCTAAACAAGTATTCTACATTAAAGACACAAATGACCCTCGATGGGCAGTTATTGTCCCTGGTAAACGATAGATCCTTAGAATTAGTGATGTCACTGATGAGGAAGACTATGATGACTTGATGATCTTCCATCTTTCTCGATCCCATGTAATGACAACATGGATGCTAGACCATGAAGGAGTTACTGTAAATGAGTAGTATTCATTATCTGTGTAGTAAATTATTTTATATTTATGTTAATTTTTGCTTTATTTCCTATTACCCCCTAATGTTGGATGATTCACTAACTCAATTTGCATTGTATTATTATTCTTTTATGCAGTTACTGTCTTGCATCATGGCTAGTGACAAAGATTTCACTAACTTAATTTGCATTGTACTATTGTTATTTTATGTAGTTACTGTCTTGCATCATGGCTAGGACGTTGAGTACGATGTTCACCTCGAAACTGATCGAGGTGATCCAGAAGACATAGTTGGTAAGTTAGAAGCTTAGAGAATGGATAGAATGTTTGACGAAATAAAAGAATTGCTGAAGCGGTAGCAAATTTAGGGGATGATGCACACATGAATTTTATCATCCCCTCATGTTCGGGTTTTGAGAGAGGAGGGGGAAGGTTGGTGCTCGGGGCTTAGGTTAACCTAGAGGTCTGACTAGGAGTCTTAGAGTGGCCAAGCCTATGCATATAGAGTTTGATCATTTGCACCGCCCCATTGGTAGGGGGCGTCTTAAGTATGATCATCATATTGGATTTCTTATTCGGAAGTTTAACATCAACTAGGAGTGGTCGAGACTAAATGAGGGACTTTGGCAGACCTTGTGGGTGTACATAATGGTACATATTTCTAACTTAATCTTAATTATTTAAATAATTGTGTAAACTACCTTACTAAATGAAACTAACCCAATTTCAATATTATATATTTTTCTATCTACAGTCGCCGATAGATTTTTGGACATCAAATCAAAGTTGGTGACTACTTGGATTACTAAGACAAGAAAGGTGTCCAAAAAAGAAGATAATAGGTTGCCCTATGAAATATGGAAACATATTAAGGAAGGTGACTGGGCAACCTTTGTTCAGAATAAGACTTCTAAAGCTATAGTGGTAAGTTAGATACTTCTTTGTATTCAGTTTTGGAAAATGCTTTTTATTGTACTTTAATATTAAGTTAAATACCTTTATGTTGTTGATAGGCTAAATGCGAGAAGGCAAGCAAGAGTGCCAAGATGAACATTCATACCCATTACCTTAGACAGTCAAGCTACAATAATGCAAGGCAACAATGGATATCAGAGAGTTTATATCCCTCTTGCTCGGGACCTTTTCTACAAAATCAAGCACCACACAGATAAGTCTTGGGGATGATTGGTTTTATTCAAGGAACAAGAAGGACAAGAAAACTTGGGAGAGAGTCATTCCAAACGAATAGATGCAGGTTGTGGCTAAGAAATACGTAAGGATTCTATTTAGAAATTAATAAAGTTACCACTTCTTATAAGATCTGACATTCATTTCTAATATTTTCCATTTTATATTCAGTAGGAGTTTCGAGATAAGATAATTTAAGGGGAATTCATTCTCACGAGGGCCCAAGATGCATTAGCTGTGGCTATTGGGAAGCCAAATCACCTCAAATGCTGCGTTAGAGTGGGAAGGACTAATATTGGCTACCGTCAAGTATTTGGACCTCCTTCATCGAGATCAAGCCAGCAAAGTCAAAATGGAGTTTCAATTGAAGATCAAGAGACTTTTAAGGCTCAACTCCGAGAAAAACTTAGACAGAAGTTTGATGCCCCTATGAAGGATAAGTTGTTCTCCCTACTCCAAGGCATTAGTATTAGCGCCGAGCAGTTAGTATCCTATGGTGCACGAGTGTCTACTCCCCATGTAGAGGTGTGTTATATTCTCCATTCAAATCTTATGTTGAATAAATATTATTTGCATTAATAATAACCTATAATATTGACATATTATATTCAATTTTAAGGGTCCTTTCAGTTGATGTCTACTCCTAAAAGATCCAAGTACAGGAACGATCTATGATGTGGTGAAGGACATAAAGTAGTGAAGGTTAGGCCAGCAGTTTACACGGACTCACCAAGGATTGAGGCTTAAAGGACATAAAGTAGTGAAGATTGAGACTGTTCTTGACTTCTTCAAAGGAGCAACAATACCATTCCCAATTCCACAGTACAACTTGGAGACATTGAGCGACGCAATTGGTACTTTTGTGCAATGGCCTCTATATTTGATCAAGATCATAAGTGAGGTAAAAATCTTAGATTCATTCGAATTTTCTCTATAATTATATTTTGGTATGACTAAAGTTGTGTGACATGTGCCTTTTTAATTAGGTCACTCCACAAACTAAGAAGATGAAGGGTTTGTCAGCTGATGAAGTTATTAGGAGCAATGAGTGAGTCTCGAAGAAGTCAATGGCATAAAACTGACCTTTTCTCACTGAAGATGTAGCGACTTCTCTAAGTCTCGAGTGCAAATGGCTACTTCAATGTGTGACATGATGAAGGAAGACGATACCATTGTTGTGCCATCGGATCAAGCCTTATTCCACTACTTTGAAGACAGAACAACATGGCTTGACAAAGCTGACATCAACCAATTCTTACAGGGAGCTTAGTTGAACATTTCTGTTATTCAATGATTCAAGTGGTATACACAATAAGGACATAGGTTAACTTATGTGGTACCATTAATATTTATATATATAATGTATTTTATGATTATGTAGGGCACTCCACGATGATTGTGTGTCATGCAATTTACACTCATTAGTTGGTGGGTTGTGTCCTGAGGCCACTTTGGATGCAAGAATCGATGGAAACATTGAGGAGGTAAAGACACACATCTATTTCATATTCACGAAAGACCTACAAGCAAAGTTAAAGTTTATTTTCTCCCCATTTTTTGAACGGTACCTTGGAATCTAATGTGTGAACATAATGCTTATTACTCATACATTTACTTTAGAGTTTGATAATTCATATACTATGAAAATATAATGATAATTACTTATTTCTTATAATGTAGTGCACACTGGATTTTTTCGTCATATTTGTGGCCAGTGGAAAAATATACTTCTTCAATTCGTCTCGGTCTTTGCGCAATACTAAGCCGAGATAGATTATTAATTAGTAGTATTATAAATTGATTTACATAACAAGCTAAGTTTGATTGAAATTGAACTTCTAAACTAATAAATATAGTTTTCCTATATGTTAAAAAGACTTACATTGAAAGGAGAACGAGCGGGAAAGCAAACATCAACATGGATAGAAGTGACGGTAAGTTCATTAACTAATTTAAATATAGTAAAATAATACTATCATATGTATGGCTAATATTTTTATTTTTTAATTCATAGTGTTCTCAACAACATGGCAGAACTGAGTGCGGCTACTTCGTTTTGCGTTTCATGCTTGACATCCTTAACGGGTGCAGTAGTGGGATGTCGATGGAGGAGGTAAGAGCTTTTTCCCATAATTTCCTCATTTTAAGTATCTTCAATATTATATTCCCTCTTAATTCTACCTCAAACACTTCACATAGGATGGTTTGATTTAATATAAGTCAATTAGAAGTGGCTTTGGGTAGATTATTGTCCTTAACACTTGAAATACATTGATATGAGCCAATATAGGCTAAATAGGAGAAGTTTTGAGTTGATATTGGTGTATTTTCCTTTAACATGGCCCAAAAACTTCTAAAATAATGGTTTCCTTTGTTAATTTTACCTGTCCTTTTTTCTTCACCATATTCCTCTGTTTTTCTATAAAATGATATAGTTTCCTATGTTCTTTTTGAAACTTTTATGAGAAAAGGATGGAGAATTTTTCTGTTGGAAAGAGAACAAGGATTTAAAGATCTAAAATGGTGATGGAATGGAATAAAAGGGCGCGTCTTGCTGTGTTCAGGGAGTAGTAGTCGATGAAATAGACTGATGAGGGTGGTAGTAGCCGAATATAAGATAAAAATTTTAGGGTTTTGATGGGTGATAATGAGGATGTTGTGATTGATGAAGAAGAGTTTTTAAGAAGGTTTTTGGGATTCACAAGATTTAACCACTCTTTAAAACTCTTAATTTTTTATCTTTTATTTGGTTACTACCACCCTCATTAGGCTCTTTCATGGACTGCCACTTCCTAACAGCAGCAAGACGCGTCTTTTTATTTCATTCCATCACCATTTTAGCTCTTCGACTCCTTGTTCTCGTTCTAACAGATAAACTCTCCATCTTTTTCTCATAAAAGTCTAAAAATAATAGACTATTAAAAGAGCATTTTATAGGGAAGCTGAGGAATATGATGAAGGCAGAAGACCAAGAGAATGGAACAAAGGAAACGTTATGAATTAGACCACGAGTCAGTCAAATGAGAGCGATTTTGGGTAGAAAATGACCTAAACAATTCAAATACATTGATATGAGTCATTATAGGTCGAATACTGTCGTTTTGGGTTGATATTGGTGTATTTCTCCTAGACCATGCCCTAAACACCTTGAATAGGACGATAATGGGATCGATTTTGGGTAGAAAATGACGTATTTACCCTAAAATATGTCATAAACACTAGAAAATACACTGATTTAAGTCAAAATTAGTCAAATAGGAGAGTTTTTGGGTATAAAATGACCTAAACACTTCAAATATATTGATATGAGTCAATATAGGTCAAAGAGGCCGAATTTGGGTCGATATTGGCGTATTTCCCCTAGAACATGGACCAAACATTTTAAATAGGATTATATGAGTTAATATAGGTCAAATGGGAGCATTTTTGGGTAGAAAATGATGTATTACCCTAGAACATGTCATAAAAACATGTAATTACTTCTTAATCTCAATGTTAAACTCTCAAGCTATGGGTATAAATATATGTGCACCCTAACTTGGAAAAATCAGATTTTGTGATTCAACCAATAACCTTTGAGGTTTTCTTTTCTTTGTTGAGTGATACAAAGAGTTGTTAGTTGGTATTATCTTTATAATCACGTGTTTGATGGTAGTTTGAGAGTTGAGGGTGCTTTGCTTTAATCAACTCAAAGTCTATTTGACATAAAGTTTGAATCCTCGGTGTATTGCATTAGAGGATTTAAATTCTAGTTTCTATCCCTTTGTGTAGATTAAGGTTTCAATACCTAAATTCACATCACATTTGATAAAATAGTTTGTATCTTTGTTCTATTGTTATAATACAAGGAAAATAGGTCTCTAGTGAGGGTATAAGACTAAATGTCGTAAATTCAAGGGTTGCTTTGGAAATCATATGCCTAAGACTCTTTTCTTTGATAGTGGCAAAAGAATGACCACCTTTCACTACAACTTATTTAATTTAGTCATATCAAAGACAAATTCACCACCCTTGTCATCATAAATATTACTAGCCTCTCCAAGAAAAAGGCCCTTTTGTTAAACAAGACATCCATTAAGCAAATGACTTATTAAATGAGACGTACCACTATTAACTCTAGTAGAGAGTCGCTTATTACAATGCTTATAAATAGCACATATCGTCTCATCTTTCTTAATTTTTTTCCCCTTATTTCTCACCATGATTTTGATCTCGTTGCCCTTTTTGGGTTTCGGAGCACTCTACTCAGAATAACCACCCTCCACTCGGTCCGTTGATTATGATATCTTTGCTTGGCTTTCCATACGAAGTTAATCTAACCAATGAATATAAAGTTCATCATCTCCTTATCGTAAATAATATACAACAAATACATGGAGATAGTATTTCAGTTTTACGTAGCCCTTACATGAAATCCTACACTTATATATATAAAATATTAATTATGAACTTTGTTTAAATTTTTTTTCTAGCCAATTACCTCATTATGTATTTTCACGAGTCATCATCCTAGTAGATATACTCTACTATTTATCAAGTAACCTTGGATTATCTACATGTCCACACAATTAAGTTATAGTATTAATATAATATGTAACAACCATCACCCCCATAACTACACATTAATAGTTGAATTGTTCATTAGTGCAGATCCATCCATTACTTAGCTAGGGCATCATACCATAATTAAAGTTAAATTTGATGTACTTCGATCTTACAATACCAAAACCACTATGTGCCTATTATCAAGTCTCATAATTTGCAGTAAGTAAGAAAACTAAACAATCCATCATGGTTATCACACAAGAGTTTCATTTAAGTAAGCAATTATTGATTGTGTAAGAAAACACCAAGGTTCCAAATATGTATATTGCCTTCAAATGGAATTTGAATATAACAGCTTAGAGAAAATTAACTGTATACCATTAGTATTATAGGATATTTATCAACTAAATGTTATTTCCAAATATTCACTCATTACTAGTGTATATAATCAATGTTCATTGCAAGATTCACCTAGCAAATACGCAGATTTAACCCCATCAAACCATCATTATCCCCCCACTTCACGGACACTCCTCCATTATTATATTAACCTAGTTCTTAAAACTCACAAGCAAAAATGGAAGTTATTTAAAGAAAACACAAAGTGCTAACCTTAAGAGAAGGGGAAAGATAAAAAATGAGAGAGCTTATTTGATGTTTTAAGTTAAAGTGTTAGGTTTTTGCAATTCAAGTTTGAAGCGGTAGCTGAGATGGAAATTTGAAGAGAGTGACCTATTATTGACCCAATAGCTTTTACTTATGACTCGGTATTAGCCTGCTATGATAATAATAATAAATGACCATTTAAAAGTCCTAAACTTTAAACCCAATTACATAAACCCATTTATAAAAGGGTTGGTCAAAGGCCCCTAATGGGGCCCTAGTCAATTATATGAATATATGCATGATAGAGACCTACGTAGGTCATGGCCCCAAGTTAAGACATACATAGTGCAAGCTAGAAATATGAACATGCACATAATTCTCTTCCAAGTAACCACCTTTTCATTTATTCATTGTGTAAGAAGTTCCAATAAAACAATACATAGCTAATATATTAATTAGCAAAACCATAAAGAGCTAGCTTCCCTCAATACCATATTATATTACAACCAAATATGGAATAAATCATATGATCCTATGCAATGAATCAAACAAACTATAAATTTCACATCACATGGACATACTTCTCTAAAATTATTGATGGTTATTACTGCTATTTCTTTAGTATTCACTAGTAGAAAATATTTCAATTGCTTCATCTCAAATCCTGCAGTTAAATACATTTCAAAGCACAAATAGGGAGAACATACTTTTAACATAAATGTCGCGGTTATTTAAAATAACGTAGCACTTATAACCACAAGTGTTGTAGTTATTTAAATAACTACAACATTTATTACAAATGCTGCATTTTTTTCAATAACCTCAGCACTTGTTATTATAAGTGCTGCAATTATTTATAAACTGCAACATTTATTCCCAATATGAAATGTCCTAGAAAATCGGAAGTCTGGGAAAATATCATTGAATAAATGCTGCAGTTTTTTAAATAACTGCAACACTTCTGGTTATGAGTGCTGCGATTATTAAAAAAACTGCACTACTTATTATAAATGCTGCAGTTTTTTAAATAACCACAACACTAGTGGTTTTAATAACCACAACAATACTTATTAGATACTAGTAAAATTGAGTTTGATTTATATCATAAGTTGGTTAAATTGGGAGATAGCTAATAAAGTAATAAAGTGGTGAAAATATGTTTGATTCAATGATAAGGATATGTTAGGATAGTCCAATTATAGGTGAAACTCTATCAACTTTTTTATTGAACATTTTCTTAGTATATAATATAAATTTTTCGATGATAATTTCATTGCCTTAAACTACCAATTCATGTTTTTTTTATTTCTTAGAAGTTCAAAATGGATTGAGATTGGATGTATGGTAACCGAACCCTTAATGGAATACATACAAGGGGTTGAGGAGTTTGCTAGGGTTGCACTTAGACACCAAGTACACAAACATTCGAAGATAATATTGTGTCCTTGTTGTGATTGTAACAACTTTAGGGGTTATCGTGACATTAGTGAAATCAAAGATCATCTAATTTTTCGAGGTTTTAAAGCAGATTATAGGATGTGGAATTGGCATGATGAATTATTAGAATTCTAGTCAAATGCTAGTAAGTGTCCTAGTAGGGAGAAGCCACCTCACAATGAAGATGTGTTGAATTTTAATAAGGTATATGATGATGTTAGAGATGAGGATAGAGTGGAAGAGGATAGAATAGATGAGATGATGCATGATGTTGAGGATGATTTCACAGATTGTCCTCATATCTTCGATGAAATCCTTAGCGCTGCAGAGAAGTCTATGTATCCTTCTTGTACTTCACACTAAATTGAGCGCTATCATAAAGGTCTTCAACTTAAAGGCATGCCACAATTAGACTAACAAGAGTTTCACACACTTGTTAGAAGTTATATTAGGAATGCTTCCGGAAAACTGCCACTTTCTACCTATGAGGCCAAGAAACTCATGTTTCCTATGAGAATGGATTATGTGAAGATTTATGCATAACGAAATGATTTTGTTTTATATCAGAATAAGTATAAGGATCTAGATGAATGCCTAGTATATGGAGTTCTCCGTTACAAGAAGAAACACATTGAGCTTGATTTGAGAAAGAAGAGGATATCATCCAAGGTTCTATGATATCTTCCAATTATACAAGGTTTAAGAAGACTTTACTTCGATGATAGTAATGCAAAATTGTTGCAGTGGTATGTTAAGGGGAGGAAGAAAGATGGGTTGTTAAGGTATCCTGCTAATTCTCCTCAATGGAGAAACATCGATAGGATGTTCACAGATTTTGGTGGGGAATATCGGAATATTAGGCTAGGTCTTTGCACGAATGGAATGAATCCATTTGGGACCTTAAGCATCTAGTATAGCACTTAGCCCGTTCTTGTCATTATTTACTATTTTCCACCTTAGTTATGCACGAAGAGTAAATATATCATGTTATCGCTTCTTATATTTGGACGTAAATAACTTGGTAATGACATAGGTGTCTATCTTGCTCCTTTTATTGATGACTTGAGATTGTTGTGGGAGGAAGGTGTCTAGGTTTTTGACACTTACTCTAAATCAAATTTCACTATGCATAGCTTGATCTTCTGCTCAATCAATGATTTCCTAGCTTATGGAAATTTTTCTGGTTATGTTGTGAAGGGGAAGACTGCATGCCTGGTATTTGAAGAAGATATAGAAGCTATGTGGCTACAGAATCGTGAGAAGCATGTTTACATGGGTTATCGCAAGTACCTTCCAAAAGATCATCCTTTTAAGAAGAACGGGCTAAGTGCTTGCCTGGTATTTTTCTGTTTACATGCCTGGCATTGCCTTGATGTCATGCACATTAAGAATAACATTTTTTATGCCATTCTTAGGACTTTCTTGAGTATGCCCGGTAAAACCAAGGATGGAGTTAAAGTTAGCAGAGACATGGCTGCTTTGGGGAAAACTGAGTTGGCTCCTCAAGAACATGGTAAACGATGGTATCTTCCTCCAGCTTAGTTCACACTTTCAAGGAAAGAGAAGATCAACTTCTGTGAGTCTTTGCATGGACTTAAAGTTCTAGCAAGGCTCTCTCCAAATTTTACAAGACTTGTTTTAATTGATAATCTAAAGTTAGTAGGTATGAAATCCCATGATTGTCATATTTTGATGCAATAATTTCTTCCCGTTGCTATTCGAGGGATATTGCCTCCACAACTGAGATACACAATTACAAGGTTGTGCATCTTCTTCAATGCTATTTATAGTAAGCTAATAAATCTAGAGATATTAGATGACTTGCAAGCTGATGTGGTTGAGACCATGTTTGACATGTATTTCCCACCTTCTTTCTTCGACATCATGCCTCACTTGGTCATTCACTTAGTTTGTGAGATTAAGCTATGTAGGCTAGTTTGGGGGAGGTATATGTACCCATTTGAACGAGAGATTGGTACTTGAAGAGTAGAGTCATGAATCTAGCCAAACTAGAGGCCAATAGAGTACAAAGAACAGTTGCTAAAGAAGTTGCATAATGGATTGCACAGTATCTTGCCTGAGCGCATGAAATTGGGGTGCCAAAATCATGACATACAGGAAGGCTTAAGGGTCATGGCACTATTGGTCAAAAATAGATTTCATTTAGTTTTGATTTGAAATATAAGGTCGAATTATTTATTTTGCAAAACCTAAGTGAATTCCATCCATATGTAGATGAGCACATGAACACTTTGAAGAGTCAATATCCATCTAAAAGGGATTTATAGCTGGTAAAGGAGCATAATGCGACATTTGTTGAGTGGTTCAAAGCAAGGATCATGGCTTAATTATCTAACACACTCAATGATGTTTCGGATACATTAAGGTGGTTGGCATATGGTGCTAAAGTTCAAGTTATGTCATATGAGGGATACGACATCAATGATTATTCTTATTACTCAAAGTGCTAAGATGAGAAGGTCGACTCTAAAGAATAGTGGTGTTGAAGGTTCAATGGGCACTCAAGAGGGGGGGGGGGGGGGGGGGGGGTGAATTGAGTGTTAAGTAATCGTTGGCAATTTTTACTTCTTTTCGGATTATGTGTAAGGAACCAGTTGTGCTGGTTCCCTTATGCAGCGGAATAAAACAAAGCAATAAAGAACACCACAGACTTAACGAGGTTCAGCCAACTCTGGCCTACGTCCTCCTATCCTAAGTCCTTTATTAATCTACTCCGAAAATTAAAGACAAAGAACACTCTACTGTTTCCCTACTTCGGGAACCAGTAAACCCCACACTCTACTCCGAATGTGCTTTAAACTTACCCTCGTAAGTTCCTAGTGTGTTTGAACTCACAAACATTCACCAAGTCTTCAACCCCTCTGTCAAAGACTTAATACAAGATCAAGAACTCTCTAATGATCTAACTCTCAAAAGTCAAATAGAGAAAAACGTTAAAACACTATTATGCTCTTGTGTATCACTTAATAATTGAATTAGTGCTTTTAGCTCTCAAAGATCAAACTCTACTCAAAATGCGTGAGAGCTATGTTTGTGATTATTCAGAGCAAGATGTATTTATAGGTTAGTTGGCTAAACCCTAAAATCATGCATATAAGATATATATACGATTTTAGGATAAGTATTTATCCTAATTGATTTGATCACAAGATAAGATCAACTTAGGATAAGATACTTCCCGGTTTTTAGCTAACCAAAAATATCATCTTATCTTTTAGCTGCTTAGATATATCTTAAATCAATATATTTCGGAAAATATCCTTTTTGTAAAATCTTTGTAAAAACCGCAGCTTGAATAATCTGTTCAGTTAACCTGGTTCCCTGACCTGGTTCCCTGAACTGAATATGTTATGAAATTTGTTCCAAACCTTGTACCAAATTTTATAACGATATTTAATATACTAAAAGCACTTTATATACTCAATTATATAAGTTGTACTACGGAGCATTTACATGAAGATCCTAAATAACTCTTCGAGTGTAGTCTTCCTTCATGCATTCGTTAAGTCTTGAAAGCTTCCATGAATGAACTAAATTATTGACCAAGGACCTTCCTTTAAGTTGATCGAAAGTCCTTTCAAGCTTCCAATCTTAGAAATCAACTTAGATGCATAGCTCATTTATCATCTAGTTGTTCCCTGTATAAAGACAAGTTAGTTCAACAAATATTTCATATAAGTAATAACTTATCTAGGGAAACGGTGTTCTATTTTAGCTGGTTCCCCAACTGTATTGAACACTTTCAAAGACCTGTTTCCCTTAGCTGTTTGTCATCATTCAAAACTGTCAATCAAAGCCTAAGGGACTCAACAAATTCCCCCTTTTTGATGATGACGAACATTTGAAGTTTCTGCACCTTTGAACATACTCAAAAGAAAGTAGTCAAAAACTTCAAGAACTCAAGACTCAATGGAACAAGTCAGTTAAGCCAACTAGTTCCCTAAACAGAAATAGAAAATAAGATAAAGACTCAGTCTAAACTAGTAAAGACTCTAGGCTTCAACTTCAACTATTTTCCCCCTTTTGGCATCATTAAAAAGATATGCAAAAGTAGCATCTTATGCATAAAGTAACGTGCTAAACCATCAAATGGCATCAACCATTATACAAATAAAGTGCTGCAAAAGAAGGTCAGAATAGTCAAAGTCAAGCCATGCCACCAATAAAGATCATAGTTTAATACAAACCAACAAAAGTGAACGATAGAGCCCAAATCCATATCAAAACAAGTTCATGGATTGGGAGGAATAAAAACAGTCCAACAAAATCAGTTATTCAGAATATAATATAATAAAGGTAGGCTAAATGAAAAAGAGAACAGATTCAATCATCATCATCATTTTCATCATCTCCTTCCTCTTCTTCAGTGGCAGCCTCCTCAGCTGTTTCTTCCTGGTTCTCCTCTTCTTCACTGTCATCTTCCTGCTGGTCTACTTGCTGGTCCTCCTCAACTTGTTTCTTCTCATTTCCATAACTACCAGCAATCTGTTTCTCTAACTTGATCATCCTCATAATAAACGAAGTAGATAGACCTTCCACTAAGTTCACTAACTTGCTGAGTTGATCCCCTACAGCACTTATCTTCTCTTCCTGACTCTCCAGCCTCTTAAGAATAACCTGCTGACCAGCTGGTTCCTCTGCCTTCTGTTTCTTCTTGGCAGGCTTAGGAGTCTCTACTGGTTCCTCCTCCCTAAACTTCAACACCCCAGCACTTATGATAAACCCCTTTTGTTTTAGAATACCTTTGGTAAACACCATTGCAGGAGCAGTTGATCCACTAAGGGAAACATTATTCTCTTTAAGAAGCTTAGTTATGTAGGAGCCATAAGGAAGAGAGTGGTGGGATGAATTATAGCAATTCATCATATGGTTTATCATTAGAGAAGGAAGATTTATCTTAATCCTTTTCATCAACAAATATATAAGCACCATTTCCATAATGCGCACAAAACCCCTACCTTGTGCTCGAGGGATAATCATCTTGTTACACACAGAATGAAGGACCAGCATCACTGGTTCCTTCAAGCTACCAGTTTTAAACGTTCCAGCTTTCTTTGGAACTTTCCCTCCAAACACAAAGTCATGCACTTCATCTGGACTGACCCCTATAAGTGTGGGCCATCCATCTCCAGAATACTCATCAAAACCATCTCTAGGTATATTCAACAACCCAGCCAAACTTGCAACAGACACATTTACTTCAACATCATTCACAACTGAACTTAACGATCTATCCAACATTTGTTTCAAATTCACATAAAACTTTCTAACACCATCAATATTAGCATCACAGACATCAAACAAAGGCATCCAACCCTGATGTTCTAACAACTCTTTCACATCACTTAAGGCAACTTCATCAAAATAACCAACTTCTGTTTTACACCGAGATACTACAACCCTAGAACCTAAATCAGTCATACCAACAGATGGAGATTCTACTGACATACCTCTTGCAGACTTCCGTGCTGTTCTCTTTCATTTGGAACCAGCAGAGTCCATCGACTGTTCCTCTATTACTACTTCGCCAATCCTTTTCAGGGAAGACCTAGTCACTCTGCTCCGAACCAAGGGTTCTGCAGTCCACTTTTTATGCCCAATAATCTGTAGATCATCTTCCTCACATCGAACTTCCTCCTCTTCCCTTTCTCCAACAGTGTTGAAGAATTCTTCAGTGCTTTTGGGCTGGTCCCCTTGAGATGAGATAGGTTCCTTGATGATGGAATCATCAGCCTCAGGGGTTTTGGGTAAAGGTGCATTTTTGGGAGGTGGAGGTGAGGGAGATTTAGAAGATGGAGATAGAGTTGGTGATGGGTTCTTTGTGGTGGTAGGAGGTGAGTTGCTCCATGAAGTTGGAGCAGGGTTTGCTTCATTGATGAAGGTCTCCTTCATTTGAGTGGACTCACTTGCTTGAGTCTTCTCCTTCCTTTTCTTAGCTGGAGCCCTGGTTGATTTCCTTCCCATTGTAGCAGATGAGCTTCACAGATTTGAGGGAGATGAGAACGGAGTGAGCAGTGATCAGGGTACCACTTTTGAACGAGAGAGAGAGAGGATGAGTAGAGTGATGATGTGATGTAAAGCTGTATCAATGAGTTGATGTGTATTTATATCAATTGCATAGACATAGGATTTTAAAAAATTAGCCGGTTGAGAGTCAAGATAAACGGAAGAGATAATTTCAGAAATTGAAACTTTAAAAATTGTAGTTATCTTTTTACAAAAGAGTCAACCAACTATAAATTAGGCAATTAAATGTATTTGCCTCTTTGTAGGATAGGAATAACTGAAATAAGATAATTCTTTCCAAAAAGAAATTATCTTATAGTAATCTTCCAAAAATAAGATATTTTCGGATGACATATCAGAGCTGAACTGCTGTTTCCTCTTGCTGGTACCTGTACTGAACCAGTCATTCTATTTTCAGCATGTTTCAAAATAACTTCTCCTGTTTCTATGCAACAATAATCCACTTAGGTTATTTACACAATATTTGTAAGTAAGCAACATAGTTATATACATAATCGATACAAAAGCATACTTATTCTAACCAATCATCGAAGGAAATAATTGAAGCCATCGCCTAAAATCTAACTAGACCTAAAAGGACTCTTAACCTACAAAAAGACTCTCTACATAAAGGCTTTGTGAAGATATCAGCTATTTGATCTTCACTTTTACAGAACAACATCTCCACCAATCCTTTTTCCACATTGTCTCTTAGAAAATGGTGTCTTATCTCAATGTGTTTGGTCTTGGAGTGTTGCACGGGGTTCTTTGAAATATTGATTGCACTAGTGTTATCACAAAAAATAGGAACACTTTTATAAATAACACCAAAATCTTTCAGCTGGTTCCTTATCCACAGTAGCTGGGAGCAGCATGAAGCTGCAGCTATATATTCTGACTCTGCTGTGGATAGGGCCACTGAATTTTGCTTCTTAGAACCCCATGATATAAGACACGAGCCAAGGAAGTGTGCCATACCTGATGTGCTCTTTCTATCAACTAGGAAACCAGCATAATCTGCATCTGTATATCCAATGAGATCGATGGTACTGCCTTTGGGGTACCACAAAAATAGATCTGCTGTTCCCACAAGATACCTGAGTATCCTTCTAACAGCCTTCAAGTGAGATTCCTTTGGATTGCTTTGAAACCTAGCACACAAACCAACAGAAAACACAATGTCAGGTCTACTAGCTGTTAGGTAAAGTAGAGGATCAATCATTCCTCTATAGAGCGTAGCTTCAACAGTTTTTCCTTTAAGATCAGCATCCAACTTTGTGGATGTGGGAACAGGTGTATCATAGGCTTTGCTGTTTTCCATGCCAAACTTTTTCAGCAGCTCTTTTAAGTACTTTTGTTGATGGATCATTATACCATCATTTGTTTGCTTAATCTGCAGCCCTAGGAAGAACCCTAGTTCTCCCATCATACTCATTTCAAATTCACTCTGCATAAGATTTGCAAATTCGTCACACAAAGTTTGATTAGTAGCACTAAATAAAATATCATCAACATAAATTTGTACTACAATCAGGTGTTTCCCCCTGGTTCTTATGAACAAGGTCTTGTCTACTGTTCCCCTCTTGTAATCATTAGCCATCAAGAAATTGGACAGTCTTTCATACCAAGCCCTTGGAGCTTGTTTCAAGCCATATAATGCTTTATCCAACTTATATACATGCTGGGGAAACAGTGCATCTTCAAAACCAGGTGGCTGCTCCACATATACTTCTTCCTTCAAATAGCCATTAAGGAAGGCAGTCTTCACATCCATCTGAAACAGCTTAAAATTCATGTGAGCAGCATAAGCAATTAAAATCCTAATAGTCTCTAGCCTAGCTACTGGTGCAAACGTCTCATCATAGTCAATTCCTTCTTATTGATTGTACCCTTGCACCACTAGCCTTGCTTTGTTTCTGACTATAGTACCGAGGTCATCTAACTTATTTCTAAAGACCCATCTAGTACCAATGACTGATCTTTCCTTTCGACGGGGAACCAGGTGCCAAACCTGGTTTTTCTGAAACTGATTTAGTTCATCTTGCATAGCTAGTATCCAATCAGGATCAGTCAATGCCATTTTATAGTCAGTAGGCTCTACATTAGACAGGAAAGAATAGAAAGCGCAAAAGTTTTGAAAGACACTTCTTCTCGTTTGAATCCCCTTATTTATATCACTTATTATTTGATTAGTGGGATAAGAGGCTTGATATCTAAAACTTTTGACATTAATACTGTTTTGTGCTTCCTCATTAAGTTGGGAACTAGCATGTTCATGAATCTCTTCTCTTTCTGAAGAACCAGGAGGATTCACATTCATGTTGTTTCCTCTATCATTACTTACCTCAGGTTCAGGGGTGGTACCTTCTTCTGTTCCCCCTGAACTCATTACCTGTCTATTATATGAGGGACCATCCGGACTTGGTTCCCTTTCAGAATCCTCATTATCTCCATTTTCTTCTCTAGGCACTTCATCATTATCATCTGGTGGAGTATTTGGTAGGCCTAGCTCTGCTTGCACTTCATCTGAGGGACCAGTATACTGGCTCCCCGTGAAATCCATCAATCCAATCACTTCATCAGGTTGTACCTGCGCAATCTCAGAAGACATGTTAAATTCATCAAAAATGACATGAACACTCTCCTCAACACAGAGAGTCCTTTTATTGAAGACTCTATATGCTTTGCTGTGAGAAGAGTATCCAAGAAAGATTCCCTCATCACTTCTAGGATCAAATTTATCAAGCTGGTCCTTCCCATTATTATGCACATAACATTTACATCCAAAGACACGAAAGTATGTGATGTTGGGCTTTCGACCTTTAAGAAGTTCATAGGGAGTCTTATTTAACTTTGGTCTAATGAGACCTCTATTCAGTATATAGCAAGCAGTGTCAACAGCTTCACCCCAAAAACTCTTTGGGAGACCACTCTCAATGAGCATCGTCCTCGCCATCTCCTCAAGAGTTCTGTTCTTCCTTTCTACAACACCATTTTGTTGAGGTGTTCTAGGGGCTGAGAAGTTGTGATTAACTCCATGTTCCCTACAATAATCAATAAAGTTAGCATTATCAAATTCAGTACCATGGTCTGATCTTATCGAGACCAGCTTATGGGTGAGCTGGTTCTCCACTTGTTTCACCAATGTTACCCATTCTTCAAATGTTTCATCCTTTGTGTGTAGCATCATTACCCAAGTGTACCTGGAATAATCATCAACCATAACACAGACATATCTATGACTTCTTCGACTTTGTACTCTTATGGGACCACACAAGTCAATGTGTACAAGTTCGAAGGGTCTGCTGGTACTCAAAACAGTTTTAGGCTTAAAAGAGATTTTGACCTGTTTTCCCCTTACACATTCAGAACAAACTTTATCAACTTCGTACTTAATGTTAGGAAGACCTATCACTAAGTCACGTGCTTTAAGCTTGTTTAGAAGTGTTAGGCTAGCATGTCCAAACCTCTTATGCCAAATCCATTGATTATTTTCAGAAACAGCTCTCAAACAGATGGACTTATCTTGAGGGATCTTATCTAGGAAGGTGATGTAGACATCATGCTTCCTAGTTCCCTCACATACTAGTTCTCCTGTTTGTGAGTTAACTATGTGACATAGGTTGGCTTGAAACTCAACTCTATTACCTTTGTCATATAATTGCGAAATACTCAAGAGATTATGTTGCAAGCCTTCAACATAATAAACATCATCTATTGTGTTAGAAAGTGTCTTACCGACCTTACCTAAACCAGTGATGGTTCCCTTGCTGTTATCCCCAAAGGTGACACTTCCTCCATCAAAGGCCACTAGTGAAAGGAATTGATCTTTATCCCCAGACATGTGTCTTGAGCAACCACTGTCCAAATACCAATAGGTGTCTCCCTTCACTCTAGCCTGTAAGATTAAATCAAACATTAGTTTTAGGAACCCAAGCACACTTGGGTCCCTTTTCAACAACATTAACATCATGTTTATCCTTTCTTCTCCACACATACATTATACTCTTGCTGTTTTTATTAGCACTAATTTTCTTAGCTGGACATTCATGTATCTTATGTCCATTCTTACCACAATGAAAACACACGTGCATCTCTTTAGTCATGACATACTTACCTCGCTGATATTCTGTGATCCAGGTGGTCTCTCTGGGAGACCAGTTAGTCATGGTTCTCTGTCTAGTATAACCAAGACCAAATTTTCCTTTGTTTCTCCTGATGAAGTCAGAAGGTTCAAAGTTCTTTGTGCGTTCAGTAGCTTATCCAAATGTCTATGACTGTCATGCAATTCCCTTTCTTTTGTTTCAAGTGTTTTAACTAACAACTCGTTTTTCTCTTTCAAAAACTCAAAGTTACTTTCTAAAGTTGCAAGTTGTAAGTTAAGATCTAAGACCGTAGGGTCATTAGACATGTTACTAACTACTAATTGTTTTTCACTTTTTAGTTGATTAAATTCAGCATGTAACTTACAGATAGTGCTTTCATATTCATTAATCATACTGCTGACTTCAATGCTGGTTCCAGTGGGAAAACTAGGGGACTGAGCAGCTTTAAGTGAAGCAATTTCTTTGTGAGAATTTTCTAAGTTGGAAGCCAATGTTTTAAATGCCTTCAACAGAGAAGTTCTATTGCAAGAATTTGCTTTACTTATGACTGTAGAAAAATCAGGGACTTCACTAGTAGTTGATAAGTCTCTGGGGAACCAGGAGATCAGATCTTCTTCACCATCACTTGGATAGTCAAGTTCAGAAGATCTTGCCCTTTCTAGTTCTACCTTGTACTTGTCCAATTCAACTTCTAGTTCAGCACTTTGATTTTTCAAGTTATGGCAAACCATCTCTAGATGATCACAACTAGCAATAGCAATTTCACATTCATTGCATTTTTCTTTTAGTTCTCTTTTGCCGGTTATATAAGTTTCACCTAATTTATAGCATTCATCTAATAAAGAATCTATACAAGCAAGCATATTTTCTCTATCATATTCATGCATATCTATTCTAATTTGTTCAAGGTTTACCTTATGTCTTTGTAGTGCATCCTTCTTAGCCATTAAGCATTTCTTGAATGTACTGGTTCCCCCTCTGGTTCCCGGACCAGTGCTGTTCTCCTTGATGTTTGTGAAGGCAGTTAAGCAAACATCAGAACTAGTTGTATCTTCTTCTTCATCAGATCCTGAGTCAGATTCTCCCCACATAGATGCTATCATGGCATTCTTGAAAGCCCTCTTATCTCCAGATTGAGATTGTTTGTCCTTCCATTTTGGACAATCACGAATGATGTGTCCTTTCTCACCACACTTGAAGCAACCTGAAAATGAAGACGAGTTAGATTTTTTAGTGTTTTTGAAATTCCTACCTTTGAAATTCCTCTTTTGATCACGAAGAGATCTTTCAAATCTTTTTGCAATCAGGCTGATCTCATCTTCTTCTTCCTCTACTGTTCCCTTCAGTGCCATGCCTCTGGCTGGTTCCTTCTCAGACTTAGAGTCAATCAGCATCTCATGAGTCATAAGGGAACCAATCAGCTGTTCCAAGGACAGGGTAGACAGATCCTTTGCTTCATATACTGCTGTTACCTTAGCTGTCCATGTATCTGTTAAACTACGCAAAATTTTTCTCACAAGATCCTCATCGGAAAATATTTTACCAAGTGATCTAAGATCATTAACAATAGTCATAAACCTACGAAAGCAATCATTGATTTTTTCATTTTTATTCATGGCAAACAATTCGTATTTAGACATGATTAAATCAATTTTAGACCGTTTTACCTCACTGGTTCCCTCAAACGCAAGTTCAAGGGTGTCCCATATCTCCTTAGCACTACTGCAACCAGAGATACGATTTGTTTCGTTCTCACCTATTGCTTGTTGTAGAATTGACATTGCCTTAGCATTTTTCTCCAGTAACTTGCAATCAGTAGTGACCAACTCGATATCCTTCTTGGGAACCTGTTTCCCATCAGCTTCTGTCTTGAGAATGATATTAGGACCATTTTTAACTACGAGCCAGCATTCATAATCAATACCCATGATAACATTCTGGATCCTATTCTTCCACCATGCATAATTATTTCCATTAAACTTTGGTGTCTTGTTGTCATAACCGATTGCACTTAATTCTTGAGTACTCATTCTTAACTCCTCTAGATGTTACTCTTTCGAGAAGCTTAGTCTCTGATACCAATTGAAGGTTCAATGGGCACTCAAGAGGGGGGGGGGGTGAATTGAGTGTTAAGTAATCGTTGGTAATTTTTACTTCTTTTCGGATTATGTGTAAGGAACCAGTTGTGCTGGTTCCCTTACGCAGCGGAATAAAACAAAGCAATAAAGAACACCACAGACTTAACGAGGTTCAGCCAACTCTGGCCTACGTCCTCCTATTCTAAGTCCTTTATTGATCTACTCCGAAAAATAAAGATAAAGAACACTCTACTGTTCCCTACTCCGGGAACCAGTAAACCCCACACTCTACTCCGAATGTGCTTTAAACTTACCCTCGTAAGTTCCTAGTGTGTTTGAACTCACAAACACTCACCAAGTCTTCAACCCCTCTATCAAAGACTTAATACAAGATCAAGAACTCTCTAATGATCTAACTCTCAAAAGTCAAATAGAGAAAAACGTTAAAACACTATTATGCTCTTGTGTATCACTTAATAATTGAATTAGTGCTTTTAGCTCTCAAAGATCAAACTCTACTCAAAATGCGTGAGAGCTATGTTTGTGATTATTCAGAGCAAGATGTATTTATAGGTTAGTTGGCTAAACCCTAAAATCATGCATATAAGATATATATACGATTTTAGGATAAGTATTTATCCTAATTGATTTGATCACAAGATAAGATCAACTTAGGATAAGATACTTCCCGATTTTTAGCTAACAAAAAATATCATCTTATCTTTTAGCTGCTTAGATATATCTTAAATCAATATATTTCGGAAAATATCCTTTTTGTAAAATCTTTGTAAAAACCGCAGCTTGAATAATCTGTTCAGTTAACCTGGTTCCCTGACCTAGTTCCCTGAACTGAATATGTTTTGGGAGGACGCAAAGGTAATACACTGAATTATGTTCTTTTTTATAAATTTAACTGTTTTGTGTTTTGTAAATCTAATTGTGTTCTTTTTTGTTTGTAAATCATACAGAAAGAGTTCCAAAACGAGGAGGATTCACGAAAGAAGTAGGCAGTTCTCACCTCTTGCGATCTGAAAAGGAGAGACTTCAAGCCCAAGCTCATGAGTGGTTAGATCTCCTGTACAAGGAATAAGGAGGGACAGACTAGGAAGCAACCTTAGAAGCTCTACAACTTCATCTCCGAGGAAGACTGGAACGCATTTGTGAAGATGCATTTCATAGAGGAGTTCAGGGTAAGTATTTCTTAGAATATTTTTTTGAGTCTGCGAGACAGGACAACGACTTGGTTTCTTGCGAGATCTATCCTTGATGACAAAAAGACATCTCGTGGTGCCTGACCATCGGACCGCTGTTGTCCAAGACTCCATTGTATGCTATGTTTATTCGTAACATTACCATATTCGTCCTATTACTTATCATTTACTAATTGATATTTTCTTTTCTTTTGTTAAATATACAAGATGAATGGAGATGGAGAGAGGATTCGAGAGAGTTCATCTTTCATCCACGGGACGACATCTTATCCCGTGCACTCGGCAAGAAAGACCACCTGGGTCGGCTGGTCGGTTACAGAATCAGCGTAGGCCAAAAAACTGTGTTTGGGGCTGAGAAGGGGAGCTCGATCATTAAGAGGGTGGAGGACATTGAAGCTCAAATTAAGAACGCTGTGAGAGAGGCTGAGTAGCGAGTTTGAGCTCAAACGATGAAGGAGATGGAGGAGAAGATGGATCTTATGCTCTAAGAAAAGTTTTGTCTATTTACTGCGCAGTTTAGTATCCCGCAACCACCTCCGCAAGAACGTAAGCTTAGCATTAGGCCTGACCGTCTAATCTTCCCATCCAGTAGCGTCTCGAGGGTTAGAGATCCTTTCCAGGATCTGTAGGTTTGTTTACTCATGTTTTGAAAACTACTAATCGCATATGAAATTTGTATAATTCAAATGCATGAGATACTGACATCTTTGTCACTTTCATTGTGGGGGCAAGTTTTCTATCAGTTGTTGCAAATGTTGAACGAAAATGAAGCAATTGTTGTTGCTTTAGGAACCGTTCATCCATCTCTGACTTGAGACTACCATATGAACATCCTTCTTAAGCATGTAAAGGTCAGTGTCGACAACTATGATCAGGTATATAAGGATGTCCCTGTTCCAGCCCCTTCTGCCTTCATTAAAAGGCTCGAGCAAGCCCATAAGACCTTTATATAGTGGCCGGAGCATTTAGTTTGGCTCCTAACGACCGAGGTAAATGTATTTTACCTCACGTAATTCAGTTAGTTGTATTCTACTAATGTATTCTACTGAATTCTTGAATTTTTTTAATTAACCAAGAGGTACGGGTGGAAAGGATGCAACTGATGGTGTTGCCAAAGATCCTAGTGGTCTAGAAACAGCTGAGTCCATGAATAGGGATGTCGCCACCGATCTCACTAAGTTGGTCTTGAGTCATCTCGGTGACAATTGTCGAGAAATAAGGGCTTAGTTATCGAGGCTTCTGCCAGACAACTTCATCTCCTTTTGTTATGGAAAGATGACATTCGGGTACCTAGAGGACTAGGGTATTATGGTCGTAGAAGAGGATGTCACTCAGCTTCTCATAGGAGACGAGTTGAACGTATCTGTGCTCCAAGTCTTTATGATGTAAGATACCTAACTATTGCATACAATTCCTACTATATTATGTGTTTTCAATTTGTGACAAAATCGATGTTGTTATTTGATAAAATTATTATAGGGCTTGTTATGAGTTTGTCGAAGAAGAAAGACTAAGATCCTTCAATTTCATGTGCCCTTCTAGGATCTCTACTACCCTCATCGGCAACAACTAGGATTTCGTCACTTTTTACATGGTATCTTCAAAGACAAGATACCATAAGAAGCATTTCATCTTCTTCCCATACCATGAAAGGTATGAACTTCTAAACGTAAGCTTTTTCATGTATGAATATGTTCTTATTTTAACCATCTACCAATCATTTTATAGGCGTCATTGGATATTACTTATTATGTCCTTAGAGAAAAGGACAGTATAAGTTTTTGATCCTCTCCAAAAAAAATGTAATTTAGCGATTAAGGACGTGTTAAATACATAAGTATTCGTTAATTACATCTTTTAAAAGTTATAAAGTTAAGTCCAGCCACCATAATGGACTGAAGTTGAATTGGATTCTAGCTTAGATATCCCTATTTTGAACCATATGAATATTTTATTGCCGTAGAATTGTATTAGATATGCTTGTTTTACATTTTATTTGCTTTTCAAATGAAGTGTCCTCACCAGAAAGGAAACACGGAGTGTGTCTACTTTCTTATGCGTTTTGTGTTTGACATTCTGCACAACTATGATACTTGTGAGGATCTTTCAACGGTACATATTATTCCTTTTTTTGTAAGTTATTTTTGAGATCTAGACTATAGATAACATGAGTTGAGAATGGATGGATGGATGGTGTTATGAATGGTGATTTGTGTTGTGAATGGTGAATTGTGTTATGAATGGATGGATGAATTGTGTTGGACTATAATGATTGTGAAAATAGGTATTTATAAAAAATGGAAATAGGCCTAATTACATAGGAAACTCTATTAAAATTTACACTTGGAATTATGTATCTTATTTTGTAAATAGGTTTTTTATTGTAATACTAAACCTATCTTTTCTCACCCTCTGAGGCAATTCAAAGAACAACTCCATACATACCTGAAGAGCTTATAGAGATTAAGGAAATATGTGCGGAATACTTCATTGGGGCCGGACAATATGTATAATTAGGTAGCTAGATCAATTTTCTCTCTTGTTTTAACATAAATACATTAGGGTTAAATCTAATTATATAACATTAGGTTAGGCCACTCTTTTTGTATAAAGCATTAGGTTAAGCCATTCTTTTTTGTATATAGCATTAGATTAGGCCATTATTTTCTGTATATATTATAGCATTAGGTTAGGTTAGTCCTATTCTTATATATGTAAACTTAGTTTATAATCCCAATTCAAGTAGCTTAGATTAGATTTATAAATTTAATAACAATTTTGTGATAATTTAAATAAATATTTTATTAGCATATTTCCATATATATTTGGCAGCAATGTTCTCATATTAGTATCAGTTTCCTAATGTGTAGATGATGAATAACCAGAATAAAAAAAAAGAAAAATAAATATTGTGGTTATTTAAAAAACCGCAGCACATATAAAAATTACAAAATAAAAAAAATTCAAAAAAAATAAATGCTGCGGTTTTCTTAAATAACCGCAGCACCTATAGTAATAAATGCTGCTGTTATTTTAAAAACCACAACACTTATAGTAATAAATACTGTAGTTATTTTAAAAACCGCAACACTTATAAAAATTATAGAATATAAAAAAATTCAAAAAATAATGAATGTTGCGATTATTTGGAAAAATTGCAGCATATTACTTAAAAAATATTTTTTTTATTAATCTATGCAACAGTTTTTATAAAAAAAATGCAGCATATATTAATACATTTTTTCCCATATATATGGTATTAAATGTTGTGGTTTTTTCGTAAAACCCTAGCAATTATTAAAAAAATATATATATAATTTTTTATTTTTAATAATAAATGCTTTGATTTCTTGGAAAAATCACAGCATTTATTACTTATAAGTACTGTGATTATTTGGAAAAATCGCAGCATTTGTTATATTTATTGTTGCATCCAGAAAACTGCAACATTTGATGTTTTTTCATGTGCTTTGCCTATATGTGCTTCGTATAAATAACCGCAGCATTTAACGTTAGAAAACCGCAACATTTAGACAATTCTCTACCAATGATTGGACCACATGGATGACTGGATTGTACATACTTGACTTTGTTGCTTAGGCCTAGACCTAGGCTACCATCTCTTAGTACTTCCACAAGCTAAGGACAAGGTGATATTTGAAACTAACAACCTAGATGATAACTTCTGCTAAGCGACATTAGACAACACCTTTACAAAAAGTCTCCAACCTATTAAGATTAAGAAATGTACGTTGGATTGAGGAAGCCTTCATTACTTTTTTGTCTTATGAAATAGAACCGTTTTCAACATTCTTGGTCTTTCATGAAAAATTGGGTTAGCTGTAATTGGAAGAACACCTTTTTTAACACTGTAAATAGGAGTGTGTGTTAGGTCTTTAAGGCCTAAAACTTTGCGGAGCAGTGAGTACACAGTGTTAAGGCCATTGATATGTATTTTTCCTCTACATTGCTTCTTGGCACCACTTTGTCTCTTTTACTTCCAAGAAATAGGGGACTTGCCTAGGAACACACAATATCTTGATGTTGATTTCCTTGTGATTGGAGACCATCCTCAGTCACTATTTCAGCAGTGAGAGCGATACTAGATTGACTTGTGAGGAGAATGCCTTGATCTGGTGAACCAACTTGGTATCTCAATACTCTCTTTGTTGCTTACACGTGCACACAAGTTAGAAGAGGAATGATTTTCCTAAGAACATGTACTATAAGCTAATTTTGGCTTTATTATTTTGAGAAGATCCATTTGCTCTACTATCCAACCTTTTGAGGCAATTCTAGACATGAAATAGTGTCTACTCATATCATGATCCAATGATGAACCAACCCTTGCAAGTGAACTTGATTTGGCTTGATATTGAATATACCAAAATCCACATCTCCTTCAAAGAACCTATTTTAAAATCTCAAAAGAGGCCAAACACACACTCTAAGACAAAATATTGTACTTTTGCCCAAGACTAAAAACTACCCATAAATAAAAATCGTTACTCCATAAGGAAACCTCAAAAAACCGTCTTCGGCCAAAAAATTCTTGGAGCACTAATGCAAAAGGTTAGAATTAGACTCCTTGAAGTAAGGACTCCAACGCCCAAAGCAAGCTCAAGACGCCTAGGGGCCTACTCATCCAAATCCCAACTCCAACACTAGATGCCTAACCCTTTGTCCAATGCATAATCTTGAACACTTCCTTAAAAGAGATCTTGGATACTTCCAATCCCCTTTTCATCCCAGAAAAAGATGCCTTTTGAGTGATTGACGCTCATGTTGAGCACTTGATGCCCTAAATAAACCTATATTTGGCATTGGAAGTTAGTGTTAACTAGACTCTTTTGCCTATAAGTACTCTGATTTTTTATGAGCGAAGGATCCAAAATTTTCCAAATCTAAAGTACTTTAATTTGCCAAAATAGCACCTCAAACATTTTTAAACATCCTTATCTCCTATTAAGCATCATTTAAGGTTATCCTTATCCAAGGAAGATTAGGCCTCCTAACACTCAATCAAGAGTCAAACAATGGAACAATCCAATATGGTGAGTAGATCAAAGACCTTTCTTAGTCAACATTTATTTCCTTCATCTACTTCTACTCCATTATCTTCTCTCCTTAATCTCTAAGATTTCTAATTCACTCAAGGATTCAAGGTTAAGACCTTGTAAGGGGATACAAACTTCCGTTTAAATGAAAACATTTATTTACCTAAATTTTATTGTATTGAGCCTTTATCAACTAAAGGATCATTGGTAGAGAAACGTTACCAAATGCTGCACTTTAATGAAAAACCGCACACTTGTGACACTAAATGTTGTTGTTTTTTAAAAATTGCAGCACTTGTAACTCTAAATGCTGAAATAAATTTAAAGTTTTCACGTCTGTAGAATAATCTAACGCAACGTCAGTATGAACATTCTCCGCAGGCACATCTCGAGACATTAAGGGGGGCATTAACTACCATTACTTCGTGCACAACCAAAGTGGTTGAGTCGACTTGATTCTTTGGCATGCCTTCCCCCTCTACAGACCCCAGGCCATCTATGTCACCTCCTGCCTTCACGTACTTGTCCATTGTCTCCTAGGCCTCCTCCCTCGTTAGCTTACCGTCAAGAAAGCTCTTGATAAGCTTGGCCTTCAAGTCCAAGGTATCTACAGCAAGCTAGAACTTAGGAGATTTTGTCTCCCCCTTCGGTTCCTCATTATGCGCAGACACTTGGTTTAAAGACTTTTTTAGCATAGCGAATTCTATGGCATGCTCAGATGCCTAGTTCTTGAGTTTGTACTTAGCCTTTCCTTTGATACTTAAGGCCTCCTTCAGTTCCTTTAGGTCCCAAGCATGCTACCTCTCTAGGCAATTTTCGGACGACTTAGCCTCCTTCAGGGCATTTTCAAGATCCTAGATGGGTCCCTCAAACACATTGATTAGTTCCTAATTAACACCAATATCCTTCTCGATATCCTGCCCATTCCTCTAACCTGGCAATATGGACTTGAAGGATCAAGGTATCTTGGAAGGCCTTCATTCAAGAGGAATATAAGGTGTAGCGCATATCAACAACGTTAAGATAGAGGAAGAGACAGTAAAACAGATGCTAACCCTGAAGATGTGGAAGGCAGAATTGTTGACTAAGTCGCTGCTAAGGGCATTCTCCTATATCATGACAGAGGTAGGCATCAAGAGTTAATCCCTAGAAGGAAACATGGTGGTAAGAGTATAACCCTCGTCCTTAAATTTGGGAGGGAGTGTGATCTGCTGATGGGTAATCCCAACTGTAGCCTGACTTTTAAAGAAGTCGTAACGTATAGCCGGTCCTTGAGGATGGTCGGTTGGAGACAAGTGTAGGAGCCCTCATGACAAGGACAATGCTGACAAGAGAAGGATTAGAGATTTCCCTAGGAGCCGGCACGGGAATGGTAGTATGGTTGTCCGATGTAAAAAACCGGGGGTTGCTTGAGTAAGCATGGCTGGGACCCTGCTCTGGGAACCGACTCTTCTTTGCTCTTAGCCGTTCCCAAATCTCGGAGAAGGATATCCTTGGTGGATAAACCCGAGTTATATCTGAAACACAAACGAAATTCAACCAAGTATACACAACAAACATCTACACAATAAGAATGTTAAATGTAACCGAAATGAAAGAATTGAACGGTTACCTAAGGGTAGTGACATAGTTGCAGTAGATGTGGTATCGAATGACTAGGAGACTAAAATGACGTATTTTTCTTTTAAAGATCTCCCCTCTTTTGGTAGAAAGTCTAACCCGTTAAGAATGTTTGGACGTGACGATTCTAAAACTCCTCCAGTCTCGTTCGATTCCTAGAAAGGCTATGGTTTTAAATGGCGGAGGAAGATGATGGCTTGACACCTTTGACCTCTGAGGGTGCAAACCATGAGATGTAAGGCATTGATTAATGAAACATTAATTAAAAACCACACAATTAATAAGAAGCATTTTTTGTAAAGGAGGGCCTTAAGTAGCGATCCAGGCACAATCTAGTCCCAAATCAGCCTTAGGGACAAACACGAAGAATTTGGACCATCCCCTGTCGTTCCCCCCACCCCCCTAGATCTGTCACTAAGGTCTGCCTACTTAGGTTTATAAACAAGGTGTTCCACCTTTCCTTAAAGATCTTACAGGTGTAAGAAAAGGCAAGGCAAGATTCGATAAAAGGGACTACCCACCCTTAGTTACAACTTTAATCACTTTGAAAATTCTTCATGAACCAAGCATGATCTGACAAATCATCAAACCGTAAGTTAATATAAACTACCTGCATAAAGGAGTGAAGGGAAACCTATTACCTAGTAGAAAAGGTACTCAGGAACTGCAACACAGTCGTCAAGAAACTCGGTGATCAATCGAGGAAGAACAGTGATTGCGTTTGAGTGTAATTGTGGAGAAGAGTGATGTAATGGGTTAGGACAAATGCTTTAATGGAGCTTAAGGCATTTTCTTGTTGTTGAGCATCTAATGTGGTGGGGCTTTTGAAAATATGAATTTTAAAAGGAAACTGTCGTCTCTCCAAATTCTCATTTTCAAGGGGCAAATTATTGTGGTGAAAATCTTGCCCCAATACACGTGGACAAGGGACACAAAAATTATAGTTACCTAGGCAACTAGAAGGAACAACGGTTGCAACCAAACATTTCTAAGAGAAGCATTGAGGTACATTGAACCTAAACATACCCATAAGGGACTCCACTAGTTATAAGATAAAAAGGCCAGAAAAGTGGAAAGTGGTTGCAAATAAGGATAGGTGCGACATGAAATTAGGAGGCGGAAGCAGTTGAGGATTTGACTAAGAGTAACTCGAGAAAAGGGAGAGACGTGCATTATATAAGTAGATTGATTAAGTGAAAAGGGGGACGAGCTACATATTGCAAATCATTTACTCAATACTCAATACTTTAGCTTACATGTTCAATTTCAATTTAATACAAACACTTCTTGTAATCTGTAAATCAAAAGGCTTAGCCCTGGACATAGTGAAATGACGACCTAATAACCTCGCGTTTTTTCTCGATTTGGGTTTTTCGCGTTACCAACTTGTCTTGTTGTTTGCATTTATTTTGCTTACTTGCACGTATTGTTTATAAATCCAGCCTACATGTAGTATAGCTACCTGTTAACATCCTTAACCTTAAATTTTCACTTAGATGATAATATTTAGTAGAAACAGTAATCAAAATTGAAAGTGACTAAAGAAAAACGGACATAATCTAAAGTAATTTTGTATAGTTTGAGGCCAAACATAACAAAATACCAATATTGGGGTAACCAAACCTAGTTTATCTGTTTACCTTACCCAACTTTCCTATAAGATTGTTATCCTTGTTTTCTAAAATCACATCCTTACATTCTCTTATTTCAGTCCATCAATCCTCTTAGATTTATGTGTACCAATAAGTGGAACAAACTTTTTGCATCATCAGTTATGAGGGTAGATCAAGGAGGCCTAAAATTTTTATCCATATTTATTTTCAAAAAAAAAATCATATATAATCCTAATTGTTTGGGGTAGTGTGCATAAATTACAAAGAGTATTCGCATTCTTGCATCTTCAACCTTTCATATTTTTAACTTCTTCTCAAATTGACAACTTTAATTTCTTTTAATCTTCTCATCCTCCTCCCAATTTTAGCCCTTTATATTATCCAACCTTCCATCTCAATTTCCTATATTTCATAATTTACAATTTAGTCAATTAATCTAATGGCAACAAGAAAAAAAAATCATCAAGATAAAAAGGGGTTTGAGGGTAGTAACAATGCTTCATCAATTATCATTACCATTAAGGTTATATGTGGACTAACGGATTTGAATCCTTCAAGCGCGTTGTACTTATATTGGGCTTAAACCCATGAGAAAATGGGATTGGGCTTATATGTGCTTGGGCGTTCATATAGGCTAAGGCTGCATAGGCTTAGGCCTAGACCCATGGACTTGGGATTATATAGATATGGGATTTGACTTGCTTGGACTTGGACTTGGACTTGAAAAGCATTCATTGATGGATGGACTAAGGACATTGCTAAGGAACCAAAATTTGGGGTGGTTTAAGCTATGATATGGATTAAAATTTAAACTTCAAAGGTTTGATTGAAACATTAAAGATGGATGCAACCATGGGAGAGTTCCTAACTTATGGAGATACGAATCTCTTAGATGCATCCAAGGAGAGTATTTATGTGTGCATGGTGACATGCAACTTAAACAACATGCATGAATATGGAAAGATTGTTGGATATGGGAAATAAGATGGTTTGCCTATGAATTTTCTTCCACTTTCCTTGACAGGGTTTTTCCCTTTAGGCAAAGATTTAATATTGGGTCCTACCCATCATATTATGCGTAGAAGCCATGGAAAAGAGCATTGGTGAAGGTTTTTTGATTAAAAAAATCTTACAAAGTTTCTTGAGGATTGAAAGAAGTAAACTCAAGGGAAGAAAATATTAAGACAAAAGTTGGCGCATATTCCATCTTTAAGTGAGTTGGCAAGTGATGTGGCATGCATGGATGATTTGGCAAGGGACGTGGCAAGTGAGTTTCCATGTGATATGGCAAAGGACGTGGTAATGGGTAATTAGTGTATTAATGTAGATTCAAGTATGTTTGCTTATGTGTCAAAAGTAGAAAATTCAAAATTTTATCTTTTAATAAGATAGAATTATAAGACTATTAGGATTTTTTAGGTGACAATGTTAGTATCCTAGTCTAACTATGAGAGGAAGAGTTGGAAAATTATGAGCTAATCACTTAGGATCCCATTATTCTATTAGGATAAATCTTCCTAAGTAGAGTAGGATTAAAACACTCAAGACTTAGGGTATAAAATGTGAACCCAAGCCTTAAAAAGCATTTAGATTTCATGAATTAAAGCAATAAAAACTTTAAGAGTTTTTCTTTCTTTGTCACAAACTCTAGAAGACGTAGAAAGAAATATTTATCAACTTCAAGTGATGAAAAATCTAAAGAGAGGCACAAGAGGGGAATCTTAAAAAGGCGTGGTGATCAAAGCTTACGGCTCGACATCCACAAATTCAATGGAAGCATGGACCTGAACAAGTTTCTAGATTAGGTTCATAAGGTAGAAGGAATCTTTAACTATAAGGATTTTTATGACTAAGAATCATTTAAAGTTGATGAATTGAAGCTTACTTCTTATGCAAGCTTATGGCTTGAAGTTTTGCAAAAGAAGAGAAGGAAAGAAGGGAGGTCCAAGATTGCATCCTTGAACAAGTTGAAGAAGCATTTGTGCAAAAGGTTTATTCCCCAAGACATTGAAAAAAGTATTCTCATAAAGATGCACAGTTTAAGGCAAGAACGTAAGTCTATAAAGAACGTAAGATATTAAGGAAGTTAAGGCCAAAACACAGTGACCATTCTTATGTGATGTAATCATAGAATTCGAAAGTCGCATCATTGTGGTTTTGACTCTATTGATTGAAAAATTCAACGTTCTCACACAAAATCATCCTCAACCATACAAACTTTCTTGTCTTAGTAGCTCCAATGATTTGAAAGTAAGTAAGCAAGCCTTGATTTTAGTTAGAATTGATAATTATGAAGATCAAGTACAATGTGATGCTTGTCATATTCTCTTTGGTAGACCTTGGCAATATGATTGCTATGTGAAGTTTGATGAGAGAAAAAATGCCTATGTGGTATGGAGGCACGCACATGATAATGTTTTTTCTTTAAATCCATTAATGATTCCTAGACCTAAAAACAATACTACTAATGGTAATAGCGTTCTATTGGTGGGTGGAAAAGAGTTAGAAAAGGAAGCTAAGATAAGTAGCTTAGTATATGTGCTCGTGACTAAGGAGGCGAAAGATGAAGCCCATGTGGTTCCTAGAGCTTTGCAACCTTTACTAACTAAATTCATAGATGTTTTTCTTAAAGAACCAACATTGAGTTTATCACCAATTATAGGGATTAAACATAAAATTGATCTTGTTCTAGGGGCCCAAATCCCTAACAAACCAATCTATAGGTTCAATCTGGAAGAGACTAAGGAAATTTGAAGGCAAATTATGAAGCTTTATAGTATGTGGGTAAGTGAGAGAAAGCATGAGTCTTTGCATGGTGCCTACTTTGATTTTTCCAAAGAAAGACAAAACTTGGAGGATGTGCATAGATACACGGGCCATCAACAACATCACCATCAAATATAGGTTTTCCATCCCTATATTAGATGACTTATAGGATGAATTGCATGAGGCTCAAGTACTTTCCAAGATCGATCTATAAAGTGGGTATCATCAAATCCGTATAAAGGAAGGGACGAGTGGAAGAAAGGCTTAAAAAAAAGATAGGGCGTCATAAATGGTTGGTTATGCCTTTTGGCCTAACAAATGCTTCAAGCGCCTTCATGAGACTGATGAAAGAAGTCTTGAAGCCTTTCTTAGGTAAGTTTATTTTTGTTTTCTTAGATGATATTTTTATTTATAAACATGCATTAAAGATCATATAATCCACCTAAGAAGTGTGTTTAAGACACTAAGGAGACAAAAACTATATGCTAAGCTTAAAAAGTGCTATTTTATTGTGCCCAGTGTTATATTTTTGGGATATATTATTTCAAAACATGGGGTTTCGATTGATAAATCTAGTGTTAAATCAATAAAATCATGGCCTGTTCCTAAGAGTGTGACAGAGGTGCGTGCTTTTCATGGGCTAGCCTCGTTTTATATAAGATTTGTGAAGAATTTCTCCTGTATTAAGAAGGACAAAGGGAAGTTCAAATGGATCAAGGTCGGTCATCAAACCTTCAAAGCTATCAAGAAGATGCTATGCAACACCCCTATTCTAGCCTTGTAAAATTTTACTAGGCCTTTTGAGGTTGAAACAAATGCAAGTGGGGTTGGAATTGGCATTGTACTAGTTTAAGGGAAAAGTCCCATTACTTATTTCAGTGAAAAGTTGTAAGGGGCCAAATTATACTACTCTACAAAGGACAAGGAATTCAATGGAATTGTGAGGTTGTTGGATCATTAGAGTCACTAACTAAGGCCGAATAACTTCATATTACATTCGAATATGAACCGTTGAAGCACAATAATGGTCAACACAAGCTTAATTCACGCCTTGTAAAGTAGGTTGAATTCATACAATCGATTCACTTTTCTTCTAGGTATAAGGAGGGTAAGTCAAAAGTGGTAGCTGATGCTATTTTAAGGAGATATTTTTTCTTAGTGTTCTTAACTCCAAACTACCTGGATGGGATCTAATCCCCCAATATTATGACCAAGACAAGGACTTTGAACCAATTATGCAACAAGTCACCAAGGGAGTTGTGGGTTCTTATGTACTTCATGATGGTTTATTGTTTAAAGGAAATCAATTGTGCATCCTCAAATGCTCAATTCATGAATTTCTAATGAAAAAGGCTTTCGGTGAACATTAGGCGGACAATTTGGGATCACAAAGACATTGGAAATTCTCCAAAAAGACACTACTACATTTTCAATCTAATCCAAGGGCCAATTTCGTTGTATTAGGTGTCAAAAACCGTTGTATTAGACCTAATCCAACGGCTTTATACCGTCATATTTGCTAGCGTTGTATTAGGACTAATCCAACGGCAAATGAGACCTAATACAACTGCATTAATAATGCCGTTGGATTAGGTACAACCTAATACAACGGCAACCGTTGGATTAGGTACGTACCTAATCCAACGACTGCCGTTGTATTAAGTCTCATTTGCCGTTGGATTAGATACAACCTAATACAACGATTGCCGTTGTATTAGGTCCCTTGTGTCATTGGACTATATCAACTAATTAATACAACGAATGCCTTATGCCGTTGGATTAGATAGAACCTAGATTACCTTTTTTCAGAATATAGAATTTAGCACTATTGTATATAAAATATAATGTACTATTACACACACACACACACACACACACATATACACATTACAAAGTTTAAAAAGTAGCATTATATTTATTTATAGCAATAAACGAAGTACATTACAAAATTAAATATTGTTCCATACATTGCTAATTTGCTAATATGCCAATTTGCAAAATCTTCACTTGCTCGATCAAGTTTCTTTATTCATCTCCATTGTTTAGTTCATCATGCATCTATATATAAAAAGAAAAGGAATAATATAATATTCTTGAATTAGTCTACATGAGAGTGGATAATGACATCTATAATATTATGATTATTTTTTGGATGACAATTTTAATATTGAAGTATTAGGATTCCATTCAGCTATGGATTCTTGTGATACATATTAAGTAAAGAGAATGTTAACAATTGTTAAGGGATTGTTCACACTCAAAAGCAAGATAAAGTAAAATTTTTACCTGATCAATTGCTGCACCAGATTTGGAAGATTGCCTACTTTGGTTACTGATATGATGTGCTGCACTAGATGCATCATTTGGAGTCATTTGCACCACAACATCAGCAATCACAAGATTAATTCCAGGGTTAGCCTCACGAATTTGAGCCAAAACAGTAGTGGTAATACTTGGTGCAAGTTGTTGGACTAATTGTGATTGCATACTTGCTAGGAATTCCTCCGGGAATATGAAATCGGACTTTTTATCTTTGCTCTTCAAATTTGCCTTTTTCACACCCGATCCATACAGATGCACACAACTTTTACGGTTAGGAGCTGGAATCACTTCATAGTAAGGGTCGTTACAACTATTACCATCTTCATGTTGGGAAGACTCCAAAGCATCAATTTTGGCCTATATTTAGGTAAATACATTAATTTGTTATTAATTATCGAATAAGTACAAACACATACAAATTATATATAAGATGCTAACTTACAATTTTCTCCTTTGCTTTTTCACAACTGGTAATGTATGTCCTTTGAGCACTTCTTTTCTTGATTCCTTATAAACCTTGGCTTGGGAAGGTTCTTGCTTATCCGGATCTTGTTGTTGCTATAAATCATAATTAATACATGAAATTGAAATGATTATATATATTAAATGAAAAGGATAAATGCCTCATATAGGACAAATGATGATTATAAAATTGGTAATGTAATTGCCTATAATTAGATAATAGTATTTACCAACTCATGGCGTAGAATGGCAAATGACTTACGACCCAAAGTATGCATATCATCTAAACTTAGCCGATTGTCTTTGTTGTGGTTACTGAATACCTAAGGAAAAGTACAATCCAACAATAGAGTTATAAAAATAAACAAGAAAAAAAATTAGAATCAATTTATACTATACTTTAGCCTCATCGGTATGCCAATATTGCAAAAGATCTCTAAACTGGAGATCTGAAATTGTATCAGGTTTAATTTTCCACCTCAAATCATTAGTAGGATACGCATAGAAGTGTTTTTTCTTGATTTGGAATTTATCATATTTTCAGGCTCTGTTCACAGCATCCATAACCCTAATTATTCCAGCATGTGAAACCATATACTTTTCCTGCACCAATTCTTATGCTAATACATTAGTAACGTATAAAGTAGAATAGAGTAATGCTAAAAAATGTATGACTACATACTTGGACATAATCCCATATCTAATCGAGTGTGGGTAAACTTGGGAAGTTAATATAATTAAGTGGTGCAAGTTCGGAATCCCTTGCGACGGTTCCCAAAAAAAACTTGAAATCTTGGACAATCTCCTTTGTAGGTCCAACTGGTTGACCAAATGAGTTCAGAACAATCATTTGGCGTTCCTCTCTTGTACGTGTATGAACCTTAGGTAACATTGTTGGACCTCGATGCTTTTTGCTTTTTGAAGATAATTGAGTTTCTATTTCTTATTGCATAAAAGAAGTAATGGCAAATTAGTAATGAAATACAAATGCAATAGTAATGATGGACAACTACAAATGCAAATACAGGAGAAGCCAAATCATTTTTATAGGAGAAGCAAAGCACCTATCTTAGATTAACAAAGGTTATTTATCTTATAATAAAAGTGATCCGTTATGTACTTAAACACTATACACTTAAACATTATGGATGGGACATAGGAGATTTGGATGATTTTGAATGAGTTAGTGAGTCTCTTGTGCAAGAATGTGAGTAGATTATGATTTTAGAATTCTCAGAAATACATGGAAAGCTGAAAGTTCTTTGTGAGGACAGATCGAATTTGCTGGACACACTAAGGCAGAGGGGTTGTGCAGGGGGGGTCTGTGTAGAGGGGAGCTGTGCAGAGGAGGGGTGGGGGGGGGTCTGTGCAGAGGGGTTGTGCAGGGGGTGTCTAGTTAGAGGGGGAGTCTGTGCAGAGGGGGGGTTGTGTAGGGGGGTCTGTGCAGAGGGGTTGTGCAGGGGTTGAGTCCACAATGCCAAAAGAAAAAGGACAGTATACTACAGAATGTAATATGAATCCACGGAAGAACTTCAACTAGACATACTTTATAACTCACAGGCTTAGAAATCAAAAGTACATAAAGAAAAAGACGGGCAATGCAGCTATATAGTGTGATCAGCTATAAGTTCAATGCAGCTATATAGTGTTATCAGCTATATGGGGCATATAATATCAGCTTAAAGTTACAATTACTTATAGTATGATCAGCTTAAAGTTACAATTAAAGTTTCTTCTATATAGGCTAAGTACATTTGTCTAACAATTTGATACTACATCACATAAAAATCTTTTCAAAGCTAAGTACATTTGTCTAACAATTTGATACTCAGCCATGACATGAAAGTCCAATGTCATCACATTTAGAATTATAAGTGTTATGAACCCCTTTTTGCTTACTAGACAAGGTCTACTGTATAGGGCCTTTGAGCCCCCTGCATACCAAGTGGACTCCTTATTAGCCCCTTTCAGGTACTACCTACTTTAAAAACTTTCAAGTGGACTCCTTATTCTACAGAGTACAGACCCTTCAGCCCCTGCATACCAATCATCTGAAATATTAGACCAACTGTTTTGAGAGAAAAAGAGCTTCAGAGGGGGGGGGGGGGGGTCTTTGCAGGGGGAGGGTCTGTGTAGGGGGGGTTGTGCAGGGGGCTGGGGCTGTGCAGGGGGGGTTGTGCACGGGGCTGGTGTTGTGCAGCCAGGGGGGTTTTCTTTTTCTTTGTAAAAGTTACTATTTCAAATCTCTTTCAGTAGAGAATGCTGTTAAAGATACAAAAAGTCAGTAATAAATCTAGTAACTCATGCTCGTTACAGCTTAAGATCAATAGAACACAATAACAGAACATACAAAACACAACAAACATAGAATTTTCCCTACCAGATGAAGATCAATAGAACACAATAAACAAAACACAATAGACATATAATTTTCCCTACCAGCTTATGCTCATCATTCCAGGAAATAATCCTCATAACACAACCAAATTATCCTACAAGTTTTCTACTAGTTTTCCAAACAAGAACATACAGAAAAGAGAAAAAGAGCAGTAACGGATGAGTACATTTGCTACAACTTGATGATATGACAAAGACAACATACCTTCCAGTTCTTGTCTGTCTATTCCATCCATTTGTGCTACAACTTGTCGGTCCAATTCTTGATTGACCTCGTAATGAGTCTCAACACCATCAATTGTCTCATTCATCCCATCATCAGGATCATTCTCATTTGGTGCATCATTATCGTTATTCTCATTTGGCACAAACCGATTACTTTTTTCAAGCACTTCATTGTTTTCTTTTTGTCGTCTCAAGGTATGTTGACATGGAACCCGGAGAACAAAAGGCTCTCTTTTTCTCTTTATTTTTTGACCCGATTTGCTGCTCTTGTTGGTGAATTTTCTTAAAATCCTCAGTAGAGTTCTTGTTACGAAATTCACCAACAAGATGCCCTTTCTGGCTATTCATCTCCACAATAGCCAGTTGTTGTGTGAGAACAGATTAATTTTTCTTTGAGACCTATAAAACAAAAGCAAAAAATTATTGTATATATACTATGCAAGTAACAAAGACCTGAATAAAAGATAGGAAATAAAACTAGATTCAACTCACGAGCTGAAAATAGAAGGGCACACCTGTTTACATATTTTTGTTTTTTCATAAGCAATACTATCATCTTCCATAGTTTCTTCCTCATTTTCACCATCATACTCTGACATAGAGTCATCAGATATATCTTCTACATCTGGGGAAAGTATGATTTTTTTTTCTTCAAGTATCTTATTCGCTAAGAATCCTGATCCTCGGGCTAACATTCTTTCTGCATTGCACTTTAAGTTTTGAAGTCTTCGTAGTTCATAATCTTTAAGCCGACTTGGGGAAGTAGAAGCTTTTGTTTCATTTCCCTTCATCTGCACAAATAATAAATGAGAATACATTTATTTCTAGAAAAGCTAATAATATGAAAAGTGAAAGCTATATTGAAAAAAACAATAAATGAGAATACATTTATTAGAAATTATTTAAAATTGTATGTCTATACCATCAGATAGCTCTCTAGGTGGGATTTGAATAACATAATGCCAACCCTCTCTATTAAGATCTTCTACATAAAACACTTGATGTGCTTGACATGCCAAGATAAATGGTTCTTCTTTATAAATGGTCTTATATGTATTAATTGTAACAAAATCATCATAATCTTTTTCTGAGTGAAACCAAACACACTTAAATAAGACAACATAAAAGTGTCCATGGTACGACATTTCAATGATTTCTGTTATTGAACCATAATAATTAACATTTCCCTTAATAGGATTCTGATCTTTAGAACTCGCAAAGATATGTGTCATGGCTGTGAGAGTGACTCCACTATTTTGAGTGACACAATTTGCATCGCGCTTCATGGTATAGAACTTATAACCATTGATTGAGTACCCTGTGTATTTTTTAGCAATGTGAGAAGGCCCTTTTGATAACCATGAGATATGGTTAGGGATGGTGTCTTGACCCTCGTTAAGAATCAAATGAACTTTCTCCCTAAACCATTCCAAAAAATCCTTGCTGTGATCGTGAGCACTATTACATTTCCTTTTTCCTCTAGCGCTTACGCATATCTTATGCTCACTGTGGAAAATAAAAATATAATCTTAGGTGGCATCATAGCAGGGATTGAATAGAAAGACATTAATAAGTTCAAGAAAAAACTACAATTTGGTTGGTAATCTAACCTTATATATTTCTCAACTTCCTCATAATCACAATTGAACAAGACATAACGATGTGCTTGTCCCCATGTAATGCGATCAATTATGTGTCCACGGTTTTTTTTTAAGTCCTCCCTTTCTCTTTTATTGGACGTCCTACCTTAGGAGAAATCATAGGCGTGGTCATGCTTGATTGTTTCAAAAATCTAGCTATAAAGGCAATACACTCTTTGGCTTGATATCCTTCTTCCATTGAGCCTTCTGGACGAGCTTTATTTCGAACATCTTGCTTCATTTGATGAAGATACCTCTCAATTCCCTACATACACCTTGAACTCACAAGCCCACCCAACTTAATTTGGCTCACCAAAGGTATAGGCAAATGTACCATTATATCAAAAAAGGCAGGTGGAAATATCCTCTCAAGTAGGCATAAAGTTTCAACAATCTCAGATTGCAATTTTCTAAGATGTTGAGGACCAAACGTTTTACTCCATATACTTTTAAAAAATCACAAAGTCTTATCAAAGGAGTAGCAACATCAGCTGGTAATGTTGTCTTCACAGCAATTGGGAGTAAATAATTCATCATAAAATGAGCATCATGGCTTTTGTAGCCTGTAGTTTTCCTTTCTATAACTTGCACACATTGACCAATGTTAGAAGCATAGCCTTGAGGAAGCATGGCATTTTTAAAGACCATGCAAAACTTGCGTTTTTGCTCCAATGACATCCAAAAGCGAGATCTTGGAAATTCTTCGCTACCATCTTCCAATACTATTGGTTGAAGCTCAGGCATCAAATTAAGCTCTACCAAATCTTGACAAGCACTCACATGATCCTTGGTCTTTTGAGAAATGTCTAACAATGTCCCAATGACACTATCAAACACATTTTTCTCAATATGCATTACATCAAGATTATGACGATTAAGACAATGCTTCCAATATGGTAACTAAAACAAAATGGGCATCTTTCTCCACGGATTCGGATCATCCCCAGCATGCCTTGGTTTCTTCTACTTCTTTCCAAATTGATTTGGAAAATCACGCAACATATTCTCAATATCAATTCCATTCAATGGAGAAGGTTGATGTCTTTCTTTAACTTTTCCATCGAAATTCCTCTTATTATGACGCCAAGGGTGCAATGGATCCAAAAATCTACGATTTGCCCTGTACTCATTCTTACCACTATAAGGCAATCTCTCATAATCTGTTTCATAATCACACTCAGGGCATGCCAAGTATCCTTTTGTGGTCCACCCAGATAACATTGCGTAAGCGGGAAAATCACTCACGGTAGTCATCAATGCTACACCCATGTCAAACCTTTGATTACTCGAAGCATCATATGTTTCCAATCCAAACTCCCACAAATCCTTCAAGTCCTTCATTAGTGGCTGCAAATGTATGTCAATGTCATTTCCTGGGGAAGAAGGACCCGGGATTAGTAATGCTAACATCAAAATCTCAGGTTTCATAATCATCCAAGGAGGCAAGTTATAATTGATCAACATAACTGGCCAAGTACTATGTACAATGCTCATTGAGTTGAATGGGCTAAAGCCATCTGTGGCTAACCCAAGACTCACATTGCGCGGGTCATGAGTAAACTCTTTATATAAGGATTCAAATTTCATCCAGGCTTGACCGTCAGCTGGATGGTGTAAAAGATTATCATTTCCACGCCCATTGGCATGCCAAGTCATGTATCTCACGGTCTCTTGACACATAAATAGTCGTTGAAGCCTTTTTTCTATCGAAAAGTACATAAGAATCTTCTGAGGAATCCTATAGGTCTTTCCATGATCATTTTGTATGCCATTCTCTTTCTCATTTGATTTCCATCTTGGCGTTTTACCAACAGGACAGCTTGTTGCATTTTCATGCTCTTCCCAATATATCATGCAATCATTTGGACATGCATCAATCTTTGTATAATTCAACCCCAATACTTTCAAAACACTTTTTGCTTCATTAAAAGAAGAAGGCAATTTTGAATCTGGTAACACCTCCCTTATAAGCTCCAATATATCTCTAGATGTAGCATTGGTTAGCTTATGATCACACATCAAAATAAAAAGTCAAATCATGAAGGAAAGTATTGAATGGTTTTTGGAACCAGGATACAATTCTTCCTGGCCTTCTTCAACTAACCTTAAAAAAATTTTAGCCTCATCATTTGGCCCCTCCCTAAAAGCATCACGGGCATCATGCAACAACCCTATTATATCATCGTTAGAGTCATTTGGGTTTGACCCTTCATCATTATCCAAAATAGTTTCTTCTCTTTGGATATTGATCTCTAACTATGATAAATTATCTATTCTTGGAACAAAACCATTACAAATTAGGTGATCTCTCACAACACCTTCATGACGCCAAAAACGATAATGACAAACTACACAAGGGAAACAAATTTGATTTCCTTGAGACTTAGTAGCAAAAGCCTTTTTGACATATTGGTCTACTCCCCATTCATATTCATCGCTCCATTTGGCAAACATCCACTAGTTCTTAGTTCCACCATCCATTCCTAATGGTAAGAATTAAGAGAGTTATTTTATATAAGTCACAGCAGAAGTAACATGCCACTTTTAGTACCTTCAATTCATTTTCATTTTAATCATAAATGATAAATTTGTAGGATATAGCCTTAACATGGGGCCTTTTGTAAATTCTAATACCAAGTGTAAAATCATGTGTCACCCTTTTAGTCTTACACTAATTTCCTGTCAAATCTCAATTCATGAGTTAAAGAAGGGATATTATAAGAGAGAGTAAATTTACGCTCGTATGTTAGATTTAAGAAAAATGCCTTAAATATTCCTCTTTTATATTATAAGATAATTTGATTATTTTTCCAATACCATTTTATATTTTGCACTCACGATAACAAAACAACAATCCCTAATACATATATAAAGGTTATTAAATATATTGCTATATGTATTAAAACCATTAATACCAACAACCAAATTTTAAGATTAAATACCACATCAAATATTCCTTTACATAATAGAGATATTACCACGAGTAGTCAGCTTTGTCACTATTTTCAACTAATCTATTTGATCGGCCAAACGTACTGATGGTCCGATGCAAATGACCATGCCCACCTCAAGTCCTCAAACGCACTTTTAAATGTGAATTTATCTTTGAAATGAAAAATCTTGAGTTTATAATATATCATGTATTAATAATTTTAAGTTCTCCTTGTTCTATACTTATTTTTTAATGGCATATAGACAAATAGACAGTAATGCAACAGAAGAGAAAAATTAACACTTCTGCTCCAGTTTAGGAAAAATTCAAAGGTGTTTGAACCAGAGTATAAAATAATTTCCATTTGCTTCTATTGCATTTGCATAGGAAAAAAGTAGAGTAGAAAGTCCCAAAAAAAAGCCAACAGGAGTAGATAGGCTCTTTTTCTACTAATGTTTCAAGTCTATTACATATCAAAGTCACTCTTCAACGCTCAGACTGTACCGTGGCACTAGTAGTTGCTGCAGTAAGTTTATACGTTGAAAGTCACACCATCATAGGAAGAACTACGTTTAATAGATGACCCGTGCAATCATTTTAGATGACCCATGCACTTTTAGAGACGAAACAAGCTATATAACAAACCCTAAACACAAATACACTAGATATTCGAGCAAAGTGAGGCATACCTCAAAAGATTTGAACAATCAGCTTTGCCTACTCGAGCAACACCACCACCTTAACCACCTTTGTCTACTAAAGCACCACCACTGCCTGAATAAAGTTGGGAAGCAATTGAATTGGAATAAAATGTGGGAGGGATTGAAGTTGGGATTCTATGAGGAAAGTAGTTGAATTAGGGAAATAGGTTGGGAAGGAGAAGGACGAAGGTGATGAGAAGTGTGATTTGTGAAGTTGGGAGTTGCAAATGCGCTTGCGTGGGAATTGGCCGAGGACGGAGGAAGAACTAGTGCATGTGAAAGCTGCTTATGTGGGGAAAATTAGATGGGGAGGGAAATAAAAAATTAAACTTTCATTTACGCGCCTAACCATTGGATTAGACTATTAGCCGTTGGATTAGCTCACTACCGTTGGATTAGACTATTCTACCCTTGGATTAGAACACAAATGTCGTTCGATTAGTATGTCTACTTTTAAAACTGTTGTATTAACCCTATTTTTTATTTAATGAATATGGTGCCATTGTATTAGCCTTATCTAATACAACGGTAACAAAATAGCCATTGTATTAGCTCTTTTATACTGTTGGATTAGATTGAAAATGTAGTAGTGAGACTTTTATTTTTCGAAGATAATTATTGATGTTGGGGCTATCTTATCTTAATGTACCACATGTCAAAAGGCAAAGGCTTCCTTTCATCAACAACTTCTCTATTACGTAATCTGGAGTATGCTTGGGAAGATTTATCTATGGACTTTATGGTGGTTGTTAATAGATTCTCAAAGATGGCACACTTTACACCATGGAATAAAACCAATGATGCCATGAATATTGCAGATCTATATTTTTCAGACATTATTAGGTTATATGGGATTCCAAAGACGATTGTAAGTAACCAGGACACTAAGTTTATGAATTACTTTTGGAAGTCATTATAGAGGTTGATAGGTACAAAGCATTTATTAAGCATTTCTTATCATCCATAAACTAATGGCTAGACAAAAGTCACTAATAGAACTTTAGGTGTTCTATTACGTGGATTAGTGAGCAAGACACAAAAGGATTGGGACTTAAAGTTTTCACATGTCGAATTCACATATAATAGGTCTCCAACCTATTCCAAAAAGCACTCACCATTCGATGTTGTCTATGGAATGGACCTTATACTTCCTATTGAGTTCTTAGGAATACCCAAGAGTGAGCTAATTCAAAGGATGCTAAGGAAAAGGTGGATTACATGAAAAAGCTACACACTCAAGTGAGACCAAGAATCGAAAAGGTGAATGACATCTATAAGGTACGAGTCAACAAACACTAGACACAAAATACCTAAAAGGAAGGATACTTGGTTTGGTTTCTTTTCAGGAAAGAATTGTTCCCAAATCAATGTAAGAATATTTTGATAACTGTTCTTTTAGGTCGTTTAACTAAAAGAATAGTTATGCAAACTAAATTTATAAACACCCTAATACTACTACAACTAGTGTAGTGGTTAAGTCGGGGATCGAACCACAAGGACAAGGGGCGATAGCTTTTAGACTTGATGCAAAGGATTTATTTGGAGACGTGATTAGATGAATCTAATGACAGAAAATAAAGTAAGAACTAAAACGATGTTATGCTATGAAGGGAAAACGGGGACAGATCAGTTCCACCCTAGGAAGGACAATCAAACTATCAATATGCTAAATTAGGAGAAATCAGTCAACAATGAATCATGACACTCAAGATGACAAGAGGAAGTTTGTGACCCTATAAATCACACGAACAACCAATAATCAACCTATGTCTCCAAAGGAGTGGCAGGACAAGATTCGCATCGAATATCAATCAATCAATCAATCATTAACAATCTCAAATCCTAACTCTACACATGAAGAATGAGCCAACCTAGGGTTTCACCAATCAAACCCCTAAGAAAACTACTCACACATAGTAATAAAGACTAGGGCATACACAATGATAAAAGACATGATTGAAAGCATGAACAGACTAAATGGAAATGAACAAGAGAACGAAAACTATCCTATCAAAACCGTAAACAAAGCAATGATAATAGAAAGAGGAATGAAATTCAGAAAAACAATACTTGAAAGCATTAAACTAAATAAAACAGAAAAGAATCAATACCTTGCATAAATGAAATTGCGTGAACGAAAAGGAATCCGAATCCAAAATACAAAGCTTGAAAGAAAGTGCAATGAAAGCTGTAAATCTAAACTAATGCCTGAATGAAATGAAAAGCTTTAAAGTGATGTTCTAGGTTGAGGCACAAGGGCTCTCAAAGTAGGCATGAGGGTTATTTACAAAGTAAGAGGGTATTTATACCCTAGGGACATAAGGGGTGAAACCCTAGGAAAACCCTCGAGCGCCGGCCTAAGATAGAACCAAGAAAGTCGGAAATAGGCTCCATTTGGCCGAATGGAGTATGGATTCAGCCGAATGGGTGGCCATTCGGCCGAATGAGTATGTCATTCGCCTAAAACAGGAGCAATGAGTTTCTGGGCTCTGTCCACCATTCGGCCGAATGAGTGCAACCATTTGGCCGAATGGGTCTTGATTTGGCCGAATGAGTGTTCATTCGACTATTCCTAAGAGCTTGATTTATGTGCTTGAATCCCTGTCTTCCATTCGACCGAATTGATGTCAGATTCGGTCGAATCTGAACCTTAACCTTGCTGAATAGCTCCTTTGAAGTGTCTAGTGGCTTCTGGAGTTTATGGGATCTTCGAGAGTGACTTGGAACGCATGCCCAAGATATGATACGCGCATCCAAACTCTTGATAAAGGTGTTAAAGCCTCGAACACGTCTCATTTTTCCTCAAAATTATCGAAATCACCTAAAATGACCTAACAACAGCTCGAGGACAAGATCAAGGTAAAATTGAATGTAATATGCATAAAACCAATATAAAAGCATGAGACTCGACACTAAAATAGGGTTGTAAATGTGCTCTAAAATGAGCACATCAATATGCTAATGCCTATATGTGATGGGCCATTCACTAACATTAGGAAGGTTGGTGATTCGGCTGACAAGCTAGAATTACCAAGAGAAGATGGAGTTCATGCCACATTTAACATTGGTGAGTTAGCATCTTATAAGCCTCATGATCAACTTTGAGGTCTAAGGACAAACTCTTTTGAAGAAGAGGAGGATGATATGAATCAAGATGTAAACTTTGAAGGTTTGATTGAAACATCAAAGAAGGATGCAACCATGGGAGAATTGCTAGCTTATGGAGATACACATCTCCTATGTGTATCCAAGGGGGGTATTCAAGTGTGCATGGTCACATGCATCTAAAATAGCACACGATAATATGGAAATATTGGTTGATATAGGGAATGTATTGGATTTGCCTATGAGATTTCTCCCACTTCACTTGATAGGGTTTTCTCATTTGAGACTAATCCCCCTTTTTATATTGTGTCTTATCCATCATATTATGTGTAGAAGCCATGGAAAAGAGCATTTGTGAAGGTTTCTTGATTAAACAAAATGATTTTGAAAGGTTTCTTGAAGATTTAAAGAAAAAGCACAAGGGAAGAAAATATTAACATAAAGGGTGGTGCTTATTACATCTTCAAGTGACTTGGCTAGTGATAAGGCATGCATGGATGATGTGGTAAGGGACCTAGCACAAAGAGAGGACATGGATACTTCCGTGGTGATAGGTAATTTGTGTTTTAATGTAAATTAAAGTTGGTTAACTTATGTTTCAAAAGTAGTTGAGTTATAATTTTATCTTTTAATAGGATAGAATTGTAAGATTACTAGGATGCTTAGGGGACAATGTTAGACTCCTCGTCTAACTATTGGTGAATTATGAGCTAATCATCTAAGATATAATTATTCTATTAGGACAAGTATTCTTAAGTAGAGTAGTATTATGACACTCAAGGCTTAGGTTATAAATATAATGTGAACCCAAGCCTTGGAAAGCATTCAACTGTTACGAATTAAAGCAATAAATTTATATTGTCAAGTTTACAAAGAGTATTGTGATTTGGTACTTAGCTTTAGACTCACGCTTTGAGGATATTTTGAGAATTGAGGGTGCTTTGCTTTAATCAATTCAAGTTCTATTTTACCTATGAATAAACCCTTCGGTGCTTTGCTTTTTATGGTTTATTTTATAGTGTCCTTTTTGTGTATTTATATTTTCCTTTAACTATATCCACATCAAGCTAGCTAATGGGCAAGGTGTATTTATGGCCAATGGGTTGGCATGGATTGAAAATCCAACTGACATGAATTGTGAAGAGCTTTGAAGACTATTAAGAATCCTAGTTTTCTTGGATTGTGAAGAGTACAATTTTCATCAAACTTTTGATAATCCTAGTGCAGTACAAATATGTGTTGTTTCTTATTATTTTATTGAATATTTAATATGATTTTTATATAGTTTAATGACCTATGAAGTTGGGCGTGTGTGTTAGTTGGTTTTATTTAAAGTTTTGTTGTTGATCAGATTGCAAAAACTAGTTGTTTAGCTACTTAGGGTTTCTTTAGGCATGTTTTAAGTGTTATGTGTTGAGCTTTAATACATGTACTTTAGGTTCAAGTGGTGTACATTCTTAATGTTTTACATAGCATTAAACTTATGTATTTATCCTTATTTATAGAAGGAAACTTCTAAATGAAATAGTCATTTATTAAGTTAAAACTAATACCCTAGTTTAAGTTTTACCATGTTAAGTGTAATAGCATAAGTGTGTTCCTTGTTATCCCAATTATGGCATACTAGATGGTGATCTTGGAAACCTTTACTCCTTGAGTATTGTGAATGTATCTCAAGACATAAAAAGATCACCCTAAGGTATGATTGCTTGGTGATTCTCTGTATATTAGTTAAGCCTTCGTTCTACCTTGGTTTATTAATTAGGTTCAAACTTGTTTAATTTAAGCTAGTTGTGCTAATGCGTCTTTATTGTTTGAAATATTTATTCCCTAATATACATTTTCTTATTGAAATCTAGATAAAATATTGTTATAGTTCAAGGATAACAATTCTTGGTTTTATTTAGAAATTGTTTCAAAGCCATTTGAAGTTAGGCCAATTTGTAGAGTTATTTGTTTTCTTTACTTTTTATGAATTTATTTCTTCTTGGCTTGAGATTATTCATTCATATTAGTATTTAATATTACTTTGTAATTTAAGGCAAAATCACCTTATATCATTAGCTTTAATCGAATTAGCAATAAAGGTTGAAATAGAATTATTATTCCATTGACCAATTTCGTAAGATTTGAATACCCAATGTTGTGCTCTTTGATCTAGAGCACTTAGAGTTTAAAAACCATAGGTTTGACAAGATTTTGTTAGAATTTTAGAAAGGATATAAATCCTTTATTTTTTTTAATCCAAAGATCTCTTATCTTTTTGAAGTGTCAAAAGAAGAAGACAGTGACTTTGGCGGACTTTGAGATCTTTGAGAATCCCACGTGTGTAGTGGAGGGCGTGGATGAGGAGGAAGAAGAACTTAGCCTAGATGAAGGGGAATGCATGGAGTTGAAAAGGGTTTTGGATGTTCAAGCTAAACAAGAGGCAGATTGGCTTAGAGCCTTTGAGGACGAGGCATGGTCTTTGGAGGGAGCCGAATTAGGGAGAATCGAATCTATTCACTTGTGGGCTTGTGATAGGGTTAGATATCGGTCATCATGAAACATACTATCAACTAAACCTCAAAATTACCAATTATAAGTAATGGTAAAGTAAGGATTTCCATAGGAAATGACTTCAGATAGTTATTGAACTCTAGTAGTTCATACAAGCTTGCTCCACTAATGAAAGGGTTATGATTAGATCTAACTAAAATCTAGTGCCAGGTTCTAAAAGACTTGTTCTATGAAGGTATAAGTGATAGGGGATTAAGATTCAACACCGATTACTAACATAAATGAGCTAATTCTAGGAATTCGACTCAAAATGAGAAAATATAAGGCTCACTAACTTGCTATCAACCTATGTATCAAACCTAAACATGCTGTATGAAAGGGATTTCAACTAAGAACCAACCTCTCTGTCATCTTCAAGGAAGGGCATTAGAATTGGTATTTCTCACCTAATCTTATTCTAAAGCATCTAAGAAACACAATAATTCAAATAAAAAATTCATAGCATGAAATTTAACAACTCTTAACATCGGGTCACTATCTAAATATGCATTTCTCAATGTATTCGACCTAGGAAAACAATATGGAAGAAATCTATATGGCCAATCTAGACTTCAACCAAAACCCAACATTAAATCACACATAAATCATTAAGAAACCAAGTCCATACTATAACCATCATCCATGCCTAGGAACGGGTTTTCACCCTATCCCCTAACTAATCTAATTACTCATGACTAATAACAATGAACAAAACTATGTGAGAAACTCATAATAGTCAAGCATAAATTAAAAAAAAAAGAAAATAAATTGAAACTTCAAAATATAAAGCAAGAGAAAGAGAAAGAAAATACTGATATAATGATAAGGAATTGATGTCAAACAACTGATGATTGCAAATCCAATGAATGTACGAAAAACTAATGAAAAATCTACTAGTAATTTAAGGTTTTATGAAAGAACAATAATGAAATCCTAAGATATCTCTCTAGGTATAATAACTACTGCTATTGAATCCCCCTAAATTAATGCTTCCTTCATGCCTTTGAATCTTTTCTCAATTCCCATAGAATAGTTAGAGATGGCTATAAAACTGCCGAAAAATAACTTAGCGGGCACTTAGTTCAAAGTCAAGCACCCATTAATAAGCCTTTGTCTCCTACTTCTAGCGAACTAAGTGGCCACTTAGTACAACCTTGACCGTCCGCTTAGGCTAATAAGAGCCCTCTTAGAGACCGCTTGACGTCTGCTCGTAGCTCTTTGCCTGTTTACTCCTATTGAACTGAGTGGCTGCTTGGTGACAGAGTAAGCGCCTTGAATGGCTTCTTGGTTCAAATTCTAAGTGGCCCCTTGGATTCTCTTCTTGAATTTTCTACTGTATATCTCTGTTATTTGATTCTCGTGCTCTAGCTCATTAGATACCTGCATCCAACCACAAAACCATGCATAAAAGTGGAAAGATAATTAGGAATCAAAGAAAATAGGACAAAAAAAACACGATAAATGCTCCTAAGCCTAGACTATGCAAAAAATGATTAAAAATAGAATATAATAGGATGATCTCATGCCAAAAAGAGTAAGAAACGTTGCTAGGGAGATACAAATGAGTAACAAAATGTCACTCATCAAATTCCCCGAAGCTTGGCTCTTGCTCGTCCTTGAGCAAGATTTTAGGATAAAGGATGGAAAGCATTAAATTATTACAAAACTATGGAAAATAATAAACCTAACTCACTTTTGCAGGAATCACGGTTAATTTTAGCATTAAACAACAAGCCTTTTAAAACACCCTAATCGCTTAGGAGGATGAGTATGCTCTTATAAGGATTTCTTAAGAGTTAATGCATAACTCACCAAACAGAAAAAAGAAACAAGGCAAGCATTCTAAAGATTAGAAGAGAGAACCTAATAGAGAGTAAAAAAAAGTAAAAGAAGATACAACAAGTCGGCATTCATGAAACACTATCGTGATAGATATTCAACTTTATAAACAATAAGGGAAAAGATGCTAAAGAGTGCATAAGAATGAATAAAGGATAACCAAGAAAGAGTAGGAGACTATAGCTTTTATGCACCAAAAATAAGACACAACGACACTCTTCTAAAGCTTCTTTTCCATCCTTAAGGAATTAGCTTCTCATTAGTCATTGAGGGAGTTGAAATAAAAAGTATGGGTAATGACTTATGACTCAAAATCTTTATTTACATGCTCACTCAATAAGATTTACCTTTAACTCTCTACACCAACAATGACTAAACATCTTAGAGTAGGATAAAACAAGGAAAAGAAAGGAGTAGGATAAAACAAGGAAAGACTTGGGTAATGGAATTTTAATGGTCTTAACCTTCACCTCATTTCAAGGCCTTGAGCTCTCATATTTAATATAATATCAACAAGACTCCTTCTCCAATCTTAGTTAACAACATATATGAGCTTTTTAGTTCTCTAATTCCCAAGAAAACACCACAAATCCTTCTTATCCCACTTCTTTTCTTCTTTATTTCTTCCGCTCTCTTTTTTTTCTTTTTTCGTTTTTTCTTCTCTTTTTTTCTTTTGATTTTTTAGATTACTAAAAGTGCCAGAAACGATTGAGATGCTATTAAGAGAAGTTATTTGAAAAGAGACTAATCCTACCCTTTTAAGCTTTATAATTCCTAAATCATCATCAACGCATCCATACAACATTCTTGTCAAAGGAATTTGCCAAAAGTAAGGTAGTGAAGGTTCATATTGGGTCAATGGATATCAATTGGTAATTTATGGAGGAATATAAGCTCAAGAATATAAAAATTTATAGGAAAGAAAAAATTTACAAGAATATGGGTTTAAGAGTGTCTTTGTTTATCCCAAAAAAGTTTGGTCGCGATCTCTAGTAGGAATAAGTCAAATTCTTGATCAAAGCATGACAAATTAAGGATCCTTGCCACTTATTGAAAATCACATTAAAGGCTTTAAAAGATTTCCTCCCCATTAGTTTGGAAATACTAATCCTATGGATTTCACTGAGCTAAGGAAAAGGTAGGGTGATAGCTAAGGGTTATAATCACAATTATTTCATCTACCTTAATAAGAGTCCATCCTGAACTCCTTCAAATGTAATTTTAAGTATAAGCCATGTAAGCTCTTAAGGTTTAGGAAGGAAAAAGTTCAACAAGACGAGTATTCTATTAGTGTCCAGCTCAATGCAAGAAAATTATTTCAAAAGAAAACTACTTTCCTTGTTAGATAGAACTCAATATCTTTTTGAATTTTTCAAATGTTGTAAAAGAAAAGAAAAATATAGTAAAACAAGAAGAAGCATGTACAGGAGTATGATAATGGAAAGGTTATCTGAATAATTAAACACAAACAACTAACCATGGTTATCAAAACCAATGGTTTCCACCGATCTAATCCTCAAAAATAGGCTAAAATCCTTTCATATTAAAGTGCTATACATCCTTGAACAATAAACTTGCCTAGACTAAAAAGATAAATACACCTAAGAAAACTATAAAAAGAGGAGTAGGAGAGATTAAACCTTGGTCTCTTACATTATATTTCCACTAATACTCATGAATAATAATGATTAACAAAAAAATGATCATAAGAATAATAGTTCCTACTCTACCTAAAAAAACACACACAAATAAAAATAAAGAAAACAAAACTATACATTGATTTAACCATGGAAAAGGAGAAAGGAAGATAAGGCCCAACCCTTTTGAAAACAAATCCCCCAAGCTTAAGTTAAGTATAGTACTTGACACGGGAACCAAGAAATAAAATGGAAGGCCCAATCAATCACAATAGGGCTTGCTAGACCTGAGATCCTTGCCCTTCCTACGCGTCTCCTCATCGTCATAGGAGGAGAAGTTGTAGGTGGGGTCTATATCGGGACCCGATGCATCAGTGTAGGTTGACCAGTTATTTTGTTGTTCATTGAGATAGTTCTTAAGGGTTGGCATACCAACTGAGCCATCCAACCCACCTATATAACCCGGGGACTAGCCTAGTCTATTATACGGGTAAGCGAGATCACAATGGTAATCAATCCTCCCCATCTGGGTATAATCATAAGGGAAAAAGAGGTGAAAGTGAAACCAAGGATGGTAGGACCCGTCCAATATTAATAGGGGCAAGTGGGGTTCCTATCCCTAGACCTAGAAGTGATAGGCCTGATCTGAGGGGATGGTAGTCATAGATTTAATTCTCGTAAATTAAACTATCCCTCTTCGCCTTAGCCTTACCCTACATCATTGGAGTTAGCTTCCTAAATTCCTCTTCTAAGTTAATAGAGGGGGAGGGGACATAAGATGAAGAGGTACCTCTCGAGGTTTAAGTTAGTGGCCTTAGGTGGGCACTAAGGGCCTACGGTTGTGGCCCCTAATAAGTGGGAAAATTTTAGAGCTCTCCTTCTTCCTACTCAATATGATTAAATAGGTTTGGAAGGTAGTAGTGCACTACCCTCCTAACCTTCCACCCAAATAACTTAGGGTTAGATATTAGTAAATAGCATTGATGTCGATGTAGATATCGTGTGCATCGATAGGGGCAAGCAGTTTGCATTGCTTTGTAAAACCTAAAGCATAAGCTATAATGGTGAATATTTAGCCCATGTGAATGTCACCAGTTGACCCACTCCTTTGTGTTCAATACACCAAGCTAAGAGCTAACCCTAAAAGTTTAGCATTTCCCCCAGCTGCTTTTTCCTATATGCTGCTATCCAAAGCAGCTCTCTCATCCCTAGTGGTCCTTCCCAAATCATTCTTGTCAAATATTATATACCCCAAAAATCTATGAAGGATTCTTAGACATGGGTGAATGATGTGGGAGGCATGGAAAATGTTGGATTGGTATTCCTGGTCATCATTGATTTGACTCCACCATCGGGTATCACTATACTCCATAAATCTACCCATGTCTAGTGCATTAACTTTTTTGGAGGGGTACCATCTAAAGATTTGGTTAAACCTCTCTAAGGTGATGGTTTAGAGCTAGTTGAATAATTAAAAAGTGATTCAATATTCATTTTCACGAATTAAAGTTCATTTGAGAGAAGCTAGGAATTCTAGGGTGAGCCTCTCACAGGTGAAGTTTTTAAGCTTAGAAAGTTCACCCAACCTATGGCATTAAGCAACCCATAAAGGTCCTCCTTTATTCCTAGTTTCTCTAAGGAGTCAGATTCATATAATTTAGTACTAATGATTTTTTTGTGGAATGGCATGTGGTTCGGGTTGACAATTTTTTGCACATGACCAATAGGTTAGGAGGATTGGGTAGCACTAGCAGCCTTAGAGGTCTTAGATTTCCACCTTACAAACATTTTCCTCAAGTTATGGTATACCAAAAGATTAACAATCTAATTCCTAAAGATTCAATACACAACCAACTATGTCAGACCAAACTTCGACACCAAAACTAGTAGCTAAATCTCCCAACTATGTTGACTATCCTATAATTTTTTGAGTTCAACCTAAATCACTTTGTTCTCCCTAAACGAATACTCTAAAACATATAAATTAAGCAAAAAATCCCCACAATATAATAAATATCACAAATTACCAACATAATTTGAGAAAATCAACAATAAGCAAGAAAATTTAAAACAAAAATTAAAAGAGAAGAAGGGTGTAAGGAATACCAAAGTTTCCAACAATAACTTCCTCGAAGTCGCTATTTATGTGCCAAATCCAAGCATAGAAGCAAGAAACCTTGAAAATTCAACCAAAAATTTTTAGAGTATGAATTTGGGGTTTCTCTCAAATATTGGTGATTGTGAAATATTTTGGTATCAAAGTGTAGATTGAGAAGAGTTGAGTATATGGTGGTGATTTGGAGTTAAAAGTATAAGAGTTGGTTGAGTTATGAGGGAAATAAGGTGTGAGGAAAATTGGTGTTTTAGGGAGAGAAAGTGAATTTGAGAGGATAAAGATAAGTGAAGTGGAAGAATAGGGAAAAAATCGTGTTTAAGAAGAAAGTTGAGTGCCCGCTCATTACCCCTCTTTCGAGCAGCCGCTCAAAAAAAATATGAGTGCCCAGTCATTTCAATTAACGGCCCAACCTTTCCTTCTAAGCGGGTGCTTGCTCCACGCTTCGTACCCGCTTAAATCCTTTTAACCTCTCCCCTTTATTTTTCTAAGCAATCGCTAAGAAGGAATTTGAGCGGCCGCGTAGGTCAAAATTTCCTAGACTTTTTCCTCTTAAGTGGGCACTTGTTAACCACGTGTTGCCTGTTGAAAGCTCTTTGTCTAGTTCTATTTTTAACTTGAGCGGGCACTCATGATAGTTTAAGCGCATGCTTAGTTATCTTTTTGACATTTCAATAGCTTTTTCTGAGTTTTCTACTAAACTTCTTGTTATGCACTGTCTTCGATCCTAACACTCACCATTCCTCTTGAGCACTTCTAACTCACCATTTAGACATTCAAGGCTTCTTTTCCCTCAGTGGATTGTACCTGAAATGCATAAATCTATGAAAAGTTATTTCTAAGGTTAAATTCAGAGATCTAAAGAAAATAAAATGATAAGAAAGGTTGGATAACTCGGGTTGCCTCCCAAAAGTGCTATTTTAATGTCACTAGCTTGACATTATGCATGAAAGTTAGCTTGTTGAAGTGGCTTTAAACTCCGGCACCCTTATTGATAAGATATTTTTGTTTTGATCACTATGGTAGCAAACCTTGATCCTCTAACAATTGACCTTGAATGCTCCAAATGTTTTATTCCTTATTTCCACTGAACTATAAGGAAATACCTTTAAAATCTCAAATGGGCCACTCCATCTAAATTTTAGCTTCCCAGGGAACAACTTCAATCTTGAGTTGTACTCTAATACCCTGTCTCCAACTTAGAACTCCTTCTTCATAATATGCTTATCATGACATTCTTTCTCTCTTGCTTTGTAGATTCTTGCACTAACATATTAGTTCATTCGGAGTTCCTCCAACTCGTGAAGGTCAAGGAGTCTCTTTTCACTAGCTCTTTTGATATCAAAGTTGATGTGCTTAATTGCCCACAGAGCTTTGTGTTCTATTTTTAATAAAAGATGATGTCTTTTACCATAAACCAGTTTATTTAGGGTGGTTCTTATAGGAGTCTTAAAAAACTTTCCTATAAGTCCACAAAGCATCATCAAGCTTAATAAACCAATGTTTTTTGTTTCTCTCAATACTATTCTCTATGATAAGCTTGATTTCCCTATTAGATATCTTTGCTTAGCTATATTGTTTGAGGTTGGTATGCCAACCCTACCCTGTGGTGAACTCCATACTTCTTAAGGATTCTTTGAAGGACATCCTTAGGAAAATGCGAACCACCATCACTTATAATGGCTCGAGGGACTCCTAACCTCGGGAAATTACTTTTTTGAAAAGCTAAACAACTACCTTGTGGATATTTGTGGGGGATGCGACTTCTTCTACCCACTTACTCACGTAGTCAACTACCATCAAGATATAGTCATTCCTACAAGAAGGTAGGAATGGTCCTAAGAAGTCAATAGCCCATACAACAAATATCTCTAATTCTATGTTTTGGTTTTTTGGCATTTCATCCCTTTTTCTAGATATTCCCCGTTTTCTAGCATGAATTCCCTAACATCCTTGAACTAGGTTGGTCAATATAAACCTGATTGCAAAACTTTTGCCATTGTTTTCCTTGCACTCATGTGTCCTCAACAAGGTGAGTAATGACACATACTCAAGACACTAGGAACTTTATCATTAGGTACACAACGTCTTTCGAAACAATGAACACACCTCTTGAATTTAATAGGCTCATCCTAAATATAACTCTTGGCCTCATGCACCAATCTCATGTATTCTTGCGGTGTTAAATAGGATGGACCCATGCTTCCAGCTATATAATTCACTAAATTAGCATACCATGGCAGGCTCTTAGACTCTAATACATAAAGAATGTCATCCCTTAGACAATCATCAATGAGAAAATCTTCAAGATTATCGTTTTTCCTCTCTAAATGGGATAAATGATATACAACTAAGTTCTCATACCCCTTTTGTCCTTGACCTCAATATCAAATTCATAAACAAGTAAAATTCACTTATTTAACCTTGGTTTGGCATTCTTTTTGAACATAAGATACTTGATTGCTAAGTAATCACTATACATAACTGTCGTTGATCCTACCAAATGTGCACGAAACTTCTCGAAAGCATAAACTGCAACTAGAAACTCTTTTTCAGAAGTGGTGTAATTTCTTTGTGCCTCCTTCAATATCTTTCTTATATAATAAGTAACATGAGACTTCCCATTTTTTCTATGCCCGAATAAAGCTCCCAAAGATATATCCACTAGTAAAATAATAACCATTTGCAGCTACGGAATTGCGATGTAATACCCAAAAGGCAGAAATTTAATTAGTGAAGTGTATAATATGCGGCGTATTATAGTATACCCGCCGCTTTTTAATTAACAAACATATTAATATGCGGCGTATTTGATAATTGACTTTTAGGTTGTTAACTAAAAGACTAGTTATGCAAACAATATTTATACCAACCTACGAACTATACGAGTATAGTGAAGTAGGGGGTCGAACCACGAGGACAAAGGATATCAAGACTTTAATTCTTAACACAACCAGACTTTTTGGTTTTGGAAACAACTAAAACTAATAATGAGAATATAGATAACGATAAATTACGAGGTAAATCAAATAGAGAAAAACGGGGACAACATTAGATTCATCCTAGGAATGAAGCTTTCTTAACCGAACATGATAGGTTAGAGAAAATCTAATAATAACTAGCATGGACATCCAAGAATGCGAGAGGAAGTTGGTGATTCCACAAATCACAACGAACGACCTATAATCGCCCTATGTCTCTAAAGGAGTGGCATGACAAGATTCACATCGGATTCCGAAACCATATATAATCATCATTCCTACAACCTTAGACTATAAAGAACACAACTTTTCCTTGGATTTCCTAGGGATATTCAATAAAGCAAACAAAACGATCATGAAAAGAAATTAATGAGAACGAAAGCAAATCAGAAACTATTCTAGTAAATGATAAACATAGAACTAAACATGGAATGAAATAAAGAGAATGAATTCAAAATTAAGGAATAGATTAATACTCACAACAGCTTCAATGCATATTCACGATCAGAATTTAAATGACAAAATCCAAAACTCGGAGTACAAATGTTGAGAAAACCGAAAACCGAAAGCTAGACCTAAAAGAATTTTGAAGCTAAACAAAACTAAAAGTGCATAAATTATTAAAAATCTAGCTACCCTCCCTCTCATCAGAGGGAGGGGTATTTATAACAAAGCATAAGAAAAATACAAAAACCCTAAAATGTCTATGGGCCGGCCCTAAAAAAAAGTAGTTATTCCGTAGAAAACACTGTCATTCGACCGAATTCAAGGCCCATTCGGCCGAATACAACTCCATTTGCCCGAATTTTCTTCTATTCGCCCATTCTAGAGACTCCTAAGAATTGCTCTCTTTCCATCATTCGCCCGAATGTAGGGTCTGATTTGGCCAAATGGAAGCTCATTCGCCCGAATGAGTTCCATTCGACCTTCCCAGTGACCATGGAAAATATGCTCTGAGGACTCTCCATCATTCGACCAAATCTCTCTCAGATTCGGTCGAATCTGTACCATTCGGCCAAATCTTTCTCAGATTCGGTCGAAATTGAGACCATGCACTCCTCTTTTCACTTCTGATCCTTTCTAAACACCGCGGAATCTTCACGAGTGACTCGAAATGTTTTCCCAAGCTATAATACACGTGTCTAAGGGTGTCAAAGGCTCGAATGAGTCGCATTTCACCTCGAAATCATCAAAAACACCTGAAATTATCTTAAGACAACTCGAAGACAAGATCAAGGTGTAATCAAGCATAATATTCATAAAATCAATATAAAACTACAAGACTTGATACTAAAATGAGGTAGTAAACGTGCTTTAAAATGAGCACATTAACTTTCTCTAAGGTAAACCTTTGCTAGTCCCTAGCAAATGAAATAGGAAGGTGTCAAGAAAGCTTACGACAAAAAAGTCATAGGAACGAATGAAGAACAAGGAGAGTGAAAATCAAGACAATGTCAGCTGTGCATGTGCAAAACTCTTCCTTAGCCATGGGTGTGCAAGTACAATTTGGTCAAAAGAGCATAAAAACGTTTTACACATACTCTGGATCACCAAGCAAGCTACATCATATTTCATTCTGCCCACTACCTAATGAGGTCGTAAGTCTACGCTCCTGACGTTAGTTCCCAAGAGATGTGGGAAATCATCCGACTAAAGCTGAAACACCTAAACATGGAGAAATCTTGGGGATTATGTCTTATCTACTCTCTAGCATTGATCTTACTACTCAGGTTAAGTCGAACAGGTTTGGAAAGGGTTGCAATGTAGGCTCAGATTAAGGTAGGGTAGAATTTAGGAATGTGGAGTTAAAATAGAGGATAGTAAGTTATCCAAGAAAATAAAACCGAGGAATACTACGCCTTCCGAAAACCATGCCACTCCCAAAATTCCCAATAATGGACTCTAATATACTATGTCAACTTTATTCTCAAATATTTCTCTCTTTTTTTCTTTTTGTTTGTTTTCTTTTCTTTTTCTCTTTTTTTTTCTCTTTCTCTCTTTTTCTCTTTTTTTTCTCTTTCTTTCTTTTTCTCTTTTTTTTTTCTTTTTATGCTTTTCAATCTTTTTTTTTTCTTTTTTTTTTGAACTTTCCATGTGAATACTTCCTTGCAATATGCTAAGACTTTTGTATGTAGTCAAATCACCCAATAATCACTTTTCCAAACTGAAATCCTATATCGCAATGCTACGAACACCAACTTCACTATGATCACATGACTATCCTCTAGGTAAAAAGAGGGGACATTTGGCTCATGTGGAGTTAGATAGCGTGGCTATAAAAAGGTAAAGGCACAAATTTGGCTTAACCTGGAGTAAATTGATATTCATGGTAAGCACTTTAGCTATGTAGCTTCAACTACAAATGTGTTACCATCCCTAACCTTTAGAAAAATAGACTATGTTGGAGGAGAACAGACACAATTCTTAACATTCCCTGACTAACACTCTACAATATAGGTAGTCATCCAAACCACATACCAAGCAAGCTCAGATCCCCCAAGCTAAGTGAAAAACAGTCGATAAACTCATACCCAAAACAGGCATAGGGCTAGGGGAATACGAGTTTGGATATAATCAATGTAAAGTGCATGATGGATTAAAGGGGGGTTTGGAGCATATGATGGAAAGAAGGGGCCACGGATTACAAACAGGAAAACAAACACAAATCTAACTAAATAAATAAATATGGATTTTCAAGCGAGCAATCATACCAGTACGTAGGCGTAGCGACACATGGAACTTATTATACAAGCACCCAAAAACAACACCAAAAAGAAAAACACAAAACACAAAACAACGCAAAACTTCACAGCACTAAAACCGATAGCCAAGACCAAAAGACACGCAACAAAATAATGAGTAGTGGATAATGGGTATCCTCCCAAGCCAGGATAAAGCCGTCCTCGGCGCTAAGGGAGGCCTTTAGGTCTACCACTACTCATCCCCTATAAATTCCTCATCATCCCCTTGCTCATCCTCCTTATTATCCTCCTCCCCACCCATATAGTCCATCCCATAGTCATCCGAGGCTCTTCTAGGAGCCGGTGGGGTGAATTTATTAAACCTACGCCTACCCACCCGCAACTGGTCAAACCCATGATTAGTGATATTTCGTTATAGTTGTCATGGCGAGGGTACCAGGAAGGGGTGGCCACGCTTTCGCCGACCATATGGGAGCGGTAGGTGATGCGCTCATTTTAGAGCACGTTTACAACCCTATTTTAGTGTCGAGTCTTGCTATTTAATATTAGTTTTATGCACATTACATCTGGTTTCACCTTGATCTTATCCTCAAGCTGTTTTTAGGTTATTTCAGGTTCCTTTTGATGATTTCGAGGTAAAATGAGACGTGTTCGAGGCTTTTAACACTCTTATCACGAGTTTAGATGCGCGTATCATAGCTTGGGCATGCGTTCGTGGTCAATCTCGAAGATTCCATAAACTCCAGAAACCATTAGACACTTCAAAGGAGCTGTTCAGCGAGGTTCTGGTTCAGATTCGACCGAATCTGACATCCATTCAGTCGAATGGAAGACAACGCTTCAAGCATATGACTCAAACCCTCGGGAATAGCCAATTGAACTCTCATTCGACCGAATCAAGTCCCATTTGGCCGAATGAGTGCCCTCCTTCGGCCGAATGATGGTCAGGCCCCAAAAACGTCAAGCTTCTGATATGGGCGAATGAGACAACCATTCGGGCGAATAGGACCACATTCGGCCGAATCCCCACTCCATTCGTCCGAATGGAGCCTATTTCCGAAGTTCTTGGTTCATTCTTACGCCGGCGCTCGAGGGTTTTTTCTAGGGTTTTACCCCATATGTCCCTTGGGTATAAATACCTTCTTGCTCTGTAAATAACCCTCATGCCTACTTTGAGAGCTTTTGTGCCTCAACCTAGAACATCACATTTAATGCTCTTCATTTTATTTAAGCATTAGTTTAAATTTACAGCTTTCGTTATTCTCGTTTTCAAGCTTTGTATTTCGGGTTTGGATTCTTTTTCGTTCACGCAAATTCATTTACACAAGGTATTGATTCTTTTCTATTTTATTTTGTTTAATGCTTTCAAGTATTGTTTTCGTGAATTTCATTTCTCTTGCTATTATCGTTGCTTCATTTACAGTTTTGATAGAGTAGTTTTTGGTTTTGTCATAGATCTTCATTTTTCGTTCTCTTGTCCATTACACTCAAATCGTTCGTGTTTTCAATCATGTTCTTTTTGGTTGTTTATGCCCTAGTCTTTATTACTATGCGTGAGTAGTTTTCTTAGGGGTTTGATTAGTGAAATCCTAGGTCGGCTCGTTCTTCATGCGTAAAGTTAGGGTTTGAGATTGTTGATGATTGATTGATTGATATTTGATACAAATCTTGTCATGCCCCTCCTTCAGAGACATAGGGCGATATATAGGTTATTCGTGTGATTTATAGGGTCACAAACTTCCTCTCATCATCTTGAGTGTCATGATTTATTGTTGACTGATTTCTCCTAATTTAGCATATTGATAGTTCGATTGTCCTTCCTAGGGTGGAACTAATCTGTCCTCGTTTTCCTTCTATAGCATATTATCGTTTTAGTTCTTGCTTTACTTTTCTGTTATTAGTATAGTTCTATCAAATCCCCAATTAAACCCTTTGTAGCAAGTCTAGAAACTATCGCCCCTTGTCCTTGTGGTTCAACCCCCGACTTACCACTACATTAGTTGTAGTAGTATAGGGTGTTTACACATATTGTTTGCATAACTAATCTTTTAGTAAATCGACGCTAAAAGACGATTATCAAAATGGCGCCGTTGCCGAGGACAAGGCGTTGTGTTTAGATTATAGTCTTGGTGTATTTCATTTTTGTTTATTTATTTTATTGTTTCTTAATTTGCTTGTCTGTACTTATACTTGGTCTTTAGTGTTATTTGCATGCCCTATAGCACACGTAGATCAAATCAACAACTAGAACCATATGACCCTGAGGTTCAACGCAGTAAACGGAGAATTCTGACCCAAACCTCATCGCAACCGAATACTTCAAACCCCCCTACACCACCAATGGACGAAAACCAACAATTGTTTGGTCAATTTGGGACAAGTGGGTCCCAAAAATTTCAAGGAGGTGTAGTGTTACCCATAGCCCTAAACCCTTATCACATACATCCTCAATTCACTCGGATGGTGAAGGAGATCCCTTTTTGCGGTTTGAGAAATGAATGCCCTCTCCAACACTTGGAGGCATTCTCAGATATTTGCGGTCTCATTCCTCCAAGCCCCAATAGCCCGGATTATGTGTGGATGCATTTATTTCATTTAAGTTTAGCTGGTGATGCTAGGGATTGGTATAAATGCTTAAAGCCAAACTCAATCATTAATTGGGCTCAATTAAAAATAGATTTTCTAGAAAGGTTCTATCCCACAATTCGAACGCAAGATTGGCATAAAAAATCACGTCATTCAGTCAAGAGGATTATGAGAACCTTAGTGCTACTTGGAGTCGGTTTAAGAGAATGATTAGAGCATGCCCCCATCATGAGTACGGGGAGAACCATCTCAATACATTCTTCTGCGATGGTCTAAATGACTCCACCAGGGCACTTCTAGACTCGGTTGTTGGTGGCCAACTCTCTAAGGTCCCATGCAATCAGGTGAAGGCTAAGATTAAGGAGGTTGCCAAATATAGCTCTTGGGAAGGAGCAAGGGGTAATGGATTACCAAGAGGAGGGATGGATTTAAGCAACTTGGACACGAATAGTTCAAAAATTGAGGCTATCATGGATAAGAAACTGTCCAAGTTCAAATTTGCCCAAGGTAGCTCAAATGTATCATCGGTTAAAGAGACGCCCTTTTCATGTAGAATCTGTGGGGGCACCAATCATAATACATCCTATTTTGGGGGTTCAAACTCTAATCATGTTGCGGCTGTTAACTATGGGGGGTATAACCAAGAAGGAACCCTAGCCATGAACTATAATGGATACATGTACAATCCCAATTATGTGGTAGCTGTGGGATATGGTGGTCAAAACCAAGGGTTTGCTCAGCAAGGTCCTTGCAACAATCAACCCTTTAGACCTCCCTTCAATCCAAATTCTAGCCAAGGAAACACCTACCAAGGGCACAACTCCACCAATCAAGCAAATGGGAGTTTTCCTATGCCAAATGGGAATAGGACGTACCCTCAAATGCCAAGGCCTAACCCTAACCTACCTTATCCATCTACATAGCCACAACCAAACCCACCTCCAAATAATGATTTCCTCTCCACCTAAGTGAACTCCCTTGTGCAGTAAAATCAAACCCTTTCACAAATCAATCAAACTTTAATAAATCAAATACAACAACTTCAAGCGCAGCAGAAGTTGTTTAAATCACAGCTTGCGTAGATGGCTAGTCCACCCCCACCATTTCTACCTCCTTCTCACCCTCAACAAAACCCATCCACCTAACCTCCACCACAAAACCCTCTTGACTCCAACCCTAAGCATTACACCTATAAGGCGATCTTCCTAAGATCTGGAACCTCATATCTTGCTCCAGCTGTAGTTAATGGAGATTATTTAAGGGAAGATTCCTCGAAGGATAGTGGTTGTCTAAGAGAAACTGAGCACAAGGAGAATATTAAGGAGAGAGAAGAAAAGGAGGGTAGTAAAGAGGATGAGGGAAACAATGTCGAGGTAAGTGAGCATGAGAGGAAGAAGAAGGATGAAGATGAGAGATGGAGGGAGATACAAGAACGGAGGAAACTTGAGCGTCAATATGCGCGGCCTCTACCTTTTCCTTACAAAAAGGTAGAGAAACAATTACAAGAAAGGTTTCTTAAGTTCCTAGAGCATATGGAGCAGCTTGAAATGAAAATACCATTCTTAGAGGCCATAGAGCAAATACCGCAATATGCTAACTATCTGAAAACCCTCTTAGAAAATAAGAGAAAGCTTGAGGGCGACGTGATTAGTTTGCCAGAGCAGGTGAGTTCCATTATTCAAGGCACGTGGGCAAAGAAAGAAAAATCTAGAGGACCCTTTGTGCTCCCAGTCACCCTTGGAAAACTCAATTCTAAGGGAGCACTTGCTAACCTTGGGGCCTCCATCAGCTTAATGCCGATGCCCATTGCCAAACAGCTAACCTGTGAGCTCAAACCTTCAAAGAAAACCATCCAACTGGCCAACCGTAGTATAAAAGTGCCATGTGGGGAGTTTGAGGGCCTTCCAATCCAAGTAGGGGACATAGTGGTTCCATGTGACTTCATGGTGCTTGATATGGTTGAGGATCCTTATACTCCCCTAATCTTAAGGAGAGATGCTTTGAAGACTTTGGGTGCCCTGATCAATTGTGAATCATAAAGTATAACTGTGAGGGTAGCCCAAGAGAAGGTTGTGTTTGCCTTTTCTAAGTCTTCTAAGGAACCCATGGTCGAGCAGATTTATTCCTTTGGGGTTGTTGAGAATACAACTGCGAAAGAGGTTGAGAGGTGTAATGTTTTTGCTGCCCCAATATTAGTTGAGGTGTCGGATGAGGAGGACAAAAAGAAGCGTGTTGTTTTTGAGGTTGTGAAGGGAATTGCTCTGCCAACAGAGATGTATTACAAATCTGACGGAACTGACAAACCAGCCCGCAAACGGAAAAGGGCTAGAAAAAGAAAATCTAAAAAGACACCGATGGCTCCACCTTGGCTTGGGGGAGCCCCGCATTATAACCCACCTCCAGATGACCCTAGTTCTCCATTTCTTACTTCTGCCAATGCGGCTCGGTGGAGAGTTTTAACTCCCCACACTGGAGGTAATGGTGACGCTAGGAGTGAATCCACTCCTACGACAGGTATGATTTAATTTTTTTCTTTTTCTATATGAACTTGTGCCTAACTGTGTCGAACTTACCGACGTTAAAAAAAGTACATACGGGAGACAACCCGGTGTTTGTTATGTTCATTTGTTTGTATAGGAATAGCTTCCATAATGCTGATCTTTGTCCCTCTTGGTTCTTTTCTTCCAAGTGCCGAGACAGCTCTTGAGCTAGCTTAAGGGAGGGACCTAGTGTTTTTAAAGGTTCAAAAGATCCGTATTACTATTGCCGTGGTTTTTGTTTTAGTTTTTCTTTGCATGTTTAGGTGTGTCAAGTTGATGTGCTTGAGTTATGAAACCAATATGTGAGCTTCTGACGTGTACTTTATAGTGGTCCTATGCATACTCATGTTTTCCTAGCCTTGTGCCTCTTTGGGGACCGAATGATTGACTATTTTCCACCTGACTTGGGGATCTAGGCTTGCTTGGTTTTTGGCTTGGATGACTACCTATTGAGGCGCATTTTGACTAGCCTAGTGAGGATTGAGCCTTCTAGGAGTCAATTGTGAGTCTTATGTCATCGAGTGCTAGTTAGAGAATCTAAGTATTGTGTCTGTTCTCCTCCAGCATAGTCTGCTTTTCTAAAGGTCAGGGATGATAACACGTTTGTAGTTACAACTACATGGCCAAATTTCCTACCATGAATATCAATTGACTTTAGGGTAAGCCAATTTTGTGCCTTTACTTTTCTTTTGTAGCCACACCACCTAACTCCACATAAGCCAAATATTCCCTCTTTTTACCTAGAGGATAGTTAAGTAATCACAGTAAAGTGGTGCCCGTTGCATTGTGGTGAAAGATTTCAGTTTGAAAAGTCGTTGTCGTATAATATGACTCTTTACATTACTCTTAGTTTACTTCAGAAACATCAGCATGAAAAAGAAAAACAAAAAGAAAAAAAGAAGAGAAAAGAAAAGAAAAAGAAATAGAAAAAAGTAGGAAAAAGAAAAATTCGAGAATAAAGTTGGTGTAATGAGTTCATTTATGCATATCTAGAGAATTTTTGGAGTGACATTGTTGTTGAAAGTCGTGGCCGTCCTTGGTTTGAGGAAAACGTTGTTCATCTTGGTGTTATACTCTTTTGAGCCCATTGTACTTGCACACCCATGGCTACGGAAGAGTTTTGCGCTTACACGGCTGGCATTGTCTTTTTGTTTGCTCACCTCGTTTTTCACGTGCTTTACTCACGATGTTGCCTTGCTAGTTCATTTTCTAGGGACTAGCAAAGGTTAAGCTTGGGGGAATTTGATGCGCTCATTTAAGAGCACTTTTACAACCCCATTTTAGTGTCGAGTCTCGCTATTTTATATTGGTTTTACGCACATTACATCCGGTTTTACCTTGATCTTGTCCTCGAGCTGTTTTTAGGTTATTTCAATGATTTCGAGGTAAAATGAGACGTGTTTGAGGCTTTGACACTCTTATTATGAGTTTAGATACGCATATCATAGCTTGGGCACACGTTCCAAGTCAATCTCAAAGATTCCACAAACTCCAGAAGCCATTAGACACATCAAAGGAGCTGTTCAACGAGGTTCAGGTTCAAATTCGACCGAATCTGACATCCATTTGGTCAAATGGAAGACAGGGATTCAAGCACATGACTCAAACTCTCGGGAATAGCCGAATGAACTCTTATTCGACCGAAACAAGTCCCATTTGGCCGAATGAGTGCCCACCTTTGGCCGAATGATGGACAGGCCCCAAAAACATCAAGCTTCTAATATGGGCAAATGAGACAACCATTCGGCCGAATAGGACCTCATTCAGCCGAATCCCCACTCCATTCAGCCGAATGGAGCCTATTTTCGAAGTTCTTGGTTCTTTCTTAGGTCGACGCTCAAGGGTTTTTTCTAGGGTTTTATCCCTTATGTCCCTAGGGTATAAATACCCTCTTGCTCTGAAAATAACCCTCATGCCTACTTTGAGAGCTTTGTGCCTCAACCTAGAACATCACATTTAATGCTCTTCATTTAATTTAAGCATTAGTTTAGATTTACAGCTTTCATTATTCTTGTTTTCAAGCTTTGTATTTCGGATTAAGATTCTTTTTCGTTCACGCAATTTCATTTACGCAAGGTATCGATTCTTTTCTATTTTATTTCGTTTAGTGCTTTAATGTATTGTTTTTGTGAATTTCATTTCTCTTGCTATTATCGTTGCTTCATTTACAGTTTTGATAGAGTAGTTGTTGGTTTTGTCATAGATCTTCGTTTTTCGTTCTCCTGTTCATTACATTCAAATCGTTCGTGTTTTCAATCATGTTCTTTTTCGTTGTTTATGCCCTAGTCTTTATTACTATATGTGAGTAGTTTTCTTAGGGGTTTGATTGGTGAAACCCTAGGTTGGCTCGTTCTTCATGCGTAAAGTTAGGGTTTGAGATTGTTGATGATTAATTGATTGATATTCGATGCGAATCTTGTCCTGCCACTCCTTTAGAGACATAGGGCGATTATAGGTTTTTCATGTGATTTATAGGGTCACAAACTTCCTCTCGTCATCTTTAGTGTCATGATTTATTGTTGAGTGATTTCTCCGAATTTAGCGTATTGATAGTTTGATTGTCCTTCCTAGGGTGGAACTGATCTGTCCCCGTTTTCCTTCCATAGCATATTATCATTTTAGTTCTTGCTTTATTTTTCTGTTATTAGTATAGTTCTATCAAATCCCCAATTAAACCCTTTATAGCAAGTCAAGAAACTATCGCCCCTTGTCCTTGTGGTTTGACCCCCGACTTACCACTAAATTAGTTATAGTAGTATAGGGTGTTTAAAATATTTGTTTGCACAACTAATCTTTTAGTAAAATAACACTAAAAGATGGTTATCAGTAGGCCATGTCATACCATGGGTAGTGCGCTCGCTCGAAGTTTTGCTCGAGGTGATCGAGTCGGGCGGTGTGGAGGGCTTGGGTGGTAAGAACCTGATCAAGCCTTCGCTCTATGCATCCTAGGGAGGACATAATATCGGATTTAGATTCATCATCTGAATCATCATGGTCTGGTAAGATCGAAGTGGAAGCCCTAGGTCTGTCACGCATAGAAATGGTGTGAGGACGAGGAGGGGGTACAAGTGGGGGCTCGACAGCGTATCTCGGCACATCGCCATCTAAGAGATACAAGTTCGCGAACTGCATGAGGGGAGGTAATTGAGGACAAGGAAGGGGAATGGTGCGGTCTTTCAGGTATCGCCATCGCATAGGATCAGTGAAAATAAAACCAGCTCGTATAAGGCATTACTCGTGTAGGGTGGTGGAACCGGCATATCTGTCACTGAATTCTACAAGATTCATAACATTAAGGAACTCAGCGATGCGAAATACATGTCCCTCTAGACATAGTTCAGTGTTTGTGTTTAGGGTGGTTGTGTTGTTTAAAAACTTCCACGGTGTCATTAGAAGACTTAGTGCGGTGTCATTGTGCGGTGCAATATAACGGTGTAGAATGTGCACTTCATATGTTCTAACTAAGTGAGGGCTGGGGGAAGGGAACAATGTCTTCCTAGCAAATTTAAAAAACATACGCAAAATAGGGTGCTGTACATCAGATGCATATATATTCCTATTCGGATAAACAAGCCGGCCAATAATTTTAGGCCATAACTTAAAAACTCGAGAGTTGTCCGGTTGTTTATCCAGAATAGGTTCGTTATTAAAAACAAAAATGACACAAAATGCGGCATAGTCTAGAAAATAGGTTGCATTCCTTAGCCAAAAAGACAAAAGTAACCTACCTTCACGCTAACACGGGGTTAGAGAACTAAGAAACTCATAAGTTAAAAGCTTATGAGTCAGGTGCCACATGTTAATCTAATTTTCTAGGCCACATGCCATCAACAAAGCCACAAATTGATCATATATACCCATTCTTTGTAAAATAGAAAGGTCTAAATAATGAGTAGGGTTAATTTTTCGTACCTTAAGCAGTTAGAAACGTTCATATTGCTCCAAAGATACGAAAACCACTTTTGGATGATCCTCATCGAACTATAATTCTTAGCCGGGAAGTCATTGTTGGCCCTCCGATTGTTGAGAACTGGTTTGTTGTTCTTCTCGAGCTTCACGCGAAGAAGATATTTCTCCATGCTTCTTGGATCACTTGAAGGGGTTTCTCAAGGTTCTTCTTGGATCCATGGTGATTGATGAGGTTTGAGAAGGAAAGTGAGGAGTTTTAGGGAGAATGAGTGAGTGAGGGAGTGAAGGGAAGCTTGGGCGACTGTTTAGGGATGTGAGATTTTCATGAAGAAACCCATGGAAATGAGTTGTTATTTATAGACCTGGCCTTCTATTTGGCCAAATGGAATAGAGAAGAACTACGAAGAATTCTTCGCTCCCAGTCGACCGAATTGATAACATTTCGGTCGAATGGACATTTATTCGCCAGAATGGAGTGTCCATTCGGGGTTCCCAAAAGCTCCCTATTTTTCCTATGTAGATCTATTCGGCTGAATTGGGGCCTCCATTTGGTCGAATGAGACCTATTCGCCCGAATTTGACCTTTCATGCAACACTTTCAGAAACTCCTCCAAACTTAATTAAGTTCATATACCAAGAGCATTCGGCCGAATGGAATGTGAAATCCACATTTCTAAGGTTTGAGTAATCAAATGACTTGTGCCTTCTCAAATCAAAAATGGTACTATGATTATTTTGCACGAAAATCCAAATAAAACCGAGTTACCTCCCATAAGTGCTTTGTTTAACGTCGTTTAGCTCGACGTAGCTGGGGTAATCAATAACACGAAACAAAAATCGGAGTTAAACTAACTACTCAAAACTTAACAAAACTTTAAAGAACGATCATTCGACTTCGACATCATCTAACCTTATTCGCTACTCTCATGGAAGAGTCTTAATCAATGTCCATTCACAATGAAACTACCTCCATGATAGTCTTTCAACTCTACCATTCCATAAGGAAATACTTGTAAAATCTCAAATGGTCCAGACCACCTCGATTTCAATTTCCCGGGGAATAACTTTGTTCTTGAATTGAAGAGCAGCACTTTATCTCCTACAAGGAATTCTCATTGGATGATACGTTGGTCGTGCCAACGCTTAGTGCGTTCCTTGTATATGTGCATGTTATGGAATGCGTCAAGCCTGAGTTCTTCCAATTCCCTTAATTGGGCGGTTCGCTTCTCGCAGAATAAAGTAGGGTCCAAATTAAGGGTTTGGATACCCACCAAAACTTACATTCCAATTCCACCGGTAAATGACAAGATTTTCCATATAACAGCCGGAACGGGGTGGTGCTAATCAGGGTTTTGTAACATGTACGGTGGGCCCAAAGAGCGTTGTCTAACTTCAGAGACCAATCTTTCTTGTTTAGGTTAACCACCTTTTCTAAAATTCTCTTAATTTCCCTATTGGCTACTTCCACCTGTCCTTGAGTTTGGGGATGGTAGGGTGAACCAACTTTATGCACGACTCCATATTTCTTCAACAATTTTTTCAGTTTGTGCTTAGCAAAGTGAGAACCCCCATAACTTATGACTATCTTGGGAACACCAAATCGAGGGAAGATTATGCTTTTAAAAAGCTTTATAACTACTTTGTGATCATTCGTAGGCGAGGTGATGGCCTCCACCCATTTAGACACATAATCAATCCCTCCCAAAATATATTGGTTCCCATGAGATGAAACAAAGGGGCCCATAAAGTCAATACCCCAACAGTCAAACACTTTACACTCAAGGATTTAATATTGAGGCATTTCATTCCTCATTGAGATATTGCCAACTTTCTGGCATCTCTCACAGCTCTTCACGAAAGTTTCAACATTCTTATGTAATTTTGGCCAATAGAAACCTGCGGTGACGACCTTAGCAATAATGTTTATTATACCATGGTAGCCGCCACACATGTATGAGTGATAGTGAGTTAGAATCTTGGGGACGTCCTCTTCGGTGATACAACTGAGGATTATGCCGTCAGCACAAGCATGAAACAAATAGGGGTCATCCCAAAAGAAATTCCCGACTTTACTGAAGAAAGCCTTTTTCATAGCCCTTGATTTGAACTCTGGAAGTTCTCCACAAGCTAAATAATTCGCAATATCTACGAACCAAGGGGCTTTCCCAACTACTATTGCTGTCATCAGGGTTTCTTCAACCATTTCATCTGGGATAGGTAAGGAGTCATTATTAAGCTTGGGTAACCTAGACAAATGGTCAGCTACCATATTTTCACTACCCTTCCTATCTTTCATCTCAAAATCAAAATCCTATAATAGGAGCACCCAATGGATCAACCTCGGCTTTGCATCTCTCTTCGTCATTAAAAATTTCAAAGCCGAGTGATCAGTGAAAACTACAACTTTTGAACATATCAGATATTGGCGCAGTCTCTCAAAAGCATAAAATACCGCCAGCATTTCCTTTTCCGTTGTAGAGTAGTTACGCTGTGCTCGATCTAGTGTTTTACTGATATAACATATGACGTGGTGTTTTCCTTCCTTTTTCTGCCCAAGGACAACACCTAAAAAGATATCACTAGCATCGCACATTAATTCAAATGGCAAACTCCAATCTATTGCTTGCACAATAGGTGCAGATATCAGAGCTTCCTGTAGCCTATTAAAGGCATTGATGCATCTCTCATCAAAGTTAAAATCAACATCCTTCTGAAGCAATTCATTCAAGGGTTTTGCTAAAGTCGAAAATCCTAAGATGAGGTGCCTATAGAATCCTACATGTCCTAGAAAGGATCGTACTCCTGTAATTGAGGTAGGTACAGGAAGGTTCCTATCACATCAATCTTAGTAGGATCTACCTCTATGCCTTTGAAAGACACTTTGTGGCCTAGGACAATGCCTTCTTGAAATAAAAAGTGACACTTCTCCTAATTTAGCACAAGATTTGTTTCTTGAAACCTTAGTAAAATTTTCTCAAGATGTGTCAAGCAAGTGTCAAAAGAAGACCCTCCAATAGAAAAATCATCCATAAACACTTCCATGAAGTCCTCTAGCATATCAGCAAATATAGCCGACATGCATCTCTGGAAAGTGGATGGAGCATTACATAAACCGAAGGGCATTCTCCTATAGGCAAAAGTCCCAAAAGGACAAGTGAAAGTTGTTTTCTGTTAATCCTTAGGGTGGATTAGAATTTGAAAGAAGCCCGAGTAACTGATAACCGTTCTTTTTGGTCGTTTAACTAAAAGAATAGTTATACAAACTAAATTTATAAACACCCTAATACTACTACAACTAGTGTAGTGATAAGTTGGGGATCAAACCACAAGGACAAGGGGCGATAGTCTCTAGACTTGATGCAAAGGGAGTTATTTAGGATTTGATAAAATGAAACTAATGACAGAAAAGTAAAGCAAGAACTAAAACGATAATATGCTATGGAAGGAAAATGGGGACAGATCAGTTCCCCCTAGGAAGGACAATCGAACTATCAATACGCTAAATTAGGAGAAATCAGTTAATAATAAATCATGACACTCAAGATGACGAGAAGAAGTTTGTGACCCTATAAATCACACAAACAACCTATAATTTCCCTATGTCTCCAAAGGAGTGGCAGGACAAGATTAGCATTAAATATCAATCAATCAATCATCAACAATCTCAAATCCTAACTCTACGCATGAAGAATGAGCCAACCTAGGGTTTCACCAATCAAACCCCTAAGAAAACTACTCAAACATAATAATAAAGACTAGGGCATAAACAATGAAAAAGAACATGATTGAAAGGACGAAAGAATTGAATGTAATGAACAAGAGAACTAAAAACGAAGACCTATAACAAAACTGACAACTACTCTATCAAAACTGTAAATGAAACAACGATAATAGCAAGAGGAATGAAATTCAGAAAAACAATACTTGAAAGCATTAAACGAAATAAAACAGAAAAAAGAATCGATACCTTGTATAAATGAAATAGCGTGAACGAAAGAGAATCCGAATCCGAATCCAAAATACAAAGCTTGAAAACGAGAACAATGAAAGCTGTAAATCTAAACTAATGCATGAATAAAATGAAAAACTTTAAAGTGATGTTCTAGGTTGAGGCACAAAAGCTCTCAAAGTAGGCATGAGGGTTATTTACAGAGTAAGAGGGTATTTATACCCTAGGGACATAAGGGGTAAAATCCTAGAAAAACCCTCGAGTGCCGGCTAAAGAAAAAAAACAAAAACTTTGGAAACAATCTCCATTCGGCCGAATGTGGTGTAGATTCGGCCGAATGAGAGGTGTATTTGGCCAAATGATTCTTCATTCACCCATATCAGAAGCCACGACTTTTCTCACCCTGTCCACCATTCGACTGAATGAGTGCAATCATTCAGCCGAATGGGCCTTGATTCGGCCTAATTAGTGTTCATTCGGCTATTCCCGAGAGCTTGATTTATGTGCTCGAGTTCCTGTCTTCCCTTCGACCGAATGGATGTCAGATTCAGTCGAATCTGAACCTGGACCTTGCTGAACAGCTCTTTTGAAGTGTCTAATGGCTCCTGGAGTTTATGGGATCATCGAGAGTGACTTAGAACGCATGCCTAATATATGATACGCATATCCAAACTCTTGATAAAAGTGTCAAAGCCTCAAACACGTCTCATTTTACCTCGAAATCATCAAAATCACCTGAAATAACCTAAAAATAGCTCGAGGACAAGATCAAGGTAAAATTGAATGTAATGTGCATAAAACCAATATAAAAGCATGAGACTCGACACTAAAATGGGGTTGTAAATGTGCTCTAAAATAAGCTCATCAACTTCCCCCAAGCCAATCCTTTGCTAGTCCCTAGCAAATGAACTAACAAGGCAACACCGTGAGCAAAGCTCATGAAAAGCAAGGTGAGCGGAAAACAAGACAATGCCAGCTGTGCACGCGCAAAACTCTTCCCTAGCCATGGGTGTGCAAGTACATTGGGCTTAAAAGAGCATAATACCACAATGAACAACGTTTTCCACAGACTCGGGATTACTGGAAAAGCTACAACACAGGCCATGCCACCCATTACCTAATGAGGTCACAAGTCCACGCTCCCCATGTTATTTCCCAAAAGATGTGGGAAATTTCTAGTGCATTCTTGTGTTTAATATGGTACGTGTTTTCCTCAGAATCATCCGACTTAAAATGAGTCGGGAATTAAACACTCAATTAAGGAGAAATCTTAGGGATTTTATCCTATCTACTCTCCAGCACAGAACTTGCTTATCAGGCCAAGTCGAACAGGTTTGGAAACGCTTGTAATGTAGGCTGGGATCAAGGTACAGTAAAATTTGGGGATGTGGAGTTCAAATAGAGGATAGTAAGCAATCCAAGGTATTCAAAACAAGGATGGCTATGACTTCCAACGACAATGCCACTTTCAAAAATTCTCTAGATACGCATAAATGAACTCATTACACCAACTTTATTCTCGAATTTCTCTTTTTCTATTATTTTCTGTTTCTTTTCTTTTTCTTTGTTCTTCTTTCTTTTTTTTTCTTTTTGTTTTCAAGCTAATGTTTTTGAAATAAACTAAGAGTAATGTAAAGAGTCATATCATACGACAACAATTTTTCAAACAAAAATCTTTCACCATAATGCAACGGGCACCACTTCATTGTGATCACTTGACTATCCTCTAGGTAAGAAGAGGGAATATTTGGCTCATGTGGAGTTAGGTGATGTAGCTATGAAGAAAAACTAAAGGCACAAAATTGGCTTACCCTAAATTTAATCGATATTCATGGAGGGCAATTTGGCCATGTAGCTGTAACTACAAACGTGTTATCATCCCTGGACTTTAGAAAAGAAGACTATGCTGAAGGAGAACATACATAGTACTTAGACTCTCTAACTAGCACTTAATAACATAAGACTCATAATGGAGTCCTAGAAAGCTCAATCCTCACTAGGCTTGTCGAAATGTGCCTCAATAGGTAGTCATCCAAGCCACAAACCAAGCAGGACCATATCCCCTAAGTCAGGTGGAAAACAGTCAATCATTCGGTCCCAAAACAGGCACAAAGCTAGGAAAACATGAGTATGCATAAGACCACTATAATGTACACATCAGGAGCTAGCATGTCAGTTTCACAACTCAAGCACATTAATCTTGACACACTTAGACATGTAAAGAAAAACTAAAACAAAAACCAAGGCAATAGTTTCAATAATTTAGATCTTTCGAAGCTATGAAAACACAAGGACCCTCCCCCAAGCCAGCTCAAGAGCCGTCTCGGCACTTGGGAAAAGAGAGCCAAAAGGGGGAAAGATTAGCATTATAGAAGCTATTACTATATAAACAAATAAACTAAACAAACAACGGGTTATCTCCCATAAGTACTTTTGTTTAACGTCGGTAAGTTCGACACATTTAGGCACAAGTTTATACATAAAAAGAAAATAACGAAATCGTACCTGCCGTAGGAGTGGATTTACTCCTAGCATCACCATCACCCCCAGCGTGGGGAGTTAAAACTCTCCACTGAGCCGCAGTGGCAGAAGTAAGCAATGGAGAACTAGGGTCATCTGGAGGTGGGTTATAATGCGGGGCTCCCCCAAGCCAGGGTGGAGCCATCGGTCTCTTTTTAGATTTTCTTTTTCTAGCCCTTTTCGATTTTTGGGCTGGCTCGTCAATACCCTCAGATTTGTAATACATCTCTGTTTGCGGAGCATTTCCCTTCGCAACCCCAAAAATAAGACGCTCTTGCGCGTCCTCCCCATCTGACACCTCAACTATCATTGGGGCAGTAAACGCATTACACCTCACAATCTCTTTCGTAGTGTCAATCTCGACCAACCAAAAGGAACAAATCCGCTCGACCATGGTTCCTTTGAAGACTTATAAAAGGCAAACACAACCTTCTCTTGGGCTACCCTGACGGTTATAGTTTCTGATTCACAGTCGATCAAGGCACCCAAAGTCTTCAAAGCATCCCTCCCTAAGATGAGGGTAGTATAAGGATACTAGGCCATATCAAGCACCATGAAGTCACATGGTACCACTATGTTCCCTACTTGGATCGAAAGGTCCTCAAACTCCCCACATGGCACTTTTATACTACGATCGGCCAGCTGGATTGTTTTCTTCGAAGGCTTAAGCTCACAGGTTAGCTGTTTGGCAATGGACATCGGCATTAAGCTTATGGAGGCCCTAAGGTCAGCAAGTGCTCCCTTTGAATTGTGTTTTCCAAGGGTGACTGGGAGCAGAAAGGGTCCTCTAGCTTTTTCTTTCTTTGCCCATGTGCCCTAAATGATGGCACTTACTTGCTCTGGTAAACTGATAACCTCACCCTCAAGCTTTCTCTTATTCCTTAAGAGGGTTTTCAAATATTGAGCATATTGTGGCATTTTCTCCATGGCCTCTAAAAATGGTATGTTCATTTCAAGTTGCCTCATATGCTCTAGGAATTTAAGATACTTTTCTTGCAATTGCTTCTCTACCTTCTTGTAAGGAAAAGGTAGAGGCGGAACATGTTGACGCTCAAGTTTCCTTCATTCCTGTATCTCCCTCTATCTCTCATCTTCATCTTTCTTCTCCCTCTCATGCCCAATAACTTCGACATTGTGCCCCTCATTTTCTTCACCACCCTCCTTTTCTTCTCTCCACTCAAGGTTCTCCTTGTGCTCATTTTCTCTTAGACAACCACTACCCTTTGAGGAATCTTCCCCTAAATCATCTTCATTGGCTACAATTGGAGCAAGATATGAGGTTCCAGATCTTAAGAAGATCGCCTTATAGGTGTAATGCTTAGGGTTGGAGTTAGAAGAGTTTTGTGGTGGAGGTTGGGTGGATGGGTTTTGTTGATGGTGAGAAGGAAGTAGATATGGTGGGGGTGGACTAGCTATCTGCGCAAGCTATGATTCAAACAACTTCTGCTGCGCTTGAAGTTGTTCTATTTGATTTATCAAAGTTTGATTAATTTGCGAGAAGGTTTGATTTTGCTGCGTAAGGGAGTTTACTTGGGTGGAAAGGAATTCATTAGTTGGAGGCGGGTTTGGTTGAGGCTGTGTAGATGGATAGGGTAGGTTGGTGTTGGGTCTTGGCATTTGAGGGTACGACCTATTCCCATTCGGCCTAGGAAAACTCCCATTCGCTTGATTGGTAGAGTTGTACCCTTGGTAGGAGTTCCCTTGGTTAGAATTTGGATTGAAGGGAGGTCTAAAGGGTTAATTATTGTAAGGACCTTGCTGAGCAAACCCTTCGTTTTGAGCATCGTACCCTACAGCTGCCACATAATCGGGATTATACGCGTATCCATCACAGTTAATGACTGGGGTTCCTTCTTGGTTATACCCCCCGTAGTTAACAGCCGCTATGTGCTCAGAATTTATACCCCCACAATATGATGTATCGTGATTAGTGCCCCCATAGATTCTTCATGAAAAGAGTGTCTCTTTAACCGATGATACATTGGAGCTACCTTGGGCGTATTTGAACTTGCACAACTTCTTATCCATGATAGCCTCGATTTTTGAACTAATCATGTCCAAGTTGCTTAAATCCATCCCTCCTCTCGATAATCCACTGCCCCTTGCTCCTCCCCAAGAGCTATTTTTAGCAACCTCCTCAATCTTAGCCTTTACTTGATTGCATGGGACTTTCGAGAGTTGGCCACCAATAGCCGAGACTAGGAGTGCCTTGGTGGAGTCATTTAGACCATCATAAAAGAATGTATTGAGATTGTTCTCCCCGTACTCATGATGGGGGCATGCTCTTATCATTCTGTTAAACCGACTCCAAGTGGCGCTAAGGTTCTCATCATCCTCTTGATTGAATGACGCAATTTTCTTACGCCAATCCTGCGTTCGAACTGTGGGATGGAACCTTTCTATAAATTCTTTCTTTAATTGAGCCCAATTAATGATTGAATTGGGCTCTAGGCATTTATACCAATCCGGAGCATCACCAGATAAACTCAAGTGAAATAAATGCATCCGTACATAATCCGGGCTATTAAGGCATGGAGGTATGAGACCGCAAATATCTGAGAATGCCTCCAAGTGTTGGAGAGGGCATTCATTTCTCAAACCGCAAAAAGGGGTCTCCTTAACCATCCGGGTGAATTGAGGATGTATGTGATAAGGGTTCGGGGCTATGGGTAACACTACACCTCCTTCAATTTATTGGGACCCAAGCATCCCAAATTGACCAAATAGTTGTTGGTGGTTTTCGTCCATTGGTGGTGTAGGGGGGTTGGAAGTATTTGGTTGTGATGAGGTTTGGGTTGGAATTCTCCGTTTGCTACATTGAACCTCAAGGTCGTATGGTTCTAGTTGTTGATTTGATCTACGTGTGCTATATGGCATGCAAACAACACTAGAGACCAAGCGTAAGTACTGACAAGCAAACTAATAGACAATAATAAAAATAAAACAAAAATGACTTACACCAAGACTATAATCTAAACACAACGCCTTGTCCCCAGCAACGGCGCCATTTTGATAACTGTTCTTTTAGGTCGTTTAACTAAAAGAATAGTTATGCACACTAAATTTATAAACACCCTAATACTACTACAACTAGTGTAGTGGTAAGTCGGAGATCGAACCACAAGGACAAGGGGCGATAGTCTCTAGACTTGATGCAAAGGGAGTTCTTTAGGTCTTGATAAAATGAAACTAATGACAAAAAACTAAAGCAAGAACTAAAACGATAATATGCTATGGAAGGAAAATGGGGATAGATAAGTTCCACCCTAGGAAGGACAATCAAACTATCAAAACGCTAAATTAGGAGAAATCAGTCAACAATAAATCATGACACTCAAGATGACGAGAGGAAGTTTGTGACCCTATAAATCACACGAACAACCTATAATCGCCCTATGTCTCCAAAGGACTGGCAGGATAAGATTCGCATCAATTATCAACTAATCAATCATCAACAATCTCAAATCCTAACTCTACGCCTGAAGAACGAGCCAACCTAGGGTTTCACTAATCAAACCCCTAAGAAAACTACTCAGACATAGTAATAAAGACTAGGGCATAAACAATAAAAAAGAACATGATTAAAAGGACGAACGAATTGAATGCAATGAACAAGAGAACGAAAAACAAAGACCTATAACAAAACCGACAACTACTCTATCAAAACTATAAATGAAACAATGATAATAGCAAGAGGAATGAAATTCAGAAAAACAATACTTGAAAGCATTAAACAAAATAAAACAGAAAAGAATCGATACCTTCCATAAATGAATTAGCGTGAACGAAAGAGAATCCAAATCCGAAATACAAAGCTTAAAAACGAGAATAACGAAAGCTGTAAATCTAAACTAATGCATGAATAAAATGAAAAGCTTTAAAGTGATGTTCTATGTTGAGGCACAAAAGCTCTCAAAGTAGGCATGAGGATTATTTACAGAGCAAGAGGGTATTTATACCCTAGGGACATAAGGGGTAAAACCCTAGAAAAACCATTGAGCGCCGGCTAAAGAAAAAAAACAAAACTATCGGAAATAGTCTCCATTCGGCCGAATGTGGTGTAGATTCGGCCGAATGAGAGGTGTATTCGACCGAATGATTCTTCATTCGCCCATATCAGAAGCCTCGACTTTTCTCACCCTGTCCAGCATTCGGCTGAATGAGTGCAACCATTCAGCCGAATGGGCCTTGATTCAGCCGAATCAGTGTTCATTTGGCTATTCGCGAGAGCTTGATTTATATGCTCGAGTTCCTGTCTTCAAATCGACCGAATGGATGTCAGATTCGGTCGAGTCTGAACCTGGACCTTGCTGAACAGCTCCTTTGAAGTGTCTAATGGCTCCTGGAGTTTATGGGATCTTCGAGAGTGACTTGGAACGCATGCCCAAGCTATGATACGCGCATCCAAACTCTTGGTAAAAGTGTAAAAGCCTCAAACACGTCTCATTTTATCTCGAAATCATCGAAATCACCTAAAATGACCTAAAAATAGCTCGAGGACAAGATCAAGGTTAAATTGAATGTAATGTGCATAAAACCAATATAAATGCATGAGACTTGACACTAAAATGGGGTTGTAAACATGCTCTAAAACGAGCACATCAGTAACCATCCTAAAAATAATAGTACTTATGCCTTGCCAATCTTTTAAGCATCTCGTTGATGAAGGGTAAAGGAAAGTGATCCTTTCAACATCAAGATAAATTCGGTACATAACAAGGGTTTGACTAGTCCCTTTCAAATCACCTAGTGAGTACCCGATGACATCTTGATATTTTCTCAATAAAATAAGTAGTTTTTCCAATGAAATGTCATCAAGCTATGAGTTCACTATGACAGGACTGCCTTCATCATCATCAAGATAGGCATATTTTAGGCTAGGAGGTAAAGGTTTCAAACTTACTTGGGGGGAAGGCTTAGGACTTTCCCCCTTATGAATAAAACCTTCCTCAACCTCACAAAGCTGCTCATATTCTGTCTCGTCTCTCTCATTATCCTAGGACTTATCTAATTGGCCTTCCAACTGCTCATCTAATGTACAGGTATCCTCATTATTCATTGACTACCCAACCTCTATTTCTCTTTCCCTGTGAGAATCCTCACTCTCCCTATCATCCATTTCAAGGCGATAGACCTGTTCAACCATAGGTTTCTTTTAAAGAGGGGAGATTTTGAAGACTACCTTCACTTGGGCTACTTCTATCGTTATGGTGTCATCATGGCAATTAATAACTGCCCAAAGTGTTTTCAGAACGACTATGCCCAAGATAAGTGGAGTATAAGGGTCTTCTTCCATTTCCATCACTATGAAATTGCAAGGGACCACTAGCTCTCCTACTTGAATAGGTATATCGTCAAGTTCTCCAAATGACACTTTTATACTCCTATTTGTCAGTTGGATCGTTTTCCTTGAAGGTCTTAGATCGACGATCGCCCCTTTGGGATCAAGATTTCCCAACTTTACTGGGAGGTTATAAGGACCGGGATCTCGCTCCTTTATGGGGGAGACTGATTACCTCTTCTGCAAGCTTTTTCTTATTGGACAATAAGTCCTTCAAGATCTTAGCATACTTTGGCATCTATGGCATAGCATCAAGGAATGGAATTTTCATCTCCATCTTTTGTAAATGTTCGAGAAACTTCTTGAACTTATCATCAAGCTGATTCTCAACTTTCCTATAGGGAAAAGGAAGTGGGGGTGTATATAAGCATTCTAACCTCTTTCTCTCCTTAATCTTCTTTTTCCTCTATTCCTCACTCTCTACCAACTTCTCACTTCTTATCCTATCATCCTCGTCATCACCATTTCTTTCATTTTCATCTATTGACCCCATACCTTGTTCCTCTTATTTTTCATTTTTATCCACTCTCGTCTCATCCCCTACCCGTACTAAAGGTGCATCAACCGGATATGAAGGACCGTCATATTGAGTCCCTGATCTCAGGTGGATAGCTTTAGCAGTGTGTTGGTTTGGGTTTGGGTGCTGAGGTGGAGGTTGTGTAGAGGGGTTAGGTTGAGGGTGAGATGGGAATAGCGGTGGTGTAGGAGGATTAGCCATTTAGGCAAGTTGAGTTTCAAACAACTTTTGCTGAGCTTGAAATTGTTTTATCTTTTGGATGAGAGTCTGATTAATCTAAGTAAGACTCTGGTTCTGCTAAGCAAGAGATGTTACTTGGGAGGCTAAATGGTCATTGGTTGAGGTATGACCTTGTTATGGTTGAGAAGCCACATGATGAGGTTGACTAGGCAAAAAAGGCAGGTCTAAACCATTTCTAGGTCCTTAGTTAAACCCTGGGGGTCTATACACATTAGGCATCGGTACATTTCCGTTAGATTAGTTTCCTTGAAAACCTTGGTTGTTAAACCCACTCTAAGCATTTCTATTGTATCCCGGGTGGAAGTTTCATGTGTTATGGTTTGAGTTCAATGGAGGTTTATATGGTTGATTTGGGAAAGGTTCTTTTCCATACCCTACTCCTTGTCCTTGTCCACCATAGTTAAGGGCAGAAACATGATCAGGATTATACCCTTACCTGTCATAATTCATCACCTGTGGTTCGGGGTTATATCCTCCTCAATCAAATACAGTAACGTGCTCGGAGTGCAAACCACCACAATAGGATGTATCATGGTTGGTACCTCCACATATGGCACATGCAAAGTGCTTTTCACGCACTGGAGGGGTGTTCAAACTACTGGCTAAGCACTAATGGTCTCCAAGTTGGTTGTGTCTATCATCCCTCTAAGTAAACCCTGACTCCTAGTTCCTCCCCAGGCACTATTCTTAGCAACTTCCTCAATTTTGGCTTTTACCTAAGTGCGTGAAATTTTGGAAAGTTGGCCACCCACATTTATGAATCTAGAAGTGCTTTGGTTGAGTCATTAAGACCATCATAGAAGAATGTGTTGACATGGTTCTCCCCGTACTCATAGTGGGGGCATGCTCTAATCATTCTCTTAAATCTACTCCAAGTATCACTAATGTTCTCATCATCCTCTTGGGTAAAGGACGTAATTTTCTTATGCCAATCTTGCGTTCGAACCGCAGGATAGAACCTTTCCAGAAATGCGGTTTTCAGTTGAGCCCAATTAACAATCGAGTTGGGTTCTATGTATTTATAACAATCTTTGGCATCTCATGCTAGACTCAAATGAAGTAGATGCATTTTCATATAGTCTGGGCTATTAGGGCAAGAAGAGATAAGACCACAAATATCAGAAAATGCCTCAAGGTGTTGAAAAGGACATTCATTTCCTAAGCCACTAAAAGGTGTTTCCTTAACCATTCTCATGAACTGAGGGTGTATTTGGTATGGTGTAGTACCAACAGGAAGTACTACACCTCCTTGGAACTCTTGTGAGCTAGGAGTACCGAATTGACCAAATAATTGATGTTTGTCAGCCATTGTGGATATGGATGGGTTTTGGACAGAATGTGAGGTGTGTTTTGATGGGCGTTGTCTACTCACGCATTGGATTTCAGGATTATAAGGTGCTATTGGTTGGTTTGACCTACATGTGCTATGGGGCACGCAAACAGCAAAGTCAAAGATAACCACTAACAAAAAGAAAAACACAAACAACAAGCACAAATGACATGAAATAAAGTTATATCAAGAACATAAAAAGTCTAAATATTACGCCTTGTCCCCGGCAATGGCGCGATTTTGATAACCGGCTTTTAGGTTGTTAACTAAAAGACTAGTTATGCAAACAATATTTATACCAACCTATGAACTATACGAGTATAGTGGAGTAGGGGGTCAAACCACGAGGACAAAGGATATCAAGACTTCAATTCTTAACTAACCGGACTTTTTGGATTTGGAAACAACTAAAACTAATAACGATAATATAGATAACGATAAATTACAAGGTAAATCAAATAGAGAAAAACGGGGACAAGATTAGATTCACCCTAGGAATGAAGCTTTCATAACCGAACATGATAGGTTAGAGAAAATCTAATAATAACTAGCATGGACATCCAAGAATGCGAGAGGAAGTTGGTGATTCCACAATTCATAACGAACGAACTATAATCGCCCTATGTCTCGAAAGGAGTGGCAAGACAAGATTCGCATTGGATTCCGAAACTACTTATTATCATCATTCCTACAACCTTAGACAATAGAGAACATAGCTTTTCCTAGGGTTTCACCAATCAAAACCCCTAAGAGAACTACTCACACATATTCATGCTAAATGACATAACAATATTCAATAGAGCAAATAAAATGATCATGAAAAGAAATTAACGACAACAAAAGCAAATCATAAACTATTCTAGTAAATGATAAACATAGAACTAAACATGGAATGAAATAAAGTGAATGAATTCAAAATTAAGGAATAGATTAATACTCACAAAAGCTTCAATGCATTATCCACAATCAGAGAATGATAAAATCCTGAACTCGGAGTACAAATATTGAGAAAACAGAAAACCAAAAGCTAGAACTAAAAGAATTTTGAAGCTAAACAAAACTAAATGTGCATAAAATATTAAATACCTAGCTTCCCTCCCTCTCATTAGAGGGAGGGATATTTATAACAAAGCATAAGAAAAATACAAAAACCCTAAAATGTCTATGGGCTGGCCCTAAAAAGTAGTTGTTTCGGAGAAAACACTATCATTTGACCGAATTTAAGGCCCATTTGGCCAAATACAACTCCATTCGCTCGAATGTTCTTCTATTTTCCCATTCTAGAGACTCCTAATAATTGCTCTCTGTCCATCATTCGCCCGAATGTAGGGTCTGATTCGGCCGAATGGAAGCTCATTCGCCCGAATGAGTTCCATTCGGCCTTCCTAGTGACCATGGAAAATATGCTATGAGGACTGTCCATCATTCAACCAAATCTCTCTTAGATTCGGTCGAATTTGTACCCTTCGGTCGAATCTTTCTCAGATTCGGTCGAATTTGAGACCAAGCACTCCTCTTTTCACTTTTGATCCTTTATGAACTCCGTGGGATCTTCACGAGTGACTCAAAATGTTTGCCTAAGCTATAATACATGTGTCTAAGGGTGTCAAAGGCTCGAATGCATCGCATTTCACCTTGAAATCATCAAAAACACCTGAAATGATATTAAGACAACTCGAAGACAAGATCAAAGTGAAATCAAGCGTAATATGTATAAAATCAATATAAAACTACGAGATTTGACACTAAAATGAGGTAGTAAACGTGCTCTAAAACAAGCACATCAGTATTATATAAGACCTGCCACTTTTTAATTTGGACCCTATATAATATACATCATATTGGTATTAGACCCACAGCATATTTAATTCCATAAATTTTAAAAGAAAGCCATGCACCGGCATTTCTTCAGTTCACGCACCTTATCTCTTCACTTACTACTTCTTCTAGTCATTGGTACACCCTAATTCCCTAAAGTAATAATTTGTGTTCTTGTGCCCTAATTCCCCAACTACACATACGTCATCGTGTTTTTTCTTGCGCCACTCCTTCACTGCCTTATCGTTATCGTCTCCTCCCCCTCAAGGTGTTTGCTTCTTACGCCGCCTTTCAAGGTATTGAGTTTTGCTAATTTTATGGTTTTGGGTTTTTATTTATTAGTGCATGAGGTTCGTGGGTTTTGGGGGTTCCTAAGGATACTTGCTATTGATTTTTCTATATAACGTATAAGAAGATTCGTGGGTTTTGTGTATAGGGTTTTATACTTGGGTATTTGATTGGTGTTGTTAAATGTGATTATAAATATGTTAAGTAGTTTGAAACTTCAAAATATATATATGAATTAATATGGTTTTGAATTAGTATATGTATTAGTATTAATTAGATTATGTTAGTCTATGAATCGGTATGTATAATATTTGGAATTGAATTAGGCAATTTATATGAATTAAGTAATGTATTAGGTTTAAAACTCTTAAGTTTGCTTTCTTTTATGTTTCAATGTCTCTAGAATTTGCAAGTAAAGTATTCCTTGTATTATACATGTATATGTTTATTTTAGATTCCTTTGAATCAAGTCTTAGATAAGCTACATGTAAAATGGCATTGTTTTTTAGTAGTGGTTGTATATAAATTCATATAAACAGGTTTTAAAATGTATTTTCAAAATTGGGAATTGATGAAATAATAAAGGAAACTCTGCTAATTTTTTTGAAGAATTTGTAGTGATTTACAAAGCATAGAACAAAAATCGCTAAGAGAATTTAGTAACTTAAACCATAGAGTGAGTTTTTGTGGGTTCAAGCGTTTGTTTTTTATTAAGAGAGATGCAAGGAATTTGAGATGGCATGCAGAAAAGAGGAAGAAAGATGGGATGATTTGACATCTTGCTGATTCTCCCTAGTGGAAAACAATTGATGAATCTTTCAAGGCTTTTGGCAGGGAAGATATGAACCTAAGACTTAGGTTCTACACGGATGGAAAAAATCCTTTTGGTACCTTAATAAGTCAACATTGCACATGGCAAATTTTGTTAGTGATATGTAATTTGCCTATTAGTTATGCATGAAGCGTAAGTATGCTATGTTATCGCTTCTAATATCAGGGCCCAAGCAACCTGGGAATGGCATTGATGTTTATCTTACTCCCCGTATTAAAGATTTGCAGTTGTTGTGGGATGAACGTATATCTGTGTACAATGCATATGCTGAAGAGAATTTTACACTCCATGCTGTGTATCTCATGCATCGAAAGTTCTTGAATATGTTTCATCCTTATTATAAGAGAAATACCTCATTTGAAGGTAAAGTTGAGCAACATAGAGCCCTTATACCGTGAACTAATAGTTAGGTTTATGACCTTGTGAAAGTAATAGATAATGTGTTCAGGAAAGCTAAAAACACAGAGATGCTCAGGGGTTTTGGAAGAAACATTTAATATTTTGGAAACTTGAGTATTAGAACCCGTTAGACATTGTCTTGATGTCATCTTAGGGACGCTGTTGAATAAACGTGAAAACACTAAGGATAGTCCTCATGTCACGAGAGATATGTAGACAATGAAGATTCGATCCAAGTTGTGGCCTAAAGACATAACGCCTAGGAATTGAAAAGGTAAATCCACGTATCTTCCTCTGGCTTGTTACACTTTGTCTCGAGCAAAAAACAGGATATTCTGTGAGTGTCTGTATGGGATCAAGGTTCCTAGTGGTTACTCATCAAAAGAATAATTAAAATGCGGTAGGTACTAAGAAATACGCCACATATTAATGATTAATATACGACGGTTCTAGGTTAAGTGAGGTTGCTTATTAATCATTCATTTGCGGTGGTTTTAAGCTTAGTGACACCTCAAATTATTACTTTTCCAGAATAAAAAGTTGTTGTAAGAGAGTAATAAGCGGAGGGTCTTGGGGATACCTGCCGCATATAAGTTTTTTTTTTTTGTACGCTTTAATTTTATCCCTACTATGCCCAAATTTCCAAATTCAAACCTGATATATTACATTTACATTTACACCAACCAAAGTATATATATATATATATATATATATATATATAGGGTCGTTAAATAACCCATTTAGTGACATCAAAACTATGAACCAATAAATGAACTTGATGTATAAAAAACTATAAAATGCATGTTATCATCCTTAAAATACACAAAAAGGTAATGTGTATAATATAAAAAAAGTTATTTGTCCAATATTTGGCCAACTTGTTGCGGTCGACATAGATTTTTTTGGTGAAGATGGGCTCCTCATTGAATCCTTTGCATACCTAATATTGATTACCATATCATTAAAGTACATATAAAATGAAACGTATTTTAAAAGTATAGTTCAAACACTCCATTTTAAATCCATGTTCTAGGGGAAATACGCAAATATCGACCCAAAACTACCCTATTTTAAATATATTTACTCATATCGATGTATTTCATGTGTTTATGGAATTTTCTACCTAAAACACCTCTAATTTGACTAATTTTGACTCAAATCGATGTATTTCAAGTGCTTAAAACATGGTCTAGGGTAAATACTTAATTTTCTAACCAAAATCGTTCCCATTTGACATACTTTGACTCATATCATCCTATACAAGGTGTTTGGGCCATGTCCTTGGGGAAATACGCAAATATTGACCTAAAACTATCCTATTTCACATATATTGACTCATATCGATGTATTTCAAGTGTTTACGTCATTCTATTCCCAAAACCCCTCCCATTTGATTGATTTTGACTAAAATTGATGTATTTTAAGTATTTACGACATATTCTAGCGTAAATACGTTATTTTCTACCAAAAACTACTCCCATTTGACCTACTTTGACTCATATCATCCTATTTGAGGTGTTTTGGCCATGTTCAAGGGGAAATATGCAAATGTCGACCTGAAACAACCCTATTTGACATATATTGACTCATATCCGTTTATTTTAAGTGTTTATGGCTTTTTCTATCCAATACCCCTCCTATTTGACTGATTTTGATTCAAATTGATATATTTCAAGTGTTTATGGAATTTTCTAGGGTAAATATGTCATTTTATACCCAAAATCGCTCCCATTTGACCTATATTGACTCATATTGTCCTATTTGAAGTGTTTAAGCCATGTTCTAAGGGAAATACGCTAATATCAACCCAAAACCTCTCTATTCAACCTATACCAAATCATATTGATGTATTTCAAGTGTTTTGGTCATTTTCTTACTAAAACCTCTTCAATTTGACCATTTTTTACTCAATCAATGTATTTCTAGTGTGAATGACATGTTATAGGGTAAACACGTCATTCTCTACACAAAACCGATCCCATTTAACCTAGTTTGACTAATATCATCCTATTGGAGGTGTTTGGGCCATGTTTAAGGGGAAATATGCCAATATCGACCCAACACCGCCTTATTTGACCTATATTTTGATGTATGTGAAGTGTTTAGGTCATTTTCTACCCAAAACCACTCCCATTTGACCAATTTATAGTGTAATTCATAATGTTATATTTGTTTCATTCTACTGCTCTTTCTCTTTCATCACATTTCTCAGCTTCCCTATAAAATGCTCTATTAGGGTTTGTTTTTTTGGAATTTTATGATTAAAAGATGGAGAATTTATTTGTTGGAAAGAGAACAAGGAGTCAAAGAGCTAAAATAGTGATGGAACAAAATAAAAGGGCGCGTCTTGTTGAGATTAGGAAGTGGCAATCAATAAAAGAGATTGATGAGGGTGGTACTGGCCGAGTAAAGATAAAAAATTTGAGGATTTTGATGGATGACAATAAGGCTATTGTGATTAACGAAGAAGAGTTTTTAAGAGGAATTAAATCTCGTGAATCCAAAAACCCTTCTTAAAAGTTGTTCTTTATCAATCACTATAGCCTTATTGTCACCCATTAAAACTCGCATTTTTTTTATGTTTTATTCGGCTACTACCACCCTCATTAGTCTCTTTCATCGCCTAGTACTTCCTAACTACAGCAAGACACGCCCTTTTTGTTTCGTTCCATCACTATTTTAGCTCTTTGACTCCTTATTCTCTTTCCAAAAGAAATATTCTCCCTTCTCTTTCTCATAAAAGTTCCAAAAAGAACAGAGAAAACCAGATCATTTTATAAAAAAAGCCAAGGAATAGGGTGAAGGTGCTAGGACAGGTAAAAGAAACAAAGGAAACCATTTTATTTAAAGTGTTTGGGGCATGTTAAAGGAAAATACGCCAATATCGACTCAAAACCTCTCCTATTTGGCCTATATTGACTCATATCAATGTATTTCAAGTGTGAAGGCCAATATTCTACCGAAAACCGCTTGTAATCGGCTTATATTAACTCAAATTATCCTAATGTGAAGTGTTTGAGGCATGATTAAGAGGGAATACACTACTAAAGATTCTCAAAATGATAAAACTATGAGCAAAAGCTCTTACCTCCTCCATGGGAATCCCACTACTGCACCCATTTAGGATGTCAAGCATGAAACACATCACGAAGTAGCAACACTGAGTTCCCCCATGTTGAGCACATTATGAATTACAAAATAGAAATGTTAGTCATATATATGATAGTATTATTTTAAAATGTTTTAATTAGTTAATGAACTTACCGTCACTTCTTTCCATGTTGATGTTTGGTTTTCGGCGTTTTCTCCTTGCAATGTATGTCTTTTTAACACACTATAAAATGACATTAATTAGTTTAACAGTTCAATTTTAATAAACCTTAGCATACAATGTAAATCTATTGATATTCCTTACTAATTAATAATCGCTATCAGCTTAGTATTGCACATTGACCGAGCCAAAATTGAAGAAGTATATTTTTCAACTACCCACACAAATGACTAAAAAAATCTAGTGTGCACTACATTATAAGAAATAAGTAATTAGCATTATGGTTATATACTATATCCAGTATTATACTCTAAAGTTAATGTGTAAGTAATAAACATTACATTCACGCATCTGATTCAAACGTATTGTTCGAAAATAAAGGCGAAAATGAACTTCAACTTAGCTTGTAGAGCTTTTGTGAATGCAAAATGGACATACATCTTTACCTCCTTGATATTTCCATCGATTCTTGCTTCCAAAGTGTCCTCAAGACACAACCAACCGACTAATGTGAGTAAATCGCACGACACACAATCATATTGGAGTTCCCTATGCAATTATAAAAAGTATTATATATACAAATGTTTTAGAAATTAAGAACAGTACCATATAAGTTAACCTATATCCTAATTATGTATACCTCATGAAGCATTGACTAACATTAATGTTAAATTGAGCTCCATGTAAGAATTAGGTGATGTCATCTTTGTCAAGCCACGTTATTCCGTCTTCAGAGTAGTGGAATAAGGCTCGATCCAATGTTACAACAATGGTATCGTCTTACTTCATCATGGTCGCCAATTCAAGTAGCCATTTTCACTAGGGACTAAGAGAAGCCGCTACATCTTCAGTGAGAAGAGGTTGGTTTTCTTCCACTGACTTCTTCGAGGCCAGTTCATTTCTCCCAATAACTTTATCAGCTAACATCCCCTTCATCTTCTTTTCTTGTGGAGTCACCTAATTGAAAAGGCACATATCCCACAAACTTAGTCATACCAAAATATAATTATAGAGGAAATTTAATTGAATCTTTAATTTCTACCTCACTTATGATCATGATCAATTGTAGACGGCATAGTAATAAAGTAACAATTTCGTCATTCAATGTCTCCAAGTCGTACTGTGGAATCCGGACCGGTAGTGCTGCTCCTTTTATGAAGTCATAAACAATATCAAAATTCAACACTTCATGTCCTTCAAGCCTCATTCCTTGGTGAGTTTGCATAAATTGCTGGCTTAGGTGACCTAGGTACACGACACCATCAGCACATTATAGATCGTCCCTGTACTTGGATCTTTTAGGAATTTACGGCAACTGGTAGGACCCTAAAAATTAAATTTAATATGTTAATATTATAGGTCATTATTAATATAAAAAATATTTATTCAACATAAGATTTAAGAAGGGAATATAACACGCCTCTACATGGGGAGTAGACACCCATGCACCCTAGGATGCTAACTGCTCGACACTGATACCAATGTTTTGAAGTTGAGAGAATAACTTGTCATTTATAGTGGCATCAAACTCATGTCACTTATACCAATGTTTCATAGTTTTCCCGAACACATTTTCTATTTCTTTCACAAAGTCATAAACCTCACTGCCATTCAACATTACAGGGGCTCTATGTTGCTCAAGTTTACCATCAAATGAGGTCTTTCTCTTATGATAAGGATGAAACCTATTTAAGAACCTCTAACGCATAAGATACAAATGTTACCTAAAATGTGGAAAGTATGTTAATTCCATATCATCCACACTAATCTCGCAGGCTTTCTTTCCCTTCACCTTATACCCCGACAAGTTCCCATATGCTGGAAAGTCAATAATGGTACAAAATAATATGGCATAGAGTGTAAAAGTCTCTTCAGCATATGGATCATACAAAGATATACCTTCATCCCACAACAACTATAAATCTTCAATAAGGGAGCAAGATAAACATCAATGTCATTCCCAAGTTGATTGGGCCCTGATATTAGAAGCGAGAACATAACATGCTTATGCTTCGTGCATAACCAAGGAGGCGAATTATATATCACTAAAAAAACTAGCCATGTGCTGTGTTATTCATTACATCTGTGCAAAGACCAAGTCTTAGGTTCCTATCTTCCCTGCCAAAAGCCTTGAAAGATTCATCAATTATTTTCCACTAACGTGAATCAGTAGGATGTTGAATCATCCCATATTTCTTCCTCTACTCTGCATGCGATCTCAAATTCCTTGTATCGCTCTTAATCAAAAACAAATGCTTGAACCTTGGTATTATGAGAAGGAAAACAACACCTTTACACTAGGACCTTTAACCCCCACTTTAGGCACTATCCTATGTGGGAGTTTGTAACGTGACTACCCATATTTAGGACATTAAATAAACTCTGCATACTGATTTTGATACAATGTATAATCATTTAGATATGCATCAATCTTTTTATACTATAAAACAAGGGGACAAATTAACTTCTTTGTATGAACGTGGATATAGGCAAATCATTTCCTTTGGAAACATGTCCTCTAATACTTTCAACAAGGCCATGAAACTTGTAATCGTCCAACCTTATTTCGCTTTCTACTTAAACAGCGCTTGATATGTCGGATAACTTAGTGTATTTAGTACATCCAGGATACAATGGTTTCTCAACACCCTCCCACAAATGCTTAAAAGTATGAGACTAACAACCAAATTGATCCCTAACCGCTTCAAGTATTTCATCTATTTGATCTTCATCATTAGGGTTATTATCCTCTAATTCATCCTCCCTATTATCTTCCTTCTCGACATCAACATCTTCAACATCATCAGATTCTAATTGGCCATGATGGTCTAATTCAACATAATGAATGGGAATTTCGTTAGAACACAACCATATAGCATTAGAAGCAGGAACCTCACCATGCCATACCCATATGGGGTATTGTTGCCTAAACCCACGACGGATCACATAGGCCCTCAACTCTCTTATACTATTAACTGTATTCATATTATCGCAATCAATACTAGGGCTAAACACCTCCTTATCTCCAATGTTATTTAATTGTTTCAACGCTTGTCTACATAAACCCTCAACTCCATTCATGAACTCCAATGAAGCACAATTACCATATGTCCAATTACGATCCATAATTTGTGTCATGCCTTATTTGACATGAAAGAGATCACATAACAATCTAATAAAAACTTAGTTTACCCACCAAGCTTATCAATGTTTAGCAAATTAAATCGTTGAGATGAAACACTTTTATCAATATAATGTCCAACAATCAATTCTTATTAAAGAAAATTAAAACAAGATGACCAGGCAAATTAAAACAAGATAAACAACTATGAACAATGACTCACTATATAGAAGAATATATCACTCCTATTCTTCTATGCTCATTTAATCTCATAAGATAAATAATAGTGATAAGATAAATAATAGCTAAGATAAATACATCAAAGATCAAATAACTGCCAAAAAGTAAAAGGTAAATACCTCTAACAAATAAATTAAGATGAGAATACTAACAACTTTGACTATACAATTATCACATATCTATAATTATTACCGAAATCTACCTTTAATACCTATTACTGATTAAATACCAAAATAAATATAAGAGTTTTGAAGCTCATTAACGAACTACTCATAACCTTAAATTTTGTTGTTTTGGTTCAAATAATCGATTCGTGCTCCATGCTCCATATACATATACACTAAATACCCATCATCGGTATAAGCCACATCCTCCATGTTCACATCTACACATATACCCATATATAATAATTCATATACACTAATTTCTTTTGTTGTTAATAACTATTATTCATATTTCTTCTCAAAATCATAAACCTATTCGAATCCCCATTGACTTTATCTTCTCCTTTGAGAATATCAATGCTACCTACATATATATATACACTAGTCAGGGGAGTACTTTATTGAACAAACAAAAGCATGTATTCTATATATTAAACCCAATGAACTAAATGAACCAAAACAACCAAGTCTATTCTATTGAACAAACAAATGCATATATATCCACATTTACAAATAAAACAAAGAACAAAAAAAGGAAACCCATTACCTTAGATGATGGTGGATAAGGGTAAGGGGAAGGGCAATGATAGCACGCGATGAAGAAGAGGGGCAAGAACTAGAACAAGTGTAAGAATTAGGGCTCAAGTTAAAGAATTAGGGTTGAGGAATTAGGGCTCTAGTTCACGAATTGGGGTTGGGGAATTAGGGCGCCAGAAAACAAAGGAGTACTTTGGGGAATTAGGGCGCCAGAAATACATGATTGGAAGAAGTGATTATGCAAATTAAAGAATTAATATACCGATGGGTTTTTTTCAAACAAAGGAGTAGTTTGTTGATGTTTTGTTTGGGTAATTTTTATTGAATTATTATTATATTGGATTCATTTTATATTAATTTTACTGATTTTCACTTTATAAAAGTTAAAAATATTTTATGAATGTAGTACTAGATTTATTTGTTGGGTTTAGTACTTTGATTTGTAATATAGCTAATTTGAGGCGAAATGTATTGGATTTTGTGCTAATATTTTTGGATTGTGCGACTTAATAATTTTTATCAACAAAAATTTCCAACTACATCAAATGGAAATACAATTTTCTACTTTAAGAGTTTAGAGATGACTTATATATGATTAAACAATTTTAAAAGGTTAACTATACTATGTTAGGAGCAATATAGACCTTTAGGCTAGCAATTTTCTACAAAATTTAGATAAAAACTTAGTTTTAGAACAACTGAATATAATTCTAACCTAAGTTCCCTAAGAAAATAAATTTTTTAATAAATATACAATTGTAGGCGCATAATCGTATCTGCCTAACCTAGCGCTCCAATGAAGAACCAACCCCTGTAGGTGGACTTAGCTTCGGTTAATTTAAGTATGGTTAAATCCAAAATCACGTCAAAGATGAACCCCGAAAAGGCCCTAAACACAAACCTGAGCGCAAGACACTTACCTTAGCCCAAACACCTTACTTAAGTCACAAAAATCACATCATCATGTACCTTATAAACCCCCCCACCCCCCCCCCCCCCCCCCCCTTCTAAACCATGCTAAAGAAAGTGCTTGGAGCCCTTATGCTCAACGCTCAAAGATATTGTTACATGCTAGAAATGAATTAGGCCACAACATTGGGGAGTTTAATGCCAACTCTAGATGTCTAATGCCCACTTTGTGTGTTCAATGCACATCATCGACACTCACCTGCCTACTCTATTTCAGCCCTCCCTCCTACAGTATCTGACGCCTTCTTCGTGCGTTAGATGCCTAAACTCCAAGCATCGACCAAAAATGCTCCTAAATCCTTCCAGACTCCTTTTCAACCAAACAAAAAAATTTGCATTTGAGCATTTGATGGCCTAAGTTGGCATTCGACGCCTAAAGTAGGTCTCTGACTCTCAAGAAAGCGACCCTTTTTGCCTAAATACCTCCAAATTGTATGACCAAGGGTTTGGAAATTTTATAAATTTCTAAGTGTCATTACTCTGGCAAATTACATTCCCAAAATAGTCCTAAACACTATCAATGCCTCTCAAACATCCTTCTTACTTAACAAGGATCACTCAAAGTACATATTAACACAATAAAGTTAGGAAACCTTACCCCTTCAACACATACTCAAGAAAGACTCAAGAAAAAGGACTCTCCTCAATGGTAAACACTAAGAACCTCACTTAAATTTGATCTTTTGCTTTCTAATTTATCTATATTCTCTAGTCTTCGCTCTTGATGGTTCCACATCCATACAAGGTCTTAGACTAGACTATTTTTATGATGATTGTTGGTGATGCAAACCTTTCCCACATGAACCATTATTTTAGTTTTTATGCACTTCTTTGTGAGCCTTGATCAACCAACGAGTCATCACTCTTGATGATATCTTGTGATTCACTATAACATCTTTACATTAATGACTTTTTTCTATGAAGTTAAAAGTTAAGAGAAACTCCTATTTAACTAGTTTAAATCACTAAACCCTAATCTTAAGAAATTTAATTAAGGAACCATCTCTAGTAGGTTGGTCTCCTCTTAACATTTTATCAGCCACTCTTATTGCATTTTACTTATTACAATTTGCTTTAAGTCTCTTTTGCCTCCTTTTCTTTAGTATATGATGTAAAGATTAGGACATCTCTAATCTAGTTTTATGTGAATTATATTCATTTGTTATCATGTTATGCGTTCATGGGTTTGTAAAGTGTTTGTATTGTTTATCAATATTCTTAAGGACTTAATGTCATGGGACGAGTTCAAGACCCTAGGAAAGATCCTATAAGGCTCAAATCGAATGAAAAACATAAAAATATGGGAACTGAAACATAGGATGAAGCAAAGGTACAAAATAGGAGTCAAAATCAAGAGGATTCGGTCGAGTGTAAAGAGGACTTGACCGATTGAAAGCAGAAAATTAGCAAAAAATGGCTTCCAAAAGCAAAAGTAAAGAAAATGAGGACCCTCGATCAAGTGTACAAAGCACTCGATCGAGTCCCTTCTATAGTAGGCAATTATGACATGATTCAAATGCTGAAGAAAGGGCATGGACTTAATCAAGTGTGCCCCATACTTGATCGAATGCTTAAGTTTTGGGCCAACTTTATGTGCGTGTTTTATTTAAGCCTAAAATCTTTATAAATAAATCTTTTACTTTTCTAGGTTATTTAAGATGGTTAGCGTATGCTAGAGGGTTGTATTGCTTAGTTTTTCTTTAGGTTTTGAAGGTTTTAGAGCACTCAAGGGGGGGGGGGGGGGGGGGGTGAATTGAGTGTTAAGTAGCCTTAGCCTATTTTTCTTTCTTTTCGATCCATGAGAGGAACCAGTTGGGTTGGTTCCTATAAGCAGCGGAATGTACGAAAGGCAATAAAGAAAACACAAGATTTAACGAGGTTCAGCCAACTATGGCCTACGTCCTCCTACCCTATGCTCCTTTATTATTCTACTCCGAAAAAAAAAGAACACAGACGCTCTATTGTTTCCCTACTCCGGGAACCAGTACGTCCCACACTCTACTCTGAATGTGCGCTCGACTTACACTAGTAAGCCCCTTGTGTTTGAACTCACAAACACTCACCTAGCCTTTCAACCCCTCTGTTGAAGGCTTTGACAAAATCAAATGTTCTCTTTTAATATCACTTCTAAAAGCTAATTAAGAGAAAATGTTTAAGCTCTAATAGTACTCTTGTATATGACTCGATGAATACGCTTTTGTGCTTAAGTGTATATGGCTCTCAAATATACTCCTTTTTAATTTCGGAGAGACTTATCAGAATATTAGAGACTAGATGGGTTTATATACTTGGATACAAAAACCCTAGTTTCCTTAAATCACGTAAACTTGATGAGCAAGTAATAGCATGATTTTAGGAAAGTATTTATCTTGTATGATTTAATCATAAAGATAGAATCAAATAAGATAGATACTCATAGTTTTTAGGTAACCATAATATTATCATCTAATCTCAAGCTGCTAAGGATATTTTTAGAATAATTCTTTAAAAAAGTATTTTTACGAAATCTTTTATTTTTCTCAAAACATGCAGCTCGGATATTCCATACAGTGAACCTGGTTCCTCAGCCTGGTTCCCTGAATTGAGTATGTTATGAATTCTGTTCCAACTTTGTACCAAAATTCATAATATGACTTGATACACTTATAAGCACTTATTTTACCCAAACATGCAAGTCATACTACGGAGCACATTACATGATTTAAGCATTTAAGTACAAATCTTCTATTCTTCATGTAATCTTCAAGACTTGAATATTCCTTGAATACTTCCATTTTGAGCAATGTATCTTTCTTCAAATGTCTTTGAAAGGCCTCTATGCTCCAAGTCTTGGAATCAACATCATTACTGTACATGTAACATGGTTAATGTACAATAGAGAGTATGTGACTGCTTTTTAGCATAGCAGTCTAGGAAACAGTTCCTACTGGTTTCCCACCAGTACATGGATCAATTTACATCCAGTCATTTCCTACATATAGACAAGTTAGTTAAATGAATAACATGAATAAGTAATAACTTGTCTAGGAAAACAGTGTTCAATTCCTGCTGGTTTCCAGCCAACTATTCGCAATGCTTATTGAAGGTTCAATGGGCACTCAAGAGGGGGGGGGGGTGAATTGAGTGTTAAGTAATCTTTAGCAATTTTTGCTTCTTTTCGAATTATGTGTAAGGAACCAGTTGTGTTGGTTCCCTTATGCAGCGGAATAAAACAAAGCAATAAAGAACACCACAGATTTAACGAGGTTCAGCCAACTCTGGCCTACGTCCTCCTATCCTAAGTCCTTTATTAATCTACTCCGAAAATTAAAGACAAAGAACACTCTACTGTTTCCCTACTTCGGGAACCAGTAAACCCCACACTCTACTCCGAATGTGCTCTAAACTTACCCTCGTAAGTTCCTAGTGTGTTTGAACTCACAAACACTCACCAAGTCTTCAACCCCTCTGTCAAAGACTTAATACAAGATCAAGAACTCTCTAATGATCTAACTCTCAAAAGTCAAATAGAGAAAAACGTTAAAACACTATTATGCTCTTGTGTATCACTTAATAATTGAATTAGCGCTTTTAGCTCTCAAAGATCGATCTCTATTAAAAATGCGTGAGAGCTATATTTCCTGATTATTCAGAGTAAGATGTATTTATAGGTTAGTTGGCTAAACCCTAAAATCATGCATATGAGATATATGCGATTTTATGATAAGTATTGATCCTAATTAATTTGATCACAAGATAAGATCAATTTAGGATAAGATACTTCCTAGTTTTTAGCTAACCAAAAAATATCATCTTATCTTTAGCTGCTTGGATATATTTTAAATCAATATTTTTCGGAAAATATCCTTTTTGTAAAATCTTTGTAAAAACAGCAGCTTAAATAATCTGTTCAGTTAACCTGGTTCCCTGACCTGGTTCCCTGAACTGAATATGTTATGAAATTTGTTCCAAACCTTGTACCAAATTTCATAACGATATTTAATATACTAAAAGCACTTTATATACTCAATTATATAAGTTATACTACGGAGCATTTACATGAAGTTCCTAAATAACTCTTTGAGTGTAGTCTTCCTTCATGCATTCGTTAAGTCTTGAAAGCTTCCATGAATGAACTCAATTATTGACCAAAGGACCTTTCTTTAAGTTGATCGAAAATCCTTTCAAGCTTCCAATCTTGATACTGCACATTTAACAAAGTTAATGTACAATACTAAATAAGTAACTGCCTTTCATAAAAGCAGTTTGAGAGAAGAGTTTATACTGGTTCCCTACCAGTGCATAGCTCATTTATCATCTAACTGTTCCCTGTATAAAGATAAGTTAGTTCAACAAATATCTCATATAAGTAATAACTTATCTAGGGAAACGGTGTTCTATTTTAGCTGGTTCCCCCAACTGTATTGAACACTTTCAAAGACCTGTTTCCCTTAGCTGTTTGTCATCATTCAAAACTATCAATCAAAACCTAAGGGACTCAACAAATTCCCCCTTTTTGATGATGACAAACATTTGAAGTTTCTGCACCTGTGAACATACTCAAAAGAAGGTAGTCAAAAACTTCAAGAACTCAAGACTCAATGGAACAAGTCAGTTAAGCCAACTGGTTCCCTAAACAAAAACAAAAAATAAAATAAAGTCAAAGTAAAAGTAAAAAGACTCAAAAACGACTCAATCTAAACTAGTAAAGACTCTAGGCTTCAACTTCAACTATTTTCCCCCTTTTGGCATCATTAAAAAGATATGCAAAAGTAGCATCTTATGCATAAAGTAACGTGCTAAACCATCCAATGGCATCAACCATTATACAAATAAAGTGCTGCAAAAGAAGGTCAGAATAGTCAAAATTAAGCCATGCCATCAATAAAGATCATAGTTTAATACAAACCAACAAAAGTGAACGATAGAGCCCAAATCCATATCAAAACAAGTTCATGGATTGGGAGGAATAAAAACAGTTCAACAAAATCAGTTATTCAGAATATAATATAATAAAGGTAGGCTAAATGAAAAAGAGAACAGATTCAATCATCATCATCATTTTCATCATCTCCTTCCTCTTCTTCAGTGTCAGCCTCCTCAGCTGTTTCTTCCTGGTTCTCCTCCTCTTCATTGTCATCTTCCTGCTGGTCTTCTTGCTGGTCTTCCTCAACTTGTTCCTTCTCAATTCCAGAACTATCAGCAACCTGTTTCTCTAACTTGCTCATCCTCATAATAAGCGAAGTAGATAGACCTTCCACTAAGGTCACTAACTTGCTGAGCTGATCCCCTACAGCACTTATCTTCTCTTCCTGACTCTCCAGCCTCTTAAGAATAACCTTCTGACCTGCTGGTTCCTCTACCTTCTGTTTCTTCTTGGCAGGTTTAGGAGTCTCTACTGGTTCCTCCTCCCTAAACTTCAACACCCCAGCACTTATGATCAACCCCTTTTGTTTCATAATACCTTTGGTAAACACTATTACAGGAGCAGTTGATCCACTAAGAGAAACATTATTCTCTTTAAGAAGCTTAGTTATGTAAGAACCATAATGAAGAGAGTGGTGGGATGAATTATAGCAATTCATCATATGGTTTATCATTAGGGAAGGAAGATTTATCTTAATCTTTTTCATCAGCAAATATATAAGCACCATTTCCATGATGCGCACAAAACCCCTACCTTGTGCTCGAGGGATAATCATCTTGTTTCACACAGAGTGAAGGACCAGCATCACTGGTTCCTTCAAGCTACCAGTTTTAAACGTTCCAGCTTTCATTGGAACTTTCCCTCCAAACACAAAGTCATGCACTTCATCTGGACTGACCCCTATAAGTGTGGGCCATCCATCTCCAAAATACTCATCAAAACCATCTCTGGGTATATTCAACAACCCAGCCAAACTTGCAACAGACACATTCACTTCAACATCATTCACAACTGAACTTAACAACCTATCCAACATTTGTTTCAAATTTACATAAAACTTTCTAACACCATCAATATTAGCATCACAGATATCAAACAAAGGCATCCAACCCTGATATTCTAACAACTCTTTCACATCACTTAAGGCAACTTCATCAAAATAACCAACTTCTGTTTTACACCCAGATAACACAACCCTAGAACCTAAATCAGTCATACCAACAGATGGAGATTCTACTGACATACCTCTTGTAGACTTCCGTGCTGTTCTCTTTCGTTTGGAACCAGCAGAGTCCATCGACTGTTCCTCTATTACTAGTACTTCGCCAATCTTTTTCAGGAAAGACCTAGTCACTCTGCTGCGAACCAAGGGTTCTGTAGTCCCCTTTTTCTGCCCAATAATCTGTAGATCCTCTTCTTCACTTCTAACTTCCTCCTCTTCCCTTTCTCCAATAGTATTGAAGAATTCTTTAGCGCTTTTGGGCTGGTCCCCCTGAGATGAGGCAGGTTCTTTGATGATGGAATCATCAGCCTCAGGGTTTTGGGTAAAGGTGCATTTTTGGGAGGTGGAGGTAAGGGAGATTTAGAAGATGGAGACGGAGTTGGTGATGGGTTCTTTGTGGTGGTAGGAGGTGAGTTGCTCGATGAAGTCGGAGCAGGGTTAATTTCAGTGATGGAGGTCTCCTTCAATTGAGTAGACTCACTTGCTTGAGTCTTCTCCTTCCTTTTCTTAGCTAGAGCCTTGGTTGATTTCCTTCCCACTGTAGTAAACAAGCTTCACAGCTTAGTAGGAATTTGAGGGAGATGAAAACGGAGTGAACAGTGATCAGGGTACCACTTTTGAACGAGAGAGAGGATGAATAGAATGATGATGTGATGTGAAGCTGTATCAATGTGTTGATGTGTATTTATATCAATTGCACAGAAATAGGAATTCCAAGAATTAGCCGGTTGAGAATCAAAATAAACGGAAGAGATAATTTCAAAAATTAAAAGTTTAAAAATTGTAGTTATCTTTTTACAAGAAAATCAACCAACTATAAATTAGGCAATTAAATATATTTGCCTCTTTGTAGGATAGGAATAACTGAAATAAGATAATTCTTTCCAAAAAGAAATTATCTTATAGTAATCTTCCAAAAGTAAGATATTTTCGGATGACATATCAGAGCTAAACTGCTATTTCCTCTTGCTGGTACCTGTACTGAACCAGTCATTCTATTTTCAGCATGTTTCAAAATAACTTCTCCTGTTTCTATGCAACAATAATCCACTTAGGTTATTTACACAATATTTGTAAGTAAGCAACGTAGTTATATACATAATCAATACAAAAGCATACTTATTATAACCAATCATTGAAGGAAATAATTGAAGCCAACGCCTAAAATCTAACTAGACCTAAAAGGACTCTTAACCTACAAAAAGACTCTCTACATAAAGGCTTTGTGAAGATATCAGCTATTTGATCTTCACTTTTACAAAACAACATCTCCACCAATCCTTTTTCCACATTGTCTCTTAGAAAATGGTGTCTTATCTCAATGTGTTTGGTCTTGGAGTGTTGCACGGGGTTCTTTGAAATATTGATTGCACTAGTGTTATCACAAAAGATAGGAACACTTTTATAAATAACACCAAAATCTTTCAGCTGGTTCCTTATCCACAGTAGCTGGGAACAGCATGAAGCTGCAGCTATATATTCTGACTCTGCTGTGGATAGGGCCACTGAATTTTGCTTTTTAGAGCCCCATGATATAAGACAAGAGCCAAGGAAGTGTGCCATACCTGATGTGCTCTTTCTATCAACTAGGAAACCAGCATAATCTGCATCTGTATATCCAATGAGATCGATGGTACTGCCTTTGGGGTACCACAAAAACAGATCTGGTGTTCCCACAAGATACCTAAGTATCCTTCTAACAGCCTTCAAGTGAGATTCCTTTGGATTGCTTTGAAACCTAGCACACAGACCAACAGAAAACACAATGTCAGGTCTACTAGCTGTTAGGTAAAGTAGAGAACTAATCATTCCTCTATAAAGCGTAGCTTCAACATTTTTTCCCTTAAGATCAGCATCCAACTTTGTGGATGTGGGAACAGGTGTATCATAAGCTTTGCTGTTCTCCATGCCAAACTTTTTTAGCAGCTCTTTTAAGTACTTTTATTGATGGATCATTATACCATCATTTGTTTGCTTAATCTGCAGCCCTAGGAAGAACCCTAGTTCTCCCATCATACTCATTTCAAATTCACTCTGCATAAGATTTGCAAATTCGTCACACAAAGTTTGATTAGTAGCACTAAATAAAATATCATCAACATAAATTTGTACTACAATCAGGTGTTTCCCCCTGGTTCTTATGAACAAGGTCTTGTCTACTGTTCCCCTCTTGTAATCATTAGCCATCAAGAAATTGGACAGTCTTTCATACCAAGCCCTTGGAGCTTGTTTCAAGCCATATAATGCTTTATCCAACTTATATACATGCTGGGGAAACAGTGCATCTTCAAAACCAGGTGGCTGCTCCACATATACTTCTTCCTTCAAATAGCCATTAAGGAAGGCAGTCTTCACATCCATCTGAAACAGCTTAAAATTCATGTGAGCAGCATAAGCAATTAAAATCCTAATAGTCTCTAGCCTAGCTACTGGTGCAAACGTCTCATCATAGTCAATTCCTTCTTATTGATTGTACCCTTGCACCACTAGCCTTGCTTTGTTTCTGACTATAGTACCGAGGTCATCTAACTTGTTTCTAAAGACCCATCTAGTACCAATGACTGATCTTTCCTTTGGACGGGGAACCAGGTGCCAAACCTGGTTCCTCTGAAACTGATTTAACTCATCTTGCATAGCTAGTACCCGATCAGGATCAGTCAATGCCATTTTATAGTCAGTAGGCTCTACACTAGACAGGAAAGAATAGAAGGCGCAAAAGTTTTGAAAGACAATTGACTTTGTGGATGTGGGAACAGGTGTATCATAAGCTTTGCTGTTCTCCATGCCAAACTTTTTCAGCAGCTCTTTTAAGTACTTTTGTTGATGGATCATTATACCATCATTTGTTTGCTTAATCTGCAGCCCTAGGAAGAACCCTAGTTCTCCCATCATACTCATTTCAAATTCACTCTGCATAAGATTTGCAAATTCATCACACAAAGTTTGATTAGTAGCACCAAATAAAATATCATCAACATAAATTTGTACTACAATCAAGTGTTTCCCCCTGGTTCTTGTGAACAAGGTCTTGTCTACTGTTCCCCTCTTGTAATCATTAGCCATCAAGAAATTGGACAGTCTTTCATACCAAGCCCTTGGAGCTTGTTTCAAGCCATATAATGCTTTATCCAACTTATATACATGCTAGGGAAACAGTGTATCTTCAAAACCAGGTGGCTGCTCCACATATACTTCTTCCTTCAAATAGCCATTAAGGAAGGCAGTCTTCACATCCATCTGAAACAGTTTAAAATTCATGTGAGCAGCACAAGCAATTAAAATCCTAATAGCCTCTAGCCTAGCTACTGGTGCAAACGTCTCATCATAGTCAATTCCTTCTTGTTGATTGTACCCTTACACCACTAGCCTTGCTTTGTTTCTGACTATAGTACCGAGGTCATCTAACTTGTTTCTAAAGACCCATCTAGTACCAATGACTGATCTTTCCTTTGGACGGGGAACCAGGTGCCAAACCTGGTTCCTCTGAAACTGATTTAACTCATCTTGCATAGCTAGTACCCGATCAGGATCAGTCAATGCCATTTTATAGTCAGTAGGCTCTACACTAGACAGGAAAGAATAGAAGGCGCAAAAGTTTTGAAAGACACTTCTTCTCATTTGAATCCCCTTATTTATATCACTAATTATTTGATTAGTGGGATGAAAAGATTGATATCTAAAACTTTTGAAATTAATACTGTTTTATGCTTCCTCATTAAGTTGGGAACTAGCATGTTCATGAATCTCTTCTCCTTCTGAAAAACTAGGAGGATTCACATTCATGTTGTTTCCTCTATCATTACTTACCTCAGGTTCAGGGGTGGTACCTTCTTCTGTTCCCCCTGAACTCATTACCTATCTATTATATGAGGAACCATCAGGGCTTGGTTCCCCTTCATAATCCTCATTATCTCCATTTTCTTCTCTAGGCACTTCATCATTATCATCTGGTGGAGTATTTGGTAGGCCTAGCTCTGCTTGCACTTCATCTGAGGGACCAGTATACTGGTTCCCCGTGAAATCCATCAATCCAATCACTTCATCAGGTTGTACCTGCGCAATCTCAGAAGACATGTTAAATTCATCAAAAATGACATAGACAATCTCCTCAACACAGAGAGTCCTTTTATTGAAGACTCTATATACTTTGTTGTGAGAGGAGTATCCAAGAAAGGTTCCCTCATCACTTCTAGGATCAAATTTATCAAGCTGGTCCTTCCCATTATTATGCACATAACATTTACATCCAAAGACACAAAAGTATGTGATGTTGGGCTTTCGACCTTTAAGAAGTTCATAGGGAGTCTTATTTAACTTTGGTCTAATGAGACCTCTATTCAATATATAGCAAGCAGTGTCAACAGCTTCACCCCAAAAACTCTTTGGGAGACCACTCTCAATGAGCATTGTCCTCGCCATCTCCTCAAGAGTTCTGTTCTTCCTTTCTACAACACCATTTTGTTGAGGTGTTCTAGGGGCTGAGAAGTTGTGATTAACTCCATGTTCCCTACAATAATCAATAAAGTTAGCATTATCAAATTCAGTACCATGGTCTGATCTTATCGAGACCAGCTTATGGGTGAGCTGGTTCTCCACTTGTTTCACCAATGTTACCCATTCTTCAAACGTTTCATCCTTTGTGTGTAACATCATTACCCAAGTGTACCTGGAATAATCATCAACCATAACACAGACATATCTATGACCTCTTCGACTTTGTACTCTCATGGGACCACACAAGTCAATGTGTACAAGTTCGAAGGGTCTGCTGGTACTCAAAACAGTTTTAGGCTTAAAAGAGATTTTGACCTGTTTTCCCCTTACACATTCTGAACAAACTTTATTAGCTTCGTACTTAATGTTAGGAAGACCTACCACTAAGTCACGTGCTTTAAGTTTGTTTAGAAGTGTTAGGCTAGCATGTCCAAACCTCTTATGCCAAATCCATTGATTATTTTCAGAAACAGCTCTCAAACAGATGGACTTGTCTTGAGGGATTTTTTCTAAGAAGGTGATGTAGACATCATGCTTCCTGGTTCCCTCACATATAAGTTCTCCTGTTTGTGAGTTAACTATGTGACATAGGTTGGCTTGAAACTCAACTCTATTACCTTTGTCACATAATTGAGAAATACTCAAGAGATTATGTTGCAAGCCTTCAACATAATAAACATCATCTATTGCATTAGAAAGTGTCTTACCAACCTTACCTAAACTAGTGATGGTTCCCTTGCTGTTATCCCCAAAGGTGACACTTCCTCCATCAAAGGCCACTAGTGAAAGGAATTGATCTTTATCCCCGGACATGTGTCTTGAGCAACCACTGTCCAAATACCAATAGGTGTCTCCCTTCACTCTAGCCTGCAAGAGTAAATCAAACATTAGTTTTAGGAACCCAAACACACTTGGGTCCCTTTTCAACAACATTAACATCTTGTTGATCCTTTCTTCTCCACACATACATTACACTCTTGCTGTTCTTATTAGCACTAATTTTCTTAGCTGGACATTCATGTATCTTATGTCCATTCTTACCACAATGAAAACACACGTGCATCTCTTTAGTCATGACATACTTACCTCGCTGATATTCTGTGATCCAGGTGGTTTCTCTGGGAGACCAGTTAGTCCTGGTTCTCTATCTAGTATAACCAAGACCAAATTTTCCTTTGTTTCCTCCTGACGAAGTCAGATGGTTCAAAGTTCTTTGTGCATTTAGTAGCTTATCCGCATGTCTATGACTGTCATGCAATTCCCTTTCTTTTGTTTCAAGTGTCTTAACTAACAACTCGTTTTTCTCTTTCAAAAACTCAAAGTTACTTTTTAAAGTTGCAAGTTGTAAGTTAAGATCTAAAACCGTAGGGTCATTAGACATGTCAATAACTACTGATTGCTTTTCACTTTTTAGTTGATTAAATTCAGCATGTAACTTACAGATAGTATTTTCATATTCATTAATCATACTGCTGACTTCAACGCTGGTTCCAGTAGGAGAACCAGGGGACTGAACAGCTTTAAGTGAAGCAATTTCTTTGTGAGAATTTTCTAAGTTGAAAGCCAATGTTTCAAAGGCCTTCAACAGAGAAGTTCTATTGCAAGAATTTGCTTTACTTATGACTGTTGAAAAATCAAGGACTTCACTAGTAGTTAATAAGTCTCTGGGGAACCAGGAGATCAGATCTTTTTCACCATCACTCGGATAGTCAAGTTCAGAAGATCTTGCCCTTTCTAGTTCTACCTTGCACTTGTCCAATTCAACTTCTAGTTCAGCAACTTGATTTTTCAAGTTATGGCAAACCGTCTCTAGGTGATCACAACTAGCAATAGCAATTTCACATTCATTGCGTTTTTCTTTTAATTCTCTTTTGCCAGTTATATAAGTTTCACCTAGTTTATAACATTCATCTAATAAAGAATCTATACAAGCAAGCATATTTTCTCTATCATATTCATGCATATCTATTCTAATTTGTTCAAGGTTTACCTTATGTCTTTGTAGTACATCCTTCTTAGCCATCAAGCATTTCTTGAATGTACTGGTTCCCCCTCTAGTTCCCGGACCAGTGCTGTTCTCCTTGATGTTTGTGAAAGCAGTTAAGCAAACATCAGAAATAGGTGTATCTTCTTCTTCATCAGATCCTGAGTCAGATTCTCCCCACATAGATGCTATCATGGCATTCTTGAAAGCCCTCTTATCTCCAGATTGAGATTGCTTGTCCTTCCATTTTGGACAATCACGAATGATGTGTCCTTTCTCACCACACTTGAAGCAACCTGAAGATGAAGACGAGTTAGATTTTTTAGTATTTTTGAAATTCCTACCTTTGAAATTCCTCTTTTGATCACGAAGAGATCTTTCAAATCTTTTTGCAATCAAGCTGATCTCATCTTCTTCTTCTACTGTTCCCTTCAGTGCCATGCCTTTGGCTGGTTCCTTCTCAGACTTAGAGTCAATCAGCATCTCATGAGTCATAAGGGAACCAATCAGTTGTTCCAAAGACAAGGTAGACAGATCCTTTGCTTCATATACTGCTGTTACCTTAGCTGTCCATGTATCTGTTAAACTACGCAAAAATTTTCTCACAAGATCCTCATCAGAAAATTTTTTACCAAGTGATCTAAGATCATTAACAATAGTCATAAACCTACGCAAGCAATCATTGATTTTTTCATTTTTATTCATGGCAAACAATTCGTATTTAGACATGATTAAATCAATTTTAGACCGTTTTACCTCACTGGTTCCCTCAAACGCAAGTTCAAGGGTGTCCCATATCTCCTTAGCACTACTGCAACCAGAGATACGATTTGTTTCGGTCTCACCTATTGTTTGTTGTAGAATTGACATTGCCTAGCATTTTTCTCCAGCAACTTGTAATCAGCAGTGACCAATTCGCTATCTTTCTTGAGAACCTGTTTCCCATCAGCTTCTGTCTTGAGAATGATATTAGGACCATTTTTAACTACGAGCCAGCATTCATAATCAATACCCATGATAACATTCTGGATCCTGTTCTTCCACCAGGCATAATTATTTCCATTAAACTTTGGTGTCTTGTTGTCATAACCGATTGCACTTAATTCTTGAGTACTCATTCTTAACTCCTCTAGATGTTACTCTTTCGAGAAGCTTAGGCTCTGATACCAATTGAAGGTTCAATGGGCACTCAAGAGGGGGGGGTGAATTGAGTGTTAAGTAATCTTTAGCAATTTTTGCTTCTTTTCGAATTATGTGTAAGGAACCAGTTGTGTTGGTTCCCTTATGCAGCGGAATAAAACAAAGCAATAAAGAACACCACAGATTTAACGAGGTTCAACCAACTCTGGCCTACGTCCTCCTATCCTAAGTCCTTTATTAATCTACTCCAAAAATTAAAGACAAAGAACACTCTACAGTTTCCCTACTCCGGGAACCAGTAAACCCCACACTCTACTCCGAATGTGCTCTAAACTTACCCTCGTAAGTTCCTAGTGTGTTTGAACTCACAAACACTCACGAAGTCTTCAACCCCTCTGTCAAAGACTTAATACAAGATCAAGAACTCTCTAATGATCTAACTCTCAAAAGTCAAATAGAGAAAAACGTTAAAACACTATTATGCTCTTGTGTATCACTTAATAATTGAATTAGCGCTTTTAGCTCTCAAAGATCAATCTCTATTAAAAATGCGTGAGAGCTATATTTCCTGATTATTCAGAGTAAGATGTATTTATAGGTTAGTTGGCTAAACCCTAAAATCATGCGTATGAGATATATGCGATTTTATGATAAGTATTTATCCTAATTAATTTGATCACAAGATAAGATCAATTTAGGATAAGATACTTCCTAGTTTTTAGCTAACCAAAAAATATCATCTTATCTTTAGCTGCTTGGATATATTTTAAATCAATATTTTTCGGAAAATATCCTTTTTGTAAAATCTTTGTAAAAACAGCAGCTTAAATAATCTGTTCAGTTAACCTGGTTCCCTGACCTGGTTCCCTGAACTGAATATGTTATGAAATTTGTTCCAAACCTTGTACCAAATTTCATAACGATATTTAATATACTAAAAGCACTTTATATACTCAATTATATAAGTTATACTACGGAGCATTTACATGAAGTTCCTAAATAACTCTTTGAGTGTAGTCTTCCTTCATGCATTCGTTAAGTCTTGAAAGCTTCCATGAATGAACTCAATTATTGACCAAAGGACCTTTCTTTAAGTTGATCGAAAATCCTTTCAAGCTTCCAATCTTAGAAATCAACTTAGATACTGCACATTTAACAAAGTTAATGTACAATACTAAATAAGTAACTGTCTTTCATAAAAGCAGTTTGAGAGAACAGTTTATACTGGTTCCCTACCAGTGCATAGCTCATTTATCATCTAACTGTTCCCTGTATAAAGATAAGTTAGTTCAACAAATATCTCAGATAAGTAATAACTTATCTAGGGAAACAGTGTTCTATTTTAGCTGGTTCCCCCAACTATATTGAACACTTTCAAAGACTTGTTTCCCTTAGCTGTTTGTCATCATTCAAAACTATCAATCAAAACCTAAGGGACTCAATAGTTCCCATTAGTCTGGTTCCCCTGGAAACTTTGGTTATTAAATCCACCTTGACCATTTCTGTTGTATCCCGGGTGGAAGTTTCCCTGGTTTTGGTTGGAGTTAAAGGGAGGTTTGTACTATTGGTTGTTCGGGAAAGGTTGTTGCCCATACCCTACTCCTTGGCCCTGTCCACTATAGTTAAGGGTTGCCACATGATCAGGGTTATACCCATAACCGTCATAGTTCATCACCTGCGGTTCTGGGTTATACCCTCCATAGACAACTGCAGCTACATGCTCGGAGTGCAAACCACCACAATAAGATGTATCATGGTTGGTACCCCCACATATGGCATATGCAAAGTGCTTTTCACGCACTGGGGGGTTGTTCGAACTACCAGCTAGGCTTAGCTTGGACAACTTTTTATCAATAACGGCTTCTATTTTGGCGCTAATGTTGTCCAAGTTAGTTGTGTCTATCATCCCTCTAGGTAATCCCTGACTCCTAGTTCCTCCCCAGGCACTATTCTTAGCAACTTCCTCTATTTTGGCCTTTACCTGGGTGCAACGAATTTTGGAAAGCTGGCCACCTACAGCTGAGTCTAGAAGTGCTTTGGTGGAGTCATTAAGACCATCGTAAAAGAATGTGTTGAGATGGTTTTCCCCGTACTCATGGTGGGGACATGCTCTAATCATTCTTTTAAACCTACTCCATGTAGCACTAAGGTTCTCATCATCCTCTTGGGTGAATGACGCAATTTTCTTACGCCAATCCTGCGTTCGAACCGTAGGATAGAACCTTTCTAGAAATGCGGTTTTTAGTTGAGCCCAATTAACAATTGAATTGGGTTCTAAGCATTTATACCAATCCTTGGCATCTCCTGCTAGACTCAGATGGAAAAGGTGCATTCGCACATAATCAGGGCTCTTAGGACAAGGAGGGATAAGTCCACAAATATCTGAGAATGCCTCTAGGTGTTGAAGAGGACATTCATTTCTTAAGCCACTGAATGGTGTTTCCTTATCCATTCTTGTGAACTGAGGGTGAATTTGGTAATGTGTAGTAGCAACAGGAAGTACTACACCCCCTTGGAACTCTTGTGAGCCAGGAGTTCCGAATTGGCCAAACAATTGATGTTCTTCGGCCATTATGGATATGGTAGGGTTTTGGACAGATTGTACGGTATACTTTGAAGGGCGTTGTCTACTAACACGTTGGATTTCAGGATTTAAGGGTGTAATTGGCTGGTTTGACCTACGCATGCTATGGGGCATGCAAACACCTAAGTCAAAGACAACCACACACAGAAAGGAAAACAAAAATAGAAATAAAATAAATAAAGTTATGCTAAAACAAGTTAAGTCTAAATATTACGCCTTGTCCCCGGCAACGGCGCCATTTTGATAACCGGTTTTCTAGGTCGTTAACTAAAAGACAGGTTATGCAAACAATATTTATTCCACCTACAAACTATACGAGTATAGCAGAGTAGGGGGTCAAACCACGAAGACAAGGTATATCAAGACTTTGACTTTTAACACAACCGGACTATTTGGGGTTGGAAATTCAGTTAAAACTAATAGGTGGAAAATAGATGACGACAAATCACGAAGTAAAGCAAGTAGAGAAAAACGGGGACAAGATTGGATTCACCCTAGGAATAAAGCTTTAAAACCAAACATGATAGGTTAGAGAAAATCTGATAATAACTAGCATGGATATCCAAGAGTACGAGAGGAAGTTTGTGACCCTATAGATCACACGAACAACCTATAATCGCCCTATGTCTCCAAAGGAGTGGCAGGACAAGATTCGCATCAGAATCCAAAACTATTTATTAACATCGTTTCTACAACCTTAAGCAATAAAGATCATAGCTTTCCTAGGGTTTCACCGATCAAAACCCCTAAAGGATTTACTCACTCATATTCATGCTTAAAGACATAAAGATATTAAAAGATGCAGCAGAAACGAACATGGAATGAAATCGCGAGAATGAAAACACAATCAGAATTAATAAACGAATAACTTAGAACTAAACATGCAATGAAATAAAGAAAAGAATTAAGATTAAAGGAAGGAATTAAACTTACAAAAAGCTTCAAATTGATATCCACGAAAAGAATTCGAACTACAAAGCGTTGAAGAAAAACTGAAAATCGAAAGCTAAAACTAAAAGAATTTGGAGGCTAAGAAATCTAAAAGTGCATAAAAGTATTAAACCTAGCTCTTCCCCTCCTCATCAGAGGAAGGGGGTATTTATAACAAAATAAGAAAAACCTACGAAAAACCCTAAAATGCATAGGAGCCGGCCCTAAAAAGAAGTAGTTGATCCGGAGGAAAACACTGTCATTCGCCCGAATATAGGTATCATTCGGCCGAATGTAATCCCATTCGCCCGAATTGTCTTCCATTCGCCCATTCCAGAGGCTTCGGGGAATCGATCTTTGTTAAGCATTCGCCCAAATGTACAGGGTGATTCGGCCGAATGGAAGCTCAGTCGCCCGAATGAGTTCCATTCGGCCTTTCCAGTAGCAAGGCTCGAGAACTCTGAAGACTGCCTCTCATTCGACCGAATGAGTCTCAGATTCGGTCGAAACTGCAAGCATTCGGTCGAATGTCTCTCAGATTCGGTCGAATGTCTCTCAGATTCGGTCGAATCTGAGAGCATTCTTTCCTCTTTTCACTTCCCTCTTTTCTGAACTCCGTGAAATCTTCATGAGTGACTTCAAACACTTGCCCAAGCTAAGATACGTGTGTCAAAGGCTCGAATGTATCGCCTTTCACCTTGAAATCATCAAAAGTGCCTGAAATGAACTTAAGACAACTCGAAAACAAAACCAAGGTAAAATCAAGCACAATGTACATAAAACCAATACAAAACTATGAGACTTGACACTAAAATGAGTTAATAAATGTGCTCTAAAACGAGCACATCAATCTCCATATAGAAGTGTTAATTGCTCTAGACTTTTTAGAAATCACTCTTTAAGGGTATGGAATTCTAATATTATAATTCGTATTGAAATGTGCATGTCTGTTGTAGATGCAAGAAAATGTTTCTTGAAATTCCGCTTTATGTATCTACATTCTTACAATGGTATCAGTTAGCCACTTACATATTTTGATATGATTATAATTTATTATTTTGATTCAATTAGGGGAGGTTTGATATGTGGTATTGAAATGTATACTTTGAGAACTTTGAAGAACCCCATAATTTGCACTAATTTGATTGAATTGCTTGAAATTTTAGAAATTTCACAATTAATCCATACCAAACTATGGTTATATGATAATAAAATGTTTTCTCCATAATTTTGGAAACAAATGAGAGCAAGAGTTACTCCAAAATCACTCCTAAATGCCGGTTTTTTGTCGGTTCTATGCGGCGAAAATGTAGACTCGCCGGTCACTGGGGAATTTCAGGGTGGGTATCCTTTTTGGTGGGTCACGGGCAATAGTTGTCGGTGGAGCATCTTTGTGCATGGACGTGCGGACGAGGCAGAGTGGCCCTTATCATCATCACAATTACCATCGTTTATATATCATTTTCTTTTTATTATTACCATTAATACTAGGATAAATTTAAATGAAAAATACAACCTTTGACATATCTTGTCTATAAAGTCCAACCTTCATTTTATTTCTGAAAAATCTCACTTTTCCACGCTTTGTATTTTAAAGGGTTCCTTCACTGGTTACATGTTGAACCGATAACTCTCCTTTATTTCTTCATGTTCCACGCATAAAGCATTCAAATTGACCTATAAGGTGCTGCTCCCCTATCTGGCCCATGGCTTTTCCCTTCATATCGAGAAGATTATGAGGCTAAAGTTGATGACTTTTGAAAGTTACCTTCTTAGGGCTTAAGTATCATAAGTTTCCAATTTTCAAAATGGCTTAATACAAGGTACCAAAGTAATTTCTTGAGATAAGCTCCTTGGATATCCATCCAAAAGCCACCCCTTCTCTTGTGAATCAGGCTGCATAAAGACGATCTCAAACCATCTACATAATGACAACTAAGTTTAGGGATTTTCAACAAAAAACTCAATCATTGTGAACATAACTTCATACAAAAATTTAAAGTTACCATCATAGCTCAGGAACTAGTTGTCCTTTGTCTATGTATTCCTTAGCCCGTTTCCCATTTTTACTCCCGGATGAAATCTTGGCACGAAGCAAATCTCCAGTAGCAGTATGAACTAAACCATACTTCATAAAGGAGGATCACCTAATTCACAATAGCAACAATATAAGGAATCACAGTAGCAACAACATTCCAAAATCTAAGCTTTACAAAAAGGGGAGGATTGCTTACTTTGTGAGTAATGAGCTCATATTGCGTCCTTTACCCGAAGCTAGAGCACCCAAATCATGATCCTCAATGGCCTAGAATTACCAATCATAACTTAGAAACTATAATCACCACTACTAATCATCCCAAAATACACAATCACATTCTTCAATATTCTCGTAATCAAATATACGACAACTAAAAAGCTTTGAATCAGGAAATGTGCTAATTTTTAGGGATAATTCAAAACGGTTTAAAAAGTGTCCATATTCCCCTATTATTACGAATTTGGGATGATGATGGATGTGAGAATGGCGTCGAGTGGGGATTGATCGAAGCGGAAGGAGGATGAGGAAGAGGAGGGTCGAAGATTGAAGGAAAGTGAGAAGAATTTGGGGGAGAATGTGAGGGGAGGAGAAGGAGATGGGTATAAAAAAAAGAGGTGAGGATGTTGGGTAGGAGATGGGTATGAAGGTTGGGGTAGGGGAGATTCGAAAGCAGCTACCACATTACTTTATTTACCTTCAACCCAACTGGTCATATTTTCATTTAACCATTTAAAATACAAAACATGGAAAGGTGGGATTTTTAAGAAATAAAATGAAAGTTGGCCTTTACAGGCAAGATGGGTCAAAGGTTGTATTATTAATTTTAATTTTTCTTTAATATTATTATTATTATTATTATTATTATTATTATTATTATTATTATTATTATCATCATCATCATCATCATCATCATCTAATAAAGACAAACTCAGACAACCTACATAAAATTAGTGGGAAGCCGAGATATAATTTGGGCACCTGCTCCTCTAGATATAGCAAATCCTATTCTAGTGAAGATATTAGCAGTAGCACATGCACCAATGTCTTGAGTTTTCAAGAACTTCTGGATCCGCTTCAGTAATGCAACCGCCTCCATCTCTAATTTCCCAAGCGTATATTAGCAGACTGTGCACCAATGATCATACTTGACCCGCTTCCATTGAGTTGCATCAGCCACAACCCGTCCAAAAACAAAGTTAAATAACCCAGACTGTGTCAAAGGAGAAAACCCTATCAAGTCCACACATACATCACGACCACGATCCCAAGAATAAAGTAACACATCTGCAAGTCCGAGAGCCCCGTCGTTTCCTCTAAACAACCCAACGCCAACCTTCTTTCTAGCTGAAATCCTAGATCGATAACAAACATCAATAAGGGTATCCCGCACAACATTATACCGATATTTAATTCCCACTATACCAGCACACGACACCGCGTGATCACCGAAAAAAATCCCTAGTAAAAATCCTTGAACAAGTAGAGCACGGCATCGAGACAGATAACAATGGAACACCTAAGCGGTAGCACAACACATTGATAAAGTCTTTGCGCAGCTCATCATCTGACCCAACCCCAAAATAGGAACCGCCTGAAGCAAAGCAGAGATGTGATCTCCCTGTTGCGATTGACATGCTAATTGACAAGGAGACAAAGAGGTGGATTCTACAAAATCAATAACCTTTGTGAAATATATATATTTCCCAATTTCTTCATAAGTTTAGGGGTAGCGACTTCACTAGGATTACTCAAAATGTTAGACTCCATCATTTTATTGAACAAGCTCAACGCATCCTCAAAGGCACAACCAAGACAAACAACGCTAGCATGCCATAGAAGCCTTGTCTACAACCCAGCGACGAACATCACCTGCGAATCAAACACCAAGACCACCATAGTGTACTAGCCAGTGGGATTGGAAGAAGTTATTATTATTATTACTATTACTATTACTATTACTATTACTATTACTATTACTATTACTACTACTACTACTATTACTATTACTACTACTACTACTACATAAACAAGATTGCAATACCAATAACTTCAATTTTGTTCTTTCAAATTATGTGATCAAATAAGACCAAATATCTAATTAGAAAAAATAAGTTCTAAACAATAACGTTCAAAGGGACTAAACAAGGCCCTTACAACGGGTTCATTGGTAAATTTTTTTTCATAATCTTAGGCAATATGATCGATTCCCCAAGAAAAGGGTGGGAAACAAGAAAATTTTAGTGAACTGCCGAAACGTATCAAAATCCAGTCATCAATAGTGAACGGAAGCACCACAGTATCTATCTACATGAATCACCTATTATTTTTCCTCCAATCTACAAAACTATTATATGAGAGCAGAAGAAATGCTCAATAACAGGGAGCAAGATCCAAACACCCACCCCAACAAGAATTACATGAATCATAAAATCAACATCACAAACTGTCAACCTGCATCTCCATAGACCAGCTAGTATCTACCAGATGATGGCGGAGCTGGAGGCAATCGTGTTGGCGTACGACGGCTGTTCGAGTTAGAGCCAGATCCTCCATTCAGATCACCATTTTGTGCTGGATCACTGTACCGCCGACTGTGGGTCCTAGACAAATCTGCAGGTCCATTAGCAGCAGCATCAAATGCACTCCTCCAATCATCCCCAGCCCCTGAGCCACCTGTTCTGGGGCTGCTTTCTGTACAAATTTAAGACTATCATGAGATATGTGTTAAAGAGCATGAAGAAAACAAAGCAAAAACTCTTTTCAAAACTAAATGTTCAAGAAAATAAAGCACATACAAGTCCTATCGGAAGAACGCAATGACCAATCAACCAAAAACTATGATGAGCTGATGACACAAGTTGGTCAATCCAGGTTGAGTTTGGTATTATACAGGTGATAAATGATAAGTTATCCAGTTTAGTTCAAGTTCAGATTTGGCCATTTGAGGGGTAACATAAAACCCTGGTAATACATAATTCTTTCATGAAAATCACAACATGATCAGCCAAACATATATTGACAGCAGTTACGGAAAGATCCATCAGAGGTCAACTTAAAATAGAATTAAGCTTCAGGTATGGGTCAGTAGGCTATTTCAGTTTGGGTAATTGGGTAACAGTCACTATTTTCATGTCATTAGCCCTTAAATATTTCAACATGTACAAAGCCTTCATCCAACTAGTATTTACCCCTCCTAAGTTGCTACAAGAATTCAATTTTATGATTTAGTACAAACTTTGAATTTATTACTGCATCTAAGCGAAGAGAATTTATTTTTCTAGGGAAGGGTAAGATATGATTCTCAAACTCTAGCATCCAATAGATTATGGACTATAACAAAGTATAATCAGACAGAAATACTGCCACTTGCCAGTTCCTCTCCGAACAATTTAGTTTAAATGGGATCAAGGGGCAATTACCTCATACCCACAAGGCCACAACCATATAAAATATCAAACCCATTACCTTCCCACCGTTCACTTGAATACCCATAAAGACCTACCCATCCCACTACCTACTTCCATTACCCAGCAGATCCAGATCCAAATAAATCCATCAAATAGATATTGATATCATTTTATAGAGATACCAAAAAAGGCAAAGAATTTAATGCTTAATAAGTTAATTAACTATTTAAGGATTAAAAAGGTCTAGAAAGGAACGTAATTTGATAATTTAATTACGTGAACATGATATTAGTTCACTAATGAGAGCATACTTTATTATGAGAATGGTAGGAATATGGACGCAGTATGCTGAAGACTAATGATTCAGGTGGAACAAAACTCGAGAAGAAAAAACTTATTACCTGCACCACTACCACCATCAGACCACCCAGATGAAGCATCTGTCCGGTTGTCATGAATGCTTAACTGCCTCACAAGTCTTGATAGAATAGATGACTGCTTCGTATAACGTTCTCTTTTACGTTTCACATTTTGGTCTTCTTGAAGAAGCTCCTCAATCTTTGTAGAGCTCTGGCCACTGTGATCAGAAGAAAAAAGATTTCATATTAAACTGCTGCTTTCTTTCTCTAACTTTCTTGAAAAATGAGTCACTTTCTCTGTAGCATCTCTTGTGAAACTGAGGAAGCATATGACTAGTACCTCCTTAAATTCCAACTACAAGATCATATTTTTTCGGGAGTAATACTATTACCATCATCAGACATTTCAGTAATACAGCTCTATAAGACTACAACACCGAAGCAAGCACTTTTGCATTTCTGTCAAAGACTCCATAGAACATCAACTATTAGTTGTACATGTCTAATACAGAGCTCTATAAAACTACAGCACCCAAGCAAGCTTGTTTGCAGCTATTTTCGTTAGTCCGAATTCAACATCTAATAGCCGGAAAATATTATCTCCCAGTACACTAACAAATCCTAAAGAATTTCGCTCCTTGCAAGCATTACCCAGCACAATACAAGTTTCTTACGCTGTCAAAGATACTCTGCTTCATTTTCCAATATTCCCAGCCAGCAGGCTGAGATCAAAGCTGTCCACAGTCTCTACTAGAGCAAAAATAATATATTTGGAGCTTAAGAAAAGCCGATGTAGGTCCTAAATATTTATTAGAAATTTAAGTAATTTACAGACAAATCTGGGTCAAATCATATAACTAGCCCATTTCAATTAATTTAGCTCACCTAGATTAAATAGATATGAGTCATACCACACCACTAACATGGCCCTAGATTTTTCGTGCCAGCAGCCAGTTATATCAGCCTCTTACGTCAATGATCACTCGTCCAACTCCGAGTTATATATATTTCAACAATTAGTACTTTACAGGAATCACATGTCAGACTGTGCAGATCTTAATAAAACGTCAATATTTTAAAGTCATAAATCAAGAAGGCTTAACCTTATGGAACTGTATAATTGATTAAGCATGTCCTCTTTGGCTTTCTCCACTTGGCAAAGAACCACAGCCTGTTGAATCGCATAACACACAATAAGAAAATCAAATGAAGTCATAGTAAGAGTAAGATGAGGGATTAATACTGACTTTTGGCACATTTGCAGCAAGGCTGTTTAGAACTGCTTCCACATATCCACGAACTTCCTGAGACATCCAGCGAAGCTCCTCTTCAGGGTCTGCAGGTCTTCTGGCCATTGTATCCTGCAACATTGTATAAATAAGAAAACTGCATACATATTATACATCTAACAACCCAACAGAAGCTAGGCAAAATAAGAATATGGGGGTTAATCCCAAAATCTATACATATCACACTCCTGAAAACTTTAAGCAGCTAAAATAGGACGGACCATATGTCAAGTTACTGTTAGTAAAAAATCCATGGCACCCTTTTAAAACCTTTACAATTAATTAACAGTAAAAAGCTAAAAGCATTATGCCAGAGACAGTAAGACACTTTACATGGGAAAAGAAAATTAAAACCTCTGGTTTTGTTTCATTCCCCAATTCGCTTCTCTCTTTCCTAATGTATATCACGAGTACACAGACAGTCACTTTCTCGGGTGATTTGTTGTATTTCCTTTACCAACAATACAATCATGAAAAGGGCAACATAGTGCAACAAACTTAAAAAAGTGTCAGAACTCCTGATGGTTATGATTTATTTGATACTGACATAAGCAGTGTAAGATCTCCTATAAAATTAAAGTTACTTGACACTTATAAAGAGCAAGCCAACGCAGCCCCACCTAATCAACAAAAAGAGAAAAAAAGAACTTACAAGAGAACCATCAGAATGACTATGGCGCATCTGGACTCCAGGTTCATTCATTCCTTGACCACTTTTAAGCGTAGCAATGGTTTTCAACTTGTTCAGCCACTCCACCTTGTCAGCAGCACTCTCCGCTTTCAAGACAACAGCACTATGTGCTGCACATCAAATGAAAAAATTCTTATAGGACCAAAACTTGATGAGACAATGAATAGATGAATACTGTTAATATGCTTTCCACACCTTTAAGAACAGTCTTGTAAGGTACTTTGTTTGTCAACTTGAAAGTAAGGCTGGGACCTTTGTCAGGACCGTTTGACTTTTTTTCCTTGGAACTTTTTGGAGGAGCATCTTCCTCTTCAGAAATTTCTTCAATCAAACACTCCTGAAAAACCATACAAGTCATTCACCAGAAATAGTGGCAAAATATCTAGCATATGCAATTCTATTGGCATACATGCTAAGAAGTGGACACATTTTAGAGCTAGCAGTATCTTCTGTAACGCAAAAAGTAGAATTGCATCCCATCTGTGCAAATGATAAGTTGCTTACTGAGGCAGTTGTACCCTGTTTAAGAGAATGGCCTTTTAGACAATTTTGCATTTTGATAAAATATCTCCTATCAGTATTTGATTTTATAGGAAAAAGAAAACCTATAAAATAATCAGGCAATATTGTAATAGCAAAATAACAGGATATTGAGAGGCATACATGAGTTATGTAAGCACAGACTTGAAATAAACTTCAAAAGGTATGAAATCAAACTCATGCGATCAGTAAATATAATCAAATAACAGACTTTGTAATCCTATAATGGAGGTAGCCAAGCAAGAGCTAATAGGAAGAAAATGTAGCCTGGCATCATCCATATAACTTCAACAGATATCCCAAAAAAAACAAGAAATAGTAACAATTAATGGTAATATCAGTAACGCTTACCTCCAAAGTGATTACACCACGGAAATGTCTTTCTTCTTGCTTTTTTGTGTACCCAAGCTGCAAAAAAAAGGCATAAAATCAATCAATCAATACGCACAAATAACATCCTGCATGAGCAGTCAAGAGTCACAAATCCATTGAAAACAATCCTTATGGTAAAAGCAAAAGCCAGATTACATTTACTTAATAGAAGCTCACACTCAACAGACCAAGGATTAAATTTTGGAAAAAAAGATTTCCATACTTACAAGCCAGAAAAGGATACTTAAAACAGAAAGTCACATCTAATTAAAAAAAAAAAAAGTTGTTTTACTTGTATGCCAGAAAAAAGAGGCAACTTATATAAAATAAGGTTGCTAACTTACAGCCAATGAAAAAACCGAAACTTTTGCTTATACGTCAGAGAAGAATTACTTTCCAGCTACAAATACTGACCATTCTTAGTTAATAATTACAGAGGTTAGTGTAAACGAATATTAAAGAAAATATTACTTTCAAAAGAGGAAATTGTGATTGAAACCTTATGGGTGCTAATATACTATACTGGAGGTAAACTTTCAATAAAATATAAAGGTGGCAATGGACAAAAGTAAAGTTCACTCTTTTTTAATAGGTATTTGAGGAACTCTTCATGGAACACCATTTAAAGGGGCTCACATGATGTGCTTGAGGTTTTAGAAAAGCTATCATGGGTAACTAAATAATCATTGATTTATCTATCAAGTTTCTTGTTCTTCTATACAACACCAAAGTAAAGAAAAGTAGGAAAGTGCTGGTTTGGTTGCAAGAAAATAGCGGGGGAAGGCCCTACAAAGTGAGTATTTGCCAAGTTGTTTGGTGGAAATAAAACTTTCTAGGAATCCCCATGGGGCAAAGGAAGTGCCTTACGCACCCTCCCCTTCGTAAGTCACATTTCCTAAATCAATTCCTAGAGAGTAAAGATGCCAAGTGCAACCAAACAAGAGCAAGCCCATTCCAAGGAAATAAATTGCAATTCTGCGAATAAAACACCGAAAGAGAAAAATAAAAGTGAGATTGAAAGGTTAATAACAACAGAAAAAGTAGTGGAGCAAAAAAAAAATTAATGAATGATTGACAGCAAGGGAAGAACAAAAACATTCTGAAACCTATGGGGTATCACGTGGAATTGTCAAGTAAAACAAAGAAATAAAAAATAAAAATAAAAACACAACGGAACACAACAGAAAAACCCTAATAAAAAATATCAACTTTTTTAATCCACCATTAATCAACAAAACCCCACAACACTTTAATACCTGTGCCAAGAAAAAAAAAGGAAGCTTTGTGGGGCGCAGAAGGACAAGTAAAATAAATGTAAAATTAAAAAAGCTAAAAAAAATTATAACCATACACCTTGTACAAGAATCACACATCAAATCCATGGCCCCCATCATCAATCAAGCAAGATACAGGAAACCATCAAGGTTTCCAAGTACAATGAATCACCATCAGAAGCCAGTGGCTAACTGGCCATTGATCCCATCCAATTGTCAATGGCAATTTCTCTTTTACTCAAACTACAAAATAATGTATTTTGATATAATAAAGGAAGACTTGAAGAAACCATATTCATCCAAGAGACCATTTCAGCAACGGAAAAAGAAAATAGTTGTAAATATACCAACCTTTTTCGTTTTTTCGTTCAACACAAACCATCTTCTACTCCAACTATTAGTTTTTGCACTCTTTTTCAACAAGAAACCTGAAATTTTCAATCAAAAATAAGTAGAATCATATTATCCAAATCATTATAGTCTACATCCATGCTATGGATACAGTAATCCCATGCTTCATATAAGATAATTTAACTACTAAAGATGCATTGCAAAGCAGAAATCTGTGATAATGATCTCACACATCACAGCAGCAACATAAAAGCTTGTCATACAATTTAGAAACAAAAGAACACATCAGTGACATTATATCAAACCTAATAGTAGTAGACCAAAAACCTCCCAAAGTATTCAAAGCATGTCAAGTTTTGACAATGAAATAGAAAAATTTTGAGTAAAATACAAAACTCTGAATATATTATAAAGAGTACAAACAATGCAATTATACATGTTAGCAGGAAAAAATTCATTACATCAATGGCAAAGCAAAACACTTCATGAACACCTAATAGAAAAGTTAAGGTGGTAACAAACCAGCGGTTATCTCTCCCTCAGGCCCAGCCGTCTTCACACCAGAACCCTCTTGTCCATCTTTATCTTTGTCTTTGTCTTTGTCTTTATCAGACTTTGAATCCTTCATTGATTTTAGGTTACCACTACTCTGTTGGCTGCTTGTCTGAGGACTTGTTGCCTAAATAACAGAGATCTTCAGATTTTCCAAAGTAAAAATTGACAAACTTGAATGGCTATTACAGGTATCTGTGCTCAAACATAATGTAATTTTGAAATTACAAAAGAAAAAAAAACTCAAACCAATGAGAACCTACCCTATTCAACATTGATTGCTCTGTTTCCAATCCTTTCTTGGAAGAACGACTCTTTACCTCCTCTTCACGTCTCTGTCTCTCCATCCTAACAGCTCGAAAAAAAACAAAGACATAATAGGTCATGATGGACAAATATTTGTTGTACAAACAAAATACTCCCTATTAAAGAATAAGTGGGTAGAACAATAAATATTAAATACACTAAAACAGGAGGAGTGGATAGAACTAAAAGACTATGAGAAGGTCAAAGAATATTTATAAGCAAATCTATACCCGAATTCATGTAGATTGCTATGATAACTGCATATCCAGGGGTAAATGTAAATAGCCAAAAGTAAATTACTAATTTTACACCCATATTAAAAATAATTCACTAGTGCCTAAGCTATAGTCCCTATGCACTTTTTTGGTTTACAAAAGAGATTCAGGAAGAATTCTATCTTGGCTATAGTAGGATGCAAAATAATAACTCTCAGATCTCTTTCAGAAACCTTGCATTGATCCACACACGAGAAAATCCAACAAGATTCCAGGATTAACCATTGATCATTTGCTCTATAGTTTATGTGTGACATGTCATAGCCATAGAGCCAGATGAACAAATTATGGGTTGTACTTAACTATTATTCTCAACTTTCATTTCAAGTGTGTATGTTAGGGCCATGGGGGGAGGGAGGTGTTTCTACCCAGCAACTTTTCTCAACTAAAGTTGAGACAATCCCTACAATGAAAAAGCATTAATGTCATGAACATACCGTCTTTGCACTAAGCGAATGAAGTGTTGTGGTGGAACAAAGGCACGCTCCATATCCACTAAGTCAACAACCATTTGCTTTGCTTTACCTTTAAAGACATCAAGTGCGGAACTTGCAATTGCAATGACCTGTTTTGAATTTGTTTAAGTCAGAAAGAATGTTGACCTAGCTTGTTTATATTTAAAATTTTACATTAGCTATAAACCCACCCTTTTGCCCTTTACTCGAACAAGTCAACTATTTAGGGGATTCAGAAATCTAAATAATAAAATTTTAAAAAAGAAAAACAAGAGGGCACACATTTACCTCTCTTTTAAATGGTGGGTATCTTCCAAGACCTCGAGTGGCATTTGCTGCTTGAGATACAATATCCACCAGCACATGATGCACCTATTTTAATAAGTAAAGCTATAGAATTAGTACAGGCAAATGGGTAGGTTCAAAGTGCAAGAAGTTGAGCATACCAAATATTGTCAACAGTAATTCTTAAGTTATTCTCCTATAAATAAAGAGACCAGTTTTAAGGTATCTCATACATAGCCTCATACTGAAGATTATTCAAAAAAATATGAAGTGAACAAGGTATAAGCATCCCATAACTAAAGTAAAGAGACATGATATTCATAAACATTTTCACCTCATCAACACAAAGCCGTGATGGTTCTTTTGCCATTTCGAGGACGTTCTTTATCAAAGATCTCAGCCCTTTTTCAGGAGATATAAGATATGGTTGGTAACCATCTGCTTCTAGAACAATCTGATAGATAATAAATGAGAAACATAAAACAAATTAGTTATCTAACTACTCCACAAAGTAAGCTGAAACATTCAAAGAAAACTACAATAAAAATTTTAAAAAAAATGAGAAAAAAGCAAATCTAAAGAAAGGTTAAGTACCCTTTTGACATTGTTAATATCAAAGTGTCTTTCCAGTGGAAGTTGCTTAATCCTGTTAGGAAAATTTCCCTCAAAACTGGCAACAATTTTCCACCCATTTCCCTAAGACAAGTAATAAAAGCAGTTTACTTAATAGGCAACAATAACAAATATCCATGTCAGAAATTGTGTTTGTACATCAAATAACATGATGATAATGGTAATAGATAACTTTTCAGCAGGAGACAAGGATAACAAAAAAATCTTTTACCTCACCACCAGTTATATGCCTCAAAAATTTCTCCTCAAATTCACGACAAAGCTCCAATGCCAAAGCTCTCGTACCTTCAGCACTAGAAACCATTGACTCACCAAGTTTCACTAGTTCATCCTGAACTATCTGAGACTTGCCTTGAAGTCTGTAAAAATAACAAAAACAAGACAGCTAAGAAACACAGTAATGGTTCATATTGAAATATGGTACTGGTACACTGCATTGAATAAAAAGCCAACTCTAGAAGGGCACTTCCTGACAACAGTTTACTGCTCTTTATGCTCAATATTGACAACATAAAAACTTCAACACAAAACTGCCTACAGTTTGTCATTCTCTTTCTAAGCTAACCTCATACACAGACCATCTCACCTGGAACTAAAGCACCAAAACAAGCAGATTTTTATTAATAAATAACTATTTAATCAAACAAGCACTTGCCTAGGCTCAATGTGTTTAATAACACCATATAAATCTTGACCTCCCCAAATCCTCACATAGTCGTATTCACTCAGTATGGTTGATGTCGGTGTACTAGTGACATCATATAAATTATCTACTACTCTCAAACTCGGGGTTGAAAATCAGTAAAATTAAAAATTGAAATTGGATAGTGAAAGAAAAAGAAAAAGAAAAAGAAAGTGATAGAAAAGGATGAGAAAACGATAGAGAGAAAGAAAAGAGAAAAGGATATAGTCATCATCACCTTAACTCAAAAGATAGGCAAATCTGAAACATCCAAAACGATGAGAACTAAAGAGGATGAAAAAACTTTGTGCATATAAAGCACATAACTATTATATCAAACTTCAAACATAGATGACAATGTCAAATTAGTGGCAACCTCATTCCAGGAGCTTAAACGTACTAACTCCATTTCAATACTAGCATAACTTTCACTTTTTGAACTATTTATGCAATAATTTTGATCACATCTTTTACTAATACATACAGAATAAATGTTGTTACGTAAAATGCTTTTGGATTGGTCTATATGTGTTTTAAGAATACCAACATATATTTAATTGATACAAATGAATAATCACATAAATTAATGGGCAAACTAATACATTGGTAAACGCGAAAGTCAAAATGGTGCAATTATTTCATTATGGAGATAGCATAAAAACATTGTGAATTTTTGAAAGTCAGGTCACAACTACTTTGAGAATGTAAATAACATAGTTTAATGAATGTCGAACAAGAAAAATACTGGCCTCTTAATAATCCAAATATGTCTTATAATTTATAAATCCTTTTCCAAGATCAACATCAAAAAAATGCAGAAAAGTGCTGCTGCCAAACCTTCATGAAGTGCAATTACATGAAAGCAATGACTACCACACAAGACTAGGTATTGTATATTACGAGCCTATGAGCAATGACTAGAAGAGTATACCCAGAAAGAATACTTGGAAGCCGGACTTTCATACGGTTGCGTATTTGTGCAGCCAAAGCTTCCACCAAAGCAATTCTACCAAGCTTGCCTTGGGGAGCACCATTCAAGATTGACTTGAGGCTTTCACTTTCAGCTCGCCAAGCAGTTTCTAAGGAGTTTTCAGATCCCGCAGTTCCAGAACTGGTAGCAATCGAAACCGACTGACCAATTAAGGCAACCCATGGCATATCAGCAGTACTTCTTGGTCCCTGACCCAACAACAAAGCTTGTACAGCAGCAAGGGCTTTAGGTTCTGAGGTGGCTTGATCTATTTTGCTGATTACACCAATGGTTCTCGTCCCTACAAAGAATCAAACCAAAGACTGACAACCAAATACCAAGCAAAGACCAACATGAAGGCAAGGGGCCTTACGTAAGAATATCAATGAATAACTTCTTTAAGAATTCCTTTTGAACACAATGCAGCACAGTTCTCATACTCAAACTCACCTTCTGAATCATACTCCTTGGCAAGTCTGAGTGCTCTTGCTGAAGAAACTTCTGGTGCCTGAGAAGCAGGAATTACCACCAACAAAATTGCATCGTTGTGTGCCACATAGTCACTGACCTGATCAATATAATAAGACCATTATTCATGACCCAACACCAAGAAAACAATCAAGTTGAGAAAAATATGCATATTGCTACCAATTATCAGCCCAAACACCTATATCAAACACTACATTACTTACCATAGACTCGTCCACAATCCGTTGTTCCAGCCCAGGCAGATCAATTAATTTCAAAGGGGGAGCTGAAATAATAAATGCAAAATAGTCAAAAGGCAACACAAGAGAAGAAAAATAAAAAAGGCCCATCTTTGACATTGCAATTGTCCAATATCTTGAAAATCTCAATTGGACAATCTCTTCAACTTGATATCTATGTTACTCAGACCAGAGAACTCATTGGACAAAAATACATGTCCAGTAGTACGACTCAACTATGTTTTGAAAATTTTCCACGATTATGGCACAAAATGAGGAATTGGAGTGTCCATACCCTTGTCTGAGTGTCAAGACCGAGACGAGTGCCTAAGGTGAAATGAGAGTTCAAGTAACATAGCGTACAATAATGTCATGCACGGTATAATATCACAATTTAGGGTCTTTATTAACACATGAATAGAGTTCTTCACATCTTGGTTCAGAAATTAGCCAACAAACAGAAAAGAAAGCACTGAACTGATTCCAGGCTGAGATGTCAAGCATAGTTTGTTACATCAACCGAAATATGAGACAATGCACATTGGTACCAACCAAAAGAGGAAGGCAAAGCAAAAAAAAAACCTGTACTTGTACGCAGCTTCAAGTATATCTCATCAAACCTCTTTCCAGATGAACCCTTGCTGAGCCTATCCTGAAGCGAATGCCTAAGAGCACCTAATATGAATCAAAAGGGCACAAATAAAGGTAAGTTGCAAAGTTTACTTTAGAAAAGAGCTTGAGGCAAATATGTCTTAGGTTAAGGGCCATGTAAGTTATATACTAAAAAATCATAAGTTTGAAACTAATATTCATTGTGTAGCCTTACTTGCAGACACCTGCTGAGTTTTATTGTCAATATGCAAAACAATGTTTTTGCTACTTAGAGACCCATCTCTGTTTAATTCAACGCTTATTGGAGCCCGAGTAGCACCATTCTCACCCGTCGGCTGTCCAAAACCAAAAAGAAAAACAATTCAACAAAAATGCATATGGCTTCAAAATTTTAAAAATAAAGAAAATACTAAGTTCTTACTAGATATTCTTACCAAAACTGGATGTCCAATCAGACTATTCAAAACTGCCGATTTACCTGCACCCTAGACAATTATAAGAGGGGAAGGTATACATTCAGTGAACATAAAAAAGATAGATAATCAACAATAAACTTCAATGATTGAAATACCAACATCTAAGCTATTATCTAATGTAGTCTAGGCATCAGCACCAAATTAGTATATCAATGACGAAGGGATATTATTAAAGATATAGATAGATACATAGATACATACATACATACATACATACATACATACATATGTATATATATATATATATATATATATATATATATATATAAACACAAGCCACTACTCATCATCTTTTCCACTCTTTATATATTATCTCATAAATCAAGGTAAAAAATCATAGCCCTCTAGCACCAATATTTTATGAGTCCAATACACGAAGTAATTGAAAACTAAGTTATTGATCAATTACAAAAAAAAAAATTTGGGTGTACAAAGTAACCGAAAAGACAAGCCCTTGGAGATAATTTGACAACTTATCCTTCTTGACTAAGTAGTATGGAGAAAAGAAATGCATACTTCAATTCAAATCTCCCCAAATCAATTTGCGAACACAGGGTCATTTACACTTAGAAAAGAAAATTTATATACCGGAGACAGGAATCATTAGCATTAGCTTACAGCCTTCAAGAAAGATAAGTCTTCATAGCTATTGAGAGTAGGGGTGGCAACAGGTCCAAGACCCAAGACCCGATCCAGACATGACCCATTTTTTAAGGCCTATGTTTAATTTTTTTAGACCTATTGGATCCAGGTCAGATATGAGTCTAAATATCCTTGCGTCAAATATGGATCCGGGTCCAAAAATTTTAGACCCAGATTCGATCCATAGACCCGCACATTTTATAAAAATAAAAAATAAATTTAATCATCATTTAGAACTAAAACTAAAAACTCATTCACATTGCCCCGCCGTCTTCCTCTTCTATTCTTCTCCTCTCTATCCTCCATTTCCACTCTTCTACAAGCCTCCAACTCTTTCTCATCACACTTGCCATGTAACATGTTCATATATTTTTTATATATACTTTGTAATTACTAGCTTCTCGTCGTCACCCCCCGCAAACATATTCAACCGTTAAGAATATTACTAGCTTCTGCGCGATTTAAAAACTTGCGAGTAGGAATGCACTTGAGAGTACTATTGAGTTTAGGACTTTTGATTCAGTGTTGGATTTTAAACCTAGTGCTTACTTGTTTTCTATTCACTTAACTAAAGATTGTCTTACAAGTATTTCAGCAATAAAAATTGTGTGTTTAAGAAAGGATTTATTAATTTATCTCATTTGACATAATAATACAATTTGTGTTCCTTTATAACACTTAATCGGTAAACAATTCTAAGGTCTAAAATGCAAAAATATATCCAATCATAAAACATATGAATAATAATAACATAAAAATAAAAATATGTTAAGAATCCATTTTGGACCCGAGACCAATCAGACCTAATGAATTTGGATAAGAGTCTGAAATTTTAGGACCCAATGGGTCTAGGGCGGATATGAATCTAATTCGAAAATAATGGGGATGGGTCAGACCCGACCTAGATCCGACCCATTACCATAGAGTAACCTTAATTGTTAAAATGCCTTGAAGGCTATAAATATAAAGCCTGAAATACTAGGTACTCTAAAAAATCATTCTTCAAGATGCAATTAAGGTGGAATGAAGAAACTACTTATACATAAAAAAAAATGCATTTCATGGAGTTACAAGAGGATTTTTTTTTTAAATGTGACAATGCGTTATAGGGAGTATAACCTACTCGAACTAATGTATGAATAAACTAAGCAACTGAAAAATAAACCATAAAAAGGCCATAAAGAAGCACGTGATTCCAAATGAAACAGAAGGAGGGTGCATTCAATTCATGCACCGGAAAGGAAATGACTTAAGAATGAGATATAAGGAGAATGGAAAGCCATACCCTTAGATATCCCTTGTTTTATAGTAAAAAGGGAAATCTCATTCTACTACCATGCCTCCACCATGCCTTCTCCTCCTCCATCTCCACACCTCCCCTCTTTATCAATCTCTATCTATTTTTCTTTTGTAGATCTAGAATTCTAGGTTGGACTTTTTAATAATAAGGGTTGTTTTTATGATATACGGTGTAATTATTTAATAATTGGTACCATTTTAGAATTGATGGGGTTGTTTATGGGGGTGGTCAGGGTTGTTTATTAGGTAGTTGGACTGGGTTTTCAATGGTGAGCAAGCGGTTTTGAGGGTGATAAGGTGGTTTCGGGAGGTCGGGGTTAAATATACAATTGTGAGTGGGTGGTTTTGTTGCTAGGTGGTGAGTGGGTGGTTTTTGGGTTGATTGGGTGGTTTAATGGTAATGGGTGGGTGCATGAGTGGTTTTTGGTTGTGCGTGGGTGTTTTCGGTGTGTAAGATGCTTTTTGAAGGGTAAGGAAGTGCAGTGCCGGTGGTGGTGGTGGTCAGTGGCGTGGTGTAGTGACGTGATCAAACTGATGGTTAAGTTGGTTGAAGAAGAGTATGGGGTTATGATGAATACCTAGAGGTGGAGAATCAAAGTAGAGGAATTTGGTAGAATCAAAGGGGTATAGGTAAATATTGAATTAGTCTATCAAACAACAACAAAGGGATTCATAACACTTGATTGTCTTTCCCATTGACGAAGCCCCCATACCAAACATCCCCGAACATTTAGTCAGAGACATCACGCTGATATAAATATCATATTTTTACATCGAGCACTCACAAAAAAAAGGTTCCTTGCTATAGTGAGGTTATAAGCAAAATCTATCTGTGGTTGATTTGCACAAACCACTGCATGCCTATAATTCTGTTTTTAAGAGAGAATACCAAATTCCTAAAAGAGGTAAATCAATACCATTACTAACTTGATAGACGAATAATAGATGATCCAATCTATTTTGCAACAAAAACATGAGCATTAAATTACTCAATATAGGTAATAAAATTGAATACCCATGTGGATGAAAATCTACCTTTTTCTGCCTCAGTGTTACAATCGAGGATTCTCCAATGTATAGGGAAAGATAGAAAATTATCCTAAAGAAGCCCTATAACTCGAATATGATCAAGCCCTGTACAGGTTAAGTGATCTATCTGAATCACTATAAACTAAAATTCAGTTCACTTCCAAGTTTCACAGCTAACAAAAAGTAGCAGAAATATAGCAGATGCCATGACTTACTATTGATAGAATAAAAAACAGGCATCAACGCGATTAGCTGGAGATTACAAAACAGACAAGTGATCCTGAATTAAATTGCGCAATGCAATAAACACCGACAATTTCTCAAATCATGCAAATATAAGTGATCTCATAGTTTTAAAAAATCACAAAAATCATACCAACAAAACAAAGAACTAGATCTCAGACACCTAACAACTAAATCAGATAGAAATATAGAAAACGCAGTATAGGAGAACGATGGGCGACTTACAACATTGCCAAGCGCAACAACATTGAGGAAAGTGGAGTTGCGACGAGAAGATGACGACGCCGATGCGGAAGTATCGTCGACATCTTCATCAGCAAGCACTGAAGATGCTTGGCGCATTGCATCTGAAAGCTGGGACAATTCTTCGATCGCCTCCATGTGCGTTTCTGCTTCAGATCAAAATTAAAACAAGAAATTGGGATCTATGTGGAAGAGATCGAAGAATAGATCAAACGTAGAGATCCAATGTGAGGAGAAAGAAAGAAACCCTAGATAGGAGAGCAGGGGAAGATTTGATTTTGAAGGAAGAGGAGATCGAGAGCGAGCGAGAGAGAAATTTCAAAAAGGGGGTTATGGAATTCCGAACTTTCTTAAAGTTTAGTCAGGAAGATTGAAGGAGTACGGTGAGCCGGTGATGGTGATGTGATAAAACACCAACACCAAGCTGCCCGCATAGAGAACAGTATAGAAGAGTAATTCTAATCCATACTTAAGTTTACAAGCTTATAGCTTTTAAAAATTGATTCGATTCAAATTACTGACGTGCATACATAATAATTTGAACTTGGTTTGTATTCAATACCCATTGGTACATATGTAAAATTGGTAACACATAACAAGATTTAAACCAAATTTAATATTAATCGACAACCAACTTAGCCTGATATAATATGATTCAAACTCAAACATGCATTCGACATGATATAAGTCGATAACTGATTGAAATCGACTTGACAATGGTGCAAACCTTAAACAACACTCAGCTTAATTAGAAATTAAAACTGATTACCCAATATAATTTATTATGGACCTAACTCGTAGTGACCCGTAACCCGTTTTATTTATATCTATTTTTGACAAGACGTATTATTAATCAAAGTTGAAATAACTTATAACTTGATTTTATCCAACTCACTAGAGATCGTCATCTAGTCATTGACTAGATTCAACACTTAATTGAAATTAGAAGTCAAATTAACCTAATTTTTACCCAATTTAAATTTAATTGAAACATGTTTAACTAATTTAAATTATACTTAAGACTTAGTTTATTTACAATACTAAAAAAAATATGAAGAATTGAACCAATATTATTTGTTTAGAAGAATTGTGATAATATGATATGTTTCAATAATTATCTACTAGCATATTGATAACCATTTGACCCAAACCTAACTTGAATCTAATAGTATTTGATTGAACATCATAGACTTAATTTGAACTCAAAACTAACCTACAGGAAAATTATCCAATCCGATAATATTCAACCTAAATATGACCCAAATCTAAAATTACCCACCATAGACCTGGCCCAAACTAGACTTAGTCCAACCCAAATCATTAATTGAACTAGACCCGAATTAGACAAATCAAACCTATTTTGAACCGTCAAAATATTAAAGAATCAAATATAACATGAACCAAGCTAAGCCTGAACTTGACTTCATGAATAATTGACTTGAAATGACATGACCCAACCCAATATATGACTTGAAACATGACATGATCTAACCTGAACTTGACTCAAACACCCGAATTGATAGTTCTACTCAAGTTTTTTTTTGTACTTGTTAATTAAGGATAGGTAACTAGCGCTATGCGTAGATTTTTTTTATTGAAAAACTAAAATAAAGGGATGTGTCCCAACTAGGTTGTGCAAAATCCAATCTGATGGACTAGAAAAATACACTTGATTGGGCTAGATTAATAAAAATCGAGCTAATGCATGGTTGGCTAAAATAAGTTTTTGGTCTAGTTGAAAACTCGAAAAAGCTGGAATTGAAACAATTATCTAGATTTTATTTTTAGTGTTTGTAGATTTTGTATATAAATCTATAAGCTTTTAAGTCCCATGAGAAAGGCCATAATACAAATAGTGTTTATAAAAGGAAAAATTGAAATGAAAAATATAACATTTGACTTGTCTTATTCATAAAGGTCAACCTTCATTTTATTTATGAAAAATTCCACCTTCTCATGTGTTGTATTTTAAATACACTATTGACTAGTTACCTCTTAAATGAGTCACTTAACTTCATATCTTCATCACCCTCATATTTATCTTTCCATAGCTCTTTCTCAGTTACATCTAATCAATTTGGAGAAACAGTAGTATGCTCATATGTCAGTTCTTCTTCCTTATTTTTTACCTTTTATTTCTTTGTTCTTTTGCTTATATTTTTTATTTTTCTAGGTGTGATTAAGAACCATTGATCTGATCAAGCTCTAATCAAGCTAATATAGCCTAATAGTACTACAGACAAGATAACAAATTGGAACAGGAGAGTAAGATGAAGCAATGTTAATGGAAAAGGTCACTCTTCGTCATCATCCTTCAACTTCTTAACCCTAATCACAATCAAAATTTTATATTCTCAATCAAGTCAAAGGTTTCAATCTTCATCCCTCCCTCAATCATGACATCTCAATCTCCCTATCATTTCCCTGAATCAGAAACCCTTCTCTCAAAAAATCCACCAAAATTCGACCCATCTCAGCCATCCAATCCTATCTCGTACCCAATCAAAACACTTGAAGAGCTCGAATCACGATCATATTTTAACTCATTTCACTACCCTTTTAACAAATCTTTAACCCCTTGTAACGGGAATGTTAATTTACCTCAAAGACCTCGGCTTTTGGTTTGCCATGATATGGCTGGTGGGTACTTGGATGATGATAAATGGGTTCAAGGTGGACCAACTATTATTCTTATACAATTTGCCATTGGTATTTGGTGGATGTTTTTGTATATTTTTCTCATAATTTGGTCACTATTCCTCCTCCTTCCTAGGTTATTGTTGTTCACAAACATGGAGTTAAGGTACCCTTTTCAATCTAGTACTCAGTAAGTTCTAACTAGGATAGTACTCGTGTGGTGGACCGAGTTTGATGTGATTTTCCTAGATGCCTTGTGTTTTGCTTTATATTGTGTTTTGGATGAAGGTCTTGGGAACTGATGTGCTCGTTTTAGAGCACGTTTACAACCCCATTTTAGTGTTGAGTCTCGCTATTTTGTATTGGTTTTATGCACATTACATCCGGTTTTACCTTGATCTTGTCCTCGAGCTGTTTTTAGGTTATTTCAGGTACTTTTGATGATTTCGAGGTAAAATGAGACGTGTTCGAGGCTTTGACACTTTTATCAAGAGTTTGGATGCGCCTATCATAGCTTGGGCATGCGTTCCAAGTCACTCTCAAAGATCCCATAAACTCTAGAAGCCATTAGACACTTCAAAGGAGTTGTTCAGCAAGGTTCAGGTTCAGATTTGACCGAATCTGACAGGGATTCAAGCACATAGATCAAGCTCTCGGTAATAGCCGAATGAACACTCATTCGGCCAAATCAAGGCCCATTCGGCCGAATGGTGGACAGAGCCAAGAAACTCGAAGCTCCTGTTTTAGGCGAATGGCTACCCCATTCGGCCGAATGGCCACCCATTCGGTCGAATCCCTTCTTCATTCGGCCGAATGGTATTCTTTCCCGCAATTTTCGGTTCTTTCTTTAGCCGGCGCTCGAGGGTTTTTTCTAGGGTTTTACCCCTTATGTCCCTAGGGTATAAATACCCTCTTGCTCTATAAATAACCCTTATGCCTACTTTGAGAGCTTTTGTGCCTCAACCTAGAACATCACTTTAAAGCTTTTCATTTCATTCAGGCATTAGTTTAGATTTATAGCTTTCGTTGTTCTCGCTTTCAAGCTTTGTATTTCGGATTCGGATTCTTTTTCGTTCACGCAATTTCATTTATACAAGGTATCGATTCTTTTCTGTTTTATTTCGTTTAATGCTTCCATTTATTGCTTTTGGTAATTTCATTGCTCTTTCTATTATCGTTGCTTTGTTTACGGTTTTGATAGAGTAGTTGTTGTTCTCTTGTTTACGTACATTCAAATCGTTCATGCGTTTAATCATGTCCTTTATCATTGTGTATGCCCTAGTCTTTATTACTATGTGTGAGTAGTTTTCTTAGGGGTTTGATTGGTGAAACCCTAGGTTAGCTCATTCTTCATGCGTAGAGTTAGGGTTTGAGATTGTTAATGATTGATTAATTGATATTCGATGCAAATCTTGTCCTGCCACTCCTTTGGAGACATAGGACGATTATAGGTTGTTCATGTGATTTATAGGGTTACAAACTTCCTCTCGTCATCTTAAGTGTCATGATTTATTGTTGACTGATTTCTCCTAATTTATTGTATTGATAGTTTTATTATCCTTCCTTGGATGGAACTGATTTGTCCCCGTTTTCCTTTCATAGCATGTCATCGTTTTAATTCTTGCTTTATTTTTCTGTCATTAGATTCATTTAATCAAATCCCATATAAATCCTTTGCATCAAGTCTAGAAACTATCGCCCCTTGTCCTTGTGGTTCGATCCCCGACTTACCACTACACTAGTTGTAGTAGTATTAGGGTGTTTACAAATTTTGTTTGCATAACTATTCTTTTAGTTAAACGACCTAAAAGAACGGTTATTAGGAACTCTCTTGACAAAATGAAATGGGGAAGAATTGTGAGTGATCAACTTCTATCAAGTACAATCCTGATAATGAACATTTGAAGTACAAAAAACAGAGGGGCTGGGTGAGCATCAACTGCCACGTCATCAACAATGACCTGCTTGGCAACCGGTCATTTCTTCATTAAACACTTTAAAATACAAAACATGCAAAGTTGGGATTTTTCAGAAATAAAATGAAGGTTGGCCTTTATGGACAAGATGGGTTAATGGTTGTATTTTTCATTTCAAATTTTCCTTTTATAAAATACTCGAAATGATGGCTAACAAGCAATGATGAATTGAAACAAATTGACCCTACTTCAATGCTCTAATATTCATCAATCTCATTTGACATCTCATTGCAAGTTGCAAGATTTAATCTCAAACAATAAGATTCTCGAACAATTTCTCGAATTCTTATGGTGGTAATACTTTATTTGATGAAGAAAAAATTATTTGATATATCAATATGAAGTATAATTTTTACTAAAATATAAGGTAAACAAGAAGTCTACTATTGTAAAAACTTTACTATTCTTATTTGAAGCATAAGCCAAAAAATTCATAATGACTTGGTGGTAAAGTTCTTACTTTAAAAATCAAAGGTCACATGTTTGATACTTTTTTTACATAAGGGGAAGCATACAATTATCATAAAAGAGTATACAAAATACAAATTATTACAAATTAAACTACTAGTACCATACAAGTCCATTGCACAATGAAATATAACTAAACGAGCTTTACTAGCTCTTACAAACCAATTAAATGCTAATATGGATAGGAGAAGGAAGATCAAAATGTTTAATCTATAAAATCTATTCAACTTTTGGGCTTGGTTCATTATGCAACAAAAGGTAATGATTGACACATTGGGATGGTTTGATGTCCTGCTCAATTGAGGAATTAGCAAGGAAATAGCCTTTTGCGACACTAATTATTGGCCTATTGCGGCGCATAAAAGCGTTGCTATACCCTTTACCGACACTCTTAAAAGTCCTGGCTTTTCCTATGCCTCTAACCCCTATTACGACGCTTTTTAAAAGCGTCGGTATAGTACATCAAAAGCGTCGTAATGTTTATGAAGGCACTTTTAATATACTATACCAATGCTTTTGAAGCTCCTCCATAATCTAGTATAATAAGACAAATTGAGTGCCACTTGGGCACTTTAATAGTATTGTAATTTTTATTTAAAAGCGTCGTGAGAGTTTCTAAACTTTATTAAATGTCCTACAAATATGTCCTATTAGTAGCCCTTTTTCTTATATTAAACTTATAATTTTTTCACAATAACTTAAAAAAGCTCAAGAACCATAAGTTATTAACAAGAACAATAAATTTTAAAATAAAGTTTCATTAATGATAATCAAACAACAATGACAATAATATCTCAAAATACAAATAAAAAAATAATGTCTTATGGATTACCCAAAGCATTCTTAACAATTCAAAGTAATAACAAATTTAAAAGTCTAGAAAACTAAATGTTTAATTATGAAATGGCAGAGTAATTAATATATACTCCATATTAAAATATAATATATCTCCATAGGTCATTTCAAGTCTATCTTCCATTTTCACTTTTTCGTACATGCTTCCAAAGTATAATCTGCATATAAAAACAAAGAGTAATTATTAATTTGAATTAAATTTAAGAAAACGTTGCCTTTCCACTAAAAATTATAAAGAGTACATCACAATAATAGTCCTTAACATAGAGAGTAAAAAGCTACCTCATTTGATGAATGTCAAAAGTAGCTAATTTTATCGAGTATAAATTAACTTATGTGGAGTATGACTTTTGCCTTATTAGAACTTTCCTATGCTCTTTTTTCCATGTATTATGAGGTGAAGAGATGGCCTAGCTTGATAGCCTAGCAATTATAAAGATATCATGTTACATAGCTAAATCATGGAAAGGAAAACAAAAAAAAGCCAATTTGTGACAAAGAAGCATCTAAGTTGGACTACTCATCAATCCAACTGAGATTAACATGCTAAAGCAAGAGTCAGCAAAGTAAGCTATTTGGTTAAAAACCTTCAATACTTCTTCCTTAGTAAGCGAGCAAGATGAATTATAACTATAAAGGTTATAGTCACAAATCTCCATTTGTATGTAAGTTGCTTGTTTTCAAACCAAGAAGTATGATAGGCTACTATGTTTTCGTGAAATCCTACACCAAACAAAAATATTTTTAAGACCATAGTAACTCAAAGTCTACAATAAAAGAATGGCTAGAATCAATGAAAAAGGTCTCAGTTAACAGACCTAGAGAACACAATGCTTGAACTTCCATTAAAGCTTTCCTTCTGTAGAGGTCATTTCAAATAAGTGGTGGCCTATAAATTCTATTTGTTAGAAGAACACCAAAATGATATATATTCCACTAGCAAGAACAGGGGAGAGAGAGAAACCTAACTGTGGTAATTGGGTTAGGTGACTATAGCTGGCATAGTCTCGTCCCACCACTCTTGCAAATGGTCTGCACATATAGTAAGAGTGTTTTTGAAGTACTTGTACAACAATATTAACACCAGTGTTTCATAAGTAAATGCACCAAACAAAGTCCCAAGAGATTTCTCTCACCTTTTAGATTTTCCTTGCTTAAACGAGAATGCATACTCTGGAACCTAAAGCAACATAAGAGCATTAATGTTATAATTCATTGTCTAAAAGAAAGTATAGATATATATTTAGGTGAGTATACAAAAATATCAAACTTATAGCTCAAAAGTCTCTCATCTGACTAGGTTCTCATAAAAAAATTCAGTGTACATAAAAAATACTAAATTGATTACCTAAAGCTAGGTGAAAAGTTAATGTTAAGCATAGGGATCAATGGACAAGGGTGCCACAATAAAAAGAGAACTTTGAATAAGAAGAAATATGTATGCTTGAACAGGGTGCTTGTACCATGCAAGAGCCAAACATACAACATATACAGTAAAAAACATGCCTGAATGCAAAGTTCTCGTTTCATTACTATCTCCCTATCCCTAAACTCGTACATAAACTATTCTCATCCATAGAAGTCTAACAAAAAAACCTACAGTTCTATTACAATAGGAAGACAATACGTATTACCAACATTAACAAAATGATTTCAATTAAAACAATGTAAAACAAAAAGATATCGAGCATTAAGTTTTCCAAAGACTATAAGCATCCTATGGAGTTATATTACAACATGCGAAACAAAAAACTAGCAGGTTTGACGTTCTACCGAGGACATTATGAGGTTAAGGCAGGGAATCTTATTGCTCTTTCAAATATCAAGCCGGGATGATTCTGGGTCAAACAAGTGAATAAAACTACTCAACTAATTAAATTGGTATCGACCTATATAGCTTAATCCACATTTATATCCGTGAACAGCCTCCTAATATATTGAAGCTAAAAGAGGGTTTTGGATTAGTCATTCTTGTACCATAATTCAAAAGAAAGGGGAAAACTAATGTAAAGAACAAAAATTGTAACAAAAACAAAATAATTGAAAATCAAATACAGAAATCTGTGAGTAATTGGGGCTCCTTTTACTTCAAAAAATATGAATAAAAAAGATGAAAATCCAGGTTTGAGAAAGATACCAGGAAATTGAGAGCAATTTTGTAGGTCATGAGTAATTCGCTAAAATGGAGGTTAATGGATGGGGAGAAATTCTTGTCGACAATGAGGGTTCAAGAATTCAGAGGAACAAAAAATGACCTAATTGACAATTGGGGTTTTAGGATTCAAAAGAAAAGAAATAAGATATTATAATGGATTGAGAAATTTAGGAAAAAAATAACGCTCAATTAAATCGATAATCAAAGATTCAAAGAATAACCTGGAAATTAATAGCAACATTGTACAGAGTAAAGAGAACTGTGAAGAGGTTATGGCTGAGTATTGGATTTGAAAGATTTTGCATAATTTTATTATTTAAGAGTGCAGTTTTAATTCCAACTGATTATGTAAAGAGTTGACGACGCTATTTAGCCACGCTTTTTGAAAGCACCCCAAAGTTTACTACATATATTATTTATGAGCACTTTTATTGAGAAGTGCCTCTATAAAAGCATCGTAAAAGATCAAATTTGTACTATTGTGTAGTGTTATTATCCTACTTGGACTATGATCTCTTATGTTACTAATCCTACTTGGATTAGGATCAATATTATGTTACCAAAACTAATTTGGAAGAAGTTTTGGAATATTTTACTTTTCTAGTTGAGTTAAGAAATATTTCTTCTACAAAAATTAAGAATCTTGATTACATGGTTAAAAATTAGAAGTTTTGGAACATTTCACTATTCCTAGTTGAGTAAATAAATTTAGGATCTAATTTTCTAGTTATGATAATTTTTGCTTATATGATTTTACTATCCTAATTGAGATAGGTTTTCATGTTTTTAAGCACTTAAGAGTCTTTGTGAGTCAATAGAATCCTTGTTAAAATAGGATTCTAGTGTTTCCTAGCTTATTATGTAAGGAACAGAGTGGTTTCCTTATTCTGTAAGGAAAGGAGTGTTTTCCTTATTACGTAAGGAAAGGAGTATTTTTTCTTGTTTAATTGATAGATGTATTTGTGTTTTGATAGGTTTTAATAGGTTTGAGCTAGGTACTTTTCCTAGTCAAAATAGGAGAATCATAAAACCCTTAATAATAGGGTAACCATATATTCATTCAAGCATATTGAAAATCAAAAATCAAATAAGCAATTGTGTTAAAGATTAACGTTCTTATTTTCTTAGATCTTAATCAACAATTTTGCTTCTAAGTTGTTAAATAATTAATTAGTTCCAAGAGGTGGTCTAAGGAATTTAACGATTCATTGAGTTCATTTCAAGAGGTGGTTGAATTCCATAAAATATCATTTCGTTTAGAGAAAATGCGGTCCACATCTTCATCAATTCAATCTAATCCCAACTAAAGTTGCATTCAAACATGAATTTATAAGTAACCTTATAAAGTCACATCAATTTGATATCAGATCTTGAAGGTTGTGTTCTTGGTTGTTTAGCAAATTATTCGTGAAGTTCTATGCAATTCGAAACAAGATTACGATTCATGCGCATAGTTGGTTAAATTGGAGCATAACTTGAGTTATACTACAAAATTTCAAGTGATTCTCTTTGCATTGGAATCCTTACATATTGAAAGTTATTGGTTGTAATTTTCATCAAATTCCAATAACTAACAAGTTATATTCCTAGCAAGATGAGCTTGTGTGCAAATTAATGGAAATTGGGATTTTGAACAGATTAATGTGTAAACTTTTGATTTCCATAAAAACAATAAATATTTGATCTTTTTTCCAAGATTTCTTGATTTTACAAAAGTTTCATAGAAAGGAGGTATATCATATAATCATTTAATCAAAGAACATTCCAAGAAACAAGAAAAATCAATGAAGAAAAATTTCAAGATTTCGTCAATTTTTCAAGATGTCTATGCAAGAGGAGATGCTTGCTCAAATCTTGAATTAATTCGAGAAGCTTTAGATGAAATTTGAAACATGTTTAGATGCCATCAATCAAAAACTTGATTCAAACTCTAACCATTACTTCCTTAATAAGAAAGATGATAAGGAGCATGGGTATGGGTATTGTGACTTTGGGGTTGAAAGTTACAAGCCTAATGCTACTATAGGCGACAATGGGATCAAATTGGAAGAATTTTATAGGCTTAAAAGTCACAAAGACTTCTTCGAATAGGAGAGGCAGGTTAAGGAAGAAGTAATTCTACAACAAAAGCATCATAAAAGCAATATTTTATCTATCTATGATAAAAAGGTTAAGAATTTATAACTAACCCTTTAAATTCCCATCAAATATAAAAAATTTAACGCGTTAAAGGGAGCTATCACTATTCTTGTTTGTCCTTGATTGTTGGAAGCATTTAACATATGGTAAATACTGAAATTGGCCACTGATAACTTGGAGATGTTGAATGAAAAGAAAAGGCATGAACGCATTGTAAAGTCCATCCTTGTGAGTAATGTGAATTGCTCACAACCAACTAGAGTCACTTATAGTAACTCGATACCCTCTTGAAAGAGTATACAAAGTTTCTCTGTAGAACAAAAGAGATTAAATTTGTTAACATATTATGAACTTTATAGACACGAAATTGTGTCTTCCCGTGTAGCGATCTGATGACGAACTAACTATTGAATTTAGGGCTTTGCTTGGGTCAAGTTTGAGTTTGTGTAACCCCGAAAACACCTCAAAGACAAACCCCAAAAAGATCCAAACACAAACTCGAGCCCAAAACACAATTGGCCCAAACACAAATCCCAAATATCAATAAAGACCCTCAAAAACAAACCTCAATCCCATGCAAAACCTAAAGTTCAGAGCATATTTTCTTGACGCTTGAAGCAAGGCGTCAAACGCATTAAATGAATCTCTGTCAGAAGTAGGCATCCAACGACAAAGAGATGCGCCAAACTCCTAGTTTAAGCGTCCAACTCATAGAATGCGTCTAACATATCAACATAGCGTTCAGCACACATCCAACTTTCAACGCCTAAACTAAAATGGAATCTAATAAGTTGTTAGTGTCAGCGTCTGACACTTGGGCCCAGCCTTCGCGTCAGACGCCCAACCTTGTTAGCCACCCCAAAAGCACTCTTGTCTCGTTTTAAGCTTCTCTACAGATGAGAAAAAGATTCCTTTTTCGAGAGGTCAATGCACAGGATAAGCGTTTGCCCACAGCATTGGCGTCTGACGCTTGGACCTAGCATCCAATGCTCAGAAAACCGACTTTTTTTGCCTATAAATACCCCTTCATTGTTTTGGTCTAAGGGTCGGAATTTTGAGAATTTTTTAGCATCGTTAATATGTTAAAATACACCCTCACATACTCTTAAACACTCTTAAACACAAACTAAACACAATTACTAGAATTCAAGGCATTCCTCTCTCCTTAGATAAACAAGCAACCATTACTCCTTCAACAAGCACTCAACCAAAACTTAAGCAAAGAAACTATCCTTAACGGTAAACACTGAGGATCCTAATCTCTTTCAATACATTTTATTACTTTGTCTACTTCTATTCCTTTCTTTAGCTAGAACTTGGCTTTGGTGGTTTTATACTCACTCAATGCCCTAATCTAGCTATTTTTGTAATGATTGTGTGAGGGTTGAACCCCTCTCACATGAATATTTTAGATTTCATAATCCATTCTTTGATTTATATTTTCCATATTTAATGTCAATGATGTTCAATGGTCAAATAATACATGCCACTTGAACTAGACCCATTTCTAAGTTGGAGTACATCATAAAGAAAAGTCTCTTTAGACTTACTTCTTTATTTGATTAAGCAAATGTCTCTAACTCATTATGCATCATACTTACTTCGCATTATTACTAACTCTAACACTATGTCTCTTGACTCTTATGTTTATTTGTGATTGTTGTATCTTATGTACATAACTCTTATATTGTGTTGATATGGCACGATCACCTTTATTTTTACACTAATCAAGACCTATTGATTGCAAATCATGCCTACAAAGATAAACAATGGACAATAGGACTAGTTACCCATTAATCTTGAGGACTCTTAACAAAGTGATTAACAAAAACTAGATTGATGTGCATTAAAGTTAACTTGCTCAACCCACTTGATCTAGAGTGTGATTTTCCCTTGTTTTTACATGTTTTGCCTAGGACTAAAATCTGATTTTGTTCTCCATACCTCTGCCAATTGTTTGCACACATTATTGGATAGAAACAAGTTGCTCATTTATGAACCTTCTCATGGTTCGAAAACCACTAACGTGAGTCATATTGGGATTCAAACCTAAGGGTTTCCAAACCGCCCATAAATGTTAAGTGGCGACTCCTTGACCCTTTCCATGTCTCTAATTTGCACAACTAATTAATAGGTTGGGGAATCGATAGTTATAACACCCACTATCATAAAACTTTGACTTTACCTATTTCTCATTTCTCGTGCTTATGCTAACTGGATTCCTACATCAAGCTAACAAAGAGACACATAAAAGTAAAAAAGATAAGAGGAAATAACGGGAAAACATGATATTAAACAACAAATGCTCCCAATTCCAAATCATCCACAAAAATGATGCATATGGCACAAAACCGTTTGAATTCAGGCCAAAAGAGTATGAAAACTCCATTAGGAAGGCACAAATGATTGATATAAATGTCACTCATTAAATTCCCCCAATCTTGGCCCTTGCTCGTCCTCGAGCAAGACTCTATGTCAAAGGAAAAAGAGCATCAAATTAATTAATACTATAAACTACAAAACTAAACCTAACTCACTTTCTTAGGAATCACGGTTGATGTTAGCATCAATCAACAAGCCCTTTAAACCTCCTAATTGCTTAGGAGGGCGCAAGTGTTCTTGTAAGGATTTCTAGGGAAGTGACCCATAACTCTCAAAATAAAAAAGGAAAACAAGGTAAGCATTTCAAAACTAGATACAAACAGAAAATAAGAGAATGAAAAGAAAAATAAGGAAGATGCAACGAGTGGTTGATCATGGGACAAGAGAGGACATGCTAAATAATGCATAAGAATGAATAAAGGATAACCAAGAGAGAGTAGGGAATTACATCTCTCATGCACCCAAACTAAAGCACAACCATGTTCTTCTTAAGCCTCGTTACCATCCTTATGGAATTAGCCTCTCATTACTCCTATAGGGAGATGAACAAATAACACAATAGCGGTAATGACTAATGACTCAACATCTTAATTGCCATGCTTGCTCAATATGGTTGACCTTTGCCAAAATACACCAACTATGACTAAACTTCCTAGAGTCCAATGCACTTCAGGGGTAAAATATAGGTAAAATGGGAAAATAATTTGAAACAAAATAGGGAAAGGCTCTTGATAGTGGTGTTAGACTTAGCTTTATGAACAATAAGATTTCTTATGATATTAACCTTTACCTTATTCTGAGGCCTTGGGCCCTCATACTTTAATAAATGCCACCTAATCTACTCCCTCAAGCTTATTATTGAACATATATGAGTTTCTCGTTCTTAGATCCCCATAAAACCTACTACATTCTTCTTTTATCATTTCCTTTCCTCATTATTTCTTTTTTCTCCTTTTTTCCATATTTTTCTTCCTTTCCTTATTTTTCTTTTTTTTTATATATAGATTTTTTTTTCTGATTTTTCTAAACTTTTTCTTTTTTTTTTCTAATGATTTTTCTTCCTTAAAAGAGACTACAAAAGAGGAGAATCTCTAAAGAGAAATTATTCAATATGACATATTTGTTGTCCCCTTAAGCCTCATGACTCCTAATTCACCATTCATAAATTCGTAACAATCTTCTCGCCAAAGAAATCCCATCAAGATAAAAGTGCTGAAAGCATACATTAGGTTAATGGCTATCAATATTTCTAATTTTGGAGAAATCAAGCTCAAGTAGGTAACAAATGGTAGGAAAGATAAAATATACAAGAAAGGAAGTAAGGTTAATGGTTAAGAAAGAAGGAATATGGTTCAAGAGTGCCTTCATCTTTCCCTAAGAAGTTCGATCGAGGTCTCGGATAGGCATAAGATAAGATCTCAATCAAAGCATCACAAATTAAGGATCATTGCCACTCAAAGCAAATCATGTTGATAGCTTCAAAAGATTTCCTCACTATGGGTTATAAATGTTAATCCTAAGTATTTCACTTAGTAAAGGAAAATGTGGTGTACTTAGTTAAGGGTCATGATCACAATAGTTCCTAAGCTACCTTAACAAAAGTCCATTCTAAACTCTTTCCATTGTAATTTCAAGTCTAAACCATATAAACTCTACAGTTTAGGAAGGAGAATATTCAACAAGATGAATGCCCTATTTATGCCCAGCTCAATGCAAGAAAAACTAAACAAAAAGTAGAACAACTACTTGCCTTGTAAAGTAAAATTCAAAATGTTTTTGGACTTTTGTAAAAGAGAAGAAAGGAAAAGAAAACAGGAAGATGCATGCACGAGAGTATGATATGGGAAAGGTTATCTAAGTAATCCAACATAATAAACAACTAACCATGGTCATCAAAACCAATGGTTTTCAGCTAACTAATCCTCAAAAATAGGCTAAATGCCTTAAAAAATAAAGTGTCATACATCCTCGAACAATCAACTTCCTCTAGACTAAAAATAAGAAGAAAAACACACCAATAAAAGTAATAAAAAGGGGAGTAGGAAAGATTATACCTTACCCAACTCTTACTTTTGATTATTTACTAATACTCATATACAAACAATAGTTAGTAGAGAGGTGACCAATGGTCACCTAAAATCAAGAAACAAAAGAAGTAAGGGAATAATAGTTCATACTCTAGCTCTAAACAAACCAAAATGAAGAAAAGAAAATTTAGAAGGACAACTGAACATGGATTCTACAATGGAGGAAGAGTAAAAGAAGTTAAGACTCGACTGTTTTGAAATAAACCCCCCTAAGCTTTAATAATAAAAGGGGAGGATTATTCATTCGGGTATAACTAGCTAGAACTAGGGAGGTCTATCGTTCCTCGGATGATCAGGGTAATTACAAAAATATGGCACACCTGCTAGGCCATCTAACCCACCCGTATAACCCAGGGGGACCAACCCGATCCATCATAGGGGTAGGCGGGATCGCCTCGGTAGTCATATCACCCGCTCTAAGTATAATCATATGGGGAAAAATAAGGGGGTGTGACACTCGAGATGGAAAGACCAGTCCAATAAGGGTAGGTAGGCGTGCAGTCCCAAGACCATGAGGGGACAAGACCAAGATGAGGGGGATCATAGAGGTAGTTAACATAGGGGCTAAAATCCCCACGGTTAACATGATAATAGTATATTTGATTCTCATATTACATACTATCCCTTTGAGCCTGAACTAGGTTTGCATAAGCATACTTAGCTTTTTAAACTCTTCTTCAACATTAAAAGAGGGGGACGGGACAAGGGAGGAAGATGTACCTCCTTCTGATTTAGGTGGGGCTATGCAGGCACTAGAGGCACGTGACTACTCTACATCATGTGGGGGGATCTTCTACATGTTGCCCCCTTGTTGCATTATACTAGTAGGGTTTTGAAGGTAGAAGCTAACTACCTTATGAACCTTTCATCCATAGACCTCCGGGTCAACTATATACTGGAGGAATCCATCCTCTTCATCGCATTGATGTCGATGTAAATGTCGTCATTACTTTGCAAAACCCAAAGCATGGGAAATAACGGTAACCATATGCCCCATATTTATAGTTCAGTTAGTCCACTCCTCTTGTGCTTTAGGCACCTCACTAAAAACTGGTGCTTGAAATTCAACATAATTCCCTAATCACTCCTTCTCTATAGTTGCCTTCCAGAGCAACTCTATCTTATCCTTAGTAGTCTTCCTTACGTCTTTCTTGTCAAAGATAGAATAACCAAATAGTATATGTAAGATCCATAGACAGGGGTAGATAATGTGGGACCATTTCATCGATGATCATCCTCCACCATCCTACTTTATTATAGTTCATCCTCCACCATCCTACTTTATTAAATAAATCCCAAATCCACAATAATAACCTAAGCCTAAATATTCAACACTAAAAGCCAACTATAAAGAGTCTAAGTCCACCAATTCCATGTTCACAGGCTACAAGCACAACACAATCACCAAATCTAAGTTCACAACCTAATTTAACTAGGTTCAAACTAATAAAGTTCTCTAATATGTTCAAAGTCAAGCATAATACTACCAAATTACACTAAATACAATAAAAGACCAAATTTTTTTCAAAATATTCAACAATAATACATGAGGATCTGAAGAAAGAATTGAAAAGATAAATTTAAGTAAGAAATACTAAAAAATACCAAAAAATACTAAGCTAAACTTCCTCGAAATCACTTCTTGAGTGCCAACTCTGAATTGAGAAGCACAAAATCTTGTAAGTTGACCCAAAATAACCTAAGGTTTTAATTTGGTGTTTTTCTCAAAAGTGGGCATTTATGAAATTTTTTGGTACTAGAGTGTAGATCAAGTGAAGGGGAGAAGATTGGTAGTAATTTAGAGTGAAAAGTTTGAGAAATGGATTAGATATGGGCATAATAAATAAGGGTGAGTGGGAGTTTTTTAGAGAGAGAAAGTGTGTTTTGAAAGTTGAAGATGAGTTATGAAGGATAGGGTTGAGAAAAGGGTCGGAATCGTGTTTAAAGAAATATGGCTTGCACAAAATATTGATTTTAGCGAGTGCTCAGAAAAGGTCATGAGTGCATTCTCATAAGCCCATGATTTGCATTGAAACCCTTATGAGTGGGCACTTAGAAGGGTTAATGAGCACTTGCTCAGTTCTATATCTGGCCTCTTGATTCCTTGTGAGTGGGCACTTATTCCCTGCTAGTTGCCCACTCACATTCTTCTAATCTCGACCCAAATTCCTTCTAAGCGGCCGCTTTATTTAAAAATTTTCCCTTGAAATCCTTCTAAGCGGGCGCTTGATGCCCTCTTAGAGACCACACGCATTATTCTAACTAATTCAACTGATTGAACTAAGCGCCTGCTTAGTTTAATATTTTCTACGCTTAGTGCTTTATATGCGGTTAATCGTGCAGTACTTGTTGAATGCTTATTTGCCATTGTTTTTAACCTAGCTTTTTTTTTATCCTTTTAATCACTTTTTCTCCAACACTCCCTCTTATTTTGCTCCAGTTCCTTGGTGCACTATGCCTCAAACACACAAAAACATTGTGAATAAAAATCCAAGATAAAGAACAAAAAAACTTAAAGAAATAAATGAAAAGAAAAGTTAGAAAACTTGAGTTCCCTCCCACACGTGCTCTTTTATAATCACTAGCTCAAGCCCCAGCATCGTTAAGGTGATAACCTCGTCTTTGGAACAAGTATTTCATAGGACGATGTGCTCACTAACCATAAGACCACAGTTCTTGACAAACTTATCATTCCAACACCTTGGGTCCACAAGTACTCAAGGTTCACGAGTTGAGTCAACTTGTCGCCATTGAGTTCAAAGTCGATAATAATGGGGTATGTAGAATTTTCACTCAAATAAATATATTTCAAATAAGAGGATAAGGGGTTTAGTTCTACCTCATGAGGCATAGATCTCTCCTACACTTCCTCTTTTGCACTCATAATCTCCAAACGAGAAATAGGTTCACCAAAAGGATATCCTTTGAGAAGGAGCTCATCCTCAAGGATCTCAACATCACTCTTTGCTCTTCCTTCTAGGCACAACTACAAGGCATCAACCTCAGCTTCCACTTGAAGAATTTGAACCCTTCTTCTATACAATGCCTACACTAAAACACTTATCTATGGTTGACGGGGTCATTATTGCCTTTTGTTGCTTAAACGCCTATCATTACCTTCTGCCATAGAGAAAAGAAGGTTAGAGTGTGTTAAAAATGAAGTAGGACTAAACACTATCTCTGTAAAATTAGGGCTAGAAGGATTTAGATCAATTCTTTGCCCTTATTTGCTATGAGCTATCTCTGCTCTTAAACCTCTTATAATAGCTCTAATGGTACGCTTGATCTTAGGGGTAACTAGAACAAGTGGATAGGCTCTAACAGCTCTAATGGTACGCTTGAACCATAACCTAGCCTCAACAAACAACCAAATTAGCCCCAAATACACAAGCCAATACTACCTTTTTAGCATGAACAAACCGAGTGCTTAAAAACCAACCTATTTCACTAAACTCAATCAAAACGAGAATTTAGGGCTCCCAAACTCACAATTCATCATCCACAAGCATAATTGAGCATACCAAGCCACAAAATTAAGCCAACATATACACAATACACATAATTGATTATGTGTAAAAATTAACTAACACATCATCTACATAAATATATCAAGCAATTACACCACACAATTGCCATAATTCATCACAAAATCAAAAAGCCCTAATTTAATTTAGGGTTAATGCAAAACCAAAAATCAAGCTTAAAACCAAGGTAAATTAAAGGAAACTTACTTGAATTATGTAAAGGGAAAAATTAAAATCCTAGTATAGTAGATCTGTAGGAACAAAATCAGGAAGCAAGTGCTGAAGTGAGTTTTTGAGAAGTTGACATATCGAAATGAAGGCTCAGGGGCATAAAGGAGAGTTTTAAAACCATATAGCACATGCATCAAACTCACAAAGTAGTGCGTGCTACTCCCTTTTAGCGTCTGACACCTAGGGCTTCTACATTTGATGCACAACTTTGACCTCCAATACCTGCTTATTTGACTTAGCGTGCACTAGGGACCAGCTGAAGTAACCATTGCACGTGATTAAACTAAGGATTTTGGGTATTTCCCTCTCAAAATCACTCGAGATGACTAACATAGTTTACCAATATGCCCCTTTTCCCAAATAGCATTCCAGATGTTGGATTCTCGAAATCCGAAAAGCTAAGTCGACCTTGCATGACGCTGAAATGCCGTAAATGACTCTTAAGCACTTTAATGGCTCAATATTTAGGACTCTTTGACTTGAGAGGCATCTCTATAATACATAGATTAATCTAAGGCCTAAGAGGAGTCCCTATAATACGGGAAATGGGATAAATCAACCCTATTGACATAGGAGATGCCTCTAAAAATCGCTAAGGCTCAAGAGGTGTCCCTATAATATGCTAATAAGCTTAAGGATTAGGAGGTCTCACAACAATATGCTAAGCAAATCCCTATAATACCGAGTGGGTCATTTAAGGAATTTTAATCCCTAACGGAACCAGCTAAAACCTTCCCCACAGAGTTGCCCAACAAGCAAAACTTTTCCCTATTGGATAAAATGCCTTAGCATATTATTATCCCCTTCGGATAATCATCCTTAGCAAGGATAAAAAGGGAAATATGCCCTCAAAAATTATTTTGGTGAAATGGATCAATTTTAAGGCCCTGGTTTGTTCATGCTAGCAAGATAGTGATGGTTTTAGTTTTTTGGTGCAAATTTGGTTGTTTGAGTTTTCTAGGTTATGTATCTAGGCTTTTATGTAGGTTTGGCATGAGGAATGGTTGTGTTTTAGTGTTTGTAGGGAAGCCGATTTTTTTGGCTATTTAGGAGAATGTTGGATTTGTAGGGTTCCTATTAGGATTGGAATTGGCAATAGGTTATGTCATGAGGGTTATAGCCAGGTTTGGGCCCAAAATATGAGAATTTCGATGACGTAGTGAAAATCTGTGAATTTCCACTATTGTGCTTTGATGAACTATTGTGTTGGATTGGCAGTATGTGAACTTCCTATTGATTTACGTTTGTGTCTGAGAATGCATGTGACTTTTTTTTGCATTCGAATGAGCCCCCTTTTTTTGTTGAGACTTGTTGTGTTGGTATATGAGAATTCCAAAATATGTTGTTTTTTAGTGGAGTATATGAACCCTAGGGTGTATAGAATCTGAGAATTCTAGAGTTTGCTTGGGTTTTAGGGGAGTATGTGAACTCTAGATATTGTTGTAGTTTAGTGGAATATGAGAATTTTAGAGTCTATTATGTTTTAAGGGAGTCTATGAACTCCTGAGATTGTAGTACTTCAGTGGAATATAAGAATTCTTGAGATTTTGCATACTAATTTCAGTGCACATGTGATGAAACACAATTTTATAGAGTTTTTAGACATTTTTAGGTTGCATTATTAGAGCATATTAATTTATTTTGTTCCATTTTAGGTATCATTCACATATATTATTCATTTTGTGCTCTATTACGCTTTGCTTGTGGTTTTCCTAATATTTCATGTAGTTTTATTGCTATTTAAATGCTTTCGAAGCGATCGATTTTGGATGAGTTGGATAATTGTTGCAATTGAAATTGACAAATTGAAGATTTTGATTGATGGAGCTCGTGGATTACTCTAGTGATGTTCATATTCATATGAAGTTATTTTGGTTTTCATAAGGGTCAAAAAATAGCTAACAAGATCAATTTGAGTTGAAAACAAGGAGATATAGGAGTTGAAAAAGAACAAATCTGACACGTGTTCACTCTTTTGATTATAACTCAAATTCTCGAGATTTGATTGATATGATACTAATTAAGTTAAAAAGAATACTTGAAGAGCTTTGCAATGGAAGGTCACACGCCTTAAGAAGTTTCTAGAACAAAAGATACAGCCTTGTAAAATTGACTCTAGAAACCTAACCGCGGGAGAGTAGCGAATTCAAGTTATAATTAGATTAAACCACTAATTCGTCCCTAATACCTAGTTTAGTCATCTTATCTTTCTATTTTAAAAGAATTTAGTAAAAAATAAATACAATAGGGACTTATTAATTTATTTTGATGCATTATTTTCCCAAGTTTTTATTTTCTTGGTTTTCTCTTATCTAGAGACAATAGTTTTTCCCCTTCCTTTCTTCTATTAAGAAAAAACCCTAGTTTATATTTTCTCCATTAATTAAGATTTACAGTGGTATTTTTCAGTGCTTTCTTCTCTATTTTATTTTGTTTATTGCTTTGATTTTTATTATCGTTGTTTATTAGTATTGTTTTCTTTATTTCCCATTCATTAATTTCATGTTTATGATTGTTATTTTTTTTATCAATTTAGTAATGAATTGTGAGTAGATTTATTTCTAGGTTTATAGGGATCCATGAGAACTTTGATGAAATAGATTTATGCTAATTAATTGGTTTCAAGTTTACAATTAAACTCCTATTATTGGTTTATCATTGCATGCAATTAAATTATGGTTGAGTTTAATTGTATGTTAGGATTGTTGAATTTGATGCCGAGAGGTAAAAATACCACAAAAATAGAATAATAGGATTGACCACTCTAGGCAAGAGCGAGAGCCGGTAGAAGAGTCTTGAGGGAGTCTAAGTTCGAGAGAATTAGTGAGCCCTAGTTTGTTTAATTCATGAAACTCATTAGTTGTCTTTTCTCAATTGATTTGTTTGTTCATGGCGAACCACTACCCTAGGTTTAAGCTAATTTGCATCAAGTCTTCACTAAAGTTTTCATCATTAGTTTCTTATTTAACTACCCTTCCAACGAAGACCCTTTATTAGTTTTAAGAGCTAATAGAATTGCAATGCTTCCCTAAGAATACGATCCCTACTTCCTTAGCTTTATTAGTTGGTGTTGTCGGTTTACTTTTGAGAGGTGTACCACAACCTTTTCAAATTTTGGCGCCGTTGTCGGGGAAATTGTTAATTCTAGTAGTTGGGTTTAAATTTTTCATTTTTATTTTATTTTGTTGGTCTTAACGAATCTCTTTTAATAGTAAGGAAATAGCCTATTGCGACGTTAGTTTTTGGCCAATTGCAGCGCTTTTTAGTGCCGCTACACCCTTTACCGACGCTCTCAAAAGCGCTGGCTTTACCTATGCCTCTAACCCCTATTACAACGCTTTCAAAAGCGTCGGTATAGTACATCAAAAGCATCGTAAAGTTGATGGAGGCGCTTTTGAGTGCATATTTGGGCACTTCAACAGCATCGCAAACTCAATAGCATCACAAACTCAATAGCATCGAGTTCCTATTGGGGCACTTTAATAGCATCACAAATTTTAATTATAAGCGTCATAAGATTTTTTAAGTTTTATTCAATGCCATATAAATATGTTCTTTTAGTAACTTCTTATATTATACCTATAATTTTATCACAATAACTTATAAAAACTCAAGAACTATAAGTTATTAATAAAAACAATGAATTATAAAAATAAAGTTTCATTAGTGATAGTCAAATAAGAATGACAATAAGATCTCAAAATACAAAATGATGTCTTAATGACTACTCAAAGCATTCTTAATAATTCAAAGTACTTATATTTTTAAAATTCTAGAAAACTAAATATTTAATTATGAAATGGTAGAGTAATTAACATATACTCTATATGAAAGTAGAGTGTATCTCCATTTATCATTTCAAGTTCGCCTTCCATATAATAAAGAGCAAAATTCGTTTTAGGGAGGTACGTAATAGTCATTTGCATATAGTCAATAATAAACACAAAATCTAATATACAACACAACACCTTGCTAATAAGGTTTAAAGTCACAAATCTCTAGACTAGGCTAATAAGGTTGATAGTTTCTATACAACACAACACCTTGCTAATATGAAGCGATTGGTAAAGCAAAGCAATGCTAAGCAGGCATAACACATACTCCATTATCTCAAGTTTCTATTATATCATACTTTTATCTATTATAATCTAAATAATCAACACTTTTACTCCCAAAATATAAACAATAAAGGATGACACAATGAGAGAAATTATCTTACCTGAAAGGCTTGAATGGAAATTCCATAGATAATTTATTAATTAATTCAAAGGAGGATTATGGGCTGAAGCATTATGAGCCTACACCAAGTAGGGGATATTAGCATTATATTAACACGTTCTTAGTACTAAATCAAAATAGTAATCTTCATAACAAAAATCAATAATAAAAACTATATTATCGGCATGAGGCATATCTTCTTGTTCTTCTTCTTCTTCTGAACTTGAATCATCACTATCAGAGTCACTTAAGTCCGAATTGTCAGAGTCAGAATCATCAAAGTCTTAGTCCTTGACTTTTGACATGCTTCCTCTTCAACTTCAATATAGGTTTTCCTTGACTTTTGACACGCTTCCTTAATCTTTGAGTTAAACCCTTTAGTTTACGTAAATAATATAACACTAATGTTTCATCTTTAGTGGATATGCTTAGGCCTTTACAATATTAGGGAACATGAGAATTTGCTACATCTAATGGCTTTTCACCTAATAGTCCTAAATCGCGAACACGAACATGTTAATCTTTACCCAATACCTTTAAAAATAGGATCATTGTCTAAATTTACTTTTTGGTCCCCTTAATTAGCAACAACGCTCTTAATATGATTCTATAAAGATTAAAAAAGAAAATAGTGAATGTAACAAAATCCGATTTACATATTAACTCATAAGTTAATTTTAACGTCAAAAGCTATAAATACACACTGTAATATCTGCTTCTTTCTTGTGTTGAAGACATTCTAAATAAAACTCAGGTCTTGTTGGGCTTCTACTCAACTTTTTTTTTAATAATACACCAAATTTTTGTTTAAATAGTTTAGAAAGGAAAAATCTACCAGTTCTTCACGAACGCGTGCATGACTTTTAGTACCAGTTGTAGAAATAAGCTTCACTTTAGCCTTTTCAAGTGATTCTTTACTCTATTTGCTTCTTTTTTTAACAACACTACCAATAAATTCAAGATTCAAATTTCGATTGTTACAAATTCCACCACTATCAATTGAAATGGTATGTTGTCTAGTGTCTAAATTTGTGATAGGCTTGATCTATAAAGAATTTTATGAATATGTCACTCTCTAAAATATTACTCATGTTTCAGATAATAATTACCAATCCTATAATCCTAATCTTAATTCTCAAGTTACTCATATTTTTAGACAAAAATTACTAATTAATAGCTTAATCCATAAACACACCTGTACCTTCGGGTGATCTCCAAAAATTTACAAGGTTAATCCACTAATCTTTATCAATGTGTTCAGGAACTACCTTATATAAATCAGTAATGTTCTTATTATCATCATAATACTTTCCTTTCAACCAACTGTTGTAATCCCTCCATTTATGATTAGGTGATTTCAATATCCAATATTCACAAGCTTTGGGATATAGGTTGTAAAACATAATGAGTATTAAAGGTGTATTTAAAAAGTAATTAGTATCATATCATACATAGCATAAAACAAAAAATTGAGATCAAAAGTTGATTACCTGAATTTCTTTCAATATCATGTTTTCATTGTTTCTATTAGAACAATTTTTCAAATAATCCCATCTTGAATAGCTTAAAGAGAAAATATTTATATTTCTTGTAATCGTCCATAAGAACGCACCTAGTACCCCCCCCTTCATGTCCAATAGGTTGCATCTCATGATTTACATCGACAACAATTTGATGGGCCTTTGCCATATTCCATAAATCAGCTAAAATTATTTTTCCACGTCTTTTGTTTCCATCTAAGTCTCCTCTCATACAAAGTATTCAAAGATGAACATATAAAAAGGTAGTCATACACACATGAAGAATCAATAGGGAGATGGAATAGGATTAATTATACTCTAGAGGGGGGGGGGGGGGGGGGGGGGGAGTGAATAGAGTATAACCAATTTTTCGCATTCAGGATCTCAAGGTCTTAAACTGACTTTCAAAGGTGGAATATAAGCATTAAGACTTATCTTTGAATCTAGATGTCAATGCCTTAAAATTGGTTTCAAAGGCTTTTGCTCAGGCTTTGACTGTTCGCTGCTTTGATTAATGAACGAAGAAAACATAAAATGTAAGCAATGAAGACAGAAATAAGATGAGACAAAACACGGAGATTTGATACAAAGTTCGGCAACTAATTTACCTACGTCTCCGCTAAGGTTGTTTAACCCTTAGGATTTAACTCTCTCTTTTATTACTTACCTTAGAGACCTAAAGCACCCTAAAAGATCTTAATCCCCATCTTCTACTCCATAGCACCCCAGCTACACTTTAGCATCTCAGATCCTAGTAATAAAAAGCTCTCTCTCTTTTTTTATACGTTTGAGTATTATGGGTATACTCTTAGTATAACACTTTCTCAAAATATTCTTTTAAACACTCAAGAGATTATACTTTGATTTTCTCTCAATCTAAATACAAGATAAGGTTTGTGGAACTAGAGAGAAAATAATGAAGTTTGTTGATATAGCTTGTGACTGAAATTCACGATTAAAGCTTCTGTTCTTGTCTCACTTTTTTGTCTCGTTGCGTCTCATACTCTTCTTCAACTTCAAAGCTTGGGAATATATACTGAACTTGATTTCAAGCCGTTGAAAGGAGGCTCAAAATAGGCTGCTGAAAATCTGATTTGCCGTTAATACTTTCAGCAAAATTTCCTCCAATATGGCTGTAGAGAATCATTCATTTTGGCTGTTGAAGATTGATATCATTTGAATATTTTACAGCAAGAATCTTTTCACTTTATTTGCTGCACTTTGAAGCTTCAACAATTTCTTTTTCCATAACCACAATGCTTGAATTTTGGTAACTACTAAAATTAACTTGAAGAATCTTCAAGATATATGAGCATAATTTATTTGCTGAAATTAAGAGATATCTTTGACAATAAAATCATGTCTAATTAAGTTAGGTTAGAGAATAAAATAAGTGACATAAGGAAAGGATAATATATAAGATTTAGGCAATTAAAAAATTCTTATCCTTTGACAATGTGTTTGAACTTTGCTGACTGCTTTGAGACATGGCTCAAGCTTTTGAAGACGTGGCTCAAATGTTTTATTCTCGTCTTTTGACAGAATGCATAAAGCTTTACATTATAGCTTCCATTACTTCCATCACATTGTCAACTCTATGCATTTTGATTTTCATGATGTTTTCAACTCTATTTGACTTTGTATTTTGGCTTTCATCATTACACATAAAAACGTTAGTAATCAAGGTGGAGTCTTCAATCTCCCCCTTGATGGAAGACAAAACATTATATGCAAACGTCAAGGAATAAAATGTATTAACAAAAATATTCTCCCCTTTAAATAAAAAATACATAAATACTCTCCCCCTTTTTGTCTTCCGACAAGGTGGGAAAATAGAAATGTTGGATCACAAAAGGCGTTGCTTTGAAAAAGGTCAAAAATCAAGGCTTTAAAAGCTAAAAAAAAAGACGCAGAAAACTTTGAAAACCGCTTCAAGGCCATGAGAATTTTTTTTAAAACTAATGGAATGAGATTTTAAAAACATTGAAAGCAAAAGCAATAGATCCATCTGCAATTTTTATGTCCAAAAAATTTCAAAAATCATTTAATAAATATATGATAATTATCTATAGGATAAGTACCAAACATTTTGATCCTTTATTAATATTAAAAAGTGACAGTATGTTAAGGCAATGACAAGAATGTCAAGACTTTGACATACACATGCAAAAATAAACATATACAACTTACTCAAATAGCTCCCCCTATGAGGATGCTTCCCTATTTAACATTCCAAGCTCAAGACGAATAAACTTAAATCGTTCTTCGCTCAAAGGCTTGGTGAAGATGTTAGCAAGTTGCAAATCAATAGAAATAAAAGATATAGACACGTCTCCTTTCTCCACATGATCACGTATGAAGTGATGTCTAACATCAATATGTTTAGTGCAAGAGTGCTGAACTGGATTCTTCGTTATGGATATAGCACTCATGTTGTCACACTTGATAGGTATGCCTTTGAAGTCTAACCCAAGGTCTCTTAATTATTGAGATATCCACAAAATTTATGAACAACAAGCAATGTATTCGGCTTCGGCAGTAGAGAGTGCCACCGGATTTTGTTTCTTTGAATGCCAACTATTGAGAGATGATCCCAAGAATTGACAGCAACCTGAAGTACTTTTTCTATCCACTTTATAACCTACAAAATCAGCATCTGAATATCCAACAAGTTCAAAGTTACTATTACAAGGGTAGTAAAGATCGAAATCCTTTATCCCATTGAGATAACGTAGAATACTCTTAACTGCACTCAAATGAGACTCTTTGGGGTTAGCTTGAAAATGAGCACACATATACACACTAAACATAATATCTGGCCTACTTTCCATGAGATAGAGAAGAGATACAATCATACCTCGATATTCCTTTTGATTTACCTACTTACCATTTTCATCTTGATCTAAAAGTAATGTCGAACTCATAGGAGTCTTAGCCTCTTTAGATTGAGTCATATTGTACTTCTTAAGGAGATCTCTTGCGTATTTTCTTTGATTTATAAATATACCTCCTTTCTCTTATTTAACTTGCAATCCAAGGAAGAAGTTCAACTCACCCATTAAACTCATCTCAAATTCCCTACACATAATCTTAGAAAATTCTTTGCAAAGGGAATCATTAGTAGCACCGAAAAGAATATCATCAAAATAAACTTGAACTATTAATAAATTTTTACCTTTGGTTTTCACAAAAGGAGTTTTGTCAATCAACCCTCTTTTGAAATTATTTTCTAAAAGATATTTTGAAAGACGCTCATACTAAGCCCTTGGAGCTTGTTTCAAACCATAGAGCGCTTTGTCAAGTTTAAAAACATGATTTGGAAATTTCTCACTTTCAAAACCAAGGGGTTGAACAACATATACTTCTTCTTGTAAATAACAGTTCAAGAATGCACATTTGACATCCATTTGAAATAGCTTAATTCACATAAAGGAAGCAAAAGCAAGGAGCATTCGAATAGCCTCCATTCTAGCCACGGGAGCGAATGTCTCTTCATAATCTATCCCTTCTTCTTGATTATAACCTTGGGCTACTAATCTTTCTTTGTTCCTCACTATCTTTCCATTCTCATCAAGCTTATTTCTGAACACCCACCTTATTCCAATAATTGAATGATCCTTTGGTCTTGGTGAGAGTGTCCACACTTTATTTCTTTTGAATTCATTTAGCTCACTTTGCATAACTAAAATCCAATCGGGCTCTTGAAGTGCTTCATTGATATTCTTCAGTTCTACAAGAGAAACAAAAGCGTGAAATGCACACAAATTTTTAACATTAGAGCGTGTTTGTATACCAGCTTTTGGATCCGAAATTATATTGTCTGTTAGATGAGATGAGGAGTATTTGAACTTTCGTGGCATCATCAAAGGAGCTGATGTAGTTTCCTGAAGTATCCTTTCAAGGCCTTGTGATGGGTCTGAAGGCCCTAGAGTGGCTTCTGATATAATATTATCCGTTTGTTCAAGGCTTTGAGATGAAGTTTTAAGATCTTGAGGCTGCTAGTTAAGGCTTTGATCTAATTCATCTGCGTCTAAAATTGGCTCTTGCATATTCTGGGCAGATTTCTCCATTTCATTATCTGATGAACTTTCTTCTCCTTCTTTCTCAAATGAATAACCTTTATGTTTATTCAATTTTAAACCTGTAAAACCATCACTCAAGATACCGTTCTCGGTTTCATCAAATATCACATGTATACTTTCTTCAATAACTTTAGTATGCTTATTGAAAACTCTATAAGCTTTAGAATTCAAAGAGTAACCTAACATAATTGCTTCATAACTACGTGCATCAAATTTACTAAGGTTATCTTTGCCATTATTATGAACAAAGCACATATATCCAAAAGGTTTGAAATAGGAAATATTAGGCTTTTTACCTTTAAACAATTCGTAAGGAGTTTTCTTTAAAATAGGGCGAATCAAACAACGGTTTAAAATATAGTTTGCTGTATTAACAGCTTCTGCCCAAAAGTATTTTGGCAAATCATTTTCCAAAAGCATTGTCCTAGACATATCCTCAAGAGTGCGATTCTTTCATTCCACAACTCCATTTTGTTGAGGTGTCCTAGGAGCTGAAAAATTGGGAGAAATACCATATTTAGCACAAAAGTTATCAAACTTTAGTTGATCAAACTCTCTACCATGATCGCTTCTCACAGCAACTATGGGTAGGTTTTTTAAGGTTGGTAATTCTTTGCAAATTTTTGAAAACTCTAGTAAAGCCTCTAATTTTTCACGCAAAAATGAAATCCAAGTAAAACGGAAAAAATCATCAATAACAACAAGGATGTATTGTTTACCTTTAGGTGATTTGACACGCATAGGACCACATAATCTATGTGTAGAAGCTCTATTGGGCGAGAGGTACTTACAACCTTTTTGGCTTTGAAGGATTCTTTTGTTTGTTTACCTCTTTCACATGCTTTGCAAAGCTCTTTTTCTTTGAAATCTAACTTTGGTAGTCCACGTACTAAGTCCTTTGAGGAAAGCTTCTTTATGGTATGCATATTGATATGACCTAACCTTCTGTGCTAAAGCCTTGAGTCACTAGTCAAGGCCTTAAGACACTTCAAGCTAGTATTTGCAACTTGATTAGTATGAAAAACATAACCATTATTGCAATGAGGGGCAATTAGAATAATTTTACCATCCACCTTGCTTTGCACCTCGCATTTTTCTTCATCAAAGATGACTTTATTACCTTTATCACATAATTGAGAGATGCTAATCAAGTTGTATTTAAGACCTTCAACTAGGTACACATCATCAATGGTGTTTGATGCATTATCTCCAACTTTTCCAATACCAATTGTTCTACACTTTCCTTTATCACCAAGTGTAATTGTTCCAGCAGATTGCTCTTTGATCATTGAAAAAAAGAGGACTTCCCACTCATGTGCCGTGAGCATCCACTATCTAGAATCTACTTATAATCTTTGCTCTTGGTGATTTCCTACAAAAGAACAAAATATTAAACCTTTCGACTAGACCAAATTGCAAATTTAGATTCATAATCGGGATGGACCATATTGGGTGGTCTAGTCCCTTTAGGACCCTATGCTTGCTTGATCTGGTCTCGAAGAAAAATAGGAAATGAATTTTTAAGAACTTGAGGGTCATTCCTACGAAAAGGATAAGTTAGCTTAGTGTGACCCTTTTTGCAACAGTAAAAACATGTAGGTGTTCGCCAATTATCCTTTGCTTTTACGAATGTGGTTGTGGTTTTATTTGGAAAATTTTTGTAGTAACCAAGACTGCTTTTATTCAAGGATGACTGGTGCTCACCTAGCATTTTTCAAGAGTATATTTAGAGTGAGCAAATCTAACCAAGGAATTATATTGCTCTCTACACTTCCCAGCCAGTAGCTTCTTTTCCTTCTCCAAGTTATCATTATAATAACTCAAAGAGGCGAGCTTTCATTTTAAAATAGTGTTTTTAGTTTTTAAGGCCTTGACCTGGGTGTCAAAGAATGACTCCAAGGCTTGGACCCTGAGTTTAAAAGCTGACTGAGAGGCTTTGAGATCAATTAGTTCCTTAGGAGACTTTTAAAAATACTTACCTATTGGTTTGGCTTCTCCTTGAGAATCTTGGATTCAAGAATCAAACTCTCTTCATTTAAAATCATATTTTGCAGGAATTTAGATAGAGCATTAGTAGGACTTGAGATTAAATTTTTCACCATTACCTCAAGATGTTCTTTCTTTGTATCATCATGATTAGCCATAAGACATAGGTTTGCTTGTTCATCTTCTGAGTCACTAGATGAATCTGAATCACTCCATGAAGCAACCATAGCTTTCTTCTTATAGTCCTTTTTGTGATAAGGCTTCTTCTTTTGTTGAGGGCAATCTTTCACTAGATGATCTGTTTCACTATAGTCATAGCATGTTAGTGTATTAACTTTATTCATTGAGTTGGATGACTTACCTTTATATTTATTTGAATGATAGTCTCTGCCTCTTGAGAAATTCTTCTTCATTTTTAGAATCTTGGCAAGACTTCTGGCGATGAGAGCAAATGGATCTTCATCATCACTATCATCACTATCTTCATTGTCCGTTGTAGCTTCTTCTCTCTTTTCTTTAAGTGCTAAATTTTTGGTTGAAGATGCTGGTTCTACATCTTCTTCATTAAGAGACATCTCATGTGTGATCAATTTTCCAAGAAGATCATCCAAAGGCAAGGTTCTCAAATTTTAAGCTTCTTCTATCGCGCTTACCTTCGAACCCATTTTGATTTTAGAAGACACCATAGAATCTTTCTCACCTTTTCTTCATTTATGAATACCTTACCAAGAGAATCCGAATTGTTCACTATTTGGGTAAATCTTGAGAACATCTCTTTCATTATTTCATTAGGCATCATTTTGAACAACTCATATTGTCGAAGGAAGATGCTTATCTTGCTCTCTTTGACTTGACTCGTTCCTTCATATGTGACCACCAATTTATCCCATATCTCTTTAGCACTATTGCATGCAGAAACCCTATTGAATTCATTTGCATCTAAACCATAGTAGAGAAGGTTCATGGCTCGATAGTTTTTAGCAACACTTTCCAAATCCGATTGAGTAAAATCATCATCTTCTTTAAGAACCATTGTGCCGCTTTCATTAGTCTTCATTGGCACCCTAGGAACTTTCTTGATAATATCCCAGAGTTCCAAATCTTGATCAATCACAAATATTTGCATCAATAAACGGCAATGGGCAAAATTGTTACCACAAAATAGAAGAGGGCGATTGGTAGACCTTTCTTGAGCAAAACCACCATCACCTATTAAATTCATTTTCCTCACAGATGATTAAATCTTTTTCTTGTGAGTCTAGCTCTGATACCAATTAAAGAATCAATAGGGAGATGGAATAGGGTTAATTATAATCTAGAGGGGGGTGAATAGAGTATATCCGATTTTCGCGTTCAGGATCTCAAGGTCTTAAACTGACTTTCAAAGGCGGAATATAAGCGTTAAGACTTATCTTTAAATCTAGATGTCAATACCTTGAAATTGGTTTCAAAGGCTTTTGCTCAGGCTTTGACTGTTCGCTGCTTTGATTAATGAACGAAGTAAACATAAAATGTAAGCAATGAAGACAGAAATAAGATGAGATAAAACACGGAGATTTGATACGAAATTTGGCAACTAATTTGCCTACGTCTCCGCCTAGGATTGTCCAACCCTTAGGATTTAACTTGCTCTTTTATTAATTCCCTTAGAGACCTAAAGCACCCTAAAAGATCTTAATCCCCATCTTCTACTCCATATCACCCCAACTACACTTTAGCATCTCAGATCCTAGTAATAAAAAACTCTCTCTCTTTTTCTATACGTTTGAGTATTATGAGTATACTCTTAGTATAACACTCTCTCAAAATATTCTTTTAAACACTCAATAGATTATACATTGATTTTCTCTCAATCTAAATACAAGATAAGGTTTGTGGAACTAGAGAGAAAATAATGAAGCTTTGTTGATGTAGCTTGTGACTGAAATTCATGATTAAAGCTTCTGTTCTTGTCTCACTTTTTGTCTCGTTGCGTCTCATACTCTTCTTCAACTTCAAAGCTTGGGAATATATACTGAACTTAATTTCAAGCCGTTGAAAGGAGGCTCAAAATAGGTTGCTGAAAAATCTGATTTGCCTTTAATACTTTCAGCAAGATTTCCTCCAATATGGCTAAAGAGAATCATTCATTTTGGCTGTTGAAGATTGATATCATTTGAATATTTTACAGCAAGAATCTTTTCACTTTATTTGCTGCACTTTGAAGCTTCAACATATTTCTTTTTCCATAACCACAATGCTTGAATTTTGGTAACTACCAAAATTCACTTGAAGATTCTTCAACATATATGAGCATCATTTATTTGCTGAAATTAAGAGATATCTTTGACAATAAAATCATGTCTAATTAAGTTAGGTTAGAGAATAAAATAAGTGAAATAAGGAAAGGATCATACACAAGATTTAGGCAATTAGAAAATTCTTATCCTTTGACAAAGTGTTTGAACTTTGCTGACTACTTTGAGACGTGGCTCAAGCTTTTGAAGACGTGGCTGAAATGTTTTATTCTTGTCCTTTGACAGAATGCATAAAGCTTTGCATTATAGCTTCCATTACTTCCATCACATTGTCAACTCTATGCATTTTGGTTTCCATGATGTTTTCAACTCTATTTGACTTTGTATTTTGGCTTCCATCATTAGACATAAAAACATTAGTAATCAAGGTGGAGTCTTCAACACATAAATAAAACTTGCACACATAAACAAAAAACTAGCAAAGTGGAGCACATCACTAAAATTGTAATTATAATTTCATAAAAGTATGCATAAATTCATGAATATATATGAAGAGACTACCTTGCACAATGTAGTCATAGAATCGTCCTTCCTAGAGGTAAGGATTAGATGTAGAGCCCTTGATATTTCCTTTGTTTTGGTTAAGAGATTTACTTTGATTCTCATTCCTATTACCTAAGATACTTAAGTTTTTTTATTGCTCGCCCGTTACTTCCACCACTTGAAGCGATAGCCTTTTGTAACCTTTTACAACCAGCCATGATCCTACATATATAGAAAAAGAGACAATGGCAAAAACTTGATGTAAAAGTCATGCGACTAGTATATAATTTAGCAGTTGAGTGAATTTTAAATACATCAAACAACAATAATATACTCATAAACTTCATCAAAATGCACCAAGAACAAGATAATCCAAAGTTAGGTTAAGTTTACTCATCATCAACCTCAATTCCTTAAAGAAAACTAATACCTAGTAACTATATCAAAACAAAATATTCATTTTTCAAATTTAGGTTAAGTTTACTCATCATCAACCTCAATTCCTTCGACACCCCTCCTAACCCATATAATCCTATCACAAAAATTAAGAATATTATTCAAGAAAGAAACATGATAAGGTTTAGTCTGATCCTCTTGCATGTCATTATCATCAAAATTAAACATACCCTTAGGCTTCATCTTTATCGCAATAGACCAATCTGGTTCAACATGATCTTATATGAAGAAGACCTACTTAGCTTGTGCTGCAAGAATATATGGCTCGTCTTTTAATTTTCCACTTGTTTTTTTCAACCGAGAGGGATTAACAAGGGTATAATTAGAGGAATCTTTCTTTACTCCCTTCCCACTTATAGCATCAAACCATTTACATTTGAATAACACAACTGAATATCCACCAAGGTATTTCAATTGGATGACATCTACTAATCGCCCATAATATGCCACATCTCCTAAATTTGAATTTGTATCAATATAAATCGAATAACTTGGTGTCTTTGCAATTACAACAACACCGCTATTTTGAGTACACTTGTCATAACATTTGGCCTTAAAGGTAAAACCATTGACATAATACCCTTGGTATCTAGTAGTAACATCAAGGGGACCTCTTGCCAACATACGGATTTCCTCTTTTAAATAACTTATGTCACTTGTGTTCTCTAGTTATCCACCTGTTAAAAATGCACATTCAATAATTAACAATTCCACTAGCAAATAAATCATAAATAATTTTAAATGATGAAATTGTGGGGCTCATATGTTGCTTGAACCAATCATGAAATGTTTCATGCTAAGTACTCTCAATGTCTTTCAAAGATAACCATATCGGACAATTACGTCTCTTTAGTTCACCTACATGCTCTCTTGATATACAAGGACATTTTGATTAGAATTTATTAGAATGATAGTAAATAGCATATTGATTAAATTCAATAGAAATATGCTTACTTAGGTACTCGATGACTTCTGAACAATTAAATAACACTTAACGATGTGCTTGTATCTTGCTCATTTGGGTTATAGTGTGTGTACTATGCTTCCCAAGAGACTTCCCCACCTATGAAAACAATGAAAACTCTTTGGATGCTTTAAAGATCCCTTATTTACAGCAACATCATCAACAATGCCAAAAATTTTACTTAAATTTGAGTCAAAACTCTGAAGGTAACATGAATAAAATTAGCAAATTTAAGAGTCGAGATTGCTTTAGTAATGGAAGCCTCTAGGTTAGCCTTATTCCACACATGAGACTTTAATGAGCCAAAATATCTTTCTGTAAAATACATCCACTTAAACATCATTGGATGATCAAGCATTGTTTCGGTTGCTAGATGAATCAACAAATGTACCATCATGTTGAGGAAGCTAGGTGGAAATATCATTTCCAAGTGGCACATGATCATAGGTATTTTTTTCACTAGACGTTTAAGGTCATCCACACGCACATTCTTTACACACACTTCTCTGAAATAGAAACATAAATAAGATATAACTCCTACCATGACTTTTGAGAGAAGCCCTCGTAATGCAATAGGGAGAAGTTGTTGCATTAAAATATGACAGTCATGGCTCTTAAGTCCAATCAACTTCATATGCTGAATGTTGACACAACGTGCGATATTCCCGGCACAACCATTTGGTACATTGATTCCATGAAGAGTTCTATCGAAAGCTTGCTTCTCATTTCTAAACATTATGTACAGTGTAGGTCGTAGATACCATTTACCCATTTTATTCACTGAGTGAAGTTCCTTCCTTATTCCCATAATTTAAAAATCCTGACGAACTTTCAAATTATCCTTAGATTTTCCCTCTATATTTAGCAAAGTACCAATCACATTATCACACACATTTTTTTCTATGCGCATAACATCTATGTTGTGTCTAATTAAGTGAGACTCCTAATAAGACAATGACCAAAAAGGGCTCTTTATATTACAAGTATCTAAGCCCTTGAAGTCTTAATTTTCCTCTATTTGCTGTAATTCATCTATCCCTGGGAACTTCTTATGTGCTTCCCTAAATTCTTCTTCTCTGTTAAAAGCTTCCTTGTTATAATGAAATGGATGGTCAAAATCTAACCAACGACAATGTCCATAAAAACAATACTTATGGCCAAAGTCTAGCCATTTGGAATCTGTTTTAATGTTGCAAACTAAACATTTATATTCTCCATAGACATTCTAACCAGAGAGCATTCCATAATCTGGAAAGTCACTTAGTGTTCACAATAACCTAACACACATATTAAAAGTTTTATCCTTGGAAGCATCATAAGTCTCACATCCAACATTCCAAAGTGTAAGCAATTCTTCAACCAAGGCTACATATATACATCGATCATGTTCCTAGGGTTAGTTGGTCCAGGAATTAGTGTTGAAAGGATAAGAGATTATTTTACCAAACATAACCACAACGGTAAGTTATATGACACCAAAATTATAGGCCAATAGCTAGAAGTGGAGCTCATCATCCCAAACAGATTAAAACCATCACTAGCAAGTCCTAATCTAACATTACGACTCTCTTTACCAAATTCAATATACCAAGCATCAAAGTTCTTCCACGCTTTAGAACCAGCTGGATGAGATAACAACTCCTTATCCTCTATACGTTCATCTTCATGCCACCTCATTGAGGATGTAGTGTGCTTAGACATAAATAGTCTCTTAAGCCTAGGCTTTAAAGGAAAGTACCTTAATACTTTTGAAGGAATTCCTTTCTTCTTTATCTGTCTCATTGAAGTTGTTTGCTCACTCACTCTTTTCCACCTTGATGCACCACAAATAGTGTATAATCCATCTTTAGCCTTATCTTTCCAAAGAGCTAACAATGATTTGGGCATGAACAAATTTTAACATAAGCAAGGTCTAACTTCTTGGTGACCTTTTTAGCCTATGTATATGACTTAGTTAAATTTGCATTACTTGGAATTGCAAGTTAGAAAGTCCCTAAGAGGTCATCAAAAGACTTATTAGTCCAACTATTAGTACTCCTTATATGAAGTTAAAGTACCAAAAAATATTATTGGGTCAATTCACAACCTAGCCATAATTCTATGTCAGCATCATCTAGGAGCTTATAAAAGTCTTGAGCTTCTTTATTCAAGCCATGAGCACCTTTGTCCATGTTTTCATGTAAATTAGGATCATCACCTCTATAACCATATGCATCAAGCACCAATTGACGCAGATCTATATGTGTTAACATTCTATCTTCTATAATAGGTTTCAAAGGCCTAGGAATTGGTATTTGATCAACAATTTCCCCATGAATAATCCAAATAGTGTAATTACGCATCATCCCAAATTAAAGCAAGTGGTAATTTATATCATCTAGACTCAAAAGTTTATAATTAACACACTTCACACAAGGACATCTAAGTTTACCATCAGATGTTAAATTCCTCATAGCATAACTGAGGAATCCATTTACACTTAATCAGTACTGTGCATCTTTTATTGGCAAAGATAAAGTTTTTTGATTATAATCAACTTCATAATCAACTAAAATGGAAAATAAAAATTTATTATCAAAATTATATTTCTTGAATATGAATACATAAAATAAAAGAAAATATCACTAGTAGAAAACACTTCAATTGCTTCGCCTCAATTGCTGCGGGTAAATACATTTCGAAGCACAAAAACACAAGTGTTGCGGTTATTTGAAATAACCGCAACATTTATTCAGTCATATATTGTATTTTCCTGGGCATGAATAAATGCTGTGGTTATTTCAAATAACTGCAACACTTGTAATTACAAGTGCTGTGGTTATTCCAAATAACCGCAGCATTTATTCATGCTCAGGAAATCAATATATGACTGAATAAATGCTGTAGTTATTTGGAATAACCGCAGCACTTATAAATACAAGTGTTATGGTTATTCCAAATAATTGCAGCATTTATTCAGTCATATATTGATTTCCTGGGCATAAATAAATGATGCGGTTATTTGGAATAACCACAACACTTGTATTTATATGTGCTGCGGTTATTCCAAATAACCGTATCATTAATTCATGCCCAGGAAAATACAATATATGGCTGAATAAATGTTACGGTTATTTCAAATAACCGCAGCACTTATTCAATTATTTATTTCCCTGTCTTCACTTTTTCAGGCCATTTCAAAAGACGAAAAGTTACCCAAAAGTGTACGAAAAAACCCCAACATTAACTTCATCTTCTCTAGTCCTCCAATCCTTCTCTAGTTTAATCCCATTATACCCATTTACAAACTTCCTCTCTCTCTTCAAAAAAGCTGCGGTTTACATTTGGGATTCTTCAAAAAATTTGTGCCAAGATTCGTCCTCTTCTTTGCGAGATTTGAGGTACGTCTTTTCCATTTTGTGGTTTTATAATGTAGTCTCGTCTTCTCTAGTCCTCCATTACTTCTCTATTTTAACCTCATTATTCATTTATAATTTCTCTCTCTGTCTCTCTCTCTCTTCTAAAAAGCTTTGGTTTGCATTTGGGATTCTTCGAAGAATTCGTGCCAGGCATTTGTCTTCTTCTTCGCGAGATTTGAGGTACGTATCTCTCTTAAGTATTTGGACATAACTCTAATAATTAGGTTATGACGTATCTCTCTTAAGAAGCAGAAAAATCAAAGATGGTATGATGACGGATCTCAAGACTTATTTACATGTATTTTAAGTAAACTATTAAAAGTGAAAGGATGTAGATATAAGAATGACTTAGCCTATGTTATAAGCTACTGTGGTTTATTAGAGGTTGGATTTTATTGTGTGAACTCAAAAATCCTCATTTATAAAGCTATGTTAGATAATAAAGTCCAGCCCTTAAAACATACAAGTAATTTTAAGCCAGAGGAAAGCATAAAGCCATACTCTTGCTTAATTGGAAGAGTGCTAGACTACATGGAAATTAGAAATTACTAAAATTTGATATAGTGGTATACAACCATATGATATACTATTGTATTATAATGGTCTTTCTAAGCCTTAATATTAGCTTAGTTATTAGTTTTTACTTGTTAGAATAGAAGGTTTGTTGGAAATTGATGTGCTCATTTTAGAGCACGTTTACAACCCCATTTTAGTGTCGAGTCTCATGCTTTTATATTGGTTTTATGCACATTACATTCAATTTTACCTTGATCTTGTCCTCGAGCTGCTGTTAGGTCATTTCAGGTGATTTTGATGATTTCGAGGTAAAATTAGACGTATTCGAGGCTTTGACACCTTTATCAAGAGTTTGGATGCGCATATCATAGCTTGGGCATGCGTTCCAAGTCACTCTCGAAGATCCCATAAACTCCAAAAGCCATTAGACACTTCAAAGGAGCTGTTTAGCAAGGTTCAGGTTCAGATTCGACCGAATCTGACATCCATTCGGTCGAAAGGAAGACAGGGATTCAAGCACATAAATCAAGCTCTCGGGAATAGCCAAATGAAGATCATTCGGCCGAAGCAAGACCCATTCGGCCGAATGGTTGCACTCATTCAGCCGAATGGTGGACAGGGTGGAAAAATACCAAGCTTCTGTTTTAGGCGAATCCTCCCTCCATTCGGCCAAATGGCCACTCATTCGGCCGAATCCTCCATCCATTCGGCCGAATGAAGCCTATTTCCGACTTTCTTGGTTCTTTCTTAGGCCAGCGCTCGAGGGTTTTTCCTAGGGTTTTACCCCTTATGGGTATAAATACCCTCTTGCTCTTCACATAACCCTCATGCCTACTTTGAGACCTTTTGTGCCTCAACCTAGAACATCACTTTAAAGCTTTTCATTTCTTTCATGCATTAAATTAGATTTACATCTTTCATTGCACTTCCTTTTAAGCTTTGTATTTCGGATTCGGATTCCTTTTCGTTCACGCAATTTCATTTATGCAAGGTATTGATTCTTTTCTGTTTTATTTCGTTTAATGCTTTTAAGTATTGTTTTTCTTAATTTCATTCTTCTTGCTATTATCATTGCTTTGTTTACGGTTTTGATAGGATAGTTTTCGTTCTCTTGTTCATTTCCATTCAGTCTGTTCATGCTTTCAATCATGTCTTTTATCATTGTATATGCCCTAGTCGTTATTACTATGTGTGAGTAGTTTTCTTAGGGGTTTGATTGGTGAAACCCTAGGTTGGCTCGTTCTTCATGCGTAGAGTTAGGATTTGAGATTGTTAATGATTGATTGATTGATTGATATTCGATGCGAATCTTGTCCTGCCACTCCTTTGGAGACATAGGGCGATTATAGGTTGTTCGTGTGATTTATAGGGTCACAAACTTCCTCTTGTCATCTTGAGTTTCATGATTCATTGTTGACTGATTTCTCCTAATTTAGCGTATTGATAGTTTGATTGTCCTCCCTAGGGTGGAACTGATCTATCCCCGTTTTCCTTCCATAGCATATTATCGTTTTAGTTCTTGCTTTACTTTTCTCTTATTAGTATAATTCTTTCAAATCTCCATATAAACCCTTTGCACCAAGTCTAGAAACTATCGCCCCTTGTCCTTGTGGTTTGATCCCCGACTTACCACTACACTAGTTGTAGTAGTATTAGGGTGTTTATAAATTTAGTTTGCATAACTATTCTTTTAGTTAAACGACCTAAAAGAACGGTTATCAAAATAGCGCCATTGCTGGGGACAAGGCGTTGTGTTTAGATTATGGTGTAATTCATTTTTTGCTTTATTTATTTTATTGTTCATTAATTTGCTTGTTAGTACTTACGCTTGGTCTCTAGTGTGTTTACATGCCATATAGAACACGTAGATCAAATCAACAACTAGAACCATATGACCCTGAGGTTCAACGCAGCAAACGGAGAATTCCAACCCAAACCTCGTCGCAACCAAATACTTCCAACCCTCCCTACACCACCAATGGACGAAAACCACCAACAACTATTTGGTCAATTTGGGACGCCTGGGTCCCAAGAATTTCAAGGAGGTGTAGTGTTACCCACAGCCCCGAACCCTTATCACATACATCCTCAATTCACCCGATTGGTGAAAGAGACCCCTTTTTGCGGGTTGAGAAATGAATGCCCTCTCCAACACTTGGAGGCATTCTCTGATATTTGCGGTCTCATACCTCCATGCCCTAATAGCCCGGATTATGTACGAATGCATCTATTTCACTTGAGTTTATCTGGTGATGGTCGGGATTGGTATAAATGCCTAGAGCCCAACTCAATCATTAATTGGGCTCAATTAAAGACAACATTTCTAGAAAGGTTCTACCCCACAGTTCGAACGCAGGATTGGCGTAAGAAAATTGTGTCATTCACTCAAGAGGATGATGAGAACCTTAGTGCCACTTGGAGTCGGTTTAAGAGAATGATAAGAGCATGCCCCCATCATGAGTACAGGGAGAACCATCTCAATACATTCTTCTATGATGGTCTAAATGACTCCACCAAGGCACTCCTAGACTCGGCTGTTGGTGGCCAACTCTCGAAGGTCCCATGCAACCAAGTGAAGGCTAAGATTGAGGAGGTTGCTAAAAATAGCTCCTAGGAGGAGTAAGGAGTAGTGGATTACCGAGAGGAGGGATGGATTCAAGGAACTTGGACACGATTAGTTCAAAAATCGAGGCTATCATGGATAAGAAGCTGTCCAAGTTCAAATATGCTCAAGGTAGCTCCAATGTATCATCAGTTAAAGAGACGCCCTTTTCATGTAGAATCTGTGGGGGCACCAATCATAATACATCATATTGTGGGGGTGCAAATTCCGAGCACATAGCGACTATTAACTGCGGGGGATATAACTAGGATGACACCTTGGTCATGAACTATGATGGATACGGGTATAATCCCGATTATGTGGCAGCAGTAGGGTATGGTGGTCATAACCAAGGGTTTGCTCAGCAAGGTCTTTACAACAATCAACCCTTTAGACCTCCCTTCAATCCAAATTCTAACCAAGGGAACTCCTACCAAGGGTACAACTCTATCAATCAAGCAAATGGGAGTTTACCTAGGCCGAATGGGAATAGGCCGTACCCTCAAATGCCAAGACCCAACACCAACCTACCCTATCCATCTACACAGCCTCAACCAAACCCGCCTCCAACTAATGAATTCCTTACCACCTAAGTGAACTCCCTTGCACAGCAAAATCAAACCCTCTCGCAAATCAATCAAACTTTGATAAATTAAATGCAACAACTTCAAGCGTAGCAGAAGTTGTTTGAATCACAGCTTGCGCAGATGGCTAGTCCACCCCCACCACTGCTACTTCCCTCTCACCCTCAACAAAACCCATCCACCCAACCTCCACCACAAAACTCTCCTGACTCTAACCCTGAGCATCACACCTGTAAGGCGATCTTCCTAAGATCTGGAACCTCATATCCTGCTCCAAATGTAGCCAATGGAGAGGATTTAGGGGAAGATTCCTCGAAGGGTAGTGGTTGTCTAAGAGAAAATAAGCACAAGGAGAACCTTGAGGGGAGAGAAGAAAAGGAGGGTGGTGAAGAAAATGAGGGGCACAATGTCGAAATCATTGGGCATGAGAGGGAGAAGAAAGATGAAGATGAGAGATGGAGGGAGATACAAGAACGAAGGAAACTTGAGCGTCAACATGCTCCACCTCTACCTTTTCCTTACAAGAAGGTAGAGAAGTAACTACAAGAAAAGTTTCTTAAATTCCTAGAGCATATAAGGCAACTTGAAATGAACATACCATTTTTAGAGGCTATGGAGCAAATGCCACAATATGCTCAGTATCTGAAAACCCTCTTAAGGAACAAGAGAAAGCTTGACGGAGAGGTTATGAATTTACCAGAGCAGGTAAGTGCCATCATTCAGGGCACATGGGCTAAGAAAGAAAAAGCTAGAGGACCCTTTGTGCTCCCAGTCACCCTTGGAAAACTCAATTCTAAGGGAGCACTTGCTGACCTTGGGGCCTCCATTAGCCTAATGCTAATGTCCATTGCCAAACAGCTAACCTATGAGCTTAAGCCTTTGAAGAAAACAATCCAGCTGGCCGACCGTAGTATAAAAGTGCCATGTGGGGAATTTGAGGACCTTACGATCCAAGTAGGGAATATAGTGGTACCATGTGACTTTGTGGTGCTTGATATGGCCGAGGATCCTTATACTCCCCTTATCTTAGGGAGGGATGCTTTGAAGACATTGGGTGCCCTGATCGACTGTGAATCAGAAACTATAACCGTCCGGGTAGCCCAAGAGAAGGTTGTGTTTGCCTTTTCTAAGTCTTCAAAGGAACCCATGGTCGAGCGAATTTGTTCCTTTGGGGTCGTCGACAATGACGCTGTGAAAGAGGTTGAGAGGTGTAATGCTTTTGCCGCCCCAATTATAGTCGAGGTGTTAGATGAGGAGGACGCGCAAGAGCGTCTTGTTTTTGGGGTTGCGAAGGGAATTGCTCCGCAAACGGAGATTTATTACAAATCTGAGGGTACTGATGAGCCAGCCCGCAAACGGAAAAGGGCTAGAAAAAGAAAATCTAAAAAGAGACTGACAGCTCCACCCTGGCTTGGGGGAGCCCCGCATTATAACCCACCTCCAGATGACCCTGGTTCTCCATTGCTTACTTCCACCACTGCGGCTCGGTGGAGAGTTTTGACTCCCCACGCTGGAGGTGATGGCGATGCTAGGAGTGAATCCACTCCTACGGCAGGTACGATTTCATTATTTTCTTTTTCTGTATAAACTTGTGCCTAAATGTGTCGAACTTACCGACGTTAAACAAAAGTACTTACGGGAGATAACCTGGTGTTTATTTTGTTTGTTTATTTGTATAGCAATAGCTTCCATAATGCTGATCTTTCTCCCTTTTGTTTCTCCTCTCCCAAGTGCTGAGTCGGCTCTTGAGCTGGCTTGGGGGAGGGTCCTTATGTTTTCAAAGCTTCGAAAGATCAGCATTATTGAAACTATTGCCTTTGTTTGTACATTATAGTGGTCTTATGCATACTCATGTTTTTCCTAGCCTTGTGCCTGTTTTGGGACCGAATGATTGACTGTTTTCCACCTGACTTGGGGGATCTTGTCCTGCTTGGTTTGTGGCATAGATGACTACCTATTGAGGCACATTTCGACTAGCCTAGTGAGGATTGAGCCTTCTAGGACTCCATTATGAAACCTATGTTATTAAGTGCTAGTTAGAGAGTCTAAGTATTGTGTCTGTTCTCCTCCAGCATAGTCTTCTTTTCTAAAGGTCAGGGATGATAACACGTTTTTAGTTACAGCTACATGGCCAAATTGCCTACCATGAACATCGATTAACTTTAGGGTAAGCCAATTTTATACCTTTACTTTTTCTTCATAGCTACATCACCTAACTCCACATGAGCCAAATATTCCCTCTTCTTACCTAGAGGATAGTCAAGTGATCACAGTGAAGTGGTGCCCGCTGCATTGTGGTGAAAGATCTTGGTATATGACAATGATCTTTCAAACTGTCAAACTATACGCATAAAGAAATCAGTTCCACCCTATAATGTACAGATCAGTTCAAACGGGGACAGATCAGTTCCACCCTAGGAAGGACAATCAAACTATCAATACGCTAAATTAGGAGAAATCAGTCAATAATGAATCATGACACTCAAGATGACGAGAGGAAGTTTGTGACCCTATAAATCACACGAACAACCTATAATCGCCCTATGTCTCCAAAGGAGTGGCAAGACAAGATTCGCATCGAATATCAATCAATCAATCATTAACAATCTCAAATCCTAACTCTACGCACAAAGAACGAGCCAACCTAGGGTTTCACCAATCAAACCCCTAAGAAAACTACTCACACATAGTAATAACGACTAGGGCATACACAATGATAAAAGACATGATTAAAAGCATGAGCAGACTGAATGGAAATGAACAAGAGAACGAAAACTATCCTATCAAAACTGTAAACAAAGCAATGATAATAGCAAGAGGAATAAAATTAAGAAAAACAATACTTGAAAGCATTAAACGAAATAAAACAGAAAAGAATCAATACCTTGCATAAATGAAATTGCGTGAACGAAAAGGAATCCGAATCCGAAATACAAAGCTTGAAAGGAAGTGCAATGAAAGTTGTAAATCTAAACTAATGCATGAAAGAAATGAAAAGCTTTAAAGTGATGTTCTAGGTTGAGGCACAAAAGGTCTCAAAGTAGGCATGAGGGTTATGTGCAGAGCAAGAGGGTATTTATACCCTAGGGACATAAGGGGTAAAACCCTAGGAAAAACCCTCAAGCGCCGGCCTAAGAAAGAACCAAGAAAGTCAGAAATATGGTCCATTCGGTCGAATGGATGGAGGATTCGGCCGAATGAGTGGCCATTTGGCCGAATGGAGGGAGGATTCGCCTAAAATAGAAGCTTGGTATTTTTCCACCTGTCCACCATTCGGCTGAATGAGTGCAACCATTCGGCCGAATGGGTCTTGATTTGGCCGAATGAGTCTTCATTCGGCTATTCCCAAGAGCTTGATTTATGTGCTTAAATCCTTGTCTTCCATTCGACCGAACGGATGTCAGATTCGGTCGAATCTGAACCTGAACCTTGCTGAACAGCTCCTTTGAAGTGTCTAATGACTTCTGGAGTTTATGGGATCTTCGAGAGTGACTTGGAACGCATGCCCAAGCTATGATACGCGCATCCAAACTCTTGATAAAAGTGTCAAAGCCTCGAACACGTTTTATTTTACCTCGAAATCATCGAAATCACCTGAAATGACTTAAAAACAGCTCGAGGACAAGATCAAGGTAAAATTGAATGTAATGTGCATAAAACCAATATAAAAGCACGAGACTTGACACTAAAATGGGGTTGTAAATGTGCTCTAAAACGAGCACATCAATGCCCAAGCTATGATATGTGCATCCAAACTCTTGATAAAGGTGTCAAAGCCTCAAACACATCTCATTTTACCTCGAAATCATCAAAATCACCTAAAATGACCTAACTGCAGCTCGAGGACAAGACCAAGGTAAAATTGAATGTAATGTGCATAAAACCAATATAAAAGCATGAGACTCGACACTAAAATAGGGTTGTAAACGTGCTCTAAAACGAGCACATCAGAAATGGCCACAGTTATTGCTGAGGACCTAAGGTTACTGATAACCGGTATTTTAGGTCGTTAACTAAAAGACAAGTTATGCAAACAAATTTATTCCAACCTACAAACTATACGAGTATAGTGGAGTAGGGGGTTGAACCACGACGATAAAGTATATTAAGACTCTAACTCTTAACACAACCGAACTATTTGGATTTAGAAAATAAACTAGGTTAACAATGAGAATGTAAATCACAACGAATTAAATGGTAAGTTAAATAGAGAAAAACGGGGACAAGATTGGATTCACCCTAGGAATGAAGCTTTAAAAACCGAACATGATAGGTTAGAGAAAATCTGATAATAACTAGCATGGACATCCAAAAATACGAGAGGAAGTTGGTGATCCCACAAATCACATCGAACGACCTATAATCGCCCTATGTCTCCAAAGGAGTGGCAGGACAAGATTCGCATCAGATTCCGAAACTATTTATTATCATCGTTTCTACAACCTTAAGCAATGAAGATCATAGCTTTCCTAGGGTTTCACTAATCAAAACCCCTAAAGGAATTACTCACACATATTCATGCTTAAAAACATAAAGATATGCAACGATGCATAAGAAACGAACATGGAATGAAATCGCAAGAATGGAAACAATTAAGAAATTAAGCTAATAAACGATAAACATAGAACTAGGCATGCAATGAAGTAAAGAAATGAATTGAAAGAAAAGGAATAAATTAAAACTTACAAAAGGTTCAGTATATAATCCACCATCAGAATTCGAACGACAAAGTGTTGAGAAAACTGAAAACCGAAAGCTAAAACTAAAAGAATTTGGAGACTAAAGAAAATTAAAAGTGCATAAAAGTATGTCAACCTAGCTCTCCCTCTTCTCATCAGAGGAAGGGGTATTTATAACAAAACAAGAAAAGCCTACAAAAACCCTAAAATGGATATGAGTTGGCCCTAAAAAGAAGTAGTTGATCCGGAGGAAAACACTGTTATTCGCCCGAATGAAAGGTCCATTCGGTCGAATACATCCCCATTCGCCTAAATGAATAGGTTGATTTGGCCGAATGGAATCTCATTCGCTCGAATGAGTTTCATTCGGCATTCCCAGTGACAAAGGGTCAAATGTTCTGAAGTCTGTCACCCATTCGACCGAATCTGTCTCAGATTCAGTCGAATCTGCAATCATTCGGCCGAATGAGTCTTAGATTCGGTCGAATCTGAGACCATTCATTCCTCTTTTTCACTTCTCTCTTTTCTGAACTCTGTGGGATCTTTATGAGTGACTTCAAACATTTGCCCAAGCTATGATACGTGTGTCAAAGGCTCGAATGCATAAGATGCATCAAAAGTACCTGAAATGAACTTAAGACAACTCGAGAACAAGATCAAGGTAAAATCAAGCATAATATGCATAAAACCAATAAAAAACTACGAGACTTGACACTAAAACGAGGTAATAAATGTGCTCTAAAACGAGCACATTAGTTTCCCATTCTGATCTTGCAGATAACATGTTTTCCTTTGAAACGTAGACACAAGTTCGTATTTTGTGGTGATCTATAGTGTCATTCCATGATCATCCCAATCTCCTCATTTGAACATATTTTAGGCACATTACTACTTAACCATAACTTACTGTAATGTTACATCTGCTTGTCGATGTTATAAGTGAATCTTGGCTTAGTTGGTTTGGTATTTTTGTGGACTATTGCTTGGCCAGATTCTGACTGGTAATCCTTATGTTATCATTCCTCAATTGGTACATGTTATTCTTCTTCCTTCTATTCATGAAATCATCTTGTCCTTCCCTTTACAAGATTAAAATGGAAAAACTCATGAATAGTGATTAGTGAACCTTTTGTAGTCATTTTAATCCTAAATGACCAATTTGCACTTGTAGAAGACGACAATATTCACCATAATAAAGTGTACTATGTACATACTTGATTAGTATCATCGGGGGTTTATGAATAGTGATTAGTAAATGATTCAGTGAAGTTTTCTAAGATTCAAGAAGGTCAAGAGTGATCCTCTTCTGTTGTGATTATACCTAATGTCCCCTGATGGATCTAGCCCTGAACTTACTCTAAGAAGTAGGTTCAAAATTGGTTTCATCTAACCACTAGTTCACAAACCCCCAAACAATACTCTAAGAAGTAAGAACCCCTTAAGAGCTCAACGAATAAACCCAACAAAGCTAGAGACACACAAAACTCCCTTCTTAAGTTCTCATGACCTAACCACCCTACATTCCTACATGTGTACATTAGGACCACGCACCACACAACTGCCCGCCCTGGTAATAGAGGGACTGTGATCCTCTCCTTATGTGAAACTAATAAAAGAAATTGTTTAACCTATTAGGGGTTCTCTCGGTATACAATTAATTTCATTTTCTCTCTAAGACTTCTTTTAATATATATACTACCAACTCAAGTTTTTGGGTTTATTTCTTTGAAGTTCAGAATGGATCGAGCTTGGATGTATGGTAACCGAACCTCAATGGAATACATATAAGGGGTTGAGGAGTTTGCTAGGGTTGCACTTAGACACCAAGTAGACAATCAATCGAAGATTTTATTGTGTCCATGTTGTGACTGTAAAATATCTAGGGGTTATTGTGACATTAATGAAATCAAAGATCACCTAATTCGTCGAGGTTTCAGAGCGGATTATAGGACTTGGAATTGGCATGGTGAAATATTATAGTTCGGGTCAAGCGCTAGTAAGTTTCCTAGTAGGGAGAAGACACCTCGCAATGAAGATGGGTTGAATATTAATGAGGTATATGATGATGTTAGAGATGAGGATATAGTGGAAGAGGATAGAATAGACAAGATGATGCACGATGTTGAGGATGATTTCACCGATCGTCCCTATATCCTTAAAGCTGCAGAGAAGCCTTTGTATCCTTCTTGTACTTCACACACTAAATTGAGCACTGTCATGAAGCTCTTCAACTTAAAGGCACGCCATAATTGGATGGACAAGAGTTTCACACACTTGTTAGAAGTTATATCAGGTATGCTTCCTGAGGGCAATGAATTGCCACTTTCTACCTACGAGGCTAAGAATCTCATATGTCCTATGGGGAATAGATTATGTGAAGATCCATGCATGTTAGAATAATTGTGTTCATATTGAAATGAGTATGAGGATCTAGATGAATGCCTAATTTGGGGAGTTTCCCATTACAAAAAGAAGCACAATAAGCTTGATTTGAGAAAGAAGAGGATACCGGCCAAGGTTCTATGGTATCTTCCCATTATACCAAGGTTTAAGAGACTGTACTTAGATGAGAGTGCGGTGGCATGCTGATGGGAGGAAGAAAGATGGATTGTTATGGTATCCTATTGATTCTCCTCAATGGAGAAACATCGATAGGATGTTCATGAGTTTCGGGGGGGAAAATCGGAATCTTAGGCTAGGTCTTTGCACTGATGGAATGACTTCATTCGAGACCTTAAGCACTCAGTATAGCACTTGACCCGTTCTTCTCACTCTTTACAATTTGCCACCTTGGTTATGGATGAAGCGCAAGAACATCATGCTATCGCTTCTTATATTTGGACCTAAATAACCTGATAATGACATAGATGTCTATCTTGCTCCTCTTATCGATAACTTGAGATTGTTGTGGGAGGAATATGTCTAGGTTTTCGATGCTTACTCTAAATAAAATATTACTATGTGTGACTTGATCTTCTTCATAATCAATGATTTCCTAGCTTATGGAAATCTTGCTGGTTATGCTGTGAAGGGGAAGACTACATGCCTGATATGTGAAGAAGATATAGAAGCTATTTGCCTACAAAATTATGGGAAGTATTTTGACATGGGTTTTCGTAAGTTACTTCTAGAAGATCATCCTTTCAGAACAAAGAGGAAAGCTTTTAATGGTTCCATAGAGTTTTGCAAAGCTCGTCTCCCTCTATGTGTGAGTGAGGTATATGATTGGGTTAAGGGCATTGAAACTATGTTTGGAAAGAGCTCTATGGTTATGGATGAAGCGCAAGTACATCATGATATCGCTTCTTATATTTGGACCTAAATAACCTGATAATGACATAGATGTCTATCTTGCTCCTCTTATTGATGACTTGAGATTATTGTGGGAGGAAGTTGTCCAGGTTTTTTATGCTTACTCTAAATAAAATATCACTATGTGTGCCTTGATCTTCTTCATAATCAATGATTTCCTAGCTTATGGAAATCTTTTTGGTTATGCTATGAAGGGGAAGACTACATGCTTGATATATGAAGAAGATATAGAAGCTATTTGCCTAAAGAATTATGGGAAGTATGTTTACATATGTTTTCATAAGTACCTTCCAGAAGATCATCCTTTCAGAAGAAAGAGGAAAGCTTTTAATGGTTCCATAGAGTTTTGCGAAGCTCGTCTCCCTCTATGTGTGAGTGAGGTATATGATTGGGTTAAGGGCATTGAAACTGTGTTTGGAAAGAGCTCTAAAAATAGATTACTTGGTGGTTATAAGAAGAGGTTTGTGTTATGGAGTCTTCCTTATTGGCGCCATTTGGAGATACGACATTGCCTTGATGTCATGCACATTGAGAAGAATATTTGTGATGCCATTGTTGGTACTCTCTTGAATATGCCTGGTAAAACCAAGGATAGGGTTAAAGTTAGGAGAGACATGGCTGCTATGGGCTGAACTAAATTGGCTCCTTAAGAACATGGTAAACGATGGTATCTTCCTCCTACTTAGTTCACACTTTCAAAGAAGGAGAAGATAAGCTTCTACATGTCTTTGCATAGACTTAAAGTTCCATCTGGGTTCTCTTCGAATTTTGCGAAACTTGTTTCAATGATTGATTTGAAGTTAGTAGGTATGAAATCCCATGATTGTCATGTTTTGATGCAATAATTTCTTCCCGTTGCTATTCGAGGGATATTGCCTCCACAAGTGAGGTACACAATTACAAGGCTCTGCATCTTCTTTAACGCTATTTCAAGCAAGGTAATCAATCCAGCGATATTAGATGACTTGCAAGTTGATGTGGTTGAGACCATGTGTCGATTTGAAATGTATTTTCCACCTTCTTTCTTCGACATCATGCCTTACTTGGTCATCCATTTGGTTCGTGAGATTAAGCTATGTGGTCCAATTTGGGGGAGGTATATGTATCCATTTGAAAGAGAGATGGATGTCTTGAAGAGTAGAGTCATGAGTCCAGACAAACCAGAAGCTAGTATAGTACAGAGAACAGTTGCTAAAGAAGTTACATCATGGATTGCACATTATCTTGCCCGATCGCATGATATTGGGGTACTAATATCAAGACATGCATAGAGGCTTGAGGGTCATGGCACTATTGGTCGGAAACAAATTACTCTCAGTTATGATTTGAAATATAAGGCTGAATTGTTTATTTTGCAAAACCTGAGTGAAGTTCATCCGTATGTAGACAAGCACATGAATACTCTGAGGAGTTAATATCCCTCTAAAAGGGATTTACATCTGGTAAAGGACCATAATGCTACATTTAATGAATGGTTCAAAGGAAGGATCATGGATCAATTATCTGATGCACCTGACGATGTTGGTGATACATTAAGGTGGTTGGCATATGGTGCTAAAGTTCAAGTTATGTCGTATGAGGGATACAACATCAACGGTTATTCTTTTTACTTAAAGCACCAGGATGAGAAGTTGACTATGCAGAATAGTGGTGTAATGGTTGTTGGCATGTCTCATGAATTTTCTAGTTCAAAGGATCGAATATTAATAAACAAACGGGGTTCATACTATGGGGTTATTGTTGCTATTTTCGAACTTGACTACGTCAATTTCAGTATTCCTCTTTTCTATTGTAATTAGGTTGATAATAACCGCTGGGTAAAGAAGGACGAACATGGGTATTTAACCCTAGTGAATCCCAATCGCCTATGACATCATGCCGATCTATTCATATTAGCTTCACAAGCGAAGCAAGTTTTTTACATGGTTGATCCTGTCGATCGCAATTGGTCGGTTGTTATTGAAGGGAATAGACGAATTCTTGGCATTGGGGATGTTGTCGATGAAGATGAATATGACAAACAGTTTGATGAAACCCCGCCATCCACATGGAATATCCCGAAATTAGTTATTGACGATGTTGACGATATTCTAAGGCGTAATGACCATGATGAAGGATTCTACGTAGATAGGGAGTCTGAATAATAATGAACTACCAAATTATCTAATAAGAAGGTATTACAAAGAAAATAGATAGATTAGGAGAATCTAAACAATTAACCTGTTAATAAACAGCAAAATTACCATTTATAGGAGTTTATTGCATATAGTTATATGATTCTTTAATGTTATTTAAATTACCATTTATAGATGTTTACTCCTTACTTCAATTAACTTAACTAACCTATTTATTTTATATTTGCAAATTCACAAACATGGAAGACCACAGAGGACCCCAACCATCTTCTGTTGCAGACACCCAACATATGAAGAAGAAGAGAGTGGGGGAGAGGTCCCTCAAAAGGGATCAAATCCATCCCCGGTGTCCAGAGAGTTCTAGAGTGGGACACACTTAGACGCCCTTGTGAGTCCGTCAGGAAGGATGTTGCCCAGACCGATCTCACTAAGCTCACCTTGAGTTATCTTGGTGAGAATTGTCGTCAAATGAGGGCCCAGTTGTCGAGGCTTCTGCCAGATAGCATCGTCTCCTTTTGTTGTGGGAAGATGATATTCGGGTACCTTGAGGACCAGGATATCTTGATCGTAGGAGAGGACGTTACTCAAATTCTCACAGGAGACGAGCTAAACGTATCTATGCTTCAAGTCTTCTGATGTAAGTTACCTAACTATTGAATATAATTCCAAATATAATATGATTTTTTTGATTTGTTGATGTTGCTAAATGGGTGCTGTTTCAATTAATTATAGGGCCTTTTATGAGTTGGACCAAGAAGAAGGTCTAGGATCCTTTGGTTTCATGTGCCCATCTAGAGTCTCAGCTACCATGATCGGCAACAACCAGGGTTTCGTCACTTCTTACATGGTCTCTTTTATGGCCAATCACCATAGGAAGCGTTTTATCTTCTCCTCGTACCATGAAAGGTATGAGCTTCTTACATAGTATCCTCTTGCTTGTATGTTTGTATTTTAACCATTTACCAATCATGTTGTAGGCATCATTGGATACTCCTTGTTTTGTCCTTAGAGAAGAGGACAGTATACGTTTTCGATCCTCTTTAACAAAAACGTAATTTAGCGATTAAGGAAGTGCTAAATACATAAGTTTTTGGTAATTACAATTTTTATTTCACTAACAAGAGTAACAGATTAAACTATAGTTATTGACATCTATTTTTTTCCAAATCTAGTGTTTTCAAGAGCTTTAAAGTTCAGTCTAGCCTCCGTAACGGATTGAACTTAAACTGGATTCCGGCTCAGGTAACCCTATTTTCAATCATATGACTATTTCATTGCCTTAGAATTGTATTAGATCTGTTTCGTTTACATTTTACTTGGTCTCCTGATGTGCTCATTTTAGAGCACGTTTACTACCTCATTTTAGTGTCAAGTCTTATGATTTTATATTGATTTTATGCATATTATACTTGATTTCACCTAGATCTTGTCTTCGAGTTGTCTTAAGGTCATTTTAGGTGTTTTTCATGAATTCGAGGTGAAGTACGACAAATTCGAGTCTTTGACACCCTTAGATATGTGTATCATAGCTTGGGCAAACATTTCAAGTCACTCATGAAGATCCCATGGAGTTCAGAAAGGATCAGAAGTTGAAAACAAGAGTGCATGGTTTCAGATTCGACTGAATCTGAGAGAGATTCGGTCGAATGGTGGTTAGTCTTTAGAGCATATGTTCCATGGTTACTGGGAAGGCCGAATAGCACTCATTCGGGCGAATGAGCTTCCATTCGGCCGAATCAGACCCTTTATTCGGGCAAATGCTGGACAGAGAGCATTTATGAAGAGCTTCTAGAATGGGCGAATGGAAGCATATTCGGGCAAATGGTGAAGCATTCGGCCAAATGGACCTTGCATTCGGTCGAATGAGAGTGTTTTATCCGAAACAACTACTTCATTTTATGGCCGACCCAAAGGCATTTTAGGGTTTTTGTATTCTTTTTATGCTTTGTTATAAATACCCCTCCCTCTGATGAGAGGGGGGCAGCTTGGTTTTTATAGTTTATGCACTTTTAGCTTTGTTTAGCCTCCAAATTCTTTTAGTTCTAGCTTTCAGTTTTCGGTTTTCTCAACATTTGTACTCCGAGTTTTGGATTTTGTCATTCGAATTCTGATTATGGATATGGCATTGAAGCTTTTGTGAGTATTAATCTATCCTTTGCTTTTGAATTCATTCATTTTATTTCATTCCTTGTTTAGCCTAGTATTTATCGTTTACTAGAATAGTTTCTGATTTAGTCTTGTTCTCGTTAATTTTTTTTCATGATCGTTTTGTTTGCTTTATTGAATATTGTTATGTCGTTTAGCATGAATATGTGTGAGTAGTTCTCTTAGGGGTTTTGATTAGTGAAACCCTAGGAAAAGCTATGTTCTTTATTATATAAGGTTGTAGGAATGATGACAATAAGTAGTTTTGGAATCCAATGCGAATCTTATCCTGACACTCCTTTGGAGGCATAGGGCGATTATAGGTCGTTCATTGTGATTTGTGGAATCACCAACTTCCTCTCGCATGCTTGTGATTCCATGCTAGTTATTGTTTGATTTTCTCTAATCTATCATGTTCAGTTTTGAAAGCTTCATTCCTAGGGTGAATCTAATCTTGTCCCCGTTTTTCTCTATTTGATTTATCTCTTAATTCGTCGTGATCTATATTTTCGTTATTAGTTTTAGTTGTTTTTCAATCCAAAAAGTCCAGTTGTGTTAAGAATTGACTGTCTTGATATCCTTTGTCCTCGTGGTTCGATCCCCTAGTCCACTATACTCGTATAGTTCGTAGGTTGGTATAAATATTATTTGCATAACTAGTCTTTTAGTAAACGACCTAAAAGCCGGTTATCATCTCCAAATGCAGTGTCCTCAGTAGATTGGAAACACTAAGTGTGGCTACTTTCTTATGCGTTACCTGTTTGAAATCCTCCACAACTATTCTACTTATGAGGATCTTTCAATGGCATATTCATGAGCTCTGTAATTTATTTTTGAGATCTAGGATATAGATAACTCTACATATATGGGAATTGTTTTGAGATCTACTTGTGTATGGGAATTGTGTTGTGAACACACAATGGATTTGTGAATTGTATTGTGAATTGTGTTGAGAATACACAATTGTGTTGTGAGCACACAATTGTATTATGAATTTTGGATGGATTTTGTTGGATTATAATCATTATAGAAACAGATACTATTAAAAAATGGGAAAAGGTCTAATTATAGAGGAAACTCTGCCGAAATTTACGCTTGGAATTATGTCTCTTGTTTTGTAAATATACTAAACCTATCATTTCTTGCCCTTTCAGGGGATTCAAAGAACAACGCCATACTCACCTCAAGAGTTGATGGAGATTAAGGAATTATGGGCAGAATACTTTATTTGGGTCGGACAATATGTATAGGTAGAGCTAGCTTCTTCTTTGATTTTGTTATTATTAAAACATTAGATTAAAAGGTAGTAGGAATTCATTGTATTCATTAGATTAAACATATTTTTTGTATATATATAATTCATTGGGGTAAGTTAGTTGTAGATAATAATGTAAACTAATTGGCATATACAATTCAAATAACATTCTTTTTGTAGATTACACATTAAAATAAACACAGAATAAATCCATTGGCATAAACATACATTGGCAGCAATTGGCACTCCCTACTTGTTAGAAATGGTGGGAAAGCAGGGAAAAAAACAGACATATTTGCTGCGGTTATTACAAAAAACCGTAGCACATATAACTTATTAGCTGTGGTTAAATAAAAAAACCGCATCACTTATTGATCAGAATATAAATTAATTCTTTAGTTTAATTGATTTAATGTTGCGGTTATTTAAGAAAACTGCAGCAAATTATGTTAATAAATGATGCGGTTATTTTAATTAACAGCAACAAATAACATTTAAATTTTTTTTTTAGTTTTTAAGAATAAATGCTGATGTTATTAAGTAAAAACCACAACAAGTAATAGTAATAAATGATGCGGCTATTGTAAATAATCGCAACAAATAATATTATAATTGTTGCGTATGGTTTTTTCATGTGCTTCGGCTATATGTGCTGCGGTAGTATAACCGCAACAAATAAGGTTAAAAAACCGCAGCAAATAGACCTTTTTCTACTAGTGTATACACATATTTTGAATGAATTTGAACATGAATCATGTTTGACCACAAAACACTTAAATTTCCTAACCCTAAATTTCTAAAACACTTAGCCCTCCCACTCTTAATCCCTCACATTTCCTTCCTATAACCCTAACTTCTTTATAAACCCGAATGTGTTTCATTAGATTAGATTTACATGCTATATGTTTGGTTAATGAAGAAATTAACCCTTAAAAAGCGCATTTCATGGATTATATGGTGTTAGAGGCTTTTTTTTTTGGAGAAAATAAGGGGATAAATCCTCCATAGGGGTATTTGTAGTGCGTAAATCTTGAAAAAATACACAATTTAGACATGTTCTAAGCCCCATTCGGAGTCTCGTAGCCAATTTTATGACTAGTCAATTTTTTTTCAATATCTCAAATAAGACGCCCCTAAGGCGACTAAGAGACAATATGGTTGTGTAGTACCTTCAAAAATAGGGGGATTAAAAAAATTACGTCGTTCGGATTACTAGGCTAAGAGATATGCCTCTCCAAATTTTACAAAACCTCAAAATGCACCTAAAATCTACGAAAAATTAATTGGTTGTTTGTTTTGAGTGTTAAATCTCGTAGATTACGATTTTGTGTGCCAAAACGAGTGGTCATAATAGAATTTTGGATGTATATTCTTCACAATTGATCATTTCTTAGTTCCTAGTAAATTTTATGGGATGTGCACCATTGTGAGTTGTTCATTATGTTTGTTTTGTTCATTTATTATTAATTGCCATGAGTATATGGATGGGAAGTATATGTATGTAAAATAAAGCTCAAACTATGTTAAAAAAAGTATTAGTTTTTCTTTGATTTGTGATAGGTAGATAAAGTATTTGGAACTTAAGAGGGATTCTTAACACACCTTGGAATATGTTGATGTTAGAGTTGGCCACAGAAATATGTGATATTCGGTTAGACAAATCCTATCTCTTATTTTCATACAGTCTGTAATGTAATTAACCACTACTTAGATAGCTGGTCTGAGCATCTTGGTTAACTACTACTACTTAGACAAGTCTGCAATGTAATTAACTACTACTATAATCTATTATGTAATTTGAGCATCTTAGCTACAGTTTGCAATGTAATTTACTACTACTAGTATAACTTATTTAAAACAAAAGAACTTTTGCTAACCCAACTTCAACAACCAGAAAGGTCACCATGTAAATCCCATAGGCACTAAGCATCCCTTCTACCATAACATGCCCCCTTGATCTTTTTATTTTCTATTCCCCCATCTATGCCCCTTATTGTAGTGGGTGAAGTATTCCACATTTTAGCATTAATGAACCTAAAAAATTCTTACAGTATAGATCATCTCAAGCACTTAAGATGTAAATTGAGCTAAAGAGCGTGAAGTCTTAGCCAATGACCTGACTAATGCTTAAGAATCAACACAAATAAGATTTGACTAATAACCTAATTAATGATTAAGAATCAACACATCTAATATAAAATATTGACCAATGACCTGACTAATGATTAAGAATCAACACATCTAATATAAAAAATTGACCAATGACCTAACTAATACTTAAGAATCAACATATCTAATATGAAAAATTGACCAATGACCTAACTAATACTTAAGAATCAACATATCTAATATGAAAAATTGACCAATGACCTGACTAATGATTAAGAATCAAGATAGACAAGTATACTTAGAAGTCATAGTTACATTTAGATCATAATATCAACAATCACAAGTAAAAGTCTCTTTATATAGCATGAAAGCAACTATAACATGTTTAGGAAGATTCATATCAGAAGCACCACATCCACCATTATTTTTGTTGAGGCTCATGCTACTTTGATGTTTTCCCCTTAGTCGATTTAATTTCACAAGAGGATGCAAATCAATAGAAAATACAATGCTAAGAAAAAATAAACACGCTTGACCTAACACACACAAAAAGCAATGAAATATATTGTATAATTCATGGTAAAATTCACACATACACCTAATACATAAATTCTATTATCTTACCACTCTCCGAAGAATAGGTTCCAAGGATGAGCAAAGCCTCTACAGATTATCCACCTTTAGTGCTTCCACAATCACACTGCAAAAGATTGAAAACAACTCAGTGTAAAAATGTAAACTCAAGAAACGACGCACATACAAAGCAACACCCCAACATAAAAAATCTAAAGGCATAGTTAAGTTTTTGGTTCCAAAACATGCATATAATACTAAAAGACAAAAACTTCATCATTCAATAAACTACTTCACCGCCTCTCCAATCAATTTAGTGCTAAAATCTTGTAAAATTAAAGTAAAATCTCTCTCAACAACTTTCTCCTCAATACCACTACCTGTTTTCTATCTTTGTCACAGAATTGTCACGATTATATGAAATATATTATTCATTGAAAAATTCACACTCACACCCAACACACACAAATAATTCACGGGAAAACTCCCAAAATGTCAAATTAAAAGAACATCACTCGAGCATCTTTTTTAGTTTTCCCTCACTGCGGGTTGCGGGTAACATTACATTACTAGCAATAAAAATATTTTCAGCTAAGAAAATTTAATAAGCAAATTGATGCCCAGAACCTACTCACAATTGATGCCCAGAATCTACTTACAATTTATGCCCAGAAATCTACTTATATTCTACTTACGATTTGTCTCCCAAATCTAAGCAAATTAATTAATGAGCATTAAAAATGGATTGATAAATCAAAAGGGTAAAGGTTTTAACGAATGGATCGATAAACAAACACAAGCATTATGAAAGGGTAAATAGATTAATGAATGGATTGATAAACAAACACGAGCATTTAGAATAAATGACTGATTAACAAATGGATTGAATATGATTCTCGTTAATCAGTTGTTTTTTCTAAATGCTCGTTTTTTTTCTTAACCCATTCTCTAACTTTTATAATCTTGGCTACAAGGATCACCCATACTTCTCCTATAGAAACAATAATGTCCAAAACCCTCAACCATTTGGTCATGATTCTCAGTCTTGTCATTAATATGCAGAGCGAGTATATGCCTTTTAGCCTAAAAGAACAACCCATTATCTAACTTTTACAATCCAGACTACAAGGATCACCCATACTTCTCCTATAAAAAAAACAATGTGCAAAACCCTCAACCATTTGTACCACCATAGTAGCAACAACCACGACCATAACAATAACATAACCAAAATTTTAAACCTCAAGGACATATGCAACCACTTGGGTTCAATAGACCACCCTTTAATCTAGAACCTTCACAAGCACCACTAGCTAATAATGACATCTTAAAGATAAATAATATAATGATATAGATGTAGAAGAAAATGGAGCCAATGCAAGCTCATAACAAGCAACTTTATAAACAAATAGCATAGATTGCCCAACCAGCAATTTAGAGGCAATCGGGTTGACTTCCATCACAACTATCAAAGTTGAACCCTTTAAGAGACACCGTAAATGACATAGTCTTGAGGAGTGGTTCCATTTATAATGGGCCATAAACGCCTACTGATGATGCTGTAGTTGAAGGTAGTAAGAGCAATGATGTGGTGATAGAGAAAAGCAATTCAAAGAAAATTCTTAAAAAGGAAAAGGAAGTTCTATTAGAGAAGTCCACTGTAGATGCCAAGCTCTTAGACACACTACCATCTCTCAAGGTGCTATTACCATTTCCTAACATGGTAAACAAGAGTAAGAATGACTTTTATTTCAGTAAGTTTTTTGATATTTTCAATTTTAAATATGCTTTTCTTGATGAGAAGGAATTGTATCTAGTCATTGTTAGTTTCGATCTTACTGATAGCCAACTTGAGAAACTATTATATGTGCTTAAGGTTCATAAAAAGGCTATTGGTTACACTATTGATTACTTGACTGCTATTAGTCCTAATTTTTGCATCCATCGCATTTAGTTAGAGGAAGATCTTACACCATGCATACAAGGTCAACGTAGATTTAATCCTATCATATAGGAGGTAGGCAAGAAAGAGCTAATGAAATTACTTAATGTTGACATTATCTATTTTGTTCTTGATTCTAAGTGGGTAAGTCCAATCTAGGTAGTGCCTAAGAAAGGTGGTACTACTGTTGTCCGAAATGATAAAAATGAACTTATTCCTACTAGACTTGTTACAGGTTGGAAAATGTGTATTGATTATAGAAAACTGAATGTCACCACTATAAAGGATCACTTCCCTCTTCCCTTCATTTATCTAATACTTAAAAGGTTAGTTAGGCATAGAAACTGTTACTTAGATGGATACTCTAGGTTCTTCCAAATCCCTATTCATCTAGATGATAGAGAGAAAACTACATTTACATGTCCATATGGTACTTTTTGCATATCGTAGGTGATAACCGGCTTTTAGGTCGTTAGCTAAAAGACTAGTTATGCAAACAATATTTATACTAACCTACAAACTATACGAGTATAGTGGAGTAGGGGATTGAAACACGAGGACAAGGGATATCAAGACTTCAATTCTTAACACCACCGAGCTTTTAGGATTTGGAAATAACTAAACTAATAACAAGAATATAGATCACGATAAATTACGCGGTAAATCAAATAGGGAAAAACGGGGACAAAATTAGATTCACCCTAGGAATGAAGCTTTCAAAACCGGATATGATAGGTTAGAGAAAATTTAATAATAACTAGCATGGACATCCAAGACTGCGAGAGGAAGTTGGTGATTCCACAAATCACATTGAACGACTTATAATCGCCCTATGTCTCCAAAGGAGTGGCAGGACAAGATTCGCATCGGATTTCAAAACTACTTATTATTATCATTCTTACAACCTTAGAAAATAAAGATCATAGATTTTCCTAGGGTTTCATTAATCAAAACCCCTAAGAGGACTACTCACACATATTCATGATAAAAGACATAACGATATTTAATAAAGCAAATGAAACGAACATGAAAAGAAATCAGCGAGAACAAGACTAAATCAGAAATTATGTTAGTAAACGATAAATACAAGGCTAAACTAGGAATGAAATAGAATGAATGAATTAAAAGAAAAGGAATAGATTAATACTCATAAAAGCATCAATTTGATATCCACGATCGGAATTTGAATGACAAAATCCAGAACTCGAAGTACAAAATTTGAGAAAACCGAAAAATTGAAAGTTATAACTAAAAGAATTTGGAGGCTAAACAAAACTAAAAGTGCATAAAGTATTAAAACCTCGCTGCCCTCCCTCTCATCAGAGGGAGGGGATTTATAACAAAGCATGAAAGAACTAATAAAACCCTAAAATGCCTATGGGCCGGCCCTAAAAAGAAGTAGTTGTTCCGGAGAAAACACTGTCATTCGACCGAATTCAAGGTCCATTTGGCCGAATATGACTCCATTCGCCCAAATTCTCTTCCATTTTCCCATTCCATAGGCTCCAAAGAATCGATCTCTGTCCCCTATTCACCCGAATATATGGTCTGATTCGGCCGAATGGAAGCTCATTTTCCCGAATGATTTCCATTCGGCCTTCCTAGTGGCCAAGGTATAAATGCTCTGAAGAACTGTCCATCGTTTGACCGAATCTCTCTCAGATTCGGTCGAATCAGAACCATTCGGCCGAATGTATCTCAGATTCGGTCGAATTTGATACCATGCACTGCTCTTTCACTTCTAATCCTTTCTTAACTCCGTGGGATCTTTATGAGTGACTTAAAATGTTTGCCTAAGCTATGATACACGTGTCTAAGGCTGGAATGCATCACATTTCACCTCGAAATCATCAAAAATACCTGAAATGATCTTAAGACTACTCGGAGACAAGATCAAGGTGAAATCAAGCGTAAAATGCATAAAATCAATATGAAACTACGAGACTTGACACTAAAACAAGTAGTAAACGTGCTCTAAAATGAGCACATCAAATTCTCCCAAGCTAAACATTTGCTAGTCCCTAGCAAATGAAATAGGAAGGTGTCATGAAAGCGTATGACAAAACAGTCATAGAAAAGAATGAAGAACAAGGAGAGTGAAAATCAAGACAATGTAAGCCGTGCATGTGCTAAACTCTTCCCTAGCCATGGGTGTGCAAGTATAATGGGATTAAAAAACATAATTAACGTTTTACACCTACCCGGGATCACCAAGCAAGCTACATCATAGTTCATTCCACCCACTATCGAATGAGGTCGCAAGTCTACGCTCCCGAGGTTATTTCCCAAGAGATGTGGGAAATATCTAATACGCTCACGTGTTTATAGAGTATGTGTTTCGCTCAAAATCATCCGAATAAAGATGCGTCGGGAATTAAACACCTAAACAGGGAGAAATCTCGGGGATTGTGTCTTATCTACTCTCCAGCACTGATCTTACTAATCAGGTTAAGTCGAACAGGTTTGAAAAGGGTTACAATGTAGGCTCGGATCAAGGTATGGTAGAATTTAAGAATGTGGAGTTAAAATAGAGGATAGTAAGTGATCCAAGGAAATAAAACCGAGGAAGACTATGTCTTCCAACAACCATGCCACTCCTAAAATTCCCAATAATGGACTCTAATACACTATGTCAACTTTATTCTCAAATTTTTCTCTATTTTCTTTTTGTTTGTTTTCTTTTTCTTTTTCTCTTTTTTTTTTCTTTTTCTTTCTTTTTCTCTATTTTCTTTTTGTATGTTTTCTTTTTCTTTTTCTCTTTTTTTTTTTCTTTTTCTTTCTTTTTCTCTTTTTTTTCTTTATGTGCTTTTCAAGCTTTTTTTCTTTTTTCTTTTCTTTTGAACTTTTCATGTAAATACTTCCTTAAAATACGCTAAGACTAGTGTATGTAGTCAAATCATCCGATAATCACTTTTCTAAATCGAACTCCTATATTGCAATGCTACAAACACGAACTTCACTATGATCACATGACTATCCTCTAGGTAAAAGAGGGGACATTTGGCACATATGGAGTTAGATAGCGTGGCTATAAAAAAGAAGGTAAAGGCACAAATTTGGCTTAACCTAGAGTAAATTGATTTTCATGGTAGGCACTTTGGCTATGTAGCTTCAACTACAAACGTGTTATCATCCCTAACCTTTAGAAAAGTAGACTATGTTGGAGGAGAACAAACATAATTCTTAAGATTCCCTAACTAACACTCAACAATATAGGACTCATAGTCCTATAAGGCTCAATCCTCACTAGGTTAGTCGAAATGCGCCTCAATAGGTAGTCATCCAAACCACATACCAAGCAAGCTCAGATCCCCCAAGCTAAGTGAAAAATAGTCGATAAACTCAGACCCAAAACAGGCATAGGGCTAGGGGAATACGAGTTTGCATAAAATTAATGTAAAGTGCATGACAGAAGCTTGCATGATTGTTTGGAGCATATGATGAAAAGAAGGGAGCATATGATGGAAAAAAGGGGGCACATGATGGAAAGAAGGGGGCACATGATGGAAAACAGGAAAGCAAACACAAATATAACTAAATAAATAAATTTGGATTTTCAAGCGAGCAATCATACCAGTACGTAGGCGCAGCGGCACATGGAACTTATTATACAAGCACCTGAAAACAACACCAAAAAGCAAAGCACAAAACGCAAAACAACACCAAGAAACAGAACACAAAAACACAAAACAACGAAAAACTACATGGCACTAAAACTGATAGACAAGACCAAAGAACACGCGAAATAATGAGTAGTGGACTATAGATACCCCCCAAGCTAGGGTGAAGCCGTCCTTGGTGCTAAGGGAGGCCTTTAGGTCTACCACTACTCATCCCCTATAAATTCCTCATCATCCCCCTGGTCATCTTCCTCATTTTCCTCCTCCTCCCCACCCGTATAGTCCATCCCATAGTCATCCAAGGCTCTCCTAGGAAGGGGTAGCCATGCTTTCGTCGACCATATGGGAGGGGTAGGCCATGTCATACCATGGCTAGTGTGCCCGCTCGAAGTTTTGCTCGAGGTGATCGAGTCGGGCGGTGTGGTGGGCTTGGGCGGTGAGGACCTGGTTAAGCCTTCTCTCTATGCGTCCTAGGAAGGACATAATATCGCATTCAGACTCATCATCTGAATTGTCATGGTCTGGTAAGACCGAGGTAGAAGCCCTAGGTCTGTAACACATAGAAAGGGTGTGAGGGTGAGGAGGGGGTACAAGTGGGGGCTCGACAGCGTATCTCGGCACATCGCCGTCTAAGAGATACGAGGCCCCAAACGGGATTAGGGGAGGTAATTGAGGACAGGGAAGGGGAATGGTGTAGTCTTTCAAGTACCGCTATCGCATTGGGTCAGTTAAAATAAAGCCGGCCCGCACGAGGCACTCCTCTTGAAGGGTGGTGGAATCGTCATATCTGTCATTGAATTCTACAAGATTCATAATGTTAAGGAATTCCGCGATGCAGAATACGTGTCCCCCTAGACATAGGTCAGTGTTTGCAGCTAGGGTGGCTGTGTTGTTTAAAAACTTCCACAGCATCATTGGCAGGCTTAGTGCGGTGTTGTTGTGTGGTGCAAGGTAACGATAAAGAATGTGCACTTCATGTGTTCTGACTAAGTGAGGGCTAGGGGAAGGGAACAAAGTCTCCCTGGCAAATTTAGAAAACATATGATAACAGGGTGTTGTATATCAGATGCATATATATTTCTATTCGAATAAACAAGCCGGCCAGCAATTTTAGGCCATAACTCAGAAACTCGAGAGTTGTCTGGTTGTTTATCCTGAATAGGTTCGTTATTAAAACAAAAACCGCACAAAATGCAGCATAATTTAGAAAATAGGTTGAATTCCTTAGCTAAAAAGATAAATACAACCTACCTTCACATTAACACAGAGTAAGGGAACTAAGAAACTCATAAGTTAAAAGCTTATGAGTCGGGTGGCACATGTTAATCCAGTTCTCTAACCCACATGTCGTTAACAATGCAACAAATTGCTCATATATACCCATTCTTTGCAAAATAGAACGGTCTAAATAACGAGTAGGGTTAATTTTTTGTACCTTAAGCCATTAGAAACGTTCATATTGCTCCAAAGATATGAAAACTACTGTTGGATGATCCTATCGAACCATAGTTCCTGGCAAGGAAGTCGTTGTTGAGAACCGGTTTGTTGTTCTTCCTGTGCCGCTCTTGAAGAAGATCCTTTTCCATGCTTTTTGGATCTCTTGAAGGGGTTTCTTAAGGTTCTTCTTGGACCCATAGTGATTGATGAGGCTTTGAAAAGGGAAATAAGAAGTTTGAGGAATGGCAAGTGAGTGAGGGGGCTCAAGCGATTTCAGGGTTAAAAGAATTTTTGTGAAGAAAACCTGTGGAAATGAGCTGATATTTAAAGACCTGACGTTCCATTCGGCCGAATGAGTTCTTCATTTGGTCGAATGGACCTCCATTCGCCCGAATGGATGCCCTGTTCGGTCGAATAGAGAGGAGCTACAAAGAATTCTTTGCTCCCATTCGACCGAATTGATAACGCATTCGGTCGAATGGCACTCCATTCGCCCGAATGGAGTGTTCATTCGGGGTTCCCAAGGGCGCTCAATAATTCCCTCTGTAGATCTATTCGGCCGAATGGGAGCCTCCATTCGGTCGAATGCAACATATTTGGCCGCATTTGACTCTTCATTCGGCACTTTCAGAAACTTCTCCAAATTTGGATTAAGTTCATTCGGCTGAATGGAGAGCTATTTTGCAATTTCTTAGCTTGGAATAACCAAATCACTTGTTCCTTCTTAAAATCAATCATGGTACTATGATTATGTTTTACAAAAATCTAAATAAAACCGAGTTACCTCCCGTAAGTGTTTGTTTAACTTTGTTTAGCTTGACGTAGCTCGGGCAATCTAGAATAACACGAAACAAAGACCAAAGTTAAACTAACTACTTAAAACTTAAAAAAACACTAAAGAATGATGATTTGAAGTTAAGATACTCAATAAGTGTCAATGATTATACCAATCATTCGACTTTGACATCATCTAACCTTATACGCTCAACGGTGTTAACTTTGTGAAGTCTACTCTCATGGAAGAGTTTTAACTGATGCCCATTAACAATGAAACTACCTCCATGATAGTCTTTCAATTCTACCGTTTCATAAGGAAATACTTATAAAATCTCGAATGGTCCAGACCACCTTGATTTTAATTTCCCGCAGAATAACATTGCTCTTATATTGAAGAGCAGCACTTTATCTCCTACAAGGAACTCTCGTTGGATGATACATTGGCCGTGCCAACGTTTAGTACGTTCCTTATAGATATGCATTTTATGGAATGCGTCGAGCCGTAGTTCTTCCAATTCTCTTAATTGGGCGGCTCGCTTCTCGCAGAATAAAGTAGGGTCCAAATTAAGGGTTTGGATTGCCCACCAAGACTTGCATTCCAATTACACCGGTAGATGACAAGATTTCCCATACAATAGCTGGAATTGGGTGGTGCCAATAAGGGTTTTGTACCATGTACGGTGGGCCCAAAGAGCGTCGTCTAACTTCAGAGACCAATCTTTCCTGTTTGGGTTTACCATCTTTTCTAGAATTCTCTTAATTTCCCTGTTGGCTACTTCCACCTATCCTTGAGTTTGGGGATGGTAGGGTGAACTAACTTTGTGCACGACTCCATAATTTTTCAACAATTTATTTAGTTTGTGCTTAGCAAAGTGTGAACCCCCATCACTTATGACTATTTTGGGAACACCAAATCAAGGGAAGGTTATGCTTTTGAAAAGCTTCATAACTACTTTGTGATCATTCGTAGGCGAGGCGATGGCCTTCACCCACTTAGACACATAATCAATCCCTACCAAAATATATTGGTTCCCATGAGATGAAACAAAGGGGCCCATAAAGTCAATACCCTAACAGTCAAACACTTCACACTCAAGGATGTAATTCTAAGACATCTCATTCCTAATTGAGATATTGCCAACTTTTTGGCATCTCTCACAGCTCTTCACAAAAGTGTCAACATCCTTATGTAATGTTGGCCAATAGAAACCCACGGTGGCGACCTTAGCAACAGTGTTCATTATACCATGGTGTCCACCACACGCGTATGAATGACAGTGAGTTAGAATCTTGGGAACTTCCTCTTCAGTGACACAACGGCGGATTATGCCATCAGCGCAGCCATGAAATAAATAGGGGTCATCCCAAAAGAAATTCCCTACTTTACCAAAGAAACCCTTTTTCACAGCCCTTGATTCAAACTCTGGAAGTTCTCCAAAAGCTAAATATTTCGCAATATCTGCGAACCAAGGGGCTTTCCCAACTACTATTGTTGTCATCAGGGTTTCTTCAACCATTTTGTGTTGGATAGGTAAGGAGTCATTATTAAGCTCGAGTAACCTAGACAAATGGTTAGCTACCACATTTTCACTACCCTTCCTAACTTTCAGTTCAAAATCAAACTCCTGTAATAGGAGTACCCAACGGATCAACTTCGACTTTGCATCTCTCTTCATCATTAAAAATTTCAAAGCCGAGTGATTAGTGAAAACTACAACTTTTGAACAAATTAGATACTGGCACAGTCTCTCAAAAGCATAGACTACAGCCAATATTTCCTTTTCAATTGTAGAGTAGTTACGTTGTGCTGGATCCAGTGTTTTACTGATATAACATATAATGTGAAGCTTTCCTTCCTTTTTCTGTCCAAGGATAGCACCTACAGAGATATCATTGGCATCGCACATCAATTCAAATGGGAAACTACAATCAGGAGCTTGCACAATAAGTGCAAATATCAGAGCTTCCTTTAGCCTGTTAAAGGCGATAAGGCATCTCTCATCAAAGTTAAAATCGACATCTTTCTAAAGCAATTCATTCAAGGGTTTTGCTAAAGTCGAAAATCCTAAGATGAGATGCCTATAGAATCCTGCATGTCCAAGAAAGGATCGTACTCTTATAACCAAGTTAGGTACAAGAAGATTCCTTATCACATCAATTTTAGCAGGATCTACCTCTATGCCTTTAAAAGACACTTTGTGGCCTAGGACAATGCCTTCTTGAACTAAAAAGTGACACTTCTCCCAATTTAGTACAAGATTTGTTTCTTGACACCTTAGTAAAACTTTCTCTAGATGTGTCAAGAAAGTGTCAAGAGAAGACCCTCCAACAAAAAAATCATCCATGAACACTTCTATGAAGTCTTCTAACATATCAGCGAATATAGTCGACATGCACCTCTAGAAAGTGGATAGAGCATTGCATAAATCGAAGGGCATTCTCCTATAGGCAAAAGTCCCAAAAGGACAAGTGAAAGTTGTCTTCTATTGATCCTCGGGGGGGATTAGGATTTGAAAGAAACCTGAGTAACCATCCAGAAAACAATAGTACTTGTGCCTTGCCAATCTTTCAAGCATCTCATCGATGAAGGGTAAAGGAAAGTGATCCTTTCTTATAGCCTTATTGAGTTTGCAATAATAAATGCAAACTCGCCATCCTATGGTGGCTCTAGTGGGGATCATCTCTCCTCTGTCATTCTCGACAATTGTTATTCCTCCCTTTTTTGGAACAACATGAACAGGTTTAACCCATCTACTATCTGAAATTGAGTAGATGATGCCAGCTTTGAGGAGTTTAAGGAATTCATCCTTAACTACCTCTTTCATGTTAGGGTTCAGCCTTCTTTATGGCTCAATGGAGGAAAAATGCTCATCGTCAAGTTGAATCTGGTGCATAACGAGGGATGGACTAATCCCTTTCAAATCACCTAGTGAGTACCCGAGGACATCTCGATATTTCCTTAATAAAACAAGTAGTTTTTCCAATAAAATGTCATCAAGCTCATAATTCACTATGAGAGGACTGTCTTCATCATCATCAAGATAGGCATATTTTAGGCTAGGAGGTAAAGGTTTCAAACTTACTTGGGGGGAAGGCTTAGGACTTTCCCCCTTTTGAATAATACCTTCTCAACCTCACAAAGCTGCTCATAATCTGCCTCGTTTCTCTCATAATCCTGGGCCTTATCTAATCGGCCATCCAACTGCTCATCTATTGTACAGGTATCATCATTATTTATTTGATACCCAACTTCTGTTTCTCTTTCCCTATGACAATCCTCACTCTCCCTATCATCTACTTTAAGGTGACAGACCTATTCAACCATAGGATTCTTTAAAAGAGGGGAGATTTTGAAGACTACCTTCACTTGGGCTACTTCTACCGTTATGGTGTCAACATGGAAATTTATAACTGCCTGAAGTGTTTTCAGAACGGCTTTTCCCAAGATAAGTGGAGTATAAGGGTCCTCTTCCATTTCTATTACTACAAAATCTCAAAGGACCACTAGTTCTCCTACCTAAATAGGTATAACGTCAAGTTCTCCACATGGCACTTTAATACTCCTATCTGCTAGTTGGATCGTTTTCCTTGAAGTTTGATAACCGGTGTTTTAGGTTGTTAACTAAAAGACAGGTTATGCAAACAATTTTTATTCCAACCTACAAACTATACGAGTATAGTGGAGTAGGGGGTCGAACCACGAGGACAAAGTATATTAAGACTCTAACTCTTAACACAAGGACAAAAGTTAAACTAAATACTTAAAACCTAACAAAACACTAAAGAACGATGATTCAAAGTAAGGATACTCGAAAAGTGCCAATGATTATACCAATCATTCGACTTTGACATCATCTAACCTTATAAGCTCAATGGTGTTGACATTGTGAAGGCTGCTTTCATGGAAGAGTTTTAACTGATGTCTATTAACAACAAAACTTCCTCCATGATGGTCTTTCAGCTCTACCGTTCCATAGGGGAAAACTTGTAAAATCTCGAATGGCCTAGACCACCTCGATTTTAATTTCCCAGGGAATAACTTAGCTCTTGAATTAAAGAGCATCACTTTATCTCCTACAAGGAACTCTCATTGGATGATACGTTGGTCGTGCCAACGCTTAGTACGTTCCTTGTATATGTGTATGTTATGGAATGCGTTGAGCCGTAGTTCTTCCAATTCTCGTAATTGGGCGGCTCGCTTCTCGCAAAATAAGGTAGGGTCCAAATTTAGAGTTTGGATTGCCCACCAAGACTTGCATTCCAATTCCACCGGTAGATGACAGGATTTCCCATATAATAGCCGGAACGGGGTGGTGCTAATAGGGGTTTTGTAATATGTCCGGTGGGCCCAAAGAGCGTCATCTAACTTTAGAGACCAATCCTTCCTGTTTGGGTTTACCACCTTCTCAAGAATTCTCTTGATTTCCCTATTAGCTACTTCCACCTGTCCTTGAGTTTGGGGATGGTAGGGAGAGCCGACTTTGTGCACGACTCCATAATTTTTCAATAATTTGTTTAGTTCGTGCTTAGCAAAGTGTGAACCCCCATCACTTATGACTATTTTAGGAACACCGAATTGAGGGAAGATTATGCTTTTGAAAAGCTTAATAACTACTTTGTGGTCGTTCGTAGGCAAGGCGATGGCCTCCACCCACTTAGACACATAGTCAATCCCTACTAAAATGTATTGGTTCCCATGAGATAAAACAAATGGGCCCATAAAGTCAATTCCCCAACAGTCGAACACTTCACACTCAAGGATGTAGTTTTGAGGCATCTCATTTTGCATTGAGATATTGCCAACTTTTTGGCACCTCTCACAGCTTTTCACAAAAGTTTCAACATCCTTGTGTAATGTTGGCCAATAGAAACCTGCGGTGGCAACCTTAGCAGCGGTGTTCATTATACCATGGTGACCGCCACACGCGAATGAATGACAATGAGTTAGGATTTTGGGAACTTCCTCTTCAGTGACACAATGGCGGATTATGCCGTATGCGCATGCATGAAATAAATAGGGATCATCCCAAAAGAAGTTCCCGACTTTTCCGAAGAAAGCCTTTTTCAAAGCGCTTGATTCGAACTCTAGAAGTTCTCCACAAGCTAAATAATTCGCAATATCCACGAACCAAGGGGCTTTCCCAACTACTATTGCTGTCATTAGGGTTTCTTTGACCATTTCGTCTTAGATAGGTAAGGCATCCTAGAAAAATGGTCGGCTACCATATTTTCGCTACCTTTCCTATCTTTTAACTTGAAATCAAACTCCTGTAGTAGGAGAACCCAAAGAATCAACCTTGGCTTTGCATCTCTCTCTGTCGTTAAAAACTTCAGAGCCGAGTGATCAGTAAAGACTACAAATTTTGAAGAAATAAGATATTGGCGTAGTCTCTCAAAAGCATAGACTACCACCAGCATTTCCTTTTCAGTTGTAGAGTAGTTACGTTGTTCAGGATCCAGTGTTTTACTGATATAGCATATAACGTGGTGCTTTCCTTCCTTTTTCTGCCTAAGGACAGCACCAACAGAAATATCACTGGCATCACACATCAGCTCAAATGGCAAACTCCAATCCGGAGCTTGCACGATGGGCGCAGATATTAGAGCGTCTTTTAGCCTTTTAAAGGCATTCAGGCATCTTTCATCTAAGTGAAATTTGACATCTTTCTGAAGCAATTCATTCAAGGGTCTTGCGAGATTCGAAAATCCTAAGATGAGACGCCTATAGAAACATGCGTGTCCAAGAAAGGATCGTACTCCTGTAACTAAGGTAGGTACAGGAAGATTCCTTATCACATCAATTTTGGCAGGATCCACCTCTATCCCTTTGAAAGACACTTTGTGGCCTAGGACGATGCCCTCTTGAACTAAAAAGTGACATTTCTCCCAATTTAGTACAAGATTCGTTTCTTGACACCTTAATAAAACTTTCTCGAGATGTGTCAAGCAAGTGTCAAGAGAGGACCCTCCTACACAAAAATCGTCCATGAATACCTCCATGAAGTCTTCTAACATATCAGCAAATATAGCCGACATGCACCTCTGGAATGTAGATGGAGCATTACATAAACCAAAGGGCATTCTCCTATAGGCAAAAGTCCCAAAAGGACAAGTGAAAGTTGTTTTCTGTTGGTCCTCGGGGTGGATTGGGATTTGAAAGAAACCCGAGTAACCATCTAGAAAACAATAGTACCTGTGCCTGGCCAGTCTTTCAAGCATCTCATCGATGAAGGGTAAGGGAAAGTGATCCTTTCTTGTAGCCTTATTGAGTTTGTGATAGTCAATACAAACTCGCCATCCTGTGGTGGCTCTAGTGGGGATCATCTCTCCTCTGTCATTCTCGACGATGGTCATTCCTCCCTTTTTAGGAACAACATGAACTAGCCCATCTACTATCTGAGATTGAGTAGATGATGCCGGCCTTGAGGAGTTTGAGGATTTCATCCTTAACTACCTCTTTCATGTTTAGATTCAGCCTTCTTTATGGCTCAATGGAGGAATAATGTTCATCGTCAAGATGAATCCGGTGCATAACAAGGGATGGACTGATCCCTTTTAAATCACCTAGTGAATATCCGATGACATCTCGATATTTCCTTAATAAAACAAGTAGTTTTCCCAAAGAAATGTCATCAAGCTCAGAATTCACTATGACAGGGCTTCCTTCATCTTCATCGAGATAGGCATATTTTAAGCTAGGAGGTAAAGGTTTAAAAGTCACCTTGGGGGAAGGCTAAGGACTTTCCCCTTTGTATGTAATACCTTCCTCAACCTCGCAAAGGTGCTCATACTCTGCTTCTTTTTTAGAATCCTGGGCCGTATCTAATCGGCCTTCCAACGGCTCATTTATAGTAGAGGTATCCTCATCATTCATTTGACAACCAACCTCTATTTCCTCGTCCCCATAACAATCCTCACTCTCCCTATCGCCCTCTTTAAGGCGACAGACCTACTTAACCATAGGCTTTTTTAACAGGGGGGAGATTTGAAGACTACCTTTACCTGGGCTACTTCTACCGTTATGGTATCATCATGGCAATTAATAACTGCCCGAAGCATTTTCAGAATGGCTCTGCCCAAGATAAGTGGAGTATAAAGGTCCTCTTCCATTTCCATTACTACAAAATCAAAGGGGACCACTAGTTCTCCTACCTGGATAGGTATATCATCAAGCTCTCCACATGGCACTTTAATGCTTCTGTCAGCCAATTGGATTGTTTTCCTTGAAGGCCTGAGGTCAAAGGGGAGCTTTTTGGGGATCAATAGAGGCACAAGACTGATAGATGCCCCTAGATCGGCGAGCGCTCCGTTAGGATCAAGGCTTTCCAACTTTACAGGGAGGTTATAAGGACCGGGATCTCGCTCCTTCATAGGCATTTTCCCTTAAAGTATAGACCTAACTTGATGGGGGAGACTGATTACCTCTTCCTCAAGCTTTTTCTTGTTGGACAATAAGTCCTTTAAGAATTTAGCATACTTTGGCATTTGTGCCATAACATCGAGGAATGGGATTTTCATCTCCATCTTCTAAAGATGTTCAAGAAACTTCTTGAACTTATCATCAAGTTTCTTCTCAACTTTCCTATAGGGAAAAGGAAGCAGTGGTGCATATAACCGTTCTAACCTCTTTCTCTCCTCAGCTTTCTTCCTCCTCTCTTCCTCACTCTCTACTGGCTTCTTACTCCCTGCCTTAGCATTGACGTCCTCCCTACCTCTTTCATCCTCAACCTCTGGCATTTTACCATGTTCCTCCTCTTTTTCATCTTTGTGCACTCTCGTCTCATCACTCACCCGCACCAAAGGTGCATCAACCGGATATGAAGGACCGGTATACTGGGTCCCTGATCTCAGGTGGATAGCCTTAGTAGTGTGCTGGTTTGGGGTCGGGTGCTGAGGTGGAGGCTGTATAGAGAGGTTAGGTTGAGGGTGAGATGGGAATAGCAGTGGTGTAGGAGGATTAGCCATTTGGGCCAGTTGAGTTTCAAACAACTTTTTCTAAGCTTGAAGTTGCTGCATTTGTTGGATGAGAGTCTGATTAATTTGCGTCAGACTCTGGTTCTGCTAAGAAAGAGTTGTTACTTGGGAGGCTAAAATGGTCGTTGGTTGAAGCATGACCATGTTGTGGTTGAGGAGCCACATGATGAGGCTGACAAGGGGGAAAAGGTAGGTTTGAACCATTTCTAGGTCCTTGGTGAAACCCTGGGGGTCTATACACATTGGTCCTAGGTACGTTCCCATTAGTCTAGTTCCCCTGGAAACCTTGGTTGTTAAATCCACCTTGACCATTTCTGTTGTACCCTGGGTGGAAGTTTCCCTAGTTTTGGTTTGAGTTAAAGGGAGGTTTGTACTGTTGGTTGTTTGGGAAAGGTTGTTGCCCAGACCCTACTCCTTGGCTCTGTCCACTATAGTTGAGGGCTGCTACGTGATCAGGGTTATACCCATAACCATCATAGTTCATCACCTGCGTTTCTGGGTTATACCCTCCATAGTCAACTGCAGCTATGTGCTCGGAGTGCGAACCACCACAATAAGATGTATCATGGTTGGTACCCCCACATATGGCACATACAAAGTGCTTTTCACGCACTAGAGGGGTGTTCGAACTACCGGCTAGGCTTAGCTTGGACAACTTTTTATCAATAACAGCTTTTATTTTGGCGCTAATGTTGTCCAAGTTAGTTGTGTCTATCATCCCTCTCGGTAATCCCTGACTCCTAGTTCCTCCCTAGGCACTATTCTTAGCGACTTCCTCTATTTTGGCTTTCACCTGGTTGCAAGGAATTTTGGATAGTTGGCCACCTACAGCTGAGTCTAGGAGTGCTTTGGTGGAGTCATTAAGACCATCGTAAAAGAATGTGTTGAGACGGTTTTCCCTGTACTCATGGTGGGGGCATGCTCGAATCATTCTTTTAAACCTACTCCAAGTGGCACTAAGGTTCTCATCATCCTCTTGGGTGAATGACGCAATTTTCTTACGCCAATCCTGCGTTCGAACCATAGGATAGAACCTTTATAGAAATGCGGTTTTTAGTTGAGCCCAATTAATAATTGAATTGGGTTCTAAGCATTTGTACCAATCCTTGGCATCTCTCGCTAGACTCAGATTGAATAGGTGCATTCGCACATAATCAGGGTTATTAGGATAAGGAGGAATAAGTCCACAAATATCTAAGAATGCTTCTAGGTGTTGAAGAGGACATTCATTTCTTAAGCCATTGAATGGTGTTTCCTTAACCATTCTTATGAACTGAGGGTGTATTTGGTAAGGTGTAGTAGCAACAGGACATACTACACCCCCTTGGAACTCTTGTGAGCTAGGAGTTCCGAATTGGCCAAACAATTAATGTTCGTCGGCCATTATAGATATGGATGGGTTTTGGACAGATTGTGAGGTATACTTTGAAGGGCGTTGTCTACTAACATGTTGGATTTCAGGATTTAAGGGTTTAATTGGCTGGTTTGACCTACGCGTGCTATGGGGCATGCAAACACCTAAGTCAAAGACAACCACACAAAAAAAAGAAAATCAAAAAAAATAGAAATGAAATGAAATAAAGTTATGATAAGACAAGTTAAGTCTAAATATTACGCCTTGTCCCCGGCAACGGCGCCATTTTGATAACCAGTGTTTTAGGTCGTTAACTAAAAAACATGTTATGCAAACAATTTTTATTCTAACCTACAAACTATACGAGTATAGTGGAGTAGGGGGTCGAACCACGAGGACAAAGTATATTAAGACTCTAACTCTTAACACAACCGGACTATTCGGGTTTAGAAGATCAACTAGGCTAACAACGAGAATGTAAATCACGATAAATTTAACAATAAGTCAAATAGAGAAAGACGGGGACAAGATTGGATTCACCCTAGGAATGAAGCTTTAGAAACCGAACATGATAGGTTAGAAAAAATCTGATAATAACTAGCATGGACATCCAAGAATACGAGAGGAAGTTGGTGATCCCACAAATCACAACAAATGACCTATAATCGCCCTATGTCTCCAAAGGAGTGGCAGGACAAGATTCGCATCGGATTCCGAAACTATTCATTATCATCATTTCTATAACCTTAAGCAATAAAGACCATAGCTTTCCTAGGGTTTCACCAATCAAAACCCCTAAAGAAATTACTCACACATATTCATGCTTAAAAACATAAAGATATTAAAAGATGCGACAGAAATAAACATGGAAGGAATTCACTAGAATGAAAACAAAATCAGAAATTATGTGAATAAACGATAAACATGAAACTAAGCATGCAACGAAGTAAAGCATTGAATTAAGAGCAAAGGAATTGATTAAAACTTACAAAAGCTTCAATTTGATATCCACGAAAAGATTTCGAACTACAAAGCGTTGAAGAAACTGAAAACCGAAAGCTAAAACTAAAAGAATTTGGAGGCTAAGAAATCAAAAAGTGCATAAAAGTATAAAACCTAGCTCCCCTCTCCTCATCAGAGGAAGGGGATATTTATAACAAAATAAGAAAAACCTACGAAAACCCTAAAATGCATAGGAGCCGGCCCTAAAAAGAAGTAGTTTATCCGGAGGAAAACACTGTCATTCCCCTAATATAAGTCTCATTCGGCCGAATGTAATCCCATTCGCCCGAATGTTCTTCCATTCGCTCATTCTAGAGGCTTCAAGGAATCGATCTCTGTCAAGCATTCGCCCGAATGTATAGGTTGATTCGGCCAAATGGAAGCTCATTCTCTCGAATGAAATCCATTCGGCTTTTCCAGTGGCAAGGCTCAAGATCTCTGAAGACAGTCATCCATTCGACCGAATGTGTCTCAGATTCGGTCGAATCTGCAACCATTCGGTCGAATGTCCCTCAGATTCGGTCGAATCTGAGACCATTCTTTCCTCTTTTCACTTCCCTCTTTTTTGAACTCTGTAGAATCTTCATGAGTGACTTCAAACACTTTCCCAAGCTAAGATACGTGTGTTAAAGGCTCGAATGCATCGCCTTTCACCTTGAAATCATCAAAAGTGCCTGAAATGAACTTAAGACAACTCAAAAACAAGATCAAGGCAAAATCAAGCATAATATACATAAAACCAATACAAAACTACGAGACTTGACACTAAAATGAGGTAATAAATGTGCTCTAAAATGAGCACATCAAAGGTCTGAGGTTAAAGGGGAGCTTTTTAGCAATTAATGAGGCATAAGACTAATCGAAGCCCCTAGATCGGCGAATGCCTCTTTAGGATCAAGATTTCCCAACTCTATTGGGAGGTTATAAGGACCGGGATCTCGCTCCTTCATAGGCATTTTCCCTTGTAATATGAGCTAACTTGATGGGGGAGACTGATTACCTCTTCCTCAAGCTTTTTCTTGTTAGACAGTAAGTCCTTTAAGAACTTAGCATACTTTGGTATCTGTGCCATAGCATCAAGGAATGAAATTTTCATCTCCATCTTTTGAAAGTATTCAAGAAACTTCCTCAACTTATCATCAAGTTACTTCTCAACTTTTCTATAGGGAAAAAGAAGTGGGGCGCATATAAACGTTTTAACCTCTTTCTCTCCTCAATCCTCTATTTCTTCTCTGCCTCACTCTCTACCAACTTCCCACTTCTTATCCTATCATCCTCGTTATCCCATTTATTTCATTTTCAACTACTGACCCCTTACCTACATCCTCTTATTTTTCATTTTTATCCACTCTCGTCTCATCCCTCACTCGTACCAATGGTGCATCAATCGGATATGAAGGATCGTGATACTGAGTCCCTGATCTCATGTGGATAGCTTTAGCAGTGTGTTGGTTTGGGTTTGGGTGCTGAGGTGGAGGTTGTGTAGAGGGGTTAGGTTGAGGGTAAGATGGGAATATTGGTGGTGCAGGAGGATTAGCCATTTGGGCAAGTTGAGTTTCAACCAACTTTTGCTGAGCTTGAAGTTGTTGCATTTGTTGAATGAGAGTCTGATTAATCTGAGGAAGACTCTGGTTCTACTGAGCAAGAGTTGTTACTTGGAAGGCTAAATGGTCATTGGTTGAGGTATGACCTTTTTGTGGTTGAGAAGCCACATGATGAGGTTGATTAGGCGGGAAAGGCAGGTTTGAACCATTTCTAGGCCCTTGGTTGAACCCTGGGGGTCTATATATATTAGGCCTTGGTACATTCCCATTAGATTGGTTCCCTTGGAAACCTTGGTTGTTAAACCCACTTTGAGCATTTCTATTGTATCTCGGGTGAAATTTTCCCTAGTTTTGGTTTGAGTTAAAGGGAGGTTTATAAGGTTGATTCAAGAAAGGTTGTTGCCCATACCCTACTCCTTGTTCCAGTCCACCATAGTTAAGGGCTGCTATATGATCAGGGTTATACCCATAACCGTCATAATTTATCACCTACAGTTCTGGGTTATACCCTCTATAGTCAACTGCAACAACATGCTCAGAGTGCGAACCAACACAATAAGATGTATCATGGTTGGTACCCCCACATATAACACATGCACTAGAGGGGTGTTCAAACTACCGGCTAGGCTTAATTTGGACAGCTTTTTATCGATAACTGCTTCTATTTTAGTGCTAATAGTGTCCAAGTTAGTTGTGTCTATCATCCCTCTAGGTAAACCCTGACTCCTAGTTCCTCCCCAGGCACTATTCTTAGCAACTTCCTTAATTTTGGCTTTTACCTGGGTGCAAGGAATTTCGGAAAGTTGGCCACCTACTGCTGAGTCTAGAAGTGCTTTGGTTGAGTCATTAAGACCATCGTAAAAGAATGTGTTGAGATGGTTTTCCCCGTACTCATGGTGGGGGTATGCTCTAATCATTCTTTTAAAACGACTCCAAGTAGCACTAAGGTTCTCATCATCCTCTTGGATAAATAACGCAATTTTCTTATGCCAATCTTGCGTTCGAACTGTAGGATAGAACCTTTCTAGAAAAGCAGGTTTCAGTTGAGCCCAATTAACAATTGAATTAGGTTCTAAGCATTTATACCAATCTTTGGCATCTCACGCTAGACTCAAATGAAATAGGTGCATTCGCACATAATCTGGGCTATTAGGGTAAGGAGGGATAAGTCCACAAATGTGAGAAAATGCCTCTAAATGTTGAAGAGGACATTCATTTCTTAAGCCACTAAAAGGTGTTTCCTTAACCATTCTCATGAACTGAGGGTGTATTTGGTATAGTGTAGTAGCAATAAGGAGCACTACACCTCCTTGGAACTCTTATGAGCCGGGAGTTCCGAATTGACCAAACAATTGATGATCGTCGGCTATTGTAGATATGGATGGGTTTTGGACAGAATGTGAGGTGTGTTTTGAAGGGCATTGTCTATTCAAGCATTGGATTTCAGGATTATAAGGTGTTATTGGCTGGTTTGACCTACGCGTGCTATGGGGCATGCAAACAGCAAAGTCAAAGACAACCACTAACAAAAAAAATGAAAAACAAAAACATCAAAAATGAAATAAAGATATATCAAGAACAAAAAAAGTCTAAATATTACGCCTTATCCCCGACAACGGCGCCATTTTGATAACCAGCTTTTAGGTCGTTAGCTAAAAGACTAGTTATGCAAACAATATTTATACCAACCTACAAACTATACGAGTATAGTGGAGTAGGGGGTTGAACCACGAGGACAAGGGATATCAAGACTTCAATTCTTAACACAACCGGACTTTTTGGATTAGGAAATAACTAAACTAATAACAAGAATATAGATCACGATAAATTACGCGATAAATCAAATAGAGAAAAACAGGGACAAGATTAGATTCACCCTAGGAATGAAGCTTTCAAAACCGGACATGATAGGTTAAAGAAAATCTAATAATAACTAGCATGGACATCCAAGACAGCGAGAGGAAGTTGGTGATTCCACATATCACAACAAATGGTTTATAATCGTCCTATGTCTCCAAAGGAGTGGCAGGACAAGATTTGCATCGGATTCCAAAACTACTTATTATTATCATTCCTACAAACTTAGATAATAAATATCATAGCTTTTCCTAGGGTTTCACCAATTAAAACCCTTAAGAGGACTACTCACACATATTCATGCTAAAAGACATAACAATATTTAATAAAGCAAATAAAACAAACATGAAAAGAAATCAGTGAGAACAAGACTAAATCAGAAATTATGCTAGTAAACGATAAATACTAGGCTAAACAAGGAATGAAATAGAAAGAATGAATTAAAAGCAAATGACTATATTAATACTAAAAAAAGCTTCAATTTGATATCCATGATCAGAATTTGAATGAAAAAATCCAGAACTCGGAGTACAAACATTGAGAAAACCAAAAAACTTAAAGCTATAACTAAAAGAATTTGGAGGTTAAATAAAACTAAAAGTGCATGAAGTATTAAAAACCTAGCTGCCCTCCCTCTCATCAGAGGGAGGGGTATTTATAACAAAGCATGAAAGAACTATGAAAAACCTAAAATGCCGATGGGCCGGCCCTAAAAAGAAGTAGTTGTTCTAGAGAAAACACTGTCATTCGACCGAATTCAAGGTCCATTAGGACGAATATGACTCCATTCGCCCGAATGCTCTTCCATTTGCCCATTCTAGAGGCTCCAAGGAATCGATCTCTGTCCACTATTCACCCGAATATATGGTCTAATTTGGCCGAATGGAAGCTCATTTGTCCGAATGATTCCCATTTGGTCTTCCCATTGGCCAAGGTATAAATGCTCTAAAGAACTGTCCATCATTCGACCGAATCTCTCTCAGATTCGGTCGAATCAGAACCATTCGGCCGAATGTATCTCAGATTCGGTCGAATTTGAGACCGTGCACTCCTCTTTTCACTTTTAATCCTTTCTAAACTCTGTGGGATCTTCATGATTGACTGGAAATGTTTGCCCAAGCTATGATGCACGTGTCTAAGGCTCGAATGCATCGTATTTCACCTCGAAATCATCAAACATACCTGAAATGATCTTAAGACAACTCGAAGACAAGATCAAGGTGAAATCAAGCGTAATATGCATAAAATCAATATGAAACTACGAGACTTGACACTAAAACGAGATAGTAAACGTGCTCTAAAACAAGCACATAAGTAGGATGCCCTATGGTCTTTGTAATACCCTTGCTACTTTTCAACGCTATATTATGAGCATCTTTTTTTAGTTCATAGAGTTAATTTTAGAAGTTTTCATGGATGATTTTAGTATCTATGGTACTAGTTTTGATTCCTATTTAGTGAATTTGACTAAAGTGCTAAAAAGATCTGAGGAAGTGAATCTTGTTTAGAATTAGGAAAGTGTCATTTCATGGTTACCAAAGGTGTTGTACTTGACCATCTTATTTCTGAGTGAGGCATTGAGGTAGATAAGGGTAAGAATCAAGTAATTGAGAAGCTACCACCACCAGTGAATATCAAAGGAGTAAGAAGCTTTTTGGGTCTTATAGGTTTTTTTTGTAGGTTTATTTAAGATTTTTCTAAGCTTGCAAAACACTAACCTAATTACTTTTGAAAGATATTGAATTTTATTTTACTAATGAGTGTCTTGAGTCTTCCACCAAGATTTAACAGGCTTTTATTTTAGCACCTATCATACAATCTCCCTATTGGGACCTTCCGTTTGAGATAATGTGTGATGCAAGTGATTATGCACTTAGAGCTATGTTAAGACAAAGGAAAGACAAGGTTTTATACGCCATCCACTATGTTAGTAAGACCTTGGATGGAGCTCAAGTCAACTATGCTATGATAAAAAAGGAGTTACTTGTTGTTGTATACGCCTTAGATATGTTTTGATCCTATCTACTTGGATCTAAGGTCATTATCCACACTGATCATGCAGTCTTGAAGTATCTCATTGCAAAAAAGGAATCCAAGCCCCAACTTATTAGATGGATTTTATTGCTCTAAGAGTTTAACCTTGAGATTCATGATAAAAAGGGAGCAAAAATGTGGTTGATGACCACCTTTTAAGGATCCAACCTAATGATGAGTCTATTCCCATTGATGACTCATTTCCAAATGACCATTTGTTTGCCGTTATATTTTATTCTCCATGGTTTGCTGATTATGCCAATAACATTATTGGAGGAGTCTTACCTTCTAATCTTTCTTATCAACAAAAGAAAAGGTTTCTCTATGATGTTTACAAGTATTTTAGGGATGATCCTAATCTCTTTTGTGAATGTGCTGACGTTCTTTATCACAGATGTATTCCAAATTGGGAATTATATGGAGTTTTGCATCATTGACACTCATCATTATGGAGATCATGATGGACCCTCGAAGACTATGTTTAAGGTGCTTCAATTTGGTTTCTATTGGCCTACTATACTTAAGGATGCTAGAGCCTTTGTGATGTCTTGTGATTCTTGCCAAAGAATGGAAAACATATTAAAAAGACATGAGATGCCTCAAAATTCCATACTAGAAGTTGAATTTTTAATGTATGGGGCATTGGTTATATGGGACCATTCCCATCTTCTCATAGAAATCAGTTCATTTTAGTAGTTGTGGGCTATGTGTGTGTGGAATCCATTACAACATCGAAGGCTGACTCAAACACTTACGATGATTTTATTCAAGCATATTATCTTTCCAAGATTTGTAGTTCCTAGAGCTATTATTAGTGATGGGGGATCCCATTTCATGAGAAGAAATTTGGTAAGCTACTTAAGAAATATGGGGTCTATCATCATATAGGGTTAGCATATCATCCACAAAGAAGTGTTAGGTTGAGATCTCTAATAAAGAGATCAAATCCATCCTTGAGAAGATTATTACCCGATCTAGGAAGGATTGGAGTAGCAAGCAGCATGACACACTATAGGCATATTGTACTGCTTTTAAGACTCTAATTGGTACCTCTCCATATCAATTGGTGTATGAAAAAACATATCATCTTCTGGTGGAGTTAAAACATAAAGCATTCTAGGCCATCAAGGAATTAAATATGGATGAAAAGCCAGCAAGAGAAAAGAGACTTCTTCAATTGAATGAAGTCGATGAGTTTTGTTTGGGAGCCTATGATAGTGTTAAGATTTCCAAGAAAAAGACTAAAAGATTACATGATAAGAAAATTGTGAAAAAGGACTTCTAAGTGAGTGACATAGTGTTATTGTTCAATTCTAGATTACGGCTTTTCCCTGGGAAGTTGAAGTGAGTAAGTTCGGATTCCATTCATTGTCATAATAGTGAGTAAGTTTGGATTCGTTGAGCTTTAAAACGATTAGGGTGAGAAGTTTAAAGTCAACGGACAACGTCTTAAACACTACTATGAAAGAGACTGAGATGGGTTTGGGGAAGAGATCAACTCCTATGACCCCCAGCTCCCATTGAGCAAATGAAAGCACGGTTTATCTTACGACCATAAATAAATGCTTTGAAGAGGCAACACAAATTTCTAAGTCGTATTTATCTTTAATTTTAGTTTTTAGTATTAGTTTATTTTATTTTAATTTTTGGATTCAGTTGAATTCGTTTTTTATTTTCTTTTTACTCTTTTTTATTTTAGATCCTAAAGAGCTAACAGAGTGTATTTTACACTGTCCTTGTCGGAGAAAGGGTGAAATTATGATCAGCCCTATTTCCATTGCCCGATGGATTGATATTTGGGAAAAAGGGTGAAATTTTGATTAGCCCGATGGATTGATTTCTGGGAAAAGGGTGAAATTCTCATAAGCTTAATGGATTTCCATTGCTCGATGGATTTCTTTTTGGGAAAAAGGGTGAAATTCTGATCACCTTGATGGATTTCCATCGCTCAATGGATTTTTATTGGGAAAAGGGTGAAATTCTAATCAGCCCAATGGTTTTCATCACCTGATGGATTGATTTTTGGGAAAAAGGGGTGAAATTTTGATCAGCCCCATGGATTGATTTTTAGGAAAAAGGGTGAAAGTCTAATCAGCCCGATGATTTTCATCGTTCGATGGATTTGATTTTGAAGGAAAAGGCGTTTTTCTAATCGGCCTGATGATTTCAATCGCCTGAAGGATTGATCTTTAGATGCGTGGAAGGAAATTTTGATCAGCCCGATGATATTTCATTGCCTACTGATTCGTTCTCCAAAGGTATGTGCAAAAATCAAGTTGGCCCGACGGTTTTCCATTGCCCGATGGATTGATCTTCTTATAAATAGTGAAATTTTGGTTGGCCTGATGGATTTCCATCGCTCAATGGACTAATTTTGTGATATATGGTGGAAATTTGGTTAGATGAATGGTTTTCCATCAACTAATGGATTAATTTTTGGATGTGTGGGAGGAAATCTAATCGGCCCCATGGTTTTCCATCGCCCGATGGATTATTCCTCAAGTAGATGTGTGAAATTCTAATCAACTCGATGGTTTTCCATCGCCCAATGGACTTCCTATCCTTTGATTTTGTAAAATCTGATCAACCCGCTAGATTCCCATTGCTCAATGGATTATTCTTCTGATGATGTGCTTGATCACTTAGACAATTAAACTTGACGAGAGAGAGTCACAGCAACTAATTCTATAGTTATTTCCTAGCGCCATTAGATACAAGCTTCTAGAATCATCGCTCCCTCTATTCGTGCTCCTCTTGAATCCCCTTCAGAGGACGCTAGTGCTAAGTAAGCTTTCTCTTTCCCATTTCATATTTTTATGCATTTCTACAGTGAGGACACTATGTTTCATTTAGCTTAGGGGAGGGATACTTATCATTATTGCTTTAAAAAAAATATTAGTCATTAGTGTGTTTCTTATTCTCCCTTGATGTTACTATAGGATTCCTTGATTGAGTATGTTTCCTTGTGCCCTATGATTAAATTTTTTAAAACTTGTGATTACAAAAACTAGTCATTGTAAACTTTTGGTTTCTATTTTGATTCCTTGGTATAACTGGAACTTGAGTTTTTAAGCCTTATTGCCTATTTTTTGGAATAGGAAAGAGTTTAACTTGTAAGGATTTGAACCATGATTTATATCTTATTTATTTCCTTCTTATGTGATTAGTTCCTAGTATGACACTAATCTTGATCTTGGCTTTATATTGGTCTGGGTAGTTGTATAATTGCGTGATGAGCATGATAGAAGGCACTATTTTGTTAGGAGCTATGCTACATTGATTTTAGATGACACAATTTTCCATTTGATCCCTTATGTTGAGCCTTTATCCTTTATTTCATAATTAACCATATTACAAACCTTTTAGCCTCATTTGATTTACCCAAGTCTAGCTTGGGTGAGCATTTTAGTTTATTGGTGAATGATGTCGTTATTATAAACATCTTGGCCATTATTGGACTTTGTTGTATTATTTTTCTTCTATTGGAGTTTTCTTTATCGTATGGTTATATCGCTATTATCTATTTCGAATAAAGATATTCATGCAAGGTAAAGAAAAAAAAAAAGAAAATATAGAAAAAAAAAAGAAAAAGAGAAAGAAAGAAAAAAATTTCAATCCTTTTACTTAGTGGTATTTATTTACCTTTCCAAGTTGTAAATATATCCTATTTTGATGATGATATAATGGTGATTCTCTGTTGTTTAGCTAATTTGGTAGTTTTGATCTTGGAATTGGTTGGAGTTTTTTTTAGCCTCATTTTTAGGCTAAGATTCTTATCGGATTTTGCTCCCCCAAAATGGACTTTTTATGCTCACATATTCCTAAATATTATCATGCCCTTGACCTAAGCCCCATTATAAGCCTAATAGAGACCTTCTTGATAATCATGCTTTTAAATGTGTCTTCTAGATTCAATGTCTTACCAAGGTTGTAAAGTATGTGTATGCATTTCGTGTCAACTTTTCTAGGATTAGTATTATTATTTTACCTTTCAAACACACAAGTGTTGGTAAGATATATGGGAGGGTAACTTTTTAGTATACTTGGCTACAAAAACTTATTTATATGCACTTCTTTTTACATATTTATGGGCGGAGAACAAATCAAATTTATCTTAAACTCACCACAAAGAGAGGAGTGCCACAATTCAGAACTCTTTCCTTGATTCGTAGTCCTTTTTATTCAACAAGGCTCGGTCTCCCTTGAACGATTTTACTCTTGAATGGGAATTAGACCATTTGAACGCTTTCATACTTCACGATGTTTCTTTTATAGGAAGAAACCTACTTATGTTTTGAGAATCTCGTCTTTATGGCTTGGGGACAAGAAATAGTCTAACTTGGGGGAGTTTGATAAAACATAATTTTATAGAGTGTTTTAGGGATTTTTACGTTGCATTATTAGATCATATTAGTTCATTTAGTTGCATTTTAGATATCATTTGCATAGATTATCTATTTTTTGCTCTATTACACTTTGTTTGTAGTTTTCCTAATATTTTAGGTAGTTTTATAGCTATTTGAATGCTTTCAAAGCAATTGATTTTGGATGAGTTGGATAATTACTGCAAATGTAATCGACGAATTGAGGATTTTGATTGATGGATTCATGCTCGTGGATTACTTTATTGATGTTCATATTCATATAAACTTATTTTGGTTTTGATAAGTGTCAAAAAATAGCTAACAAGGTCAATTTGAGTTGAAAACAAGGAGATATAAGAGTTAAAGAGGAACAAAGTTGATACATGTTCATTCTTTTTATCATAACTTAAGTTTTATAGATCTTATTGATACGATTGTAATTTGGTTGAAAAGTAGACTTCAATAGCTTCACAATAGTAGTTTAAATGCCTCATGAAATTGTTTTTTAGAATAAAAGTTACAGCCTTCCAAAGTTGATCCAGAAAACCTAACCGCGGGAGAGCATTGAATCCGATTTATAATCAGATAAAACCACTAATTCGTCCCTAATACCTAGTTTATTAATCTTATCTTTCTATTTTAAAGGAGTATAGTAAAAAATAATTATAGTAGGGACTTATTATTTATTTTTCCAAGTTTTTATTTTCTTGCTTTCCTCTTCTCTAGAGATAACAGTTTTTTCCCCTTCCTCTCTTCCATTTAGAAAAAACCCTACTTTATATTTTTCTCCATTAATTAAGATTTATAGAGGTATTTTTAGGATTTTTTCTCTATTTTATTTTTTATCTCTTTGATTTTTATTATCGTTGTTTATTAGTATTGCTTTCTTTATTTTCCATTCATGAATTTAATGTTTATAAATGTTATTGTTTTTTATCAATTTAGTCATGAAATGTGAGTAGATTTTTTTCTAGGGATTATGGGATCCATGAGCACTTCGATAAAATAGATTTATGCTAATTAATTGGCTTCAAGTTTACAATTGAACTCCGATTATTGGTTTATCATTGCATTAAATTAAATTATGGCCAAGTTTAAATGTATGCTGAGTATTTGTTAAATTTGATGATGAGAGGTAAAAATACCACAATAAAATTATAGAATAATAAGGTTGACAAATATAGGCAAGGGCGAGAACCGGAAGAAGAGTATTGAGAGAGTCTAAGTTCGAGCGAATTAGTGAGCCCTAATTCATTTAATTCATAAAACCAGTTAGTTGTCATTTCGATCTCAATTGATTTGTTTGTTCACGGTGAACCATTACCCTAAGTTTTAGGTAATATGTAATAATTCTTCACTAAAGTTTTTATCATTAATTTCTTAGTTAGCTACCCTTCCAACCAAGACCCTTTATACAATTTAAACTTTTAAGAGCTAATATAATTGCAATGCTTCCATGAGGAAACGATCCCTACTTCCCTGGCTATATTAGTTGATGTTGTCGGTTTATTTTTGAGGCATGCATGACAGCCTATTCAATGTGGAATATGAGAATTCCTAAGTTTGTTATTTTCTAGTGGAATATGAGAATTCTTGTGACTATTGTTTTAGTATTGTTTTGGAAGTTGTAGAATCCTTTTTTGATATGCTTTTAGGCCTATAGCCAATGTGCTTGCACTAATGTTTGTTGCTTTTTTCAAGATGGTGCCCTGATCTTGAGCACAAAGGGATGATGAGATAAAGAAGGCTATAAGATAAACAAGGTTGATGTCTAAGGAAAAGAAATTCCCCATCCTAGGAATGATGGAGGAGTTGGCAAGGAAGAAACTGGAGGATGGTGACTACTCCGATGAGGAGTGCTTTGAAAGGGGACCAAGTAAGCAGTCTGCAAAGAAGGCGTATGATGGGTTTCACACAACTCATCTTCTTGGATAGTATAATCTTTGACGAGGGCGTTTCTTTGTAGAATTTGTTAATATAATTCGAGCTTGCTAGGTTAATTAGACTTATCTTGATCTATTCCCGTCTGAGGTGCTCGATCTTTAGGTTACTTGATCTTTAAAAGATATTGTCTAAACTGCTACATGGAACATAATTATGTAGGATTGTGCTTTGATGCTATATGACTTAAATTTGTACTTTATGATGTAATATAGTGTAAGACCCTTGTTTTTGCATGTGTGTGTGCTTTGCTTTGCAGCACAAATCATGTGTGCTTTGCTTTGTAGCATTAGATATAATGCATGTAATGCATGACAAGTTAAATGCAATGCAGTTTGTAAATATGTAGGGACAATTTTTTGGCAAAAACATGCCCTATTTTTTGAGCCATAGAGGGTGCTGACTCTCTACCAACAAAAAATGAAAATGTAAAGGGGGAAGGGCTTATAAAATTTGGGTTTATAGGGACAATTAGGTTAAATGGGACATGTTTCGATTTTGAAAGCACGACATAAGGTTGGCATGGGTCAAAATTTTGATTTGGGGCAATGAGTCAAGTTACAAGTGATAATTGGATTAATTTATGAGTTAAGGTCAAGGTCAAAATAGGACAACACTGGATCGGGGTTCAATTTGTGATTTTCTGATAAGTTTAAGAATTCGAGTATTGCAAAATGGGTTAAAAGGATCCAAATATCCCATGCTTTTAATTGAAATAATAATTATACATAGCATTAGCTTTTCTTGGATAAAGTTTGCGGACCATTAGAACATGAAAACTTAGGGTGACAATACATTGGATGGTGTTATGAATACAGGTTAGGCGTCCAGTGTAGGTTTAGGCATTGAATGCAAATCAGGCGTGCAGCGCTAGTTTTTGGCATCAAGCGCTGAGAGTCAGCATTCACCTCTTGGTTGGCGCTTAGCCCTTGAATTATGTGTCTTTTGTGTAGGCCTTAACCGATTGTTTTTTTGCTAAATAACCCCTTTAACAGGATTGCAAAGCTCCTTTCCACCAAACACAATACATTTGGTACTTGGTTTGAATTATTTCTCTCTCTAGAAATTGCTTCCAAGTTTACATTAGCCTTGAATGCTTGGTTGAGATCCTTGAGTAAGAGTGAAAAACTTAAAATGGATACAATGTTTCTTGGGGCACTTTCATATTTGTGATTCGTGAAAGTCGACATAAACTTCCTTGTGGGGACTTGCAAGTGCAGACATCCGGTCTCCCACACTTTTAAATTCAAGAATAACGAGATAGTGCCTATGACCAAGGAGCTCAGGGCTAACATTGGTTGGCCGATCAACAGGCCACATTGCCTTTCTCCCACCCAGGAGTATTACTCTGTGGACTTTGAGAGGTACTTAGGCCTTAAACGTAAATCTCTCAGCGATGTTATCTTGGGGGTTAGGGTTGATATGGAGTGTATGATCTCTCTTTTTTAAACTCCCACCTATGAGCCAATTGCTCAATTATTCCTGCAAGAGAGCCTTGCACTTTTGCTTGTTTGCTTGATTCTTCTTTTCCAATGAGGTAAATGAGGAGGGTTACACCTCCATAATTCAGATTATGGAGCAAAGTGCTAACGAGAAGAATTCAATGTTGATCGTTCTAGGCGAGCTCATGGTTTGCTTAGATCTTCACCATATGGATTCAACTTTAGGTTTTAGAGGGTGCCCTACCCTTCTTCAAGTAAGTTTTGGTTTGTACTTGATTTTATCCTTTGTCTTTGCAATTTCATGAGCATTAAGTTATGCTTATTTTCTTCTTCTTTTATTTTGAATGTTTGGTTGATGGAGAGGATCATGCAATAGCTCCTCACAAGAATCTTGCCACCTATAACAAGGGTTTATCATGTAGAGGAAACTCCTTAACTAAGCGACATTGGAGGGTTGGGAAGCCTATTTTACAAAGGGGGAGTTCATTATAAGGTGAATTATCCCATGGTGGAAGGTCATAGTAGTTATCGGCATCGAGAAGGGGTGTATTATTAGAATCTCAAGTCTCTTGATATTGAATTTTTACACTTCAGCCCGAATCTTGAGGTAATTTGGGCAAAAGAAAGTGGTTTTGGACCACGAGATGGAACGGCCCAAGAGCATACCTCTCAAGGAAGGGCGAGTTAAGCTTTGAATGTCGTTTTAGAGGGAAAAACCGATGTGGTTTTTGCAATATCCTCCTCAAATGATGATTCTCTTCGGGAGCTATTTGGCTTGGATGTGGGAGAACAATGAGGAAGTCAAGATGCATGTTCCTATATATATATCCAAGACTAAATGTTGAAGCCTAGGCCCCCAATTGGGATCAGGAACTTTTTTGCTAGGCGCTCAACAGGGATTAGGCGAGGCATGAGCTATTTTAGCTGATGCTCGAGACTCGGTGCTAAGTGCATAGCAGGGCATCAACCACATAAATTGGTGCTCAATGCTTGGAACTTTATGCTTGGAAATTACATAGTAGCAAAGGAGTCTGGAGCTGTTTTGTGTAGCGCCTAAGCTTGGGTGTTCAATGCTTGGCCTGGAACGATTGCTCAGAGTACAAAGATTTGTGATTTTTATTGCGACTAGACCTCGTGAGAGGTCACCTACGTATCCTTATAAAGGAATCAAGTCGAGCCGAAGATTTGGTAGTAATGAGATTGAGTCAATTGTATTTCAAAAGTTTCTACCAGATTTGAAACTCATGGTAGGTGTAGTTTAGAGGTTCCTTTTCATATTTTGAAACAAGTGATTATGGTCGGGCCTCTAGGCGAGGTTACCTATGTAACCGCTAAGTAAGGGTGTTCATTGCCGGGTACCCGGATTTTCGGGTACCCGAGATATATCGGGTAGTTCAAAAATCGACCCATGGACCGACCCGATTAAAGTGGGTACCAGTTTAGCGGGTACCCGCTTAAATCGGGTCGGGTCACAAGGTACCCGGTTTATTTTATTAATTTTTTTTACTAAAAAACCTGCGTTCAATGACTATTTTCCCAAATACAATCAAACAAACACTAAGATATGATCATATGAAGTAGTAAAAATTGTGAGACTGGATTTTATGATAAGGAATGCTTCGTTCATAAAGAATAGGCTTTAATATTAAACTGTTGCGAACAAAAACAAACAAGCCTCTGACTATCTCTCTTTTATTTTTCAATGGCAATCTCAAAAGAGAGAAAATAAATAGATAAATAACGGAATGCTTGGATTCATGCAATCGCAATAGTAGGTGTACAATGCTTTCATCCCCTTAGTACCTTTCAAAAAATTAATTAATTAATTAATTATATATATATATGGGGTACCTAATTATAGTTTTATCCGGCCCATAACCTAACCTGATTATTTTATTTCTTACCGGGTCGGATACTCGACCTGAAAAAGCAATTTTTTTTAAAAAAAACCCGACATTTTATTGTCGGGTCATCGGGTCGGGTCAACCGGGGTCGGGTATTTTCGAACACCCCTACCGCTAAGGGAATTATGCCATAACATAGTTTTGAGACATTGACAGGTGCTTAGGTTCGTCAACGAATAAAACTCATTGTTTTCCATGTCTACGACTTCCATGGCTCCTTTCGATAGGATCTCTTTTACAATATAGGTTGTGGTATTAATTTCCCTGATGATCCATAACTGTTTTTCAGAGTGGTTTAAGCACTAGGTCTACCTCTTTGATGAATTTAGTGCTGAACTTTTGATTGAAGTGCTTTGCGATCCTTTGCATATAAAGTTCAACGTGATGCGCAACCTGGAGCCATTTTTTATCCAATAGGATTAAATCATCGTATCTTGCTTTAACCCAATTAGCTTTGGGCAATTGCCTTTCAAGAACCATCCTAAATGAAGGACGTTCAAGCTCGATAGGTTGGACAACTTCCATCTCGTATACCAGAGAATAAGAAACCATGCTTGTTGACGTCTTGATTGACATCATGTAACCCCATAGAGGAAAGTGCAATTTCAACAGCTAGTCTTTGTAATTTTTTGGTCATTTTTTGGATTATGACCATGTTGAGAAGGGCCAGGAAGACGAATATGGATTCAAGAATAACAATGGGATGTGCTAGAGATTTGTGCACTTCTAGTAAGTCACGTATTTTACGACGTACCGAGCATAATCACCTTTCATGGTGGTCTAATAGTAGCCAAGTTGTGCAATATTCTAGGATTGCACACGGTTGCTCATGTGGGTTCCACAAACACCATCATGGACCTGAGACATTACAGTGTCAGCTTCCTGTTTACTTATGCATATGAGATGGATGCCCTCAAGGGTGCAATTATAGAGTTTATTGCCTTAAGTGATAAACAAGGCTACAAGGAGCCTTAAGGCTCTGTGCTTTGTTTTAGAGGAGTTTAGAGGGTCCTCCTTCTGTTGTATGTATCTTAAGATGGCAGCATGCTAAGGTTTGCCATCCTCTACGTCTTTGTCCAAAATATTGACATGCGTCGCTTCAGACCTCCTCTCTACGAAGAGGGGCATTCTATTCAATGGAATATTGGCCACTGATGCTAATCAAGATAATGCATCATCAAATTGATACTCTTCTCTGGGAAGATAAGTAAATTCTATTTCTTTGATCTGCTTAGTTAATTATTCGTGATAAGCCTTGTAAGGAGCAAGGCTTTCACAGTGAACTTTCCATTTCTCGGATATTTGGTTGATTATGATGGAAGAATCACTATAAACTCAAAGCTTTTAGATGTCTAAGGATATTGCTGCCTGTAGACCTAAAATGCATGCTTCATACTCAGCGCCATTGTTGGTAGCCTTAAAGTCTAGCTTGACTGATATGGGAGTGTGCTCTTCCTTTGGAGATATCAGGTGTATCCTCGCACCATCCCTTATGGTTGGAGTCACCATCAAATTAAAACAACCAGTTGTCGTTTTTGGTTATAAGGATCTTTCTCTAGGAGATCGTATTTTTCCTTAGAATATTCTTTTCATGATTCAGCCAAGAAATAAGACTGTGGATCCTTTGATTGCCTTTTATATTTGAGATCACCCTACTAGGGTTGGATATAAGATTAAAAGGGTACATGGCCTTGGGGAAGATCCATTTACCGAGAGCAACTACTTGAAAATGGCCAAGGTAAGAGGACAACCTCCCCAACACAATGCCTGGAGCGCATGCTAGACGCCATAATTTTGTAAGTTTTGGAAAAGCCAAAGGTTGGGCCATGAGCCTTAATCATTATTAGCTAATCTTCCACTCACAAGGTGTCTTGAATGTAGAACACATTCATATGAGAAGAAAACCCTAGGGTGGAACTTCCACATTCATAGAGTTATATGCATGAATGCAAGTATTCCTAATACAATCTTTAGCCAATTATAAACAACAAATTGAATTTTTTCATTTTCTCATTCATAAGCATGTCCAAGTAAGTTTTAGGCTTAGAACTCCCCCGTTGAACCACCAAATTGTAGGGGCTTTTTCATATGTATAGAGAGTCTGGAACCCAACTAGGATATGGGTGGAAAATTCGATGAGTTAATTTGCAACTAGATAACATGTTTTTTACAACCCAACCTTCCCTTTTCGGTGAAGAAAAGAGGAAGGAGCTCTCACCCACTTGTGCCCTATGATTTTGCGCATCTATAAGGATTGGTTATATGGATTTAGAGATATCGATTGTGTCAAGGAGTCGCAACGAACATTTATGGGGTTGTTTGGAAACTCTAGGGTTTGAATCCCTATATGACTCACGTAAGTGGTCTGTGAACCATGAGAAGGTCCGGGAATAAGCAACTTATTTCAAACCGGGGATGTGTGCAAAAAAATTGGCATATATATGAGAGCATAGAAGAATTAGTTCCTAGGCAAAAAAGCACACACAAACAAGAGATAGCACACTCTAATTTAGTAGGTTGAGTAAATTAAGCTTTATGCACATAAGTTTAAATTAGGTGATCACTTGTGTTAGTTGTCCATAATATTGAGGGTCCCTATATCCAATTTTCCAAATTTATCTTATTAGTCATGATTACACTCAACAAGTCTTGATTATAAGCATAAGATTCAAGTGTTCATATAATTATAAGATAAGGATTATGTAATAAAAAGTTCATAATGGAAATGAGGCAAGAGACAAAAGACAAAAGATTAGTAAATAAAATGTTACGGTTAGTAGTAATGCAAAATAAGAATGATGAAAAATAAGTTGGAGAGGATATCTTTATCATATAAAGATTGAGGCCTAAAGAGGTCTTTCCTCATGACATACTCCACCTTGAAGAGATGAGTCTAGTTCAAGCGGCTTATATGATTTAGCCATAGAACATCATTGAAATTTAAATTGCAAATAGAAATCAAGGTATGGACTATAAGATCTAAACAAAGAAATGAGGTCAAATTATAACTCCCAAACACATATTCAAGTATGATACACATTTATGGTTTGCTTATGAAAAAGGGTTAAAAGTTTCAAGTCTAGTAAGACTAGAGATGTCTAAATCCTAGCGTCATAGACTAAATGTAAAAGAGATAAAAGAGACATAATGTAACTTGCAATATGTAGAGGCAAGAGAGAGGGGTTGCTTGAATGATTGAGAGGAGATTAATCTATTAAGATGGTTCCTTGAATAAAATGCTCAAAATAAGGTTTTAAGGCTTAACCTAGTGAAGTAAGAGTTACTCAAAGCTCTTCACATCAAAGGAAAAATGAGACATTGAAATAAAAGTTGTGTGAGTTGATCATAAGACAAAATCAAGGGTGAGGTCTCTTTGCTAGATCAGGGTGCATCAAGGTTGTAAGAAGTACTAAAATAAGTGTTCATGTTAGAGGAGTTTTCACCTAACACAATCATTAAAATATAGGTCTAATTTAAGGATCTTAAGTGGATGGAAACCACTATATCTAAACACTAGAGAGTGAATTGAGTAAAAGTAAAGAAAGCATAAAATGTAATTGAAAGAGATTGAGGGGGTCCTCATTGAGGATAGTTCCTTTGCTTGAGTCTTTGTTGAGTGCTTGAAGAACAAGTTATTGTTGCTTCTCCATTGGAGGCTTGAGGGTTTCCTTGAGAATTATTAATTGTGATTTAGTTTGTGTTTGTAAGGATTTGAGAGAGAATTCCCAAAAGTAAAATTGCTCTAAGATCTCAAAATTGTTGACCCCTAAGGCTAGGCGTTAGACGCTGAGCTTGTGCGTCTAGTGCTGGCTTGTGCATCGAGTGCTCGAGAAGCGTGTCTTTTGCTCAACTACAGTGAAGCTTGAAGTGAACCAGGAGCACTTTCAGGGTGGTGCACCAAGCTGGGCGTCTAACGCTGCGATGTACATTAGACGCTAAAACTGGCAACTGATCAGATTCTGATAATGTTAGACGCAAAATAGTAGGCTTGAAGTCTACGAGAAGTTATTGAGGATTCAAATAAAGGAGCTCTCATCAAGAACCATTAGGCAAATAGGAGACGTCCCCAAATTCAACAACTTTGATGATGAGGTACATGAATCTCCTACGTGTTAAGGGTATGTTAACACTCACTCTAATCCTTCTTCCTTTTTAGTATAGAAGTTGATATACGTGAATATGATGGGAGGTTAGACGCTAATGAGTTTATATAATGGTTGACATTGTTCGAGAGAGTGTTTAATTATAAAAAAAACAGCGGACAATAAGAAGCTAGGTTAAAGTGGTTGCTTTGAAGTTGAGAAAGTATGTCGGGAGAGATTAGGGAAGGATAAGGTGAGATCATGGGATAAAATGAAGAGACTCCTTAAGGACAAGTTTTTGCCTTCATACTATGTTTAGGAGAACTTCATTAAATTATATCACCTTTAGCAAGGAAAAGAAGTGTAGAGGAGTTTGCTCGAGAGTTTGAGGAATATTTGATGAAATATGATGTGTCAGAAGATGAGCCTCAATCCTTGGGGCATTTTCTTGTAGATTTGGAGAATAAGATTGCTCGAATAGTGAAGTTGTATCCATATTCAACCTTAGAGAAACTCATCATGCTTTCCCATAAGTTTGAAAACTAGCAAAAACCCAAGCCCTAACGTGAAGACATAAGACCCTATACACAAAACTTCCTAACGCACAAATCCTATACTTCCCAAACGTAACCTAACCCACCTAAAGTAGCCCTAAATCCACAAAATACCCCCATTCACATTCAAAAGTCCAAAAACTTTATTTCAAATGTCAAGGGCTTGGATATATTTCTTTTGAATGTCCTAATAAAAAATTTGCGTCTTTAGATGACTATTCAACATTTGAGAACCCTAACTTTGAAGAAGAACTAGAATTTAAGAAAGGGAGAATGTTGAGGTGGAGGTAAATCACAAAAGAAACTTTTATTGGATTGATAAAGTGGAATCTATTATTTTGAGATGGCTTTTAAATGCGTAAACTATGGAGGATGAAAACCTACAAAGGGAAGCAATCTTTCATACTCGGTGCACCAATAAAAAAAAAGTTTACAACTAGATCATAGATAGAGGTAGGTGCACCAATATAGCTTCTCAAGTGCTTGTTGACAACCTAGGACTTGAAGTTGAAGATCACCCCATTCCACATATGTTTCAGTGTTGAATCCTAGATAAGGGATTAAAGTTGTTATAAAGCAAATCCTGCTCAATTTCAGTTTGGTGCATATAGGGATGCAATTTGGTTTGATGTGATTCATATGGATGCATATCATGTGTTATTAAGAAGAACTTGGTTGTTTGATTGGAAAATCACTTATAAGGTGGATAAGAATAGTTAATCTTTTACCCACAATAAAAGGAATATAGCACTCACTCCTATTATTCCTTCCAAACCTAATCCTAAACCCCTAATCACATTAACATTGATGGATAGCTATGAATCCCTAGAAAAGGAGGCTGAAATATTAGAGGGATCTAATGAGTGGAGAACCAACACCTAGATTTCTTATAGGATCATAGGGATTGAAGCTCCAAGTGTTAAAGCTCTTGTCATGGAATTCACAAAGAAAGAAGCACCTAGCCTAAGCACGCAAGTTAGGAGTGAAGGAGCCTTGTCAAGTTTGTGGGCAAATCTTTTCGAAGAAGGAGTGAATGATGAAAATATCAAGCCAAAGCCTTGAGGAAAAGATATAATTTATGTTTAAGTTTTTTATTTGAATACTTTTCTATTTTAGAAACATTCCATATATAGTAAGCTCGTTTCTGTGATAAAATTACATACATGCCTATACTTTGTCTACCTTAGATTAGAAGTTCTTAAGGTGTATGTTAAATAAACAAAGTAAGGTCAAAGATGAATCAAGGTGGATGAATTCTTAGGTAACTTAAAGGGGAAAAATTTAAGATTGCATTAGAATCAAATTCCATGAGAATAAGGTGACTATCTCATGTGCTTTTGATTATTAAAGTGGTTAATCATATTAGGAAACATAGGAGAATTAACTTCCTCAAAAGATAGAATTCTTATCTTATCTTTGTTTTATATTTATCTTATAAGAATTATCTTTGGGAGTTTAAGTAGAAGTAGATGTCTAAGGAGACCACAATCCTCATACTATAAATATAGGGTTAAATTAAGCTTGACAAATCAGATTTAAGCTTAAGAAATTTTGTAATTGGTGATGTATAAGTATTCCTTTGAGTTCTCTTAGCTTTTGGATTTAAGTTAGGAAAACTTACTTCTTTGTTATCTTAAAGACATTGGCTTTTGAAGTTGTGATCTTAGGAGGCCTTGATAATCTAAGGAGTGGATTTTACTTAGAGAATTATGGTTAGCCAAAATCCTTGTAATCTTATCCACCCAAATACACACAAGTGTGTAGCTAGCTCACGTAAATTCACACAAACGCTCAAATTACCCGGTTTTTGCTTTTGCAATTTCTTTTGCCTTAAAGCTTAGAACTTTAAACATGTAAATCTTGGCTTATGTTCCTTGATTTACATCAGATGATCATGAAAGTAGATGTCACAACCATTAAGACTTTGTGAATGTTGTGTTTAATGTCTTCTTATTTCATGATTCCACAAATGTAGGTTTGATTGCTTTAGGGGGACGCTATTAATACTCGAGAGAGATCCGTAGTATTGTTTAGGGCGTATTCATTTTAGGAATTTCATTGCATGTTGAATACGAGGGATTGGAATAGAAATATATATCTAGTCATATTAGTGGGGATTTGTTGTTCTAGATGTATGTCTCTATATTTATATCCATCTTAGCATAATTCATTTTTAGTTTAGTTTAGTCTAGTGTTTAGTTTAGCTTATAATCTTCTCTTATTTTGTGACCTTCCTAATAGAAGTTAGAATAGTATATAGCAATATATCCTTGATAGACTCTTGGGATTTTGACCCTACTTACTTGAACTACATATTTAAGTGGATATGTTATTTTGATAAGATAGCAACGACCCCGTAGTTAGGTTTAAAGGGTGGAAACAATCTTTAAGTATACGAGATTATGATGATCATAAATCCTTCAAAATTTTCTAAATTGAAGCTCACTTATTATGTAAGCTTTGGCTTAAAAGTTTTCAAAAGAAAAGAAGGAAAGAAGGAAGAATAATGATCTCATCTTGGAACAAACTACAGAAGTATATGATAAAGTGATTTGTTCCACAAGATTTAGAAAAACAACTTTATTAAGATACGTACTTTAAATTAAAATAAAAAATCTATGGAAGAATATATTTTGGAATTCGATAATCTAGCTATGATTTGCAAATTAGAGGAGAAGGAATTAACTAAATTATCAAATCCAGAAGAAGCTTGAGCTATAATCCTATTATAGTTTTGATAGCTACAAGAGTTGAAAAGAAATAAGTGCGCAAACCTAAAACTTTTTTTAAAACTTTTGATGAAGAGTAAGGTTGTTTCCTTCATATCTAACCTTTTATAAAACCATAAACCCTTAACCGTTTGGTAAAGATAAGGGATTCACTTTGTGGCCTATTGTGGGTGATCAAAAGATGTTCATCAAATGTAAGGGACAAGGCCATATTAAAAGAGATTATCCATATACTAGAGTTACTTTAACTCAAACTTGGGTAAATGATGGTGACTTTAAAGAAGAGGATAATAAATGTCATGTACAATATGAATCCCAGGAGGAGGAACTCTAGGAGCAGGAACTCTAGGAGGTGATTTTCGAAAATAAGGATCAAAGCTTAGTTTTAAGGAGAGTCTTACAACCAAAGGCCCCACCTATTGGAGAGAACCAAAGAGAGAAGATTTTCCTCATAAGATCCAATGTCCAAGGAAGGAAATGTGATGTATCATAGATACAAGGAGTTGTACTAATGTGGTGTCCATCTTGTTTTGATTGACAAGATCAAAGTTCCCATACAAAACCATCCTTAACCATAAAAGCTACATTGGCTAGCTTAGCAACGTTGAGGTAAGTAAACAAGTCATAATTACATTTAGGATTGGTAATTATGAGGATAAAGTGCTTTGTGATATGGAAGAACTAATGTGTTTATTGTGAGGAGACACACACATGACAAGGCTTTTGCTTTGAAGCCATTAATGACTCATAAACCTAAATCAAACATAAGCAATAATAAGGGAGTGTTGTTAATAGGTAGGAGGAAGTAAGAAAAGCAAGCAACATAATGTATAAGCTTGTGGCTTAGAAGGACAAAACCCCAAGTGTTCCTTAGTTTTTGCAACCTTTATTGACGAAATTTAAAGATATTTTTTCTTAAGAATTACCATCAAGGTTACCATTAATTAGGGGAATGAACACCTAATTAATTTTGTTCTCGAAGCTTAAATCCCTACCAAGCCAGCTTATAGATGTAATCCAGAAGAAATGGAGAAGATTCAAAGTCAAATCAAAGAACTCATGGAAAGGGGATATATGAGGGAAAGCATGAGTCCTTTCACTATGCCTACTTTGATTATGCTAAAGAAAAATGGGACACTAAGAATGTGCATAGATTCACATGTTGTTAACAATATCACCATCACTTATAGCTTTCCTATGCCTAGATTGGATGATTTGTTGGATAAGTTGCATGGTTTTCAAGTATTCTCAAAGATAGATTTGCGTAGTGGGTATCATCAAATTTGCTTGAAGGAGAGTGAAGATTGGAAGATTGGTTTCAAAATAAAGCTAAAGCTATATGAGTCGTTAGTTATGCCTTTTGGATAGACTTATGCACTATGTTCATTCATGAGAATGTTGAATGAGATCTTGAAGCCATTCTTAGGTAAGTTTGTGATTGTTTATTTAGATGATATCTTTAGTTATAGTACATGTATTGAAGATCATCTAAGTCACCTAAGAAGTGTGTGTTTGAGACCTTAAGAAGACAAAATCTTTATCCTATGCTAAAAAAGTGCTACTTTATGGTTTTTAGTGTCACGTTTTATTGTCTCTAAGGATGGCATTTCAGTTGATCCATCTAAAATTGAAGTAATTAAATCATGGCCTACACTTAAGAATGTGATAGAGGTTTGTGCTTTCCATGTCTTAGCCTCCTTTTATAGGAGATTCATGAAGAATTTCTCTTTAATTGTTCCTCTTATGACCAAATGCATAAGGAAGGATAAGGCTAAGTTTAAATAGACCAAGGAGGCCCAACAAGCCTTTGAAGTCGTGAAGAAGATGTTTTACAACACTTCTATTCTAGCCTCATTAGATTTCACTAAGCCTTTTGAGGTTAAAAATGATGCATGTGGGGTTGGAATTAGTGCCTTACTAGTTCAAGGGAAGAGGCCCATTGCCTATTTTAGTGGGAAGTTGAATAGGGCCAAATTAAACTACTTTACTTAGGATAAAGAATTCTATGTAATTATAAGGGCTTTGAATTATTAGAGTCATTATCTAAGACCAAACCACTTTATATTGAATTCCGACCATAAAGCCTTGAATCACATTAATGGATAACACAAGCTTAATCCATGTCATGCTAAATGGGTTGAATTCTTGCAATCTTTTCACTTTTCATCAAAGAATAAGGAGGGAAAGTCAAATGTGGTCATTGATGCTCTATCAAGGATATATGTGTTGCTTGGTGTTCTTAATTCAATAACACAATATTATGACCAAGACAAGAATTTTAGACCAATCATGCAACAAGTTAGCAAGGCGGCTGTAGGTTCATAAGTTCTTCATTCTTCATGATGGTTTCTTATTCAAGGGAAATCAGTTATGCATCCCAAATGCTCAATTCGTGAATTTCTTATTAGTTTGGCGCATGGTGAAGAAGCAAGATACTTTGGGATCATGAAGACATTAACAATGTTGTAACACACTACTACATTTTCAATCTAATCCAACGACAAATTCGTTCTATTAGGTGTCAAAAACTGTTGTATTAGACATAATCTAACGCCATTGTACTGTCACATCTGTTGACATTATATTAGGCCTAATCTAATGGCACAAGGCATCTAATACAGCGGCATCAATAATGTCATTGGATTAGGTACAATCTAATACTACCTAATCCAACAACAGTCATTGTATTAGGTTGTACCTAATCTAACGGCATTATTGATGTTGTTGTATTAGAAGCCTTGTGTCGTTGGATTACATTCCTTGTGCCGTTGGCTTAGATTCCTTGTACCGTTGGATTATATTGTACCTAATGCAATGGTAGCTATTGGATTAGATTCCTTATGTTGTTGTATTAGATTACTTTTTTTATAACTACGAAATGTCGTAGCATTATTATATATTTAATATAATGTAGCATTATATATAAATTTTTTTAATAAAGGTAACAATAAATATAAAATTTAGCATTATATTTACACAAATTATATTACATATATATATATATATATATATATATATATGTAATATAATTTGTGTAAACATAATGCTAAATTTTATATTTATTGTTACATATATATATATAGGGGAGGGATCCAATGAGAAGGATGCTTAAAATAAAAAGAATAAGAAGAGATCTTGACCATTCAAATGGTAAGATCCAACGCTAGAGATTTCACGTAAAAAAATATAGTTACTATAACAATAAAAAAAAATGGTCACTATAATAATAAAAAGTGTCATTACATGTGAAAAAAATTATTTGGTCACTATGAGTTAAAAAAGGGTTACTGTGAGTAGGTAAAATATCATCCGTTGTATTTAAGAGATAAAAAGTCAAGATGTCTTCTCATCCTTCTCATTTTAAGTATTCTTCTTATTTTAACTTTTATCTATATATATATATATATATATATATATATATATATATATATATATATATATATATATATATATATATATATATATATATATATTCTTTTTAACTCTATTATTCTTTAATTACTATACAAGAGAGTGAATGAAGTCATCTATAGTATTAGGATTCCACTCAACTATGGATTCTGGTGATACATATTAAGTTAAGGGAATGTTCGCAATTTTTAAGGGAATGTTCACACGCAAAAGAAAGAGAAAGTAGAATTTTTACTTGATTAAGTGATGCACTAGATTTGGAAGATTTCCCACTTTGGCTACTGATACAACGTGCTGCACTAGATGCATCATTCGGAGTCACTTTAACCAACATCAGGAATCACAAAATTAATCCCAGGGTTAGCCTCACAAATTTGAGCCAAAATAGCAATGGTAACGCTAGGTGCAAGTTGTTGGACTAAGTGTGCTTGCATACTTGCTAGGAATTCCTTCGGGAAAATGAAATAGGACTTTTTATCTTTGCTCTTCAAATTAGATAGATTGCAATGTCACCCTCCACCTAAGAAACATTAGGGTATGACTAGGACTCAACTTTTACTAACAACTTGCGACCTAGGAAAAAAATACTTCTTAAATACTAGAGCATTCACATGCCTAACACATACCCTAAACCCTAACTAACTTCCCTTATTTTAAGGAGGATAACTAAACTTCCTTAATTTAAGGAACAAAATACACCTAATATAATTCTAATTAGATTTTGTTTTTTTTAAACAAAAACCCTAATTAAATTAATTTTAAACTATTCTCTAGTGTTCCTCTTACGTGCGTATTCTTCATTGCCAACCATGTAATCCAAGAAACAAAACCCACATTACTTTAAGGTCTAATTGCTCATAAATATGTCCTTAGGCTCCTTTTCAAACATCTTAGACTCTTGCTTCACACATCCTTTGATCTTCAACTAATGGGCCTTCAAGCTTTGCAATCTAAGCCATGCAAGGAACTAAATCCAACACACTTCTTTATAAATCCCACTATGCTTTGTATCCAATAACTCGTGGCCCAATATACAATATATCTCTCCCTCTTGGAAGAAGTTTATATTCAAAATTTGAAGCTTCAAAGGAAAAATATGATGTTCTCCTAGCCTCACTTAAATGCACATGCCAAGCATAAAACAAAATCCTTCTAATCATCCTATGATTTTGTGCCATGATCTTTGATCTTCTTCTGATTTTGAGATGATGAAAGCTTCAAGGATGATAGTATGGAATACAAAGGATTAGATGATCTAAATGCTAACTAGAACCCAAGAAATATCATGAGCCCTGCAATAAAAATGGTTAATTAAAGTAAAAGTAGCAAGTTTAGGCAATGCTTCTTTCTCACAAACATGCATTCTTCCTCTACCAACGTGGCCTCCTCTCTTGATCTTCATAATATGAGCTTCACTACTTGACTCATCAACTCTCATGAAGTCAAAAGAAGTTCTTACCTCGGTCCTATCCTCTTCTCTTGTGAATTTTGTCTAATGTCCATCCCTCTTATAGTGCTTCATACCAATCCACCAATATCAATGTAGTTCATTCTTTTGGTTTAGGTTTGGATGGGGTGATAGGGGTGAGTTTGATCTTTCTCTCATTGTGGGTAAAAGAATATGTGTTCTTGTACCCATTATGAATGACTCTTCTATCAAACATCCATGGCCTTCCCAATAATACATGACAAGCATCCATAGGAACCACATCACGTAAAAGGAGTCTTCATATATCTTGCCTATGTTGACATTTAACAACATCTTTGGGTGAATTTAATTCTTTTTCCATAACTTAGACATTGGATCAAATAAGGTGATGGATGATCTTCTGTAACTAACCCAAGATTTCTAACTAGTTATTGAGAAGCTACTATAGTACAACTACCTCCATCAATAATCAATAAAAAAACCTTGCTTTGAATCATGCATTTAGTGTGTTAAACAGCCTCCCTTTGTAAATTCTCCTCCTCCTCCAAAACTTGCATATTTAAAGCTCTTTGCACTACTAATAACACTTCTTCATTATAATAAATCTCTTTCTTCTCCGAGAATGCTTCTTCTCCTTCTTTATCCTCTACTACGCAATATCACTATCTTCTCATTTAGACAATCCAAAATAATTTGACCTAGTCCTTGACATAGAAATCACTTCCTAGGATGTATCACTGGTGTAAAGGATTTTTTCTTCAATTAGGGTTTTTTCATGACTATAGGATTAGGTTTAGAAGTGGGAATTTGGCTAGATTTGGGAAAATAAGGAGTTTTAACAAAGGAACATGAAGACTCTACCTTTCCCTCGTGCTTTTGCTTCGCTTCTTCTCTACCTTGTGAGCTAATATAGTTAACTCTTCTAATGTAATTCATGGATATAACTCTATAACATTGAGTATTATTGCATCCAAACCTCCTAAGAAATACACCAAGGTATGTGATTGATCATTATCTACATCACACTTCATTAGCAAATGTTCAAATTTCCTAGCATAATCTTCCATAGATTTTGAACCTTGATTCAAATTATGAAGTTGAGTGTAGCTCTCTTAATGTAGTAAGTTTGCGTGGACTTGGCCTTGAGATATTTCTTCATCTTTTTCCAAGTCCTCACCTAGTCCTTGCCTATGTGTTCCCTTTTCTTGCACAATTTTACCTGCCATGTTGAAGCATATTTTTGAAGCTTTAATACCAGTATTTTTACTTTTTTGTCATTAAGGATTGATTTGTAGTCAAAGACCCTCCCTATTATTTTCATATATTCTATGAATTCATCCTTATTCAACTTGCCATCATATTTTGGTATATCTACCTTGATGTCATTGGAGTTTTATGAACCAAGCTGGCAGTTTTGCTGTTATGGAGTTCCCTAAGGATTTTGGGTCTCATCTTCATTACTATCTTCATGATTAGATTGTGGGGGTGTGGGTAATTTTCCCCTTTCTCATCTAACCATCAAAGATATATTTCTTAATTGCTCTTGTATGTAGCGCATTCGTCTTTTAATGGATTATTTTTCTTGCTCCAAATCTGCTACCCTAACTGCGCATGGATTCTCACTATTACTTGCCATCTTTTCTTATAAAAGATCATAACGTTTAGGCTTTAATTTAACCATAATCTTTGATAACATATGTTGTATAAATGAATACAATGAGTATTGTTACAAGTAGGAAGAAAATGAATGCAATTTAAGGACTAAATCAAGCTAAGAGCACACGTACTTGCTTAAATATGTTCTACTTAATAAGCATAACAACCCAAAATCTTGCAATTCTTTAAGGCTTAAAGTCTAAGTCTTTGATACAAAGTAACGCAAACGAATCAAAGTGACCCATCTCAAGCAATCAACAAGAAAGTATGATTTTTTACGCAAGATTACAACTTTACAACAAAACTATCAATGTGCAACAATGTTTGAATTTAAATTTGAGAACTTTAAGTGAAAACACATTTAGAAAATAAAGCTACATGATTAATCTAAACAAAACCCCTAATTAAACTAACTTTAAACTAATTTATTGGGCTCTTCATACATGCTTATTCTCCATTGCCAACTTGTGTGATCTAAGAAACACAACCTATATTACTTTAAGGTCTAATAGCTCATCAAATATGTCCTTCGACTTCTTTTAACAAATCTTGGAATCTTGCTTCACACGTCCTTTGATCTTCAACCAAAGGGCCTTCAAGCTTTGCAATCCAAGTCATGCGAGGAATATAATCCAACACACTTTTTCTTCTGAATAGCCTACTATGCTTCTTGTCTACCGACCTGTGGCCTAATATACCACATTGAACGTAGATATAAATATTTTAATCTCATACATAGACTTTCTAATCTAAGATATAGACATTCAGATCTCATGTATACTAACAACTATCACAATTTTATTTATTTTTTTCATAGTTATATTAGGTATAAACCTTTTTTTCTTAGGTATAGAACTCCTCATAACATGTTTATTTTTTCTTATCTAAGATTTAGACATTGTGATCCTAGATATAGATATTTTTAATCTCATATATAGGCATTCTTATCTTAGATATAGACATTTTCTTAGATATACTAACATTAATCACATCAAATAAACTTTGATCTTAGGGTTCTTTTTAATAAAAGTAAAAATAAATTCTAAGAAAACAATCATATCATATAAATATTTATTTTAGGGTTCTCATTCAAATTTTAAGAAAAACTCTTAGAAAACTAAGATTACATAATAAATTTCACTTGGCTATCTATAATACATCTTTATTCATTGAGAAAACTAACATTTATATTTTCAATTGATTCCTCATCTTCTTTCCATGATTGTATAATTTTCCTAATATCACTATTATTACATTCTATCCTTACTTCTTCATTTTCTTGGCATGTTGTCACAAGAATATACAAAAGACTAATATAGTTTTGCCTTCAAGGAATGCAAATACTAGAAGATTGATTAGTAGTTAAGGAATTAGCACACTCACTAATTTTAAAAGAAAAAATAAATATAATATTTCTATATAACTTAAAATATAGAAACTACAGACACAGGTATAGAAACTATATTGAAAAAATATTAATAATACACTATCAGATATCTTCCTAAAAATTGGTTTTGCAAACCCGTCCATTGCTTTTTCACATATCTTTCTGAAATTTTGAATACCAAATGATTGTGCATTATTATGAATATATGATAATATAGTAAACCAATTCCATGTAGCATTTACAAGTATATGTTAATTCCAAAAGACATGGTGTGGTCATGATGGTGCTATATTTTATCATGTCTTCATTATGAGTAACCTCAAAAAATCAAAACATAACTTGTTGCAATAAAGGCCTCACATAGGTGCTCATATCCAAATTAAATACTTACAAGATATCATCATTTATAAACAATGTGTACTTTAGCTACATGTATCAATAAATTACACTTTAATAAAAGAAACTTTTGGTTCTTCTGTTGAACACCTGGTATTATCATACCTGTTAGTTGAGTGTCATCTTGTTTTAGAAATTAAATTTCAAATATATGAAAAAAATACTCAAAAAGACTTGTACTCCTATTGGCTTTGAAGAGATAGCTTGATTTGTTACTTTTGATCTTTAAATATTCCAACAAAATACAATTCTTTATTTAAGGATGTACACCATAATTGATGCAATTCCTTTTCATTATCATATCCCTTAAAGGCATTTATCAAACATAACTTTCAAATTATCATCACATTTTTTAAATTCCCAAAATATCACATAAATTTTTTTATAGATGTCATAAGCATAAATGATGTCTAATACTGAAAAGACCTACACTGAAGTAACTTCTCTTTATGATATTAGAAGGCAACATCTCACTAAAGAATTGACAATATATTGTATAATGTATGAAGTTTCATAAATTTACCATCTTTATCGTACACCACATAGCAAGATCTTGATATATAAAAATAGATTTTGGAACAAGAGCGCACATAGACTTTTTGAATATCTCTAACAGTCATTTAAATATTTATGAATTCTCATTATGATAAAAGCGAATCCAAACATTATTGTTCTTTAGTAGTTGTTGATGCCAACAAAAGGAGCACAAATCAGATTATATTATTCTTATATAAGTTGTATCAAATATCAGAACATCTCCAAAATTTTGAAAGTTTGCTAACGTTATTAAATCTCTTCAAATGTATGCTACTATATCATTTGATTCTCCATATTTTAATCTTTATAAAAAAAATTAAGAGATGATTATGGTCTTCATTACAACTTGTCATGGTTTTAGTAATAGAAATAATAATCTCAAGTAATAAAACAAATGATCTCGGATTATTGAATTATTATCTAAGGTATACACACTATTATTTCAATAATAGAAATTATTTTATAGGGTATGAAGCTATAATTTATGCATAGCAATATTATGTTAAATTTGAAAAATATTATTGTCACCTTCATAATCGAACTCTTTCAATTATAGATTTTCTGATTTCAAACAATCATTAGCTCAAAACATATTCAAACTATAGCACATTCGAGTTAGAAGTTTCGTAATAGTCCATTTTTCAAATTCTTGAATTACATAATTTTTCTTAAAAATGTTGCGAATAGCTTCAAAGTTGAGATTTAAATTCAAGTTTGATCTAGAAAATTTTGAAATTCCAGAAAATCAATGAGAGAGATTACAGGCGCCATAATTCTATGAAGTTGAGGATTTTTGAAAATCAATGAGAGAGTAAGAGATTAAAAGCATCGGAATCGTGAGAGATTAAAAGCATCGGAATCGTGTGAAGTCGAGGATTGGAGGAAATAAGCATCGTGGGCTGCATTTTTTTAACTTAGGTTTGTCATACCAGTCGAATGGTGTGATTTGTCACAACCAATACCAGCTCAAATTCAAACTCAATTCGAATGGGTTTTAGGATCCGACACAATGATTTTGTGAAAGTTATGCAAGATTCATATCCAAGATAAAGTGTTAAAGAATTAAGAGAGTTTCATTAATGTCCAAGCATGAATTTCTTGATTCTAAAGAGGAAAAAAAAGTGTCGATTTTCTAATATAATTGTCCGAGGGGAAAAAAAAAAGTCGGCATTTAGATTACAAATTGCTGACTCGTCAAAATATCATTTTATGCTTCTATGCAACTTAAATTGACATTTATTGAATTATAGTACGAAACAGTTCACGACAAACAAAATACACTCATTTTATACAAAAACGTTCCTGATAATACTTGTCATGTTAAACTTCAGAGGGGCATATATAACTATAGGATGTAGTCAAGGGAGTCCGCCGAAGTATGGGAAGGGATAGATAAAAAAAACCGAAACCACCAACTGAAAGAAGGAGAAAAAGCGAAGAGAGAGAGAGAGAGGAAGAGTGAGTAAAGCGTACTCTGCAAGGATCAATTAGTGGTGGTCTTGGTGGTAGAAGGTGTTGTTTTTTTCAGTTGCTGATGGTGGTGATTCTTTACCACCTCTCCAACATCATCATATTTACCAAACTACCCTCATCTATCCCTCATGTGCTCTCCTATCAACCCTTCACTTTCTCCGGCGGCGACGGTGGAAGCGGCGGCGCAGCAATCAAAGTTCCCTCTTATGTCTGCTTAGCTTTCTCCCGTGTCGGCCACGGCTTACACCGCCGTGGCCGCCGCCTTCACTCTTTTCCATAGCTGAAAATTACCAAAATACTTATAAATTAATCAAGAGTTTGGAGTTGATTCGGATCAGTTTTTGAGGTTGATTAGTGAAATTAGTGATTTAAATTAAAGATAGAAGGGAATGATAACGGAGCAAAAACGCTCGTTGAGATCGTTCCGGCGAAGTCACACATCAACGCCGTCATCTTCGTCGTCACCATCTCCGTCATCTTCGTCGTGGATTCACTTACGATCCGTCCTTTTCGTCGTCACCAATTCTTCCTCCTCTTCTTCCCCCGTCTCCAGTGATCGGTAAGTTTCCCGCTACTCCTTTGAGATCGAGATCTAGAATCTTCTCACTTACTCCAGTTAATCCATTAATAATCAGTTAAATAATAAGTACTATGCTTTTTTATTTTTATTTTTAGTTATTGTATTATTGGAGTGTTAAACGCGTACTTCGAATTAGAATTCTGTACACTAGACTTATTCAGAGATCTTACAGTCTCCTGCTTTAAAATTAAGCTAATGAGATGAATGCTTATTTAATATCTTTTTCGTGAAATGGTTGTATATTTTAGCAAAGGTCGAATCTTTTTTGACAATCAGATTTCACCAATTTCATCGTATTGCTTAAGCTTTCGGATATTGACTATAAAGACTTGACTTTAGTAGTATTGATATCGAAATGTATGGTGGAGTTTAAACCACTCCGATCGAACCACCGCCACACTAAGAATTACTTGTGTATTTGACTATTAGTGCACATTTTTTGGATGGTTTCGAAGTTAAAATTGATTCTTGTATTGATATTTTGGTGATTTTTGCGTATTCAGGGTAAGTCTTAAATCTCCTTGGTCTAGGCGGAGGAGAAAACGAGCCCTTCTATCCAAGCAGTGGAAACGACTGTTTGGACCTGATGGTAGACTGTCTTGTGGTGGAGTTAAGTTTTTGAAGAAAGTGAGAAGTGGAGTAAGTCGCTTATCTTGTGCTATATATGGATGCATTTCTGTACTGCATTGTTTTTTCGGAATTCTCATGCTTCGTACCATTGTTGCAGGGTGTTGATCCCAATATTAGAGCAGAAGTTTGGCCATTTCTTCTTGGAGTGTAAGCATATGAAGTCAATTGTTTTGTCACACTTTTTTGATTAGTCTCAGGATTGCCTCCTTTAATCTGACGTGATAAGATAACTAATTACTGTATTTGACTTATGTGATTATGTCCCCACAACAAGCAGTATCAATGTCTATATTGATGATGTCTCTACCAACAAGCACTTTACTGTGTCTCCAAGCAACTCTTTCTACTGTGCTTCTCATTATTATATCTGTTTCCTTCATGTGTATATTGTCATCTTTATTTCTAATGTCCCCTGACGCACAAGGTTGGTATGAGATTGGTGATTAAAGACTTAAATTTTACTGACTTTGGCATTAGTTAGTCAAATATGTCTTGATTTATGATCTGAAAATAAATTAAGTTCATGAAATATAGATTCGTGAGATTTAACTTACTATTCCATAGTGTAATGGGCAAATGGATTATTCTACACTAATATTTGAAACCAAAGCATTATACTACTATATGTTGCTATTAGGAAATGTATATTGCTTTTCAGGTGATTCTCAAGGATGCATTTCAGTTTAAGTTATATTTCTTTGATGGAAAATTCAGTAAAGTATTAGTATCTCTACTTAAAGTGTATAAAATTTATGGTGGTGTAGTTTTGGAAGAATTAAGTTGTAAACTCATTGATACCTTATCTTTACCTCAATGCTCTTGAAAAGGCTCCTTGTTGGGTGGGTGGAGGAGCGTTAGATATAGACATCCTTATGAACACAATTGTAAAGAGACCCCTAAGCGAAATTTTTTTGGAATTGTGTAGTGGCTGTTCTTTTGAACAAGAATTTACGTTTATTGCTTTATCTTTGCCGTCCTTCCTTGCTATGATCCCATTGTCTTGGCATAGTATCTAATTTCTTGTCTTTTAAGTGGTTGTAGAGTATCTGGTTGTTTGTTTTGTATTTTAAAAATTGTGCGCTTTTTTTTTTTTTTTTTTGATGCCGTATTTTACTAACATTGAGCCGCTTTTTTTGGTGGAGCAGCTATGACTTGAACAGCACAAAGGAGGAAAGGGACTTTGCTAAAAAACAGAAAAGGTATTTCCGCATCTACTGCATTTTGGTATCCTCCCTTCTTCTCTTACAATGCTCATGGATGAATTGTTTATTGCCTCTGATCAGGAAAGAGTATGATAATTTGAGAAGACAATGTCGTCGAATTCTAAGACGTAGTGTTGCAAGCTTAAAAGGGAATGAGATTGCCGAAAATAGCAATGGTGGAAATGGTGGGTTTTTCAATCAAGTTGTAGACACTCCCGATTCAGATGACTTATGCAGTGCAAGAACTTCAAATGACGGAGATAACACATCAGATTCTGATGGACCAATTTGGGATCATGAGATTTTACCCTCTGTCAATTCAATTGAAGAAGTAGAAAAGATTGAGTTGACCTGCGAAGAAGGTTCTGGTGCCAGTTCGGAATCATCCGATTCTGAGTCTTCTGAAGAAGGTGACAATGTACCTTTTCTTAGCGCTGAAGAATTTGAAGGAAATGATTTGCATGGGAACACAATGTCTTCTCCTTCAAAAGCAGAAAATGGGTTGAATTTTTACTCCTCTGAAGATTTTGCCACATGGCAAAGGATTATTCGTGTTGATGCGCTTCGAGCAAATCCTGAATGGATCATATACAGCCCCTCCCAGGCTGCAGTTTCAGAAGTCAAAGCTAGGCAGCTGGCAGAGAAAGTTGGCTTGAAAGAATATGATCACTTAGAACCATGCATGATATACCATGCTACGCGACTTGTTTCCATCCTAGAAGCTTATGCACTTTATGATCCCGAGACTGGCTACTGCCAAGGGATGAGTGATCTTCTCTCTCCAATCATATCGGTCATAGAGGAGGACCATGAGGCATTCTGGTGCTTTGTCGGTTTCATGAAAAAAGCGAGGCACAACTTCCGGCTTGATGAGGTAGGCATCAGAAGGCAGCTAGGTCTTATATCCAAGATTATCAAGTGCAAAGATTCCCATCTATATAGACATTTAGAGAAGCTTCAAGCAGAAGATTGTTTCTTCGTGTACAGAATGGTTGTGGTCCTCTTTCGGAGAGAATTGACTTTTGAGCAGACTCTTTGTCTCTGGGAAGTTATGTGGGCTGATCAAGCTGCAATTAGGGCTGGGATCAGCAAGACAGCATGGGGAAAAATGCGTCTGAGAGCTCCTCCTACTGATGACTTACTTCTCTATGCTGTAGCGGCATGTGTACTGCAGAGAAGAAAGTTAATACTAGAGAAACACAGCAGCATGGATGAAATCATTAGGGAGTGTAATAATATGGCCGGCAATTTGGATGTCTGGAAGCTTTTGGATGATGCTCACGACTTGGTGGTGACTTTGCATGACAAAATATGACTGCGCCCTAATTTTGGGTGAGGAACACTTTTTATTTCTTTTTTCCTTGATTTGTTTGTTGTACTTTGGTTAGGGGATCTCCCCTTAACCATTCGGGATTATGTATCCATTAGATGATGCTTTGGAAAAAAAAAGCACTTCATAACTGATATACCTCTGTATTCTCCTGAATTATGGAACATGTCTATGTACTACTGCCCGCGCTCAAAACTAACTTGAGCGATGGAGGCGGAATTCCCAAATCAGTGAAACTAGCAAGACCTGTGCTCTTTCGCATGCCCTACATCCTATAAATTTGACCTATTTCTTGGATGATTTTCAGCACCTATGTTCATATTTTTAGTAACAAAATCCTGAAGTCTGCACTTATTTTCTACTGGAGTACTAATGGACTAATGGTTTAGTTTAGAACTGTCACTAATGTGTCTGTTCAAGGTGTTTTTGTTTTGCTTTATGCCACGTGGTCACTAAATAAGGAATTATAAATTAAATCATGCCACTCAGTAAGACCATTGATTTTGTTAGTCCATAATAAAATGACTAAGTGTAGCTACTAGCTACCTTTCTAGGCATGCTAAATAATGTAAGGAATTTTTGTCCTAAAGCGAGAAAAGGACATGAGTAGACAATTAAACTACGAAGTATGTCTCACAGCAAAAGGTAGTTGTCAAAGAATCTCATCACAAGACCATATTATTGTTATTGCGAACTTCAAACCACTGATCTCTTGCGGAGTATTTATTTTGTATGTGACCATAATTATCAATTTTCTCACGTAAAAGAGTTGAAATATTCAAAGGAGGCAATAATAATTTTCTTTTTTCTATTTTAGATTCTGTAAAATCTTACATCTCAAAAACTTATAACTCCACTGTAATTATTTACTAAAAATTTTATTTGGCTTAATAGTTTCTAGGTCAATTATTCAATTTTCAAAATGTCATGGATTTGCATGTTTTAAGTTTTGACCTTACCTAATTCAAATTTTTTTTTTCTATGAACACTAATAATACCTTTTATTTCCGTCATAAATAGTATATCTAATCTCAAATAAGACTATGCACCCGGGTGCATAGTGCTCACTGTGCACCTGGTGCAAAACGCAATAATTGTACACATAAAACGCTAGTTAAAAGCATTTGGGATAACGTAAGAACATTACGTTTACATACAATGAATATTGAAAGTTTTAATGATCAGTTATATTCATTATTTCCCAGCAAAAGTCATTATTAATGTTTCGTAATTTGCGTCATTAATGTTTTTGGAATTATATTATTTTTGCATTGATAATAAGATACGTTCAAAACTTTTGTATTCTTTTTAAATCTAAATAATTTTTCATTTTAGGATTTTTATGCACACATAAATGTTCATTGGAAAATACATAAATGTATATTATTTACAAAGAAAATGTTCATTGGAAAATCATATAATGTACATTCGGGTAGGTATGATTACATTATGTGTACTCAATATAGAAATGTACATATCATAAAGACTTGTTATTGTTAAATTAACATTATATATTATAGAAATAAACATTATGTATTATTAAAATAAACATTATGAATTAGTAAAATGAACATTATTTATTATTAAAATGATCATAGAACCTTCGTGCAACAAGATTTTTACAATGAGCATTATGTATTCATAAAATGAACATTATGTATTATTGAAATGAACATTATGTATCATTAGAATGAACAATATAAGTACTTTTAATGATCTGTACAAAACGATTGCATCATTAATAGAACAACATCATTATTGTTTCATAATTTTCATCATTAATGCTCTTAACTTGCAATAATGAAGCATTGAAATTCTATTATTTTTATTCAATATTGGTGCACATTTTTAATAATGACAGAACTATTTGGATTCTTACTATTTTATTTAATATTGGTGCACATTTTTAAAATACACGACACCTGGATGATTTTTGTTAGATATGAAATGATCATTTTATATAATTGAAATGAACATTACTGGTTATTCTAATGGTCATAGTGTATTACATATGGGAAGATTGAAAATGAAAAGTCTCTTTTGGAAAAAGAGACAGTATGCAAGAATGAATAATGAAGCATTGTGAATGGGACTTTTGGCATTCCATATGTTTTATTTTATTGTTGCTTCATAGATTCGTAGAAACGACTTTTGGCATTCCATTTCATTTTTTTTTATATTTTCATTTCGCTTTTGCTTGAGGGCGATTTTATTTCGTCAATGAACTAGAATGGACGCAGTTCCTTTGGGTGAACACCTGGATGATTTAAATGTTCGTTTTGGTGAGGAAGGTCAAAGTTCTAATACTAAATTCGATTTTGATAAAAAATGCTTGGAAGAGAGTGAAGGTCTGCATTGTCCATATATTTTTAACCAATTGATATATGTTTTTAAATGATCATTATAATTCTTTTTATGTGTTATAACATATGATATTAATTTGACAATGCTAATTTGATTCGAATATATATATATATATTTTATTATAAGAAGCTTCCTTAAAATAAGAAGAATGAGAAGCAATCTCATCCTTCTATTTATGATCAATGGCCACGGATCTGCTTGCCTGATTCTCTTTTAGTTTCTTCTTGCCCGATTCAAGCCTCAAAGTGAACTTGCTCTCCCACATTTTTTTTCATTCTCCTGATTTTCAATCTTCACACATCACTTTCTCTCTCTTCAGCCATCCTGAATTTCTCTCTCTTGAGCCATCTAAATTTTCTCTCTTCAACCTTGCCATTCTCTCTATTTGCTTAAGTTTTTTTAGTGTTTTTCTCCATCATTAATCTACGGTGTTTCCTTTCAATTTTTAACACAATTTTCTACGGTGTTTTGGTGGTGGTCGCTTAAATTGTTTTGGTGGTGGTTTGCACAAGAGCAGTAGCACGGTTAGTTACTTACAATGTCGTAGTTAATTTGTGTTAATTATTTTTTGTTTTTAAGTTTAATTGTTAGGTTTGTTCGTATTTTCTTTGGGTTTTAAATGGTGAGAACACCTCTCTCCAACCTTGCCATTCTCTCCGTTTTCTTAAGTTTTTTCAGTGTTTTTCTCCATCATCATTCTACGGTGTTTCGCTGGTGGTCGCTTCAATTATGTTTGGTGGTGGTGTGCACAAGAGCTATAGCGTGGTTAGTTACTTTCAATGTTGTAGTTAATTTATGTTAATTGTTAATTATTTTTTATTTTTAGGTTTAATTGTTAGGTTTGTTCATATTTTCTTAGGGTTTGAAACGGTGAGAACACGTGGTGGTCTACTTTCGAGAGACAGCGGTGGCGGAGGCGATGGAAGAGGAGGTCGCACTACTAAAGGCGATAAATGTGGTGGTGTTGTCGTCAAAGCTTTAGGTATAATTTTTATTTTACATTATTATATTTGTCAAGCAAAATTAATGCATAATATTATAAGAATTCTCACTAGACATTGAAGTGTATGCTTAATTGTGTTTTTGTGTGATTATTATTGAACAATTTGTTAAAATTAAATATAAGAACATTATGTTATTCGGTTGTTATTATGGTATTGCATTAATGGTGATTTATTGTTGAAGAATATATGTTTGAGCCATATCATATTGAATAATTGTTGCTTGTATGTTGATTATTGTTCTTTTATTGTTATTTTGTGTTAGTTTTATGAGAATATTGTCCTTTTTTATTTCTATTGTGACCTTTTTTATTTCTATGATGACCTTTTTTATTTCTATGGTAACTTTTTTTTTTTATTTCTATGGTAACCTTTTTTTTTATTTCTATAGTAACCTTTTTTATTTCTATAGTGACCAATGTTTTAGACCATAATATAGAACCCTCTTATTTTGCATATTGTTCAGTTTCAATGACCTTAGACAAGTTTATCTTTATTATAAGTCATTTGTTCGCACTTTTGATGGTATTGGTATATGAGCAAATATCTTAGGTTGATGGTATTGGGAGTGTATTGAACTACTTTATGATGAATAGGGAATAGTAGAACACAATATAGTATAATGCGACTTATTAACCTGTTCTTTGATTGTATTGGTTCTAAATTTCCCGCATCCTTATTAAACTCTCAAGTCTTGATACTGGAACCAATAAGTAATATATTTAGGATTTGTAAAAAAAAAAAGCTTATTTGGACAATTTTTAAATGTAATTAGGCTTTCTGATAATGTACATCCCTCAAAACTATGTATGCAAAAGTTGTATACATTCATGTCTACAGCATCAGCATTGACATGTGTGATCCTTCAATGCATTATTCAAGCAATGAAACTAAGTTTTTATGTTGAACATGACCAATTACCTCCACTTCTACCTTGAATTCTTTCTCTGCCTATCCCTGCAATTTAATCATCAAAATAATTACAAATATTCTTCTAGCCACACAAGATAAAAAATCAAAACAAACAAAAACTTGACAACTAGATGAACACCAAAAAAATGTTGTTTCTTTCACTTATAGGTTGTTAATGAGCCTCTTTATAGCAATTGGAGTCCCATTCATAAGCTCACCCTTGTAAACAATGTCGTATACTCCCTCGCCTCTGACATTCTGTTTGGAAAATTGATCTATTGAAACAGCTGAAAATTTCCCATGGTCCTGAAAATCATCTTGCAGTTTCCTATATGATACTGAATTGGTTAGGCCCTTGAGCTAATGTGCTCTAAAATCTTCAACGTTGTGAATCTCTGCTGCTAACAATGCCCTTTGGCTGTAACATAAGTTTGCAAAATGCTCTCTTTGGAACATAAAATGAACATGCCCTTTCCTATACGGCTATACCCAAAAAGGGTACCTACAACTTTAGGGCATGACCCTAAGTTAGGAAAGCTAGAGGGTGATGCTTTGTTGATGCTAAGGGTAGTTAGGACTGACCTTATCCTTGATATTGCAACAACCTGTACCTTTTTCTTCCTCCTTGAAGTTGATGATACTAAACTTGTACTACTCTTGTGTTTGCTATCATTATCATCAATAATTGTGTCATTAAGTTGATGATTAGTGTCCTATTTATCCTTGCCTTCCTTTTTTTCAAGGTTAGGTTTTTGTTGTTGATAATGATAATCCAAAGTCTCATCATTTTGGACTTTCCTAGATGATGACCAAGGGGAGTTGGCTTTGGACATCTTGAGTGGTGGTGATGTTGTTTTCTTCATTTGATATTTTTGTAAAATCTTAGAGGAATATAGTGAGTGAATTGTAGAGGAAGAAAGAAGGATCAATTTTGTGTTATAGTAAACTACTACTACTTCAAATGTTTAATATAGACTATATAGGAAACTTTTAATGGTTATAGTAACCTTATTAAATTTGTATATCTATAGTGACCTTTTAAATTTGTATGTTGAATACATAGTTAATTTCATATAGATATTATTATTTATCAAAAAATAGTAAATATGATTCTTATATAGTTATCTATTATGTGACTCTCATGTTTTTAGTATAGATTACATAGTAATCTTTTTAATTGCTATAGTAACCTTATTGCATGTTGTAGGGACAACTTTACTACTTTATTTTTTCTTATTTATATATAGTAATTGTTTTATTCTTGTTTAATCCATGTAGAAAAGAAGAATGCTCTTGACAGTGAAAAGGAAATAGTAAATGTGAAGCCCATTAAAGGAAATAATAAAACAAAAAAAGAAAGAACGATGATGATGATGCTATAGTAGTAAAAAAATTTTCAAAAGGCTATTCCTTCTTCTTCCTCGGCTTTAGCTAAAGTTATACATCCGACGGATGAAAATGAATCAAAGGAGAATAAAATGGAAAAGTCTATGAAAGATAAGAAGTGGGGTCTTTAGCTTAAGAATGAAGGAGGAAGAATAAGCTAACTTCTTTGGCAATGGGATAGTTGTTTCTGGTGCATATCCCATTAGTGAGCATTTGATGTTTATGAATGGGAAAGTTATTGGAGTCTTTGATGAGGAAAATGTAGAGCAAGATTTTGTTAAAGGTTGTAATTCTAAGGATGAAAATCAGAAAATTTCAAATCCTGTTGAAAATTATAGTTCTTCAGAGGAGACTCATTTTCCTAAAAAAATGTAGTTCATGTTGCCAAAAGACGCAATGTCAAATAAAGATATTCATCGTCTAGCTGAAGATGTAAGTTACCTTTTTGTTTTTAATTATAAAGTTTAAATTTTATTCTTTGGCTCATAGTATTATTTTTATGATTTATAGTAACATTAATAATTACTATAATTATCTTTCTTTTTAATGTAGTTACCTATCTCTTGTTATAAGACAAAATGACTTTTTTTTTCCTATTATGACTAATTTCTAGTCGATACTAACCTATTTTCTTTCCTTAATGACCTTGTTGTAAGATACAATCACCATTGTATTTGCAACTCTAAATATAGTTATTGTTCATTGCAATTACCTTTTTAAAATATATAGTCACCATTTATATATATATATATATATATATATATATATATATATATATAATGAATTTTTTTATTTAAATTTACCTTTTAAACTATTTTAACTGTTTATATAGTTATCTTTTTTAGAGGACATAGTCACTTTTTTTATATATATAATGACTTATATATATATAAATTTTGCTCGCCTTCTGTCTGCTCACTAAGGAGATCATAAGCTATTGAGTATAGACAATGTTTATTATATTTACCTTTTTAGACAACATAGTTGATAACCGACTTTTAGGTCATTAACTAAAAGACTAGTTATGCAAACAAAATTTATACCAACCTACGAACTATACGAGTATAGTGGAGTAGGGGGTCCAACCACAAGGACAAAGGATATCAAGACTTTAATTCTTAACACAACCGGACTATTTGGATTTGGAAAACAACTAAAACTAATAACAAGAATATAGATAACGATAAATTATGAGGCAAATCAAATAGAGAAAAACGAGGACAAAATTAGATTCACCCTAGGAATGAAGCTTTCAAAACCGAACACGATACGTTAGAGAAAATCTGATAACAACTAGCATGGACATCCAAGACTACGAGAGGAAGTTGGTGATTCCACAAATCACAACGAACGACCTATAATCACCCTATGTCTCCAAAGGAGTGACAGGACAAGATTCGCATCGGATTCCGAAATAACTTATTATCATCATTCCTACAACCGTAAACAATAAAGATCATAGCTTTTCCTAGGGTTTCACCAATCAAAACCCTTAAACAACTATTCACACATATTCATGCTTAACAACATAATTATATACAATAAAGCAAATGAAACGATGAAAAGAAATCAGCGAGAACAAGACTAAATCAGAAATTAGGCTAGTAAATGGTAAATACTAGGCTAAACAAGAAATGAAATAAAACAAATGAATTAAAAGAAAAGGAATAGATTAAAACTCACAAAAGCTTCAATGTATTATCCACGATCAGAATTTGAATGACAAAATCCAGAAGTCGGAGTAAAAACATTGAGAAAACTGAAAACCAAAAGCTAAAACTAAAAGAATTTGGAGGCTAAACAAAACTAAAAGTGCATAAGAATATAAACACCTAGCTGCCCCCCCCCCCCCCCTCTTTTGAGGGAGGGGTATTTATAACAAAACATGAAAGACCTATGAAAACCCTAAAATGCATATGGACCGGCCCTAAAAAGAAGTAGTTGTTCCGGAGAAAACACTGTCATTCGACCGAATTCAAGTCCCATTTGCCCGAATACAGCTCCATTCGCTCGAATGCACTTCCATTTTCCCATTCCAAAGGCTCCAAAGAATCGATCTCTGTCCACCATTCGCCCAAATGTATGGTCTAATTCGGCCGAATGGAAGCTCATTCGCTCGACCCAGTGGCAAGGATTAAAATGCTCTTAAGTTTGCCTTGCATTCGACCAAATGTGTCTTAGATTCAGTCGAATCTACACCATTCGGCCGAATGTGTCTCAGATTCGGTCGAATCTGAGACCATGCATTCCTCTTTTCACTTCTTTCCTTTCTACACTCCGTGTTATCTTCATGAGTGACTTGAAACGTTTTCCCAAGCTATGATACACGTGTCAAAGGCTCGAATACATCACATTTTACCTCGAAATCATCAAAAATACCTGAAATGAACTTAAGACAACTCAAAGAAAAGATCAAGTTGAAATCAAGCATAATATGCATAAAACCAATATAAAACTACGAGATTTGACACTAAAATGATGTAGTAAACGTGCTCTAAAATGAGTACATCAACTTCCCCTAAGCTAAACATTTGCTAGTCCCTAGCATATGAAATAGGAAGGTGTCATGAAAGCGTATGGCAAAACAGTCATAGAAATGAACGAAGAACAAGGAGACTGAGAATCAAGACAATGCAAGTCGTGCACGTGCAAAACTCTTCCCTAGCCATGGGTGTGCAAGTACAATGGGAATAAAAGAGCATAATCAACGTTTTACACCTACTCGGGATCACCAAGCAAGCTACATCATAGTTCATTATGCCCACTACCTAATGAGGTCACAAGTCTACGGTCCCGAAGTTATTTCCTAAGAGATGTAGGAAATTTCTAATACGTTCATGTGTTTATAAGGTATGTGTTTCACTCAAAATCATCCGATTGAAGGTTAGTCGGGAATTAAACACCTAAATAGGGAGAAATCTCGGGGATTGTGTCTTATCTACTCTCCAACTCTAATCTTACTAATCAAATTAAGTCGAACAGGTTTGGAAAGGGTTGCAATATAGGCTTGGATCATGGTAGGGTAGAATTTAGGAGTGTGGAGTTAAAGTAGAGGATAATAAGTGATCCAAGGAAATAAAATCGAGGAAGACTACGCCTTTCGACAACCATGCCACTCCCAAAATTCCCAATAATGGACTCTAATACACTATATCAACTTTATTCTCAAATTTTTCTCTCTTTTTTTTTTTCTTTTTCTTTTCTTTTTTTTTTTCTCTTTTTGTGCTTTTCAAGCTTTTTTTTTCTCTTTTTATTTCTTTTTGAACTTTCCATGTGAATACTTCTTTGAAATATACTAAGACTAGTGTATGTAGTCAAATCATCCAATAATCACTTTCCCAAACCGAAATCCTATATTGCAATGCTACGAATACCAACTTCACTATGATCAAACGACTATCCTCTAGGTAAAAAGAGGGGACATTTGGCTCATTGTGAGTTAGATAGCGTGGCTACAAAAAAGAAGGTAAAGGTAAGAATTTGGCTCAACCTAGAGTAAATTGATTTTCATGGTAGGGACTTTGGCTATGTAGCTTCAACTACAAATGTGTTATCATCCCTAACCTTCAGAAAAGTAGACTATGCTGGAGGAGAACAGACACAATTCTTAAGATTCCCTGATTAACACTCAACAATATAGGACTTAAAATAAAGTCCTAGAAGGCTCAATCCTCACTAGGTTAGTCAAAATGCGCCTTAATAGGTAGTCATCCAAACCACATACCAAGCAAGCTCAGATCCCCCAAGCTAAGTGAAAAATAGTCTATAAACTTAGACCCAAAACAGATACAGGGCTAGGAGAATACGAGTTTGCATAAAATCAATGTAAAGTGCACGACAGAAGCTTGCGTGCTTGTTTGGAGCATATGATGGAAAGAAGGGAGCATATGATGGAAAAAAGGGGCACATGATGGAAAGAAGGGAAAAACAAATACAAATATAACTAAATAAATATAAATTTGGATTTTCAAGCGAGCAACCATACCAGTATATAGGTGCAGAGGCATATGGAACTTTTTATACAAGCACCTGAAAACAACACCAACAAGCAAAGCGCGAAACACAAAACAACACCAAGACTTTGGGAGGAAGTTGGTGATTCCACAAATCACAATGAACGACCTATAATCGCCCTATGTCTTCAATGGAGTGGCAGGACAAGATTCGTATCGGATTCCGAAACTACTTATTATCATCATTCCTAGAACCATAAGCAATAAAGATCATAGCTTTTCCTAGAGTTTCACCAATCAAAACCCCTAAAAGAACTACTCACACATATTCATGCTCAACAACATAATTATATTCAATAAAGCAAATGAAACGAACATGAAAAGAAATCAGCGAGAACAAGACTAAATCAGAAATTAGGCTAGTAAACGGTAAATACTAGGCAAAACAAGGAATGAAATAAAATGAATGATTTAAAAGCAAAGGAATGGATTAAAACTCACAAAAGCTTCAATGTATTATCCACGATCAGAATTTGAATGACAAAATCCAGAACTCAGAGTACAAACGTTGAGAAAACTGAAAACCAGAAGCTAAAACTAAAAGAATTTGGAGGCTAAATAAAACTAAAAGTGCATAAGAATATAAAAACCTTGCTTCCACCCCTCTCATAAGAGGGAGGGGTATTAATAACAAAACATGAAAGACCTACGAAAACCCTAAAATGCATATGAGCCGGCCCTATAAAGTAGTTGTTATGGAGAAAACACTGTCATTCGACTGAATTCAACTCCCATTCGCCTGAATACAGCTCCATTCGCCGGAATGCACTTTCATTTGCCCATTCCAGAGGCTCCAAAGAATCGATCTCTGTCCACCATTCGCTCGAATGTATCGTCTGATTCGGCCGAATGGAAGCTCATTTGCCCGAATGAGTTCCATTCGGTCGACCCAGTGGCAAGGATTAAAATGTTCTAAATTTTGCCTTGCATTCGACCGAATGTGTCTCAGATTCGGTCGAATCTGCACCATTCGGCCGAATGTGTCTCAGATTGGGTCGAATCTGAGACCATGCATTACTCTTTTCACTTCTTTCCTTTGTACACTCCGTGTTATCTTCATGAGTGACTTGAAAGGTTTGCCTAAGCTATGATACACGTGTCAAAGGCTCGAATACATCGCATTTCACCTCGAAATCATCAAAAATACCTGAAATGAACTTAAGACAACTCGGAGAAAAGATCAAGGTGAAATCAAGCATAATATGCATATAACCAATATAAAACTACAAGATTTGACACTAAAACGAGGTAGTAAACGTGCTCTAAAACGAGCACATCAATATTCACCTTATATATATATATATGTATATATATATAGGGGAGGGATCATTTGAGAACTACTTTTTGGTGAGAACCCATCTAAGACCCCTGGATACTTGATGATCTATGGCTAAAATGCATTAGAAATGGATGGCAAATCTGTAAATATCTGAACATTGTCTTATAAATGTTTCGGCTGGCAGAGTTGTTTTAGATAAACTTTGTACTTTTTTCATTCTTTTGCTAGCACTTTTCCCTCTACAAAACTATTGTACTTTCTTCATCATTTTGTATTTCTTTATAGTTTCATCCTTTTCTTCATTATTGTGTATCAATATCTCATTTTCTGAACTACTGAACATCATGTTCTAAATTAGTGAACATCATGTTCTAAACTAGTGAACTTGATGTTCTAAACTAGTAAACTTGATGTATTAATAAGCGGTGATTCTTCCTTGAACCCGCCACCTTTTATTATACCTAGAATTTAAAAAAAACACAATAGATGCACTCGAGTTATTTATTCACAACACGTATACCATCATCTTCATATAACCAACCACAAAAACCCTCGCCATCAACAATTCACCAGTAGAGCCCCACTCTAGCGCCATCACCAAAATAAACACCACCAACCCTGCATCTCATTCATCCTAGCAATGTCCTTACCTTCTCTAGAAGAACCTCCATGTCCTCCCCCTCATTCTAGAAGCATAGCCACATCCTCTCCCTCATTTGCCATCATCCTCCTCCCTCTCATCCGCCATTAACGCTGAGGTTAGTCCACTTTTCGAACATGGGTATTTGAATTAGGGTTAGTTCAATTTAAATTACTTAATCGGGAAAGATGTTTAGGTTTTAGGATGGGTATGTTAGTTCATTCGAGAAAAAGAGATTAGGGTTTAGGCCTATGGTTAGTTGACACTTAGCTTAATATCCTATTATTATTGTGTTTGTGCTTTTAATTTATTTGGCTTGATGTTTAGGGTTTAAGATCCCATTTTTGTTACATTGGTTAGTTTGAGCATAGATAATTTTTCGGGTTTAGGATATGGTTATTTATTATATAATTAAGAATTTAAGTTTCAGTGCTTTTATTTAGGAGTGGCAATTTAGAACTAGTTTCTTATGAGTAGCTAGGTGCTAAGATAGGGATAGTTCATTGATTACAAGTGATGGATATGGTTTGTCAAAATTTAATGGAAGAGATTTGGAGGAAATTGAAAAATGTATATATAGAACATAAGGAATAACAAGAGTAAGATAGTTATTTTAAGGTAATAAATTAACTTACTAAAAGGTATGTAAATAAAAAGAAGTACAGTTAAGAAAAATAAACGACTATGCCACCTAAGATCAAGACATAAGATCAGTAATAAAGCCAAAGTTTTATAAATACAAGTTCAGCAAAAATAGGTTAAAGTTTTATAAATATTAGATAGAAAGTTATAAAGTTAACTTGGTGGCTTTGGGTTTTTTTTCGAAAGTATAAAATGAGATACATATTCTCCTTTATTACTTAATTTCTTTTATTAGACTGTAATATGAATTTTACTTCTATGGTAGCTATATTTGGTGATATTATCATTTTTTGAAGCCTTAGCCACAGTCTCTATCTAGGTATGGAATTGTCTACTCCCTTTCATATTTAATTAATAAACTTTAGTAGGAGATAAATTACTGAACTTATTAATAGAAATTTCTTAGGTTACATAGCTAGATGTAAAATGGCATTGGGTGTTGGTTGTAGTTGTATTAAAATCCATATACACCGATTTGGATATTAATTTTCAAAATGAGAAATATTGGGTTTACAAAGGATACTCTGCCAATTTTTTTTGTAGAATTTGTAGTGATTTACAAAGCATAGAACAAAAATAATATTGCTAGAAGAATTTAGTAACTTAAACTATAGAGCGAGTGTTTTTGTATCATTGTGGAGTTGCTTAACCTTATTTTCACTAAGCTACTTAAGGACCCTTTAGATGCAAATATATATACATATATACATATATATATATACATATATATATATACATATATGTGTGTGTGTGTGTATGTATTTATTTATATATATATATAACTACTATGCGTAAACTGAGTGTTTATTAGATTGTTATTTAATATCTGCTATGTGCACTAAGGCGGATAACAATGTGGTCGATGGTTCAGGTGCTACGCCTTCTAGAATTTAGAGGTTACATAATTTATAATCTTTTACAAGGCTAACTAATGCTGCCTAACTTGATTCTGCTACATAGGGATGTCATCAAAAATATCTTAATTGAGTGTAAGGAAAAGGTTGATTTCTATATGAGTGGTAAATCGAATAAGAGGGACACTGGTGAATGCACCCACGAGGATAATTTATTAGTTGCAGATAATGGCATTTTCGAACCGGCTACATCTATTTTATATTTATATGATGATCAACCATTACTTGATGAAATAGAAATAAATGACCCAGTGAAAAGAAGAAAAGGTGGTAGAAATAATAGGCTTTAATCGACATAGGAGAACATTTATAGAGGCTTAAGGGCCAGAAACTGAAATCATGGAAGAAAAAGACAACAAAGGTTGTTGATAAGATGAAATATAGGACTACCTGTTCTATAAAGGTATACTTAATTTAAATGTTGTTTAATGTACTTTTATATTATGACTAAGGATCATTTTCGGAAAATGGGATGTACATCACATGATTTACGCAAACAATCTTTCATTGATGTATACGTTTATTTTTTCCTCTACCTAACTGAGTCTATAGCTCACATTCGCATGATTACTTTGATGTACCTGAAGGTGAAATTCTAGCTCATTCATTGACTAGTGAACAAGAACTTTAAAGTTTCCAACACGATAAATATTTTGATGTCAATGTCACCCCATTTAAGTCACTGTCCCCCCGAGCTTAGGGATTATTAATAAATACATTAGTAATATATATAATGTTCATTATTGATATGTAATATGTTCATTATTGATATGTAATATGTTCATTATTACTAAACGATTGTCTACTTTTGAATTTATTGTAATGAACACTAGAAATCTATAGAATATTCATTAAATCTTAGTAAGTTATTCATTAGAATGGTATATAATGTTCATTATAAAGATTTAGAGAATGGTGCTTAATAATTATTATATTTAATTTCAATGTAATTAATATTGAGTATACACGTAAAATGTTCATTAGTTTTAGGTATATTGTTCCTTAGAAATATATATATATAATGTTCATCATGGATATGTAATATGTGCATTATAGATATGTAGTATATTCATTATAACTTAACGATAATATACTTTTGATTCCATGGTAATGAACATTAGAAATCTATAGAATGTTCATTAAATCTAGTAATTTATTCATTAGAATGGTACATAATGTTCATTATAAAGATTTAGAATGTTCATTAATAATTAGTATATTTGAGTTTAATGTAATTAATATTGAGTATACACGTAAAATGTTTATTAGTTTTAGGTATGTTATTCATTAGAATTATATAGAATTTTCTTGCACATGTTCAATGAGTCTATTTGAGTACATATATGAATTTATATTATGTGTTTATTATATGTACATTAGGTGTTATGTTCTATTTCAAGTATTGTTGTACATGCATGTTAAAGAAAATGCATACTATTTTATGTGTAAAGAAAACGATTACATTTAAATACATACCAATCTATAATGTATTGTTGTAATTATGAAATACATTTAACTAAACGGTTCTACAAATAAATACATTATTTTATATAATAAAGAAATTGTTCTTATCACTAAAATTTCATTCAAATGTCCTTTTCAGTGCTAAGTAACGAACATCAACCCATTTCTTGTTCAATTAATCACTGGGAATCGCATATGTGTAGCACACACGTAAAACTTTCAATGCATAGAACTATGATTTAATAAATGTGATGTAAGGATTTGCAAAATGAAAAATGGGAAATTTAAAATACATAACAAATACTCACATCATTAGGACTCAGTCCACATTCCCACTTATACTTTCCTTCGTAGGTTTCCATGTGTCGCATAACGTATATTCCATAGTCAACCTCGTTTTGATTTGATATCCATTGCATCTTGGTGTTCATAACCTTGAAAGAATTGTAACTCTTCTTACTTTCCTTATTTTTCATGTAAATTACAAAACCATCCAACTGTCGGTGAACAAATACAACAACCATGATGTTAGAGTACGAAATATTGTGTCCATATATTAAATATATTATAGTGGGAGAAAACTAACCACCCTTTACGGATGATCATGGTATTTGTTTTTGAAAGACACCCCTTCTGGAAGAATTGTATTGTCAAGAAGATTGACAAACTTGTTCTTGACATTAACGCAGTACAAGTAAAAGTGACCTGAAGTGTATGATAGGAAGAAGATCTAAAACATAAAATTACACTTTATAGATACATGTCTTATAAACAAATAATAATTGTTAATGAACATTATTCTTAGTTCTAATGAACATTTTACATATATATAATGAACACAATACTCAAAACTGATGACCATTGTATATAATGAGAATTTTCAGGTTTAAATGAACATTATTCTCATTTGATAGGCGAACATTCTATATACCTCATCTGAACATGATACTTAGTACTAATGAATATTGTCTTTAATAAGCATTTGAAATGTATACTAAAGAATATACTCAATCATAAATGAACATCGTATATACCTGTAATGAACATAATACTTAGTACTTATGAACATTGTATATAATTATCTCTTATATATATATATATATATATATATATATATATATATATATATATATATATATATATATAATGAACGTTATATATTCTTGGAATGAATATTATATATATGTGGAACGAATATTACATTTATCTAAAATGAATCTTATATATATAATGTTATTATTCTCATTGAACATTGTTATCAAGAAAATTATATATACAATACATGTTCAAAGGTCCTTATCGAGGGTAGGTTGTTATCAGACATATAGTAATCAATGCTTTTTGAGTATTATGCAATTATAAATTCATTTTTCACATATTATCATGTTTCATCATAGGCATTGCTCATACAAAGTATTCTGGTAAAAAATGAGCATTCGTTAGTCTCACATTTATATTAGCCCAAATTATGTAATGTGTCTAACATGTTCAAGCTTACAAATGGATTGTTTGGCTCTTCTCTTTATTTTTTCTATTTCAAGTGTTAAGTATAGCGGCCCATGCATTGATGATCTCTGAGAAGATGTTTGCATAAAAGCACATTAATCTGCATTGCTCTCGAGAGATGAATGTTTGTCCATCATTATTTAGGAGCTCTATACAATAAGGGTAGAGTAATGGAATTATTTATGAGTAGCATATAATATGTAACATAGTTTACACAATGACTTATTTAGGAACTTACTCGGCATCAAGATCATCAGCGAAGGCGTAATCACAAATTGCTTGTACTTCATCTTTATCATCTTTGATCAAACTTAACTATTGTAGTAAGAATGGAGATGATAGTGTTGCAGGCATTCTCCTCTATCTTTTCACACTATACTATGCAACAAAATTGCAAAGAATTTCAATGAGTATAACTTAATACATGTATTGCTTAATACATGTTATCTACAATCAATCGTACCTTTTTCCACTAGCAGTGTTTAGAGTTTCTTCCTCTTTATGTGTCTGCTCATCCAAATTTGGGACTTGATCTCTATATGATGACTAATCATTAAATAGATGAACATATATTAGTATGTCAATGTACAAATAAAATATTATGAATGTATATCTACTAACATGTAAAAATACCTTTCACCAACGATTTCCTCTTGTGGTGACACATGAGCTTCTTCATTGGCATGCTCATCTTGATTTCTAATTGAATAGAAAATTAAAAAAGGAATAAATTAACACCTAATGAATATTATTCATAATTATGATGAACATCTAATGAAAATTGCATATATATCCAATAATCATTTTATGTATTTTAGTACTAATGAATAATGTTAATGCATATTTCTAATGACTAATTTTAATACTAATGAGCATTACATTATTTCTAATACATAAATGAACAATGCATTATAAATGAACATTTACTGGTACAACCCAATGCTTTCCGCTTATGATGGGACTTGAACGTGTTCATTAGCATGTTCACTAAAGTTAATACATATATTAGGTTATGTGTTAATGCATACCTTATAATGATAAAATTTACATTGGACCTTTCATTATGGTGATCATTTGACATGTCCTGATCATGGTGATCAGTTTCCTCTACATTAAGTTGTGATGTATTGGCTTCATCCATGTGACCAATCAAGTTAGTATTATGTAATAAGTAATGCAAAGTCGCACATAACAACTTGATCCCTGATAAGTCATCTTTTAATGTGTTGATAGAGGTGTTTTAGGATGGTTTTTGATGTTCTTCATGGAGTTTTATTGATTTTTGGAAGTTTTAGCCATTTCAACTCAATTGGGTGCAACTAAGGAAGATTACGGAGTGAAACAACATGTTGAACTTGGAGGAATGAGGAAGAATGTTTCACCTTTGAGCAAGGAATCTTTTGATGATGAATATCAACACAATGCTTCCAAAGCCGCTACCAGAGGAAAATGGGTAGCTAACAGCGGCATCTACAGCAACTAGGAGTGAAGAAGGATGCATGAGCTGCTACCAGCAGCTAAATAGCAGCTGGCAGCGGGTCTTCCAGAAAAACGCGACTTCAGTGCTTTCCAGCGGCATTTTCATTAAGTAAACTCATGTTTTGGGTCGTCTTTGGTTAGGTATCTGTAGTTTAGGTTAGTTAAGGGAGGTACCTATAAATAATGATAGTAATCTAGGGTTTTAGGGGTACTTTTCAGAATTTAGAGAAAGCTTTAATTTGGAATTCTTCTTTGCTCTTTGGTGGAGAAAAACTATGGAAGCTTAATTTACATGTTCTTGGTTAAAGATTGAAGCTTTTGACTGTAAGTTGTGAGATTTCTCTTCTATTAATATATATTAAATGTTTATTATTCTGATGTGTTATTTTATGATTTGCTTAAATCAATTACTAGGTTTGGTTATTTGATTCGCTTGCATCTAGTTAATCTTACCAATGTAGTGACTTTAGGTTGTTAATGCATGCTTTATGATTATTACCTTAAAGGGAGAATAGTATTATTGAAGAAATTAGACCGCTTGTGTTAATTTCGTCAATCCTTGTTGATTTCTCATTTTGATTGCTTCTTGTGAATGATTTAGAGTGCTTATCTTGAGTTGTTCACTAGAAAGGGTTAGAAAGGAACGCTTTTTTATTTCTAGCTATTCCATGAGAACATAGAATTTAGGGATTCTATAACAAGGTGTTCAATGATGTTAATTGAGGAGACTTCTATGATCAACTTGTAGTTCATAAGTGAATTTCGACTAACCAAGATTGCTCTTCTCACTGATTTGCTATTTGATTAGTTTTGGTTCTAATTAGGTTATTAAGTCTATCTTGCTATTGCAAACCCCCATCTTTATTTAGCTTGTTGTTTTGCTAATATAATTTTACATAGATTTTCAGTTATTAAGTATCTCTTCTCCATGGATACAAACTTGGCTTCCCTAACTACATTCATTTGAAGTTAGATAAGTTTTGATTTTGTTTGGTAGCATATGACAAGGCTCACCAAATTTTGGCGTAGCATATAACTAGATGTTAGAAAATATTGAGATATTAGGAAAGGATATGCCTATTCGGGATGATTCTTCCAATACTAATGAGTAAATCTCCCAATTCACTTCCGAATCCAACTACCCAACAAGGACAGCTACCATCATTGAGGGTAGGAGGGGCCAACACTCACTTGCTATTCCACCGACCGGTAGAGCCTAGAAATGAATGCCCCTTTTTTCTATCTTTCTCGAAAAATACTAGAGAAAATTAAAACCTATGAGTTTATGCTGGTGTACCGCCTTACTGAGACGTTGTCGGGGAAGAGCATTGCTTTTTAATTGTTTAATCTTGTAGAATTCATTTTAGTATTGCGTTTGATTATTTTCTTTGTTTTGCTCTTCTTGGGTATGATAAGTACTCGTTCTACTAACAAAGAAGTTTTGCAATTAAATCTGGAAATTGAAAGAGTTCTTTTCAGCTTGCGAAAGAAGGCAAGTACAAAATCTAGTGAATCACCATCCACCTTATTCAATCAAGAAGAGGAGATGGCAGAAAATCGAACATTAAGAGAACTCATAGCTCCTAATTTGAACCAACAATCGTTATGCATTGCATATTCGGAGTTGGGAGAAGGTGTAAATGTTGAGATTAAATCTGGTTTAATTCATCTATTATCGACATTCCATGGTAAAAAGGTGAAGATCCGAATAAGCACCTTGCTGAATTTCATGTGGTATGCACAAGTATGAAACCAAGTGGAATGACTGATGATCAGATACAACCAAGAGCTTTTCCTTTTTCTCTCAAAGATACAGCTAAGGATTGGTTTTATTATCTTCCTCCTGGTAGTATAACAACATGGGCAGATCTAAAAAGGTGTTTCCTTAAGAAATACTACTCAGCCACCATTTCTGCAAGTCTTAAGAAAGCTATTAATAATGTGGATCAAAAGGAAGATGAATCCTTATATGAGTATTGAGAGATATTCAAGAGACTTTGTGCTAGTTGTCCTTATCATGGATACTCTGATCAAGACCTCATTCTATATTTCTATAGAGGCCTAACCGATGATGACTTGAGAATGGTAAATGCAGCCAGTGGAGGAGGTCTAGTGAACAAAACTCCAAGGGATACAACCAAATTAATTGCAGAACTAGCAGAGAATTTAAGGCAATTCAGTCAAAGAACTTCTACACGCCGAGTGAGTGCAGCTAACTCAAATTTCTCTGAATTGGAAAGTAAAGTAGATGGTTTGACCTCTATGATGCGCGAGTTCATGGTGAGTTCGAAGAATCAATAGCAAGTAAAGGCTTGCGATATATGCACTTCCATGGAATATTTCACTGATATGATCCCTTCTCAAACACCTATAATCCAGGATGGAGAGATCATCCAAATTTGAGATATGGAAATCCTCAAGGAAATCAACAACACAACTCTCAAGGTCAACAATATAGAGCTCCATTTTCAAAACCTCAAGGCCAAAGCTCCAACTCAGGAAATATGTCAACTGAAGACATGATTAGATCCCTAACTTCTAATGTCTCAAACATGCAGCAGAATATGGTTCAGTTTTAACAAGAAACCAAATCAAGTATTCAAAATCTGAAGAACCAAGTAAGTCAAATCTCTAGTGTAATAAGCTGACTTAAAGCTAAGGATTCTGGGAAGCTTCCATCTCAAACGGAACTGAACCCTAAGGAACAAGGCAATGCAATAACACTAAGAAGTGGCAAAGAGTTACAAGAAACTGTGGTTGTAACTAAGAGAGCTAAAGATTTGATTGGAGTTGAAGAGGAATAAGGGGAACTTGAAACCGTGGCAAACCCACCGACCTTTCCTCCTTATGAACCTACAAACCTTTTCCTGAATCTTTGTAAGAAACTCAAAGGTATGAGAAAGACAAGGACATTTATGAAATTTTCAGCAAATATGAGGTAAACATTCCCCTTTTAAATTTGATTAAAAGTGTCTCCTATTTTGCTAAATTTTTAAAAGAACTTTGTACTATCAAGAGAAAGCACAGGTTGGGAGGAAAAGAAAAGGTAAAAGTAAATGCTCATGTTTCTGCATTTTTCCAGAAGAAACTACCAGAAAAATGTAGTGATCTTGGTATGTTTACTGTCCATGTTATAATAGGAAACACTACATTTCACCGAGCCATGTTAGACTTAGGTGCATCAATCAATGTCATTCCCTATTCCTTATTTAAGTCTTTTGAACTTGGACCTTTACATGAAACCCGGGTAATAATTTAGTTAGCTGATAGGTCTAATATTTATCTTAAGGGGGTGGTGGAAGACGTGCTTGTTAAGGTTGATGAATTAATTTTTCCTGCTAATTTTTACGTTCTTGACATGGAACACTACAAGCACGTAGTCCCTATCTTGTTAGGAAGACCTTTCTTAAAGACAGCTAGAACAAAAATTGATGTGTTTACCTGTTCCTTAACTATGGAGTTCGATGGGTAAGCAATTGCGTTAAACATTTATGATTCCATGAAATATCCTGCTGACACTCATTCTTTATGTTCCATAGATTTTATCGATCCAATAGTGCAAGATGTATTTAACATTGACGGTGGAGATGAGCTCCTCACATCTATTGTTAATGATTTGTCTGGTGATTACTTGGATTTTTCTTTGCCTATTAACTTGCAGGTGATGGTGACAAAATTGAATAAACATTCCAAGTTTCCACTTATACCACTAGGTTCAACACCCATCCCACTAACATTGCCTGTAGAGAAAATTTCACCATCTGTTTTGCAGGCACCTCATGTGGAACTCAAACCACTTGCTGATCATTTGAAATATGTGTTCCTTGGTGGATATGATAATCTCCTTGTTATTATTTCAAACAAATTAACCAAGGAGCATGAGGAAAAGTTGGTGTCAGTGCTTAAAGAGTATAAATTGGCTATTGGATTTGCAGACATTAAAGGTATAAGCCCATCCACATGCACGCATCCTATTTTGCTAGAACATGATGCCAAACCTGTGAGACAACCTCAACGTCGTTTGAATCCTCCGATGATGGAGGTGGTAAAGAAGGAGATCATTAAGTTGCTGCAAGTGGGAATGATATATCCCATCTCAGATAGCATATGGGTGAGCCATACGCAGGCGGTGCCAAAGAAAACTAAAGTGACTGTGGTAGAAAACCAACATGGTGAAATGGTTCCTACTCGAGTACAAAATGGGTGGCGAGTTGGCTTTTATTACCATAGGTTGAATACAATAATGAGGAAGGACCACTTCCCCTTGCCCTTTATTGATTAGATGATTGAAAGACTTACAGGTAAAGCTTTTTATTGTTTCCTTGATGGGTATTCTAGGTACTTTCAAGTACCTATTGCACTAGAAGATCAGGAGAAAACTACTTTTACATGTCCCTTTGGCACATTTGCTTATCGACGTATGCCCTTTGGATTGTGTAATGCTCCTGCAACCTTTCAGAGATGTATGATGAGCATATTTTCAGAGTTTGTTGAACACTTCATGGAGGTATTTATGGATGATTTCACTATTTATGGAGATTCATTTGATAGTTGTTTGCATCAATTATCATTAGTCCTTAAATGTTGCATTGAATCTAACCTTGTTCTTAATTCTGAAAAATGTCATTTTATGGTCGAACAAGGCATTGTTTTGTGTCACGTGGTCTCCTCTAGAGGTATTGAGGTTGATAAAGTGAAGATTGATACCATTCAATCTCTTCCTTATCCTACTAATGTGCGTGAAGTGCATTCTTTTTTTGGTGATACATGTTTTTATCGTAGGTTTATTGAAGGATTTTCAAAGCTTGTAGCTGCATTGTGCAAATTATTGGAAAAAGAGAAAAAATTTGATTTTGATGAGGATTGTAAGAAAGCCTTTGATGAATTGAAAGCCAAGCTCATCTCTACACCCATCATTCAGGCCCCGAATTAGTCTTTACCATTTGAGATCATGTGTGATGCGAGCGATTATGCAGTGGGAGATGTTCTAGGCCAAAAAGTAGGGAAGGCCTCACATGTGATCTATTATGCCTCGATGACACTCAATGAAATCCAACGCAACTACACTATGAAAGAGAAGGAGATGTTGGCTATAGTTTTTGCTTTAGAGAAATTTAGATCATATTTGCTTGGTACAAAAGTAATTCCTTATACGACCATGAAGCTCTTCATCACTTGATGGCAAAGAAAGAAGCCAAACCGAGATTGATTAGATTGATTCTACTCTTGAGTGAATTTGAATTGGAGATCAAGGACAAGATAGGCGCAGAAAATCTAGTTGCTGATCATTTGAGCCGTTTAACCCATATTGTTGATCGACCGCCAACTCAAGACCAAATCCATGGCGAATTCCCTGATGAGTCACTATTCACTATTAAGGAATTGCGTCCATGGTATGGTAATATAGTAAACTTTCTTGTATCTAACAAATTTCCTCTAGGGTTTTCAAAATCTTAAAAGGATAAGCTCCACAATGATGTGATATATATTGCATGGGATGATCCGTACTTATGGAAATTCTATTTCGATCAAATCATTCACCGATGCATTCCCGAAAATGAGGTAATACCTATTCTCACATTCTGTCATTCTTACGCTTGTGGAGGACATTTTGGTTCCAAACGAACAGCAAGGAAGGTACTCTATTGTGGTATTTATTGGTCAAGTTTGTTTCGAGATTCCTACGGATTTTGCAAATCTTGTGATAACTGTCGAAGAGTAGGTAATATCTCTTAAAAAAGTGAAATGCCTCGATCTTCATTGTTATACTGTGAGATATTTGATGTTTGGAGAATCGACTTCATGGGACCGTTTCCTAACTCTCATGGTTATATATATACTTCTTGCTTGTTATTATGTTTTGAAGTGGGTAGAAGCAATACCCACTAGGATTGACGATTCTAAAGTGATTTCTGGTTTCATTAAGTCTCACATATTTTCCAGATTCGGAATTCCTCGAGCCTTGATAAGTGACCGAGGAACGCACTTTTGCAATCGTACAGTAAGTGCTTTGCTGAAGAAGTATCCGGTCTAACATAAAGTTTCCACATCTTATCACCCACAAACCAATGGCCAAGCACAGGTGTCCAATCGAGAAGTGAAATCAATTTTCAGAAAATAGTAAATCCAGATAGGAAGGATTGGAGTTTACGTTTGGAGGATGCGTTATGGGCGTATCGTACCGCATACAAGACCCCTATCGAAATGTCACCCTATCACCTTGTGTTTGGAAAACCTTGTCATCTTCCGGTTGAACTTGAGCATAAAGCATATTTGGCGGTTAAATCATTCAATATGACCATGGATGAAGCCGGAGAATATCGAAAACTGCAACTTCAAGAGCTAGAGGAGATTCGCCTTGAGTCTTATGAAAATGCTAATAACTACATGGCAAAGACTAAGTTATGGCATGATAAAATGATTACTAGAAAGGAATTTAAGATTGGTGACAAATTCCTTCTTTACCAATCCCAACTTAGACTATTTCCTAGTAAACTCCATTCCCGTTGGGAGGGCCCATTTCAGGTTTTCAAGGTATACCCACATGGAGCGGTTGAAATTCGGAGTTTTGAGACCAATAACGTATTTAAGGTGAATGGATAATGTCTCAAACCATACTTTGAAGGGTTCAAAGTCGAGAATGTAGAGAGCATCGATCTCTACATGCCATCAATTGAGTAATGAAATGTAAGGCATTTTGTCGAGCTAATGACATAAAACAAAGGCGTTAATCGGGAGGCGATACAGGAACTTTATTTATTCCCATTTATTGTAGTTTTCATGTTTTTGTTTAATTTTTGTATTTCTTATGGTGTGTTTTTGTAGGTAGATACCTCGGATTCAACACTATAGCTAAAAAAAAGAGAAGAAGAAAAGAAGGAGGAAAAAGAAGCCACTGCAGCAGCCGCTACCAGTGGGTCTTCCAGCACCTGAAACCCACATCCCCCTGTCTGAACTGTTGGTAGCGGGTCCCAAGCCGCTACCAGCGGCCCACCCAGCAAACCCCTTGAAAGAAAAACAAAATTCACCCTTTAAAACCCCACTTTCACCATTTCCCTCCTACACTCCACATTCATCTCTCTCAAACCCTAACCCCATTCCTATTCTCTCTACTTACATCCCAACTCTTCACTTAATTTCTCCTCAAACATTACACCCCCTCCACACTCCAATTTCCATCCCATCTCACATAATTGTTTCCTTTTTACTTCAATTTCACCTTGGTATTCTAAGTTTTGAAGCATTCAAGTGGTGTGAAGGTTTGGTGAGTAAATTATTGTCTTTCGAGAGAGAAGGAATAATTTGAGCATTTCATTCTAATACCATGGAAAGAGGAAACAAAAGGAGGCATACTTCATCCACCTCAAGGGTGCCAAGGGCTAGAAACCCGGGTAGTACTTCAAGGGAAGGTGAGACTTCCTCTTTACCCCATTTGAATGATTTCATGGGTATTCGTCTCTTGAATAATGAAAAAGCTATATGGATTCGACTCCAACAACCAAAATGAATGGTGTAATGTACAAAGTTCTTTGATTTGGAAGCATTGCAAGAACTTGGATTCGAGGATGTGATGAGGCAATTATTTTGTAAAGTAGGAATCGAGGGATTCTTGATGAAAAGTGCTCCTACCTACGTAAGGTATACTTATGAATTCCTATCTACATTGATTAAGGGCCGTACAAAAATTTCTTTCAATCTCAATAATAAGAACTATGTGATGCCCTATGAGGATATTCGAAATGTATTTGGTTGGAATGACCCCCCTGTAGGTAATATTTGGGATCCTCATTGTTCATTTTCATCTCGAAATTTTTGGAAATCAATAACAAGATGCACAGTGGATCCTCATGGTTATCATAGCTTTAAAATAACACACCCTTGCCTTAGGTTAGCCCATAGATCCCTCTCCTCTACTATTCTGTGTCAAGGGGAGGCAACTAAGATCCCGAAGGTAGCTATGTCGTACTTATGGGCCATGACTCCTTTGGGTGTCGGCATTCCTGATTGGGTTGATATATTTGTTGATAGTTGTTTGAAAGTGCAAAGTAATACTAGTGGTCATATAAGCATAGGTGGCATGGTTACTTTGTTAACTGAACATTTGGGAATTTCACCTCCACGGAATCTTACACCATTGGATTCCACCTACCTAACCTATAATGTTGCTATATTGGTGAAAATAGGGCTACTTTCATGATCTACCATTGCAGGTGGCGCTATGGGCCACAAGGGTTGAATTACTTGAGAATTCCTCGGTTAGAGGGTAGGGAACTCCCCTATGGTCCTAAAATTGCGGATTTCTTTATACCCGTTGATCCCGATGTTGCACCCTACTTGGGTGAGGTTCAGGTTATCATTGAGAATATGGGTGAGGAGAATCCCGATGAGCAGATGGATAAGGGGCATAATGATGAAGTTAGGGATGATGATTGGCCTAGATGGAGGGCTCAGGTAGATGATCAGTTGGAGGAGGTTTATGATGGGATGCAAGAGTTATTGGCTTACCAACGAAGTATGAGTCGGTCCTACACGGCTTAATACCCCGCTCTTTACGAACCTCCAAGTGAGGCTTTCATAGACCATCTTGCCTCTCGATCCTTCTGTCGTTCTGAAAGGTGTGCTTCCCGTGAGAATCCCAGACCTTCCAACTCTGGGAATCCTTCTACATGATAGCTAGCTGCATTCGGCCTTGTCCATGCTTTTCTGTAAGTTGTCTATTCTTACATTGAGGACAATGCATCATTCAAGCATGGGGGGAGACTAATTTAGCTATTTTAACTTTAATGTTTTTGGTATAGCTATTTCTATTTCGAAAAAAGAAAAAAAAAAAGAAAAAAAAGAAAAAAAAGATGATAAAAAGATACCCGCTAAGTCAAAAACCTGTGAAGGCGGCTTAGGCAAGAATTGGGGGCCCGGTTAGGTTAAAAACCCAAAAGGGAAACCTAAGCAAAAACGCGGCTATTGAGCGGGTAAGTTGGTGAGATTTGAAAGAAAAGAAAGGCTAGGATGAAAACCCTTGTGTTTTCAAGAAATTTTCACATGATTTTGCCGGAGTTCTAAAAGCCTAGGCAAAATAAGAGAAAAAGAGAGATATTTTCAACAAATTTTCACATGATTTTGCCGGAGTTGGTGTCATAAGTTGGGAACATATAAGGAGGTTTCGGGTAGGTTTCATCTTGATGTTTTCAGTGTTAGTTGGAGGTTGGGTGTATATATTGGTTCATCTTAGAGATTTTAGAGGCGTGAGTTGTTTCCTTGTGTTTAATGTGGAAGTGTTTTATCATTGAAGCATGGAAGAGTTGAGTTTTTCCTAAATTTTTCAAGCTTTCACTTATTTTAGTGGTTTTAGAGATTCACATATTCACGGCCAGGAATTATTTTGTTGTGAGGTGGATTTGACATGAAAAAGAAGAAAAAACAAGAGAAAGTCAAGGTGTGAAGGATGGAGAGATGATTTATTGATGAATGCTAGAAGTGTTTGTTGAGTTGAGTGGATATGATTTATTGAATTTCACTTTGCTCTTATTTTGAACTTTTTTGAGGTTAATGTGTTCTCCAAGCTTACTCGAGGACGAGTAAAGGTTCAAGCATGGGGGAATTTGATAAGTCATATTTTAATGTGTTGATAGAGGTGTTTTAGGATGGTTTTTGATGTTCTTCATGGAGTTTTATTGATTTTTGGAAGTTTTAGCCATTTCAACTCACTTGGTGCAATTAAGGAAGATTACGGAGTGAAACGACATGTTGAACTTGGAGGAATGAGGAAGCACGTTACACCTTTGAGCGAGAAAGCTTTAGATGATGAATATCAACACAATTTACACGAGCCGCTACCAGAGGCAAATGGGCAGCTACCAGCGGCATCTACAGCAACCAGGAGTGAAGAAGGCAGCATGAGCTGCTATGAGCAGCTGGCAGCGGGTCTTCCAGAAAAACGCGACTTCAGTGCTTTCCAGCGGCATTTTCATTAAGTAAACTCATGTTTTGGGTCATCTTAGGTTAGGTATCTGTAGTTTAGGTTAGTTAAGGGAGGTACCTATAAATAATGATGGTAATCTAGGGTTTTAGGGGTACTTTTCAGAATTTAGAGAAAGCTTTAATTTGGAATTCTTCTTTGCTCTTTGGTGGAGAAAAACTCTATGGAAGCTTAATTTATATGTTCTTGGTTAAGGATTAAAGCTTTTGACTGTAAGTTGTGAGATTTCTCTTCTATTAATATATATTGAATGTTTATTATTCTCTTGTGTTATTTTATGATTTTTTTGAATCAATTACTAGGTTTGGTTATTTGATTCGTTTTCATCTAGTTAATCTTACCAAAGTAGTGAATTTAGGCTGTTAATGCATGCTTTATGATTAATAACTTGAAGGGAGAATAGTATTATTGAAGAAATTAGACCGCTTGTGTTAATTTCGTCAATCCTTGTTGATTTCTCATTTTGATTGCTTCTTGTGAATGATTTAGAGTGCTTATCTTGAGTTGTTCACTAGAAAGGGTTAGAAAGGAACGCTTTTTTATTTCTAGGTATTTCATGAGAACATAGAATTTAGGGATTCTACAACAAGGTGTTCAATGATGTTAATTGAGGAGACTTCTATGATGAACTCACTAGTAAAATAACAAAGATTTGCGACTAAACATTTATGGCTTAATAATAGAAAAGCGCAAATCAATTAAATTCTTACTCAATATGCGGCGTCAATGAACTAGACCCGCCGCATATTGATAGCAATTCGATTAATATGCGGCGTCAACACCTATAACCCGCTGCAAATTAATAGTGAATAGACTAATATGCGGTATATAATACTCACACCCGCCGCATATTAGTTTGACCTTAATAAAAAAACATGTCTTCGCATCATTTCTCTAGTTCATCACTCACAAAGTGTTGTTGCGCCCTAATTCTTTCCACCCCACATCTTGTGCCAATTACTTCTCCTTTGGAGTCCGAGTTCGTGCCGATGTTTCCTCTCCCTCACCGTGGTCTCGTGGTTTCGTGGTTTTATGCTGCCGCTTTCACCCATTCGTTGTCGTGTCGTCTCTCCCCCTCACCGTCATGCCGCCGCCATTCATCAAGGTTAGGCTTTGATCTTTGGTTCTATTTTTCTTTAATTTATTTAGGTGAGGCATGTCTAAAAGGCATGTTAAAACCATACCCTTTATCCCTTGTACTCCTATAATAATACAATGATTAAAGAAATATATTAAGTATATGGTATGCTGCATTATAAGGGAAATTTTTATATATGAAGTAGGGGTAGTTCGTAAATCGTACCACATAATCCATAATAGATATACATCATGTACATATATTTGTGACTTGATCTCAAAAGTTTGTGGTTACCGTTTGAGTCATATTAACTAAACTCATGGTCGATCATCACATAATGCAAGTGTATACTCCTAGATCGAGTTCTGGTGATTGTAACTCTTGCTAGCTAGCTGCTACATACTCATGCAATCATGTGTAAAGCTGCATATGCGCCAATGGTAAATTTTAGATTATCCTTAGTATATACACACTATGTTCTTAATATGTATATCAAACAAAACTAGCCTTATTATTAGGGTCATATTTTTAGGGTCATATTATTTGCGTAAATAAGACATCTCTTGTCTTTGTTTTGATCGTTGATGACACTTTCTTTCTCGAATTAAAATGTTAATCTCACTCAAGATGACAATATTTGTATATCTAGTAATGTTTAAGGTTTAGGATATGGTTAGTTCTTATGTAATTAAATATTTAAGTGCCATTTATTTCATTTGATTTCAAAAGCTAAGTCATAGTAGGAGTTGAAGCCGTAGTCTATATTTAGGAATGAAATTGTCTATTCTATTTGATGTGCTATTTTAAAAAATTGTAATAGGAGATAAATTACTTAACTTATTATTAGAAATTCCTTAGGTTACCTAGCTAGATGTAAAATGGGATTGTGTGTTGGTTGTGGTTGTATATAAATTCATATAAACAGGTTTGAAAATCTATATTTAAAATTGGGAAATGTTGGATTTACAAAGGAAACTCTGCCAAATTTTTTGTAGAATTTGTAGTGATTTACAAAGCATAGAACAGAGTTTGCTTAACCTTATTTTTGGTAAGCTACTTGAGGACCCTTTAGGTGCAATTTTATATATAACTATGCGTAAATTGAGTATTGATTAGATTTTTATTTAATCTCTTACATGTTAAATAGGGCATAACACAAATTATGGAGCGAAAATGGATGTGTAATCGTGCTTCGTTAGAGTTCATGAATCGAGTTGAGGAGTTTTGTAAACAAGTGTTGAAACACCTATATAACATTGGAGATAATGAGGTGTGTTGCCCTTGTGTTGATTACGATAATGTGAATAGAGTTAGTAGTATAAGAGAGTTGAGGGACCATGTGATCCGCCGTGGGTTTAGGCAACAATACCACGTATGGGTATGGCATGGTGAGATTCCTGCTTCTAATGACATGGGGTCGTGTTCTAACGAAATTCCCATTCATCAAGTTGAGCTAGACCATCATTGCCAATTAGAATCTGATGACGTTAAAGATGTTGATGGCGAGAAGGAAGATGATGGGGAGGATGAATTGGAGGATAATGAACCTAGTGATGAAGATCGAATAGATAAAATGCTTAAAGGGGTTGGGGATCAAATTGGTTATCAATCTCGTACTTTTGAGCGTTTGTGGGAGGTTGCTGAGAAACCGTTGTATTCTGGATGTACTAAATACACTAAGTTGTTTGGCACATCAACGTTGTTTAGCTTAAAATCAAAATATTGTTGGATTGATACTAGTTTCACAGCCTTATTGAAAATATTAGGGGATATGTTTCCAGAGGGTAATGATTTGTCTATATCCACGTACTATGCGAAGAAGTTAATGTGTCCCCTTGGGTTAGAGTATTATAAGATTGATGCCTGTCCGAATGATTGCATAATGTATCAAAATGAGTATGTAGAGTTCATTCAAATAAGATTGGTTTCGGGTAGAAAGTGACATAAACACTTCAAATACATCGATTTGAGTCAATATAGGTCAAATGGGATCGGTTTCGAGTAGAAAGTGACCTAAACACTTGAAACACATCGATTTAAGTCAATAGAGGTCAAATGGAATCGCTTCCGGGTAGAAAGTGACCTAAACACTTAAAATGCGTCGATTTGAGTCAATATAGGTCAAATGGGATCAGTTTCGGGTAGAAAGTGACCTAAACACTTCAAATGCATCGATTTGAGTCAAGATAGGTCAAATGGGATCGGTTTTGGGTAGAAAGTGACCTAAACACTTCAAATGCATCAATTTGAGTCAAGATAGGTCAAATGAGATCGGTTTTGGGTAGAAAGTGACTTAAACACTTCAAATACATCAATTTGAGTCAAGATAGGTCAAATGAGATCGGTTTTGGGTAGAAAGTGATTTAAACACTTCAAATACATCGATTTGAGTCAATATAGGTCATATGGGATCGGTTTTGGGTAGAAAGTGACCTAAACACTTGAAACACATTGATTTGAGTCAATATAGGTCAAATGGGATCGGTTTCGGGTAGAAAGTTACCTAAACACTGCAAATGCTTTGATTTGAGTCAATATAGGTCCAATGGGATGGATTTCGGGTAGAAAGTGACCTAAACACTTTAAATGCATCGATTTGAGTCAATATAGGTCAAATGGGATCAGTTTCGGGTAGAAAGTGAACTAAACACTTGAAACACATCGATTTGAGTCAATATAGGTCTAATGGGTTCGGTTTGGGGTAGAAAGTGACCTAAACACTTGAAACACATCGATTTGAGTCAATATAGGTCAAATGGGATCGGGTTCGGGTAGAAAGTGACTTAAACACTTCAAATACATTGATTTCGTATACATTGCATTTTATATACACGTTAATGATATGTTAATAAATATTAGGTATGCAAAGGATTCAACGAGGGGCCTTTCTCCAATGAAGAAATCGACGTCGTTTGTAACAAACTGGCCAACTATTGGACATATAACTTTTTTTAGATTATGTACATTAAATAGCCTTATTCTTGTATATTTTGTAGTTTTTATACGTCAACACTAGAGGAAAAAACCACATATGCTCCGGTTTTTTGAAGGCTTTATGCTCCGGTTTTGGCCCGAAGTAGATTTAACCGGAGCATATTGCAAATGTCTTTATGCTCCGGTTCAAACCGGAGCATAATGGAGACTTTATGCTCCGGTTCTTGGAAAATCGGAGCATATAGTTTCCTTTTTTTTAAAAAAAAATTAGACTTTATGCTCCGGTTCTTGGAAAACCGGAGCATATAATAGCATTTTATGCTCCGGTTTTCCAAGAACCCGAGCATAAAGTCTAAGTTTTTTTTTTTTTTTTTTTTTTTTTGTTTTGCAAATGCTAATTATTGTTATTGGAAATATCATTCAATGCAAATATTAAAACAAAGTAAGCTCAAAGACTTTCAATACTCTTTATATAAAACTAAGTTTCAAATATAATTGTACATGATTTGAGTTATAAACTAAATTAAACATAACAACTACATATCTATATATAAAGATATAAATACAAAAATTTGCTACAATGTACGACGGCTATATATAGGGATCAAATACAAGAATCTAACTACGTACTAAATGCATTTCCTTGTATGATCCTTAAACATCTCTTCGGCTAACTATAAGAAAAAGATCCAACAATATCAAAAATAATTATTTTCATTCAACCGTAAATCATATCTAATACGATGCTATACAGAAGATACCACTGGTTTGCAGTCATCAACTATCGTCTGAAATCTCAGACCTCTTACCTTAACCACCAAGTGATCTGAAATGGTTACAAAAGTCTGAAGCGGCTGTCACTGGTTACTATTTATTAGCTTAAGCTCAGTGTGGTATTGATAAGCTTTGCTGGAAGGATAGCTTATAAAATTCCAGACGTTACTTCCATGGAAAAAATCACTAAAAAAATCAAACTTGTGACCTATATGATTACAACCAGGAATAACAATAGTAGTTAAGAGTAGAGTAACATATGTGGAAAAACATACATATGAAAATTCAATAATTGTAGCATTTTCACCAGCAAAGTAATGATTTTCAAGAGCATTGAAAGCAATTGATTCATCCTCCTAAACAGATATTGAGTCATCACGAGCTTGAGGAAAATATTCACCTGCGAGACAACATAAGTAATAGTATGCAGTACTAAGAAGTTGTTTCAACTGTAACAGAAATAGGCTAAACAAATATAATCAACATTAGGAAAGGCAATATGTACAGCTATCACCTCCATATTATAGAGCAGATAGTTCTTTATATTTTTTTCCTTAGCTCTAATCATTCTGTCAAATAGACATTCTTTCCTTAATGCTAGCATGAATTATTTAGATGAAAAAATTCAAGCATGCAGAAAAATATATACACAGGTCAGGGATGCCTATAATCCAATGCCTTAGATTTCACGATAAACTTTAAGGGAAGAGGAATAAAAGAATAACAGAAATCATAAGAAGAGAGGCCAATCAATTCATTACCACAGTTGAATCTAAAAATCTCAGCATCTGCAAGAGAGGTAAATACATTAGAAATTTAAAATAACGAACAGAAACCTGTTTTCCCTTAAGATATATCAAGAGCTTGGAAACCCATATATTTTTTCAATGTACAGGTCATAGTTAGTTAATTCATATGAAACAGAACCCAGTGTTTAAGTGAACATGAGGAAAAAAAAACATGGACTGACAAACAGTTGGTGAATACAGTTGAATTGATCGAGGGAAGGCATTTCGAAAAATAAGTTGACCATGATAATACAGAAAATTTTTTTCACATAAACATCATTGGCAACCTAGTTTTGATCCAGTAAGGTGCCTGAAGTGAAGCATACAGAGAGTTTGTTTTCAAAAAGGAACTAATAAACATTAACACCTGCAGACATACAATAGGTCAGAGTAAACAAGCCCAAGAAAAAGAGAACTTGAAAAGTATACAGCAGTACTTACCGCTGTATACATTAATCCCGAAAGGACAAGGTAAGAACTTCATGCCATCAAATGTTGCACATAATTCATAGGTGCCAGTATCATTTGCCTGATAATGCCCCGTATATAACCCATTTTGCTAATCCTGTTATCCAACCAAAAAAAATACGAATATTAGGGGTTGCTAATCCTTGCTTAAAGTAAAAACCTAGACGATAAATCCTAATTCAATCCAATCAAGACATAGACAAAATTTAACAATTATTTTAATCTAATTCATATCATATAGATTATAATCTAATATTTGCTAAAAATGGCTTTACAAGAAATCTATTTCAATTGAATAGTTCACCCCGCAAAAACTTCGCAAATATAACCATGCTTGTTAAGCAAATACAACAAACAAATCGGGAAATACTAAAACAAATTATAGGGACCAGTTTTAACTTACCTTTCACTAATTTGTGGTTTGAATTCGTTAATGGTCTTGAAATTCCGTGGTCCAAATTCACGCAATTGTTGACATTCCCAAAAAATACAATTTGCTTACTCTTGAACAAATGCAATACGAAAAAATTAGGGTTGATCTAACAGTTAGAATGAATCAAATTCGTGCACTAAAGTAAAATCCTAGAAAATTTACCTTTCATTAGTCCTATTTTCCAATTCGCGCATGTATATTCTTTAAATTCCCAAAAAAATCGCAAAGTTGCTGAAATTCCCGTAAATTTTCACCAAAATTCGCTGAGATATTTTGGGTGAGAGTGTGAGAGTGGGGAATTAGTTTTCTGTTTGTCAACACCCTTTCTTTGGCTTCTGCGTTTTCGCTATGATTGGATGAGAGTGGGAAGTTGCCATTTAGGGAGAGGGTGAGAGTAGATCAAGGGAACAAATTGAAGAGTGAATTTGATTATGGTTCGGTTAGTAGACGAAGTATATTTGTATCCATATGCTCCGGTTCTGAAAAAACCGGAGCATTTAGTCTATTAAATGGGATTCCAAAACTTTATGCTTCGTTATTTAAGATAACCGGAGCATATGACATGTAGTAGATATCGTTTTTTCCACTAGTGCAACTTTATTAATTGGATTGTATTTTTGATGTCTATTAATGGTTATTTTTATAACCCTATTAGTACACATAAATGAGAGATGGATCATGTGTATATATGTATCTTGGGTTGTAGAAATTGCAAATGTAATATAGCAGGTTTTGATATCTCATTTGGGCGTAGTAGGGAACTGTTTTATGCGTTAAAAAAACCAACCTATATTCGGCAGGTGTCCCCAAGATCCACCGCATATTTCTCAATTACAGGTCATTTCCTCAATCTGGTTAATTATAATATGCGGCGGTTCTAGCCAAAAATACGCCGCAAATTAATAACTAATATGCGGCGGTTCTAGGCTAAGTAACGGCGCATTTTAATTAATAATATGTGGCGTCACTTAGGCTAGAACCGCCGCATATTAGTTATTAATTTGTGGCGTATTTTTTACACTGCAAATTAAATAGATTAATTTGTTGATATATGTATTGCTGCTAGCCTTTTGACGCCGCATATGTTACTATAAACCCCGCCGCATATTTTTCATTTTCTACTAGTGACTTGTAGTTCATAAGTGAATTTCGACTAACCAAGATTGCTCTTCTCACTGATTTGTTATTTGATTAGTTTCGGTTCTAATTAGGTTATTAAGTCTATAACTACATTCATTTGAAGTTAGATAAGTTTTGATTTTGTTTGGTAGCATACGACAAGGCTCACCAATCCTTGTGATCAGGATATTATACTAATGAACATTAAACATAATGTTAAATGACCAATATTGAATATTCTATATATTTATATTTAATGAACAATATATATGAGTAAAAATGATCATTCCATATACTGAGCATGGGGCAATGTTAATGAACAATATACTCATATGACGAAAATTCTAGTTCTTTGTAATGAACATTATAATTACATCTAATGAACATTCTATATAATTCTAATGAACATTATATATACTTCTACTGAACATTATATATTCTTCTAATGAATATTCTATATAATTCTAATGAACATTATATATACTTCTAATGACATTAGTAAAATAACAAAGATTTGCGGCTACAGATTTGTGACGTAATAATATAAAAGCCGCAATTTATTAAAGGTATAGGCAATATGCGGTGTCACTAACCTAGACCCGCCGCATATTAATTGTAACTTTATTAATATGCGGTGTCTCTTACTCACCTCCTCCGCATAATGATTAACCTAAATAAAAAAACACGAATCATTTATCAGATCTCATCTTCATTCCAGATTCATGACTTCATACTCCAGTAAAAACCTAGCTTTGCCTCGCTATTCACTAAGCACCCCATATGCCTCCAGCAAAAACACCCCATACGCTACCACACTCTGGTGCCTTAAAACCTGCAATGCCACGAACCCCATAACGTGCTACCACATCCTTCCCCATAGCCGCCATTAAATCTCAGGTTAGTACCCTTTTAAGGAATGGTTAGCTTATTGTGAAATTTAAATTATTTAATAGGGATAGATGTCTAGGGTTAGTTGTTGTAAAGTTCAAAAATATTTGCGTTATTTGGTTTGCTAGTGTGATTGAGAAAGAAAGGTGATTTGAGCCTATCATATGCTAAGGAAAATTAGAAGTAATATGATTACTTTGGCTTAAGAATGCATGTATTATATCACTTTAGCTCTTGAATTCATGATTCATATTATATATAATGGTATATAATGGTTGTAGAATTCAGTACTTAGCTTTTGTTTGAGAGTTTTTTGTTATGTTCATTCTTATTAAATTGTTGTTGTTGGGTTTTAGAATGCATGTATTATGTTATGGAAATTTAGTTTGTTGGCTTAAGAATGCATGTATTATATCACTTTAGCTCTTGAATTCATGATTCATATTATATATAATGGTTTTAGATTTTTGTTGGAAATCACCTAGAATTAATAGCCTTGATCAAAGTTACAACAAGGCTTGAAACCACCCAATTGGCATAATAGCACAAAATTGGTTAAAACACAAAAATTACGGGTTAGTTTTTGATATAGTAACTGATAACTGTTCTTTTAGGTCGTTTAACTAAAAGAATAGTTATGCAAAAAAAATTTGTAAACACCCTGAAGGTTCAATGGGCACTTAAGAAGGGGGGGGGGGGGGGGGGGTGAATTGAGTGTTAAGTAATCTTTAATAATTTTTGCTTCTTTTCGAATTATGTGTAAGGAACCAGTTGTGCTGGTTCCCTTATGCAGCGGAATAAAACAAAGCAATAAAGAACACCACAGATTTAATGAGGTTCAGCCAACTCTGGCCTACGTCCTCCTATCCTAAGTCCTTTATTAATCTACTCCGGAAATTAAAGACAAAGAACACTCTACTGTTTCCCTACTCCGGGAACCAGTAAACCCCACACTCTACTCCGAATGTGCTCTAAACTTACCCTCGTAAGTTCCTAGTGTGTTTGAACTCACAAACACTCACCAAGTCTTCAACCCCTCTATCAAAGACTTAATACAAGATCAAGAACTCTCTAATGATCTAACTCTCAAAAGTCAAATAGAGAAAAACGTTAAAACACTATTATGCTCTTGTGTATCACTTAATAATTGAATTAGCGCTTTTAGCTCTCAAAGATAGAACTCTATTAAAAATGCGTGAGAGCTATGTATATGATTATTCAGAGTAAGATGTATTTATAGGTTAGTTGGCTAAACCCTAAAATCATGCATATAAGATATATGCGATTTTATGATAAGTATTTATCCTAATTTATTTGATCACAAGATAAGATCAACTTAGGATAAGATACTTCCTAGTTTTTAGCAAACCAAAAATATCATCTTATCTTTAGCTGCTTGGATATATTTTAAATCAATATTTTTCGGAAAATATCCTTTTTGTAAAATCTTTGTAAAAACAGCAGCTTAAATAATCTGTTCAGTTAACCTGGTTCCCTGAACTGAATATGTTATGAAATTTGTTCCAAACCTTGTACCAAATTTCATAACGATATTTAATATACTAAAAGCACTTTATATACTCAATTATATAAGTTATACTACGGAGCATTTACATGAAGTTCCTAAATAACTCTTTGAGTGTAGTCTTCCTTCATTCATTCGTTAAGTCTTGAAAGCTTCCATGAATGAACTCAATTATTGACCAAAGGACTTTCCTTTAAGTTGATCGAAAATCCTTTCAAGCTTCCAATCTTAGAAATCAACTTAGATACTGCACATTTAACAAAGTTAATGTACAATACTAAATAAGTAACTGTCTTTCATAAAAGCAGTTTGAGAGAACAGTTTATACTGGTTCCCTACCAGTGCATAGCTTATTTATCATCTAACTGTTCCCTGTATAAAGATAAGTTAGTTCAACAAATATCTCATATAAGTAATAACTTATCTAGGGAAACAGTGTTCTATTTTAGCTGGTTCCCCCAACTGTATTGAACACTTTCAAAGACCTGTTTCCCTTAGCTGTTTGTCATCATTCAAAACTATCAATCAAAGCCTAAGGGACTCAACAAATTCCCCCTTTTTGATGATGACAAACATTTGAAGTTTCTGCACCTGTGAAAATACTCAAAAGAAGGTAGTCAAAAACTTCAAGAACTCAAGACTCAATGGAACAAGTCAGTTAAGCCAACTGGTTCCCTAAACAGAAAAAAAAATAAAATAAAGTCAAAGTAAAAGTAAAAGGACTCAAAAACGACTCAATCTAAACTAGTAAGGACTCTAGGCTTCAACTTCAACTATTTTCCCCCTTTTGGCATCATTAAAAAGATATGCAAAAGTAGCATCTTATGCATAAAGTAACGTGCTAAACCATCCAATGGCATCAACCATTATACAAATAAAGTGCTGCAAAAGAAGGTCAGAATAGTCAAAATTAAGCCATACCATCAATAAAGATCATAGTTTAATACAAACCAACAAAAGTGAACGATAGAGCCCAAATCCATATCAAAACAAGTTCATGGATTGGGAGGAATAAAAACAGTCCAACAAAATCAGTTATTCAGAATATAATATGATAAAGGTAGGCTAAATGAAAAAGAGAACAGATTCAATCATCATCATCATTGTCATCATCTCCTTCCTCTTCTTCAGTGTCAGCCTCCTCAGCTGTTTCTTCCTGGTTCTCCTCCTCTTCATTGTCATCTTTCTGCTGGTCTACTTGCTGGTCCTCCTCAACTTGTTCCTTCTCAATTCCAGAACTGCCAGCAATCTGTTTCTCTAACTTGCTCATCCTCATAATAAACGAAGTAGATAGACCTTCCACTAAGGTCACTAACTTGCTAAGCTGATCCCCCACAGCACTCATCTTCTCTTCCTGATTCTCCAGCCTCTTAAGAATAACCTTCTGACCTGCTGGTTCTTCTGCCTTCTGTTTCTTCTTGGCAGGCTTAGGAGTCTCTACTGAGTCCTCCTCCCTAAACTTCAACACCCCAGTACTTATGATCAACCCCTTTTGTTTCAGAATACCTTTGGTAAACACTATTACAGGAGCAGTTGATCCACTAAGAGAAATATTATTCTCTTTAAGAAGCTTAGTTATGTAAGAACCATAAGGAAGAGAGTGGTGGGATGAGTTATAGCAATTCATCATATGGTTTATCATTAGGGAAGGAAGATTTATCTTAATCCTTTTCATCAGCAAATATATAAGCACCATTTCCATGATGCGCACAAAACCCCTACCTTGTGCTCGAGGGATAATCATCTTGTTACACAAAGAGTGAAGGACCAGCATCACTGGTTCCTTCAAGCTACCAGTTTTAAACGTTCCAGCTTTCTTTGGAACTTTCCCTCCAAACACAAAGTCATGCACTTCATCTGGACTGACCCCTATAAGTGTGGGCCATCCATCTCCAGAATACTCATCAAAACCATCTCTGGGTATATTCAACAACCCAGCCAAACTTGCAACAGACACATTCACTTCAATATCATTCACAACTGAGCTTAACGACCTATCCAACATTTGTTTCAAATTCACATAAAACCTTCTAACACCATCAATATTAGCATCACAGACATCAAACAAAGGCATCCAACCCTGATATTCTAACAACTCTTTCACACCACTTAAGGCAACTTCATCAAAATAACCAACTTCTATTTTACACCCAGATAACACAACCCTAGAACCTAAATCAGTCATACCAACTAATGGAGATTCTACTGACATACCTCTTGTAGACTTCCGTGTTGTTCTCTTTCGTTTGGAACCAGCAGAGTCCATCGACTGTTCCTCTACTACTACTACTTCGCCAATCTTTTTCAAGAAAGACCTAGTCACCCTGCTGCGAACCAAGGTTTCTGTAGTCCCCCTTTTCTGCCCAATAATTTGTAGATCCTCTTCTTCACTTCTAACTTCCTCCTCTTCCCTTTCTCCAACTGTATTGAAGAATTCTTCAGCGCTTTTGGGCTGGTCCCCCTGAGATGAGGCAGGTTCTTTGATGATGGAATCATTAGCCTCAGGAGTTTTGGGTAAAGGTGCATTTTTGGGAGGTGGAGGTGAGGGAGATTTAGAAGATGGAGACGGAGTTGGTGATGGGTTCTTTGTGGTGGTAGGAGGTGAGTTGCTCGATGAAGTCGGAGCAGGGTTAATTTCAGTGATGGAGGTCTCCTTCAATTGAGTGGACTCACTTGCTTGTGTTTTCTCCTTCCTTTTCTTAGCTGGAGCCCTGGTTGATTTCCTTCCCATTATAGCAAACAAGCTTCACAGCTTTGAGGAATTTAAGGGAGATGAAAACGGAGTGAACAGTGATCAGGGTACCACTTTTGAACAAGAGAGAGGATGAATAGAATGATGATGTGATGTGAAGCTGTATCAATGTGTTGATGTGTATTTATATCAATTGCACAGACATAGGAATTCCAAGAATTAGCCGGTTGAGAATCAAAATAAACGGAAGATATAATTTCAAAAATTGAAAATTTAAAAATTGTAGTTATCTTTTTACAAGAAAATCAACCAACTATAAATTAGGCAATTAAATATATTTGCCTCTTTGTAGGATAGGAATAACTGAAATAAGATAATTCTTTCCAAAAAGAATTTATCTTATAGTAATCTTCCAAAAGTAAGATATTTTCGGATGACATATCAGAGCTGAACTGCTGTTTCCTCTTGCTGGTACCTGTACTGAACTAGTCATTCTATTTTCAGCATGTTTCAAAATAACTTCTCCTGTTTCTATGCAACAATAATCCACTTAAGTTATTTACACAATATTTGTAAGTAAGCAACGTAGTTATATACATAATCAATACAAAAGCATACTTATTCTAACCAATCATTGAAGGAAATAATTGAAGCCAACACCTAAAATCTAACTAGACCTAAAAGGACTCTTAACCTACAAAAAGACTCTCTACATAAAGGCTTTGTGAAGATATCAGCTATTTGATCTTCACTTTTACAAAACAACATCTCCACCAATCCTTTTTCCACATTGTCTCTTAGGAAATGGTGTCTTATCTCAATGTGTTTGGTTTTGGAGTGTTGTACGGGGTTCTTTGAAATATTGATTGCACTAGTGTTATCACAAAAGATAGGAACACTTTTATAAATAACACCAAAATCTTTCAGCTGGGAACAGCATGAAGCTGTAGCTATATATTCTGACTCTGCTGTGGATAGGGCCACTGAATTTTGCTTTTTAGAACCCCATGATATAAGACAAGAGCCAAGGAAGTGCGCCATACCTGATGTGCTCTTTCTATCAATAGGAAACCAGCATAATCTGCATCTGTATATCCAATGAGATCGATGGTACTGCCTTTGGGGTACCACAAAAACAGATCTGCTGTTCCCACAAGATACCTAAGTATCCTTCTAACAGCCTTCAAGTGAGATTCCTTTGGATTGCTTTGAAACCTAGCACAAAAACCAACAGAAAGCACAATGTCAGGTCTACTAGCTGTTAGGTAAAGTAGGGAACCAATCATTCCTCTATAAAGCGTAGCTTCAACATTTTTTCCCTTAAGATCAGCATCCAACTTTGTGGATGTGGGAACAGGTGTATCATAAGCTTTGCTGTTCTCCATGCCAAACTTTTTCAGCAGCTCTTTTAAGTACTTTTGTTGATGGATCCTTATACCATCATTTGTTTGCTTAATCTGCAGCCCTAGGAAGAACCCTAGTTCTCCCATCATACTCATTTCAAATTCACTCTGCATAAGATTTGCAAATTCATCACACAAAGTTTGATTAGTAGCGCCAAATAAAATATCATCAACATAAATTTGTACTACAATCAAGTATTTCTCCCTGGTTCTTGTGAATAAGGTCTTGTCTACTGTTCCCCTCTTGTAATCATTAGCCATCAAGAAATTTGACAGTCTTTCATACCAAGCCCTTGGAGCTTGTTTCAAGCCATATAATGCTTTATCCAACTTATATACATGCTGGGGAAACAGTGTATCTTCAAAACCAGGTGGCTGCTCCATATATACTTCTTCCTTTAAATAGCCATTAAGGAAGGCAGTCTTCACATCCATCTGAAACAGTTTAAAATTCATGTGAGCAGCATAAGCAATTAAAATCCTAATAGCCTCTAGCCTAGCTACTGGTGCAAACGTCTCATCATAGTCAATTCCTTCTTGTTGATTGTACCCTTGCACCACTAGCCTTGCTTTGTTTCTGACTATGGTACCGAGGTCATCTAACTTGTTTCTAAAGACCCATCTAGTACCAATGACTGATCTTTCCTTTGGACGGGGAACCAGGTGCCAAACCTGGTTCCTCTGAAACTGATTTAACTCATCTTGCATAGCTAGTACCCAATCAGGATCAGTCAATGCCATTTTATAGTCAGTAGGCTCTACAATAGACATGAAAGAATAGAAAGCGTAAAAGTTTTGAAAGACACTTCTTCTCGTTTAAATCCCCTTATTTATATCACTAATTATTTGATTAGTGGGATGAAAAGATTGATATCTAAAACTTTTGAAATTAATACTGTTTTGTGCTTCCTCATTAAGTTGGGAACTAGCATGTTCATGAATCACTTCTCCTTCTGAAGAACCAGGAGGATTCACATTCATGCTGTTTCCTCTATCATTACTTACCTTAGGTTCAGGGGTGGTACCTTCTTCTGTTCCCCCTGAACTCATTACCTGTCTATTATATGAGGAACCATCAGGACTTGGTTCCCCTTCAGAATCCTCATTATCTCCATTTTCTTCTCTAGGCACTTCATCATTATCATCTGGTGGAGTATTTGGTAGGCCTAGCTCTGCTTGCACTTCATCTGAGGAACCAGTATACTGGTTCCCCGTGAAATCCATCAATCCAATCACTTCATCAGGTTGTACCTGCGCAATCTCAGAAGACATGTTAAATTCATCAAAAATGACATGGACACTCTCCTCAACACAGAGAGTCCTTTTATTGAAGACTTTATATGCTTTGTTGTGAGAGGAGTATCCAAGAAAGGTTCCCTCATCACTTCTAGGATCAAATTTATCAAGCTGGTCCTTCCCATTATTATGCACATAACATTTACATCCAAAGACACGAAAGTATGTGATGTTGGGCTTTCGACCTTTAAGAAGTTCATAGGGAGTCTTATTTAACTTTGGTCTAATGAGACCTCTATTCAATATATAGCAAGCAGTGTCAACAGCTTCACCCCAAAAACTCTTTGGAAGACCACTCTCAATGAGCATTGTCCTCGCCATCTCCTCAAGAGTTTTGTTCTTCCTTTCTACAACACCATTTTGTTGAGGTGTTCTAGGGGCTGAGAAGTTGTGATTAACTCCATGTTCCCTACAATAATCAATAAAGTTAGCATTATCAAATTCAGTACCATGGTCTGATCTTATCGAGACCAGCTTATGGGTGAGCTGGTTCTCCACTTGTTTCACCAATGTTACCCATTCTTCAAACATTTCATCCTTTGTGTGTAACATCATTACCCAAGTGTACCTGGAATAATCATCAACCATAACACAGACATATCTATGACCTTTTCGACTTTGTACTCTCATGGGACCACACAAGTCAATGTGTACAAGTTCGAAGGGTCTGCTGGTACTCAAAACAGTTTTAGGCTTAAAAGAGATTTTGACCTGTTTTCCCCTTACACATTCAGAACAAACTTTATCAGCTTCGTACTTAATGTTAGGAAGACCTACCACTAAGTCACGTGCTTTAAGTTTGTTTAGAAGTGTTAGGCTAGCATGTCCAAACCTCTTATGCCAAATCCATTGATTATTTTCAGAAACAGCTTTGAAACAGATGGACTTGTCTTGAGGGATTTTATCTAAGAAGGTGATGTAGACATCATGCTTCCTGGTTCCCTCACATATAAGTTCTCTTGTTTGTGAGTTAACTATGTGACATAGGTTGGCTTGAAACTCAACTCTATTACCTTTGTCACATAATTGAGAAATACTCAAGAGATTATGTTGCAAGCCTTCAACATAATAAACATCATCTATTGCATTAGAAAGTGTCTTACCAACCTTACCTAAACCAGTGATGGTTCCCTTGCTGTTATCCCCAAAGGTGACACTTCCTCCATCAAAGGCCACTAGTGAAAGAAATTGATCTTTATCCCCGGACATGTGTCTTGAGCAACCACTGTCCAAATACCAATAGGTGTCTCCCTTCACTCTAGCCTGCAAGAGTAAATCAAACATTAGTTTTAGGAACCCAAACACACTTGGGTCCCTTTTCAACAACATTAACATCTTGTTGATCCTTTCTTCTCCACACATACATTACACTCTTGCTGTTCTTATTAGCACTAATTTTCTTAGCTGGACATTCATGTATCTTATGTCCATTCTTACCACAATGAAAACACACGTGCATCTCTTTAGTCATGACATACTTACCTCGCTGATATTCTGTGATCCAGGTGGTCACTCTGGGAGACCAGTTAGTCCTGGTTCTCTGTCTAGTATAACCAAGACCAAATTTTCCTTTGTTTCCTCCTGACGAAGTCAGATGGTTCAAAATTCTTTGTGCATTCAGTAGCTTATCCGCATGTCTATGATTGTCATGCAATTTCCTTTCTTTTGTTTCAAGTGTCTTAACTAACAACTCGTTTTTCTCTTTCAAAAACTCAAAGTTACTTTTTAAAGTTGCAAGTTGTAAGTTAAGATCTAAAACTGTAGGGTCATTAGACATGTCAATAACTACTGATTGCTTTTCACTTTTTAGTTGATTAAATTCAGCATGTAACTTACAGATAGTACTTTCATATTCATTAATCATACTGCTGACTTTAACGCTGGTTCCAGTAGGAGAACTAGGGGACTGAACAGCTTTAAGTGAGGCAATTTCTTTGTGAGAATTTTCTAAGTTGAAAGCCAATGTTTCAAAGGCCTTCAACAGAGAAGTTCTATTGCAAGAATTTGCTTTACTTATGACTGTTGAAAAATCAAGGAATTCACTAGTAGTTGATAAGTCTCTGGGGAACCAGGAGATCAGATCTTCTTCACCATCACTCGGATAGTCAAGTTCAGAAGATCTTGCCCTATCTAGTTCTACCTTGCACTTGTCCAATTCAACTTCTAGTTCAGCAACTTGATTTTTCAAGTTATGGCAAACCATCTCTAGGTGATCACAACTAGCAATAGCAATTTCACATTCATTGCGTTTTTCTTTTAATTCTCTTTTGCCAGTTATATAAGTTTCACCTAGTTTATAGCATTCATCTAATAAAGAATCTATACAAGCAAGCATATTTTCTCTATCATATTCATGCATATCTATTCTAATTTGTTCAAGGTTTACCTTATGTCTTTGTAGTACATCCTTCTTAGCCATCAAGCATTTCTTGAATGTACTGGTTCCCCCTCTGGTTCCCGGACCAGTGCTGTTCTCCTTGATATTTGTGAAAGCAGTTAAGCAAACATCAGAACTAGGTGTATCTTCTTCTTCATCAGATCCTGAGTCAGATTCTCTCCACATAGATGCTATCATGGCATTCTTGAAAGCCCTCTTATCTCTAGATTGAGATTGCTTGTCCTTCCATTTTGGACAATCACGAATGATGTGTCTTTTCTCACCACACTTGAAGCAACCTGAAGATGAAGACGAGTTAGATTTTTTAGTATTTTTGAAATTCCTACCTTTGAAATTCCTCTTTTGATCACGAAGAGATCTTTCAAATCTTTTTGCGATCAAGCTGATCTCATCTTCTTCTTCTTTAACTGTTCCCTTCAGTGCCATGCCTCTGGCTGGTTCCTTCTCAGACTTAGAGTCAATCAGCATCTCATGAGTCATAAGGGAACCAATCAGTTGTTCCAAAGACAAGGTAGACAGATCCTTTGCTTCATATACTGCTGTTACCTTAGCTGTCCATGTATCTGTTAAACTACGCAAAATTTTTCTCACAAGATCCTCATCAGAAAATTTTTTACCAAGTGATCTAAGATCATTAACAATAGTCATAAACCTACGAAAGCAATCATTGATTTTTCCATTTTTATTCATGGCAAACAATTCATATTTAGACATGATTAAATCAATTTTAGATCGTTTTACCTCACTGGTTCCCTCAAGCGCAAGTTCAAGGGTGTCCCATATCTCCTCAGCACTACTGCAACCAGAGATACGATTTGTTTCGGTCTCACCTATTGCTTGTTGTAGAATTGACATTGCCTTAGCATTTTTCTCCAGCAACTTGTAATCAGCAGTGACCAATTCGCTATCCTTCTTGGGAACCTGTTTACCATCAGCTTCTGTCTTGAGAATGATATTAGGACCATTTTTAACTACGAGCCAGCATTCATAATCAATACCCATGATAACATTCTGGATCCTGTTCTTCCACCAGGCATAATTATTTCCATTAAACTTTGGTGTCTTGTTGTCATAACCGATTGCACTTAATTCTTGAGTACTCATTCTAAACTCCTCTAGATGTTACTCTTTCGAGAAGCTTAGGCTCTGATACCAATTGAAGGTTCAATGGGCACTCAAGAGGGGGGGGGTGAATTGAGTGTTAAGTAATCTTTAATAATTTTTGCTTCTTTTCGAATTTTGTGTAAGGAACCAGTTGTGCTGGTTCCCTTATGCAGCGGAATAAAACAAAGCAATAAAGAACACCACAGATTTAATGAGGTTCAGCCAACTCTGGCCTACGTCCTCCTATCCTAAGTCCTTTATTAATCTACTCTAAAAATTAAAGACAAATAACACTCTACTGTTTCCCTACTCCGGGAACCAGTAAACCCCACACTCTACTCCGAATGTGCTCTAAACTTACCCTCGTAAGTTCCTAGTGTGTTTGAACTCACAAACACTCACCAAGTCCTCGACCCCTCTATCAAAGACTTAATACAAGATCAAGAACTCTCTAATGATCTAACTCTCAAAAGTCAAATAGAGAAAAACGTTAAAACAATATTATGCTCTTGTGTATCACTTAATAATTGAATTAGCGCTTTTAGCTCTCAAAGATAGAACTCTATTAAAAATGCGTGAGAGCCGTGTATATGATCATTCAGATTAAGATGTATTTATAGGTTAGTTGGCTAAACCCTAAAATCATGCATATAAGATATATGCGATTTTATGATAAGTATTTATCCTAATTTATTTGATCACAAGATAAGATCAACTTAGGATAAGATACTTCCTAGTTTTTAGCTAACCAAAAATATCATCTTATCTTTAGCTGCTTGGATATATTTTAAATCAATATTTTTCGGAAAATATCCTTTTTGTAAAATCTTTGTAAAAACAGCAGCTTAAATAATCTGTTCAGTTAACCTGGTTCCCTAAACTGAATATGTTATGAAATTTGTTTCAAACCTTGTACCAAATTTCATAACGATATTTAATATACTAAAAGCACTTTATATACTCAATTATATAAGTTATACTACGGAGCATTTACATGAAGTTCCTAAATAACTCTTTGAGTGTAGTCTTCCTTCATTCATTCGTTCGTTAAGTCTTGAAAGCTTCCATGAATGAACTCATTTATTGACCAAAGGACTTTCCTTTAAGTTGATCGAAAATCCTTTCAAGCTTCCAATCTTAGAAATCAACTTAGATACTGCACATTTAACAAAGTTAATATACAATACTAAATAAGTAACTGCCTTTCATAAAAGCAGTTTGAGAGAACAGTTTATACTGGTTCCCTACCAGTGCATAGCTCATTTATCATCTAACTGTTCCCTGTATAAAGATAAGTTAGTTCAACAAATATCTCATATAAGTAATAACTTATCTAGGGAAACAGTGTTCTATTTTAGCTAGTTCCCCCAACTGTATTGAACACTTTCAAAGACCTGTTTCCCTTAGCTGTTTGTCATCATTCAAAACTATCAATCAAAGCCTAAGGGACTCAACACACCCTAATACTACTACAACTAGTGTAGTGATAAGTCGAGGATCGAACCACAAGGACAAGGGGCGATAGTTTCTAGACTTGATGCAAAGGGTTTATATGGGGGTTGGATAGAACTATACTAATAACAGAAAAATAAAGCAAGAACTAAAACGATAATAAGCTATGGAAGGAAAATGGGCACAGATCAGTTCCACCCTAGGAAGGACAATCAAACTATCAATACGCTAAATTAGGAGAAATCAGTCAACAATGAATCATGACACTCAAGATGACGAGAGGAAGTTTGTGACCCTATAAATCACACGAATAACCTATAATCGCCCTATGTCTCCAAAGGAGTGGCAGGACAAGATTCGCATCGAATATCAATTAATCAATCATCAACAATCTCAAATCCTAACTCTACGAATGAAGAACGAGCCAACCTAGGGTTTCACCAATCAAACCCCTAAGAAAAATACTCACACATAGTAATAAAGACTAAGGAATAAACAACAAAAAAGAACATGATTGAAAGTACGAACTAATTGAATGTAATGAATAAGAGAACGAAAAACGAAGACCTATAACAAAACCGACAACTACTTTATCAAAACCGTAAAAGAAGCAACAATAATAGCAAGAGGAATGAAATTCAGAAAAACAATACTTGAAAGCATTAAACAAAATAAAACAGAAAAGACTTAATACCTTGCATAAATGAAATTGCGTGAACGAAGAGAAACCGAATCCGAAATACAAAGCTTGAAAACGAGAACAACGAAAGCTGTAAATCTAAACTAATGCATGAAGGAAATGAAAAGCTTTTAAGTGATGTTCTAGGTTGAGGCACAAAATCTCTCAAAGGAGGCATGAGGATTATTTACAAAGCAAGAGGGTATTTATACCCTAGGGACATAAGGGGTAAAACCCTAGAAAAAACCCTCGAGCGCCGGCTAAAGAAAGAACCAAAAACTGCAGTAAAGAAGACCATTCGGCCGAATGGAGTATGGATTCGGCCGAATGAGTGGCCATTCGGCCGAATGAGTATGTCATTCGCCTAAAACAGGAGCAATGAGTTTCTGGGCTCCGTCCAGCATTCGACCGAATGAGTGCAACCATTCGGCCGAATGGGCCTTGATTCGGCCGAATGAGTGTTCATTCAGCTATTTCCGAGAGCTTGATTTATGTGCTTGAATCCCTGTCTTCCATTCGACCGAATGGATGTCAGATTCGGTCGAATCTGAACCTGAACCTTGCTGAACAACTCCTTTGAAGTGTCTAATGGCTTCTAGAGTTTATGGGATCTTCGACAATGACTTGGAATGCATGCCCAAACTATGATACGCGCATCCAAACTCTTGATAAAAGTGTCAAAGTCTCGAACACGTCTTATTTTACCTCGAAATCATCGAAAGTACCTGAAATATCTTAAAAACAGCTCGAGGACAAGATCAAGGTAAAACCGGATGTAATGTGCATAAAACCAATATAAAATAGCGAGACTCGGCACTAAAATGGGGTTGTAAACGTACTCTAAAATGAGCACATCAGTAACATAAACTCTAAACATAATTGAGTTAGTGTCTTAATAATCAAGTATATAATGAAATTTTTGATTAATATGAATAAATGACATGGATGGAATAGTCCTTATGATTTACACTGTTATACAAGCTTATACGGGAATGATTTATATTTAAAAAGAGATCTTGATGTGCTTTTTTAATAGATTCCTATAGGAGATAAATTAATAACTTATTGATAGAAACTACTTAGGTTACCTAGCTAGATGTAAAATAGTAATGTTTGTTGGTTATGGTTGTATTTATATGCGTATAAATAGGGTTTGAAAATCATTTTTCAAAAATGAAAAATATTGGGTTTACAAATGAAACTTTGCCAAACTTTCTAGAGAATTTGTAGTAATTTACAAAGCATAGAACATAAATCGCTAGAAGAATTTAGTAACTTAAACCATAGAGTGTTTGTGGGTCATTGTGGAGTTTTCTTAACCTTATTTTCGGCAAGCTACATACTTGATGACCCTTTAGGTGTGTATATATAACTACGCATATTGATTAGATTTTTATTTGATCTCTTACATGTGAAATAGGGCATGGCATAAATTATGGATCAAAATTGGATCTATGGTGATCGTGCTTTGTTGGAGTTTATGAATGGAGTTGAGGAGTTTTGTAGACAAGCGTTGAAATACCAAAATAACATTAGAGATTATGAGGTGTGTTGCCTTTGTGTTGGTTGTAATAATGTGAATATAGTTAGTAGTACAAGAGAGTTGAGGGATCATGTGATCTGGTGTGGGTTTAGGCAACCTTACCATGTATGGGTATGGCATGGTGAGGTTCCTACTCTTAATGACATGGGGTTATGTTCTAAAAAAATTCCTATTCCTTATCTTGAGTTAGAGCATCATGGCCAATTGGAATATGATAATAGTGAAGATTTTGATGCCGAGAAGGAAGATGATGGGGAGGATGAATTGGAGGATAATGACCCCGATGATGAAGATCGAATGGATGAAATGCTTGAAGGGTTTGGGGATTAATTTGGTAGTCAATCTTGTACTTTTAAGCGTTTATAGGTGGCTACTAAGAAATTGTTGTATCTTGGATGTTCCTAATACACTAAGTTCTCTACCATATCAACGTTGTTTAAATTGAAAGCAAAATATGATTGGACTAATACAAGTTTCATGGCCTTGTTGAAAGTATTAGGGGACATGTTTCCAGAGGGAAATGATTTACCTATATCAACGTACTATGAAAAAAAGTTAATGTGTCCCCTGGGTTTAGAGTATAGGAAGATTGATGCCTGTCCAAATGATTGTATATTGTATCGAAATGAGTATGCAGAGTTCATTTAATATCCTAGATGTGGGAAGTCACGTTACAAACTCCCACACGTGGTAGAACCTAAAGTGGGGATTAAAGGTCCTTCAGCAAAGGTGTTATGGTATCTTCCCAAAATACCAAGGTTCAAGCATTTATTTTCGATTAAGAGCGGTGCAAAGAATTCTAAATACCAAGAAAGATGGGATGATTTGACATCCTACTAATTCTCCCTAGTGGAAAACAATTGATGAATCTTTCAGTGCTTTTGGCAAGGAAGATAGGATCCTAAGATTTGGTCACTACACGGACGGAATGAATCCTTTTGGTACCATAAGTAGTCAATATTGCACATAGCCAGTTTTGTTAGTGATTTATAATTTTCCTCCTTGGTTGTGCATGAAGCGTAACTATGTTATATTATCACTTCTAATATCAGTGCCCAAGAAACCTAGGAATGACATTGATGTTTATCTTTCTCCCCTTATTGAAGATTTGTAGTTGTTGTGGGATGAAGGTATATCTGTGTATAACGCATATGCTGAAGAGACTTTTACACTCTGCACCATGTTATTATGTACCATTAATGACTTTCCAGCATATGGGAACTTTTTGAGGTATAAGGTGAAGGGAAAGAAAGCATGCCCAATTTGTATGTATGATATGGACTCAACATACTTGCCACATTGTGGTAAACATGTGTATCTCATGAATCGGAGGTTTTTTAATAGGTTTCATCCTTAACGTAAGAGAAAGACCTCATTTGATGGTAAAGTTGAGAAACATAGAACCCCTATACCATTGACTGGTAGTGAGGTTTATGACCTTGTAAAAGTAATGGATAATGTGTTCAAGAAAACTATAAAATACAGAGATGTTCAGGGGTTCTAGAAGAAACATTCAATCTTTTGGAATTTTAAGTATTGGAAGTATTTACCCGTTAGACATTGTCTTGATGTTATGCATATAAAAAAATGTTTGTGATGCCATCTTAGGGACGCTGTTGAATATACCTGGTAAGACTAAGGATGGTCCTAATGTTAATAGAGATATGCATCCAATGAAGATTCGATAAGTTGTGCCCTAAAGAAAGAACGCCTAGTAATGGAAAAGGTAAATTCACATATTTTTCTCCCCCTTGTTACACTTTATCCCGAGCAGGAAAAAGGATATTTTGTGAGTGTTTGTATGGGATCAAGGTTCCTAGTGGGTACTCATCAAATTTGAAAAACTTTGTGCCCATGAAAGATTTGAAATAGTGGGTATGAAGTCTCATGATTGTCATGTTATGATGCAAGTGTTTCTACCGATTGCCATCCGCCATATTTTGCCAAAGCATGTTAGGAATTCTATCACTAAAGTTTGTTCTTTTTTCAATATAATATGCAGTAAGGAGCTTGATCTATCATGTTTGGATGAGTTACAGGCTAATTTTGTTACGAACTTATATCAGCTCGAGATGTATTTTCTACCTTTGTTCTTTGATATTATGGTACATCTAATTGTTCATTTGGTTTCAAAAATCAAGTTGTATGGCCCATTGTTCTTAAGATGGGCTTATCCTTTCTAGAGATACATGGGTACTTGAAAGAAGAAAGTAGAAACCCAGCACTCCCTGAAGGTAGTATGATTCAATGTATAACCACAAAGGAGATAGGTGTATTTCTGTATGAGTTCTTATCTAAGGGGGAGGCAATTGGGTTATCAAAATTGAGGCAAGAAGGGAGGCTCAAAGGGAATGGCACAGTGTGATCTAGAGAGGTCTTAATTCCATTTTTGAAAGAGAGACAAGTAGAGTCGTCAGAATCAGACCCGACCCGATAAGTTACCCGAAACTGACTCGGACCCGACTTGATTATGACCCAAAAAGTGAGACCTGAAAACCAACCCAACCCGACCTGAAGTTAACCCAAAACCGATATGACCCGATATTTAAAGACCCGAACCCGATCCGTGTCCGACCCGTTAAGGACCCGACCTGTTACAAACCCGACCCATTACAAACCCGACCCGTTAAGAACCTAACCCGTAACAAATCCGACCCATTTCAAAGGGCCGGCGCGTTACAGACCCAACCCGAAAAGAACTCAAAACCGATTGAAATTGACACATAACCGATATAACCCAATTTATAACAATTTGTTACTTGAATTCACTAGATGTGTTAATAATCTGAATATACGTGAATATGACCTAATCATGACAGGCCTATTTTTTACCTAATATATCTAATAACTTTGAAAATAAATTTTTATTAATTTAACTATTTAATAAGTACATTTATGAAAATAAATTTTTTAAGAGATTTACTAAATATTCAAATAAAAGAAAAACCATCATGTATATGTCTATGAAAAGTGAGATTAGAGCCTTTCAATTTAGGCTTTCATTATTTTATAAATCTCATTGACGTTCTTCTTTTTCCAAAATGACAATCATATTCCTATAACCTACTCTTTAAATAACATTAAATAAAAAATTAAAATAAAGTTTTCATAGAACTCCTCTATTTATACCAATGTAAATATATGATCGTTTTTATGTTAAGTTACTAAATATTTACTTATCTCTACATTTGAAAGTTCATCTCTTATTCTTTTAAGGTATCTAATTCTTTCCTATAATCTATATTCAACAAATAAATAGTGAGCATAGAGACTTATTATATACACTATTTTAATCAATGTATGAAGGTAAATTTTTTAGGGGGGTATTTCAGCTATCAACATAATCAAAAAAGGTAAAACAAAGATATTACAAAAGCTTACTCTCCAGTGACATTCCATACATGAAACTCAATACCAATTATATTAGGGGAGCAACAAAAATCAATAAACTCACATTACAAGGGAAGACACCATCTTTTTTGTATAAATGTCATATTCTTATAATGGTTGTACATTTTCAAACAAAAAAAAAGAGCAACATAACGGTTGAACCAATGGTCCGTTTGATGGTTTGACTTTTTGAGCAACATAACGGTTGAAAAAACAAAAAAGCAATTGTTTTAAAATTTAAATGAGCGGTTTTCTAAATTCAAAATGCTTTCGAATATTTTGAAATAATAAGTATTTTTGGAAATTTTGATTCTAGGTATAAACGTATTAACTCTATTTTTTTAAAAAAAATATTAACTCTAATTTAATCGCAAACATATTTGAAAAATGTAATCTTTGAGTTATTTTAATTACGGGTTCTAAAGTTATAACTATATTATGTGTCTATATTGCGACTTACGTTACGTTCACATCTTCTGTTATAAACTAATAAGTTATAACTTATAAGTATTTATTAACAAATGATTATGCATTTCGGCATTTGTAACTCTACCAACATTTTTCAACTTTCCATAAGTTACTAAATAAAATCAGTCATGAAATAGTGAAATACAAAACTTGTTAAGTCATTGTCATCATAATTTATATCATTCAAGGACTAGTAATCAATAAGATCCTAAACTTGTTAAGTCATTGTCATCATAATTTATATCATTCAAGGACTAGTAATCAATAAGATCCTATTTGATTCGAACCCATATAATTTATTTTAACTAGTCTATATTAATATTACTTAACTTAATTCACTCATATGAACTTGTCATTGTCGATTTAAACTAAACATATTATAAGTTCTTATGTATATATAAAATTAACATTATATGTTATAGACTAGTTTGATAGGATAATACACATTTAATAATCATTACCTCATAAATATTTTGTTTTTAAATGACTTATCGACATCATCATTGTCCAATTTATAAATTTACCATCATTATTGTCCGATTTTATCAAAACCGACCTTGACCCGAAATAACCCGCTATAACCCATTTAGGAATCGATCTAATTTTACCAGTATCGACTTTGACCCGAACCCGAAATAACTCGCTATAACCCGTTCAGGAATCGATCTAATTTTACCAGTATTGACCTTGACCCAAACCCGAAATAACCTGCTATAACTCGTTCAGGGACCTACCCGATTTTACCAGAACTAACCTTGACCCGAATCTGAAATAACCCGCTATAACTCGTTCGAGAACCGACCCGATTTTACTAGAACGGACCTTGACCCGAACCGATCTTGACCCGAATCGAATACGACCTGAACCAACATTAACCCGAACCGAATACAACCCGACCTGAACCCAACCTGAACCCGACCAAGCAAATAACCGATTTAACCCGACCTCATAATGACCTTACCCAAACCTGAACCGACTCGATAGGCAAAATTGAACCGATAAGAACCAACCTGCGATGGGTCAATCCAGAACCGACCCGTTGACCTGATTTGACACCCCTAGAGACAAACTCATTTATTTGGTTTGCACCATATCACAAAGGTTCATCCTTACTTAGAAAGGCATATGAATGAATTAAACGTGAAGTACCCTTCTAAAGGTGAACGATCATTGATGCAAGAACACAACACCTTTATTGATTGATATGATAGAGGATGCAAAATTCGAAGGATTGGTTGAAGCTTTAAAGAAGAATGCTACCATGGGAGAGTTGTTGGCTTATGGAGACACGAATCTTCTAGGTGCATCAAAGGGGAACATTTGCATGTGCATGATAACATGCAAATGTAAATGAGGATAGGTGGACATGGGGAATAAGTTGGTTTTGCCTATGAGTTTTCTCCCATTTCATTTGATAGGGTTTTTCTCATTTTAGGCATAGGTGTGTTTTTGAACTTTCCATTTTCAGGTTTTATGATTCTATAATTGTGGAAGCCATGGAGGTGATGATTGATGGAAGGCCTTGATCAAAAGCTAAAATCTTGGAGTAATTTTCGAAGATTGAAAATTTTGACCAAGGAGGAAAATTTTAAGACAAGGGGAGGTGCTTGTTACATTGAGATGTGCTTGTTACATTGAGATGTGCTTATTACATCTTATCGGTGCTTTATTACGACTTAAGTGACATGGCAAGTGACATGGCATGGGTATGGACGTGGCTACACACATGGGATTGGATATTTAGTGTTTTACTTTAAATAAAATAGGATTAGAGTAGTTAATTTGTAATATTATCTTTTTAGGTAGGATAAGATTCTAATTAAGATAAGATAGTGTTAGAATTTTAGTAGGATTATGTAATAAATAGGTGGCATTATCCTATTGGTTATTAGGAGTCCTTTTAGAAGTAGGAGGCCTAGTCATAATATGATTGAAACTCTCAAGCTATGGGTATAAATAGATGTGCACCCAAGCTTGGAAAAATCAGATTTGGAGATTCTTTTCTATATATTCTTCAATAAACTTAGAGAGTTTGTTGTTTTTCTTTGTGTGTAACAAAGAGTTGTGAATTGGTGCTTAAAGCTTTAGATTCACGTGAGGAAGTGTAGGAATTGAGGGTGCTTTGCTTTAATCAATTCTTAAACTTTCGCCCTAGATTTTAAACCTTTGGTGCGTAGCTTTAGAGGGTTTTCTATCTAGTTCTATCCCTTTTGTGTGGATTAAGGTTTTAATACCTAGATTCACATCATTGATTGGTTTCATGAACAAGTTATACATAAATTGTCTAAAATAGGTCATAACATTTCTGATACAATCAACTGGTTAGCGTATGGCCCTCGGACAACTGTTCGATCTTTTGACGGGTACGATATCAATGGATATACCTTCTAAACTGAACATTGGGATAAGAAATCAAAGTCTATTCAAAATAGTGGTGTTTTAATAGTGGCTTCTTCTCGAGAATATGCTAACTCAAAACATAAAGCACCAGTTGATGCAACCTTGTCTTACTATGGAATAATTCAAGAGATATGGGAATTTGAATACAATAGCTTTAAGGTTTCCCTTTTTCAATGCAAGTTTCAGATATCAGTCGACGTGGTTCGGTGAAGAACTATGAATCGAATTGGACTTTAGTCAACATGAATCGGTTGCGTGATACGGAGGAACTGTTTATACTCGCATCACAAGATAAACAAGTATTCTACATCAAAGACACAAATGACCCTCGATGGGCTGTTATTATCCTTGATAAATGACAGATCCTTGGAAGACTATGATGACTTTGATGATCTCCCACCGTTCTCGATGCCATATAGATGACATGGATGGATAAACAAATTATATAAGAACGGATCACCATGAAGGAGTTATTATAGATTAGTAGTATTCATTATCTAGGTATTATTTTGTAGTTACATTAATGTTTACTTTATTTCCTTTTTAGCTCTAATGTTATCTAGGTATAATTTTGTAGTTACGTTAATATTTACTTTATTTCCTTTTTGGCCCTAATGTTGGACAATTTACTGACTCGGTTTGCATTGTACTATTGTTCTTTGATGCAGTTTTTGTCTTACATCATGTCTAGTGGCAAAGATTTTAGTATTGATTAGGATGACGTTGATTACAATGTTCACCTCAAAACTGATCGAGGTGATTCAGAAGACATAGCTGCTGAGTTAGAAGCTCAGAGAATTGATATAATGTTTAAAGAACATGAAAGGATTGCTGAAGCAACAACAAATTTAGGGGATGATGTACACATGAACATTATGATCCCCTCGTGTTTGGGTTCCAAAAGAGAGAGGGGGAAGGGTGGTGCTTGGGGCTTAGGTCAACCTAGAGGTTCGACTAAGAGCCTTAGAGTGTCTGATCCAATGCATTTAGAGTTTGATCATTTACACCACCCCATTGGTAGGTGGCGTCTCAAGCATGGTCAACATATTGGCCTTCTTATTCGGAAGTTCAATATCAATTGGGAGTGGTCGGGAGTAAATAAGGGACTTTGATAGACCTTGTGGGTGGACACAATGATACGTATTCTTAACTTAATTTTAATTATTTAAATATTTGTGTAAACTACCTTACTAAATGAAACTAACCCAATTTAAATATTTTAGGCTTTATTTCACATTCTAGACAACCTCCAGCTGAAAAAGTTATTTCTATCTGCAGTCACCAATAGAGTTTGGGACTTCAAATCGAAAGTTGGTGACTGGTTGGATTACCTAGACAATAAAGGTATTTAAAAAATAAGCTAACAGGTTTCCCTATGAATTCTAGAAACATATTATAGAAGGCGATTGGGCAACCTTTGTCAAAATAAGACTTCTAAAGATGCAGTGGTAAGTTAAATACTTCTTTGTATTCAGTTAAGCTTCAACAAGACAAGGCAACAATGGATAGCAGAGGGTTTCACCCCCTCTTGTGCAAGACTGTCTACTACAAAATCAAGCACCACGCAGATAAGCCATGGGGATGATGAGTTTTGTTCAAGGTACAAAAAGGACAAGAAAACTAGAGAGAGTCATTCCAAACAAAGAGACGTAGGTTGGGGCTAAAAAATACATAAGAATTATGTTTGCAAATTAGTAAAGTTCCCAATTTTTATAATATCTGATATTCATTTCTAATCTTTAACTCTTTCTTTTCAATTGGAGTTCCAATATAAGCAAATTCAAGGGTAATTCATTCCCGCGAGGGCCGAAGACGCATTAGTTATGGCCATTAGGAAGCAAGATTACCTCGAACGCTGTGTTGGACTAGGAGGGACTAATATTGGGTACCGACAAGTTTTTGGACCTCCTCCATCGAGATCAAGCCAACAAAGCCAAAGTGGAAGATCGGGAGACTTTGAAGGCTCAACTCTAAGAAGAACTTAGATAGGATTTCGATGCCACCATGAAGGACAACCAAGACATTGGTATCAGCGCCGAGCAGTTGGCATCCGAGGGCCCGGGTGTCTACTCCCTAGCTAGAGGTGTGTTATATGATCTTTTTAAATCTTTATGTTGAATAACTAATGTTTGTATTACTAATGACACTACAATAATCCCTTATTTTCTCGACGCTTTGTCCTCGACACTTTGGTGAAAGAGTTGGGGTATAATTTTACTCCTTTTTCTCAACGCTTTTTTATGTAGAGGAATATATCAGCAACTAAAAGCGTCAAGAATTATGAACTTCTACAATATATGTTTTTAGTCTAGAAAATAAAATTGATTGCTTCAATAGAAAAATAATGTATTATAATATTTTTTAAATATAACAAATGAAATAAGAAGCAATAAGTGTGTTGTACGGATCATGAACTAATGATCAACCATAGTCAATATTTAATTCAATTTTCCCCAAAAAGTTACCCCACAAAAATTAAACCCAAAAAATTAACCCTTAAAAATTAAACCCAAAAAATTAACCCTTAAAAATTAAACCCAAAAAATTTCCCGTAGAAAATTAAACCCAAAAAATTTCCCCAACAAAAATTAAACCCAAAAAATTTCCCCCAAAATATTTTCCCACAAAAAATTGAACCCAAAACTTTTACCCCCCCACGTACTCCATCCACTACGTACCTATATTCAAGAAATTTACCCACCCCACCAAATTAAACCCATCCCCAAATTCCTTCCAATAATCTATATACTGTCTTGAATAAACCTATCCCCTTTCTCATCCCACGCCCCCAGCCCCGCTGCCACCAAGTTCACATCCTCTTCCCCTGCCACCAAATTTCACATGTTTAATTCCAATTTCAGTTTGCATCTTCAATTCCCCTGCCCCCGAAGGACATTGTGTGACCCCGCCTGATATCCCCTTACCATTTTATGGTAAGCCCGTCTCATCTTTAATTCCCATTTTATGGTTATTTTATTGTGATTATTTGTATCTATTGTGATTAATATGATCCGTCTATTGTGATTATTGACAATTGGTGGTTATTTGCATTTGTTGTGATTAATAGGATCCGTGTGTTGTGATGAATATGGTCATAATTTTTAATTTTTTTGTGATTATTGACAATTGGATCCTGGCCTGGCAGAGATTATTTCCATGTTGTGAAATGCGGTTAGTAAGTTTACTATGTTGAGCTAATGCAAAACACAAAAGGTTCAGTTGATTTACCAGATGCAAAATTCACAACAAATTTATATGACCTTGTTTCTAATGCATAATATACTTTGACCAATGATTGTTTAATTTAAATATACTATGGAGTATTAAAGTTTCATTGAATTCTAGAAACTAGTTTAAGAGCTCTATATTCATTAAATTGTTAGAGGTTAGGTGTTACATAGAAAATTATAGTTACATACGGAGTAGAGGTGTTATAACAATGTATTTTTTTGATCGAACTCTAAGGGGTTTACGAAGAAGTAGAACTTGACTGCCCCTTATGATCTGATATTAGGGATCTTTGAGGCTTATCATATTTGATTGCCAAAACATTCTTATGAAAACTTTGACCATTGTTTCTTAGAAATTTGTATTACTACTAAATATATATAAATAGAATTTCATTGATAAACACCTAAGTGATAAGTACTATGTAGTAGAATGATGGGATTTTATTAGTAATTGATATGTGCATTGATTCGTATTTCATAGTACAAGTACAAGAATAAAATAGTTTTAGCTAGAAATGGGATAAATAAAAGTACCCATCCGTGGTACTTCCAAATGCACCTTAAAAAGAGGGGGTGATGGAATTTGCTCGTTTTACGGCACTGATTTAGCAAAACTGACACGGAGAGTTGAAATATACTATGCAAAATATGTGTTCTATTTTTTTTGGCAAGTACTGAATGCTAACCTTGATAATACATTTGTTGGTCATGGTGAATTTTTTATGGTTTATAAAATTAATTGATTTAGTTTTCATGAGACAAGATATTTAATATATAGTTATTTTTTGTAGATATGGATATTGGTTGGATTGATTTACCAAAAGGAAACCTAGCTCATTATAATGGTTGCATGAAATTCTTAGAGCTTGCTAAGGAGACTCATGTAGAAGAAAATACTCGATGCCCATGTAATAAGTGCAAGTTAAAGAAATGGTTTCCTATAGATGAAGTAGGAGGACATATTTTGTTTAATGGTTTTTACAAGAAATATAGAGATTGGGTTTTCCATCGTATAGATGAAGGAAGCACTATTTTAGAGCCTTCTAGTGACCATGAAATGGTAATAGGTTGTGATGATATAGGAGGGTTGCTGAGAGAAGCTTTTGGAGTTGACATTTTACGATCAAATTTTGATCCTAAAGACCAGCCATTAAATGTATCATCTCTTGAAAAGGAAGGTTCATATGACATGCATGAGGAGTTTGATTTTCAATATGAGGTAGATGGTGATGTTCCATTGACTGATGCTAGTGAAGAAGAGTCTAAGTATAAAAGGCTCATGGAAGCTTCTAATTTGTGTCTGTATGAGGGTTGTACTAATTTTTCAAATTTATCATTTTTATTGCACTTGTTTCACATTAAGTGTATGTTCCATTGGTCAGCCAAGTCTTTTACTAAGTTGCTAGAACTTCTCATAGATGTATTTCCTCAAATCAATGAGTTTCCATCATCTTTTTATGAAGGGAAGAAGATAATTTACAATTTGGGCTTAGGATATGAGAAAATTGATGCTTGTCCAAATGATTGTATGCTATATTAGGGTGAATTTGCAAATCAAGTTAAATGGCATGTTTTCCATACAGTGGTCAAAGGTAAAGAGACATGTAAGAAAGGTGAAGTAGCTAAAGTAATGTGGTATTTTCCTCTTATTCCTAGGCTAAAGAGACTTTATATGTCCTCAAAAACTACAAAAGACATGACATGGCATTATGATAATTGCAAGGATAATATCAATGTGTTGAAGCATCCAGCAGGTGGTGAAGCTTGGAAAACTTTTGATAAAAGATATCGTGAATTCTCTAATGATCCTTGTAGAGCTATAATCTTGTTATAGGCTGGTTTTTTCATGCGTTTTTTTTAGATTTCATGCTTAACCATTTGTTTGTTGTGGTTTTTGCATCAATTTTATCATACATGAAGATCTGATTTCTGCAAAGATTCTATAATTCCATGTATCCAATGGACAAGCATTCTGTATGTTGTATCATAGTTTTTTTTCTACATAAGTTAATATAAAATTATGATTTTTGTTATAGTGAAAGATGACTTATCAAAGGAAGAGAAAGAGAGTCATGGCTAATGCAAGTACGACACCATTGATTGATGATGCTCCACCACCGACAAAAAAGTACACTATTCCATCAAGTCATGTGGCTCCTAAGGCAAGTTTTCAATATGGGCCTTTTCTACCTTCATTTTTAAATTCTATAAAAAGTACATATGCCACACCTACTATTAACAAAATAGAAGGTATATGGAAAAAGAAACCTACAGGAACAATATCAAGTGCACTCCCTCCAAAAACTAAAGAGTTCCCTAAGGTCACAAGTGCAATTTTGCCTAAGCTTTAACCTACAATTTTACCAAATATCCTACTGCCTAAACCATTAGATTAACTTACACACCCTTTTACTTCCTCTCTTTCTCCACGCCCACCACCAAAACTCTCCACACATACCTTGCCCCAATGTTCTAAAAAGATTATGAAGAACACAGTGAAAAGTGAATTAAAAAGAATTCATTAGCACTCCTAACCAAATAAAGAAAAAGAAAGCTGGAGAACGGGAAGATAAATCTAAAGCACAAAAGTCTCTACGGGTAAAGCCACTTCCTGATTGGCCTTCAAATATTGAATTTGATGACAAAGAGGAGGTCATGACCATTGGTAAGTTTATTTTATCATTATACTTTTTCCATTTGATCATTTTATAACCATTTCTAATGTTTTTCCATTTATACATTTCAATGCAGATGCTAAGGAGAATATTGTATTGGTGAGTGGTTCAATACAACCAATTGATGTATGAAGTAATAATGGCGTAAGATACTTTGTTGAATTCAATGACTTGTATCCACCTCTAAGGAAAGGTGGGCATATATTGGTCAGATTCATTGGTAGTATTGCAAAGGTAGAGGACTTTTGTCCCGTTGGAGAAGTGGATTAGCATAAAGTTGACAAGTATTTGAAAGCTATGATTATTAATGAGATTAGAGTAAGTAAAAATATTGGTTTCTTTGCATATTTATTTTTTTCCTCTGTTTTTTTTTAAGTATTGAGCTTTATTGTGCACAGTGTCATTATAATTTTTTTTTTCCTTTAATTTTTTAGGTTTGTTACTTACTGTCTTGAATCTTTTGTGTCTTTTCTCCTCAAGAATCGATTCGTGATTCCCGATGGTGTGAAATATGACAATCAAGCCCAGAAGCGTACTAGTAAATGTTAGAGGCAATACAAATATGATTTAAAGCAGGCATACTACAAACCTAATGAGAACACTATCGGTGAGATGTGTAGTGGTGTGCCACATGGAATTAGTAGTAATAATTGGTGCAAGTTAGTAAGGTATTAGGATTTCGAGAAAGGAAAAGTAAGTATATGGATCTTTTTTTCTTTATTAATACCACGTCAAATGTGGTTTTTTCCTTCATTCTCAATTTTGTGATCTTTAGTAGCTTTCTTAACAAAACTTATTGAATCAAAAACTCTCAATTTGTGGAAGAGAAGCTTGAGCCTCCTAAAATCAATTCCATAGAACTGGTTCTAATAGCTATGCGAACCAACAAGCTGATTATGTAAGAATCACGTTATTTTTTCTATGTTCTCCATTTTCTAGCATGTCCTTAATAATATATAATGAGATTATCCTTAAAATTATTACATTATTACTTACAGGAAGATGTGCATGGTAAGAAAATGAGTTTATTAGCTCCTTGGAGGAAAACTCATATGGAAAAGGATGAAAGCTTTCTCCCTGGTACGATCACTGAAGAATGTTTGGTAAGAATTATGAATGGTGTTCTTTTCTAATTGCAATAATACAAAACTCGTAAGACGGGTAATGGAGTCTGGAGTAATAAGAGGCTGATAAGATGGGTAATGGTGCATCTCCATTGAATAGTAGCAATTGAAGTGCGCACTCCTCTGCTCTCTGTTTAACTTGTACTAAACTTCATAGATTATTTATTTCTTAACCAATCCTAGCTACATAGAAGTTGATTTTCTACTCTTGTAGTTCTATTAATATGAACTTAAATTACAGTAATAAGTAGTTTATTCCATGTCATGGTACTACAGTAGTTTCGTATCCCTCTTTTTGGTGTAAAATAGTATATTATATTCCTTTTTTCCATAATTTTTTGTATGTGTGGGAGGATGTACATGCTAAGTTGAAAACATTAAGGTTAGTTCATCCTTCAAAGTCTGAGCAAGAACTTGAGGATGAAGCCTTCGAGCAAACCATGTATGGTTTAGACACTCTAGACTGTCCTATGGGTTTTGGATTTGGAGCATGAAAGGGGAATATTTATGGGGTCAAAGGTGTGCTGAGAAAAGAAAGGTCTGGACAAATTCGAAAGAGGTCAGTGCAAGTAGTGTCAGAGATAAGGATGGAAAAGTGTCGAAGGAAAATGGAATGTTAAAAGCCCAACTTCAGGAGACTAAATTCATGTTTAAAACTATAATGGGACAATTTGCTGAAGTTCTAGGAAAAGTTCGTAGTGGAGATGCTTCAAAAGAACTACTTGATGCTACACAATCAGGCTTGGATGCCGTAAACCCTTTGATATTTATTCTATACTCATTTTCTCTCTTGTTGGATCAGATTAAAATGTGAGAAGGATTTACCATCTAATATTACACAATCTATAATGCTATACAATCAGTGTTTTACAAAACTTTTAATTATATGTTGATTTCTATGAATGATTGTTTGGAATTAGAGGATGAGATTGTTTGGCGGGCGTCAACCATAAGATTAATGTGGTATGGCATTATTTAGTTGCTTGTGATTGATTTGTGATTGTAACTAGGTTTGAAATCAATTTTTATAATGGAAATAGTCATTAATACAAAGGAGACTTTGCCAAAATTTTTGAAAATGTCTGTATTTTATCATAACATGATATATTGTCTTAAAATCCAATTGGCATTATTAGTGGAATTCGAATTATCTAGTTTTGGTCATGTTTTTCAATTTTGTAGTGAAACATGTACGAATCTCAAGGTGTATTTTCTATTTATGTATATTTGATATCATATATACATTCTTCTCGTATTTCAAATTTTTTTACTTAAATGATCACCTTTTTTTATTTGTTTTGAAGGTTAAAAATGGCAATTGTACAATGGAGAAGCAAGGATAATAAGTTTTGGCATCAAATTAGCTTTCACCATATATATATATATATATATATATATATATATATATATATATATATATATATATATATATATATATATATATATATATAAGGGAGAGATCCAATGATAAGGGTGCTTAAAATAAGAAGAGTAAGAAGAGATTTTAGCCAATCAAATGAGTATATAAAATATCATCCGTTGGATTTAGAAAATGAAGAGTCAAGATGTCTTTTCATCCTTCTCATTTTAAATATCTTTCTTATTTTAACTTTTACCTATATATATATATATATATATATATGGGATTATGTGAGAACCCCTTAGTTATATAAGAACTTTTTTTATATAAGAATTCATCTAATACCATTAATTTAGTTTATTTAGATGGCTATGATTCAATCTACATTAATGAAAAAGTTGTAATTATAATAAAGTCAGATTTGGTAGTTAAAGAAGTTTCTTTGTTTCCGTGATTATTGGGTAGTTTTCAGTAAAAATTATATTATTCAAAATCAGTAGTTTTCCTATTTTTCATTTTGCTCTATATTCAAATAACAATATTCGAATGCTTCTTTCGCTATATTTCATATTCAAAGGATATCTTTGCTTTTTTGGCATTAAAAAATAAGGTAATGATTCAATATTTTTTTTCGTAATTAAATCAATATTCTAATACATATAGAATACCGTATAGAGTTTGTTGAATTTGATTATTTGTAAAATGCATGATTACGAGTTTTTGGATAGTTTTAATGCAGCAAATTTAGAGTGTATGGGTTAAATTTTTTGAATTAGTATATTTTGTTTGGTCTAATACAGCAAATTATGAGTGTTTGCTTTAAATTTGTTCGTATTATTGCCATCTAAATCGTATGCACATATTATGATTGAAAAAATTTACATTATGCATATATTATTTACCGATAAAACAACATTTAGAACATTAAAATGTTAGTTCTAACATATTATACTTGTTGTTCTAAAACATATATCTATTGTTCTAATTATTCTTTCTATTGTTCCATTGTGCATATTGTTCCAAAATTGCATTATGTTTTAAACTATACTGTTCTAAATATGCGTAATGTACCTATTGTTCTAATTAGTCTATCTATTGTTCTAATTATTCTATCTATAGTATATATTTATAATGTCCTTACTGTTTTGACGTTAGTTCTAACATACTATACATATTGTTCTAAAATATAACTCTATTGTTCTAATTATTCTATATTGTACTAATGTGCCTACTGTTCTATCATTAGTTTTAACATACTATACATATTGTTCTAAACTATAACTCTATTGTTCTAATTATTCTACATATTGTTCTAATGTGTCTACTGTTCTAACATTAGTTCTAACATACTATACATATTGTTCTAAACTATAACTCTATTGTTCTAATTATTCTATATATTGTTCTAATGTACCTATTGTTCTAATGTTATTATATATATTGTTTTAATGTGCCTACTGTTCTACGTGCATACTATTCTAATGTTAGTTCTAACATACTATACATATTGTTCTAAACTATAAATCTATTGTTCTAAACTATATATTGTTCTAATGTTCCTACTATTCTAGCGTTATTATATCTACTGTTTCTAATGTGCCTACTTCTAACGTTAGCTCTAACATACTATACATATTGTGCTAAACTATAACTCTATTGTTCTAAACTATAACTTTATTGTTCTAAATTATATATTATTCTAATGTGCCTACTATTCTAACGTTAGTTCTAATGTGCCTACTATTCTAACGTTATTCTACGTTAGAACAATAATATGAAATTTTAGAACAATAACATGCTTTAAAAGAACAATATTTTTAAAAATTTTAGAACAATAAAACTGATACATACAATATCCTCTTTTGATTTTAGAACAAACAATTACGTATTTTGAACAATAAAATATCAAATACAAACAACTACACATACTTTTATAACAGTTGATTAAATATTTTGAAATATAGGATACCAAATAAACGAAGTACAACTTGAACATTACGATATATTATTGAACAATAGGATACTAAATATTATACAGGGCTTTCATGATATTATTGAACAATAGGATACCAAATATTATAAAGGGCTTTCAGGACATAAACTTGAACATTACGATATAGTATACAGGGCTTTCAGTTCATTCTGAAAACGAAGTATAAGTTTAGAAAAATTGATTAAATATTTCGAACAATAAGATACCAATTACGAACAATCACATAAACTTTTAGAACATTTAAACTGTTTGCTATATTTTTACAAGGATTGTCGATCGTTACAATAAAATATACAAGGCTTTCAGAACAATAATTATTTGACTATAAGATTATAGAGAATAGTACAATTGATCAAATTGGAAAATCGTAATATTTAACAACTTGATAATAATTTCGAAGTTTTGCACCAAAAAAAGGGATTTTGGAAAATCGTTTTGAACTCAATTGATACTGGTTGCAGAAATTAAGATATATTTCAAACAATAGAGGAAAGTTGCATTCTACAGGATTGTTAGTTATTAATAATTTTCCAATAATTACATTTATGTCTTTTGATGACCAATGCATCTAAACCGTTGGATTTAAAATTTTAATGGCAAAAGATGGGTTCTCTTATACAAGAAGTTCTTATATATTAGGAGGTTCTTATTGGAACTCGCCCCTATATATATATATATATATATATATATATATATATATATATATATATATATATATATATATATATATATATATATATATAGGGTTATCGTTTATGGTTTTGTAGGCTTATAGTTACTAATTGCATAGATTTGATCTGAAACAACGTTTATGACTTTTTTAGTGAAATATATGTCAACATTTATGATCATATTTTTAGGATATATTATTAATTTTATTTAGGATCTCGATTAATATATATTATATATATTATATATATATATATATATATATATATATATATATATATATATATATATATATATATATATATATATATATATATATATATATATATATATATATATATATATATATATATATATATATATATATATATATATGCGTGTGTGTACGAGTTATGTACTAGCGAAATTAGCTTATATTAAATTAGTGTTGAAGGCATACATACATAGATGCAATACATGTACATGTCTGATACACATTTAACTTAAAGTATATATAGCATATAAATTCTCATTTTCTATTTTTAAATCCTACAATTTAAATAAATATTGTATTGTAAATATATATGTATATATATATATTAAAATTAATTACAAATCACGACGCATTTTTAAGTCTAGTAATAAGGCCTATTATATTAACTTTTTTGTACGCAAAAAAGCGTCGACAAATTTATGGACGAAAATAAGCGTCGAGAAAGTCGATGCCAAAATATGTCAACAACAAAAATGGACACCAAAAAGCGTCGAGATTGTCGACGCCATAACATGTCAACAAATAAAATGGACATCGAAAAGTATCGAGAAAGTCGACAGTAAAAAGCGTCGAAAATCACTTCAATGTGACAAATGCATGAATATTTCAACAATTTGGGCAGTTTTAGGCTTCGACATTGTCGGGGCAAAAAAGCGTCGAGAATTCTCGACATTGATTTTCTCGACACTTTTTGGTGACAAAAATGTACACAAATAGCGTCAAGAAAACAAGGGATTTGTTGTAGACCTATAATATTGACAATTTATATTCAATTTTTAGGTCCTACCAGTTGCCATCTACTATTAAAAGATCCAAGTATGGGAATGATCTACAATGTGGCCGGTGGTGTAGCGTACCTAGGTCAATCAGGCCAACAGTTTACACGAACTCACCAAGGAACTAGACTTAAAGGACATGAAGTGGTGAAGGTTGAGACTGTTCCTAACTTCTTCAAAGGAGGAGCACTAACGGTCCTAATTCCACCGTACGACTTGGAGACATTGAACAACGCAATTGATACTTTTGTGCAATGGCCTCAACATTTGATCAAGTTCATAAGTGAGGTAGAAATTAAAGATTTAATCAATTTTTATTTATAAATATATTTTGGTATGACTAAAGTTGTGCGATTTGTGCCTTTTTAATTAGGGACTCCACAAGCTAAGAAGATGAAGGGGATGGCATCTTATGAGGTTATTAGGAGCAATGAATCAGCCTCAAAGAAGTTAGTGGCAGAAATTGACCTCTTCTCAATGAAGATGTAGTGGCTTCTCCTAATCCCGAGTGCAAATGGCTATTTCAATGTGCGACCATGATGAAGAAAGGTGATACCATTGATGTAAACTAAATTAAGATTCAACTAAACTAACATTCATATAAACTAAATTAAGATTCAACTAAACTAAAATTTAGTGATTCATCTAAATTAAACTATATTCAACTAAACTAACATTCATATAAATTAAATTATATTCAACTAACTATATTAAACTAAACAACATTAATTAATTCATATAAAATAAACTATATTTAACGAAACTAACATTCATTGATTCATATAAACTAAACTATATACATTTCAACTAAACTAACATTTATTGATTCATATAAACTAAATTATATTCAACTAAATTAACATTCATGTAAACTAAACTATATTTAACTAAATTAACATTTATTAATTCATATAAACTAAACTATATTGAACTAAACTAACATTAATTAATTAATATAAACTAAATTATATATAATTCAACTAAACTGACATTCATGTATTCATATAAACTAAACTATATTAAACTAAACTAACATTTATATAAAATAAACTATACTTAATTAAACTAACATTCATATAACTAAACTAATATTTAATGAGTCATATAAACTAAAATAAATTTAAATATACTAACATTCATTGATTCATATAAACTAAACTAACATTCTTATATACTTAACTATATTCAACTAAACTAACATTCATTGATTCATAGGAATTAAACTAAAGTATATTTAAATAAACTAATATTCATATAAATTAAACTATATGCAAATCAACTAATATTTGTATAAATTAATTTATGTTCAACTAAAATAATATTTATATAAACTAAAATACATTTAAATAAACTAAATTTTACAAAACTAAAAGATTTAGGCGGGCTGATTCACCGGGCCGAATCAGTGGACTGGGCCGAACCGAATCAATGGGCCGGGTCGAACCAAATCGTGGGCCGAATCGAATTTTTTCTCGAACCAAATCGAATAGGGTAAGGGTTGGGAACACTAGATTCGAATTGGGGCTAGGCCAAGCTGAACCGACCTAGTGGCGATTTCTACTTCAAATACATCGATATGAGTCAATATAGGTCAAATAGTGCAATTTTGGGTCGATATTGTCGTATTTCCCCTATAACATGGCTTATACACTTCGAATATGACGATATTAGTCAAAGTAGGTCAAATGCGAGTGGTTTTGGGTAGAAAATGACATATTTTCCCTAGAACATGTCATAAACACTTGAAATACATCGATTTGAGTCAAATGGGAGCAGTTTTGGGTAGAAAATGCCCTAAATACTTCAACTACATCAATATGAGTCAATATAGGTCAAATGGGGCGATTTTGGGTTGATATTGGCGTATTTCCCCCTAAACATGGCCCAAACACTTTGAATAGGACAATATGAGTCAAAGTTAGTCAAATGGGAGCAGTTTTGGGTAGAAAATAATGCATTTAACCTAGAAAATGTCCTAGGCACTTAAAATACATCAATTTGAGTCAAAATCGATTAAAATGGGAGCGGTCTTGGGTAGAAAATAACCTAAACACTTATACATTAATATGAGTCAATATAGGTTAAATAGGGAGGTTTTGGGTCGATATTGGCGTATTCCCCTATAACATGGCCCAAACACTTTGAATAGGATGATATAAGTCAAAGTAGGTCAACTAGGAGCGGTTTTGGGTAGAAATGACGTATTTCTCCTAAAACATGTCATAAACACTTGAAATACATCGATTTGAGTCAAAATCTGTCAAATGGGAGCAGTTTTGGGTAGTAAATGCCCTCACACTTCAAATACATTGATATGAGCCAATATAGGTCAAATAGGGTGGTAATGGGTTGATATTGGTGTATTTCCCCTAGAATATGGCCCAAACACTTTGAATAGGACGATATGAGTCAATGTAGGTCAAATGAGAGCGGTTTTGGGTATAAAATGGCGTATTTACCCTAATACATGTCATAAACACTTTAAATACATCAATTTGAGTCAAATCGGTCAATAGGAGCAATTTTGGATAGAAATTGCCCTACACACTTCAAACACATCGATATGAGTCAATATAGGTGAAATAGAGTGTTTTTGGATCGATATTGGAGTATTTTCCTAGAACATGGCACAAACACTTCGAATAGGACGATATGAGTCAAAGTAGGTCAAATGGGAGCGTTTTTGGGTAGAAAATAACGTATTTACCCTTGAACATGTCATGTTTGAACTTCACTTTTTAAATACATTATATTTTACAAATACTTTAATGATATGGTAATCAATGTTAGGTATGCAAAGGATTCAACGAGGCACCTTTCTCCACTAAAGAAATCGATATGGTCCGCGATAAATTGGCCAAGTATTGGACAGATAACTTTGTTTAGATTATGCAATTTACCTTTTGTGTATTTTCAAGACGATAACATTGAATATTTTTGTACATTATGTTCATTTATTGGGATCGTAGTTTTCATGTCATTTAATGGGTGATTTTTTTACCATATTAGTATATAAATAAATTTCAAATCATTTTATATATATGTAAATGTAGTAGCATGATTTTTGTACCATTATAATTCTATAGCATGTTTTGGTAATGAATACAGCAGATTTGAAAATGAAGTTTTGTTTTAGTAATGAATACAGGAGAATTGGCGTTGTAGAGACAAAAATAGAGCTTTTAAAAAAATTTAATCTATATGTCGTGGGTCTAAGGGGAACCCGCCGCTTGTTAAAAGTTTTTTATTTTTTAATTTGTAAAATTATCTATGCGGCGTATTTCCGTAACACCTGCCGCATATTATTAGCATCAATTTGCGGCGTATTCTTGAAAACCCGCCGCATATATATAAAGTTTTGCGGCGTATTTTTGATGCAGCAAATTAAGTTGATTAATTTGCTGCCATCTTAAATGCTTGTAACCTTTTGACGCAGCATATAATATTAAAAAATCCGCCGTATATTAATAAATTTCTACTAGTGTGAACATTCTATATATTTCTATATATAGTCAATATATTCAGTACTAATGAATATTCCATTGTACCTTTGTAGATCAGGAACTTGGGATATTTTTTACATCCAACATTGCCTTCGTAACGGCATCATCTACCATATCTCCTAACCACGTAGCACCATATATGTCGTCATCCTTGCTAATGGAGAGGACATCAACTCTTCTTTGGCTCAGGTGATGTACGTGAAGATGGTAGAATGGTTCGAGAACATCTAGACCACATGGACACGACGTTTAGTAAGGTGTTATCATTTATAAGCCCTATGGGGTAAAACTTTTCCCCTAATCTCAAAACATCTTTGAGATTCACAAAATCAGCTGCCAGCTTCTCTGTCACTAATCTCACTAAGTTGTTGTATTCTAGTACATTAAGCCAAACGTAATACAATTAGAAAATGGACATTCCTTGTATTACAAATAAACATTATATATACCTCTAATGAACAAGGTACTTAGTACTGATGAACATTATATATAATGAGCATTTACAATATCTAAATGTAGCATGCACTGATTCCCAAATGAACATTATATATATTATGAATGAACATTATATATATATATATATATATATATATATATATATATATATATATATATATATATATATATATATATATATATATATATATATATATTTCTAATGAACAATAAACTTAACATTGATGAACATTGTATATAATGATCATTCTTAATATTTTAAATAACTATTTTATATACCTCTAATAAACAAGATATTTTAAATGAACATTCATGTTTATATGACAATGTAGTCATTCCTGAATGAACATTCTATATATCTCAAATGAACAATATACTTAACGCTGACATTGTATGTAATGAGCATTTGTAATGGCTAAATAAATAATGCACTAATTCATAAATGAAAAGTTTATATATTTAGAATGAACATTTTATATATCTCAAATGAACATTTTATATTTAAAAAAATGCTATTTTTACTGATATGTGATATACCTCAAAGGAGTTGGGTTGGTTTGTTGTTGTTGGAGTTGTTATTATTATTGTTTTTGTTGCTATTGTTGTTGTTCATTATCTAGCTTAGTAGGTAGATTGGTATAGGTACATCTAGAAAATGTGGTGCCTTTATTCTACTCACCACACCACCCTTACCAAAGCCATGCTTAAGCACGGTGGCAATCCTTTCTCTCACCAAAGAAACTTTCCAAACAGCTTGTCAGTGGAAACAACCTAGATGCAATGTTACTAAATCTTTGCAGACTATCAAAGTAAAAATATTTGCATACAACAGTACTACTTTGTAATACAATCATAATGTACATTATATACACTTATAATTAACATTATATATATTTGAAATGAACATTACATTTATCTATAAAGAACATTATATATATCCAGACTGAACATTACATTAATATATAATGAACATTATATATATTTGGAATGAAGATTATAATTATCTCTTATATATATATATATATATATATATATATATATATATATATATATAATGAATAATATATTTAGTACAAACAATCATTCTATGTAATGAGCATGGTGTAATGTTAATGAACAATATACTCATTCCTAAACAAGAATTCTAATTATTTATCTAACGTCATTTATATATTCTTTTAATGATCATATTCAATATACATAATATACAATAATAATGGACATCTATAATAAATTAATGACCATAATTTAGCATGTTCACGAATATTTATAATGTTCATTCCTGTGGAGTAAAATGTGCATGCTAAATAAATATCATACAATTTAATAAATTACCGTCAAGAATGGTAGGGGACCACTATAAAACTGTGAAGGTTTATTCTTCTAAGCCACTAAGCACTCCGCCAAGCTTTTTAGTGTGTAGTTGCTTCAATTATATTCACATATGCAGTTTGTGTCATAGGTAGTGGTTAGAAACCTAACGAAGACTTGGGCATTTGAACTTGATTTCATGCAGGTGTTCTCTGCAAGAACTAAGAAGCGTCTCTTCTAGCTGTCATCTAGTGGAACATCATCCATCATCATTTTTATTTTCAACATCTTTCAAAGTTGGCATTACACCTCTGTAGTAACTTAAATCCATCTAGAAGCTATATGAACGTCGTGGATAGTAGCTTCCATAACCTTTTATACAATCATTGATACATCGTACACCAAATGTACGTCAACATCCTCAATCTCCATCGGCCTGTTCCTATTGAGTAGAATGCACATCCCGTTTGACTCAAAGTTGAGAACGAGGTCAACTGAAAAGTCTGGATTATTGGTTGGCAAATCCAAGTGAAGTAACCCTACAAAGCCCATGTTCTTTATTACTTGTAGTTTGTCGAGCTTGTGGGTGAGAGACTTGACTACATTTTGGAGTAGTTTGAGTGTTTGCCTTAGATTTAGTCAGATTAACGTTTTCATTCTTCACCTTGGGTTTGCTTTAAGCATCTTTTAGCCTTTTCTTCTTTAGTTTATTTGAAGTTGTTGCTTCTTATTGTTCAGGTACTGGTTGATCTAGCGTGGATGGTCTTGCTTACTACACACAAAAACAAACATGTGTAATTTATCATTACTTTATATATAAAATGAACACAATATATACCTTTAGTGAACAAAATAATTAGTACTGATGAACATTGTATGTAATAAAAAAATATATATCTTAAATGAACAGTACACTTTGGAATTAACATTACATACACCTCTAATGAACATTATATATATTTGGAATGAACATTACATTTATATCTAATGAATATTATATATATTTGAAATATTACATGCAACTGATGTGCTCGTTTTAGAGCACGTTTAATACCTCATTTTAGTGTCAAGCCTCGCAGTTTTGTATTGGTTTTATGCATATTGTACTTGATTTTACCTTGATCTTGTTTTCGAGTTGTCTTAAGTTCATTTCAGGTACTTTTGATGATTTCAAGGTGAAATGCGATACATTCGAGCCTTTGACACACGTATCATAGCTTGGGCAAGTGTTTGAAGTCACTCATGAAGATCCCACGGAGTTCAGAAAAGACAGAAGTGAAAAAGAGGAAAGAATGGTCTCAGTTTCGACCGAATCTGAGAGACATTCGACCAAATGCATGCAGATTCGACCGAATCTGAGACTCATGCGGTCGAATGAGAGGCAGTCTTCAGAGCATTTGACCCTTGGTCACTGGAAAAGCCGAATGGAACTCATTCGGGCGAATGAGCTTCCATTCAGCCGAATCAACATAATCATTCGGGCGAATGCTTGACAGAGATCGATTCCTCGAAGCCTCTGGAATAGGTGAATGGAAGACCATTCGGGCTAATGGGATTGTGTTCGGCCGAATGAGAGGTACATTCGGGCGAATGACAGTGTTTTCCTCCGGATCAACTACTTCTTTTTAGGGTCGGCTCCTATGCATTTTAGAGTTTTCGTAGGTTTTTCTTATTTTGTTATAAATACCCCCTTCCTCTGATGAGAGGGGAGGGAGCTAGGTTTTTATACTTTTATGCACTTTTAGATTTCTTTAGCCTCTAAATTCTTTTAGTTTTATCTTTCGGTTTTCAGTTTCCTCAATGCTTTGTAGTTCGAATTCTTTTCGTGGATATCAAGTTGAAGCTTTTGTAAGTTTTAATCAGTTCCTTTGCTCTTAATTCATTTGTTCGTTTCGTTGCATGTTTAGTTTTATGTTTATCATTTATTAGCATAATTTCTGAATTGTTTTCATTCTCGTGATTTCATTCCATGTTTGTTTCTGTTGCGTCTTTGAATATCTTTACGTCTTTAAGCATGAATATGTGTGAGTAATTCCTTTAGGGGTTTTGATTGGTGAAACCCTAGGAAAGCCATGATCTTTATTGCTTAAGGTTGTAGAAACGATGATAATAAATAGTTTCGGAATCCGATGCAAATGTTGTCCTGCCCCTCCTTTGGAGACATAGGGCGATTATAGGTCGTTCGTTGTGATTTGTGGAATCACCAAATTCCTCTCGTATTCTTGGATGTCCATGCTAGTTATTATCAGATTTTCTCTAATCTATCACGTTTGGTTTTGAAAGCTTCATTCCTAGGGTGAATCCAATCTTGTCCCCGTTTTTCTCTACTTGCTTTATTTCGTGATTTATCGTCATCCATCTTCTGGTTATTAGTTTTAATTGAATTTCCAACTCCAAATAGTACGGTTGTGTTAAAAGTTAGAGTCTTGATATACCTTGTCTTCGTGGTTCGACCCCCTACTCCACTATACTCGTATAGTTTATAGATTGGAATAAAAATTGTTTGCATAACCTGTCTTTTAGTTAACAACCTAAAAAACCGGTTATCAAAATGGCGCCGTTGCCGGGGACAAGGCGTAATATTTAGACCTAACTTGTCTTAGCATAACTTTATTTCATTTCATTTCTGTTTTATTTTTTTTCTTTTTGTGTGTGGTTGTCTTTGACTTAGGTGTTTTCATGCCCCATAGCACGCGTAGGTCAAACCAGCCAATTACACCCTTAAATCCTGAAATCCAACGTGTGAGTAGACAACGCCCTTCAAAGTATACCTCATAATCTGTCCAAAACCCATCCATATCCATAATGGCCGACAAACATCAATTGTTTGGCCAATTCGGAACTCCTGGCTCACAAGAGTTCCAAGGGGGTGTAGTACTTCCTGTTGCCACTACACCTTACAAATACACCCTTAATTCACAAGAATGGTTAAGGAAACACCATTCAGTGGCTTAAGAAATGAATGTCCTCTTCAACACCTAGAGGCATTCTTAGATATTTGTGGACTTATCCCTCCTTGTCCTAATAGCCCTGATTATGTGCGAATGCACCTATTCTATCTGAGTCTAGCAGGAGATGCCAAGGATTGGTACAAATGCTTAGAACCCAATTCAATTATTAATTGGGCTCAACTAAAAACCGCATTTCTAGAAAGGTTCTATCCTATGGTTCGAACGCAAGATTGGCGTAAGAAAATTACATCATTCACCCAAGAGGATGATGAGAACCTTAGTGCTACTTGGAGTAGGTTTAAAAGAATGATTAGAGCATGCCCCACCATGAGTACGGGGAAAACAATCTCAACACATTCTTTTACGATGGTCTTAATGACTCCACCAAAGCACTTCTAGACTCAGTTGTAGGTGGCCAAGTTTCCAAAATTCCTTGCACCCAGGTGAAAGCCAAAATAGAGGAAGTCGCTAAGAATAGTGCTTGGGGAGGAACTAAAAGTTAGGGATTACCTAGAGGGATGATAGACACAACCAACTTAGACAATATTAGTGCCAAAATAGAAGCCGTTATTGATAAAAAGTTGTCCAAGCTAAGCCTAGCCGGTAGTTCGAACACCCCTCCAGTGCATGAAAAGCACTTTGCATGTGCCATATGTGGAGGTACCAACCATGATACATCTTATTGTGGTGGTTCGCACTCCGAGCACGTAGCTGCAGTTGACTATGGAGGGTATAACCCAGAACCGCAGGTGATGAACTATGACGGTTATGGGTATAACCCTGATCATGTAGCAGCCCTCAACTATAGTGGACAGGGCCAAGGAGTAGGGTGTGGGCAGCAACCTTTCCCGAATAACCAACAGTACAAACCTCCCTTTAACTCCAACCAAAACCAAGGAAACTTCCACCCGGGATACAATAGAAATGGTCAAGGTGTGTTTAACAACCAAGGTTTCCAAGGGAACCAGACTAATGGGAATGTACCTAAGCCCAATGTGTATAGACCCTAGGGTTTCACCAAGGATCTAGAAATGGTTCAAACCTGCTTTTTCCACCTAGTCAACCTCATCATATGGCTCCTCAACCACAGCATGGTCATGCTTCAACCAATGACCAATTAGCCTCTCAGGTAACAACTCTTGCTCAGCAGAAACAGAGTCTAACTCAGATTAATCAGACTCTCATCCAACAAATGCAACAAATTCAAGCTCAGCAAAAGTTGTTTGAAACTCAACTGGCCCAAATGGCTAATCCTCCCGCACCACCGCTATTTCCATCTCACCCTCAACCTAACCCCTCTATACAACCTCTACCTCAACACCCAAACCCAGACCAACACACTGCTAAGGCTATTTACCTGAGATCAGGGACACATTATAATGGTCCTTCATATCCGGGTAATGCACCGTTGGTATGGGTGAGTGATGAGATGAGAGCGCATAAGGACGTAAAAGAGGAGGAACAAGGGGTCAGAAGTTGAGAATGAAAAAGGTAGGGAGGACGTCAATGCTCAGCCAGTAGAGAGTGAGGAAGAGAGGAGGAAGAAAGCTGAGGAGAGAAAGAGGTTAGAACGGTTATATGCACCACCGCTTCCTTTTCCCTATAGGAAAGTTGAGAAGCAACTTGATGACAAGTTCAAGAAGTTTCTTGAACATCTTCAGAAGATGGAGATGAAAATCCCATTCCTCGACGCTATGGCACAAATACCAAAGTATGATAAATTCTTGAAGGACTTATTGTCCAACAAGAAAAAGCTTGAGGAAGAGGTAATCAGTCTCCCCCATCAAGTTAGCACCATACTGCAAGGGAAAATGCCTATGAAGGAGCGGGATCCCGGTCCTTATAACCTCCCTGTAAAGTTGGGAAACCTTGATCCTAAAGGGCCGCTCGCCGATCTAGGGGCTTCGATCAATCTTATGCCTCTATCGATCGCCAAAAAGCTCCCCTTTGACCTCAGACCTTCAAGAAAAACAATCCAACTGGCTGATAGGAGCATTAAAGTACCATGTGGAGAGCTTGACGACATACCTATCCAGGAAGGAGAAATAGTGGTCCCCTGTGATTTTGTAGTAATGGAAATGGAAGAGGACCCTTATACTCGACTTATCTTGGGCAGAGCCATTCTGAAAACGCTTCGGCAATTATTAATTGCCATGATGATACCATAATGGTAGAAGTAGCCCAGGTAAAGGTAGTCTTTAAAATCTTCCCCTTTTAAAAAAGCCTATGGTTGAGCAGGTTTGTCGCCTTGAAGAGGGTGATAAGGAGAGTGAGGATTGTTATGGGGACAAGGAAATAGAGGTTGGGTGTCAAATGAATGATGAGGATATCTCCACTATAAATGAGCCGTTGGAAGGCCGATTAGATACGGCCCAGGATTCTGAAAAAGAAGCAGAGTATGAGCACCTTTGCGAGGTTAAGGAAGGTATTACGCACAAGTGGGAAAGTCGTAAGCCTTCCCCCAAATTGACTTTGAAACCTTTACCTCCTAGCTTAAAATATGCCTATCTCGAGGAAGATGAAGGAAGCCCTGTCATAGTGAATTCTGAGCTTGATGACATTTCTTTGGAAAAACTACTTGTTTTATTAAGGAAATATCAAGATGTCATCGGATATTCACTAGGTGATTTAAAAGGGATTAGTCCATCCCTTGTTATGCACCGGATTCATCTTGACGATGAACATTTTTCCTCCATTGAGCCACAAAGAAGGCTGAATCCAAACATGAAAGAGGTAGTTAAGGATGAAATCCTCAAACTCCTCAAGGCCGACATTATCTACTCAATCTCAGATAGTAGATGGGTTAGCCCAGTTCATGTTGTTCCTAAAAAGGGAGGAATGACCATCGTCGAGAATGACAGAGGAGAGATGATCCCCACTAGAGCCACCACAGGATGGCGAGTTTGCATTGAATATTGCAAACTCAACAAAGCTACAAGAAAGGATCACTTTCCCTTACCCTTCATCGATGATATGCTTGAAAGACTGGCCTGGGACAGGTACTATTGTTTTCTAGATGGTTACTCGGGTTTCTTTCAAATCCCAATCCACCCCAAGGACCAATAGAAAACAACTTTCACTTGTCCTTTTGGGACTTTTGCCTATAGGAGAATGCCCTTCGGTTTATGCAATGCTCCATCTACATTCCAGAGGTGCATGTCGGCTATATTTGCTGATATGTTAGAAGACTTCATGGAGGTGTTCATGGACGATTTTTCTGTTGGAGGGTCCTCTCTTGACACTTGCTTGACACATCTCGAGAAAGTTTTATTAAGGTGTCAAGAAACGAATCTTGTACTAAATTGGGAGAAATGTCACTTTTTAGTTCAAGAGGGCACGTCCTAGGCCACAAAGTGTCTTTCAAAGGCATAGAGGTAGATCCTGCCAAAATTGATGTGATAAGGAATCTTCCTGTACCTACCTCAGTTACAGGAGTACGATCCTTTCTTGGACACGCAGGTTTCTATAGGAATCTCATCTTAGGATTTTCGACTCTAGCAAAACCCTTGAATGCACTGCTTCAGAAAGATATCGAATTTCACTTCGATGAAAAATGCTTGAATTCCTTTAATATGCTAAAAGACGCTCTAATATCTGCGCCCATCGTGCAAGCTCCGGATTGGAGTTTGCCATTTGAGCTGATGTGCGACGCCAGTGATATTTCTGTTGGCGCTGTCCTTGGGCAGAAAAAGGAAGAAAAGCACCACATTATATGCTATATCAGCAAAACAATGGATCCTGCACAACGTCACTACTCTACAACTGAAAAGGAAATGCTGGCGGTCGTCTATGGTTTTGAGAGACTACGCCAATACCTTATTTGTTCAAAAGTTATAGTCTTTACTGATCACTCGGCTCTGATGTTTTTAATGACAAAGAGAGATGCAAAGCCGAGGTTGATCCATTGGGTGCTCCTACTACAGGAGTTCGATTTCGAGTTAAAAGATAAGAAAGGTAGCGAAAATGTGGTGGCCGACCATTTGTCTAGGTTACCTGAGCTGAATAACGACGCCTTACCTATCTAAGAGGAAATTGTCGAAGAAACCCTAATGACAGCAATAGTAGTTGGGAAAGCCCCTTGGTTCACGGATATTGCGAATTATTTAGCTTGTGGAGAACTTCCAGAGTTTGAGTCAAGGGCTATGAAAAAAGGCTTTCTTTGGTAAAGTCAGGAACTTCTTTTGGGATGATCCCTATTTATTTCATGCATACGCAGACGGCATAATCCGCCATTGTGTCACTGAAGAGGAAGTTCCCAACATCCTAACTCACTGTCATTCATACGCGTGTGGCGGTCACCATGGTATAATGAACACCGCTGCTAAGGTTGCCACCGCAGGTTTCTATTGGCCAATGTTACACAAGGATGTTGAAACTTTTGTGAAAAGCTGTGAGAGGTGCCAAAAAGTTGGCAACATCTCAATGCGAAATGAGATGCCTCAAAACTACATCCTGGAGTGTGAAGTGTTCGACTGTTGGGGAATTGACTTTATGGGCCCATTTGTTTCATCTCATGGGAACCAATACATTTTAGTAGGGATTGACTATGTGTCTAAGTGGGTGGAGGTCATCGCCTTGCCTACGAATAATCACAAAGTAGTTATTAAGATTTTCAAAAGCATAATCTTCCCTTAATTTAGTGTTCCCAAAATAGTCATAAGTGATGGGGGTTCACACTTTTCTAAGCACGAACTAAACAAATTATTAAAAAATTATGGAGTCGTGCATAAAGTCGGCTCTCCCTACCATCCCCAAACTCAAGGACAGGTGGAAGTAACTAATAAGGAAATCAAGAGAATTATCGAGAAGGTGGTAAACCCAAACAGGAAGGATTGGTCTCTAAAGTTAGATGACGCTCTTTGGGCCCATCGGACATGTTACAAAACCCCTATTGGCACCACCCCGTTCCGGCTATTATATGGGAAATCCTATCATCTACCGGTGGAATTGGAATGCAAGTCTTGGTGGGCGATCCAAACTCTAAATTTGGACCCTACTTTATTCAACGAGAAGCGAGCCGCCCAATTACGAGAATTGGAAGAACTACGGCTCAACGCATTCCACAACATGCACATCTATAAGGAACGTACTAAGCGTTGGCACAACCAACGTATCATTTAACGAGAGTTCCTTGTAGGCGATAAAGTGCTGCTCTTTAATTCAAGAGCTAAGTTATTCCCCGGGAAATTAAAATCAAGGTGGTCTGGGCCATCGAGATTTTACAAGTATTCCCCTATGGAACAGTAGAGCTGAAAGACCATCATGGAGGAAGTTTCATTGTTAATGGACATCGGTTAAAACTCTTCCATGAAAGTAGCCTTCACAATGTCAACACCATTGAGCTTATAAGGTTAGATGATGTCAAGGTCGAATGATTGGTATAATCATTGGCACTTATCGAGAATCCTTACTTTGAATCATCGTTCTTTAGCGTTTTGTTAGGTTTTAAGTACTTAGTTTAACTTTTATCCTTGTATCTTAATTACCCGAGCCACGTCGAGCTAAACGACGTTAAACAAAGCACTTACGGGAGGTAACCCGGTTTATTTGGATTTTTGTCAAACTAACTCATAGTACATTGATTGTTTTTGAGAAAGCAAGTGTTTTGATTACTAAACGCAAAGGAAGTGCAAAATCGCACTCCATTCGGCCGAATGAGAGGTCCATTCGGCCGAATGTCCATTAAAAATTCCGGTTATCAAAATTGGAGAGATCTCTGAAAATACCGAATGAAGAGATCTATTTGGCCGAATAGATTTCATTCGTTCGAATGAAGTGTTCCATTCAGTCGAATAGATCTACTGAGGAAAACTTTGAAGCTGCTGGTAGCCCCGAATGATGCTATCGTTCGGTCGAATGGTGTTACATTCGACCGAATAGGTTTAGTATTCGGTCGAATGGGAGCGAAAAATTCTTCGCAGCTCATATCCATTCGACCGAACAGGGCATCCGTTCGGGCGAATGGAGCGCTATTCGACCGAATAAAGCCTTCATTCGGCCGAATGGAAGCCAGGCCTATAAATAAGAGCTCATTCCACGGGATTTCACACCCTTATTTCTTCATACCTACAGCACGCACGTCTCCCCTCACACCCTTGCTCTCTCTCAAATTCCTCTACTCCCTTCCCAATCTTCCTCAACTACTATGGGTCCAAGGAGAACCTTGAGGAACCCCTTCAAGAGGTCCAAAAAGCATGGAGAAGGTTCCTCTTCGGGTGCGGCACGGGAAGCGCAACAAACTGGTTCTCAATAACCGGAGGGCCAACAAAGACTTCCCGGCCAGGAATTATGGTTCGATGAGGACCATCCTACGGTAATTTTCATATCTTTGGAGCAATATGAGCGTTTCCAAAGGCTTAAGGTACGAAAAATCAACTCCACTCGTTATTTAGACCTTTTAATTTTGCAACGAATGGGTATATACGAGCAATTTGTTGCATTATTAACTGCATGTGGGTTAGAGAACTGGATAAACATATGGCACCCAACTCATAAGCTCTTAACTTATGAGTTTCTTAGTTCCCTAACCCCGTGTCAATGGGATGGTATGCTGCATTTGTCTTTTAGGCTAAGGAATGCAACCTATTTTCTTGATTATGTTGCATTTTGCACCGTATTTGGTTTTCATAACGAGCCTATTCCGGATAAACAATCGGATAACTCTCGGGTTTTCGAGTTATGGCCTAAAATAGTTGGCCGACTTGTTTATCCGAATAGAAACATATATGCTTTTGATGTACAACACCCTATTTTGTGCATGTTCTTTAAATTTGCTAGGGAGACTCTGTTCCCTTCCCCTGGCCCTCACCTAGTACGAACACACGAGGTGCACATCTTGCACCATTACCTTGCACCACATGAAGACACTGCACTAAGCCTGCCAATGACGCTGTGGAAGTTTCTAAACAACACAACCACCCTGAATACAACCACTGACTTATGTTTAGGGGGACAGATATTCCGCATTGCTGAATTCTTGAACGTCATGAATCCGGTGGAATTCGATGAGCGATATGCTAGTTCCACTACCCTTCACGAGCAATGTCTTGTGCGGGCTGGCTTTATCTTTGCGGACCCCATGCGATGGCGATACTTGAAAGACCGCACCATCCCCCTTCCTTATCCTCAATTACCTCCCCTAGTCCAGTTTAGGGCCTCGTATCTCTTAGACGGCGATGTGCCACGATACGCTGTAGAGCCCCCACTTGTACCACCTCCCCGCCCTCACACCCTTTCTATGCGTGATAGACCTAGGGCCTCTACCTCGGTCTTACCAGACCATGACGATTCGGATGATGAATCTGAATCCGATATTATGTCCTCCCTAGGACGCATAGAGAGAAGGCTTGACTAGGTCCTCACCACCCAAGCCAACCACACCGCCCGGCTCGAACACCTCGAGCAAAACTTCGAGCGGGCAAACTACCCATGGTACGATATGGCCTATCGCTCCCACATGGTCGGCGAAAGCATGGCCACCCCTTCCTGGTACCCTCGCCATGACAACTATAACGAGATATCACTAAGTCATGGGTTTGACCGGTTGTGGGTGGGTAGGCGTAGGTTTAATAACTTTACCCCACCGGCTCCTAGAAGAGCCTCGGATGACTATAGGATGGATTATACGGGTGGGGAGGAGGTTAATGAGGAGGAATACCAAGAGGATGATGAAGAATTTATGGGGGATGAGTAGTGGTAGACCTAACGGCCTCCCTTAGCGCCGAGGACGGCTTCACCCTAGCTTGGGGGGTATCCATAGTCCACTACTCATTCTTTTGCGTGTCCTTTGGTCTTGGCTGTCAGTTTAGTGTTGTGTAGTGTTGCGTTACTTCGTGTTTTATGTCTATTTCTAGGTGTTATTTTGTGTTTTGCGCTTTGTTTTTTGGTGTTGTTCTCAGATATTTATATAATAAGTTCCACATGCCGCTGCACCCATGTACTGGTATGATTTCTTACTCGAAAATCCAAATTTATGTATTTAGTTATTTTTATATTTGTTTTTACCCTTCTTTGCATCATGTGTCCCCTTCTTTTGTCCATCATAAGCATGCAAGCTTCTGTTGTGCACTTTGCATTGATTTTATGCAAACTCATATTCCCCTAGCCCTGTGCCTGTTTTGGGTCTTAGTTTCTCGACTATTTTTCACTTAGCTTGGGGGATCTGAGCTTGCTTGGTATGTGGTTTGGATGACTACCTATTGAGGCGCATTTCGACTAACCTGGTGAGGATTGAGCCTTTTAGGACTTTATTATGAGTCCTATATTGTTGAGTGTTAGTAAGGGAATCTTAAGAATTGTGTCTATTCTCCTCCAGCATAGTTTACTCTTCTAAAGGTTAGGGATGATAACACGTTTGTAGTTAAAGCTACATAGCCAAAGTGCCTACCATGAAAATCAATTTACTCTAGGTTGAGCCAAATTTATGCCTTTACCTTCTTTTGTAGCCACGCTATCTAACTCCACATGAACCAAATACTCCCTTTTTTTTTTACCTAGAGGATAGTCATGTGATCATAGTGAAGTTGATATTTGTAGCATTGTAATATAGGATTTCGGTTTGGGGAAATGATCATTGGATGATCTGACTACGTACACTAGTCTTAGTGCATTTCAAAGAAGTATGCACATAGAAAGTTCAGAAAAAACTTGAAAAGCACAAAAAAAGAAAAAAGGGAAAAAGAAAGAAAAAAAAGGAAAAAAAAAGAAAAAGAAAAAGAAAATAAACAATAAGAAATTAGAGAAAAAGGTTGAGAATAAAGTTGACATGGTGTATTAGAGTCTATTATTGGGAATTTTGGGATTGACATGGTTGTCGGAAGGCATAGTCTTCCTCAGTTTTATTTCCTTGAATCACTTACTATCCTCTATTTCAACACCACATTCCCAAATTCTACCGTACCTCGATCCGAGCCTGCATTACAACCCGTTCCAAACATGTTCGACCTAACCTGATTAGTAAGATAAGTGCCGGAGAGCAGATAAGACACGATTTACGAGATTTCTCCCTATTTAGGTGTTTAATTCCTGACTCATCTTCAGTCGGATGATTTCGAGCGAAACACATACCCTATAAAAACATGAGCGCAATGGAAATTTCCCATACCTTTTGGGAAATAACCTTGGGAGCGTAGACTTGCGACCTCGATAGGTAGTGGGTGGAATGAACTATGATATAGCTTGCTTGGTGATCCTAAGTAGGTGTAAAACATTGATTATGCTTTCTAAATCCCATTATACTTGCACACCCATGTCTAGGGAAAAGTTTTGCACGTGCACGGCTTGCATTGTCTTGATTTCCACTTCTCATGATCTTCATTCGTCTCTTCATTCATTTCTTCGTTCATTTTTCCCTAAGCTATCACTTCACCTTCCTATTTTGTTTGCTAGGGACTAGCAACGGTTTAGCTTGGGAGAAGTTGATGTGCTCGTTTTAGAGCACGTTTAATACCTCGTTTTAGTGTCAAGCCTCGCAGTTTTGTATTGGTTTTATGCATATTATGCTTGATTTTACCTTGATCTTGTTTTTGAGTTGTCTTAAGTTTATTTCAGGTACTTTTGATGATTTTAAGGTGAAATGCGATACATTCGAGCCTTTGACACACGTATCATAGCTTGGGCAAGTGTTTGAAGTCACTCGTGAAGATCCCACGGAGTTCAGAAAAGAGAGAACTGAAAAAGAGGAAAGAATGGTCTCAGATTCGACCGAATCTGAGAGACATTCGACCGAATGTATGCAGATTCGACCGAATCTGAGACTCATTCGGTCGAATAAGAGGCAGTCTTCAGATCATTTGACCCTTGGTCACTGGAAAAGCCGAATGGAACTCATTCGGGCGAATGAGCTTCCATTCATTCGAATCAACATAATCATTCAGGCAAATGCTTGACAGAGATCGATTCCTTGAAACCTCTGGAATGGGCGAATGGAAGACCATTCGGGAGAATGGGATTGTGTTCGGCCGAATGAGACATACATTCGGGCGAATGACAGTGTTTTCCTCCGGAACTACTTCTTTTTAGGGCCGGCTCCTATGCATTTTAGAGTTTTCGTAGGTTTTTCTTATTTTGTTATAAATACCCCCTTCCTCTGATGAGAGGGGAGGGGAGCTAGGTTTTTATACTTTTATGCACTTTTAGATTTCTTTAGCCTCCAAATTCTTTTAGTTTTAGCTTTCGGTTTTCAGTTTCCTTAACGCTTAGTAGTTCGAATTCTTTTTGTGGATATCAAGTTGAAGCTTTTGTAAGTTTTAATCAGTTCCTTTGCTCTTAATTCATTCGTTCATTTCGTTGCATGTTTAGTTTTATGTTTATCATTTATTAGCATAATTTCTGAATTGTTTTCATTCTCGTGATTTCATTCCATGTTTGTTTCTGTTGCGTCTTTGAATATCTTTATGTCTTTAAGCATGAATATGTGTGAGTAATTCCTTTAGGGGTTTTGATTGGTGAAACCCTAGGAAATCCATGATCTTTATTGCTTAAGGTTGTAGAAACGATGATAATAAATAGTTTCGGAATCCGATGCGAATCTTGTCCTGCCACTCCTTTGGAGACATAGGGCGATTATAGGTCATTCGTTGTGATTTGTGGAATCACCAAATTCCTCTCGTATTCTCGGATGTCCATGCTAGTTATTACCAGATTTTCTCTAATCTATCACGTTCGGTTTTGAAAGCTTCATTCCTAGGGTGAATCCAATCTTGTCCCCGTTTTTCTATACTTGCTTTATTTCGTGATTTATCATCATCCATCTTCTGGTTATTAGTTTTAATTGAATTTCCAACTCCAAATAGTCCAGTTGTGTTAAAAGTTAGAGTCTTGATATACCTTGTCTTCGTGGTTCGACCCCCTACTCCACTATACTCGTATAGTTTGTAGGTTGGAATAAAAATTGTTTGCATAACCTGTCTTTTAGTTAACGACCTAAAAAACCGGTTATCAGCAACTTTAATGAACATTATACATATTTGAAATGTACTTCACAATTATATATAATGAACATTACATATAGTTGGAATGAACATTACATATAGATGGAATGAACATTAACCACACTTCTAATGAACATTATATATATTTGAAATGAACATTACATACACCTTTACATACACCTTTAACGAACATTATATATATTTGAAATGAACATTAAATTTATTTCTAATGAACAAATAATATTCGAACTGCACATTACATTCATTCATAATGAACATTACATATACTTGAACAAAACATCATACACACCTCTAATGATCATATATATATTTGAAATGAACATTAAAATTATCTCTAATGGACATTACATATATTCTACCTAAACTTTTACATTTATCTATAATGAACATTATATATATTTGGAATGAACATTACATACACATCTAATGAACATTACATATATTTGGAATGAACATTATAAAATTTTTGTAATGGACATTTTATATAGATGGAATGAACATTACATTTATCTTTACTGAATATTTATATTCAGACTAAACATCACATTCATCTATATTGAACATAACATAGATTTGGACTAATCATTACATACACCTCTAATGATCATCTTATATATTTGGAATAAGCATTACAACTTTCTATAATGAACATTATATATATTCAAACTGAACATTACATTTATCTATAATGAACATTACATATATCTGTAATGAACATTACATATATTTGGTATGACCATTACATATATTTGGAATGAACATCACCTACATCTCTAATAAACATTACATACATTTGAAATAAACATTAATACACCTTCAATAAACATTATAAATATTTGGAATGAACATTACATTACTCTATAATGAACATATGCTTATCTCAACCATAAAGGTAGAGTAATGGGAATTATTGATGAATAGCATACAATTTCTACAATGAACATTAAATTTATTTATAATGAACATACATGGATATGGGTAATGAATAATATACTCAATTGTAATGAACATTTTAATTATCTCTAATGAACATTAATAACAAATATTCATATGATAGCAAATTCCATGAATTACTAGAAAAAAAACTTCATTACTCTAGGATATTTGATGTGTCTTTTGCATTTTCTCGTAGCTACAACGGATCCACAATGGGTAGTTGGTCCACATTCTTCTTTTTCGTTTTTTTGGAGTGAATCATGTTGATTATTAGCTCGTCCTCGATGGGTCAACAAGAACCCTTTAATTTTTCAACAAACTTCAATAAACAATTTGAAGATGGAAAAACTTGAAGATTCAAAAACTCAAATTACTTACTTTTTTTTAGAGCCAGCCATAATTGTGCAATTCTTGAACTCGTAGATGAATGAACTTGGAGATGGAGATGGAGATGGATATGGGATGAAAGGCTGAAATTTTGAAAATTGGAGAAGGTGATGGGAGAAACTAGAAGATAGAGATGAATAGGGTTTTGATTTCATTGGGATAGAAGAGGAAGTGTTTTTTTTTTTAAATTGAAAAATAAGGAGTCCTACTAGGGAACGTGCTAATATGATTGCATGGAAAATCCAAAGAGGGAAGTTGTGTTTCCCAACCATAATCATTGAAGTTTATGGGGAGAACTTTTAAATTGGCAATGTTCATTGTTTGTAAACGTAATATTCATTTCTTGCGTTTATGTGTATAATTCTTGTGTTTTGTGTGTATATTTCTTGCGTTTTGCACCAGGTGCCCAGTGAGCATTGTGCACCTGGGTGCATATTCCAATCATTAATATCTACTTAACTTTATAATATCGAATTTAATAAAACAACTACTCATTTACTAGCAGAATAGAAAATTTATATTGAAGTGAAACATACTCCGTATTTATTAGAGCTTCTTTCCCGATTCCACAAAAAACTATAACTACAAACTTAATCTAATAAACATATTATTTAATCTTTTATATTAAGTATTTACAAATATCAAAATTTATTAACCCTTTCGATTTTAAGACACAATATTCATAACACAATTTTTAGTTTATCCAAAAGAGGGTAAAAAATTTAGAATAGAACACAATTATCCAAATAGGGATAAAAAAGGGCATTGTTAAACTCTGTCCATTAATCTCTAGCTATTGCACTTATTTCATACGCAAATTTCCAAAGTTGTCCTTGATATGTATAACATACTTTACATATCACTTTGACCTCATTTTCAACTGCTCTCATTGGTTTCTCTCATTTTTACTCGTTTTCTCTTACTTTCTCTCAATTTTATTCTATTCATTCATTTACAATCTCTCTTGGTGTGCCCTAATTGCAATAATTTTGAAAATTTTCAGTGATATCGAACCATATTAATGTTAAATGAGGTAAATCTGTTTGTTAATATGTAATGTTACTTAGTTTTTAATATTTTTTATCTGTGTGAATTTAGTTAATTTTGTGTAACTTTAAAAGGTTAAGTAGTTTTTAGTGATTAATATGTTGTGGTTAATTACTTAAAAAATTAATTTGAAGTAAAACGTCTAACATGGACGTTTCTTGTGGAAATTGAACCGTCCATAATGGACGGTTTTCTAAGCCAAGAGAATCGTCCATTTTGAACGGTCCAACACCCACAAGAATCGTCCAAAATGGATGGTTTTTTGGTCTAAGAACCGTCCATTTGGGACAGTTCTTATGGATGTTTGACCGTCCAAAATGGACGATTCTCATAGCCCAAATAACCGTCCATTTTGGGTGGTCCATCATCCATAAAATTTGCATGGTTTATCCCTTTGCTTAATATTATGTAAAATATTAATGATGCATAAATTACATTTTAAAACTAATTAATACGTTATTAGATGCGTGAATTATACTAACTAATAAATTACTAATACTAGATAAAATATATAATTAGATTCATATACTTCATTATTAATATTAAACGATATATATAACTCATGTGTAAATTACATTTCTAATCTAATTAATATGTTACAAATATCAAACAAAAATACAATTAGATGCATAAACTACATTTATAAACTAATTAATGATGAGATATGCCTTGCTATTTCTAAACTTATAAATTACATTGATGCATAAATTACATTTTAAAACCAACTAATAATGCCCTTACAATCACTTATAAAATGATGAGAAAACATAACACCTAAATCAAAGTTGCATTTGAATGGAAGTTATGGTAGAGTAACCACGAAATGAATTTCGACCCTATCAAAAAATTTCTTGTGAAGTTTAAGGGGATTCATTTGATTACATTTTTAAACTAATAAGCTATTAATATTAAACAAAATATGTAATTTTCAGGACTTTGGTGGGGATGAATTGATTACAATATGATTTTTGTTCACGAACAAGATTTTGCTTTGTTTATGAAAGCTAAGTTATGGGCTTGAGAAGAAGCAATCAAATATGGTTTTATGATAGTTTCAGCAGCACATAAACCTCAAATTGATGGTCTTCTGTAGAAATGGTTTTTTATGATCGTTATGGAAAAAAAGAGTGAATTTCCAAATTCTCAGAGTTTTAATACGAAGAGAAAGACTTGCAGTCGCAAATTCAGGGAGAAGGCAATGGAGTGTCTAGATCGTAATGATTAAAATTTAGAGTTGTTTTGAAACCATGAGTTAGTGGTGTATCCAGTGGGGGGCATCGACAAGTGAGTGGAATAATTCTAGTCGCTAAAGAAGTCGTTAGGGGAATGAGTGAGGCACATATAAAACCCAAAAAGATATTAGCATCAATCTTGGATCGATTCCTGCAAGATAACCCCTAATGTATTTGATGTGCTTGTTTTAGAGCACATTTATTACCTCATTTTAGTGTCAAGTATCGTAGTTTTGTATTGGTTTTATGTATATTATGCTTGATTTTTCCTTGATCTTGTTTTCGAGTTGTCTTAAGTTCGTTTCAGGCACTTTTGATGATTTCAAGGTGAAAGGCGATGCATTCGAGCCTTTGACAAACGTATCTTAGCTTGGGCAAGTATTTGAAGTCACTCATGAAGATTCTACGGAGTTTAGAAAAGAGGGAAGTGAAAAAGAGGAAAGAATGGTCTCAGATTCAACCGAATCTGAGACACCTTCAACCGAATGAATGCAGATTCGACCGAATCTGAGACACATTCCGTCGAATGGATGACTGTCTTTAGAGATCTTGAGCCTTGCCACTAGAAAAGCCGAATGGAACTTATTCGGGCGAATGAGCTTCCATTCGGCCGAATCAATCTATACATTCGGGCGAATGCTTGACAGAGATCGATTCCTCGAAGCCTCTGGAATGGGCGAATGGAAGACCATTCGGGCGAATGGGATCACATTCGGCCGAATGAGACTTATATTCGGGCGAATGACAGTGTTTTCCTCTGGATCAACTACTTCTTTTTAGGGCCGGCTCCTATGCATTTTAGGGTTTTCGTAGGTTTTTCTTATTTTGTTATAAATACCCCCTTCCTCTAATGAGGAGGGGGGGAGCTAGGTTTTATACTTTTATGCACTTTTAGATTTCTTTAGCCTCCAAATTCTTTTAGTTTTAGCTTTCGGTTTTCAGTTTCTTCAATGCTTTGTAGTTTAAATTCTTATCGTGGATATCAAATTGAAGCTTTTGTAAGTTTTAATCAATTCCTTTGCTCTTAATTCATTGCTTTACTTCGTTGCATGCTTAGTTTCATGTTTATCATTTATTCGCATAATTTCTGATTTTGTTTTCATTCTCGTGAATTCCTTCCATGTTTATTTATGTCGCATCTTTTAATATCTTTATGTTTTTAAGCATGAATATGTGTGAGTAATTTCTTTAGGGGTTTTGATTGGTGAAACCCTAGGAAAGCTATGATCTTTATTGCTTAAGATTGTAGAAACGATGATAATGAATAGTTTCGGAATCCGATGCGAATCTTGTCCTGCCACTCCTTTGGAGACATAGGGCGATTATAGGTCGTTCCTTGTGATTTGTGGGATCACCAACTTCCTCTCGTATTCTTGGATGTCCATGCTAGTTATTATCAGATTTTCTCTAACCTACCATGTTCGGTTTCTAAAGCTTCATTCCTAGGGTGAATCCAATCTTGTCCCCGTCTTTCTCTATTTGACTTACCGTTAAAGTTGTCGTGATTTACATTCTCGTTGTTAGCTAGTTGATCTTCTAAACCCGAATAGTCCGGTTGTGTTAAGAGTTAGAGTCTTAATATACTTTGCCCTCGTGGTTCGACCCCCTACTCCACTATACTCGTATAGTTTATAGGTTGGAATAAAAATTGTTTGCATAACCTGTCTTTTAGTTAACGACCTAAAATACCGGTTATCAGTATTATACATTTACAATGAGAGAAATAATATGAGGTTGAAAAATTAAGAAGGAAGGAATGTAATTCGACAAATGTTTAATCATGGAAAGAAACATAACTATGAATTCTAGTATGATATTGACAATGAAACATTTCAACTGACTCGTATGTTCATGGTGCATCCTAGATCTAGCTTGATGTTTCGTACATTGCCATATGTGATTCTAATTGATTCAACATACAAAACAAACAAGCATAAATATTCTCTGGTTGAGATAAAGGAATGACTCAACAAATACAAACTTTCTAAGTTACACAGTCTTAAAGGACGAGAACGCGAAGAGTTATACGAACTATCCCATTGTTTTTCGGTACTTTCGATAAATCAGTTTATGGGAGAACATGTGCGATAAAATTATAGAGGGTTGGGAGGAACTCCATACTCAAAGAATAGCAAAATTGGAATGCGTTAGATAGTTATATACCATGATTATCACGTTTTAAGATGTGATTAACTTGTATTATTTTCTTGCAAATTATGGACCTCTTTAGTGAACATAGATTTGAATTTGATGAACTTATTTTATGTTATTACGAACTATGGATCTCTTTATTGCACTGTCTTATGTTGTTTATTTTTTATTTTGTTTGTTTGGTCTATATTTTTGGATTGTTCGATAGTGTTGCAAATCATAAGAGTGGGAAATTCACAGAGTTTTCTATGTAATTTAAACATCCATGTAATTAACATATGATACAAAACACACCTCATTATACATATCAATAGTCCAAACATTAATTCACAATTCAATACGTTAATCCACAATTCAAGAATCAAGTCCAACACGATGAACACCATCACAAGTTCGACACGTAAATCCAAAATGACCTACGAACACTATTCATTAGTTAATGACCTCCTCCATCTGTCATGCTGAGAACCTAGACCACTTAGTCGTAAAACTTTCCTTATTTGCTAGGACACCTTAAGAAGTTTGTACTAATAAGTATTAACTTACATAAATGATCACAATCATAATTTTCGTTAACTACTAAACATAAATATTAACTTATAAACATAATTACCAAAAAAAACCTTAATTAATAACTACTACACATAAATATTAACTACTAAACATAATTATTAAATATGTACTAAACATACATATTAACTAGAAAACATAGTTATTAGCTACTAGACATACTTAATTCTATATATGAATATTAAGTTCTATATTTTCAATTTATATTTTTAATTTTCTAAAATTAAAAAAAAAATGAATGGGAGGAATCCCCCAAACTGGATGGTTCCTTTAGTAATTTTTTATTTTGCCAACAAACAAATAAACAACAACAACAATGAACAACAACATCGAATAAGAAACATGAACAAGAACAAAAGCATGAACTCAAAGATCAATCACAAACAATTCAAAGAAGATACAGACATTTCCACTAACAAAAACATCTCAAAAACTACATCCATATTTCATAACTTGAAGAAAACATCAGAAAATTTGAAAACCAAAACATAAACTTACATTTAATTCACTTGAATAACCCGTCACTACCTTCAAAGCTTTTTCCACAACCTTGCTTAATCTCTCGCTAAAACTCCAAGAAAGTTCTTTCCTCACCCTTGACATGGTGAAGTTATTATAGTCTAATTTAAGAAATTAGGGTTTGGGGGTTTAAGAAGTTAGTGTTATGGTGGGTTTGAGGAGTGGTGGGAATAGGTAGTGTTGGCCATTAAGCCGGGCTGGTCTGGCCTAGCAGGGACCGAACCAATTGTAGAGTTGGGTCAGGTCGGTCATGGGCTGGGGAGATCAACCCGTACAGAATTAAACCAAATCAAGGGTCAAATCATGAGATAGGCCTAACCAAAACATGGGTCGAATCGAACCGAATTCACACACTCAATAAAGTCAAATCAAATTATGCACGAGTTGAATCTTATTTACAGGTCGAACAAAATCGAACAAAATTTACATTATGACATTTAAAAATTAGAAGAAATCAATTATTTAAAAAATAATTAAATATTTATATTTACATAATGACATTCGTTATAAACTTTTATATTCACCTAATCACATTGATTTTTCTTTTATTTTGTCGATATTTATATATTCATTAACAATATCAAGCTATATTCTCTTATTCATTATATATTTAAATAATTACATATAATCAATAAAAGACATAATCATATTTAATTTTTTTAATTTAACATAATTTAACAAAAAAGAAAGAGTTTGCACTTAATTTTGAAAATCATAATTTAATTGCGTAAATAAAATTTTAATTTAAGTTGCCTACGTATCATGAAGGAATCAAAGCCCACATAGTTCTCTTATGTACCTCAAGTGGTGTCTAGCTAGCTAACCAAGCTGCGGTGGTCCCTAAACCGCCTTCACCTCCATCGCATTCCTCGCTCATGTCCATCAGCATCCTAGGATCATCTTCATCATTCTCGTCCTCCCTTAATCCTTATGTTCTTCTTTTTGCTTGATCTCAATCCTTCTTGCAAACATATATTTTGATGCTTTCGGGTATAAGTGGGATCTCTTTTCGTCTTAAGCACTCGTCTACCTGCACTAAAAGCAGACTCGAAAGCAAGGGAGGCGGCGGGAATTACAAGGATATCCTTTGTGATTCTTGCTAAAACTTGAAATTATCATTTGTGATCATGTCACCACTTAGTAGTTTGGAAATTCACATGGATTTCTTGTTGGTAGGAAAGATACTCGTTAATAACATAAATTGAAGAAATGGATTAAGAAGAAGCTGGTTTTTATTTGTTTTTTTAGAATTCTAGTAAGTGCTAGCATGAATCTCATACCGAAACTTTCGTTAGAAGGCGATACATTTTGTGCATAATCATAAATAGTAGCATAATAATCATATAAACCAAATAAAATAGTTTTATATTTCTCTATGTATGCACCAACGTCGTATGTAAGATCTAGAGTACTATAGGAAAAATCTGACAAACTTGATCTCTTAATCTCCAGCCTTAACCCCAAGATTGAGAATAGTCGCTATGCCATATATGACAAGGAATTCCATGAAGTAAACGTACCAATTACTTAACATACTTGTAAGAACAACACTGATCTAAGGGACATAAAAATGCTTGTTATTAATGTTTACAAAATAAACACACTCTAATATAACAACATGGTCAAAGGATCCTAGTTAGTCACGAATAAAGATAGTGGTAGTCCACTAGTCATCCCTAATAAGGTCTTCGGGCCTCACCAATTTCATTATAAGAAGGGTCAAAACTTCATGATACCTAATGACGTCCCCAATAGCCTATAGTTTGAGTTTCAACGAGGCGGTGTATCAAGACACCGTTGCCTCTTCTTAAGGCTTCTCTCCTTACATAAGGCCATGTATCTCCTTCTAACTAAGGTCATTATCCTAATCTATTAAATCACACTCCTTATGGGGTTTAGAAATTGAGTCAACTCACCTAAACCTTCTTGAACAAACACGTTCATAATATAAACACAACAACATATATGCAAAAGTTCACCATTGTTCAGCAACTTCAAGCTAGGGCCTATCTTCAAATAATCAATACATTTGGTGTTCGCTGAAGCACTATCTAGAAAAAGGAAAAACACTTTATCAAGTAAATAGAAGGTCTAAAGGCATTCCTAACCTTAAGGTTGTACCAGTATGTTTGTCTTCCATAACCTAAAATCAAATAATATGTTTTTGAATAAACCACTCATCCTCTATCTAATGGGCGGTAATGCATTGGAAAGTTTCACCGAAACTAGATGTCTAAGTATCATTAGTAAGGCTCACACGACTGTTGAATGTTTGAAATATTTCTATCAAATAACTTATATACTTGTAATAGGCAATTTAGGTATGACTCTTAATGTCAAAATATGGGTAGTAAGGCAGCTCTAGTAAAATGTTTAAATTTAGGGATCTCACCATGGTTAAAGGGCAATTCCTCAACAATAACAATATATAGTAAGTTCATCAATCATTCTATCTCTATTATACATAAAAGGCATATCTCCTTCGGGCATGTTGCCCATGAATCCATGAAACTGCGTTTGGCTTGAAAATTCTCCTCTTGATTCACCTCCTTGAGATCACTTTTGTGTACTCCAATCAAGTGATGAGACAATGTCCTTGTCTCATATCTGGTCTTCCATGCATAAGCTGCGACCAACTTCTTCCTCATTTGCCTGCAAACGAAGCAGTAACACACGAGCCTTTTTCATTAGGAAGCAGAGTCGATGATTGACACTTTCGCATAGTATGGCTACACCGGGGAAGGTTTCTTTCTATATTGAGAGCTCCCAAGTACATCACCACTATCACCATCGTTACCACTATCACCTACATATGACATGCAATAAATTAAAAACTAAACTAACATATATGTTTTAAATTAACATTCATATAAACTAAACTAACATGTAAACTATATTAATGCAAGAACCATATATGTTGTAAACTAACATTCATAACAAGTTATAAAATAAACATAATATAAATCTTATAAACTAAACTAACACAAGTTATAAAAATAAACATAATATAAAGCTTATAAACTAAACTAACTTATAAGTTTCAAACTAAACTAAACTAACCGTCATATAAGTTTTAAACTAACATTCATATCAAGTTATAAACTAAACTAACATTCATAACAAGTTATAAACTAAACTAACATATCAAGTAATAAACTAACATTCATATAAAGTTATAACATTCAACTAAACTAACATTCAAACATTCATATAAATTTATAAACTAAACTACATTAAGCTAAACACAATTTCAAAAAATTAGAAGTTTAGAAATAAACTTGGCCACAACTAGGACGTTGCATCCTCGAAGTTGATGTTTGAGGAATTGGAGCATTCGGAGTAGGAGCTCCAAAATTTTTTTGCTCCAACTGTTGAGCGAAAGTATCGGTGTTCGTTTCATGTGTTTGAAACGATTCTTCGAATGAGCTACAATCATTACTAGCTCTTCCTCTTGAAACCATTTCTTTTGGAGTAGTAACTTAAGACTAATAAGAAAATAGAAGTATAGAACTAATTAAGAAAGCTAATTAAGTTTAAAAGAGTAATTAACAAGAAGATTAGTACTAATTACTAAACTAATTATTTTTAGGAGTAATTAAGAGATTGAGAGAATGAGAGATTGAGAGTGAATTGAATGAGGAATTGAGATTGAATGGAGGGGTTTATATAGGGTGGTTTGCAACGGCTAACACAACAGTAAAAAAACGACTTTATTTTAATGGGTTAAACCCTGCTAGTCCGAGTTGACAGGACGAATTGGACCGGTTCAGTGGGCTGGACTGAACCAGTTAGTGAGTCGAATAGGTTTTTACAAATAGAATTGAATAGGGTCTGAGTTTGAAAATCCGAATTCGCATTCGGCCTAACCAGAGGGTGGGGCGAACCGAATTCGAGTCGGGTTGAAGGTGGGCGGGGCCAGATGATTAGAAAACCAGGTGGGCTCAGTGTTGGCTTGAGCTAAACTTGCTTGATGGCTGCCATCTCTAGTAAAGGGTAGAATTGGATGGATAGGAAAAAAATAGGTGAGTGAGTGAATATGTGTACGATAGGATTGGTATTATAGGAGAAATATGTAAATTAAAGAGGTAAGGGTAATGTCATTCAATCAATTGCAAATTACGTATAAAAGACGGGCCATATGTTGATATTTAGGAGCATTATTTAGCTATCTGAATTCAATCTTGCAATGTTAGTATTGTTAAGTTGACATAATTTTTTCAACCTTTTTTTTAAAAAATCAAAAAATAACCTTCAAATCAAAGTATTTCAAAAAATGACCGTGAAGCCAGGTTTGGTATAGAGTCGTTGTATGTGTGAAATTTCTTTATTATTATTATTTTGTTAACTGAAAAATCAAAATTTTTTAATAAAATAATATTTTTCATTAAAAAAATAATAAATTTATAAGACAATGACTTTCAATTTTTTTTGTTTTTTTAATAAAATAACCTTTTTTGAAAAACCAAAAAGTCGTTATTCAGGACGATTTTTAATTTTAATTTTTTTAAAATATTACTTTTAAATTTGAAAAAAATAAAAAACAATCATAAATTCGGACAATGACTTACATATTTTTTTGAAAAATTTATTTTTACTAAAAAAATAAAAAAGTCACTGTCACAAATATCAACTTTGTACCGACTTTAGTTTAAGGGTCATTTTTCAAAATATTTAATATGAGGGTTATGTTTTGAATATTTTTTTTTAAAAAGGGTTTTTTTTTTAAATAATTGTTATTATTATTATTAATATTATTATTATTATTATTATTATTTTTAAAATAAGGTAAAAAAAAAGTCGACTAAAGAGTCAAGACATCTCGCTCCATTTCCCTCTCCTTCACCTTGTGATTCCACCGATCAGACTTTCAAATTCACCATCTCCTCCATCTCTCTCCTCACAGGGCTCCTTTCCTCTTCTCAATAAATTATATCTCGAACCTTCTTCAATGACGGAACTATCCTCCGAGCACCAACCCTCCCCATCCGACTCGACAACAGATGCGCACCAAAACGGCAGCATTGATCAATCAAACGACACCGCTGAAGCAATCCTTGAGACTGTTCCTTCCGACAAGGATCCGAAGCACGAGGTTCACAAACCCCAGACTCTCCCTTCCGGATCAAACGACGATTCTACGGGTCAACCCGAAGTTAAGAAGGATGATGAAGGTAGCAGGACCTTTACGATGCGAGAATTGTTGATTGGATTGAAAGGAGATCAAAGTCAATCCAATAATTCTACTCCTGTAGCTCCTGATTCTGCCTCTCCTTTTAGGTTGTGCTCTCTCTCTCTCCTCTTCCTATCAATTTGATTGTATTATATAGTTTTCATTATAATTTCGAATTTTGATTCATGTATTGTCGAATTGTGATATCTGCATTGTTCATCGGTAGTAGAACGGAGAGTATAACACTTCATTGAGTCTCGAATTCGAGTTACTAGGCCGGCATTTGATTTTTTGTGGTTGAAGCTTGTGAAGTTTTGACAATAGTGCTCATCAATGTGTATTAGGAGTGTGTTTGTGTGAATATCATTTTAGTGTTCGAGGAGTTTAAGATCAAAATAAGAAGCTTCTGATCTCGAAAGGTGAATGTGGCTGTTTATTATAGGATCAATTTGAAGAATAATTTTGTGTGCTCAAGTAGGATTGGGGTTTGGGAGTGTGCTTTTGTTCTCCAATTTTTTGGTTGATCCGTTATCTATCGTGTTGCTTGTTAGACTGTTTGATGTTGTGGTTACCAGTTGGAGAGAAAGAATGCCAGTGTGCTCTACCGATATTTGTGGACTTGTGGTGTGACTGGGAGGGGGACGGAGGCCCATGGAGTGATCTTCAAATGTCGCTTAACATTACTGCTTTTTGTACACATTCCTAAGATAGAAGATAGTTAAACTCTCACCGAAAACTAGGCATTATCATTTGTTACATATCTGTCACTTATTAAAGTAATTTCAGACCATTAACTCTGTTTCCAAACTTATTCACCCGATGTTTTCTTTCCCCTTCTTCCTATTCTTGCACTATGTTATCCAAGTAAATTCTAAAGGCCTTTGCATGAGTAAGATAAATAGACATTAGTATGGATGCATGCTTCATTTTTGAGATTCAGCATGCAAAGGATCAATAGTATTGGGGCTAAATCTGTCAAAAAATTTTTTTTCAGTGATGATAATTCGTACCAGAATCATGCTGCTATGGAACTTATCAATAGTGTAACGGGTGTTGATGAGGAAGGTCGATCTCGTCAAAAGATTCTTACTTATGCTGCCAAGAGGTAGGTTCTTCATTTGGGTTACTTGGAGCTATATTTTATGTAACTGAATTGGGTTTTATCTCTATTTGGTATCATCCTAGAACATCCTCTTTGATGATTTATAGATTTAGGGCTAATTTAATTTGTTCTACAGAGTGTTCTTTTAACTATCAATTCTGACCACAATGCAGGTATGCTAGTGCTATAGAGAAAAATGCAGGAGACTATGATGCACTCTACAATTGGGCTTTGGTACTTCAGGTTTTTTTGGATCCTTGATTAAATTTTCCTCCCTTGTTTTCTCATTACAGCAGCTCTTCCTTGTTTTATTTTTTTAGCATTTCCATTCATGGTAGTACCTATATTCAGCTGATGGAGGGACACTTGAGATTTCATATGAAACTCAGTTGGTCTTTTAATTTTATACCCAAATTTGATTCTGCTAGAATATGGGCTGTTAGATCTAGAATGGGATGTATTGAAAACTGAATTATCTTCTGACAAGCTTTATGCCCTTGTCTTCAGGAAAGTGCAGATAATGTTGATCCTGATTCTGCCTCTCCTTCTAAAGATGCACTGCTTGAGGAGGCTTGCAAGAAGTACAAGGAAGCAACTCGTCTTTGTCCCACTCTTTATGATGTATGTATGCTCTATTAAGTGATATTTCTGAGTTCTGTTTTACTGAAACATATTGTCATGTTGGGACAAATTGTTACTATATCTTGCAGGCTTACTATAACTGGGCCATTGCTATCTCTGATCGAGCAAGGATGCGTGGTCGTTCAAAGGAGGCTGAAGACTTGTGGAAGCAGGTGCAAAAGCTTTATTGTTTTTTGGTAAATTGCTTTGTGATCTGTCTATGTGAATCTCTGTTATACAGTCTGCATCTGTCGTTGCATGCTTATATTTTTTCTTGGGCATGGTTGATATATTATTGGTTTTTTGATGCTTAAATCAACACCTAGGCTTTTTCAGGGCATTATGCTGTTAGGAAGTTCCCAAGTTTGAAGATATAGTAAAGTTGAACCCTATTGCTGTGTTTTGAAAGACCTGTGATGGTTGAATTTAGTTCAAAAACTGTTACCAAGGACATAAGATAGCATGCTGCACTTTGGGAGTGAGAATTTTGCAGTTTCATATTGTTCAGTATAAGTATTTGTTGGAGTTGCAAGCTGCATTCGTCCTCTAGGAACTCCCTTATATTATTAGATTGTAATGTGGATTTCCAGAGTTACAATTTAAAGCAGGCTTCCTAAAGATCTATGCACCCTTTCAAAATTCCCTTCTATTGCAACTTCCAATTTCTTTCTCTGTGTCACTCTCAGTTTCTCAGGCTGATAATGAACTTGAAACACTTGATTCTAGGGGAAAGGTCTACAGTGTGTATTTCAGGTCATATTTTCAAAATTAAATTATTTCACCTATATTTAATGTTGTCCTCTCTGTTATCTTGGTTCCTACCGTTTCTTGAAGCTGTCTTGATCAGAAATTTCTGAAGTTAGGTAGTGACCTTTTTCTGAGTTGTTTGTGTGGAGAGTGATTTTTACATTCACTTAATGTTAGATGTGCCAAGAATATGATGGGTGCTATAATCCTTAATTAAGGGGTTGTGGAAAGATATACACAGTTGAAATTGATGAAATTAGAGCATCGAGGTTTTTATTTTGCTTCATTGAAGTATTCAGTAAATCTTTTGACCTGATTGTATTTTTTCAGGCCACAGATTACTATGGAAAAGCCGTTCAGTTAAATTGGAATAGTCCCCAGGTATTTTTTTCTTAATTCTCTCTACTATACTTCTTTAGGATTCTTATCCATAATTTCTGTCAGTTTAATGATCTCATTGTTCCTTTTCAGGCGCTCAACAATTGGGGACTTGCATTGCAGGTAATTTATTATACCTATATATACGTGTACTGAGAAGAAAATATATAAGGTTTGTTAGGATACTTTGGGGCTTAGGAGAACTACAATTCTTTTCCCAAAGAAAGGTATTGGGATTATAATGTTCACCGACTTTGTCATTTACTATTCCCTGTTTTGTGTTACAGGAACTCAGTGCAATAGTTCCTGCTAAGGAAAAACACAACATTGTTAAAACAGCAATCAGTAAGGTACAAGCGTGTTGCTCGAGGAACCCAAGATACCAAATGATTTTAGTTGTATGATTTATGAATACTATCGATCCTTCATCATTATTTTAATTCTCTATTCCACACCTTATTGCAGTTCCGTGCAGCAATTCAATTGCAGTTCGATTTTCATAGGGCTATCTACAACCTTGGCACTGTCTTGGTTGGTCCTTGATTGATCTTTTCTGCTTAAACAATTTTTGCATGTCCAGTGCTACTCTCTAATTCTATTGCATTGGAGGGGGTAACACAATCACTGAACAAATTGAATAAACAAGCTAGTAATGCATATCATTTTTATTTTGCAGTATGGACTAGCTGAGGACTTGCTGAGAATAGGTGAATCACTCAGCCCTAATGATGTTTCACCTAATGACTTGTACAGTCAGTGTGCTGTTTATATTGCAGCTGCTCACGCATTGAAGCCAAATTACTCAGTAAGCTCTGCAATTCCCTCCCTCCTCCCCTCGGCCGCAGGTTTTCCTATTAAGTTAGTAATTATCTTCAATATTTCCTATTCCTTTTTATGGGGAATAATACATATCCTCCCTAATTCTGATTCGGCAGGATTATCAGTGGGTATTTTGTTTTTTCCTTCAGTTGTAATTAGTCCTATTGGGCTATCGCACTTCGTGTTTTTCATCCTGATTTAACATTAACTTAGAATGCCCATATATGTTTGTGTATCTGAAGAATTGCTAGAAAACAATTTTTTCGCAAAAAGTGATTGTCGTCAGCATGTATCCCTATTGCAAACAATTGCTCGATATCAGTGTCTAGTGACATTTTTTGGTAATAGTGACAGTTTTTCATTTTGTTTTTCTATTTGTAGGTCTACCATAGTGCACTGAGGCTAGTCCGTTCTATGGTGAGAAGTTTTGCTTTACGTTATCTTCAAAGAAAGTGTTCAGAACTCAAGTTACATTTTACTTGACTGAGTCTATGAGAATTCATATGTTATTTTCTTGATATTGCATTTTACTTTCTGTTCAGTTATGCTAAATGCTCCCACAAATCAATTGAACAGATATATGTTTTGGAATATCCTATGAGCGTTGGTCAATCTTAGTTTCTCAGGATGGCAAGATAACATACAAGTCTAAAATATAGACATCCTTAATTTTTTTTCCTCTTTCCAAATATTGACAGTCTTTTGGGGGAAAGAGGAGTTATGGTCAAATATAAAAAAACTCTAGTATCTCTATTTCCATCCCTTTTTCTAGTATGTAGTGTTTCAAGGGGACTTACCTTAAACGAATTTTTTGCAGAAAGTTTCTTTTAACATGCATTTTATGCAGTTTCATAATGTAGGCAGTGATGAGAAAGAATGCGAGAGGTCAACCTAAAGCTATCTTTTGAATGAATGAGTTACTAATTAACTGATTTATATTACTCACTGACATTTGACTCTAAGCAAGTTCTCATTTTTTTCCTTGCATGTTCAATCTTCAGTCATGATTTGAACTAAACCTACTATTGTTTTCTTCTCAGCTTCCTTTGCCCTATCTTAAAGTGGGATATTTGACAGCTCCACCTCCAGGCAATCCAGTGTCCCCCCACGGTGATTGGAAGAGGACACAATTTGTCCTTAACCATGAGGGCCTTTATCAGGTAATTCTAATTCCTCTTCCCACTTAAGATTTTGAACAGACACCATTTGTTAGCTCATTGCAAACTTAATGTTTCATCTTTCTGCTAAAAAGATACTTATCCAATGGCTTAGACACATTTAGACTTGTGCATTGGGTCGAGTCAGGATCGGGATGGGTCACATGCAAAACGGCCTGTTCGGACCAAAGAAGATGCAAACAGCCGGATCGGGCCAAAAGAGATACATAACTTGCCGATTCGGGCCATCCAAATAGACTATAGGTTTCACCTATAAAGGGTAATAGTTTACATGTATCACCTCCAATTTTTGGTAGTGGACCATCGACAAGTCAGTGAAAATAATTCATTACCTGATAGTGTTTAAAAGTCTTGGAAACTATGGACTCGACTTGACCCATGAAAGACACAATAAAACATGACTCTTTAAGAAACCGACCCATTAGGCTCATTATTAATTGGAACCTTTTACAAACAAGTCGATTTGGGGCCCTTAACAGGGCCCTTTCCATTTGAACAGGTCTAGTCACATTGCATTTAAAACATTATTTAGCCAGACTCCTTGTTTATTTATATATGTCGCTGGGACCCCCCAATAGGAAAATTTTAATTACTTAAGATATTTGTATTGTTTATTCTTCTGCTCTAAGTGATTTTTTTTTGTTGTGTGTATAATATGTGCAATGTTTAACTACCTCCACGTTCCCTTAACTGTAATCATATTCCTTTAATCCTTTATAATTAATTTCTATTGTAGTAAATGCAATTTTTTGGCAAAATTATTTTGGTAGATGCTAGACTTTTTTCCAATGTCTTACAGTGAGCTAAGCAATGATGCCTCTCCCTCTCCCTCTCCCTCTCCATCTCTTATATTGTAAGGATAATGTGTCAAACTTGTTTTCATACTCTGGATTTGCTTTAGCATCTGTAAAGAATTCTTGTTGGAAGTTTCACCAGATGGTAATTGTAGAAAACTGGGAAGTTGTTATTCTTTGTATTTCGTTGGCATTTTTTATAAAAGAAAGTGCAAAAAACATTCTTTGTACTTCGTTGGCATTCATGAATTACGTTTCTCACTGAACCATCCCTACTATTGCAGCTTGTATCTGAACAAAAGACGTCATGGCAGAGTCTTTCTGGCAAGCCAGTAGATGGATCGAATATGAAAAATAGAGCCATCAAAGTTGACATCCCTGATATTGTTTCAGTGTCAGCGTGTGCTGATCTTACTTTGGCCCCTGGAGCTGGACTCTATATTAATACAATACATGGACCTGTTTATTTGGTTAGCAATTTATCTTTTGATTCTGAAATTTACGCACCCCTTGGTTCTTTTTCCTCCTCCCTGAGTATAATTGTTTCAATTTATTCTGATGATAACTACTTGAATTTTGGCTGAATAACTTTGCTATTCTGTCACTGGACATTTTAGGTAGCTGACTCATGGGAATCGTTAGATTGTTGGTTGGATGCTATTCGTTTAGTTTACACAAGTTTTGCTCGAGGAAAGAGTGACGTTTTGGCTGGTGTTATTACTGGTTGATTAGTTATGTTAAATGTATCAATTGTATTAGTGGAGTGCTAAACGTACGCCCTCAACTTACTCAAACCGTCTCACATTTTGACGATTTTGTCCTTTAACGCATTTAAATAAAATCGAATATTTTATACTTCAATTCTTATTTTTCACTTTACTTTCCCGTAAAAAACGAACCTTACAAATCCCGACCACCAAACCTTCAACAAATATATAATTTTAACAAATTAATACTAACTTTTATATTCTAATTAACATGAATAACATTAACAATAATTAATAATATTATCAAATAATATCAACTAACAAAAATTAACAGTAATACTAACAAACAATTATTAACAAAAAAAAAGAAAAAGTCGCGGAAAATTGGGGGACTTTTTGATTTTTCCGGCAAGCCTTGAGGCTAGCCGTCTAATATTTTCGGTTTGCCGTAGGGCTGGCCGAAAATCTTGGACGGCTAGCCTCGGGGCTTGCCGGAAAAATCAAACGCAATTTCCGGCGATTTTTTCGTCCTTTTATTGTTAATTATTGTTTATTAGTATTATTGTTAGTTAATATTATTAATTATGTTTTTCGGTGAGGTGGTGGTGAGGGCGGTGGTCCGATGATTTCTGGCGAAGATGGGTGGTGGTTACGGTGACGGTGGGTGTGAGTTGGAGTTTGAGAGTCAAAAGTGACTGTTTGAGTAAAGGAGGGTGAAAGAAGTGTGAGGGGTGAAATAGTAATTTCGAAGGGCGGTTTGATAAATTCGGAGAGGCGTGTTATAAGTATGCTTTATTTTTTTTCCCAGTTCAATGGGTTGTGTAGCATAGATTTGTTTAATCACATAATTCAATGTATATCCTGAAGTCTTTCCGAGGAAATCAAAATTTTTTTCCTTAAGCATATGATTATAAAGAAACAAGTTTTGTTGCTCACTTTGACTTTTGGCATATATATTTCCAGTTAGTTGCTTTGTTGAAAATAAATGTCTTAGGTGATATTCACCAGAGATATTATTCCTAGGAGGCCAAAATTTTCAGACACATTGGAGCTTTAACTTTAGCTAAAGCCAGAAGAGAAGCAGGGAGGCTCCAAAGCCCTTCTCCACAAATGAAACCTGAAGCAACTACTGGAACCATATTCTCAGCCTTGTTTGGGTTAAATTTGTGCATCCCAAAGACTATTAAGCTCCCCACGCACATATCAATAGCAAAGTATCCCCCCACCAAAAATGGTACGGCCATAACCATGGGAAGTGGCATCAATTTTCCAATCCTTGATGGTAGGAAATCTCTTAGCAGGTTAAGTCCTGCAGCAAGTGCAAAAAATATATAGCAGAGCTGCAAGCAATGGCGAGGAAGTGCTGAGAAACCCTCAACCCCCAATATTGCCATGTTCCTGTAGATTAGTGCGTAAGGCGCTTTGTATTCTCCGGTAGGGTTCCCCACATCAAACGCGTGGTAGAACAGGAAGAAGCTTAGAGAGGCTGCAATGCATCCAATTGCGGTGCCGACTGCTTGGCTGAGGAACATTGAGCGCGGGGATGAGAAGGTCATATGGCCTGTCTTGAAATCCTGCATTAGAGAGCAAGAAACATAGGCAACTGACTTGATGACGCCGCAGCCTACAAGTCCTGCTACCACTCCATTGTCTTTCCCAGCAAGGGCAGCGAGGATGAAAATGGCAACTTTCCCGTAGTTATATGCCATGTTTTGATCAGTTAGACCAGCCCCATATGCATTGGCAAAAGACAGAACTGGGGAGAGAATATATGCCACGATGACATAGTACCATTTAATCTGGGGAAACATGAAAGGAACCACAATGGTAGAAATGATGGAGAGGGGGATGTATCCAGCGCCTGAGATCCACATTGGAATCCTTTCGCGTATGAAAAGCTCATTTTGTTTGCAGAGTTCAGCAGTATTGTTCTGGTTATTATCATCTGCTACGAAAACAAGTCCTCTGTGCATTACTACGGTGACAGATTTTCAACCCCAAACTAAGGGAACAGATGAAGAAGTGTGAACTATTTAAAAACAATTCACCTGCATCGAGGATCTTGTGTTTCGATCTTTCACGAGCACTTGTAATGATAATACAGATAACTTTGAGGAATATATATATCCCATCACCAAGAATGAGAGCAATGGAAATAAATACCTGTGAAAAATTAACCTGTCAGATCCTGTCAAAAAAAATTGACCAGTCATAGACTAGTTGAGATGTTTCCTTCTAAAAATTTTGAAAACAAGTCAGTAGGGGTTGAGTATTCATTTGATCAAAATGTGTATGATATGTGAGGGCTTAAAATTTGCTAGCTTTAACGCCTTTTAAGGAGGTGTACTGGTAGTGGTGAAGCTGTAGAGGAGAAAGTAACCTTGTAGCCATTAAGGCCCTGCATGCTGTAACTTGGTAAATCTGCAGGATACCAATCTCCTTTGAGTTTACCGATGAGTGGCCACATAATACCCCATGAGATCACAGCTCCCAGCAGCAAAGACAGATTAACAAGATGAGAACAAATCATTCCTGTGCCTATGTACGTCAGACTGAAATCGAAGTAAAATCTGCAGTAATATGAGCAGTAAGAAAATCAGATAATCTGGCAAGAATGTGGTTGTATTGAGAATTAATTATGGAGAAGTTTTAGATATCAAGGAGGGAAGAACATGATTACGATTGTTTCCAAGCTTGAAGGCCAAAAGTCGGAAACTGGCTGAATCCACAGTCTCCAGCTTTCCCAGTGAAGAACCACTGGAAAAAAGCCCAGAGGAAGCTTAATGAGAAGTACTTCATAAACCATCGTACTTGCTTCCTAGAATAAATGTGCAGAATTTAAGAAGCACGGAAATGAAGTTAACTTACAAATATGCGCAACCTTTTTTACTAAGCTCTTTTTTTGTCTGGTGGAACTCGTACTAATCGATCTGTCCGAGCGGTAAGGACTCCTGAACTTAAAACTATATTCTCCAATCTCCAATACAAGTTTTAGATGGTTTACCCTAAAATCTGGAACAATGTTGAGGTGGAGGGTGAATGAAATGTCCAGATGTCCTTAACAAGTGTACTGATTAAATATAATTATGGCAAATTATAGAGATGATACATTCAATTATTTTAGATGATCGTAATATTTTGCTAGAAACCGATTATGATGTTTACGTTAATAAGATTAATGTACTATTTACTTTAACCGAGTCTTATGAAGTCACATATAAAAACAATAGATTGGACAAATACAAAAAGGTTATGTGAAGAGTTGTAATAGAAGTAATTAGATTAATAAAGTCTCATTATGTCACTTAATTAACCCCATTAATTATATATGTATTTATGATAATTGCTTATTAACCAATACTAGAGGAATGACTATTGGCGTTCTAGAGATTTCTGAAAAGGCACACTTTTTGCTTTGTAGAATTCATGCACTTGGTTATGATATATATATATATATATATATATATATATATATATATATATATATATATATATATATATATATATATATATATTCTATATAGATAATTCGTATTATTAATTATATGCATGAGATCATATTTAGATGCAAAGAAGGTATTTCTTACCATTCCTCTAATCGCATCTAAACTCACATAGATAGGGAATCAGAAGATACACCATACTCAATTGCTTAGGAGTGGAATCAGAAGTCTGCAATAGAGGCTTTATTTTATAAACCTGACCAAATAGAGGATATTCAAGGAGGAAAGAGGACGAGTGCATTTGATGTCCATGGCGTTTGTGAGTTTGTGACTACCTCTCTCTGGCCCGTACAGGCTAAGCTGCCTCATGGTCCCATCACTCCCATGAAAACCAAGAAAATCTTAGCTAAGCTAATAACTCAGATTACCCTCCCCTTCCCATCCTATTTGAGATGAGCCAGTTAACCAATTTGCGTACACTCCCTCCAAATAATGAGGCTATGCTTCATTATGTTGATTGAGATAATTAAGCATAAATACATAGTACTTTTTGAGCCACCTATTAAATACAAGCAGTGACAAGATACTTCTTGTCCTTGGTAAAATAATATCTTGTCCTTGGTAAAATAATTCACTTACGGTACTTTAGTATAATTATTGAAGTAATTCTGCGAAAAAAAAGGCTTATCAACATAACCTTTTCGAGATAATTACTTGGCTAAGTTATATAGAGATCAGTCTTTAATATTGTGGATATGATAAAGGTACCTTGACAATTTATCTCCTCGTGAATGAAATCCATTAACGAGAACAGCAGTTGCCAGGCCACTTGGGAAGGGCAACTTGTAGTCAACTATCAAAATCTACAGACATCAAGATTGAACTTTAGAGGACCGATGATATTTACAAAATCTTTAATACACATCTAATACAATAAAATTATTGTATTGTTACTATTTAAAATAACAAAATTATCCTAGAGTTATAAAAATTAATATATGTTGTGTTGAGAGGTATTTTTGTTATATTAAGGAGAAACTTTCACTGGAATATAATAACTATATTTTATCCCGTTAATATCTGCTGTTTGCTATTTAGTCAATTAACAAAATGTGAAATGAAGAAAATTATGATGGCTAATGTACCTTCCGAAGTGGTATCAACACAAATAGTCCAACAAAACAGACAAGCAAGTTATAGCCGATCACCCATCCAAGTTGCAGCTCCTTGTAACTTCCTGGGGGATTCCCCGGGGAATCTCCGGCTAGCTCGTACGTCTTCTTGTTCAGTGCCAACAGGTACGACCCGAATCCACCTGCAAAGCAAAATTTTCTGATTATTCTGAGATTTACAGAGCGTTTTGGGATTTTCCTGACTAATAGTCTGGGTATTTTATGGTAAAAAAATACCCGTATATTGCCCATCTCTAAGACGGGCGTGAAAATGAATAACTTCTATGAGGTGAAAAAAAAACAAAAAAAAACATAGCATTTTCATACCTGAAATGGCTATGCTGTAGCAGGCAACAGCGCACGTCTGAATCATGGTATTCTCCTGTCTAGTGAAAGGAGCAGACGAGAAGGAGGTCTTCTGAAGGATCTTAGTCCACGACTGAATGAAAATGAACGCAAGAAGAGCCACTGAGACATTGAGGTTGGGGCTAAGACCTGTTGTGAGGCTTATCCTCATTATGATGATGCAGTAGATAACCCCTATGATTGCACTGGCAACCAAACCTCGTATCGTAAGTTGCTTATTCCAAGGTGGGTTTTTCTTCCTCGTGTTGTCTTCGGAATCCATTTGTTGTTCTTCTTCCATTTCCTCATGTTGTATCTCTCTCTCTGATCTCTCTTCCACCATGTTTTCTGAGTGATCAAGGTTTAATTTAGGCAGTTTGAGAGATTCGAGGAACTAGGAGTCCCTTTGACTATATTTTTCCACAAATACTTCTATTCTATCTTCCGCTATTTATACGCAGTATATAACGAATTAACTAAGTAGTTACGCTTACCTCTGACTATTATTTTCAGTTGGTGACTTTTCAACTAAGTAAATTTGCAAATATATTACAAGATAGAAAAAAAAATCATGCACTCATTATTGTACATTTTGTAGTTCAAATTTTTTTTTTTTTTTCATAGCACATTCTTGTACAACAGTTGACTTAACCTATGAGCTGTATTTGCGGGGATAGATAATCCTGCAACCAGCTACTCCTTATCCTTGTGTCTGCCAATGTAATTATTGGCAAGTAACTAGGGATGACAATGGGTCGAGTCTAATTGGATTCAAATTTATACTCATTTTGTTTAATTAGATCCATAATAGTCTCATATCCATTTGATTCTAAAACTTTAGATTCTTATCCAAATTCATTGATCTCGTGTTTTGGGTCTGAAATGGGTCCTTAATATATTTTTATTCTTATATTTTATAATTAAATTTATTTTTGCAAGTTTGTTAAGTCAAACGAATGTAATGGTGTTAACCCTTGAGAAAAGTATTAATTGAACAAAAAAGAATAAAAAATCACAACTCAATAAATAATCCATCATATCCTAATCTTAACTTCAAATATTAGAAGTTTACAGTTTATAAAGTCTTAATACATAACAAAATGGCAAAATATAATAGTAGAATAGGACGACAGTAAAGTAAAAAAAATAGAGATTATGTTTATGTTTATTTTAAAAATAATTTAATGAGCGAGTCTATGGGTCAGATCTGAGTTGGATCTAGGTATAAATTTCTTGGATTTATACTCATATCCGACCCCAGAACATTTATACCCATATCCGACCTGAATCCAACGGGTATAAAAAAAATTAGACCCAAACCCTAAAAATGAATCGGATTTGACTAGGTCGGGATCGGGTCTTAGACGCATTGCCTTCCCTGTCCGCAAGTAAGCAGTTTTCAGATTTCCCTGAAAAATTATAAATTTTGAATATTTTAGGACTGTGGAAAAGTATTTAGTTTTATCTGGATTTTAAATTAATAGATCACATTTATATTTCAGTGCTAAAAAATTTCAAGATTTGGTCGATGATTTATTTCTTTAGATGTGCCAAAAAAATTTTTTTTAGTAAGTATATTAGATTTTGAACAAACTATAAATTGTTTAGAAACATTGACCAATGTTCAACATCTTTAATCGCTAGAGGACAAATGTGCCTGAATATTAGGAATGAAGGAGAAAAAGGAATAATACTTCGTGGACCTAGATCCTTCTAGTTACGTTATTTCTTTAGTTTAAGTGATGGGGACTAAGGAGAGAATAAAAATAATTCAACTACCATATGCTTGATAACGAGAGGTTGGTTAAAAAGCTCAAAATATCATCATACAAAAGACGCTAAAAAAGTTGATTCGAGGGATAAAACTACAGCTTATGCTGCACCGAAATTCTGAACAGCTCAATAGTAAAAAAGTAATTATTGTGAGTGTTTGTGTAGTTGATGGATAGAATTACCCAAATATTATATACGGTCTATACTCATTACAGAATATCCTATGGCTTGGAAGATAAAAATGTCATGCAGATCGGAGGATTAATATTGGCTAAAGCAAGAAACGAAGCAGGAAGAGACCAGAGTCCTTCCCCACAGATCAGTCCAGAAGCCACAGCCGGAACCATCAACTCGGCCTGCTTAGAATAAAGCCTATGCCATACAAACACCACTAAACTCCCAACACACATGTCAATTGCAAAGTAACCTCCTACTAGAAATGGCACTGCCATAACCATAGGAAGTGGCATTAATCTGCCAATCGTCGAAGGCGAGAGATCTCTAATCAAGTCAGCAAGTACTGCAAACGCGAAGAAACCACAGCAAAGCTGCAGACAATGTTGAGGTAAAGCTGAGAAGCCTTCGACCCCTAAGATTGCCATGTTCCTATATATCAAAGCATACGGAGCTTTATATTCACCATTAGGATTTCCCACATCAAATGCTTTGTAAAACAGAAAGAAGCTAAGAGGGGTGACTACACATCCGATGACTGTCCCTATGGCTTGACTGATGAGCATTGATCGCGGTGATGCTAAGGTCAGATGGCCTGTCTTAAGGTCCTGCATCAAAGTACAAGAAACCAGGCCCATTGATTTTATTACCCCAGCTCCTACAAGTCCTGCCACCACACCATATTTTTTTCCAGCTAAGCTAGCTAGTATAAATAGAGCCACTTTGCCGTAGTTATATGCCATGTTCATATCTGTTAGTCCAGCTCCATAGGCATTGCAGAAAGCCAAAGCTGGTCCAAGAATGTAGGCTACGATAACATAGTACCATTTGATTTCAGGGAACATAATCGGGAGGGCAATGACGGTTATAATGGAGAAAAAAATGTAGCCACTGGCTGCTACCCGCATTGGTATGCTTTCCCTGACAAACACCTCATTCTGCCTTTTGATGCATGGAGCTTTGGTTTGGCCATTAGTTTCTACAAGCAAAAGCAAACATGGACGTTCTGAAAGATGTACAATTTCAAAAGACCTTTCAGTAAACAGAGAAGTGAATGATAAAGTCACCTGTACTCTGGACGGCCTTTTGTCTCATTCTACCTCGAATATTTATGAGGATGATGAGCAGTACTTTGAAGAAGTTATAGAAGCCGTCCCCAAAAATGAGAGCTATGGAGATAAAGACCTGTTAAATACATGTTTCTTCAAAGAGTAAGGAACACTTAAGTTTACCAAGTTGGTTTGTTGATTAAGCTAAAGGTGAAGAGAGGATCTTCAGGTGAGAACTGAGAGGTCAATAACCTTGTAGCCATTCAAACCTTGCATGCTTTCCTCTGGTATGTTTGCTGGGAACCAATCTCCTTTCTGCTTGCTAATGAGGGGCCACATTAGTCCCCAGGAGAGCACAGCTCCGAAAAGCAAAGACAAGCTTACAAGATGAGAACAAATCATCCCTGTTCCCACATAAGTCATGCTAAAATCAAAGTAAAACCTGCATAAAATTGCAATATAATCAACATTTTTTCTAAAGAAATAGTATCTAATAACTGAGGTGAAAGAAATGAAGCAAGAAGGTTACGTTTGCCTCCAAGCTTCCAGTCCGAAGGTAGGGAACTGAATGAACCCGCAGTTCTCTTTGCCAGTGTAAAACCATTGGAAAAAACCCCACACGAAGCTCATTGAAAAGTACTTCAAAAATCCACGAACCTGTTTCCTGAACAAATTAACCACAAACTGAGTATTTTCCTTTTGCAACCAAGCACAACCCCATCTACTTTTAACTACTCCAAGTTTTCTTACAACGCTCTTCTACTAGTATACAGAAAGGAAAATTGTTAAGATTAAGCACAACGCAACTTGCCGCTTGAGTTATGAGTTATGTGCATACTTTGCCATTTTACTTCCTCTTGTATGAAATCCGTTTATGAGCACAGCAGTTGCCATACCACTTGGAAATACCAAGTTGTAGTCGATTATCAGTATCTGCATATATCAAAGTTCGTTTGAACTGTTAGAAATACATAGTATTGTTAAGCTAGCAGTATGGTTGGCAGCACCAAAACAAATGCAACCTTTTACCTTTCTTAGGGGGACTAACACAAAGAGACCAACAAAACAGACGAGGAAAAGATATCCAGTCATCCAGCCAACTTGTGGTTCTCTGTAACTTGTTGGAGAATTTCCTTCTGTGTTAACTCCCGCTAGCTCATACGTCTTCTTGTTCAATCCCAAAAGGTAAGACCCAAATCCACCTGTTCGGAGAAAAAAGGAAAACACGACGTATGATCATAAATCTGAACACAGATCACTGCATCAAACATCAAAAAAACAAAAAAGTGGGGGTTTTTGAACCTGAAATGGCTATGCTATAGCAAGCAACTGCACAAGTCTGAATCATGGTGTTCTCCTGCTTCGTGAAGGGAACAGGAGTAAACCCGGATTTCTTAAGTACTTTGTTCCAAGTTTTAATGAAAACAAACGCCAAAAGAGCAGCAGAGACATTGAGATTGGGACTAAGTCCAGTAGTAAGGTTCAGCTTCATTGCAATGATGCTGTAAATAACCCCAATGATTGCACTTGTCACCACTCCTCTCACTGTGATCTGCTTATTCCATGGTTGCAGTCTTGACAGAGTTACCTCCTCATCTAATAATTCACCGTCCACCTCCTCTTCCCTTGCGATCTCCCTCTCATCTTTCTCCTCCTCCATTCCTACCATTTTCTTCTCAATAGTTCACGGCACTGAATACTCAAACGCCAGATAAAACAGTACTTTAATAATGCAGTTGTACATACAGCATCACTACACTTCAAAGCATGTCAGACATCCTCAAATGCTCAAGTTGAAAAGTGGAGACAGTTCTTACCTTAACAGAAGATCACAAACAAATTAGGCACGTCCAAACAACTCAATCATTTGCTCGAAAATTTTCTACACGCCGACCAATCTACCCACTAATGCAGGTAAGGTAAGGCCACTTAAGAATACCTGCCGTCCTACTTTATAAAGATATCAAGTTCGTGAATTAGCAAGCCTAACCAAACATGGGTAGTGTCCCTTCTGTCTGGCCTAAAATAAACTCTGGGTGAATCTATTTTCTTTAGTGATTATGTAAACTTATAGGTGACTTAGCATAATTGGTGTGAAGTTCAGTAAAACGACTATAGTAATATTCTAAAGGTTCATAACTCTATGAATGTGGGAGAGTTGCCAGGGAAGCTCCTCTCATGACTTGACGTTGGAATTATATGCTTGATAGGGGGATATTTTGTCGTGTGGTTAAAATAGAGTGTGGCCAGCACAAGATAAGGCTGGACGAGAATAGTCGCACAAATGTAGCTTACACATCAAATTATGAGGGATTCTCTATATACATAAGACATAACGATGGCATTTTGATTAAAATAGGAGATATTTTTTAAAATAAGATTAAAAAAAAAATTGTTCTACTATATAATAAGTTATAAAAAATAACATTATTTTATGTATTATTCACATATAACGATTATATTTTTAGGATTTCTCTCAACTTACAAAATTTTTGGTGAAATTATTTATATTCAATACATATCTAAAGATATAATTGGAATATAGTGTTGCTATTGCCATCTTGCGGCACATCCGTGAGGTATTTTTACGAATTTTTTTTAATTTTGAACCAAAAAAATTAAAAAATTCGAAAAATAAGTTATTGTTTAAAATAATTTTAAAAATAAGCCAATTTCAGTTCGGAAATAAAACGCTACTCAAGGTAGCGTTTTAGCTTGAAAAATTTTGCTACCCAGGGTAGCGTTTTGTATGGGGCTGGGTTTTAGGGGGAATTTTGGGTAATTAGGAAAACGCTGCCAGGGCACCATTCTAGTTCAGAAAAAAACGCTACCAAGGGCAGCGTTTTTTTCCGAACTAGAACGCTGCCCTGGGGAGCGTTTTCCTAGTTGAATTAAATTTTTTTTTAAATGCCGTAAATTTATACATATTAAATACATTATATAATTTTCCATCAATATTTAAATACATATGAATTAAAATATGAATATTTAAAGACAAATACGTATGAAGTTTGAAATTCTATATAATGTTCAAAGTAAGTTTTAGTTATATACATTACAAACTGAAATATAAAATAACATAATGAACACTAAATAAGCCCTAAGAGTCTGGACCCGGAGTTTGCTCCTCGAAAATGATGTCCAAATGAGGATACGAACTCTGAGTTTGTGTTTGCTGGGTCCAACCTGGATGGTGTGCAAATGGGGCCTCTAGAGATGTGTAAGCTGATGACGAAGATTAGACATCTCGATAGCAAGGGTCTCCGGCATAGTGAAGGGTGTAGCGGGGGTGGATGCGTCTCAACTTGACTGTAATGGATACGGCCAAAGTCGGTAAGGCTTCCGTATCCTCTCCATGCTCTCTTGGACCAGACCGTACACGTGGTCCGCCACGGGAGGACACAAGTCTCTAGAGTCGTGAACGTAGTCACGAATATGCAAGAGCTCCTCCGTCTTCATGACAAGAAAAAAATACAAATGACGTTCGTTGTGTACTATATATAAATTGAATAATTAAATTGACTAGAAATCTTACCACGATGTGTAACGACACTGTTGCAGGAGAGAAATGTGACACAGGCGGCCGGAAGATAGGGCTGATGAACTGCCTGGTGATACGTTGATACCATACCAAGTATGGATCGAAGTAGTCCATAACTCCCTCAAATGGATCGACCTGGACTACGGACTGTAGACGCCTATCCCACGCGTCGATAAATTGTCGGTGATGGTCTGACCAATCGAATCCAGCCTTCCCACGTCGGTCCACCTTGTGTAAGTCTTCGCTCGTGTCAACAGGTGAGGGAATGACCTGACGCGATCCGTATTGCTGCATAACTCGTGTCGGCAAATGGAACTCGACAAACTCAAAACATACGAGCGGCGAAATGACACGCCACTCGTCCTCTTCACCCTCATCTTTGGGATACGGATCCCATACCATCTATTTATAAATGACAGTTCAACATTAGATATATGTACGAATTACTAATGAGTTGGAATAATACCTGCTCATCTGTCATCCTATCTAATAAATCTCGCAGAGAGTTCACCCTAGTCGTGAGGTGTACGCGAGTAAGACGGTCGATCAACCATCTGGTTCTGTAAGGCTCTCCATCTCCAGCTCGGCCCGGCTCGACGTAAATGTGAACCTCCTGAGCTCCCTCCTGAGCTCGTCTGCGTCGTGTGGGTATGGCTGGACGACAGACGGTGAGATGCTCCCACGCCCAAAGCTGTGTAATTGAAATAAATGGAATTACTTAGTTGCATAATTTTGTTAGCTTAACATAAATGAAAACACGAATAGGCATACCTGGAGAATGACTAGTGGCCCGGCTATCTCAACTGCTGCCCGACCCCGTCGAACTCGAGAAGCCCGACACATCATCCGGTACAGGTAGGATAGAGCCGCGCTGCCCCAGCTATAACTAGCTACACTATCCCAGGATCGGTCGAACAGATTCAAGTATATAAGCTGCACCTCGTTCTCTGACTTATCCGCGAAAAGTACACAAGAAACGAGGACCCAGCAGTACATCCTGGCGTACCTCAAAATATCCATATCAGTGGCGTTCGCAGGCGGGAGATGGGCAAAGGTCTCATGCAGCCAACTGAATCTCATAGTGGACCCCACCACGGTACCCTCAGGTGGGGAAACTCCAAACATTCGGAGCATCGTCATGGCGAATGGTGCGGGGCTAGGTCCAGACACTGCCCTATCCATCACCGGTAGTCGTGTGAGGATGCACACATCCCGTAAAGTGATCGTGGCCTCCCTAATAGGTAAGTGGAAGGTGTGTGTCTCCTGCCTCCACCTCTCAACTAAGGCCGTGATAAGGTCACGGTCAATTGGCAATGACCATAACCAATGGATCCCGTACAGCTCGGCACGTCGAACGTACCAGAGTACTCTGTCATCGACAGGCCACTCAAATGAGTGGTGGCAAGTGTAAAGCGTAGATGCACTATCCAACATTCCATTCCATAGCGCGTGGGAACGATGCGTCTACTGCAGCCTGAGAACAGACGGGTCTACTGGTCCTGGTTCCATATCTTGTAAATCTAACGTAATAGAGTACAAAATGTGCATAAAAGAGTCCATATCCGAAAATGTGCATAACATAACATAAAGAGTGGGAATGTTCATAACATAAAAGAACCTAGTACATCTGGGCTAAAGAGTACAAAAGGGAAAACCCTAACATTCTATACTACTGCTCATCTCTGCGGACAACTTCTTCTATTATGTCCAACAACGTGACAAACACGTACTGCATGTGACTCCTCGGTCTGTGTTGTCATCCATCTCATTTCGTAACCTTTTAGATCGTGGACGACCCTTAGCCCGAATTTGAGTCTCATCAGCAATAACTCGTGGTCCTATAAATGCTCTCCACATTGTGTCATTAAGAAGTGGGTGGAATTGAGGCTAGTACGTGCGCATGTATGCCATACTATAGAAATGTAGATCGACGAATGGTGCCTCAGAAACGTGAAACTCATGACACACGGCCAATACATGCGAACAAGGGTAGTGATATACTTGAACCTTATTGCACGTGCATATCCCGTCAACAAAATGTACCATGTAACGTTTCCCTCCCTTACGTGCCTACCTTTCACCTCGGCCACTTGTCACTTCGTATACGCCTCTCCCAATGTCATACGGCACTATAGTGTGGAATCTGGCCTTATTTCCGTTAACTTCAATCCTCTGTTGTACGTAATGAGTGTAGGGCTGGTTTGTTGCTACGTGTTCCGTACCTATCTCTCGTTTGTGAACGAATCACTTGTTTACTCTGTAGAATGTCAACTCAACTATTGCTGAAACTGGTAGAAATCTAGCTCCCTTTATGACGCCGTTAAACACTTCTGCCATATTCGTTGTCGCATATCCGTATCTATGTCCTCCATCATAAGCAAGCGACCATTTATCAATTGACATGACTTGGATATATTCAGCAGCTTCAGGGGACACCTGAGCAATTCGTCTGATGGCTTTTTCGACCTTCGAAGTTTCCCGCTGGAAAACAGCTCTAATGAATGCTTTCTTTACTAAGGTATTCTTGACGTGGGTGTTCAAATTCGAAGCAACATGACGAATGCAGAATTGGTGAAATGTGTCTGGTGGTGTCCAACCACTATGAACGTCATTCATAGCCTAAATAATACCCGGGTGACGATCAGATAGCACACATAGTCCCCTTCTATTCGTAACACGATGTCTGATGCATGCCATGAACCAGCTCCAACTCTCTCCATTCTCATCCTCGACGAGAGAAAAAGCAAGGGGGAAAAGTTGATTATTCCCATCAACCCCTATTGCTATAAGCATCTTACCCATGTATTTTCCATACAAATGCGTACCATCGATGACAATGAGGGGAAGTGCATGCTTAAACCCTTCTATACAGGGTTTGAATGACCAAAATAACTGCTGGAACATCCTATAACCAGGACCCTCTGATTTGTAACACCACTCCACGGCCAACCTAGGGTGAGTATCCATTAGTGCTTGCATAATATGGGGCAACCGTTCATAAGAGGACTCCCAGTTGCCGTAAATTTCTGCTATAGCGACTTGCTTACCGTACCATGCTTTCAGATATGGTACGGTATAGTAGAATCTCCCACACACCATCTCTATAATTACAGCCACTTTCAATGTGGGATCAACTCTAACACAATCCTTAACGAAATTGCCTATCAGTGACGCACTAAGATGACGAACTCCTCGGTTTTGACTGCCACTGACACAGGACGCAGCATGTGGACCTTTGTATGTTGTTATGCACCAAAATGAAAGTAAGATACTCTTCTGCCTAACACGTAGTCTCCAACCACATTTATTACTACAAATGAGCTCCAACACACTAGTGTTCGACGTTCGACGTTCGACACCGGTACGATGTATTTGAACTAAGGCTATACATCTTGATAGCTTCAATGAGATCTCTTTTATTAGTGAACTCTATTCCCTTAACGAATTCATTATCGACACTACATGGTGGGCCTATCATCGTCCAACTATCGTCCTCTTTGTACTCTAACATACTACTGTAATATGGAATGTTAGATTCAACTGCAATCTCGTTGGCCTCCGATCCAGTCCCTACTTCTAGCTCTATGTTCAAATGACTGTCGTCCTCTTCTTCTAGGTTAACAGGCTCCCCGTCTTTTGCATCTTCTTCCCCCTCCGCTTACTCATCCACTTCCTCTTCCTCTACTCCTTCCTCAGATTGCCCAGTCCTTTCTCCATAAAGGTAATTTCCAAACCCATCTCTGAGAAGTGTACTGTTTAATGGATTCACACTAGAGGTAACTAGTTCTAAGTTATCATCGTCATGCATTTGACTTGTGGATGGAATGATTGAAAAGGGCTGATGTTGAGATAAGATGTCCATTAAACCAGTATATAAATATGGTAAGGGTACTTGCTCGACATATATTGCAATGCCAGATTGTGGATAATTTAATTTGAATACACACCCATAATACTTTAGCAGAATAGTCATTAGTGAATGGCAATGCCATACATGTTGACGGCCTAGTAGGATACTTCATTCTCAATTTCAGTTCCACCAACCATCTATCAAACCCACACAAACTAAATACCATGTCAACAATATCAGAGAAGTTGTTCTCAACACTAATTACGATAGGTCTACACTGTCCCCCATCATACCCAACTGTGTTATCTTGTTCTATCAATGTTCCACCCCATCGACATAACAATGGGTATACATTGGTATTCATGAAGCCTACAAGAACGAAAACTACTCAATGATATTCAAGAATATAATATACAGTAAACTAATTTAATTAATTTACTAACGTAATTAACCTTACTAAATTAACCTTACTTAATTAACCTAAATATACGCACCTAATAAAATAAACTAAATTAACTTAAATATACTAACTTAATAAAATAAACTAATTTAATACACTAACCTTACTTTATGTACTAACCTAATAAACTAATCTAAATTAATACACTAACCTTAAATAATAAACTAACCTATAAACTAATCTATAAACTAACCTTACTTAATAAACTAATCTAGTAAACTAATTTAATTAATTTACTAAACTAATTAACCTTACTAAATTAACCTCACTTAATTAACCTAAATATACGCACCTAATTAAATAAACTAAATTAACCTAAGTATACTAACTTAATAAAATAAACTAATTTAGTAAACTAACCTTACTTAATATACTAACCTAATAAACTAATCTAAATTAATACACTAACCTTAATTAATAAACTAATCTAATAAAACTACCTTACTTAATAAACTAATCTATTAAACTAAACTTAATTAATTAACTAATCTAATAAACCATACGTAATTAACCTTACTTAATTAACCTAAATGTACTAACCTAATAAAATAAACTAAATTAACCTAAATATACTAAGTTAATAAAATAAACTAATCTAATAAACTAAACTAAATCAATTAACTAACGTAACTCACCTTACTTAATAAACTAATCTAGTAAACTAATCTTAATTAATTAATTAACCTTACTTAATTAACTAATCTACATTAACCTAAATTAATCGACTACAATAAATTAATTAAGTAATCTAATCTAATAAACTAACCTATTTTAATAAACTAAAAAAAATTAATAAAATAATCTATACTAATTAACTAACCTAAATATTAAACAAATCTAATTAACTAATCTTAATCAATAAACTCACCTAAATTAATATACTAACCTAATTTATGGTTTCCTAACCTAAATAAAAGTTCACTTAACTAATCCATATCAATACCTAAACTAAAATACTATAACATATACACTACCAAAATATTAATAATAATTAACAAAAATAACATAACATAACATACCATAATTCATAATTAATAAAATTAATTCACAAAAATTAAGAAAATACACAAAACATGCAAATTAACATAACATAACAAAAATTAATTCACAAAATTAAAATAAATTAACATAACAAAAATAAATTCAAGAAATTAAGAAAAATAACATAACGTAACTCATAATTTCAAATGAAAAAAAACGAAATTAATATAACATGAAAATGAAAAAAAAAAGATAAAAACTTAAAATAACTCAAAATTAATAACATACCTCGTCAAATGGAAGCAAATGGAAGACTGTGGGGAAAATGGAAGAACTTTGGAGGAAAGGTTCGAAGATGGGGGGCAAAGGGAGTGAGTGAAGCGTAGGAGAAAAGGGAGGAAGAAGAAAGAAATGGGGAGGAAGAAGGGAGAAAAAGAAAAAAAAATCGGGGCTTAGGGGAAACACTACCCAGGGTAGAGTTTTATTTAATGCTAATAACGCTGTCCGAGGCAGCATTTTCTCGCTACACTGATTCCCTGTCATGCTGCACTGACTCTGAAAATATTCCAAAGAAAAACGCTGCCCTAATCAGCGTTTTTTTAACTGTAACGCTGCCCTAGGCAGCGTTTTCTTTTGACCCATAATTTTGACCTAAAATCCAGCCCATGCATAACGCTGCCCTGGGTAGCGTTTTTTTTATGAAATATAACGCTGTCCAGGGGAGCGTTTTATATCTGAACCCAAAATTGGCTTAGTTTTGAAACTATTTTAAACAGTAGCTTATTTTTCGAATTATTAATTTTTTTTGGCTTAAAAATAAAAAAAATTCTATTTTTACTATTACTCATGTAGTCGTAGTTCCCTACATATGCCAAAATACGAAGAAATACTACTCCAATCATGTGTAATTAACGTCACATTGTCTACGATCCTCATCACGAACTCAATCTAAGTTTGTTGTGGAAAGCCGATTAAATTAAAGATGTGTTATTTGTTGTAGTATATTAAGGAATGTGGAAACTTATGTCTCAGTTTTGGATAGACAATTAACAATGAATATTACTTCACTCTATAAGCATTACATCCCGTAATTGATACTCTATGTCATACGGCCTTTTTAGCCATGCTCAAGGAGAATGGTAAATTATAGGCCAAAATAGTGAGTGAGTGGGTGTGGAGCCCAAATTCAGAGAAAAAGTTAAAGGGAGGGTAAGAAGTGAAGCATGAAAAGGGAGACGAACCCAGAAGAAAAGATTAATGCAATCTATCCTTTATTTTTGTATGTGAGGGCAATGAAACTTCCCCTTCAACCAAATTATGCGACACTGTTCATCGCACATTATTTGCCACTTTGTATGTGTATTCTCACTATGGTGAAGGGCAAAATACCAAGTAGACGAATAATTGTATAGTGGAAGTAGCATTCCGCTGTTTCTTACAACATTTTTTTTACATCCCGAAAATGAGTGAGAAATAAATTACAATAAAAAAGAAAAATTAGTAGCTAATTTAGCTCAGTCATAAGCATCCATAACTCTTGTTCTGTCTACCCGAAAAACTGAATAAAATTCGAACTTATCTGTAAACATCTTTATTTGAGATATTGTATTAACTACTTGCAAAATTTGGCGGAAGTTGCTACGGAAGAGAGAAACTAAAATCATAAAATCTATCAAAAATCGGACCGAAGAGAATCTCTCCGAGACACACCAAAACATACCAGAGCCTCCGCATGAAGAACGTTCTTGTTTTCTTATATAATATAATAAAAGCTGGAAATTAAATCTAAATTTATGTCATATACTCTTTTTTTTGTGTGTGTGATTGTTAATCAAGATTCTGATTCACTTTAACATGATTATTTTGTCATTTCATCAATAACATGGACTCTGTTAATATATATTATCCTACTATTAATGGCTTGGACAGGCTCTAACTTTCTTCCTCTACCAAAGCATCCATGCCTAGCATAAAATTTCTTACATGCCATTACAGAAACTCCAAATTTATAACATCGACATGACAACCTAGTAAATCCAAAAATGCTCCACGTATTCCCCTAAAATCTCCTAAATACCCCTCCGTAAAGTACATCCATCAGTAGTGTTGTAAGCATTCTCGCGGTAGCCCTTCGAGCCTTGCTGCCGTGGCTGTCCATAAGCCATTAGAAGTCCTACTTAGCATGTGATGCTGGATATCTATCATCATATGGGCCAAATATAAAAGCTAATTTTATTCCATATTCCATAGGAAACTTTGCAATCAATCCATCAATTCTCTAAGAAAATTTTCAATCTAGTCGTGATTGTAGATAAGTCTTGATTAGATTGGTTCTCAATCTAGCTAGTTATGACATTTGTGTCCTTTGACATCTTTCCAATAATTTCTCTTCGGTGAGATTTTGATAAAGATTGTCCTGTGGACGAAAGACCATACTCACACCTTTGCCTTTTGCAACTAGGTGTGTCAGAAGGTCGGCTCGGATTCGTATTTGGATTATCTATTTTCAAATCAGCTATCATTTAATCCGAACCTGATCCATTTAATTTTTCGGGTTGAAAACCCCAATTTAAATTTAACCCATTTAATTTCGGGTCGGATTCGTGTCAATCTATTCAAATTTTTGTGTCAAAAATCTCAACCATAACCCTCAATTTTCGGGTAGGGTTTGGGTCGGATTTTCGGGTTGGGTTAGTTTTTGTCACCTCTGAGATAAAGAAGACTTATAGGGTTGAGATGAAACGACAAAGAAGTTGACAGTAATAGTTTAATTGTCTTTTAGGTTTTAATTTGGGCTTGGGGTTTGGGCTGAGTGGGTGACTGGGCAAGTAAATTTTTTTTTTTAATCTACCTAATATAGCTTGATTATAAGGTAGGGTTCGAGTTGACTCGAAAATAATTTCGGATTACGTGGGTTATTTTCGGATTAGAATTTTCAACCTTAACCAAACCAGTTTAATTTCGGGTTGGATTCGTGTCAACCCATTTAAGTTTTCGTGTCGAAAAACTCAATCCTAACCCGCTATTTTCGGGTCGAATTCGGATATTTTTTATTTGGTGGAGAGCTATATGTACTCCCTATACCGTTAGAATGCAAGTGGATAATTGCTAGAATAGGATCAGATCCAATTGCACATGATAATTCACCCTTTATAAGTTTTAAAACTTCAAGAATTCTGGTTTATTTTAGCAAGTGGGGAAAAAAACTACTCCTAGATCCGTACTGCCTTAAAATATTTGCTAAAACTGCCATGTTAATTCTTGATTGGAATTATTATACAAGTAGAGAGGCGAAAGATGCGCCTGCTTATCAGCTCTGCGAATTTATCTAATTGTAAAGAATCTATCAAATGATTTATATATATCATTGAGAGCTATGAGAAACTGTCACGGGACATTAAGTGTACTTACTACATAGTATAAAAAGTCTCGTTTAGGAAAATAACATTTCATTTAGCGGATGACAGACATATGGATAATGACAAACATGATGTATTATTATTTGAATTTATTCAGTAATGATAATGCGACGATGGTTTATTTATTGCATAAAATACAAATTACACAAAAAATTATTCAAATTCAACCCTACACTAATTAAAAACTTTAGTAATACTACTTCAGTTCTTATTTAGACTTCGTCTTGTAGTACACAAGTCAAGTTTGGTTTTAGCGATTAGCGGATTGGATTTTTCATCAAGAACATCTTATTTCTTTTTATGCTTATGGAAGTTATTTATAGTATTAAAATTACTTAAAATGAAAATATTGAAAAAAGATTTAGTATTTTAAATGATTAAATCCAACGCATAAAAATTTCACGTAAAAAATTAAGGTTATTATAACAATAAAAAGGGTCATTATAAATAAAAATAAATATCTTGGTATTAATATTTGTACGTAAAATATCATACATTAAATCTAAAAAATAAAAGATTAAGAGGGAGGATACATCGTACATATCCTAGGAAGTACGAGTTCATATAGTCATACCCCTACCGTTAATGACAATGATAAACATAAGCGAGGGTGGGAAAATTACAGTAGCAGATCCTATGAAAATAGTCTCTCAAGCAAAGTGAAGGGTAAAGGGTTCTCTTAAAAGAGAAAAGTATGATGGAATGGGAAAGGCGTAAGTTATACATAGAACTGATGCTACATACATTGCTGGAATCTTTGAATATAAAGTTCGATATGATGATAGAAAAATGTATCGCCTAAATTCCACGGCATTTTTGTACCATTCACTAAAGCATCTTGTGATTGTTGATTAAATGGTGATTCGGCAGTCACAAAGAAAATTATATACTCTCACTTCAAAATTTCGTTATGACGGACTATTTGCTAGAGGCTTATTATTTCTAATTAGTCAGTTCAAAAAATTGTAAGTTTGGGAGATCATTTTGTATGAACTTACGTTAAGTTTTTGGGATATTGAGTTCAATTTGTACTATTTTGCGTCGTACTTTATGGTCAATAAGGTAATCAAGAAAGGTAATCAACAACCAATAATGAGCTAGGTTAGCTGTACTTAAACCATTGGAAACAAATAATACAATTACACTAAAATCAAAATCATTATCATTTATTATTATTATTATTATTATTATTATTATTATTATTATTTTCTAATATCTATATAGAGGACATTAAAAATCATTTTGCATAATTACAAAACTAACATTTTTTGGTGCAAATTAACAAACATTCACAAAGTATTAGTATATAAAATATATTTGCAAACAAGTACGGAGTAATGGTCAAACTAACAATTAGTCGAGTAATGCCCCAAATCATTGCATACATATAGTTTAGTTTGATATCTTGTTTTCAGGAACTAACTAATATTAATTTTATTCTTTGTTACTATGTAATGATTGTACGGGCACGTGAGACCATGAATATTTAGGAGCATCCTCGTCCTCTTCACAATTTTTTTCTCCATTTGACAGTCATTTTATCTATACTTCACATCATTTTTCACCGTTTTCATCCTTCTCATCCTCTTCCTATAATTTTTCCAATATTCAATGGATCTTCTTCAACCCTTTTTCACTTTTTCTCTCCTACTCACACATACCCTACCACATATTCTTTTTTCTATCACCAAATTTAATAATTGTTATTTATTTAATTATTGCAAGATAAATATTTATTACCTAATTAATTTGTATAATTAATTAATTAGCAGATTATTAGTCATATAATATTCTATCCATATAAAAAAATCATAATTTAATATTTTATAAATAACGTAAATCACGGTACAAGAAATTTAAAAAAGCAAAGTACATAAATAATCAAAATATAGAATTAAAAAAAAAACAATAACTACTACTGCAAATATTACGTTATTCCATTCAAAGATTAGTCTATATAGAAGCTTCCGAACTTTTTCCACAAATGCTCTACCAAATCATTCTTTTAAGGCATATGAATGTGTCTGTCACGAATCTCTTTTCTCGTAACTAAGAGTGTCGTAAAATTACGATCATCATATCGTTCGGGTGTGATGGAAAATGTTGTACCATTTATGTTTGATGATCCTGCTACATTTTCAGGTTGTTCTTGGGCGAATTTTTGTTGATCTTTAAATTTGCATAAGTATCGCGCTCGTCTTCCACAATCGTATTATGGATAATGATACATGTCATCATGATTTTCCATAGCATTGACACACTCCATGCCAAAGTAGGTTTTCGAATAATTACAAATCGAGCTTCTAATATATCAAAAGTACGTTCAACATCCTTTCGCGCACTCTCCTGGCGTTAAGTGAACATCCTTTTTTTATGGGTTTGTGGAGCGGTTATGGCATCAATAAAGGTTGCCCATTTTGGATAAATCTCATATGTGAGATAACTCCCTTTGTTGTAGGTATTTTCATTTACGTCGAACTGAATTTGTGGAGCTCGACTGTTGAGAATGTCGTCAAAAACAAGAGAACGTTGGAGTACATTTATGTTGTTGCAAGACCCTAGTGTCCCAAAAAACTATGCCAAATCCATAAATCCCTAGAAGCAATGGCTTCTAAGTTTACTGTCGCTGTTTTAGATATTCCTTGATACATCCCTTTCCAACTAGTGGGACAATATTTTTCATTCCCAATGCATGCAATTGATGCTCCCTATCATACCTAGAAACCCTCTATCTTCCCCTTCTCTAAGGAGAAGTTGAAGATCTTTAATACTTGGCTTCCGAAGATATTCTGCCAAAAAATTCGTAATTATACCATCAACAAAGTGCGAAAGACACTCCTTTGATGTTGTAGCACCAAGTTTTAAATTCTCATTGATTTGATCAGCTGCACATCCGTATGCTCATTCTTATAGGCCCCGTGCATTTTTGAAGAGCAGTAACACCTTGGCGCATATGGATTTTGTTGGAAAAACCGATAATATAAACTCAAGGTATGACCAATGCGATTGAATACATGGTTTTGCATCTGAGACCTATGACGAAATTTCCGTTCACCGTATAGTGGTTGGTTACTGAAGTAGTTAGCAATTAAACGATTGGTTGGATGTGAACTCTCGTTTTCGGTTCCTTCGGCAGTGAAGTTAACAACATATCTTATTGCATCCTCTACCACTTGTATTTTATGACTCTCTTCGATAATATCCATCAAAATATAGTCGTAGATTTTATCCTCACTTGAACTCGAAGTACTAGAATCGAAGTTCATTTTGTGAATTGTTAAGAAATATAAGTTTGTGAAATAAAATGCAAGATTATGATGGGATGATGTGTGAATGGAAGTATACAATTTATAAACAAGATAATAACATACTTGACTCATGTTATCAAAAAAAATCTAAACTTGGAGGATAAGGTAAGTTAGAAGATAAGATTTTGCCTGTAATAATATTGAAAGCAGAAAAGCGTAAAGTGAGAAGTCCCTATTGGAAAAATCTGAAATTAGAGCATAAGAAAAGTCAGAAGATAAGAATTTTGTAGCAATAATATTAATAGTAGATTTTTAATAGCATGAAGTGACAAGTCCCTGGTGGAAAAATCTAAAATTGAAGGATAAGGTAAGCTAGAAGATAAGATATTTGCATCAATAATATTGATAGCAGACATTTCATTGCATGAATAGACAAGTCCCTGGTGGAAAAATCTTAAATTAGAGGATAAGGTAAGCTAGAAGACAAGATTATTGCAACAATAATATTGATAGTATATATTTCATTGCATGAAGTGACAAGTCCCTGGTGGAAAAATCTAAAATTGTAGGATAACGTAAGCCAAAAGATAAGATTTTTGTAGCAATAAAATTGATATCAGATATTTCATTGCATGCCTAATGGAAAAATCTTAAATTAGAGGATAAGGTAAGTTAGAAGATTAGATTTTTGCTGCAATAAAATTGATAGAAGATATTTCATTGCATGAAGTGACAAGTCCCCGGTGGAAAAATTTGAAATTGAAGGATAAGGTAAGTTAGAAGATAAGATTTTTGCAGTAATACTATTAATAGCAGACGTTTCAACGCATAAAGTAACAAGTCCTTGGTGAAATTATTTGAAATTGGAGGATAAGGTAAGTCAGAAGATAAGATTTTTGCAGTAATACTATTAATAGCAGATGTTTCAACGCATAAAGTAACAAGTCCCTGGTGCAATTATTTGAAATTGGAGGATAAGGTAAGTCAAAAGATAAGATTTTTGCAGCAATAATATTAATACCAAATGTTTCAATGCATAAAGCTATTAAATAATGAAATTAAATTAAGAGTACAGTTATTGAAAAGATAATAATTACATTAACAATCGACTTACAAATTAAAATAACTAACTTAGAAAACACATATTACAATGACGTTAATATTACTAAAAATAACTAAATTTAAACAACAACGACTAGATAGACGGGTTTAATCAACAACACAAATATCGAAATTTAAATTATTAGTCAAATATTAACCTATTATTCCTGAGCTTTCGGTACATTTTCTCTTTTACTTCATCAAGGACGGGTTTAGCCATTAACATACTTAACATCCTAAATTTTGTTGCGTCTTACTTTTGGTTTTTTCTTTCTTCACCTCATTCGCTTATCAGGTTAAGCATACGCTCCCCTAATTCATTTTTCTGGGCAGCACATTCTTCAAATGGTGAATTGGAAGAATCAAGATTTTACTGATGACATTAAAGAGGTAGCAACTTCCTTTCCTTTGTACTTTGTCTTCTTTTTGCTGTCGGGTCTAGTTGGTGTGACACCTCTCTCTTCCTCAATTGGTGTATTTAGGCTTGATGTTTTATTGGTACCTCCATTTTTGGAAGGTACTTGCATTATTTTAGGGCTCCATTTGTCAAATTTTCGCATAATATTGAAATAATGCTTCAATTGAAATGGTTTACCATTATTTGATTTTTGGTAAACTTAAAGGGCAAGTTTCTCCACGTCTGCACTCTAATTCTCCACTCTTTTTGTGGCATAACTCATAATGGTAGATATTCACCCATTTTAAAACTCTACCATTAATATGATCCTAGTGTTGTTGCATTGACTTTGGGGTCCGTTCACGAATCTCACTAGGATTTTCAGACCATGCCATTTCATAATATTTAAATATTTCCATCCATAAATTGGCCTTTCTGGTGTTTATGTTGAGTACTCCATCACCTCCAGCGTTGGTGTAGCCTAAAATAATCACATTATCCTCAGCTATGCTCTAAGCTGCCTTTTGTCTGGTTTTTCTATTTAGTAGCAACAAAGAGTTCTCATGGAACCACTTCAACATCAACCTCCTCTATATCTTTAAGATTTCTTGTTGCCCTTATTTCCTAAGTAGGAAACCTTCACTGCCTAAAGAATGCTCCATTTGTTGAGTAAAATGTTCAGAAATGGGAAAAATGGATTATATTATGAAGATTGTTGAAACGATATATAGCCTAGATAAGTTAGATTCATTGGTCTAGGTTGATGAACAAACCATTGTAAAGCAGCTTAGAATTCATGATTATTGAGAATATTTGGATTAAAAAGGGGTGTATTTGGATTATTTTGAGGGTTTAGATAATATAAAAAGTTGAGATTTCTTCAATGATTTTGATTATTTGGATCCATAACTAAGGATCAGTTGAAATTATCAACAAGAAAATAAGATATTAGATTGAAAAAAGGAGATATTAGAATAAAATGAGATATTAAATTATCCACGTCCTCCTCCTTCCTCCATATCTCCTTTCTTTTTTCCCCTTTCCTCTATTTCTCTACGACTCCACAACTTCAACTCAGCATAATTCTTCACTTCCCTCAACATAATTTATCCTCTTCACCAAGTCGATCAACCCAATTCCCTTGGCCAAGAGGATACTCATATCATTTTCACACTCATAATGATATCCATTAAGATGGAGGATCCTCATGGTTGTACATGCTCTGAGATATGGAGCAATCGATCATTACTAGTGTCATGGAGAAAAAACGGCTAGATGATGTGCTCGTTTTAGAGCACATTTATTACCTCATTTTAGTGTCAAGTCTCGTAGTTTTGTATTGGTTTTATGTATATTATGCTTGATTTTGCCTTGATCTTGTTTTCGAGTTGTCTTAAGTTCATTTCAGGCACTTTTGATGATTTCAAGGTGAAAGGTGATGCATTCGAGCCTTTGACACACGTATCTTAGCTTGGGCAAGTGTTTGAAGTCACTCATGAAGATTCTACGGAGTTCAGAAAAGAGGGAAGTGAAAAAGAGGAAAGAATGGTCTCAGATTCGACTGAATCTGAGAGACATTCGACCGAATGGTTGCAGATTCGACCGAATCTGAGACACATTCGGTCGAATGGATGACTGTCTTCAGAGATCTTGAGCCTTGCCACTGGAAAAGCCAAATGGAACTCATTCGGGTGAATGAGCTTCCATTCGGCCGAATCAACCTATACATTCGGGCAAATGCTTGACAGAGATCGATTCCTTGAAGCCTCTAGAATGGGCGAATAGAAGACCATTCGGGCGAATGGAAGACCATTCGGGCGAATGGGATCACATTCGGCCGAATGAGACTTATATTCGGGCGAATGACAGTGTTTTCCTCCTGATCAACTACTTCTTTTTAGGGTCGGCTCCTATGCATTTTAGGGTTTTCGTAGGTTTTTCTTGTTTTGTTATAAATACCCCATTCCTCTGATGAGAGAGGGAGAGCTAGGTTTTATACTTTTATGCACTTTTAGATTTCTTAGCCTCCAAATTCTTTTAGTTTTAGCTTTCGGTTTTCAGTTTCTTCAACGCTTTGTAGTTCGAATTCTTTTCGTGGATATCAAATTGAAGCTTTTGTAAGTTTTAATCAATACCTTTGCTCTTAATTCATTGCTTTACTTCGTTGGATGCTTAGTTTCATGTTTATCGTTTATTCGCATAATTTCTGATTTTGTTTTCATTCTCGTGAATTCCTTCCATGTTAGTTTCTGTTGCATCTTTGAATATCTTTAAGTCTTTAAGCATGAATATGTGTGAGTAATTTCTTTAGGGGTTTTGATTGGTAAAACCCTAGGAAAGCTATGATCTTTATTGCTTAAGGTTGTAGAAACGATGATAATGAATAGTTTCGGAATCCGATGCGAATCTTATCCTGCCATTCCTTTGGAGACATAGGGCGATTATAGGTCGTTCTTGTGATTTGTGGGATTACCATCTTCCTCTCGTATTCTTGGATGTCCATGCTAGTTATTATCAGATTTTCTCTAACCTATCATGTTCGGTTTCTAAAGCTTCATTCCTAGGGTGAATCCAATCTTGTCCCTGTCTTTCTCTATTTGACTTACCGTTAAATTTGTCGTGATTTACATTCTCGTTGTTAGCCTAGTTGATCTTCTAAACCCAAATAGTCCGGTTGTGTTAAGAGTTAGAGTCTTAATATACTTTGTCCTCGTGGTTTGACCCCCTACTCCACTATACTCATATAGTTTGTAGGTTGGAATAAAAATTGTTTGCATAACCTGTCTTTTAGAATGACTAAGTGTAAGGAAGTTACCAGCTTTATCATGGCATTAATTAGATGAAGATGAGCAGTTATAGACGTGTATTGATTATAATCGTCTGCACAATTACAAGCGACAATCACGGGAACATATTTATGAAGAAATTACTAAAGATTGAGTACAGTTATGGACATATTAGAAGGATTTTTTATAAAAGAAAGAGAGAACAGACTCAAAACGGACCATTTATCCCCAAGTTTATCAATTTTAAGAGAACCTCTAGCATCTCCACAATTTATTTATAAATTCATATAGTTACCTTTACGTCCACTAGTAGAAAACAATTTAATTTCTTCATCTCAAATGCTGCAATTAAATACATTTCGAAGCACATGAATAGGGAGACATATTTTAACCTAAATGCTGCGGTTATTTAAAATAATGCAGCACTTATAGCCACCAGTGCTGCGGTTATTTAAATAATCGTGACATTTATTACAAATGCTGTAGTTTTTTAATTAACTGCAACACTTGTGATTTCTAAGTACTTCAGTTATTTTTAGAAAACCGCAACATTTATTCCTGTCATGAAATGGTCTGGGAAAGGGGAAGTCTGCGAAAATAACATTGAATAAGTGTTGGGTTATTCAAAAAACCGCAGCATTTATTCAATTATATTTTTTCCAGACTTCTCCTTTTCTAGGCCATTAATAAATGCTGCTGTTTTTTAAAGAATCGCAACACATGTGGGTATAAGTGCTGCGGTTATTTAAAAAACCATAACACTTATTACAAATGCTGCATTTTTTTAAATAACCACAACACTTGTGGTTATAAGTGTTGCGATTATTTAAATAACACCTTTTCATTAATATATTACCCCTAACTGCCCCTTTCTAGGCCATTTCAAAACACGAAAACTTTTCCCCAGATTCCCAATATTTCAGCGCATGAAAAAAACCCAAAGTCTACTCTCTTCTTCTCTAGCCCTAACCTTCGTCTTCTCTAGCCCTAATCTTTGTCTTCTGTAGCCCTAACCCCATAACTTAACATCCCCCTTTTTGTCTCTAGCCCTAACCCCATAACACCCACTACCTAAATTTCTTCCTCACGTAATTTGAAACCTACTCTTATCTCCTACTCGTGGCTCCATGGATATGGCGTAGTGAAGCATTTTGAAGCTTACTCTTCTCTCCCATTTTGAAGAAGTCTACATACTCTAAAGTTCAAAAACTAAAGGTTTGTATATGCCTTAAACCCTAGTATATATTTTTTTTTAATTTTTTTTTTGTAATTTGTTAAAATATTTGGAGAGAACTTACATACACATTTGAAGAACTTCATTTTTGGTGTAAGAATTTCTAAACTCAAGAGAACGTGTATGTAAGATATGACCAAAACTCATTATGGTCGGACTTTCACTATTACTTGGTCATATCTTACATACACGTTCATGAACATGATTAAGGCATTTGTTTTGTTAACTATAATGCCAATATGTTATAGAAAAAACCTATCTTTTGGACTTCCCCGGTTTAGATTTAGATAATAATCCATACAAATTCGAACTCTATTGTCCTTTTTTAGAAAAAGTATTATGTTTATAATTCAATTAGGGTATTTTTTAACTTTAAATGAACCTGATATCTTTGTCTATCCTTAGAATATCTCTATAAGACCAAACAAAGACATTGATGCATTCACTAAGCAACTGTATCTGCTCTACGCGTTCTTTAGGGTTAACGTTAGCAAGCTTTGCCTATCTTTAGCTCTTGTGTTAGTACATGCTAATCTTTTTAATTTAATTAGTTATAGCATTTTATTTTCATATTATTTCATTGCTTTCATGAATTCAATGTCATGTTCATAATAGACAAAGCAGTTGGTAAGGATTGGGGTGGAAGAAAAAGAGTAAGTAGAAAAAAGAAGTGTTTATTGACTTTTTGGGGTGTTACATTTTGGGAGTATTTTTGTGTTTATCCATGTGACACAACAAATACAAGCCTAGACTCATTATATTTAGACTCGAATGACTTAGAATTAGACTCAGACTAAGACAACTCGACTCATTCAGCATTAGGCCTTCTCTGGAGATAATTTTCTGTTTCTAGCCACATGGAGTTATGATCTTTGATTTCTTTTTTTCATCCATGTACCATGTCAGGAATTTCCACACTTAGCTTTAATGGATAAATGGCACAACTTAGGAGAGCAATTCGGAGTTTTTTTTTTCTAGTTTCATAAGTATTAAGAGTAAGGAGAAAGCCTTGCGGTTGAGGCATTGAGGTGGCTTTGACATTTCTTAAGATTTGTCATCCTTTTCTTACAAACCAAAGGTAGAGTTTTGTGACATTATAATTTTCTCATTCAATGATGGGATCCCTATGGAGGTTATCAAAGAAGATGGGTCATATATAAGTCCATCCTTAGGTAGGATTAGAAGTAGACGAGTCATCAATAATGCCATTGTTATTGTTGTTGTTGTGGAAGTCATCTTGAGATGCTAGAGCCTTAAGAGCGTTGATTTCATCATTATGAGATTTAAAAAGGGAGTTAGTTCTAATTTCATTCCCCATCCATTGTTTATTGTTTGGAGCGATATGATTCTTTGTCAGACAAGCTTCGATGTCGGTGTAAATGTTGTAGGCATGCTTGAATTATTCAAGACCCAAGTACTTTGTATGGTTCTTGTACTTAGGTAAAAGACCTAAGATGAAAGTCCTCACAAGTTTTATTTCTAGTTGTATCAAGACCATATATAAGGCTATTTTGTTATGTGGTTGCCATTGGTCGGGAAAGAAGACAATGATATTCTTTCAACATTAAACCATGTCTTCCTACCCAATTTGGAAAACTCTTGAGAAAGAACGGGACAAGAGTTGGCTTGGTTACGGTTTGAGGTTTTGTGGGTCAATGTTGGGAGATATGATACTTTATGCATGATGGGATTACAAGTATGATGTAACTACATAATCACCTCTAATGCAAATGATGCGTAGCCCGATTTATGGAAACGACCTCCTTTACAAAAAATGATTCCATATGCATGAGACAAACTCGATATGCTTGCATCAAGGTTAAGGATTTTGTGGTGCTTAAGGGTGATTTCAGAATATTACCCGGTGGTTAATTTTGGGTTTTTGCTGGTTAGGAGCAATTTTGGAATTTTACCCCACAGTTGGGGTATTACCAATTTTGTGGGGCAATTTTGGATTTTCAACGAAATAAAATTTCAGCAAAAAGGTAGGTTTCTTACAAATTAGATGGGGAAATTTTGGGGTTTCACCTCAATAGGATTTTGATGGGAAGAGCAAGATCTTACGAGTGGGCTTGGGGTAATTTTGGATTTACACCCTAATAAGTTTTCAGTGGCAAGGTCAAGATCTTACTGGTGCGGCAATTCAAAGGTAAATTAAGGTTTATACCAATGTGACATCCGGAGGTAAATTAAGGATTTTACTTGGTGTGGGTCATTTTAAAGGTAAATCAGGGATTTTACCAGACGTGGGTCATTTCAGAGGAAAGATAGGATTTTTACCATGGCTTGAGACATTTTAGAGGTAAGGTAGATTTTTTTACCAGTTTTAGGTTTTTTGAGAGGAAAGGTACAATTTTCCTCAAATTTTGATAGCTTTGGGTCATTGGAGAGATAAGGTTAGGTTTTTATCATGTTTGAGGCAATTTGAGAAGCAATGTCGGGATTTTACTATATTTGAGTAATTTTGTGAGGTAAGGTTAAGATTCTACTAGTTTTGAGTCATTTTTTGAGGTAAGGCTAGGATTTTAGGTGGCATAATAGGACATAACGTGGGCATAACAACACATAATAAGACTAGAAACAAAAATGGCACAATTTATAAGACGTTTAATGCATGTAATAATGTGAATGATCCTAGATGGTAATCATTGACAAAGGATGGATGTAATTCGTCTTTTAAGGGTTTAGGTTACCCTAGGTTTTCGCAAACCTAGATTCCAAGCGTTAGTGAAAATAACATAGCAATTGCACGCAAATCACGTAGTCACGTAAGCTTGCTCATATGGATGCGACATGCAAAATTTCCACCTAGCCAAGGATCTACATTTGACATGAGCTAGGGCTAGTTTAACATGAGTCAAAAGGGTTCATGGGTTAGAGGAAGATGCATTTACTTAAGTCACTAATTGAAAGAGGCCAAAGTAAGATGATACCCCCCCCCCCCTCTCCCCCCCAACACAACTCCATGAGCACGTGTCAAGTGCTAGGATTTGGTAAGCTTTGGAAAAGCCAAAGGTCAGGACATGAGTCTTAATCTATTTTTGGCTAATCTTCTACTCTCAATTTTTCTCGAATGTAGAACACATTACTATGAGATAGGGCCCTAGGTTGCAACTTTCGACATGCAGAAAAATACATGAGTGAATGCGAGTATACCTAACACAACCTCAAGTCAATTCCAAGCACACAAACCAATTTTTTTCGAATACTCATTCACAAGAATTGCTAAGCACATGTTAGACATACAAATCCTTAATAGACTTGCTAATTTACTAGGGGATTTTAAATGTCCTAAGGGTCAATGAACTCAACTAGGTTTCTGATGGGTGATTCGATGAGTAAATCACCACTAAAGAGCTCTATTTTTCACAACTCCACCTTCCTTTTTTGGTGAAGAGAAAGGAGCTTCCCCCACTATTTCTATGCTTAATTTGCACTTCGCTAAAGATTGTCTATGAAGCTTTGCAAGGTTTTATGGATCAAGGGGTCGCCACCAAATATTTATAAGATGCTCAAAAACCCTTGGGTTTGAATCCCAAAATGACTCACATTAGTTGTATTCAAACCATGAGCAGGTTCAAGAATGAGTAAATTATTTCAATTCAAGAATGTGTGCAAAACAATTAGCTAGAGACAGAGAACAAATCAGTTTTAGTTCATAGGAAAATATACAAAAATAAGTAGAGAGCACACTCTAATTTAGTTGGTTGGTAAGTTAAGCATTTTGCACGCAAGTCTAAATTATGTTACCACTTTATTAATTGTCCATAAGTTTAAGGTTCTTATAACTAGTTGTCCAGTAAATATCTTAATAGGCATGATTTGCAATCAATATGTCTCAATTAGTGCATAAATAAAGGCAATCATACATGTTCATTGCATAGTAAGAATCATAAATAAAAGTGCAATAATCAAAGAAAAGAGACATGAGTGAAGAGGCAAGATTAGTATGACAAAAGATATGGATGATGCTTGATGATTAGAAGGGTTTTGAAATAAAAATGGAAAAGGGAACCTAAAGAGACTCTTCCCTATGTTGAACTTCAACTTAGAACAGAGTTTAGTTTAGGAAGATTATATTATTTAGCCTTAGAACATCATTGACTTAAGAGTGAAAAAAAGAAATCAAAGTGTGCTTTATGAAATCTAAATATATATTGAGCCTTTTGAATAACTCCTAATATACATTCAAGTATGATGTGTACCTAGGATTTTGACCGGGATATTTCTACCCTTTTAAAAATAACCTATCCACCTAAACAAATGTGGTTCGGGTAGGTAGGGCCAAAATCCTAAGAGACTATCAGGCCCTAATATTGTCTATAGTAGTTCTAATTTTAATTTGGAATGTCACGAACTAAAAGGGTTTATATTCTAACTAAGGAATACACTAAACTAAACTAGGACACAAATTTTACTAGACTGATATAAATGTAAGACAAATATCTAAGAAAATAAATCCCCACTAATAAGACTTAGATATAGATTTCTATTCGAATCTCGCAAATTTAACACATAAAGAAATTCCTAAGATGAATGTGCCCTAAATAATACTAAGGATCACTCTCGAGTATCAATAGCTTCCTTCTAAAGCAATCTTACCTACTCTCGTGGATTCATGTAATTAAAAGATATTAAACATGGCATTCTAAAAGTCCTAATGGTCATGATGTAAACTTTTATGATCATCAATTAAACCTTAACCAATGATTATAATGTAGATTATGAACCTACTCTCACCACAAACCTTATCCATGCCACAAATCAACTACGTCTAACCTTTTAATGGAATTAAAGACAATAAAAGATTAGAGGAACTATTTTTATCCAATTTTATTCAGGTCTTAAGATTCATCTATACCTAACCCATATAAGGGTTCATCAGATCCTAGATTAAGGATCTACTCACACATATTGAATGCAAAAATAATAATAATAGACATTATCAATACTAGAAATAATACTAAGTTAATTAATAGAATGAAGTACTAAGATTACTAAAAAAAACCCAAGTTGCTATCCCCAAGGTTAGAATGTTGTGAATCCAAAGCTTCAATGGAAAACTAGTGAATAATAATTTTACAGAGAATGTGAGAGAGCTTAATCAAAACTTATTAAAACCTAGAGAAAAACTAAGCAATATTTCCCTCTAGCATATGCTGATCATCATAAATAACCTAAAAAAGAATAATGTATACTTACAAAGAGTTTGGGCTTAAATAAAACACACGAAGAAAATTGACACAAAACTAAAGCACTGGAACGAGTATAGGGGGCACTCGATTGAGTTTATGCTCTTTCATCATAATTTGAATCAGGTCAAAATTGGCTACTAGAGAAGGGTCTTGATTGACTTCTATGTACACCCGATCAAGTGTCCTCATTTTCTTCACTTTTTCATTTGTAAGCCACTCTCTGCATGTTTTCGTGCATCCAATCTATCAAGTCCTGTGTACAATCAACTGACTCCACTTTATTTTGACTCTTATTTTGTTTCTTTGTTTCATTCTTTGTTTGGGTTCCTATAGCTTCGTGTTTCTCATTCAATTTGAGCATCGTATGAACATAATTTACTTAAAACTAAACTAAAATGCAAAAAACTACATGTAAAAAGACCTTAAATACGATACACTTACAAGTATAATTAGGACTTATAAAATTCCTCATAGCTAAACAAATGCTATTCCTCAAGCTTTCAGGAGCAAAGATGACAGAAATGAGATAATGCCCTCTTGGGAAATACATCAATGTCTTAATTTTATAAACTCTAACTCAAAACATGATTTTAAATAAATAAACACATAGTTGTGTTATATAAAATCCATGAATAATTTGGTAGTCAAGAATGTCAACTATATAATCACACAAGCTAGTCTCGATCATATGTCACAAACTTCTCACTTTAGGGTGTGCACAAGGAAGTAAGCCACTCATGTGTTTTTGGGTTATAATTTTTACCCTCAACCTGGTAATCACATCAAGTATGTGAAATTTTCCTCTTTAGGTATACAATTTGTCTTTCTCCACTACTAAACGTGGTGTCAACTTGCTAAGGTCATGACAATCTTGATAGGTAGGCTTGGTTCGATAAGTTAGAGCGATATTAATTAGAAAAATGGTGCTCAACCTAAATAAAAGTCCACTACTCTCTGATGTATGAGTTCAAAACCACCTTATAACCCCCCTATACTCCAAAACATGGCCTCTTTTCTTCACACTTAGATTGATGCTTAATCTAAATTATGTAATAGATATGAACATTTCATTGCTCTATAGATGATGAGTATAGACTTTATGAAATCTTCCACTCATTCTTATTCTTCTTCATATTTTCTCTCTTTTTTCTTTTTCTTTTCTTGTTTCTCTATTTTTGTTTTTCTTTTCTTACTTTTTTCTATTTTTTCTCTTTTTTCTTTTACTTTTTCTCATATTTTTCTTTTCTACTTCTACTTCTTCTTTTTCTTTTACTTGTACTCTTCTCTTTATTATCAATATGTATAAGAGAAGTGGATGGAAATTAAAACTCTTATATACGGTGTGATCAACTCGATACAAGAGGCATTGAGTACTACATAACTCATCTCCAAAAATAAACCAGACAAAAGGTTCTAAGGCTTTTTAATGATAGGTTTCAAGAAAAAGAGAATGAAGGCTCAACGAGTTTCATCCTAGGGGTAAATGGAAAGAAAAACAATTTGTGAAAAAATAACTTAAGATGGACAAAAATGGCTCTAATTATAAGGAGAGTTCAATCATTCCTATGAGTTGCACCAAAAAGTCTTGAACAACCAAATAGCAAACCAAAAAGTGAAATCTCCTTGAGAATAGAGTCTAACACACATGAAAAGAATTAGAATAGAATATTGCCATCAATCTAAGGCTTAATTCCTCACATGTAAACACAAGTCTATAACACTAGGTGAGACTAATTAGAGCAATGCATGATCTATATAATCTCTTCCCCTAAGATAAACCTTGAAATGTCCTTGGTGTAAGCACCAAATATTAGAGGGAAGCCAAAAGGTAAAGAATACAAAAACATAAGTTTTAAAACACACCAAAAACAAGCAAAACAAAATAAATAAAAGAAAAAGAATTACTGCTGATCCAAGGGAGGGTAGGATCCATAAAAAGGTGGGTATATCTAGAAGAAGAACTAGGACCACCCAAAAATATCTCTACATAGCCTCTTCCATGGAGGAGAAGCTCGTCCGCATCTACTAATAGTTAGTCCTCATCCAACCATACTCTGCACTCATAGCCTATTAAGACTCTTACATTGCCTGATAATCATTCCACATATCATGAAATAATTCACTCTTGGAGTAATGGGAGACTCTCAACTCTACATTTCTGTCTCACATATGCCCGAAATTGGTCCATAAAAGACCAAAATCATGATGCAGGGTGGGTAACTAAGCCTTAAAGGACTGAGAGTGACTACTAGACACCTCATTCTCAAGAAATCTGGGCATGATGTCCTCCTTCATCTGACCTGCATCCTCCTGATCGTCATTATCGTCCCCACCCTCTTTAGGGAGTGGGGCACCTTTGAACATAGGGGGAGGTCAGTGAGAGTAAGGGTGCAAAATTTATGTCTTAACTCTAGCTAGAAGAGGGAGGCTAGCCTTTGGTAAGAAGCTATAAGGGGCCTAGATATTTAGAGTTGGGCTCCCCACAAGCCACTCAAACCCTAGTTTTGACCTCTACAAGGTCGTATATACCGCATGTTCTACATACTATACAAAGACATAAGGGTCTGACCTAGTACCGCATAAGGGAAGAAACTAGAAAGGTCAATGTTACAAGATAACAATAGAAGGGTAAGGAGTCTTTCTACAGCTATCTCGATTGAGCCCTCAGCTACTTGGCCAGGTATTCCATAAACCAGGCTGATGAATATAAGATCTTAATACCAAAAGACCTATCCATTGCTTGGATAGGTCTAGACTTATTGGTGATTAAATGACAAAGGAAATAAATCTCATGAGATAAATAAACACCACCCCATCATCTTTAGAGAATAGGGTACAACCTAAGACCCTATATTCTACCCTCCCTACAGGGTGAATAGTCCAACTTACCTTGGATCAACTCCATTCATAGGTCCAAAGCTCGGTAATGTCCCTCTTAAATATGCTATACTGGTATTCTTCTAGCTAGGGGTGAGAACCCTATTCAAGGGTAAGCCTAGGGCCATATGAACATCCTCTAAGATGAATCGCAACCTATTGTTGAAAACGTTAAAATAAATCCTAGTAGGAGTGTAATTGGCACTGTTGTTGATGTTAAAGGTCAAGAGGGCCTCTAAAGTCAAGTTTCTATAGATCAGGGATGAAGGTTAAGAAGTGATTCCCACTTGAACCTAGATATGAGCTCATGAACTGCTCCCTCAAGTCCTAAGGCCTTAGTAATTGAGGTTTCTATTTGAATTCCTAATAAAATTACCTAAATAATATTTATTGGCCCTAAAATAGATCCCATATGTTTCCATTTGAGGGACTTAGACACGAATTGGGAGGGGTTTCTTTGCCTTCTCAATGTAGATCTTCTTAGAAGTATTTTTAACTAAGTTAAAGAACTTAAAGGGTTCTAAGTTATGGGGGAATGATGGGTATGTGTTTTGATAATACCAATGGTTTACTATAAAAAATCCTCAATAATCTATTCAAAAAAACAATTTCTCAATCAAAACGCAACTAATACACAACACAATCCAACACAAAACAATTCCAAGTAAAAATTATTAACTAAATAAGAAAATAGTATATGAATACTAAAGTGTATGAATATGGACAGGGTTAGAGTTTACCAAAACTTTGTAGAGAAAATTATCACCAAGAACCCTTGTAGAATCCTTCAAATGTGTGTGTTGAAGATCCAAGTTCCTCCAATTTGCATCAAAGAACATCAAAAACCAAAATCCCTAAATGTATTGAAAACTTGGGGTTTTTGAGTGAAATGTGTGAATGGGTGAGTATTTAAAGTTAAAATTGATTGTAAAGTTGAAAGGATTGAAAGAAATTAAATATTTTTAATGTTTTGAGTGATGGGTTAAGTGATTGATTGAAGAATTTTGGAATAGAGAGGAGAGCTCGTGGCTTTCAGAGATTAAATGAGTGAAGTGATTATTGAGGAACTTTACAATAATCCCCCACCAAATCACCAAAACTTGCATTTTTTCCTCACAACTCAAAATCAAAAAAATAAAAGGCACTTAATCGAGTGCTCTACACACTCGATCGAGTGCCAAAATCCCTGAATTAGCCATTCTACAAGGCACTCGATCGAGTGCACTGCATACTCGATCCAATGTTTGTACAAATATGTAGATATTAGCAAGAATTCTTGCATATTACTCTCCATTCCTTACATAATCTTCTTCCTGACTCCAAACACGTTTCTAAGCATAAAAAATACCCACCCTAAACCATAAATGTATCAGCATGACCTTACTCTTGCAAAATAAACATGAAAATACACACAAAAGAAAAAGTCACTTATCAAAACCCATAAAAATCAGAAAGATATCTTAAATATTATAGAAAAATTATAAAAAGGGTTATCTTCCATCAAGCGCTTATTTTCAGGTCATACACTTGTTTTACAAACAAATTAGAAAAATGGATTAGAAAGGTTTATGCTAGCCTTCTCGTGAGTAGGGTCTCTCATGGGGTATTTTTAACTGAACGTGCATAGATATGATGACTTCTCATCATGCATTAAACTAGGGTCTATCAAAGGTTAGGAGGACATAAATTTCTGGTCATTTAGTGATCCCAGCTCACTCAATTACCTTTTTCTTCCCAACTTTTTTTTACTTATCTCAAGGTTTCAGCTCTTGGTTCCACTTTTCCAAATATAGGGGGTCTTTCTTTGTATCTTTATAGGGATCTTTACATGGATCCACCATACAGATTAGAGTATTTATGGGAGTTCTCTCTACTAAAATGGTAAAGGCAAGCTCTACCTTCTCATCCCCTACATTAAAAGTAATCTTGCCATTCTTCTTATCTATAATAGAACAAGATGTACCCAAGAATGGTCTTCCCAAAATGATGGGCACTCGCTCATCCTTTTCCATCTCCATCATCATGAAATCATAAGTTATATAAAACTTCCCTAATGGCTAGGGTCATCTTCTAAACATCCATAGGTGACTTCAGAGTTCTATCTACTTAATAAAGAGGGATGCGAGTGGGTTTTAGGTTACCTAATCGGAGTTTTTATACAGGGATGAAGGCATGAGCTTCACTCTTTCTTTTAAGTCATACAATGCATTTTTGATCTTAATATCACCCAATGTGATTGGAATGGAATAACTACATGGATCACGTTGCTTCATAGGAAAGCGTTTTATGAAAAACGGCACTACACTCCATTATGAGAGGCACTGTTCCATCTATCTCAACTTTCCACTTCTTTGACAATGTCTCCCTTAAGCATTTAGCATACAAAAGCATCTCATAGATAATGTCTAGAAATGGAATATTTAGACACAACTTCTTCTATATATCAAGGTACTTCCCATACTTCTTGAGCTTTGTCTATGCCAATCTTAAAGAAAAAGGAGTCAGTGGCTTGTATGGTTCAACTAGGGTATGGGGAGGTTCCTTCTTCCTATCCTTAGCTTTTTCAATAAATTTTTCCTTGAATTTTACCTCTTCTTTAGTATCCGATGAGTGATATTTATGACACTCATTTATATCTTCCTAGCAGAGTTTTTTTTACTCTTTTTGGTACGAGTTTGTCCTATATTATTCTATTTTTCATCATTTTGTTCAAAATCTAGGCTTAAAAGCATTTCATGTGTATTTTGTCCTATTTTCCTAGATTTCCTGTTATTTTTTCTACTTTTATGAGTGTTTTTGTTGCTTGATGCAAGTATCTAATGAGCTCAAGCATGAGAACCGAAGAATGGAGATGTATAGTTGAAAAGCCAAGAAGAGAAGCTAAGAGGTCGCTCAAGATTTGAACAAGGAGGCCTCTTGTAAGAAAAAGAACCGAGCAGGCGCTTGCTCTATCCTAAGTGAACGCTTAGTTAAATGGAAATTAGCAGACAAAAGTCATAAGCGAGCGTCGAGCAAAATCCTAGAGGGCACTAAATTTACTAAAGTACAGATTTCTAGCTTCTCTGTGAGCGCTTTCTCTTTAATTGAGCACTCGCTCAAGAAAATTTTGGGCAACTTCCGTGTACTTTTGAAACTCTTCTACGGGATTAAAGGAAAGAAAAAGCAGGGTGGATGGGAGATTCATCAAGTAGTAGTCGTAGAGTAGTTTTAGACCTAGAGACATAGTTTAGGGTTTACTTTATTGTTCTTTCACAAAACTTTAGATTTCCCTTAGATTTCACATCAGTTTCGTGTAATATCATCAGATTTGCGATCATCAACTATTAGACATCAATTCAATATTAATATCAATATTTTCTTTCACTTTCTCTTGTTTTATATTTCTTAGTTTTAATTTATTTTCTATTTTTATTGATTTATGTTTGATTATTATTAGTTTCTCTTATAGTTTGTTCATCATTATTTTTATTTTACTAGTACGTCTTGTTATTTTGATTTTTGATGTTTTCTATTACTAGTCATGAGTAGTTAGATTATTTTGGGGATCTAATGAAAATCCAATCTCGAGCATGGATGATGATTAAAGTATGGAGTTGGTATCTTAATGATATATGTGCAATTTTATTATGAGTTTTGGTTGGAGTCTAGATTGGCCATTTAGATTTTTTCCATTGCTTTCATAGGTCAAAGACATTGAAAAATGCAGATTTAGGTAGTGACCGATGTAGAGTGTTGTTAACATGCATCCTATCATTTGTTAGATTAAATCTGTTGTGTTGCTTGGATGCTTTAGAATATGGTTAGGGAAAGAATCCCAATTATAATTCCCTTCCTTGAAGATAATTGAGAAGTTGGTTCTTGGTTGAAATCTCTTCGTTATAGCATGGTTAGGTTCAATTCATAGGTTGAAAGTGAATTAGTAAGCCTCATATTATCTCATTTTGAGTATAATTCCCATCTTTAACTCATTCATGTTAGGAATTGGTGTTGAATCCCGAACCCCTAGCACTTTTACCTTCATAGAACAAGTCCTTTAGAACCTCAAATTAGAATTTAGTTAGATTTATACTCAATCCTCTCTTTAGTTTAGCTAGCTTATAACTGAACTACTAGAGTTCGGTATCTATTTAATGTCATTTCCTATGGATTCGACCCTTACTTTCCCATTACTCGTAAGGTGAAGTCAAGGTTTAGTTGATAGTAGGAGTTGTAATGACCATATCTAACCTTATTAAATGGCGCCATTGCCATGGATTAGCGTTTTGTGTAAAGTATTTATTTATTTTTATGAGTTTAGCACATTTATTATTATTTTATTTCTTATTCTTTCTCATTTTCATTTTTTTTTGTTGTGATTTTGAATGCTAAGATTTTGGTTAGCTCTAATTTGTAAGACATCAAGAAGGAGCAATAGAGAACAACTTTTTAACTCAATAAAATCCTGAAATTGAATGTACTATTATAGCTATAAGAAGAGGGCAAATAATATATAATAGAGGGCAAAGAAGCTAATTTTAATTCATCTAGCCTTATTCCCATAGAATCCGAGTTCAGCGAAGACCTATTTTTCACTCCACTCAAATCATTTATTCAATATGGATGATGGTACAGATAGACCCTTAAGGCAGTATAGAACCCACTCTAGAGGCCAACAACTTTGAGTTGAAGTTAGTTGTGATCACTCAAGTAGAAAGCCATCCTTTTTTAGGAGAGAAACATGAGTCACCTCATGCCTACCTTTAGTAGTTCATAAGATATTGTGATACAGTAAAGGAAAATGGTGTGACTTAGGATTACATTAGATTGATCTATTCATGTTCTCTCTAATAGGCAAAGCTCCTAAATGGATTGAAAAGATGGAGCCAAATTATTTGAGGGCATTAGAGGAAGTGACTAAAGTATTACTACATAAGTTCTTCCCATCTTTAAAGACTGTTGAAATGAGGACAAAAATTACAATGTTTCGCAAAAAAGGAGATGAAACTTTATTTGAAGCATTGGAATATTTCAAAGGCTTAATTGAGGTATGCCCACACCATGGAATGGAGAAGAGGTTACTTCTTAATAGTTTTTACAATGGATGATCTTTATAGAATAAGACTAGCCTCGATGCTAGAGATGGTGGAGCTATAATGAGATTAAGCCAACCGAAGAATTCAAAGTTATCGAGTAGGTAGTTGAAAATTTTTCTGATTGGAATGAAGGTGCGAGAGTGATGAAAAAGCAAGGAGGAACGTATGAAGTAGATTATATTAATGTACTTTCTTCTAAGTTTGATGCACTAACTAATAAATTTAATGAATTTGTTTTGAATAGTCCTATGCATGGCATGTAATACCCATAAGTATTATTTTGTGATGTTTATGGTGATTATAATCATAACCCTATGCAATGTCATCTACTAAACTCTATAAGGAATACACCATCAAGAATGGAATAGGTTAATGCTATGAATAATATGGCCCCTAACCCCAAATTCGATCCATACTCTAACACCTTTAACCTAGGGTGGAGAACTCACCCCAATTTTGGTTGGAGAAATGGGCAAAACCAATGGAATGGGAACTTCAATGGGCATAACTAGGGAAATTTTCAAAACCAAGGGATTAGAAATTTACCCAAGTGAATTTCCAGGGCAATAGGAACTACAAGAACCAAGGTTAGGGTAATTTTAGAGGATATGGGAACTATGGACCAAATTAAAATTAGAATAGGTTTCAAAACCCAAATCAAGGTCAATTTCTAAATCTTAACTAAAATAACCCATATGGTTTTAATTCAGGACCTAGGCCTACCCCCCCCCCCCCCCCCCCCCCCCCCATCAACTCAAAATATTCATTACAGAAATCTAACTTAGAGTCTTTGATGTAAACCCATAATAGAATTCTTGAGAATTAGATAACCTAGCTTGCCAATGCCCTAAAGGATGGCATGAGACCTTACATCCCTACCCAAGGCATAGATCCCACTGAACATGCTAATGCCATTATGACTAGGAGTGGCAAGGGTCTAAGAGAAGTACCTAGGAGAATAGCTAAGGAGGTTAGTGAAAGTCAACCCATTAGTTTTGAGAATACAAATGCTAAAGAGATTAGTAAAGATAAGTGTGAGATAGAGGAGAACAAGGAAGGGACTAAGAAAATGAGTATTACCCCTCATTTATGAGAAAATTCTTTATCCAACTAGGTTTGCACAGTCTAAAATAGATGAACAGTTTACAAAATTCCTAGAGTTCACTAGGAAGTTGTACATCTATATCCTATTGACCAATGTAATAAAAGTAGATGCCTACCTATGCCAAGTTCCTTAAGGAATTTCTAAGCAATAAGCAAGAGGTAGGTGTTGTGGAGCTATTAGCTTACCAAAAATTTGTAGTGCCATCATATAATATATGTTGCCTAAAAATTTTAAGGATCCTGGTAGGTTTTCCAAACCATGTGCGATAGGAAAGATGCTGATAAACAAAGAATAATGTGATTTGGTGGCTAGCTTAAACATAATGCCATATTCCTTGTACAAGAAGTTGAACTTATGAGAACTAAGACCCACCAATATCTCTTTTCAGCTAGCAAAACATTTATTGAAGTTTGCTCTAGGGAAAGTACAAGATGTACCTCTTAGAGTAGGAAAATTCTATATCCTTATTTACTTTGTTGTACTAGATACATAGGAAGACCCCGATGTGCCTATTATCTTATGAAGACATTTCCTAGACACTAGAAGAGTTGTGATCAATGTGAATAATGGTAAGCTAACTCTTAAGACTGCTAATGACAAGGTTGAATTCGGCCTGGCACAAGTAATAAAATGCCCATCTAATATAGATGATTGCATGCAAAATGATCCTATTGAGAATGCTATACTTAACACTTTACATGAACATTTGCATGTAATTAATGATCCTTATGAGTTTATTTTGTTAAATAAAGACATGATATGCAAGGATGAAGAAGAGATAGAGAAGATGAGGAAATATTTTGATTCTATCCCTCACTAACATTGCAGGAAGACCTACATCTCATGATTGGAGATGATGAGCTAAAGAAAGAGCTAAACGAGGCCAAGGCAGCCCTGAAAGTGAAAATGAAACCTCTACCATCAAACCTCCAAAATGAGTTTCTTGGTCCTTTGTCCACTTATCTAGTTCAATTGTCCTTCATCTAACCTTAGGTGTGAGTTCTTCCTTGGTAGAAGAGGAAACATCGACTTTACTTGATGTATTAAGATTACATAAAAAGGTATTGGGGTACACTCTTAATGGTATAAAGGGAATAAGCCCCACCCTTTACATGCACTATATATCAATAGAGGTTAGAGCTAAGCCTTCCATTGAAAGGCAATAAAAACTCAATCCTTTATTATTAATGAAAGTGGTAAAGAAAGAAATTCTCAAACTCCTTGTTGTAGGTATCATTTACCCTATCTCTAATAGTAAATGGGTGGCATGAGTGCATGTTGTTCCTAAAAAAGGAGGAATGACTATAGTAATGAATGATAAGGGCGAACAGATCTCTACAAGAATTGTAATAGGTTAGAGGATGTGTAAAGATTATAGGATGCCATTCTCCCTTCCCTTTTAATGATCAGATCTTAAAAAGGTTAGCAAGACATAAGTATTTCTGTTATCTTGATGGGTTCTCAGGATTCTTGCAAATTCCTATCTATTTTGAGGATTAGGAAAAGACGATATTTATATGCCTCTATGATACTTATGACTATCATAGGATGCCATTTGGATAATGTAAAGCCCTAACTACCTTTTAGCATTACATGATGTCATTCTTTATTGATATGATTAAAAAAGAAATGAATGTTTTTATAGATGATTTTTCAATAGGTGGTAGCACTTTTAATGAATGTCTTATGAACTTAGATCATTGTTTGAAAAAGTGTGAGGATGCCAACCTAGTTCTTAATTGCAAGAAATTCCACTTTATGATACACGAAGGGATTTTTATTGGCCATAAGGTGTCACATCGATGCAAAGAAGTGGACCCAACACTTATCAATCAAGAAGTATCTAATGTCAAAGAAGGATGCTAAACCAAGGTTAATCAGGTGGATTTTACTTCTTCAAGAATTTGATATTGAGATCAATGACATAAAGGGGTATGAGAACTTAGCTGTAGATCATTTGCCCCAATTAGAGAGGAAGAACGATAATCTTAAAGATTTTCCCATTGATGATTGTCTTACGGATGAAATTCTTTATGCATTAGAGTCTAAGAGCCACCATGGTATGCTGATTTAATGAATTACTTGGCTGTAAGCATGGTTTCACCTTATTTCACACTGCAGGAGGTTGGTACATGAGGCCAAGAGGTGTGTTGATGGTTTAGTAAGACGGTGTATGCCCAATGATGAAGTTCCTAGTGTCTTGAGTATGTGTCAAAGGGCATATGAGTTCAAGGAAACACAATAGTGAAAGTGATGTATTCTAGTTTAATTTGGCTAACCTTGTTCAAGGATGCTTGGTAATTTATGGAAAGATGGGACCCAATGCCATAGAACAAGAAATATCTAAAAAAGGGATGAAATGCCATTAAACCGAATCCTAGAGTTTGAGATTTTTGATGTGTGGGATATTAACTTCATGGGACGATTCCCATCTTCTTGCGGGAATAAGTATATCTTGGTGGCAGTTGACTACGCGAGTAAGGGTGGAAGTAGTCACAACCCCCACAAAGGACCATAAGGTAGTTGTTTGGCTTTTCAAGAAAGTAATTTTCTAGAGGTTTGGAGTCCCTTGAGTCATCATAAGTGATGGTGGTTTGCATTTTTCTAAATATTTCCTTCAAAGAATTCTTAGGAAGTATAGAGTTCACCACAAGGTGGGGTTAGCATACCACTCTCAAACGAGTGGTCAAGCAGAGATATCTAACCGGGAAATCAAGCTTATACTAGAGAAGAGAATTTTGAAAAATAGGAAAGACTAGTCTCTTAAGCTTAATGATGCTTTGTGGGCTTACAAGATAGCTTTGAAAACTCCTATAGGCACAACACCATATAAAATGGTTCATGGTAAAAGTTGTCATCTTTTGGTGGAAATGGAACATTAATCAATGTAGGATATCATAAACTTTGATCTCAAAAGTGCTGGTGAAAAGACACTACTTGACCTTCATAAGTTAGAGGAACTTTGAATAGCTCATATCATAGTGAAAGCATCTATAAAAGCAAGAGCTAAGGAATGGCACAATAAGAACATTTTGAAGAAGGAGTTCCAAGTGGGAGACAAGGTGCTATTCTACATCTCAAGAATAAAGTTGTTCCCTAGAAAGCTAAAATCTAGATAGAGTGACTCGTTTGAGGTATTAAAGGTATTTCTATATGGTTCGGTGGAAATATGGATTAAAACATCTAGAGAATTCAAGATCAATGGCCAGAGGCTCAAAGTTTACTACCATAGTGATTAAATCAAGAATATCTCATCAATAAGGGTACTGCAGTTTGTAGCTACCTCTACGACCTAATTTTTACGCATAATGTCAAGCTAGTGACATTAAAAGAGTTCTTGTAGGAGGCAACCTGAGTTTTCTATCTTTTCTTTTTACTTTATTTTTCTTTACATTTGTGTTTTTAGTATTTGAAATTACTTGCTTGGATTTCTAAATTTCTAGTACAATGCACCGGGGGAATGAACCTTTAATGTGGAAATAGTGAGTTAGAAGTGCTAGAGAGGAATGGTGAAAGTCTGGGTCAAAAGTACTGCATAACTAGAAGTTCAGTAGAAAACTCAGAAAAAGTTGCAGAACTGCCAAAAGTTGAATTGAGCGAGCGCTTAACCTATCATGAGCGCACACTCAGGTTAAAAAAAGGGCTAGACAGAGAGCTTGGAGTGGACAACAAGCGGTCAGCAAGCGCCTGCTCAAGAGGAAAAATCCTAGGAAAAAAAACTAAGTAGGTGCTCATGTTTGTTCTTATTGGCCACTTAGATGAAAAAAGGGTAGAGCCAAATGCATTTAAGCGGGCAGCAAGCATGGTGCAAGCGCTCACTTTAAAGGAAAAAATGGGGTCTAAAGATGAACTACGCAGGCGCTAACGTTTATTTTGAGCGGCCTCTTAGAAAGAGCGAAACATAATATTTTGGGTTATGAGTGCCCTCTTAAACTACTTTATGTGCTTTAAGAAGCTTCTTTAAACACGATTTCAGCCCCAAAAATGCACTATACCTTCTTCAACCTCTCAAAAAACTCATTCTCTCTCTAAAAACCACCATAACTCCCTCTCAATCTTTTCCCCATAACTCACTCATCCCTTATCCTATTCACTCCAATTCACCAACATTACACTCAAAACGCCCGCTCAAGTGGAAAAAGGCTAGAAAAAGTTGAACTGAGCGACACTCTAATTCCTTCACAGCGACCGCTTAGAAGAAAAATGGGGAGAGTTGGAGGCCTTTAAGCAGGCTACAAGCGAGGAGCAAGCACCCGCTTAAAAGGAAAAAATAGGCCTGTAAATGAACTAAGCTGGCGCTCATGTTTGATTTGAGTGGCCTCTTATAAGGCCAAACCTAGGTTTTTTAGGTTATAAGTGGGCGCTCAAATTCCTTCTAAGTGCTCGCTTAAATTGCTATCCGTGTGAAGGAGGCTTTCTTAAACATGATTTTGGCCCCAAATTTTCCATTTTATGCATCTTCAACCTCTCAAAAACTCATTCTCTCTCTAAAAACCTCCATAATTCCCTCTCAATATTTTCCTCAAAACACACTCATCTCTTATCCATTTCACTCCAAATCACAACCATTATACTCCTTTCTTCTTGATCTACACTTTGATACCAAAATCTTTCACAATCATCATTATTTGAGAGAAAACCTAAATTCACACCCTAAAAACATTTGGTTGAATTTTCAAGTTTCTTGATTCTAGGCTTAAATTTGGCATACAAGGAGCGATTTGAAGAAAAGTTTTGCTTAAAACTTTTGTATTTCCTACACACTTCCTCTCTTTTAGTTTTTATTTTAAATATTCTTGTTAATTGTTGATTTTCTGAAATTTTGTTGGTAATTTGTGTTATTTAGTATATTATGGTGATTTTTGGTGCTTAATTGTGTATTTTGGAGTAGTTGTTTAGGGTGAACATAGTGGTTGCTAGTTTTTGGATAGATATTTGGTTTGTCATAATTGAATATAGTTAAATCTTAAGGAATTAGGTTGCTAATCTTTAGGGAAACCATTACTTAGGGAAAATGTTTTCAAAAAAGAAATCTAAGACCTTTAAGGCTCCTAGTGCTTCCCAATCCTCATAAACTTCACAACCTACCATTCTCATGCTTAAATTTGTTAACCCAAACCACTAACCATTTTAGGAAAAAATCAAAATTAGAGAAATACTTAGCATCAGAGTTTATGTGCTTGGTTCTTTACATAAGCTAGGCATAATGGAAGATCTCTTTGAGAATGTTAGTTCTTTGGGGTGGCCCCACTTTGTTAAAATCCGCAGTTATAGTTACGGAAGACTTAACCTAATATTCTTAGCCTCTATAGAAATAACTCAAATTAGGGAAAATGACTTCCAGATCACCTTTCATCTGTTCAACCAACCTCAATCCATTAACCTATGAAGGTTGAGCCAAATCTTCAAATGGGACCCTTTTAACAATATTTATGAATTAGACATAGGGCGATTTATGATGTATAGTGGTATGCATTGGTGGAGTGAAATAACCAATGATGTAGAATACCAATCAAACACTTTTCATACCTCTCACATCATTCATCCATGCCTAAGAATCTTACATAGAATGTTTAGGTATTCCATTTTTGAAAAAAAATATTTACGTAAAACTCCTAGAGATGAGATTGAGTTCCTATGGATGTTAGTCCAAGGGAAAGATAGATTGGGGGATATGCTAAACTTCAGGAATCAATTTCTAGCCCGGTGCATTAAATACAAGAGGGGTGGGCTTACAGCAGACATCTACATGGGGGGGACGACTTCTACTATAGCACAAGCTTTGGGTTTTGAACAGAACTGGAGTCTTTTGACCCCTGTCGATGTAAATGACATTTATATCAACATAGAAGCCATGAAGAGGATGGATTTCATCTAGTACACATCCAACCATGAGGTCTTGGGGTGGAAAGTGAGGAGGGTAGTGCAACGAGGGCCATATCCACAAGCCCCTAGCGCTCACCAAAGGTATCCACCGAAGCCTTTTAAGATACCTCTTCCTGCCATGTCCCCTTCCTCTCTTTTAGCTTAGAAGAGGAGTTTAGGAAGCTTACTATAATGATGCGAGGCCAAGTTGTGGCCCAAAGGGGTAGTATGATTTGAGAGAATAAAATCTATTACTATAATGTCCAACGTCGGGTTTTTGCACCGTTAACTACCCTTAAGATCCACTTCAACTCGGCCCCATCCGTTCTTGGTCTAGGGAAGGCAACCCTACGTACCCATATTGGACGGGTCCTATCATCCCTGGTGTCACTTCCCCCTCTTTTCCCCCTTTTGATTATACCCAAAAAAGGGTGGAGTGTTTACCATGGTGATACTGCCTACCCATATGACGGACCAAGCTGGCCCTTGGGTTATACAGGTGGGTGGGATGGCCTAATTAGTATGCCATCCTTTGGGAACTATTCCAATGAACCACTTTATGACTGGCCACTCTATATTGATGCATCGGGTCCTGATGTTGACCCAACCTATAACTTCTCCTCCCATAACGATGAGGTGAGGCATAGGAAAGGCGAGGGCCTCGGTATTAGCTAGTCCTACCATGGTTGATTGAGTCCTCCCCTTTTATTTTTCGATTTTTGAGCCAAGGATTGTGCTTCACTTAAGCTTGAAGAGGGTTTTGTTCCTTTATTTCCTTTCTCCTTTTTCTTATTTAAAAAATCCATGTATAGTTTTGATTTCTTTGTTGAGTGTTTTCTTTAGCTAGAGTAGGAACTATTATTCAATTCTTGTGTTCACTTGTTTTGCCAATCATTGGTTATTTATAAGTATTAGTGGAAATGCAAAGCAAGAGGCCAAGGTATAAACTCTCCTACTCCCTTTTTTATTTCTTTCTTTGGTGTGTTTTCTTTCTCTTTAGTCTAAGGAAGTTGATTGTTCAAGGACGTATAACATTTATTGTGAAAGGTATTTAGCCTATTTTTGAGGATTGGTTCACTAGAAACCATTGTCTTTGATAACCATGATTAGTTATTTGTGTTGAATTAAATAGATAGCCTATCCCATTTCATAATCTCGTGCGTGCTACTTCCTATTTTCCTTATGTTTGATTTTTAGTTACAAAATTTGAAAAATCCAAAAAGATTTTGAGTTTTATTTAACAAGCAAAGTAGTTTTCTTTTGATTTGTTTTTCTTGCATTGAGCTGGGCATAAATAGAACACTTGTCTTATTGAATGTTTCCTTCCTAAACCCAAACAACTTACATAGTTTAGACTTAAATTGCATTTGAAAGAATGGAATTTTTTTAAGGTAGATGAAACTATTGTGATTATGACCCTTAGCTAAGCACCCCCTCTTTTTTTTAGTCGAGTGAAATCCTTAGGATTAGAATTTGCAAACCCAATGGTGAGGATATCTTTTTAAGCCTTCAACATGATTTGCATTGAGTGGCAAGGATCCTTAATTTATCATCCTTTGATCAAGAGCTGGACTTATACCTACCCGAGACCGCAACCGAACTTCTTAGGGAAAGACAAAGGCACTCTTGAACCCATTTCCTTTCTCTCTAGCCTTTGGCATTTTCCCTTTCCTTTTACATTCTTTCTTTCATATAAATTTTTATCTTCAAGAGCCTATATTTCTTAAAAAAAATACTATATGATAGCCCTTGACAAAATATGAACCTTTACCACCTTGTTTTTGATGGGATTCTTTGGCAAGAGAGTTGTATAAATATATTGATGGTGATTTAGGAGTAATAAAGTTTCAAAGGGTAGTAGAAGTTTCCTTTCTAAATAACATCTCGTTAGAGCTACTCATCAATTATAGAAGCTTGTATTAATTAATAGAAAAATATAGGAAAACACAAAAAAGAGAAAACAAAAAAATAAATAAAGGGGAAAGAAATAAAGGAGAGAAGCAATGAGTGGAGAAGTATTTTGTGGGTGTTTGGGAATCTAAGAACCAAAGAAAGCTTGGATATGTTTTTAACAAAGCTTGGGGGAGGAGACTAGTTTGTATTTTTTTTAAATATGGGGGCTCAAGGCCTTGAAATGAGGTAAAGGTTAAGACCATTAAGAATTCCATCGTTCATATAGCTAAGCCGCATACCAGTACCCAAGCCTTTTGTTATTTGGTGCTAGTCCTTTCCTTATTTTACCAACACTTTATTCCAAAACCCTTAAGACTCTAGGAAAATGAGTTATTATTGATGTAGAGAGGTTAAGTTAAAGCATATTAAGAAAGCATGACAATTAAGATGTCGAGTCATAAGTCATTACCCATACTTTTTATTTGTTCAACACCCTCAAGGAGTAATGAGAAGTTAATTCCTTAAGGGTGGAAATGAAGCTTTGGAAGAGTGTAATTGTGTCGTAGTTAAGGTGCAAAAAAGCTATAGTTTCATAGTCTTTCTCGCTTATCCTTCATTCATTCTTATGCATTCTTTAGCATGTTTTCTCTTACTTCTTTGAAAGTTAAATATCCATCACGTTAGTGCCCAATGAATGCCCACTTGTTGCATCTTCTTTTTACTTCTTTTAGTTTCTATCTTTTTAATTTTTAGAATGCTTGCCTTGTTTCTTTTTTCAATTTTGAGAGTTATGGGTTAACTCCTAGGAAACCCTTTCAAATCTTGGAGGAAATGAGCGGTGGCTTGTATGGTTCTTCCTATCCTCAACTTTTTCAATAACTTCTTCCTCGACTATGACCTATTCTTTAGTATCTTCCTAGCAGACTTTTCACTCTTTTTGGTATGAGTTTGTCCTATTTTATAATATTTTTCATGATTTTGTGCATAATCTAGTCTTAGGAGCATTCACGTGTTTTTGTCTTATAGTCCTTAATTTACCGTTATCATTTCTACTTTTATACGTGTTTTAGTTGCTTCATGTAGGTATTTAATTAGCTTGAGTATGAGAACCAAATATTGGAGATGTATAGTGGAAAATCCAAGAAGGGAATCTAAGAGGCTACTCAAGATTTGAACCAAGAGGCCTCTCGTGAGAAAAAGAACCAAGCGAGCGCTTGCTCTGTCTTAAGCGGCCACTCAGTTAAATGGAAATAAGAAGACAAAAAGTCATGAGGGGGTGTCGAGTGGGATCTAACAGGGCACTTTAAAGCCTAAGAGGCCGGTCATGGTTAAACTGAGCGGCCACTCAGTTTATTGAAGTGTAGACTTCTTGATTCTGAGCGGGCGCTTGCTCTTGAACTGAACACCCGCTCAAGATGATTTTCCACAACTTTCTTGTACTTTTAAAACTCTTCTACAAGATTAAAGGAAAGAAAGAGTACGGTAGATAGGAGATTCATGAAGCAATAGTTTTAGACTAGTTTTAGACTTGGAGAGATAGTTTAGGGTTTACTTTATTATTCTTCCATAAAACATTAGATTTCTCATAGATTTTACATTAGTTTTGCGTACTTTTATTGGATTTGTGATCATTGATTGTAAGACATCAATTCCATTTCAATATATTAGTATTTTCTTTCACTTTCTCTTGTTTAATATTTTGTAGTTATAATTTATTTTCCGTTTTCGTTGATTTTTGTTTGATTATTGTTAGTTTCTCTTATAGTTTGTTCATCATTATTTTGTTATTTTGCTAGTATTTCTTGTTATTTAGATTATTCAATGTTTTCTATTAATAGTTGATAACTGGCTTTTAGCGTTGTTTACTAAAAGACTAGATATACAAACAATATTTATAATCACCCTAATACTACTACAACTAGTGTAATGGTAAGTCGGGGGTCGAACCTCAAGGACAAGGGATGCTAGTTTCTAGACTTGATGTAAAGAGTTTACTTGAGATGCGGGTTGTCTAAACTATACTAATGACAAGAAAGAAAGCGGGAATAAAAAAAACTATAATAGACAATGAAAGAAAAAGGGGATAGATTAGCTCCACCCTAGGCAAGGCAACAAAACTAGTAGATAAACTAGGTTAGGGGAAATCGATCAACAATCAATCAAGACACTCTAAATAACGAGAGGAAGTTTGCCACCTTATAAATCACATGAACAACCTATAATCTCCTTATGTCTCCTAAGGAGTGGCAGGATAAAATTCGCATCAAATGTCAATCAAACAATCATCGATAATCTCGAACCCTAACCCTACGCATGAAGAACAAGATAAACCTAGGGTTTTACCAATCAAACCCCTAAGAGAACTACTCACACATAGCCATAAATGAAGACATAATAACAACAAGAGTAATGAAATCAACAAAAGAATTAAGTGAAAGCATTAAACAGAATAGAGCAATAAAGGAAACAAGAACTTACATAAATGAGAATATTTGAATGAAAAACTGCTTGAATCCGAAATACAGGGCTTGAAAAGGAGAACAATAAAAGCCTTAAATCTAAATAGTGCATGAATGAAATGAAAGCAATGAAATGATTTTCCAAGTTGAGGCACAAGATCTCTTAAAATAGGCATGAGGGTTTTACATAGAGCTAGGGGGTATTTATACCCTAAGGATATAAGGGGGTAAAATCCTAGAAAAACCCTCAAGGGCTGGCTTAGGAAAAAAATAAATTCTATGGAAATAGAGGCCATTCGACCAAATGGGCAAGGGATTTGGCCGAATAGAAGGGGGATTCGGCTGAATGGATAGTGATTTGGCTAAAGTAGAGAGTAGAGAAACTTAAGTCTGGGACCTATCCACCATTCGACCGAAGGCAGCTTTGATTCGGTCGAATGGGCTATGATTCGGCCGAATGGGATTTAATTCAACCATATCAGAGAGCTTGAATCATATGCTTGAGTTCCTGTCATCCATTCTCCCGAATAATGATCAGATTCGGTCGAATTTGAGCCTAAACCTTGCTAAAGAGCTTCTTCAAAGTGTCTAATGGCTTCTAAACTTTGTGGAATCTTCAAGGGTGACTTGGAACGCGTGCTTAAGCTCTGATATCTATGTTTAACCTCTTGATAAGAGTGTTAAAGCCTCAAACACATCACATTTTACCTTGAAATCATCGAAAGTACCTAAAATGACCTTAAAACAGCTCGAGGACAAGATCAAGGTACAATCAAGTGTAATGTGTATAAACCACTCACACATAGCCATAAATGAAGACATAATAACAACAAGAGTAATGAAATCAACAAAAACAATAAGTAAAAGCATTAAACGGAATAGAGCAATAAAGGAAATGAGAACTTACCTAAACGAGAATACTTGAATGAAAAACTACTTGAATCCGAAATACAGTGCTTGAAAAGGAGAACAATAAAAGCCTTAAATCTAAACTAGTGTATGAATAAAATGAAAGCAATGAAATGATGTTCTAAGTTGAGGCACAAGATCTCTCAAAAAAGGCATGAGGGTTTTACACAGAGCAAGGGGGTATTTATACCCTAAGTTTATAAGGGGGTAAAACCCTAGAAAAACCCTTGAGGGCCGGCTTAAGAAAGAAATAAATTATGTGGAAATAGAGGCCATTCGACCAAATGGGATAGTGATCCGGCCAAAGCAGAGAGTAGAGCAACTTAAGTCTGGGACCTATCCACCATTCGACAGAAGACAGCTTTGATTTGGCGGAATGGGATTTAATTCGGCCATATCAAAGAGCTTAAATCATATGCTTGAGTTCCTGTCATCCATTCTCCCAAATAGTGATCAGATTCGGTCGAATCTGAGCCTAAACCTTTCTAAAAAGCTTCTTCGAAGAGTCTAATGGTTTCTGAACTTTATGGAATCTTCAAGAGTGACTTGGAATGCGTGCCCAAGCTCTGATATCCATGTCTAACCTCTTGATAAGAGTGTTAAATCCTTGAACACGTCACATTTTACCTTGAAATCATCGAAAGTACCTGAAATGACCTTAAAACAGCTCGAGGACAAGATCAAGGTAAAATCAAGTGTAATGTGCATAAAATTAGTCTAAACCGCGAGACTTGACACTACAATGGGGTTGTAAACGTGCTCTAAAACAAGCACATCAACTTCCCCCAAGCTGAACCTTTGCTAGTCCCTAGCAAACAAACTAGCAGGGCAACACGCAAGCATAGGGCAACACAATGAGTAAAGCAAATGAAAAGCAAGGCGAGCGGAAAACAAGACATTGTAAGCCATGTATGCGCAAAACTCTTCCCTAGCCATGGGTATGCAAGTAAAATGGGCTCAGGAGAGCATAATACCAAGATGAACAATGTTTTCCACAGACTCGGGATCACTAGGAAAGCTACAACGCAGGCCATGCCACCTACTACCTAATGAGGTCACAAGTCTACACTCCCCAGGCTATTTCCCAAAAGATGTAGGAAGTTTCTAATACGTTCGTGTGTTTAATAAGGTATGTGTTTCACTCAGAATCATCCGACTAAAGATGAGCCAGGAATTAAACACTTAAATAAGGAGAAGTCTTGGGAATTGTATCGTATCTACTCTCCAGCACATAACTTACTAATCAGACTAAGTTGAACAGGTTTGGAAAGGGTTGCAATATAGGCTAAGATCAAGGTGTGGTAAAATTTAGGGATGTGGAGTTAAAATAAAGGATAGTAAGCAATCCAAGGTAATAAAACCTAGGAAACTAGGACTTTCCACAGCAATGCCACTCAAAAATCCTCAAGATACGCAATAATGAACTCTAATACATTACACCAACCTTATTCTCAAATTTTTCTCTTTCTATTGTTTTTTCTTTTTCTTTACTCTTTTTTTTTTTCTTTCTTTTTGTTTTCTTTTTTTGTTTTCTCTTTTTTTTTCTATTTGTGTTTTTCATGCTAATGTTTCTGAAATATCCCACAATGACTTTTCAAACCAAAATCCTACACCACAATGCAACGGACACGAACTTTCACTATGATCACTTGATTATCCTCTAGGTAAAGAGAGGGGACATTTGGCTCATATGGAGTTAAATTGTATGGCTACAAAGAAGAAGGTAAAGGCACCAACTTGGCTTACCCTAAAGTTAATCAATATTCATGGTAGGCAATTTGGCCATATAGCTGTAACTATAAACGTGTTATCATCCCTGACCTTTAGAAAAGCAGACTATGCTGGAGGAGAACAGACACAATACTTAAATTCTCTAACTAGCACTCGATGACATAGGACTCATAATGGAGTCCTAGAAGGCTCAATACTTACTAGGCTAGTTAAAATGTGCCTCAATAGGTTGTCATCCAAGCAACAAACCAAGTAAGCCCAAATCCCCAAGTCAGGTGGAAAACAGTCAATCATTTGGTCCCAAAATAGACCCAAGGCTAGGAAAACATGAGCATGCATAGGACCACTAGAATGTACACATCCGAAGCTTATATGTAGGTTTTGCAACTCTGATGTGCTCGTTTTAGAGCACATTTATTAACTCATTTTAGTGTCAAGTCTCGTAGTTTTGTATTGGTTTTATGTATATTATGCTTGATTTTACCTTGATCTTGTTTTCGAGTTATCTTAAGTTCATTTCAGGCACTTTTGATGATTTCAAGCTGAAAGGTGATACATTCGAGCCTTTGACACACCTATCTTAGCTTAGACAAGTGTTTGAAGTCACTCATGAAGATTTTACGGAGTTCAAAAAAGAGGGAAGTGAAAAGAGGAAAGAATGGTCTCAGATTCGACCGAATCTAAGAAACATTCGACCGAATGGTTGCAGATTCGACCGAATCTGAGACTCATTCGGTCAAATGGATGTCTGTCTTCAGAGTTCTTGAGCCTTGCCACTGGAAAGGCCGAATAGAACTCATTCGGGCGAATGAGCCTCCATTCGGCCGAAGCACCCTATACATTCGGGCGAACGCTTGACAAGGATCGATTCCTCGAAGTCTTTGGAATGGGCGAATGGAAGACCATTCGGGCGAATGGGATCACATTCGGCCTAATGACACCTATATTCAGGCGAATGACAGTGTTTTCCTTCAGATCAACTACTTCTTTTTAGGGCCGGCTCCTATGCATTTTAGGGTTTTTCGTAGGTTTTTCTTATTTTGTTATAAATATCCCCTTCCTCTGATGAGGAGGGGGAGAGCTAGGTTTTATACTTTTATGCACTTTTAGATTTCTTAGCCTCCAAATCCTTTTAGTTTTAGCTTTCGGTTTTCAGTTTTTCTTCAACGCTTTGTAGTTCGATTTCTTTTCGTGGATATCAAATTGAAGCTTTTGTAAGTTTAATTCCTTCCTTTAATCTTAATTCATTGCTTTATTTCATTGCATGCTTAGTTCTAAGTTTCTCGTTTATTAGTATAATTTTTGATTTTGCTTTCATTCTCGTAAATTCCTTCCATGTTCGGTTCTTTTAATATCTTTATGTCTTTATGCACGAATATGAGTGAGTAATTCCTTTAGGGGTTTTGATTGGTGAAACCCTAGGAAAGATATGATCTTTATTGCTTAAGATTGTAGAAACGATGTTAATAAGTAGTTTCGGATTCCGATGCGAATCTTGTCCTGCCACTCCTTTGGAGACATAGGGCGATTATGGGTAGTATTCTAAGGGAGACATAGATTATACAAACTTCCTCTCGTATTCTTGGATGTCCATGCTAGTTATTAACAAATTTTCTGTAATCTATCATGTTCGGTTTTGAAAGCTTCATTCCTAGGGTGAATCCAATCTTGTCCCCGTTTTTCTCTACTTGCTTTACTTCGTGATTTATTGTCATCTATTTTCTGCTTATTAGTTTTAATTGAATTTCCAACTCCAACTAGTCCGGTTGTGTTAAAAGCTGAAGTCTTGATATACCTTGTCTTCGTGGTTCGACCCCCTACTCCACTATACTCGTATAGTTTGTAGGTTGGAATAAATATTGTTTGCATAACCTATCTTTTAGTTAACGACCTAAAATACCGGTTATCAAAATGGCGCCGTTGCCGGGGACAAGGCAGACTTAACTTGTCTAAGCATAACTGTATTACATTTCCTTTCTGTTTTTTTTTTGTTTTTCTTTTTGTGTGTGGTTGTCTTTGACTTAGGTGTTTGCATGCCCCATAGCACACGTAGGTCTAACCAGCCAATTACACCCTTAAATCGTGAAATCCAACGTGTTAGTAGACAACGCTCTTCAAAGTATACCTCACAATCTGTCCAGAACCCTTCCATATCCATAATGGCCGACGAACATCAATTGTTTGGCCAATTCGGAACTCCTGGCTCACAAGAGTTCCAAGGGGGTGTAGTACTTCCTGTTGCTACTACACCTTACCAAATTCACCCTTAGTTCACAAGAATGGTTAAGGAAACACCATTCAGTGGCTTAAGAAATGAATGTCCTCTTCAACACCTAGAGGCATTCTCAGATATTTGTGGACTTATCCCTCCTTGTCCTAATAGCCCTGATTATGTGCGAATGCACCTATTCCATCTGAGTCTAGTAGGAGATGCCAAGGATTGGTATAAATGCTTAGAACCCAATTCAATTATTAATTGGGCTCAACTAAAAACCACGTTTCTAGAAAGGTTCTATCGTACGGTTCGAAAGCAGGATTGGCTTAAGAAAATTGCGTCATTCACCCAAGAGGATGATGAGAACCTTAGTGCTATATGGAGTAGGTTTAAAAGAATGATTAGAGCATGCCCCCACCATGAGTACGGGGAAAACCATCTCAACACATTCTTTTACGATGGTCTTAATGACTCCACCAAAGCACATCTAGACTCAGCTGTAGGTGGCCAGCTTTCGAAAATTCCTTGCACCCAGGTAAAGGCCAAAATAGAGAAGGTTGCTAAGAATAGTGCCTGGGGAGGAACTAGGAGTCAGGGATTACCTAGAGGGATAATAGACACAACTAACTTGGACAACATTAGCGCTAAAATAGAAGCCGTTATTGATAAAAAGTTGTCCAAGCTAAGCCTAGCCGGTAGTACGAACACCCCTCCAGTGCGTGAAAAGCACTTTGCATGTGCCATATGTGGGGGTACCAACTACGATACATCCTATTGTGGTGGTTCGCACTCCGAACATGTAGCTGCAGTTAACTATGGAGGGTTTAACCCAGAACCGCAACTTATGAACTGTGACGGTTATGGGTATAACCCTGATCATGTGGCAGCCCTTAACTATAGTGGATAGGGGCAAGGAGTAGGGTATGGGCAGCAACCTTTCTCGAACAACCAGCAGTACAAACCTCCCTTTAACCAAAATCAGGGAAACTTCCACTCGGGATACAACAGAAATGGTCAAGGTGGGTTTAACAACCAAGGTTTCCAAGGGAACCAACCTAATGGGAATATGCCTAAGCCTAATGTGTATAGACCCCCAGGGTTCAACCAAGGGCCTAGAAATGGTTCAAACCTACCCTTCTCACCTAGTCAACCTAATCATGTGGCTCCTCAACCACAACAAGGCCATAACTTAGGCAATGACCAATTAGCCTCCCAGGTAACAACTCTTGCTCAGCAGAACCAGAGTCTAACCCATATTGATCAGACTCTAATCCAACAAATGCAACAACTTTAAGCTCAACAAAAGTTGTTTGAAACTCAACTTGCTCAGATAGCCAACCCACCTCCACCATTACTATTCCCATCTCACCCTCAATAAAACCCATCTGCCCAACCTCCACCACAAAGCACTCCTGACTCTAACCCTAAACATCACACATGCAAGGCGATCTTCTTAAGATCAGGAACTTCATATTCAGATCCTGCTTTAGCTCCAAAAGATGATTTAGGTGAAGGATCCTCAAAGGATAGTTATTTTCAAATAGAAAATGAACACAAAGAGGATCTTGAAAGAAAGGAAGAGAACGAGGTTGGAGAAGTGATAGAGGCACCAATTGTCAAGGTAAATGGGTATAAGGTAAAGAGGAAGGATGAGGATGAGAGATGGAGGGAGGTACAGGAAAGAAGGAAACTTGAGCATCAACGTGCTCCGCATCTACCTTTTCCTTACAAAAAGGTAGAGAAACAGCTTCAAGAAAAGTTTCTTAAATTCCTAGAGCATATGCGGCAACTTGAAATGAAAATACCATTCTTAGAGGCCATGGAGCAAATGCCACAATATGCTACGTATCTGAAAACCCTCTTAAGGAACAAGAGAAAGCTTGAGGGCGAAGTGATTAGTTTGCCAGAACAGGTAAGTGCCATCATTTAGGGCACGTGGGCAAAGAAAGAAAAAGCTAGAGGTCCCTTTGTGCTCCCAGTCACCCTTGGAAAACCTAATTCTAAGGGACCACTCGTTGACCTTGGGGCCTCCATTAGCCTAATGCCAATGTCCATCGCCAAACAACTAACTTTCGACCTCAAGCCATCAAAGAAAACCATCCAACTTGCCGACCGTAGTATAAAGGTACCATGTGGGGAATTTGAGGACCTCCCGATCCAAGTCGGGAACATTGTGGTTCCATGTGACTTCGTGGTACTTGATATGGTTGAGGATCCCTTTAACCCCCTCATCTTAGGGAGGGATGCGTTGAAGACATTAGGTGCCCTGATCGACTGTGAATCAGAGACTATAACTGTGAGGGTAGCCCATGAGAAGGTAGTGTTTGCCTTTTCCAAGTCTTCCAGGGAACCCATGGTCGAGCAAATCTGTTCCTTTGATATTTTTGATGGCATAGTTGAGGGGTGTGACGGTTTTTCTGTGCCAGAGTCTACTGAGGTGACAGAGGAGGAAGTGACAATGAAGGGTGTCATTTTCGAAGTCGAGAAGGAATTCGTTGTGATACAGGATATTTGTCAGAATTTTGACAATCCTAACGAGCCAGTCCTAAAAAGGAAGAGGGCTAAGAAAAAGAAAAGGTCCAAAAAAAGAACGAGGGCTCCACCCTGGCTTGGGGGAACCCCGCATTATAGCCCTCTTCCGAATTACCCTGGTTCGACCTTACTTATTTCTGCCACCGATGCTCAGTGGAGGGTCTTGACTCCCCACGCCGGAGGTGATGGAGATGCTAGGAGTGAGTCCACTCCTATAGCTAGTATAACTCCTTTTGTTTCCTTTTTTTATCTAAACTTGTAGCGAGTTACGTCGAGCTAAACGACGTTAAACAAAGCACTTATGGGAGGTAACCCGGTTTATTTGGATTTTCAAACAACTTAATCATAGTATATTGATTGATTTTGAGAGGGCACAAGTGATTTGATCTAAAAAGTGCGAAATCGCTTCCCATTCGGCCGAATGATAAGTCCATTCGGCCGAATGAAATTGAAGATGGAGCTAAATCCAATTTTGGCCAAGTTCCTGATAGTGCCGAATGAAGGTTCAAGTCGGCCGAATGAATCTCATTCGACCAAATGGAGTGATCCATTTGGTCAAATAGATCTAATGGGAACATTTACGAGGCTGCTGATAACCCCGAATGAAGCCAACATTTAGGCGAATGTAGTTACATTCGACCGAATACGAAACCTATTCGGTCGAATGGGAGAGAAGATTTCTTCGTAACACTACTCCATCGACCGAATAGGTTATCCATTCGGGCGAATAGGACACCATTCGACCGAATGGAAGCTCCATTCGACCGAATGGAAGTCAGTTCTATAAATATCAGCTCATTCCATGTAAAATCGCACCGAAACTTTTCTACTTCTTCCACTCGGCCGATTTCCCCCCCACACTCTTGCTCATTCTCAAATTCCTCTACTCCCCTCCAAATCATCCTCAATTACCATGGGTCCAAGGAGAACCTGAAGGAACCCCTTCAAAAGGTCCAAGAAGCATGGAGAGGGTTTCTCTTTGGGTGCGGCTCAGGAAGCTCAACAAATCAGTTCTCAATAACCGGAGGGTCAACAAAGGCTTCCCGGCCAGGAACTATGGTTTGATGAGGACCATCCTACGGTAATTTTCGTATCTTTAGAGCAATATGAGTGTTTCCAAAGACTTAAGGTACGAAAAATCAACTCTACTCGTTATTTAGACCTTTCTATTTTGCAACAAATGGGTATATACGAGCAATTTGTTGCATTATTTACTGCATGTGGGTTAGAAAAATGGATAAACATGTGGCACCCGACTCATAAGCTCTTAACTTATGAGTTTCTTAGTTCCCTAACCCCGTGCAATGGGATGGTAGGTTGCATTTATCTTTTAGGCTAAGGAATGCAACTATTTTCTTGATTATGCTACATTTTGTGCCGTATTTAGTTTTAATAATGAGCCTATTCCGGATAAACAACCGGACAACTCTCGGGTTTCCGAGCTATGGCCTAAAATAGCTGGCCGGCTTGTTTATCCGAATAGGAACATATATGCTTCTGATGTGCAACACCCAGTTTTGTGCATGTTCTTTAAATTTGCTAGGGAGACTTTGTTCCCTTCCCCTAGCCCTCACCTAGTACGAACACACGAGGTGCACATCTTGCACTGTTATCTTGCACCACACGACGACACTGCACTAAGCCTACCAATGACGCTGTGGAAGTTTCTAAACAACACAGCCACCCTAAATGCTACTACTGACTTATGTTTAGGGGGACACGTATTCCGCATTACTGAATTCCTGAACGTCATGAATCCTGTGGTATTCAGCGAAAGATATGCCAGTTCCACTACCCTTCACGAGCAATGTCTCGTATGGGCTGGCTTCATTTTTGCGGACCCCATACGATGGCGGTACTTGAAAGACTGCACCATCCTCCTTCCCTGCCCTCATTTACCTCCCCTGGTCCAGTTTGGGGGCTCGTATCTCTTCGAAGGCAATGTGCCGAGATACGCTATCGAGCCCCCACTTGTACCACCTCCTCGCCCTCACACCCTCTCTATGCGTGACCGACCTAGAGCCTCTACCTCGGTCTTACCGGACCATGACGATTCAGACGATGAGTCTGAATCTGACATTATGTCCTCCCTAGGACACATAGAGAGAAGGCTTGATCAGGTCCTCACCACCCAAGCCCACCACACCGCCCGGCTCGAACACCTCGAACAAAACTTCGAGCGGGCGAACTACCCATGGTATGATATGGCCTACCATTCCCACATGGTCGGTGAAAGCATGGCCACCCCTTCCTGGTACCCTCGCCATGACAACTATAACGAGATATCACTAAGTCATGGGTTTGACTGGTTGCGGGTGGGTAGGCGTAGGTTTAATAACTTCACTCCGCCAGCTCCTAGAGTAGCCTCGGACGACTATGGGATGGACTACACGGGTGGGGAGGAGGAGGTTAATGAGGAGGATGACCAGGGGGATGATGAGGAATTTATGGGGGATGAGTAGTGGTGGACCTAACGGCCTCCCTTAGCGCCGAGGACGGCTTCATCCTAGCTTTGGGGGGATATCCATAGTCCACTACTCATTCTTTCACATGTCCTTTGGTCTTGGTTGTCAATTTAGTGTTGTGTAGCATTTCGTTGCTTCGTGTTTTATTTCTAGGTGTTATTTTGTGCTTTGCGCTTTGCTTTTTGGTGTTGTTTTCAGGTATATATACAGGAAGTTCCACATGCCGCTGCACCAAGTACTGGTATGATCTCTTATGCGAAAATCCAAATTTATGTATTTTAGTTATTTTTATATTTGTTTTTACCCTTCTTTGCATCACATGCCCCCTTTCCCATCATATATCCCAAACAAGCATGCAAGCCTCTGTTGTGCACCGACTTTATGCAAACTCGTATTCCCGTAGCCCTGTGCCTGTTTTGGGTATGAGTTTATCAACTATTTTTCACTTAGCTTGGGGGGATCTGAGCTTGATCGGTATGTGGTTTGGATGACTACCTATTGAGGCACATTTCGACTAACCTAGTAAGGATTGAGCCTTTAGGACTTTATTATAAGTCCTATATTGATGAGTGTTAGTCAGGGAATCTTAAGAATTGTGTCTATCCTCCTCTAGCATAGTCTATTTTTCTAAAGGTTAGGGATGATAACACATTTGTAGTTAAAAGCTACATAGCGAAAGTGCCTACCATGAAAATCAATTTACTCTAGGTTGAGCCAAATTTGTGCCTTTGCCTTCTTTTTTGTAGCCACGCTATCTAAACTCCACATGAACCAAATGTTCCCTCTTTTTACCTAGAGGATAGTCATGTGATCATAGTGAAGTTGATATTTGTAGCATTGTAATATAGGATTTCGGTTTGGGGAAATGATCATTGGATGATTTGACTACGTACACTAGTCTTAGTGCATTTCAAAGAAGTTTGCACATAGGAAGTTCAAAAAAAAAAAAACCTTGAAAAGAAAAAGAAAAAAAAAGAGAAAAAAAGAAAGAAAAAGAAAAAAAAAGAGAAAAAGAAAATAAACAAAAAGATATTAGAGAAAAAAAAGAGTTGAGACTAAAGTTGACATAGTGTATTAGAGTCTACTATTAGGAACTTTGGGATTGACATGGATGTCGGAAGGCGTAATCTTCCTCGGTTTTATTTCCTTGGATCACTTACTATCCTCTATTTCAACTCCACATTCCCAAATTCTACCATACCTCGATCCAAACCTACATTACAACCCTTTCCAAACCTGTTCGACTTAACCTGATTAGTAAGATCAGTGCTGGAGAGCAGATAAGACACGATTTATGGGATTTCTCCCTGCTTAGGTGTTTAATTCCCAATTCATCTTTAGTCGGATGATTTTGAGTGAAACACATATCCTATAAACACATGAGCGTAATGGAAATTTCCCATACCTCGTGGGAAATAACCTTGGGAGCGTAGACTTGCGACCTCATTAGGTAGTGGGCGGAATGAATTATGATGTGGCTTGCTCGGCAATCCCGAGTAGGTGTAAAAAGTTGATTATGCTCTTTAAATCCCATTGTACTTGCACACCCATGGCTAGGGAGGAGTTTCGCACGTGCACGGCTTGCATTGACTTGAGCTTCACTTCCCATGTTTTTCATTAGTCTTTTCATTCATTTCTTCATTCATATTGCCTTAAGCTGTCATTTCACCTTTCTATTTCATTTGCTAGGGACTAGCAACGGTCTAGCTTAAGGGAAGTTGATGTGCTCATTTTAGAGCACATTTATTAACTCATTTTAGTGTCAAGTCTCGTAGTTTTGTATTAGTTTTATGTATAGTATGCTTGATTTTACCTTGATCTTGTTCGAGTTGTCTTAAGTTCATTTCAGGCACTTTTGATGATTTCAAGCTGAAAGGTGATACATTCGAGCCTTTGACACACGTATCTTAGCTTGGGCAAGTGTTTGAAGTCACTCATGAAGATTTTATGGAGTTCAAAAAAGAGGGAAGTGAAAAGAGGAAAGACTGGTCTCAGATTCGACCGAATCTGAGAGACATTCGACCGAATCTGAGACTCATTCGGTCGAATGGATGACTGTCTTCAGAGTTCTTGAGCCTTGCCACTGGAAAGGCCGAATGGAACTCATTCGGGCGAATGAGCCTCCATTCGGCCGAAGCACCCTGTATATTCGGGCGAATGCTTGACAGGGATCGATTCCTCGAAGCCTCTGGAATGGGCGAATGGAAGACCATTCGGGCAAATGGGATCACATTCGGCCGAATGACACCTATATTCAGGCGAATGACAGTGTTTTCCTCCGGATCAACGACTTTTTTTTAGGGCCGGCTCCTATGCATTTTAGGGTTTTTTATAGGTTTTTCTTATTTTGTTATAAATACCCCCTTCCTCTAATGAGGAGGGGGAGAGCTAGGTTTTATACTTTTATGCACTTTTAGATTTCTTAGCCTCCAAATCCTTTTAGTTTTAGCTTTCGGTTTTCAGTTTTTCTTCAACGCTTTGTAGTTCGATTTCTTTTCGTGGATATCAAATTGAAGCTTTTGTAAGTTTAATTCCTTCCTTTAATCTTAATTCATTGCTTTATTTCATTGCATGCTTAGTTCTAAGTTTCTCGTTTATTAGTATAATTTCTGATTTTGCTTTCATTCTCGTAAATTCCTTCCATGTTCGTTTCTTTTAATATCTTTATGTCTTTACGCATGAATATGAGTGAGTAATTCCTTTAGGGGTTTTGATTGGTGAAACCCTAGGAAAGATATGATCTTTATTGCTTAAGATTGTAGAAACGATGTTAATAAGTATTTTCGGATTCCGAAGCGAATCTTGTCCTGCCACTCCTTTGGAGACATAGGGCGATTATGGGTCGTTTGTGTGATTTATAGGGTCACAAACTTCCTCTCGTATTCTTGGATGTCCATGCTAGTTATTAACAAATTTTCTGTAATCTATCATGTTCGGTTTTGAAAGCTTCATTCCTAGGGTGAATCCAATCTTGTCCCCGTTTTTCTCTACTTGCTTTACTTCGTGATTTATTGTCATCTATTTTCTGCTTATTAGTTTTAATTGAATTTCCAACTCCAACTAGTCCGGTTGTGTTAAAAGCTGAAGTCTTGATATACCTTGTCTTCGTGGTTCGACCCCCTACTCCACTATACTCGTATAGTTTGTAGGTTGGAATAAATATTGTTTGCATAACCTGTCTTTTAGTTAACGACCTAAAATACCGGTTATCAAACTCAAACATATTAACAAAACAAAACTAAACATGTAAAAACGTTAACAAAAACCAAGGCAATAGTGGCAATGATGCAGATCTTTTGAAACTTTGAAAACACTAGTACCCTCCCCCTAAGCCAGCTCAAGAGCCATCTCGGCACTTGGGAAAGATGGATAAGAAAACCAAAAGATCAACATTATGGAAACTATAGCTATGTAAAGAAACAAAAAATACAAACACCGGGTTATATCCCGTAAGTACTTTTTTTTAACATCGGTAAGTTCGACACAGTTAGGCACCAGCTCATATAGAAAAAGAAGATAAAGAAGTTATACCTGCCGTAGGATTGGACTCACTCCTAGCATCTCCATCACCTCTAGCATGGGGAGTCAAAATTCTCCACCGAGCAGCAGTGGCAGAAGTAGGCAAAGTGGAACCGGGGTCTTCTAGAGGTGGGCTATAATGCGGGGCTCCCCCAAGCCAGGGTGGAGCCATCGATCTCTTTTTTTCTTTTTTTACCCTTCTTCATTTATGGGATGGCTTGTCAGTACCCTCAAAATCATCACAATTTTCCTGCATCAGAACCATCTCCTTCTCAACATCAAAAACAACATTCTTAATTGTTTTCTCCTCCTCTATCACCTCAACAAACAGCGGGGCAAAAAAAACATCACACCCCTCAACTTCTGTTTAACTATACCCTCAACAATGTTGAAGAAACAAATCTGCTCAACCACGAGTTCTTTGGAGGACTTAGAAAAGGCAAACACAACCTTCTCTTAGGCTACCCTCACAGTGATAGTCTCTGATTCGTTGTTTATCAAGGCACCCAAAGTCTTCAAAGTATCTCTCCCTAGGATGAGGGGGGTATAGGGATCCTCAACCATATCAAGCACCAGGAAGTCACATGGAACCACAATGTTCCCTAGTTGGATCAAAAGGTCCTCAAACTCCCCACATGGCACTTTTATACTTTGGTCGGCTAGTTGGATGGTTTTCCTTGATGGCTTGAGCTCAAAGGTTAGTTTTTTGGCAATGGACATCGTCATGAGGCTAATGGAGGCCCCAAGGTCAGCAAGTGCTCCCTTAGAATTGAGTTTTCCAAGGGTGACTCGGAGCACAAAGGGTCCTTAAACTTTTTCTTTCTTGGCCCAGGTGCCTTGAATGATGGCACTCACCTGCTCTAGCAAACTAATCACTTTGCCCCCAAGCTTTCTCTTGTTTCCTAAGAGAGTTTTCAGATACTAAGCATATTGAGGCATTTGCTCCATGGCCTCCAAGAATGGTATCTTCATCTCAAGTTGCCATATATGCTATAGGAATTTAAGAAACTTTTCTTCCAATTATTTCTCTACCTTTTTGTAAGGAAAAGGTAGTGGCGGAGAATGTTGAAGCTCAAGTTTCCTCCTTTCTTGTAACTCCCTCAATTTCTCTTCCCTATCCTTCTTTTTCTTCTCTTTCTCTACTTCTTCAACATCCTTATTCTTCTCCTTAAATTCATCATCCTTTTTCTCACCTTCTTCGTTAACTCTCTTTTTCTCTCTCCCTTCAAAATCATCATTATGCCCAACTTCTCTTTGAAGACCAAGATCCTTTAAAGAACCTTCCCCTAAATCATCCTTTTGAGCTATAACTGGAGCAGAGTATGAGGTTTTCGATCTTTGGAAGATCTCCTTGCATGTGTGATGTTTAGGGTTAGAGTAAGGAGTGTTTTGTGGTGGAGGTTGGGTGGATGGGTTTTGTTGAGGGTGAGATGGGAATAGTAATGGTGGAGGTGGATTGGCCATCTAAGCAAGATGGGACTCAAATAACTTCTGTTGTACTTAAAGTTGTTGTATTTGAGTGATCAAGGTTTGGTTTATTTGGGAGAGGGTTTGATTTTGTTGAGTAAGAGAGCTCACTTGAGTGGAAAGGTAATCATGATTTGGAGGCGGGTTTGGTGGTGTTTGTGTAGATGGGTAGGGTAGGTTGGGGTTAGGCCTTAGCACTTGAGGATACGACCTATTCCCATTCAGCCTAGAAAAACTCCCATTTGCTTAATTACGAAAGGGGACATTATTGTTGGAGTTGTACACTTGGTTGAAGTTTCTTTGGCTAGAATTTGGATTAAAGGGAGGTCTAAAGGTTTGATTGTTATAGGGACCTTATTAAGCAAACCCTTGGTTTGACCACCATAACCCACACTTGCCACATAATCGGGATTGTACCCATAACCATCATAGTTCATGACTAAAGGTCCTTCTTGGTTGCACCCCCCATAATTCACAACTGCCACATGTTTAGAATTCGAACCCCCACAATAGGATGTATCATGATTGGTGCCCCTTGCAGATTCTACATGAAAAGGGCCTCTCATTAGCTGATAATACACTAGAACTACCTTTAGCTAATTTGAACTTGGACAGTTTCTTATCCATGATAGCCTCAATTTTCGAGCTAAGCGTGTCCAAGTTACTTGAATCAATCATCACCCTTAGTAGTCTATTACCTCTTGCTCCTCCCCAAGAGCTATTTTTGGCCACCTCTTCGATCTTAGCCTTCACCTGATTATATGGGACTTTTGAGAGTTTTCCACCAACTGCCGAGTCTAGAAGTGCCTTGGTGGAGTTATTTAGACCATCATAGAAAAATGTATTGAGATGGTTCTCCCCATACCCATGATGGGGGCATGCTTTAATCATTCTTTAAAACCGACTCCAAGTAGCACTGAGGTTCTCATCATCCTCTTGAGTGAAGGACGCGATTTTCTTGCACCAATCTTCCGTTCAAACCGTGGGATAAAACCTCTCTAGAAAAGTTGTTTTCAATTAAGCCTAATTAGTAATTGAGTTGGGTTTTAAGCATTTATACCAATCCTTGGCGTCCTTAGCTAGACTCAAGTGAAATAGGTGCATCCGCACATAGTCTGGGCTATTTGGGCATGGAGAAATAAGTCCACAAATATCAGAGAATGCTTCCAAGTGTTGGAGGGGGCATTCATTTTTCAAGCCGCAAAAGGGGGTCTCCTTCACCATCCGGGTAAACTGTGGATGTATTTGATAAGGAGTTGGGGCTATGGGTAACATGACACATCCTTTGAATTCTTGGGACCTAGGTGTCCCAAATTAACCAAATAGTTGCTGATTTTCATCCATTGGTGGTGTAGGAGGGTTGGGAGTATTTGGTTGTAACAGAGTTTGGGATGGAACTCTTTGTTTACTACGTTGAATCTCAAGTTCGTATGGTGCTAGCTGCTGAATTGATCTGCGTGTGCTATAGGACATGCAAACAACATTAGAGACCAAACGTAAGCACTGAAAAGCAAAATTAAAGGACAATAATAGAAATAAAACAAAAATGAATTACAGCAAGACTATAATCTAAACATAACGCCTTCTCCCCAGCAACGGCGCCATTTTGATAACCGGCTTTTAGCGTCATTTACTAAAAGACTACTTATACAAACAATATTTATAATCACCCTAATACTACTATAACTAGTGTATTGGTAAGTCGGGGGTCGAACCTCAACGACAAGGGATCCTAGTTTCTAGACTTGATGTAAAGAGTTTACTTGAGATGCGGGTTGTCTAAACTATACTAATGACAAGAAAGCAAGCGAGAATAAAAAAACGATAATAGAAAATGAAAGAAAAAAGGGGATAGATTAGCTCCACCCTAGGCAGGACAATAAAAAAAGTAGATAAACTAGGTTAGGGGAAATCGATCAACAATCAATCAAGATACTCTAGATAACGAGAGTAAGTTTATGACCTTACAAATCACATGAACAACCTATAATCGCCCTATGTTTCCTAAGGAGTGGCAGGACCAAATTTGCATCGAATATCAATCAAACAATCATCGATAATCTCGAACCCTAACCCTACACATGAAGAAAAGCCAAACCTAGGGTTTTACCAATCAAACCCCTAAGAGAACTACTCACACATAGCCATAAATGAAGATATAATAACAGCAAGAGTAATGAAATCAACAAAAGCAATAAGTAAAAGCATTAAACGGAATAGAGCAATAAAGGAAATGAGAACTTACCTAAACGAGAATACTTGAATGAAAAATTGCTTGAATCCAAAATACAGGGCTTGAAAAGGAGAACAATAAAAGCCTTAAATCTAAACTAGTGCATGAATGAAATGAAAGCAATGAAATGATTTTCCAAGTTGAGGCACAAGATCTCTTAAAATAGGCATGAGGGTTTTACACAGAGCTAGGTTGTATTTATACCCTAAGGACATAAGGGGGTAAAATCCTAGAAAAACCCTCAAGGGCTGGCTAAGGAAAAAAATAAATTCTATGGAAATAGAGGCCATTCGACCAAATGGGCAAGGGATTTGGCCGAATAGAAGGGGGATTCGGCTGAATGGATAGTGATTTGGCTAAAGTAGAGAGTAGAGAAACTTAAGTCTGGGACCTATCCACCATTGGAGCGAAGGCAGCTTTGATTCGGTCAAATGGGCCATGATTCGGCCGAATGGGATTTAATTCAACCATATCAGAGAGCTTGAATCATATGCTTGAGTTCGTGTCATCCATTCTCCTGAATAATGATCAGATTTGGTCGAATTTGAGCCTAAACCTTGCTAAAGAGCTTCTTCAAAGTGTCTAATGGCTTCTAAACTTTATGGAATCTTCAAGGGTGACTTGGAACGCGTGCCTAAGCTCTGATATCTATGTTTAACCTCTTGATAAGAGTGTTAAAGCCTCAAACACATCACATTTTACCTTAAAATCATCGAAAGTACCTAAAATGACCTTAAAACAGCTCGATGACAAGATCAAGGTAAAATCAAGTGTAATGTGTATAAAATTAGTCTAAAACCGCGAGACTTGACACTACAATGAAGTTGTAAACATGCTCTAAAACAAGCACATCAATAATCATGAGTAGTTTGATTAGTTAGGGTGTAGGCTGAAAACGCAATCTCGAGTATGGATGATGTTTAAAGTATGGAGTTGGTTGCTTAATGATATATGTGTGATTTAATGTCAAGATTTGGTTGGAGTCTCAATTGGCCATTTAAATTTTTCCATTGCTTTTTTAGGTTGAAGATATTGAAAAATGTAGATTTAGGTTGTGATCCAATGTTAAGTGTTGTTAACATGCATGGTATTAATTTTTGATTTAAATCTATTGTGTTGCTTAAATTCTTTAGAATATGACTAGGAGAGAAATTGAAATTCTAATGCCCTTCCTTGAAGACGACTAAGAGGTTGGTTCATGGTTGAAATATCTTCCTTGCAGTAGGGTTTGGTTCAATTCAAATGTTTATAGTAAGTTAGTGAGACACAAATTATCTCATTTTGAGTCCAATTCCTAGGTTTAGCTTGTTCATGTTTAGAATTGGTGTTGAATACTAAACCCTAGCTCTTTTACCTTCTTAGAACAAGTCCTTTAGAGCCTTGAACTAGAATTTAGTTAGATCTAATCTTAATCCTCTCTTTAGTTAAGCTAGCTTATAGTTGAATGCTAGAGTTCGGTATCTATTTGAAGTCATTCCCTGTGAATTTGACCCTTACTTGCCCATTTCTCATAATAGATTAAGTTGAGGTTTACTTGGTAGTAGGTGTCGTAACGACTGATATCTAACCCTAACAGTATCCATTATTCTCAATTATGGATCTCTTAGTTCCTCACTACTCCTTAAGGTTATACCATTCACCTATTCCTTAGGAGGTCTTAGTATTTTCAGGAAATATACCTAGAAGCTTTGAGAGGTCAATCACCTACTAAGCAAGCTAATTGGTCAAGTCATTTTTGAGCCCTAAGCTCTACAAACTGCTTCTCATTTTTCTCATTACACCTAGTTTATTAAGTTACAAAAGCCTTAGATATAATTCCTAATTTGGTTTTTGGTGTGTTTGGGGTTATTGAAAGGGTGGTGGATTATACGAGGGCCTCCTCTTAAATTTGTTGGTCCTTGTGGTCGGCTGTAGTTGTTGTACTACAAGGCTTGGTTTTGGGTCAGGTTAAACATATTTTGGGTTTCTAGTAGGAGATTATAACTGTTCGAGAATGGATTAACCGACCTCTTCTAGTTGTATTTAATAGTTTTGACTTGCTTATAACCTAGATCACCTATAATGTACTAATACTGACTTATATCATGCCCTGTAATACCACAAAACATATAAGATGCAACCATAGTAGACTTCTAAGGTATATTCCACAGTATTTTTATAACAGCTTGTATGGAAACTACCAGCTTCAAGATATCAGAATTCGCTGATGAAGAGGATGACTCTTTTCTATAATATGCTCTTGAGGAACATGTATCATCAATCATATCTATCTTTTTAATTAGTGCTAAGGTACCATGTGACTCATTCATCTTGATATTACCCCTAAAGCTGCATTAATGTACAACTTATTATCATGGTTCAAACCAATATATAATATCTAAACCAAAAGCTAATTCGATAATCCATGATAAGGACAACGTTTCAGCTTCCTTTTAAACATTTTCCATATCTCTTGGAGTGACTCATCATACAACTATTAAAAGTTGTTTATCTCAGCCCTAAACTTAATCGTCTTATCCTAATATAGGAACTTCATGAGAAAAACCTTACCAAGCTTATTCCACGTATAAAATGTACCCCAGACCTTCATCTATAAGACATTGACACGCTTTATTACTCAAAGAGAATGGAAATAGCCTGAATTTAATAGCATCTTTGGAATAATCCTTCATCATCATGGTATAATACTTCTCTAGAAAGTTATCAATGCGTGAAATTGGGTACTCTATAGGAAGCCATGAAAATGGTTCACATGAGATGAAATGAATAAATACCGGCTTTAGTTCAAATATTTTAGCTATAACCTATGGCCAGGAAATATTTGATATCGTCCGAGGATCAGGGATGCCTTACTCAAACAAAGTCTTTTGTAGTGGATTTTATGCCATGTTGTTTTCTTTTTTTTTCTTTCTTTTTTTGTTTCTTTTATTTACTTGTTGAGTTCTTAATCTGGAGATATTGAGAAATAAGCTCCTAAAAACCTATACTTTGAGTGTGCATATAAAGAAAATAATAGAAAGAAAAAAGATCAAATAGATAAATAGAATAAATAAAGTAACTACCTATGAAAATAGAAAATCCTAATAGAAATTTAAAATAAAATTACAAAAGAAATCACTATTAGTCCCCTCTAACGGCGCCAAATTTTTGACTGGCTATAGCTAGTCTATCAAAAGTAAGATATCCACCTAAAGTAATGCAGTTCGGGTAAGTAAGGTCAAAATCCCATAACAGTACCGGACTCTAATGCAATCTATGATAATTTTAATTCCTACTTGGAATGTCATGAACTAAAGGTGTTTATATTCTAATTAAGGACTTAACTAAACAAAACTAGGACACTAATTCTACTAGACTGATATAAATTTGAGACAAATATCTAGGACAACAAATCCCCACTAATAAGACTTATATATAGATTTCTATCCAATCCCATGAATACAACACAAAAAGTAATTCCTAAGATGAAGGCAACCTAAATAATACTAAGGATCTCTCTCGAGAATCAATAACTTCTTCCTTAAGCAATCCTACCTTCTCTCCTGGATTGATGTAATAGAAATACATTAAACATGACTAACTAAAAGTCTTATTGGTTATGATGTTTACTTTTGTGATCATAAATCACACCTTAACCAATGATACTAATGTAGATTATGAACCAACTCTCTCCACGACCCTGATTCATGCCATGAATCAATTATGTGTAGCCTTTTAATGGAATTAAAGCTAGTCATAGATTAAAGAATTTTTTTTATGCATTTTTATGCAGGTCTGGGGGGTTCATTAGGATCCTAGATTAAGGATATACTCACACATATTGAATGAAAAATAAAAAAACAAAAATAATAGACAATAATAATACCAGAAACAATACTAGTACTAATTTTATAAAACAAACCAAGTTGCTATCCAAAAGGCTATAATGTTGTAAATCCAAAGTTTTATTGGAAAACTAGAAAATAATGCTAATTTTATAAAACAGGTTACAATAAGCATTGCGAATAGTTGGCTGGAAACCAGCTGGAATTGAACACTATTTTCCTAGACAAGTTATTACTTATTCATGTTATTCATTTAACTAACTTGTCTATATGTGGGAAATGGTTGGATGTAAATTGATCCATGTACTGGTGGGAAACCAGTAGGAACTGTTTCCTGGACTGCTATGCTAAAAAGCAGTCACATACTCTCTATTGTACATTAACCATGTTACATGTGCAGTAGTGAAGGTTATTCCAAGATTTGGAGCATGGAGGCCTTTCGAAGACATTCGAAGAAAGATACATTGCTCAAAATGGAAGTATTCAAGGAAGATTCAAGTCTTGAAGATTACATGAAGAAAAGAAGATTTGTATTTTAATGCTTAAATCATGTAATGTACTCCATAGTATGACTTGCATGTTTGGGTAAAATAAGGGCTTATAAGTGTATCGAGTCATATTATGAATTTTGGTACAAAGTTGGAACATAATTCATAACATACTCAATTCAGGGAACTAGGTTGAGGAACCAGGTTCCCTGTACGGAATATCCGAGCTGCATGTTTTGAGAAAAATAAAAGATTTTGTAAAAATACTTTTTTAAAGAATTATTCTAAAAATATCCTAAGCAGCTGGAGATTAGATGATAATATAATGGTTACCTAAAAACTAGGAGTATGTATCTTATTTGATTCTATCTTTATGATTAAATCATATAAGATAAATACTTTCCTAAAATCATGCTATTACTTACTCATCAAGTTTACTTGATTTAAGGAAACTAGGGTTTTTGTATCCAAGTATATAAACCCATCTAGTCTCTCATATTCTGATAAGTCTCTCTAGAATTAAAAAGGAGTATATTTGAGAGCCATATACACTTAAGCACAAAAGCCTATTCATTGAGTCATATACAAGAGCACTATTAGAGCTTAAACATTTTCTCTTAATTAGCTTTTAGAAGTGAGATTAAAAGAGAACATTTGATTTTTTCAAAGCCTTCAACAGAGGGGTTGAAAGGCTAGGTGAGTATATGTGAGTTCAAACACAAGGGGCTTACTAGTGTAAGTCGAGTGCACATTCGGAGTAGAGTGTGGGGTGTACTGGTTCTCGGAGTAGGGAAACAGTAGAGCGTCTGTGTTCTTTATTTTTCAGAGTAGATTAATATAGGAGCATAGGGTAGGAGGACGTAGGCCATAGTTGGTTGAACCTCGTTAAATCTTGTGTTTTCTTTATTACCTTTCGTACATTCCGCTGCTTACAGGAACCAGCCCAACAGGTTCCTCTCATAGATCGAAAAGAAAGAAAAATAGGCCAAGGCCACTTAACACTCAATTCAACCCCCCCCCCCCCCCCCCCTCTTGAGTGCTCTAAAACCTTCAATTGGTATCAGAGCCTAGGCTTCTCATAAGAGTAACATCTAGAGGAGTCAAGCATGAGTACTCAAGATCTAAATGCTATGGGCGATGACAACAAGACACCAAAGTTCAACGAAAATAACTATGCTTGGTGGAAGAATAGGATCAAGAATGTAATCATGGGAATTGATTAAGAATGTTAGCTAGTTGTCAAGAATGGTCCTAACATCATACTCAAGACAGATGCTGAGGGAAACCTAGTTCCCAAGAAAGACAGTGAATTGGTATCTGCTGATTACAAACTACTGGAGAAGAATGCCAAAGCAATGTCAATTCTACAACAAGCTATAGGTGAGAATGAAATAAACCACATCTTAGGTTGCAACAATGCCAAAGAGATTTGGGATACCCTTGAACTTGATTTTGAGGGAACGAGCGATGTAAAAAGGTCCAAAATTGATTTACTTATGTCTAAGTATGAGCTGTTTGCTATGAATAAAACTGAAAAGATTAATGATTATTTTCGTAGATTTATAACAATTATCAATGATCTTAGATCTCTTGGTAAGAACTTTTCTAATGAGGATCTTGTGAGAAAATTTTTGCGCAGCTTGATAGATGCATGGACAGCCAAAGTAACAGCAGTCTATGAAGCAAAAGATTTATCCACCTTGTCTTTAGAAAAACTGATTGGTTCCCTCATGACTCATGAGATGTTGATTGATTCTAAGTCTGAGAAAGAACCAGCCAGAGGCATGGCTCTTAAGGGAACAATAGAAGAAGAAGAAGATGAGATTAGCATGATTGCTAGAAGATTTGAGAGATCACTTTGAGACTAGAGGAAGAACTTCAAAGGTAAGAATTTTAAGAAGTCTAACTTCTCTTCTGCAGGTTGCTTCAAGTGTGGTGATAAGGGACATCTTATTCGAGATTGTCCTAGGTGAAAGGACAAACAGTCCCAATCTGGAGATAAATGAGCCTTCAAGAATGCTATAATAGCATCCATGTGGGGTGATTCTGATTCAGGGTCTGATGAGGATGAAGAAGCACCTAACTCTGATGTTTGCTTGACTGCCTTTGCAAACACTAAGGGAAACAACACTAATCTAGGAACCAAAGGGGGAACCAGTACATTCAAAGAATGCTTGATGGCAAAGAAGAATGTACTACATGAACACAAGGTAAACTTAGAACAAGTTAGAGAAGATATGCATGAATATGATAGAGATAATATGATTGCTTGTATTGACTCTTTATTAGATGAATGCTATAAATTGGGTGAAACTTACATCACTGGCAAAAGAGAGCTTAAAGAAAAACGTGTTGAATGTGAAATTGCTATTACTAGTTGTGACTACCTCGAAGAAGTTTGCCATGATCTGAAAAATCAAGTGAAAGAGCTAGAAGTTGAATTGGACAAGTGTAAAGTGGAACTGGAAAGGGCAAGATCCTCTAAACCTAACTATTCTAGTGATGGTGAAGAAGATCTGACCTCCTGATTCCCTAGAGACTTATCAACCACTAGTGAATCTCTTGATTTTTCAGCAGCTAGGGGTAAAGCAAATTCCTGTAGTAGAACTTCTTTGTTAAAAGCCTTTGAGATATTGGCTTGCAATTTGGAAGATTCTCACAAGGAAATTACTTCACTTAATGCTACTCAGTTCACTGTCTCCCCTTCAGGTACCAGCGTAGAAATTAGTGATGTGATAGATAAATATGAAAATACTATTTGTGAATTGCTTGCTGATATCTATCAATTGAAAAAGGGTAAGTAGCGAGTAGTTGTTGACATGACTATTGATTCTATGGTTTCAAAGCTTAATTTATAACTTGAAACCTTAAAAAGTAATTTTGATTTTCTAAAAGAGAAAAATGAGTTGTTGACTAAGACTCTTGAAACCAGAGAAAAGGAACTTCATGATAGTCATAGACATGTTGAAAAGTTATTGACTGCACAGGAAACTTTGAGTTTTTTAACCTCATCGAAAGGTAACAAGGGAAGGTTGTTCTTGGATATACCAAACAGAGAACCAGGACTAACTGGTCCCCCAGAGAAACCTCATGGATTAAAGAATTCAAAAGAGGTAAGTATGTTATGACTAAAGAGATGTTTGTCTGCTATCATTGTGGTATGAATGGACATAAGATTCATGAATGTCCAGCTAGGAAGCATAGTGTGAATAAGAACAATAAACATATGGAATTAGTCTGGAGAAGAAAAAATTAACAAGAGCTTATTGTTGTTGAAAAGGAACCCAAGAATATTTGGGTTCCTAAATCTAATGTTTAATTTGTTCTTGCAGGCTAAAGTGAAGGGAAGTACCTATTGGTATTTGGATAGTGGGTGCTCAAGACACATATCCGGGGATAAGAAGCAATTCCTTTCACTAGTAGCCTTTGATGGTGGAAGTGTAACCTTTGGAGATAACAGCAAGGGAACCATCACTGGTTTAGGTAAAGTAGGTAGGACACTTTCAAACGCAATTGATGATGTGTATTATGTTGAAGGCTTACAACATAATCTTTTGAGTATTTCTCAATTATGTGACAAAGGTAATAAAGTTGAGTTCTAAGCTAATTTTTGTCACATAATTAACTCTCTAACAGGCGAGCTTGTGTGTGAGGGAATTAGGAAACATGATGTTTACATTACCTTTCTGGATAAAATTCCTCAAGATAAGTCTGTCTATTTGAGAGCTGTGTCTAACAATAATCAATGGATTTGGCATAAGAGATTTGGACATGCTAGCTTGACACTCTTGAATAAAATAAAATCTTGTGACTTGGTGGTAGGACTCCCTAACATCACGTACGAGGCAGATAAAGTGTGTTTAGAATGTGTCAAAGGGAAACAGGTCAAGATCTCTTTTAAGCCTAAAACATTTTTTAGTACCAGCAGACCCTTCAAACTTGTACACATTGATTTATATGGCCCTATGAGAATACAAAGTCGAAGAGGTCATAGATATGTCTGTGTTATGGTTGATGATTATTCCAGGTACACTTGGGTGACAATACTACATTCAAAAGATGAAACATTTGACAAGTGGGTAGCATTGGTGAAGCAGGTTGAGAACCAGCTTTCTCACAAGCTGGTCTTGGTTAGATCAGACCATGGTACTGAATTTGATAATGCTAACTTTGTTGATTATTGCAGGGAACAAGGAGTTAGTTATAACTTCTCAGCCCCCAGAACACCACAACAAAATGGTGTTGTTGAAAGAAAGAATAGAACTCTTGAGGAAATGGCAAGGACGATGCTCATTGAGAGTGGTCTCCCCAAGAGTTTCTGGGGTGAAGTTGTTGACACTGCTTGCTATATACTAAAGAGAGGTCTCATTAGACCAAAGTTAAATAAGACTCCCTATGAACTCTTGAAGGTCGAAAGCCTAATATTGCATACTTTCGTGTCTTTGGATGCAAATACTATATACATAATAATGGGAAGAACCAGCTAGATAAATTTAATCCTAGGAGTGATGAAGGAATCTTTCTTGGATATTCTACTCAAAGCAAAGCATATAGAGTCTTTAATAAGAGGACTTTGTGTATTGAGGAGAGTATCCATGTCATTTTTGATGAATTTAACATGTCTTCTGAGATGGCACAGGTACAACCTGATGAAATGATTGGACTGATGGAGTTTACAGGGAACCATGACACTGGTTCTCTAAGTAAAGTACAAGAAGTTCTAGGCTCTGATAATGCTTCACCAGATGATGATGGTGAAAATCCTAGAGAAGAAAATGAGAACAACGAGAATTCAGAAGGATAACCAAGACATAATGACTTCCCAAGTGACAGACAGGTAAGTAGTTCAGGGGGGATGGATGAAGAGGCCTCTCTTGAACCTGAGGTAAGTGATGTTAATGGAAATAACATGAACATGAACTCTTCTAGTTCTACAGAAGAAGAAGTGATTCACGATCATGCTGGGTCCCAACCTAATGATGAAGCACAAAATGATTTCACTTTCAAAAGTTATAAATACCTACCCTCTCATCCCCCAGATCAGATCATTAGTAACATTAACAAGGGAATTCAAACGAGAAGAAATGTTTTTCAAAACTTTTGTGCTTTTTATTCCTTCCTGTCTAATGTAGAGCCAACTAACTACAAAATGGCTTTGACCGATCCTGATTGGGTTCTAGCAATGTAAGATGAATTAAATCAGTTTCATAGGAACCAGGCTTGACATCTTGTATCTAGACCAAAGGATAGGTCAATCATTGGTACAAAATGGGTCTTTAGAAACAAATTGGATGACCTAGGTATAATAGTCAGAAATAAAGCAAGGCTAGTGGTGCAAGGGTACAATCAACAAGAAGGAGTTAACTATGATGAAACTTTTGCACCTGTAGCTAGACTAGAGGCCATTAGAATTTTGATTGCTTATGCTGCTCACATGAATATGAAATTGTTTCAGATGGATGTAAAGACTGCCTTCCTGATTGACTACTTGAAGGAAGAGGTATATGTAGAGCAGCCACTTGGTTTTGAGGACAAGTTGTTCCCTCATCATGTATACAAGCTGGACAAAGCGTTATATAGATTGAAACAAGCTCCAAGAGCTTGGTATGAAAGGTTGTCTACATTTTTGATGGAGAATGAATATAAGAGAGGAATAGTGGATAAGACATTATTCATCAAAACCAGAGGGAACCACTTGATTATAGTACAAATTTATGTTGATGATATTTTATTTGGTGCTACCAATCAGGTACTATGTGATGAGTTTGCTAATCTTATGCAGAGTGAGTTTGAGATGAGTGTGATGGGAGAATTAGGATTCTTCCTAGGATTGCAGATCAAGCAAATGGAAAATGGAATCATGATTCATCAACAAAAGTACTTAAAAGAGTTGCTGAAGAAATTTGGCATGGAGAACAGCAAGGCTTATGATACACCTATTCCCACATCCACTAAATTAGATTCTGATCTAAAGGGAAAAGATGTCGAAGCCTCACTATATAGAGGGATGATTGGCTCCCTCCTTTATCTAACAACAAGTAGGCTTGAAATTGTGTTCTCTGTTGGATTATGTGCCAGGTTTCAAAGCAATCCAAAAGAGTCTAATTTGAAGGTTGTTAGAAGGATACTTAGATATCTTGTGGGAATAAAAGATCTGTGCTTGTGGTACCCCAAAGGTCGTATAATTGATCTTATTGGGTACACAGATGCAAATTATGCTGGCTTTCTTGTCGATAGGAACAACACTTCAGGTATGGCACACTTTCTTGGCTCTTGCCTAATTTCTTGGGGTTCTAAAAAGCAAAATTCAGTGGCTTTATCTACAGCAGAGTCAGAGTATATTGTTGCAGCTTCATGCTGTTCCCAGCTACTATGGATAAGGAACCAGCTGAAGGATTTTGGTGTGGTTTATGATAGTGTTCCTATCTATTGTGACAACACTAGTGCTATTAATATTTCAAAGAATCTTGTCTAACATTCCAAAACCAATTACATTGAGATAAGACATCACTTCTTAAGAGACAATGTGGAGAAAGGTTTGGTGAAATTGTTGTTTTGTAAAAGTGAAGATCAGATCGCTGATGTCTTCACAAAACCTTTGTATCGAGAGTCTTCTTGTAAGTTAAAATCTTTTGTATAGAATGGTATTCAATTACTTCCCTCAATGATTGGCTAGAATGTTATTCTTTTGTATAGTATGTGTATATACCTATGTCAAAATCCTTCAAGTTTTGTGTAAATGGTTCAAGATCCCAAAAGGGTTGAGAATTATTGGTGCAAGAAACAGGTAAAATTAGGCTAAGTTACCAAAAATAGGGTAATGTGGTTCTGTATAGGTACCAGCAAAGGGAAACACCAAATCAGCTCAGATATGTCATCCGATTAATATTTTTATATTTTTTGGAAGATTACTATAAGATCTTTTCCTTTTGGAAGGAAATAATCTTATTTCAGTTATTTGACCTATTGATCATGGCAATATATCACATGCCTAAATTTTAGGTCGGTTGAGATATTCAAGGCAAAGATTTATGGATCGAATAACAAAAGTTTTTAGACCTAGAGAGATAGCTTAGGGTTTCATTATTTTTCATTCACAAAACTTTAGATTTTTAGTAGATTTTATTATTAGTTTTCATACTTTCATTGGATTTGTGATCATCAATTGTCAGATATTGATTCCTTATCAATATATCAATTTTTCTTTCATTTTCTCTTGCTTTATATTTCATAGTTTTGATTTATTTTCTGTTTTCGTTTATTTATGTTTGATTGTTATTAGTTTCTTGCATAGTTTTGATCATCATTATTCGTTAATTTACTAGTATGTCTCGTTATTTTGATTATTTGATGTTTTCTATTACTAATCATTAGATTAGTTAGGGGATTGGGTAAAACCTAATCCTGAACATGGATGATGTTTTGAAGTATGGAGTTGGTTTCTTGATGATTTATGTGTGATTTAATGTCGGGTTTTGGTTGGAGTGTAGATTGGCCATATAGATTTCTTCCATTGCTTCCCTAGGTTAAAGCCATTGAGAAATGTAGATTTAGGTAGTGAACTGATGTTAAATATTGTTAACTTTCATGCTATTAGTTGTTGAATTGAATATATTGTGTTGCTTGGATGCTTTAGAATACGATTAGGCAATAAATCCCAATTGTAATGCCTTTGCTTGAAGATGACCGAGAAGTTGGTTCTTGGTTGAAATTCCTTCCTTGAAGTATGTTTATGTTTAATTCATAGGTTGATAGAAAATTAGTGAGCCTTACATTATCTCATTTTGAGTCCAATTCCTATCTTTAGGTCATTCTTGTTAGGAATCTGTGTTGAATCCCAAACCCCTAGTTCTTTTACCTTCATATAACTAGTCGTTTAAAACATCAAACTAGATTTTAGTAAGATCTAATCTTAATTCTTCCTTTAGTTAAGCTATCTTGTAATTAAACTGCTAGAGTTTGGTAGCTTTTTGAAGCCATTTCCTATGAATTTGACACTTACTTTTCCACTACTCGTAATAGGTGAAGTTAAGGTTTAGTTGATAGTAGGTGTCGTGACAACCAATATCTAACCCTATCAAAGATCCTTAGAGATAAGTCTCGAAGGATTATTAAACTAAGTCAAGAATTTTATATTTATAAGGTCCTAAATAAGTTCAATATGGAAACTTTAAAAGAGGTTTCAATTCCATGCAACATGGCTTATCTCTTAGCAAGACTCAGTGTCCAAAGATGATTGATGAGACTAAGTAAATAAGTAGCGTGTCCTATGCATTTGCAAAAGGCTTGACCATGTATGCAATGGTGTGTACTAGGCTTAATGTTTTATAATCCTTGAGTGTATGTAGTAGATATCAGGCTAGTCCAGGTGATACACACTAGACTATAGCTAAGAACATTATGAAGTACTTAAGAAAGGATAAGGATTATGTCTTAGTGTATTGAGGTGATAGTGAGCTGGTTGTTGATAGCCATTTGGATGGGAGCTTCAAGACAGACAAAGATGACTTTCATTCACAATCTGGTTTTTTATTTTTTGGAAATACGGTGACCTAGAAGAGTTTTAAGCAAAGCATTGTGAAAGATTCTAAAATAAAAAAAAAAGTATTTAGCTATAGTTGTGGCAGCAAGTGAAGATATTTGGATAAAAAAGTTCTTTACTGAGATTAGAGTTGTGCCAAGTGTTTTGGAAGGAATAAATTTATTGTTGTTAAAATAATGGTGCAATTACTAAAGCAAAAGAACCAAGGTCACATCATAAGTCCAAAGACGTGCTTAGAAAATATTACATCATTCGTGAGATTGTTGAAGAAAAGAATGTAAAGGTTCGCAAAGTTGATACAGATCAGAATGTTGTTAATCTATTGATAAACCCGTACCTCAACCCAAGCATGAGAGTCATGCTAGGAATAAAGGAATTAAGCATACTGATAAATGGCTTTAGGTTGTAAAGACATTACTTTATGTTGGGATTTTCTGTTTATAAATAAAGCTCCTGTCTTATTTTATTATGATTTAGAATTAAATAATACATCCAAAGTATTTCATAATAGTCATAAGCTTGCTGAATACGTGATTTGGTGAATGAAACTCTTTTGATGAATGATTTTATAAAATACTAAGTGTTCATAGCCTAAAATTATTAATGGGCATAAATAATTTTGGAAAGGCAAGCATGTCCATTGATTGACAGTGCTGTTTCATGGGCTATAGGAACATATAGATATTTGGTCGATTGCGTGGATAATTATAGAGTATAATGATTAAACTGACGTAATTGAAATATGATTTCAATGATATATTTAGTGGGTTCCTTTTACATGTGCATTCAAGTATCTCATTGAATGGTTAGTATAACTTTGATGTTGTCAAATGCCACGCCGTAATAGGAGGTTATAAAGGAAATATTTGTGCTTGATAAAAGTTTAGTGGGAGTCTTGGTAAGGAAAGATTGGATAAATCCTCCTATATGATAGGATTGGTGTCTTGGCCATATGAAGAGTGAGAATTAGAAATGCATGGCCGTGTTCGAGTTGATTAAAGGATTAATCACATGTTTTTGTAGTTCATGCTCGGAGTTCAAAAGAAATATTTGTATACTGATATGATTAATATGAGATGTTAATATATCATCAAATCAGACACTAAGAGACTTAAGGAATTCTAGATTGCTCCACTTAATCTCGAACAAGTGGAAAATTGAAAGAAGTGTCCTAGATCATTGTGGAATTACTAAATATATTAGGATCATTATGGAGATATTAAATTCAGCTATTTTAGTATCATAAAGTTTTTCTAGAAACTAATTGTGATACGTGGGTTTAATGTGATAGGGCCCATAACTAATATAACGGCATCCTATGAGGTCACACAATAAACACAAATAGATCATGTTTCTCCAAGCCTATTTATCAAATGGGTTGGATGACAAAGTTTGAGTAAGGTTAGAACTCTATGATTGATTAATATACATATATATATATATGTATGTATATATATGTATGTATATATATATATATGTATATATATATACATATGTATGTATGTATATATATATATGTATGTATATATGTATATGTATATAAATATGTATATATATATGTATATATATGTATATGTATATATGTATATGTATATATATATATGTATATATATATGTATATATATATGTATATATATATATATGTATATATATGAGATCAATCAGGTAATCTAATATACAAAGAACACCCTAGTCATCCTAAGAGGGGAAGAAGAATAACGTACTAGCATAGTTTATGACCCTGGTGCATTTGTGGACTGATTATGGGAATTGCATTTATGATTCTTTGTTTCCGTTTTGTTTGATAGTTGAAGCACACATCAAAGGTATATCTAACTGCTTAATATATGATTTATATTATATGTATGCATGATATCATATGATTAGGTGTTAGGAAATGTTCCTAAAATTCCACTAAACACACCTAATAGGCCTATAGGACAACTCACTTATTAATCCCATAACTCTGCGCTCCTAATGGTTGGACATTAAGTGAGTTACTTTCCACTTAAACCCCATGAATAACATCCCCACTAAAGGATTAATTCCACCTCCATGCAATTCCCATGTGAATCTTGTCAGCAATCATGCAAAGCGATGCAAACATCACGTCATGTCCTAATCCCACTGACTACATTTATTTAACTAACTATATTATTTAATTAACCTCTAATAACTACATCGCTTGACTAACTATATTATTTTAATTACCTCCACTAACTAACTATATTATTTAATTAAACTAGCTTATTAATTTAACTAGTTTAATAAATAACTACTACTTACCATTAATTAAACATACTTATCACTAATAAAGTTTAAGAAATTCCAAGTGTGCATGATTTTGTGATTTACATCATTCTCCCCTTCTTGAAAAAGTGTTGTCCTCAACTCTAGGTCTTCCACAATAGGAGATAAATCACCATTGCCAACTCTGAGCCTAGACTTAAAGAAATGCCCTCGAAAATTAACCAAGGTCTTCAAGACACTCAAGTGACCATCATATCTTCCTCCCTTACCCACTTCCTTGTTAGAGTTCATGAATTTATCTCTTAGGAATGCAAAACTTGTTCCCTTTCACAAAGGAAACACCTAATATATCAAGTGGTCAAGGAACTCGTCTACTCTCGGTCTTCACAATCTCTAGTAGTTCCTCCATTCAAACTTGAGGAGGTGACAATAAAATGGTTTTCAATTTACTAGGACTTATTTATGTCCCTTTCCTTGATGTGGGATTCCTAGTAACCTTTAAACCAAGCTTATTATAAGGATTACTTGACTTCATGTCAATTTCATCCTCTAGATTCCATTTTGTGAAAAAAATAACTTCCTTGGGAATTGCTGCTTTATTTTGTTCCTCTTGCATTTGGAAGATTTTTTTATGCCCAAGAATTTCTTTTCAGTTAAAGAATCATTAAATTTCTCATCTTCTTATTTATCATTAGTTTACTCATCCTCTGGTTCCTCATTAGAATCATAAGACACGAAAGGAATCATTCGAAGTAGCTAGTTGTTTGTCACTGGGAAATAGTGATCTACCTTCTCTTCTTCTTATTCCCCATAAGAATTGTGGGATTCTATAAGGATCTTCACTTCTTCCTCCTCCTCTTCTAAAGGAAAAGGTTGAGTCATCATAATTCTTATCTCCCTCATGGTGGAAGCACGAAAATTAGGGAATCCTGTTTATAGTGTCCTCTTCCACTCAAAACAACATCTTTGGCAACATTTTTGCCTTTTTTTTATTACTAGAGGACTAAAAAGAATTTGGGGTTCTTTTTTTGGAAAAAAGATTTGTTTTGGGCTTGGGGTAGAAAATTGGGTTTCTTTAATAATGAATCAAAAGAGGTAACGGGTTTCTTCTTCTTTTTCCTTTGGTTGTCAAACTTGATAGCCAATTTACATATTTCATCAAAAGTTAAGTTTAGTTGTACCTCCACCTTCTCAAAAATCTCACAGTCCAACCCGACCACAAACCTCCCTAGTTTGAGACCTTCATTCTCTTTTACTATACTCAGTACAAAAGGCCTCTTAAAATCCTTTATGTACTCCTCAACAGAACCACTTCCTTGATGTAAAGTACTCCACTATACATACAAATATTAGTTATAGTTGAAGGGCAGAAAACAACCTCCAAGCTTCTTTTTCAACTAAGTCCATGTGGAAATATGGACCGTCACACTAAGTTCTCGCTTTCGTTGAACTCCCTTTAACTAAATCTCATAAAATTTGGTTATTTTCACCTTAGCAACCCTAAATGGCTCTTCTTTATCCTCGATGTCCTTGAAGTCAAAGAAAAATTTAAGGGACTACTCCTATTCCAAGTACTTCTCTAGATCAAAAGTACCCTCAAGTGAGTCTACATCCACTCTAATATTTTAATCATCAAATCTAAGGGGATTGTTATTCTCCCTATATTCAGTAGTCAAAATTTTAGCCATCGATGCCGTCATATTATTTAGCAATGTTCATTAGACTCGATTACCCTTGTTGATTTTCCTCCAAAATTCGAAGGTCTCTTTGCTTTGCGGTCTCATTGGGATCCATTAGGGAAAAAAAAATTTCCCCTACTTGATGCGCCAAATGATGTAAAATCGAGTAGAGAATACTAGAAATTACTTGATTTCTCAAATGAATTCAAAACTGATAAAAATGAAATTGTGGTTAAAATTGGATAAATTTGTGTATGCTTTTTGGAATTTTCTAGGGTTATGGTTACGCTTAAGGTTGGGATGTGTTTAGGATGTCTAGGCACATTTTTTTCATGTGGGAAAATGGGGTAAAAAGACATGAGCGGGTAGAAAATTTGATTATAAAATAAATAAAAGAAAAGACATTACAAGGAACACTCAACTTATAATCAAAGTATATGTAGGCAAGGAACAATCAACTTGCACTACTAGGTGTGGGATTTACACAAGGAAAACTCAAGTTGCATAATGGCCAAAGAAATTCGGGAGGAAGGAACTCTTACTTCACACTCAATTTTTTCAAGTAAATCTTGGAAAAACTTACTAAAAAAATTGTGACAACTGTACTAGGCAAAGAAGGCTTTTCATTCCTTCATTGATGGGAAATCCGAGATGCCTTTTGTAACTAAAGGGTCCAAAGGCGTGTCTAAGAAGGTTCTTTTGGCTCGATCTTTTTGAAAGGACGTTTTGGACCATTTCTCTTTACATGAACCGTTTATTTCGATTCAAGGCTATTCTAGTATTTCTTTCCAAAAAATCTAGAATCTTTGAGTTTAATTAATGAAGTATAGTAGGATTTATAAAACTAGTTATTTTAATAAATTACTTTAATTTAATAAAGTATTAAACTGAAGTAGCTGATTTAAATAAAGTAGGTTAATGAAGGAAGCTGAATAAATGAAGTGTTGAAGCATTATGGAGGATGGCGTGAAAATGGGAAGTGGCTGACCAGATTTGCGCTTGCTAAATGACTTATTGAATGAGGGAGTTATTCACTTAATTCCAAGTAATTAAGGGGTGTCATTCATGGGATTAATTGGGGAGTTTTTGCTGTACTTAAAGGGCATGGTTTATGGGCAGCGCATTATTTAAGGAGTAATGCAACTAAAATGGCGTGAATTAAGCGACTTTAATCTTGAGTTTCAAGACTGATTTAAAGACTTAATTGCGTGGTTTAAGGGGCAAATGACTAGCTGAAGAATTGGTGTATTGAGGAGCCTAAAAGCTGATGTAACGAGCTTGAATTAAGGGTTTAAAGGCATAATTAAAGGCTGAGTTGATCCTCTTTATTCTAAGCTTAATTTCATGACTTTAAAGAGGCGTTAAAAGGGCGTCTTTTAGTTCTTTGATGGCTGGAAGTTATGGGCAATAAATGGGATATTTTTGGAGAGTAAAGGGCTGATTAACTCTTTTAAACATCAGCAAATAACTCCAGCATTTCCTCTTGAAGTTGACGTGCATTTACAGATGAAAAGATGATATTTGAAGATCTAAACTAACGGGTTATTGCAAGGGAATTAATGATAACTACAACAATTCAAGAGTCGAGGAAGCTTAATCAACTGAATTCAAGAGGAAAAGGGTAGATTATCTGTTCGTGTTCCATGGAGGCTTTCCAACTCTTCTTATTTTATTTAATTAGCTTCACTTTGTAAATTTATAGCGGCTTAATTTTTTGTATTTATTGGGTTTAAGTTAATTTTGTTTTTAGAGGGTTTTAATTTGTGTTTTTATGATTAAGTTTGTAATCTGATTTGCCTTTCTATTTACTAAGTCCTTTGGTATTCTAGGCTAGATTCTAACATCTATAAATAGGGGAAGTTTTGTAATTTAATCGGTTGTTATTGTTTGAAATATTGAAACCCTAGTGCTTATTAATTTCACGTGAATCGCTTAAGCTATATCCAAATGGATTCTTGGAGATTTTGAGAGAGAAGTGATTGTTCCTTCCCTTTCAAAATTCAATAATTCCGTCCACAAGTTGAGTATTCCTTGTGAGAGATCTAAACTTAGTAAAAGAATTAGATTTTCATTATTACATATACTTCTTTATTGTAGGTGAGTGTTCCCTATAATCCTTTGTCTTTTCACTTTTGATTTCAATCCAAAAACCACGCATATTCAATCCATTTTCTCATGCCATATTCCAACTTATTCCAATGTCATAGCCTAGCCAAAAAATATCCTTAAAGCCACACAAGTTCCATTCCATTTCCTGTCCTAAACACATATTTCTAACCACCTTTAAGATCCTTTCAACTTGTAATTTCTAGTATTCTCTCACTAATTTTTACATCATTTGGCTCTTAAGGTAGGGGAAACAAATCGTTTTCCAAATGGATCCCAATGAAACACTCGAGCAAAGACACCTTTGAATTTCGGAGGAAAATTAACAAAGGCTCATTGAGTCTAATGAACAATTACTCAACAAATGTGACAACCTTGATGGCTAGAATTTTGACTATTGAGAAAAGGGAGAATAGTATTACCCCTAGATTTGATGAAAAAAAATTAAGAATGGATGTATACTCATTTTAGGGTACTCTTAACCTAGAGGAGTACCCAGAATTAGAGTAGTCCCTTGAATGATTTTTTGACTTCAAGGACATCCAAGATGTAGAACAACCATTTAAAGTTACTATGGTGAAAATAACCAAGGATGTTGAGACTTAATTAAAGAGAGTTCAAAGGAAACATTAACTCAATGGGAAGGTCCGTATTATCACATTGACCAAGTTAAAGAAGAAAATTATAGTTCATTTTGTGCCCTCTAACTATAAACAATTGCTGTATGTAACCTAGACTATTTTATATGAAGGAAGTGGTTCTGTTGAGGATTATGCAAAGGAGTTTGAGAGGCTCTCCATACCATGTAAAGTTGTAGAGAATAAAGAGCTTAGACTAGGGAGGTTTATGGCTGGGTTGGATGATAAGTCATCTTTTAATGTGTTGAAAGAGGTATTTTAGGATGGGTTTTGATGTTCTTCATGGAGTTTTATTGGTTTTTGGAAGTTTTAGTCATTTCAACCCATTTGGTGCAACTAAGGAAGATTACGGAGTAAAATGACATGTTGAGCTTGGAGGAATAAGGAAGAACGTTTCACCTTTGAGCGAGGAAGCTTTTGATGAGGAATATCAACACATTGCTTCTAGAGCTGCTACCAGAGGCAATTGGGAAGCTACTAGTGGCATCCACAGAAACAAGGAATGAAGAGAGCTACCTGAGCCGCCTGCAGCAGCTAAATAGCAGCTGGCAGCGGGTCTTCCAGAAAAATGCGACTTTAGTGCTTTCCAGCGGCATTTTCATTAAGTAATCTCTTGTTTTGGGCCATCTTAGGTTAGGTATCTGTAGTTTAGGTTAGTTAAGGGAGGTACCTATAAATAATGATTGTAATCTAGGGTTTTAGCAGGACTTTTCAGAATTTAGAGAAAGCTTTAGTTTGAATTCTTTCTTTGCTCTTTGGTGGAGAAAAACTCTATGGAAGCATAATTTACATGTTCTTGGTTAAAGATTGAAGCTTTTGACTATAAGTTATGAGATTTCTCTTCTATTAATATATATTAAATGTTTACTATTCTCTTGTGTTATTTTATGATTTGCTTGAATCAATTACTAGGTTTGGTTATTTGGATTCGCTTGCATCTAGTTAATCTTACTAAAGTAGCGTCTTTTGGTTGTTAATGCATGCTTTATAGTTAATAACTTGAAGGGAGAATAGTATTATTGACTGTTGAGTCCCTTAGGTTTTGCTGTTTTGAATGATGACAAACAGTTACAGGAAACAGGTCACAAGTATTGCGAACAGTTGGTTAGGGAACTAGCTATAATAGAATACTGTTTCCGTAGACAAGTTATTATTTGCTTGTGTTATCAATTGAACTAACTTGTCTATTTACAGGAAATGGTTAGGTATGAATTGATCTATGTACTGGCGGGGAACCAGTTGGAACTGTTTCCTTGACTGCTATGCTGTAAAGCAGTCACATATTATCTATTGCATGTTAACCATATTATATGTGCAGTAGCTAAGCTGATTCCAAGACTTGGAGCATAGAAGCCTTTCGAAGACATTCGAAGAAAGATACTTTGCTCAAGATGAAGCATCCAAGGAAGATTCAAGTCTTGTAGATTACATGAAAAGAAGAATATTTGTACTTTACAGTTAATCAAGTTTTTCATGTAATGTGCTCCGTAGTATGACTTATATGAGTAGGTGATATAAGTGTTTTAAGTGTGATAAGTCATGTTATGAATTCTAGTACAAAAGCTAGTACAGAATTCATAACATACTTAATTCAGGAACCAGGTTTACTGAATGGAATATCAAGCTGTGTATTTTTGAAAAGATTTTAGAAAAATATTTTCTAAGAATTATTTTGGAAAATATATTAAGCAGCTGGTAGATTAGATGAGAATATATTGGTTACCTAAAAACTAGGAGTATTTATCTTATTTGATTCTATCTATATGATTAAGTCAAATAAGATAAATACTTTCCTAACTTCACATATGATGCCGGCACAAAAGATTATGTGATTTTAGGAAAGCTAGGGTTTTTTGTAATCACATATATAAACTCATCTAATCAATCTAATTCCGCAAGTCTCTAACGTGAAAAAAACTGAGTTCATTTCTAGAGAGCATTATACACACTTAAGCATAAAAACCTTTCATTAAGTCATATACAAGGGCACCATTAGAGCTTATATTTTTCTCTCATATTAGCTTTAAGAAGCAATATCAAAGGAGAGTTTGATTTTGTAAAGAGCCTTCAACAGAGGGGTGGAAAGGCTGGGCGAGTTTGTGAGTTCAAACACAAAAGGGCTTACGAGTGTAAGTCGAATGCACACTCGGAGTAGAGTGTGGGGTGAACTGGTTTCCGGAGTAGGGAAACAGTTGAGTGTCTGTGTTTTTTGTTTTTCGAAGTAGATTAATAAAAGAGCATAGGGTAGGAGGACGTAGGCCTGAGTTGGCTGAACCTTGTTAAATTGTGTGTCTTCTTTTATTGCTTTACATATAATCCGCTGCTAATAGGATCCAGCACTACTGGTTCCTCCCACAGATCGAAAAAGTAGTAAAAATAGGCCAAGGCTATTTAACACTAAATTCACCCCCCTCTTGAGTGCTCTAAAACCTTCAATTGGTATCAGAGCCTAGGCTTCTCATAAGAGTAACATCTAGAGAAGTCAAGTATGAGTACTCATGAATTGAACGCTATGAGCTACGACAATAAGACACCAAAGTTCAATGGTAACAACTATGCTTGGTGGAAGAACAGGATAAAAAATGTGATTATGGGAATTGATTTTGAATGTTGGCTAGTTGTCAAAAATGGTCCCAACATCATTTTCAAGATAGATGAAGAGGGAAACAGGGTTCCAAAGAAAGATAGTGAACTAGTTACTGCTGATTACAAACTGCTGGAGAAGAATGCCAAGGCAATGTCAATTCTACAACAGGCTATAGGTGAGACTGAAACAAACCGGATCTCATGTTGCAGCAATGCAAAAGAGATTTGGGATACCCTCGAACTTGCTTTTGAGGGAACCAGCGAGGTAAAAAGGTCCAAAATTGATTTACTTATGTCTAAGTATGAATTGTTTGCTATGAATAAAAATGAAAAGATTAATAACTGTTTTCGAAGATTTATGACAATAGTTAATGATCTTAGATCTCTTGGTAAGAACTTTTCTGATGAGGATCTTGTGAGAAAAGTTTTGCGTAGTTTGACAGATGCATGGACATCCAAGGTAACACTAATATATGAGGCAAAGGATCTATCAACTCTATCTCTGGAACAACTAATTAGTTCCCTCATGACTCATGAAATGTTGATTGATTCTAAGTTAGAGAAGGAACCAGCCAGAGGAACAACTCTTAAGGGAACAGTAGAAGAAGAAGATGAGATTGGCATGATTGCTAAAAGATTTGAAAGAACTCTTCATGATCAAAGGAAGAATTTCAAAGGTAAGAACTTTAAGAAATCTAACTCTTCTTCTGTAGGTTGCTTCAAGTGTGGAGATAAGGGACATCTTATTCGAGATTGCCCTAAATGGAAGGACAAACAATCCAAATCTGGAGATAAACGGGCCTTCAAAAATGCAATGATAGCATCCATGTGGGGTGATTCTGATTCAGGGTCTGATGAAGATGAGGAATCACCTAACTCTGATGTTTGTTTGACTGCCTTCACAAACATTCAGGGAAACATCACTGACTCAGGAACCAGAGGGGGAACCAGTACATTCAGAAAATGCTTAATGGCAAAGAAGGATGTGCTACACGAACACAAGGTAAACTTAGAACAAGTTAGGAAAGATATGCATGAATATGATAGAGATAATATGCTTAAATGTATTGACTCTTTATTAGATGAATGTTATAAACTTGGTGAAACTTACATAACTAGCAAAAGAGAACTTAAAGAAAAACGTGTTGAATGTGAAATTGCTGTTGCTAGTTGTGATCACCTAGAAGAAGTTTGCTTTGAATTAAAAAATCAAGTAGCTGAACAAGAGGTTGAATTGGACAAGTGTAAGGTGGAACTGGAGAAGGAAAGGTCTTTTAAATCTGACTGTCCTAGTGATGGTGAGGAAGATCTGACCTCCTGGCTCCCCATAGACTTATCAACTGCTAGTGAATCTCTTAATTTTTCAGTAGCTATAGGTAAAGCAAATTCCTGTAGTAGAACTTCCTTGTTGAAAGCCTTTGAAATATTGGCTCACAACTTGGAAGAAATACACAAAGAATTTATTTCACTTAAGGCTGCTCAGTTCACTGTTTCCCCTACAAGTACCAGTGTTAAGATTAGTGATGTAATAGATGAGTATGAAGGTACTATTTGTGATTTGCATGCTGAGATTCATAAATTGAAAAAAGATAAGCAGTCAGTAATTGTTGACATGACTATTGATCCTATGGTTTTAAAGCTTAATTTACAACTTGAATCCTTAAAAAGTGATTTTGATTTTCTAAAAGATAAAAACTAGTTGTTGATTAAGAATCTTGAAACCAGAGAGAAAGAACTTCATGATAGTCATAGACATGTTGAAAAATTATTTACTGCACAGGAAACTTTGAATTCTTTAATTTCATCTAAAAGTTACAAAGGAAGGGTTGGTCTTGGATATACTAGACAGAGAACCAGGACTAACTGGTCCCCCAGGGAAACCACGTGGGTTAAAGAATTCAAAAGAGGTAAGTATGTAATGACTAAAGAGATGCATGTTTGTTATCATTGTGGAATGAATGGGCATAAGATACATTAGTGTCCTGCTATGAAGAATAGTGAGAATAAGAACAATAAACATGTGAAGTGGGTCTGGAGAAGAAAAGACCAACAAGAGCCTAATGTCGTTGAAAAGGGACCCAAATATGTTTGGGTTCCTAAAACTAATGTTTGATTTGTTCTTGTAGGCTAAAGTGAAGGGAGATACCTATTAGTATTTGGACAGTGGTTGCTCAAGACACATGTCCGGGGATAAAAGTCAATTCCTTTCACTAGTAGCCTTTGACGGTGGAAGTATCACCTTTGGAGATAACAGCAAGGGAACCATCACTGGTTTACGTAAGGTAGGTAAGACACTTTCAAATGCAATTGATGATGTATATTATGTTGAGGGCTTACAACATAATCTCTTGAGTATTTCTCAATTATGTGATAAAGGTAATAGAGTTGAGTTTCAAGCTAATCTTTGTCATATAGTTAATTCTCAAACAGGCGAACTTGTATGTGAGGGAACCAGGAAGCATGATGTTTACATCACCTTTCTGGATAAAATTCCTCAAGACAAGTCTATTTGTTTGAGAGCTGTTTTTGATAATAACCAATGGATTTGGCATAAGAGATTTGGATATGCTAGCTTAACACTTTTGAACAAATTAAGGTCTCGTGATTTGGTGGTAGGACTTCATAACATCACTTATGAGGCAGATAAAGTTTGTTCAGAATGTGTTAAGGGGAAACAGGTCAAAATCTCTTTTAAGCCTAAAACTGTTTTGAGTACCAGTAGACCCTTCGAACTTGTACACATTGATTTGTGTGGTCCCATGAGAGTACAAAGTCGAAGAGGTCATAGATATGTCTGTGTTATGGTTTATGATTATTCTAGGTACACTTGGGTAATAATGCTACATTCAAAAGATGAAACGTTCGATGAGTGGGTAGCATTGGTGAAGCAAGTGGAGAACCAGCTCTCTCACAAGTTGGTCTCGGTAAGATCAGACCATGGTACTGAATTTGATAATGCTAACTTTGTTGGTTATTGTAGGGAACAAGGAGTTAGTCATAACTTCTCAGCCCCAAGAACACCACAGCAAAATGGTGTTGTTGAAAGAAAGAGTAGAACTCTTGAGGAGATGGCCAAAACAATGCTCATTAAGAGTGGTCTCCCTAAGAGTTTCTGGGGTGAAGCTGTGGACACTGCTTGCTATATTTTAAATAGAGGTCTCATTAGACCAAAGTTAAATAAGACTCCCTATGAACTCCTTAGAGGTCAAAAGCCTAATATTGCATACTTTCGTGTATTTGGATGCAAATGTTATATTCATAACAATGGGAAGAACCAGCTTGATAAATTTGATCCTAGGAGTGATGAGGGAATCTTTCTTGGATATTCTCCTCAAAGCAAAGCATATAGAGTCTTTAATAAAAGGACTTTGTGTGTTGAGGAGAGTGTACATGTCATCTTTGATGAATTTAACATGTCTTCTGAGATTGCACAGGTACAACCTAATGAAATGATTGGATTGATGGAGTTTATTGGGAACCATGATGCTGGTCCCCTAAATGAAGTGCAAGAAGATCTAGGCTCACTTGATACTCCACAAAATGATGATAATGAGGAGCCTAGAGTAGAAAATAAGGACAACGAGAATTCTGAAGAGGAACCAAGACCTAATGGTTTCCCAAGTGACAGACAGGTAAGGGGTTCAGGGGGAATGAATGAAGATGCCTCCCCTGAACCTCAGGTAAGTAATTTTAATGGAAACAGCGTGAATATGAATCTTACTGTTTCCGAAGAAATAGGTGAAATTCATGATCATGCTGGTTCCCAATCAAATGAAGAAGCACAAAATGATTTCTCTTTTAAAAGCTATAAATATTAATCTTCTCATCCTCCAGATCAGATCATTAGTGATATTAATAAAGGAGTTCAAACGTGAAGAAATGTTTTTCAAAACTTTTGTGTTTTTTATTTTTTCATGTCTAATATAGAGCCAACTGACTATAAAATGGCACTGACTGATCCTGATTGGGTTCTAGCAATGCAGGATGAATTAAATCAGTTCCATAGGAACCAAGTTTGGCATCTTATACCTAGACCAAAGGATAGGTCAGTTATTAGTACAAAATGGGTCTTCAGAAACAAATTGGATGACCTAGGTACAATAGTCAGAAACAAAGCTAGGATAGTGGTGTAAGGTTACAATCAATAAGAAGGGATTGACTATGATGAGACTTTTGCACCTGTAGCTAGGTTAGAAGCAATTAGGATTTTAATTGCTTATGCTGCTCACATGAATATGAAATTGTTTCAAATGGATGTAAAGACTGCCTTCCTAAATGGATATTTGAAGGAAGAGGTATATGTAGAGCAGCCACCTGGTTTTGAAGACAAGCTGTTTCCCTAACATGTTTACAAGTTGGACAAAGCTCTATATGGATTGAAGCAAGCTCCAAGAGCTTGGTATGAAAGATTGTCTACGTTCTTGATGGAGAATGATTACAAGAGGGGAACAGTAGACAAGACACTATTTATCAAAGCCAGGGGGAACCACTTGATTATAGTACAAATTTATGTTGATGATAGCTTATTTGGTGCTACTAATCAAGTACTATGTGATGAGTTTGCTAATCTTATGCAGAGTGAGTTTGAAATGAGCATGATGGGAGAACTAGGATTCTTTCTAGGATTGCAAATTAAGCAAACGGAGAATGGAACAATGATACATCAGCAAAAATACTTGAAAGAATTGCTGAAGAAATTTGGCATGGAGAACAGCAAGGCTTATGATACACCTGTTCCCACATCCACAAAATTAGATACTGATCTAAAGGGAAAAGATGTTGAAGTCACACTTTATAGAGGAATGATTGGTTCCCTTCTCTATCTAACAGCTAGTAGACCTGATATTGTGTTCTCTGTTGGATTGTGTGCTAGGTTTCAAAGTAATACAAAGGAATCTCACTTGAAGGCTGTTAGAAGGATACTTAGGTATCTTGTGGGAACAACAGACTTATGCTTATGGTATCCCAAGGGGAGTGCAATTGATCTTATTGGGTACACTAATGCAGACTATACTGGCTTTCTTGTTGATAGAAAGAGCACATCAGGTATGGCACAATTTCTTGGCTATTGTCTAATATCATGGGGTTCTAAAAAGCAAAACTCAGTGGCTTTATCCACAGCAGAGGCAGAATACATTGCAGCAGCTTCATGCTGTTCCCAGCTACTGTGGATAAGGAACCAGCTGAAGGATTTTGGTGTTGTTTATAATAGTGTTCCTATATTTTGTGATAACACTAGTGCAATTAATATTTCTAAGAATCCTGTTCAACATTCCAAAACCAAACATATAGAGATTATACATCATTTTCCGAGAGATAATGTAGAAAAAGGTTTAGTGGAATTGTTTTTTTGCAAAAGTGAAGATCAAATAGCTGATATCTTCACAAAACCCTTGTGTAGAGAAACTTTTTGTAATTTAAGAATCTTACTAGGTCTAGTTAGATTTTAGTCTTTGGCTTCATCTATTTCCCTCAATGATTGGTTAGAATGGTATTCTCTTGTATAGTATGTGTACATAGCTATGTCGAAATTCTTCAAGTTTTATGTAAATGATTTAAGATCCCAAAAGGATTAAAAATCATTGTTGCAAGAAACAGGTAAAATTAAACTAAGTTGCCAGAAACAGGATGAGGTGGTTCTATTCAAGTACCAGCAAAGGGAAACAGCAAATCAGCACTGATATGTCTTTCGAATAATATTTTTATATTTTTGGAAGATTATTATAAGATATTTTCCTTTTGGAAGGAAATAATCGTATTTCAGTCATTTACCATAAAGATAATGACAAATCAATCACATGCCTAGTTTATAGGATGGTTAAGATATTTATGGCAAGTAATGATAGCTATTTTTTCAAAATTTAAAACTTATCATACTTATCTAATTGTTAAACCGTCATATTTTTTGGACTTCCATATTTTTTTTGTGCTACAATTATATATATATTTTAACTCTCTGTGCATCTTCATTACTTCTCTTTCATCATTCTCCTTCTCTCTTTTGCGTACTGCTCAAAATCAGAGTACTGTTCATCATCTTCATTCTCAATTTTTCTTTGACACAATGGGAAGAAAGACTACATCTTCATCCAGGAAATGAAGAGGAAAGGGGTCTGCTAGTGACTCCACTCAATCAAAAGGAACCACCATCATTGTTCCACCAACCTCTCAACAAGAACAAACCCTAATTGAACCTTCATCACCCAATGTAGCTTCATCACCTTCAAAAATTCTAACCACAACCCTCGATTCCCCTCAAAAATCCTCCTCACCACCACAATCGACCAAACCCTCATCAAAACAACCTAAGCCTGTCTTCCATCCTCCGGAAACTAATGACTCTGTCATCAAGGAACCAGTACCATCTCAGGGGGAACAAGAGACAGAAGCTCAGCAAACTGTGAGTCAAGAGATGGAGGTTGGTAGTGCTGAGGAGCACAATGAAGAAGAGGAAGAGGTTGAGGTTACTGGGTTCAATGAAGGATCACCTGGTGAAAAGGTTAGGAGAAGTGGTCGTTTTACGCATTCTTCTGTAAGAAGGATATTTGATGACACCCAGGAGGAACAGTCTGCTGGTTCTGTGCAAGGAACCAAGAGAAAGAGGTTGCTTGCTAAAACCTCTCATGCTTTAAAAGGTAAATCTGTAGAATCTATTCCTACTGGTTCTATTGATTTTAATTCTAGATTAGTGTTATCTGGGTGTTGTGTTGAAAAGGGGTATTTTGATATTGCTGCATTATCTGAGTTCAAGGAGTTGCTTGATTATCAAGGTTGGTTAATGTTGTTTGATGTTTGTGCTGCCAATGTGTCTGGGGTTAGGGAATTTTATGTTAATATCAAGCAATTGCCTAATATGTCCATAAGTTCATGTGTGAATGGGGTTGATGTAAGTTTATCGGTTGCTTCTTTGTCATGTTTGTTAAGCATACCAAGAGATGGGTTTGATAAGTACTCGGGTGACTGGTGGCCTATGCTTGTTGGGGTCACACCTGAGGAGATATATGCTTTTATATTTGGAGGGAAGATGCCCAAAAAGCCAGGGGTCTTCAAGTCTGTTAATTTGAAGGAACCAGTTATGCTGGTTCTGCATTCTTTGTGTAACAAGGTTCTCATACCGAGGGCTCAGGGTAGAGGTACTGTGAGAATAATGGAAATGGTTTGATGTATCTGATGATGAAAAAGGTGAAAATCAATCTTCCTGCATTAATGTTGGCCCATATAATGAACTGTTATGGGTCATCTCATCACTCCTTGCCTTATGGATCTTTTATAACCCACCTGCTCAAATCTAACAATGTACCCTTGAGTGGTTCCACTGTCCCAGTTACAGTGTTTACCAGGGCCATCTTAAAGCAGAAGGGTTTAGATATAAGTAGGGATCAGCTGCTGTTCAAGATAGAGGAACTAGTGGAGGAAGTGAGATCTCCAACAAAGAAGAAAAAGAAAGTAGAGGAGCCAGTAGGTCAGGCTCTAGTTTTGAAAAGGTTGGAGGACCAGGAGACTTTGCTTGAAGACATAATTGGTCTGGTCAAAGAATTATCCTCTTCTATTGGTTCTAGGTTTGATAATCTGGCAAAGAAGCTTGCTGGATCTCATGATCAAGAGGTACCTGGTACGAGTGCTGCTGCTCCAAAGTCTCCCCCTGAAGAAGAGATGCATGATGCTGAGGAAGGGGATGAAGATGAGTAACCAGCTAATGATGGAGACCAGGATGCTGAAGGAGAAGAGGAGGATGAGAATGATGAAGATTGATTCTGTTTTTGTTTGCCTACCCTATTTCTTATGACTGATTATGTTGGTTTGCTTCCCCCCAATCCATGAACTGTTCTTTTGATATGGAGTTGGGGTCTTTAATTTGTTGAACTTTGTTTGGTGTTTGTTTTGAACAATTTTATTTCTGCTATGACATGCCTAGTTTGACTACTCTATTTTTTCAGCATTTAACTTGAATAGTGGTTGATGCCACTGCATGGATGGGCACATTTAATAATTTGTGCATCTTATTATTACTTGAGTATACTTTTTAATGATGCCAAAAGGGGGAAAAGAGTTGAAGTTGAAGCCTAGGATCTTCTTAGCCTTTTAGGATTTTTAGATTAAGTCAAATAAGAGTCGAGTCACGTTAACTTAGGAGAATAATTTAGTGTGTGTCCGTTTTTAGTCTTAAAGTTTGTTGGATGTACTCAATCCTAGTTGAGTACTTTATTGGAGTTTCTATGTTTTTAATGTGCTTGGATTGCAGGAACTTCAATTAGTTTGTCATCATCAAAAAGGGGGAATTTGTTGAGTCCCTTAGGTTTTGATGTTTTGAATTATGACAAACAGTTACAGGAAACAGGTCACAAGTATTGCGAATAGTTGGTTAGGGAACTAGCTATAATAGAATACTGTTTCCCTAGATAAGTTATTATTTGCTTGTGTTATCAATTGAACTAACTTGTCTATTTACAGGAAATGGTTAGGTATGAATTGATCTATGTACTGGCGGGGAACCAGTTGGAACTATTTCCTTGACTGCTATGCTGTAAAGCAGTCACATATTATCTATTGCATGTTAACCATGTTATATGTGCAGTAGTTAAGCTGATTCCAAGACTTGGAGCATAGAAGCCTTTCGAAGACATTCGAAGAAAGATACTTTGCTGAAGATGAAGCATCCAAGGAAGATTCAAGTCTTGTAGATTACATGAAAAGAAGAATATTTGTACTTTACAGTTAATCTAGTTTTTCATGTAATGTGCTCCGTAGTATGACTTATATGAGTAGGTGATATAAGTGTTTTAAGTGTGATAAGTCATGTTATGAATTCTGGTACAAAGCTGGTACAGAATTCATAACATACTTAATTCAGGGAACTAGGTTTACTGAATAGAATATCAAGCTACGTATTTTTGAAAAGATTTTGTAAAAATATTTTCTAAGAATTATTTTGGAAAATATATTAAGCAGCTGGTAGATTAGATGAGAATATATTGGTTACCTAAAAACTAGGAGTATTTATCTTATTTGATTCTATCTATATGATTAAGTCAAATAAGATAAATACTTTCCTAATTTCACATAAGATGCCGGCATAAAAGATTATGTTATTTTAGGAAAGCTAGGATTTTTTGTAATCACATATATAAACTCATCTAATCAATCTAATTCCGCAAGTCTCTGACGTGAAAAAAACTGAGTTCATTTCTAGGGAGCATTATACACACTTAAGCATAAAAACCTTTCATTAAGTCATATACAAGGGCACCACTAGAGCTTATATTTTTCCCTCATATTAGCTTTTCGAAGCAAGATCAAAGGAGAGTTTGATTCTGTAAAGAGCCTTCAACAGAGGGGTTGAAAGGCTGGGAGAGTGTTTGTGAGTTCAAACACAAAAGGGCTTACGAGTGTAAGTCGAATGCACACTCGGAGTAGAGTGTGGGGTGAACTGGTTCCCGGAGTAGGGAAACAGTTGAGTGTCTGTGTTCTTTGTTTTTCGAAGTAGATTAATAAAAGAGCATAGGGTATGAGGACGTAGGCCTGAGTTGGCTGAACCTCGTTAAATTGTGTGTCTTCTTTTATTGCTTTATATATAATCCGCTGCTAATAGGAACCAGCACAACTGGTTCCTCCCACAGATCGAAAAAGTAGTAAAAATAGGCCAAGGCTATTTAACACTCAATTCTTGTTGAACTTAGATCGCTTGTGTTAATTTCATCAATCCTTGTTGATTTCTCTGCTTGATTGCTTCTTGTGAATAATTTAGAGTGCTTGGCTTAAGTCGTTCACTAGAAAGGGTTAGAAAGGAACGCTTTGTTATTTCTAGGTAATTCATGAGAACAAAAAATTTCTGAATTCTATAACAAGGTGTTCAATGGTGTTAATTGAGGAGACTTCTATGATCAACTTGTAGTTCATATGTGAATTTCGATTAACCAAGATTACTCTTCTCACTAATTTCTCATTCAATTAGTTTTGATTATAATTAGGTTATTAAGTCTATCTTGCTATTGCGAACCCCCATCTTTATTTAGGTTATTGTTTTACTAAGATAATTTTTACATGAATTTTCTGTTATTAAGTAGCTCTTCTCTGTGAATACAAACTTGATTTCCCTAACTACTTCATTTGAAGTTAGATAAGTTTTTATTTTGTTTGGTAGCATACGACTAGGCTCACCAAGTTTTGGCGCCGTTGGCGGGAAAGGGCGTTGCTTTTTAATTGTTTAATCTTATAGAATTCATTTTAGTATTGTGTTTGATTATTTTCTTTGTTTTTCTCTTCTTGGGTATGATAAGTACTCATTCTACTAAGAAAGAAGTTGTGTAGTTAAATCCGGAAATTGAAAGAGTTTTTTCCAGTTTGCGAAAGAAGGCAAGAACAAAGTCTAGTGAATCGCTATCCACTTTTGACAATCAAGAAGAGGAGGAGATGGCAGAACACCGAACATTAAGAGAACTCACAGCTCCTAATTTGAACCAACAACCGTTATGCATTGCATATCCGGAGTTAAGAGAAGGTGTAAATGTTGAGATTAAATCTGGTTTAATCCATATGTTACCGGCATTTCATGGTATGAAAGGTGAAGATCCGAATAAGCACCTGGCTGAATTTCATGTGGTATGTACGAGTATGAAACCAAGTGGAATGACTGATGATCAGATACAACTAAGAGCTTTTCCTTTTTCACTCAAAGATACAGCTAAGGATTAGTTTTATTATCTTCCTCCTAGTAGTATAACAACATAGGCAGATCTAAAAAGGTGATTCCTTGAGAAATTATACCCAGCCACTATATCTGCAAGTCTCAAGAAAGCTATTAGTAATGTGGATCAAAAGGAAGATGAATCCTTATATGAGTATTGCGAGAAATTTAAGAGACTTTATGCTAGTTGTCCCTATCATGGATACTTTGATTAAGACCTCATTCTATATTTCTATAAAGGGGTAACCGATGATGACTTGAGAATGGTAAATGCAGCCAGTGGAGGAGGTCTAGTGAACAAAACTCCAGGGGATGCAACCAAATTAACTGCAGAACTAGCAGAGAATTCACGACATTTTAGTCAAAGAACTTCTACACACTGAGTAAGTGCAGCTAACTCAAATACCTCTGAATTGGAAAGTAAAGTAGCTGGTTTGACCTCTTTGATGCGCGAGTTCATGGTGAGTTCAAAGAATCAACAGCAAGTAATGACTTGCGGTGTATGCACTTCCATGGAACATTTTATCGATTTATGTCCTATATTCCTAGAGGAACAAAATGAACAAGCAAATGCTCTAGGTTTCCAAGGGTAAGGACCTTCGAGGAGATATGATCCCTTCTCAAACACCAATAATCCAGGATGGAGAGATCATCCAAATTTGAGATATGGAAATTCTCAAGGGAATCAACAACATAACTCTCAAGGTCAACAATATAGAGCTCCATTTTCAAAACCTCAAGGCTAAAGCTCCAACTCGGGAAATATGTCAACTAAAGACATGATTAGATCCCTAACTTCTAATGTCTCAAATATGCAGCAGAATATGGTTCAGTTTCAACAAGAAACTAAATTATGCATTCAAAATCTAGAGAACCAAGTTAGTCATATCTCTAGTGCAATAAACTGACTTAAAGCTAAGGAGTCTGGGAAGCTTTCATCTCAAATAGAGTTGAATCCTAAGCAACAAGACAATGCAATAACACTAAGAAGTGGCAAAGAGTTGCAAGAAACTGTGGTTGTAACTAAGAGCGCTAAAGATTTGATTGAAGTTGAAGAGAAAGAAGGGGAACTTGAAACCGTGGCAAACCCACCGACCTTTCCTCCTTATGAGCCTACACCATCTTTCCCTGAAGCTTTGCAAGAAACTGGAAGGTATGAGAAAGACAAGGACATTTATGAAACTTTTAGCAAATGTGAGGTAAACATTCCCCTTTTAAATTTTCTTAAAAGTGTCCCTCGTTTTGCTAAATTTTTAAAAGAGCTTTGTACTATCAAGAGAAAGCATAGGTTGGGAGGAAAACAAAAGGTAAAAGTAAGTGCTCATGTTCCTGCAGTTTTCTAGAAGAAACTTCCAGAAAAATATAGTGATCCTAGTATGTTTACTATTCTTGTTACAATAGGAAACACTACATTTCATCGAGCTATATTAGATTTTGGTGCATCAATCAATGTCATTCCTTATTACTTGTTTAATCTTTGGAACTTGGACCTTTACATGAAACCGGGGTAATAATTCAGTTAGCTGATAGGTTTAATGTTTATCCTAAGGGGGTGGTGGAAGACGTGCTTGTTAAGGTTGACGAATTGATTTTTCCTGCTGATTTTTATGTTCTTGACATGGAACATGACAAACACGCAGTCCCTATATTATTAGGAAGACCTTTCTTAAAGACAACTAGAATAAAGATTGATGTGTTTATCGGTTCCTTAACTATGGAGTTCGATGGGCAAGAAATTGTGTATAACATTTATGATTCCATGATATATCCTGCGAACACTCATTCTTTACGTTCCATAGATGTTATCGATCCAATAGCGCAAGATGTATTTAACATTGATGGTGGAGATGAGCTCCTCACATCTATTGTTAATAGTTTGTCTGGTGATTACTTGAATTTTTCTTTGCCTATTAACATGCAGGTGATGGTGACAGATTTGAATGAATATTCCAAGTTTCCACTTATACCACCAGGTTTAACACCCATCCCACTAACATTACCTATGGAAAAGTTTCACCATCTGTTTTGCAGGCACCTCAGGTAAAACTCAAACCGCTTCCTGATCATTTGAAATATGTGTTCCTTGGTGGTAATGATACCCTCCCTGTTATTATTTTGAACAAATTAACCAAGGAACAAGAGGAAAATTTGGTGTCAGTATTTAAAGAGTATAAATTGGTTATCGGATGGACTATTGCATACATTAAAGGCATAAGCCCATCCACATGCATGCATCGTATTTTACTAGAAGATGATGCCAAACTTGTCAGACAACCTCAATGTCATTTGAATCCTCCGATGATGGTAGTGATAAAGAAGGAGATTATTAAGTTGCTGCAAGTGGGAATGATATATCCCATCTTAGATAGCAAATGGGTGAGCCCTACGCAGGTGGTACCAAAGAAAACTAGAGCGACTGTGGTAGAGAACCAACATGGTGAAATGGTTCCTACTCGAGTACAAAATGGGTGGCGAGTTTGCATTGATTACCATAGGTTGAATGTAGTGACAAGGAAGGACCACTTCGCTTTGCCCTTTATTGATCAGATGATTGAAAGACTTGCAGGTAAAGCTTTTTATTGCTTCCTTTATGGGTATTCTGGGTACTTTTACATGTCCCTTTAGCACATTTGCTTACCAAAGTATGCCCTTTCGATTGTTTAATGCTCCTACAACCTTTAAGAGATGTATGATGAGCATATTTTCAGAGTTTGTTGAACACTTTATAGAGGTATTTATGGATGATTTCACTATTTATGGAGATTTATTTGATAGCTGTTTTCATCGGTTATCATTAGTCCTTAAACGTTGCATTGAATCTAACCTTGTTCTTAATTCTGAAAAATATCATTTTATGGTCGTACAAGGCATTGTTTTAGGTCACGTGGTCTCCTCTAAAGGTATTGAGGTTGATAAAGCGAAGATTGATACCGTTCAATCTCTTCCTTATCCTACTAATGTGCGTGAAGTCCATTCTTTTCTGGGTCATGCAGGTTTCTATCGTAGGTTTATTGAAGGATTTTCGAAGCTTGCAACTACATTGTACAAATTACTACAAAAAGGGAAAAAATTCTTGATGAAGAGCGCGCCTACCTACGTAAGGTACACTTATGAATTCCTATCTACATTGATTAAGGGTCGTAAAGAAATTTCTTTCAATCTCAATAATAAGAACTATTTATGCCTTATGAGGATATTCGGAATGCATTTGGTTGGAATGACTCCCCTGTAGGTAATATTTGGGATCCCAATTGTTCATTTTCATCTCGGAATTTTTGGAGATCAATAACAGGATGCACGGTGGATCCTCATGGTGATCATAGCTTTAAAATCACACACCCTTACCTTAGGTTAGCCCATAGATTCCTTTCCTCTACTATTTTGTGTCAAGGGGAGGCAACTAAGGTCCCGAAGGTAACTATGTTGTACTTATGGGCCATGACTCCTTTGGGTGTCGGCATTCCTAATTGGGTTGATATATTTGTCGATAGTTGTTTAAAAGTGCGAAGCAATACTAGTGGTCATATTAGCATGGGTGGCATGGTTACTTTGTTAGTTGAACATTTGGGAATTTCACCTCCTTGAAATCTTGCACCATTGGATTCCACCTACCCAACTTATAATGTGGCTACATTGGTGAAAATTAGGCTACTTTACCATCGCGGGTAGCTATTTTTTGCCCTATGGGCCACAAGGGTTGAATTACTTGAAAATTCCTCGGTTGGAGGGCAGGGAACTCCCCTATGGTCCTAAAATTGCGGATTCTATATACCTGTTGATCCCGATGTTGCACTCTACTTGGGTGAGGTTGAGGTTATCATTGAGAATATGGGTGAGGAGAATCCCGATGAGCAGATGGATGAGGGTCATGATGATGAAGTTAGAGATGATGATTGGCCTAGATGGAGGGCTCAGGTAGATGATCAGTTGGAGGAGGTTTGTGATAGGATGCAAGATTTATTGGCTTACCAACAAAGTATGAGTCGGTTCTATACGGCTCAATATCCTGCTCTTTACGAACCTCCAAGTGAGGCTTTCATGGACCATCTTGCCTCTTGAGCCTTGCATCATTCTGAAAGGCGTACTTCACATGAGAATCCCGGACCTTCCAACTCTGGGAATCCTTTTACATGATATCTAGCTGTATTCGGCCTTATCCCTGCTTTTTTGTAAGTTGTCTATTCTTACATTAACGATAATGCATCATTCAAGAATGGGTGGAGGCTAATTTAGCTATTTTAACTTTGATATTTTGGGTATAGCTATTTCAATTTCGAAAAGAAAAAAAAAGATGATAAAAAGATACCCGCTAAGTTGAAAACCTGTGAAGGCGGCTTAGGCAAGAATTGGGGCCCGGTTAGGTTGAAAACCCGAAAGGGCAACCTAAGAAAAAACGCGGCTATGGAGCGGGTAAGTTGGTGAGATTCAAAAGAAAAGAAAGGCTAGGATGAAAACCTGAAAGGGCACCTAGGCATAATGAGAGAAAAAGAGAGGTATTTTCTAGAAATTTTCACATGATTTTGCCGGAGTCAGTGTCATAAGTTGGGAAGATATAAGGAGGTTGGGTAGGTTTCATATTGATGATTTTTGTGTTAGTTTTTATTGGGTGGATATGTTGGTTCATCTTAGAGATTTTAGGGTTGTGAGTTGTTTCCTTGTGTTTAAGGTGGAAGTGTTTTATCATTGAAGCATGGAAGAGTTGAGTTGTCCCTAACTTTTTCAAGCTTTCACTTCTTTTGGTAGTTTTATAGGATTCACATACTCACCGCTAGGAATTAGTTTGTTTTAAGGTGGATTTGACATGAAAAGAAAAAAGAGAAAAAAAAGAGAAGAGAAAGTCAAGGTATGAAGGTTAGAGAGGTGATTTATTGATGAATGCTAGAAGTGTTTATTGATTTGAGTGGATATGATTTATTGAATTTCACTCTGCTCATGTTTTGAACCTTGTTGAGGTTAATGTGTTCTCCAAGCTTACTCGAGGATGAGTAAAGGTTCAAGCATGGGGGAATTTGATAAGTCATCTTTTAATGTGTTGATAGAGGTGTTTTAGGATGGGTTTTGATGTTCTTCATGGAGTTTTATTGGTTTTTGGAAGCTTTAGCCTTTTCAACCCATTTGGGTGCAACTAAGGAAGATTACGGAGTAAAACGACATGTTGAGCTTGAAGGAACTAGGAAGAACATTTCACCTTTGAGTGAGGAAGCTTTTGATGAGGAATATTAACACATTGTTGCCAAAGCCACTACCAAAGGCAATTGGGCAGCTACAAGCAGCATCCATAGAAATAAGGAAGGTAGAGAGCTGCCTGAGCTGCTGTCAGCAGCTAAATAGCAGCTGGCAGCGGGTCTTCCAGAAAAATACGACTTCAGTGCTCTCTAGCGGCATTTTCATTAAGTAAACTCTTGTTTTAGGCCTTCTTAGGTTAGGTATCTGTAGTTTAGGTTAGTTAAGGGATGTACCTATAAATAATGATGTAATCTAGGGTTTTAGCAAGACTTTTCAGAATTTAGAGAAAGCTTTAGTTTGAATTCCATCTTTGGTCTTTGGTGGAGAAAAACTCTATGGAAGCTTAATTTACATGTTCTTGGTTAAAGATTGAAGCTTTTTACTATAAGTTGTGAGATTTCTCTTCTATTAATATATATTGAATGTTTACTATTCTCTTGTGTTATTTTATGATTTGCTTGAATCAATTACTAGGTTTGGTTATTTGGATTCGCTTGCATCTAGTTAATCTTACCAAAGTAGTGTCTTTAGGTTGTTAATGCATGTTTTATGGTTAATAACTTGATGGGAGAATAGTATTATTGAAGAAATTAGACCGCTTGTGTTAATTTCATCAATCCTTATTGATTTCTATGCTTGATTGCTTCTTATGAATGATTCAGAGTGCTTGTCTTAAGTCGTTCACTAGAAAGGGTTAGAAAGGAACGCTTTATTATTTCTAGCTAATTCATGAGAACAAAGAATTTCTGAATTCTACAACAAGGTGTTCAATGGTGTTAATTGAGGAGACTTCTATGATCAACTTGTAGTTCATAAGTGAATTTCGACAAACCAAGATTACTCTTCTCACTGATTTGTCATTCAATTAGTTTCGGTTATAATTAGGTTATTTAGTTTATCTTGCCATTGCGAACCCCCATCTTTATTTCGCTTATTGTTTTACTAAGATAATTTTTACGTAGATTTTCAGTTATTAAGTAGCTCTTCTCCGTGGATACGAAGTTGATTTCCCTAACTACATTCATTTGAAGTTAGATAAGTTTTGATTTTGTTTGGTAGCATACGACTAGGCTCACCATTGGACCCTTAGTATTTTTTGAGAAGATGGAGGTACAACCGAACTTGACTTTTGATGAAGTGTACAAATTTGTTGTCAAATTTGATAACCAAAGGAAGAAGAAGAAACCCATTACCTCTTTTGATTAAATATTCAAGAAATCCAATTTTCCAACCCAAACCTAAAACAAATGATGTGGGAAGTTACTGGCAAACTTAAGGAAAACACATTCCTTATGGTGAAAAAAGACAAGCAATTAATTTTCCTAGCTCTAAGGCTATCACTTCACTTAAAAGCAATAACAAGGAAAGCTTAACTTAGAGAAAACTCTCTTTTTTTTATCAACTCAACACTTATTTGATTTCATGGCCTAATGGCCCTATTTATAAAAAATATTTAGAGTTCTTATTGGACTAGACTAGGATTGTTTTAGAACACTAAGACTTATCTAGGACTCTAAATACATGGACCAGATTAGACTTAGAGTTTAATTAGACTTTGACTAACTCAAACCTAACCTTATCCTAAATTTTTTATTCCTAACTAACCTTCTCTTATCTAATCTAATGTTCCTAAATATCTAAAATTAAGTTATCTTTTTTTTTTAATGATTTTCAGATTCTCTAACAATAGCCTAATAATCCAAAAATCTTAATACATGTTATATAATATATATTTTGGACTTATTTAAAACCCTTATACAACTTTGGCACCACATTATGACCTAATACAACTTGGAAGCTTGTAGACCCAAAAACTCTAAATGTTTATAACATGAAAAACACTTTCAAGTGAAAGGTAAAAACATGTAAGCCAAATCCAGAGTTAGAATAATATAAAAACTTATTAAAATAAATAATCCTAAATTGATTATATCAAAAGCATCCCAACATGCTAATCATAACATTTTGTTAGAGGATTACCATGCGAAAAAATTGAATAGATTAATTCAATTAACTAGTTTTAAAGTTCATTTCTTAACCGCATCAATAAATAATTTGTCCCTAGACCAAGCGTAACCCATCCTAACTCCATATAAAAAACCCTAAATACTTTTAAGTCCTCTTCCAAGAACAAGGGAAAGAAACCGTCAAGGATACTGGTTTGAATGAGATAGTATGTTTTAAGTGTCATGGAGGTGGACACTATAACCTAGATTGCCCTAATTAGCGTGCCTTGACTATGAAGGAGATAAGAATAATGATGACTCAACATTTTTCCTATTCAATAAGAGGTGGAAATAGATATAGTACCTAAACATTCACTTGATTTGAATGATGAACAAGAACAAGAAAATGAATAGGCCGATGATTATTTTCTTGAAACAACTCTTTGGTGTTGATAAGGGCCTCACAAACTCATAATGAAAGGAAATAGGTTCCCATTCAAAGGGAGAATTTGTTTTTGACAAAGTGTAAAGGGAAAGGGGAGGTATGTGAATTGATTGTGGATATTGGTAGTGAAGCCAATGTGGCCTCTAGTTAATGCGAATATAAGAGGGAAGACCAAAATGCTCAATCTAATAAATCTATTCAACTTTTAGGCTTGGCTCATTCTACAATAAAAGGTCATATTTGGCACATTGGAATGGTTTAAATTCCTATTTAGATTATGACTTACATACTTGTACTAATCCTACAAGGATTCGGATTTCTAAAGATTACTAATTCTACCTAGATTAGTGATTTGAATCTATTTATGAAAACATTAATTCACACAAAGGATATAAACTAGAATTGAAATCCTATAAAGCCACACATCAAGGATTCGAACTCTAGGTCAAATAGCCTTTGAGTAGATTAAAGCAAAAGACATTTAACTCTCAAACTACCCTTAACACATGAGTTTAAAGATAACACAAAGTCACAACTCTTTGTATCACTCAAAACAGAAAATTAAACCTCAAAGTTTATAACTTGAATTCAAAAATCAGATTTTCCAAGAATAGGTGCACATCTATTTATACCCATAGCTTGAGAGTTTCAATCCTAAACTAAGTAGGACTCCTACTACTCATAGGATTCATAATAGCCTATATGATAATCCTAAATAACCTTACATTATCCTATTATAACTCTAACACTATCTAATTATAAATAATATGCTTCCAAGTGTCCTAATCCTAGTTAAATACTATGTAAGATCAAATAGGACACCCCTTAGACCAAGTAAGATCGAATAGAACACCCCTTGTACCGAATAAACTCTCTTTGACCAAGCTATATTTGTGGGTCCATGTCATCCTCTCCATGCCACGCCCCCATGTCATATGACATGCCATGGTAAGCACGCACTGTTACTCTTGAAGCTTCGTCCATTGTTTTAAATCCACCGACCATTGTAATAAATTTTTCTGTCCTTACTCAAACTTTTCAATCTTTAAGAAACTCTTCAAGATTGAATCTTTTTATCAAGATCCTTCCCCAATTCTCCTTTTCAAGAGTTCCACACACAATATTATTCTAAAGACTAAAAAAGAAAAACTTCAAAAACACTTATGCTTAAAATGAGAAAAATGCTATCAAGTGAAGTGGGAGAAAAATTTTAGGCAAAACCAACTTTTTTCCCATATCCACCAATTGACCATATTTACATGTGCTATGTGGTCATGTACATGCTAGTCCTTCCTTTGGATGCATCTAGAATATTTGTATCTTCATAATCTGATAATCTCTCAATTATTGCATCTTTTTTTATAGCTTCTTTTAAGTCATAACCTTTAATCATATCAAGTAAGATTTGTGTTATGTTACTAAAACTAATTTGGAAGAGGTTTTGGGACATTTCACTCGTCCTAGTTGATTTAGGAAAAGTTTCTTTTACTAACTCTAATTAATTTAGGATTTTCTTTCCTAGTTATGATAAGTTTTGCTTACATGATTTTCCTATCCTACTTAGGATAGGTTTTACACGTTTTAAAGCTCTTAGGAGTCCTGAGTATATAGGATTTGATTAGATTCATAGTTACCTTGTCAAACAAGTATTAGGTATTTGTGTTTAAATAAACTTGAGCTAGGGACATAACCTAAGCCATGTAGTAGTCTAGTAAGACCACTATAAATATACAGGTCATGTACTCAATTTGCATTAAAGAAAATTCTCAAAAATCAAACTTTGTATTTAAGAATAGTTGTGTGCAGTTCTTATTCCTTTACTTAGTTCAATTCTATGAGGTAGCCTTGATCTACGTAGTGATGTAAATCACAAAACCCCTAATTTTCAGTTGGTATTTTTTTAACCTCATTAGTGATAAGTATGTTTATTTATAGGTAAGTAGTAGTTATTTATTAATCTATTTAAATTAATGAGAAAGTTTAATTAAATAATATTTTTAGTTAGAGCAGATAATTAAATAATGTAATTAGTTAGTGGGGGTGATTAAAACAATGTAGTTAGATAAGAAATGAAGTTAGTTAGTGGGGTTAACTAAATATAGTAGCTTTAGGGAGTGAAATAAAATAAGGTAGCATGGAATCAATGAAGCATGGAATAAGTGGCGTGATTCTGTATGAGAATTCATCAGAATTAATAGTAGTATGCATGGGAGATGAAGTGTATCTGGTAGCTTAATTAAATAATGTAGATGAGTAATGGGAGGCTAATTAAATAATTTAGGTGGATTATGGGAGTCCATGTGAATCCAGTTAGGATGCTTTGATAATTTTGGTGTGAATTGTGCTTATCAGATTTGAGGAGTCCACTTGAATCACAAAGGCATGGAAGAAAATTAAATATAGTAGTGACATAGTTATGCATGAGATTTATTGAAGCATTTAGGCATGGCGTGAAAAGGGGAAAGCTATTGTCAAGAATTTACATGAGCTTTATGGGGGAGTTAAGGGAGGAGTTATGAACTTAATCCTAGTCATTAAAGGGTGAAATTCATGGAATTTAATTAGGGGTTATACAACAAATTAATGGCATGATTTATGGGCTTTGAATCTGGTGTTACAAGGCTATTTTAATGCTAAGTGCACGACTTAAAGAGAATGTTACAAATTGTTTTTAAGGCTCTAAATGGCGTGTTTGAGAGCTGAACAGTGTGTGCATAAAGACTGTTTATTCCCTTAAGTTATGCTGACGAGTTACGTGATATGTTGGCTTATTTCAAGGGATTATTGGTGGTTTTTAGCTGACATGAATTACATGTAATAAGAGGGGTTTAAATGTGCATGTTTGGAATAAATAAGCTGATTTATTTTCCTAAGTGCAGCAACATTTATAGAAAAAAACCCTTTAGCTTTCACTTGCTTTTGAAGATGAAAATCTATAACAAATCAAGGGAGATTAATCAACCAAATTCAAGAGGAAAAGGGTAGCTGAGCAGTTCGTGGTTCTTGGAGGCTTACCAACTCTTTTTTTATTTTGTTTAATTAGCTAAATTATGTAATTTAATAATTGGTTAATTTATGATTTTATTATTTTATGTTATTTTTTGTTTTTAAAAGGTTTTATTTTAGTTTTTATGTTTATGGTTGTAATCTGATTACGTCTTTTTATTTCCCAAGTCTCTTAAGCTTTTAGGTCAGATTTCTAGGTCTAAGATAGGGATATCCTTTATAAGAAAATGAGGGCTTGAATGATTGAAAAGTTGAAGTCTTTGTCTAGTACAATTGAGAGAATTGTTCCAAGTGTTTTGCAAGTTATAACTTGAAGAATTTGAGTGGGAAGTTGAGTGTTTCTTCCTCTTAAATTTTAGTAGATCAATCCACAAGTTGAGTGTTGCTTGTTGAAAGATTTACACCTAGTAAAGGAGTGAGTATTTTCTCTATACATATCCCTTGGTTGTAGGTGAGTGTTCCCTAAATCTCTATCTTTTTCACTTCAACTTTCTGTCCAAATTTCATACGTAAGCCTACCCATTTTCTCACTCCATTTCCTACCTCTTAAAACCCTAAACACATTACCTTATTAAACCATATAAATCACAAAAACCCACACCATTTTCTAAGCCTAAAAATGTCACTATTCCCATACAAAAGCCTATGCAACTTACTCTCTAAACCCTGTCATAATTTGGATCCATTTGCACTTGTAATTTTTAGTGTTCTCAAAGTTTTTACATTATTGGCATGCCAGATAGGGGGAAAACAAATTGCTTCCCCAAAATGGATCCCTACTAATATTAAACATATGAACAAAGGAGACTTAGAGTATTAGAAGAAAACCAACAACGACTTGTGAAGAGAAATGAGAAAATCAGTAGTTTTATGACGATAATGGAGCAATTCCTATCATACAAATCTAAAGAAAAGGGTTGTACCTCCTTTTGTACTGATGATGTCCAAACTTTCCATAATGTTTGATAATCAAAAGAGGAGAAGTAAACCATGCACACTCAAAGTATAGGCTCTAAAGAGCTTATTTCTCTAGATCCTAAGATTGAGAACTCATCAAGAAAGAAAAAAAGTCAAAGAAGCAGAGCAATATGGCTAAAACCCCGCCTTAGAAAACCTTGTTTGAATATGGCATCCCTGATCCTTAGACTATGTTAAGCATTTCTAAACTATAGGTTACAGTTTTGCTGTTTGAGCTAAATCCAACAATTATTCAGTTTTTCTTTTGTGATGACTTCGCAGAACACCCTATGGAGTGCCCCATTTCACACATCGAGAACTTCCTAGAGAAGTGCGACACAAAGAAAATGAAGGATTGTTCTAAAGATATTGTGAAGTTGAGATTATTCCCGTTCTCTTGGAGGGATAGAGCACGTGAATGAAAAGGTAAGGCTACTTTTTATACATGAGACAAGCTTGTAAAAGGGTTTCTTATGAAGTTCTTGGATGTGGATAAGACAATTAAGTTCAGAGCTGAGATCAACAACTTTCAGTAGTTGTATGACGAGTCACTCTATGAGACATGGAAATGGTTTAAAATAATACTTAAATAATATCCTCATCATGAATTACCAGATTGTCTATTGCTTTAGATGTTTTTTAACGGTTCGAACCCTGATACCAAGCTTTATATTAACACAGCTTCAGGGGACAATATCTAGAAGAATGCTGCACATGGTACTCTAGAATTAATTAAAAGATGGATGCTATTGATACTTCATGTTTCTCAAGATAAGATTGCAAAAAGAAGCCCTCTTCTTCATCAAAAAACTCAGATATCTCAAATCTAGTATCTTTCATGCAAGTTTTTATTGAAAGTTTGGGGAAAATACATGGAAACCCCACTTTCTAAGCATCTTGCCAGGTTGTGGTATTATAGGGAATGATGTAAGCCAATATTAGTACAACCTAAAGAGGTCATTTGACTCTTTGTCAAACACCTATAATGAAGGTTGGGAGCATATACTCCTATAAGAACACTCAAATGTGCTGAACCAAATACTAAACCAAACCCTATAGTGAAATAACTTCAACCAATAGCAAGGACCACCAAGATTTAATGGGAGGCCACTATTTAATCCAACATAACCCTTCTAACAACCTCAAGCACCTTAGAAATCCAACTCAAAAGCATATTCAAGATTTTGTGACAAAATAAACTAGGTGCAATGAGAATACTAAGAAGCAGTTAATAAAGTTTAGATCCCACAACAAGATTATGGAAACTTGTCTTGATTAGCTAGTTTAGTAAGTGAGTTAAAGGAACAAGTCAATGTAGTGACTTGGAGGAGCGGTAACGAATTGGTGGATCAACCGATGAGGGGGACATAAATTGTAGAAGAAGCCAAGGTTGAAGAAGAAGTGGTTAAAAAGGTCAAGGATGAGAAGAGAGAACCTCCCCTTATTGTAGTTGAACCATATAGGAAACCTATCCTTTTCCATTAATGATTGATGGAGGCAAAGTTTAAGAAGAATTATGGGAAGTTCATCGAGAATCTAAAGAAGCCATGTCAGAGCACTCTATTTCTTGACATTTTCTCCGAGATGCATTTATATGCTAAGTATTTGAAGGATATTTTATCAAAATAAAGGAAATTCGAGGAACATAGAACAGTACCACTCATTGTGTAGTGTAGTGCAGTGATTCGGAAAATGCTCCCTACAAAGAGGTGATCCGAGTAGCTACTCTATTCCAGTCACTTTTAGTGACATTGATATTAAAAAGATGCTATGTGATTTAGGATCCGAAGTGATCCTCATTACTACATGTTTATATAGGAAACTTAGATTTGGTTATCTAAAACACACTCACTTTACCATAAAATTGGCTGATAGAACTATTAAGTCGCCTATAAGTATCTTAGAAGATGTCCTTATCTATTTAGGGAAGTTTCACATATCCTATGGTTTCATGGTTATGGAGATGGAGGAGTATGAGTAGGTACACATCATTTTAGGAAGACCATTATTGGCTAAAGTTGGTGCCATGATAGATATGAAGAATGGTAGGATTACCCCTAAAGAAGGAGATGCAAAAGTGGAGTTTTCCTTAACTAGGCTAATGAAAAAAACCCTTATGACTACTCCACTATGTAAGATAGGTCTACACCAAGATTAGTGCAAAGATCTAAAGAAATATCCACCTTTACCTAAATAAGTGGAATAAAGAGCTAAAAATTCGGGAAAAGTGAAGAAGGATGGAAAGAAGAAGGTCTTTAGTGAGATAGGATCACTACGAGACCCAAAGTTCATGTATGCTTTGCCATTGATTGATAGTGGTTTATTACCTAAGGAGAAGTAATCATGTTTGGGTAAATTCAGAAAAAGGCCATAGTTGAAGCATCACCACATGGGTGACCCTACCCACGAGAAGGCAAGAACTAACCTTTCTGACCATGCATCATTAACAAGATGAAAGTAAAGGGGGTTGAGCTTATAACCCAAAAAACAAGCGCTTAATGAGAGACAACCCATTTTTCTAACTTTTTCTAATTTTCCTTTGTTTTGATAGGTGACTTTTACTTTTGTGTTTTTGTATTTGTTTTAAAGGTCATGCTAGTCATATATGTTTTGCATTGGGGTTTTTGGTGCTTAGAATTGTGTTTGGAGTCTTTGGGATAATTTGGGAGCTAAGTGTTTTTAGTGCTTAGAATTCAACTGATAAAAAGGCTATTTTTCCAAGGGACTCGACCAAGTGCCCTCTAGAATTGCTAAACCATTTGTTTTGGTAGAATGTGTGAAAAGTCAAAAAATTTGAGGAGCTCGACTGAGTATATAGAGCACTTGATTAAGTGCCCTCTACTTTTAAAGTTTTGAGCTGTTGGGCAGAATTATCAAATCGTCTATTTTTACTGGGGGCTTGATTGAGTGCCTCTCTATCCAGAACATATAAACACCTCTTCTTTTCTGTCTCTTCATTTCTCTCTTACTCACTCTAATCCTTCACCACTCCTACTCCCACTCAAAACCCACCCAACTTACTCACTCAAAACCTCAAATATTTTAATTTCCAACACTCCTCCATACTTAAAAACCTCTTTCTACCCAAAAATCTCACCAAATCTCTAACTTCAACCAAAGACCCTAACTTTAGATCTTTGTAAATTTGTGCTTAGAGGTGATTCAATACACTTAGCGAAGCAAGTTGTCAAGGAAATTTGTAGCTACATTGCTTTGGTATACTCCTTCCTTAATCTTGTTTTTCCTTCATAATTTCTTTAATAATTTTCTGATTTATGCTTATATTTTTGTTGAAATATTATTGTGGATTATTGTGTATGTGGTTTGGTTTTGTTTATTTGAGAATTATTGTGAACATAGAAAATTTTAACAATTTTTTAGTATAAACCCTATGTAGTACTAGACTCCTTTTTAGGACCCTTCTTCCCTTGTAATTTAGCCCATTAGTATTTTAACTAGTATACTATAACAAAATCTAGGAGGTAGAGATACCCATCCCCTATTAGAGTTGTAATCTCGACTATGGAAATGTACGGGATGGATTTTGGGACAAGCAAGGAGTATATGAGAATTTTATAAGAAATACTAATCGAAACCTCATCCCAACTCATTTTTAAGATTTGCAAGCCACTAAGGTATTAGGTCTCGAAGGGGCGGTACATAAGTTATGCTCTAAGTTCATATGAGAATCCTTGTTGAATTTGAATTCCCTAACATATAAGAATTTGTCACTAGAGGCCCTCTCCTCCATTAAAATTAATCGACCCTTTACACTAGCCCTACTAGGATTTATCCCAACATTTAAGGGACTTGGTATTGCTTCTCCTTAGATAATGTTCATTGGGATTTAGGTTCGCCCATAAATAGGGTTCTTACTCCTATTCATCCTAAGTTAGAGGATTACCATGATAGTATATTCTAGAGAGATATCACTGGGCTAACCTCCTATGACCCGAGTCTTTCCAAGGTGACTTCGATCATCCATGTAGTGGTGCTGATAACATATAGGGTTCTCGGTTGGACTCTATTTTGCAGAAGAGTTAGGAGTGGCATCTGCTCATCTTGCCAGGTTTGTGTTTTATGGCATTTAACTACCAATGAGTCTAGGCCTATTCATGGGGTATATAGAGCCTTTGGTACTAGGATACTTTGTTTGCTGGCCTGATTAATAAAATACCTAACCTAAGTTGCTAGTGGTTTGACCAAGATAGACATTAGAGGCCTAATTACCCTTATAGCACTGTCTAAGGATTTAGACCTCTCTGGCTACTCTCTCTATGAATTGTCAAGCCTCACCCATATTACCTTCCACAAACTTCAAAACATGAGATGGATTTAACCCCGTAGAGGTCGATCCCAAGGTTTTAAAGGACTTGTAGGGGCATCCGACTCCATGAGGGTTGGCCCCCTATGCTTTCTATCCCTAGGTTATCTCCCTCTCTTACAGGTTCCAAAGACGTGGATCAACATTAGGCTTTTCCTTTTTATTATTCTTTTTATTCCTCTTATTTTGTTTTGCTTTATTTTGTTTGTTTTTGGAGTATTTTTTTTAGGTTAGGTCTTTTTCATGCTCTCCCTTTTTGACATTTCCTTTTACCTCAGGTGCTTGCACTAGGGACATCACAAGGTTTGTGATGTGAATCTAGGTATGAAAACCTTAATCAACACAAGGGATAGAAACTAGAATTTAAATCCTCTAAAGCAATGCACCAAGGATTTAAACTCTAGAAAGAATAGCTTTTGAGTTAATTAAAGTCAATCTCCCTCAACTCTCAAACTACCCTAAAAAACACGTGAGTATAAAGATACCATCAACACAATGAAGAAAAAAAAAACTTCAAAGTTTATTGATTAATATTGAATTTGAAAACTTGATTTTTCCATGATTAGGTGCACATCTACTTTTACCCATATCTTGAGAGTTTCAATCCCATATTAATTATGACTCCTACTTATAATAGGATTTCTAATAGACAATAGGATATTGCCAGCTATTTATTACATAATCCTACAAAAACTCCAACACTTTCTTATGTTAATTAGAATTTTATTATACCAAAAAAGATAAATGTAAAAGTTAACTACTCTAAAACTATTTTATTTAAAGTAAAATAGTAAATATCCAATCACATGTGTGCATCCATATCACTTGCCCTTTCCATGTCATAGCCAGGTCTATGCGCATGCCACACCACTTGCCATGTCACTAAAGTTGTAATAAAGCATTGACAAGATGTAATAAGCATCATCCATTTTAATAAGCATTGTCTAATGTAATAAGGCATCTTCCCTTTTCTTAAAATGTTTCCCCCTTGGTTAAACTTTTCAATCTTCAAGAAACTCTTCAATATTAAATCTTTTAATCACAAAAACTTCCCCATTGCTCTTTTCCATAGCTTTCACATACAATGTGATGGATAAGACTCCTACTAAAAATAAAAGAAACAAATCTTTACTAGTGAAAAAAACCTCATATGCTCCAGTTTTTTAAAGGCTTTATGCTCCAGTTTTGACCCAAAGTAGATTTAACCAGAGCATATTGCAAATGACTTTATGCTATGATTTGAACCAGAGAAAAAAGGAGACATTATGCTCTAGGTTTCCAAGAACCTGAGCACACAACCTATATTATTTTTTGAAAAATATAGGCTTATGTTCCGGATCTTGGAAAATTGGAACATATAATGGCATTTTATGCTTCGGTTTTCTAAGAACCCGAGAATAATGTCTAGGTTTTCTATTTTTTTTTGCAAATGATACTTATTGTTATTGGAAATATTATTCAATGTAAGTATTAGAACACAATAAGCTCAAAGGCTTTCAATACTCTTTATTTAAAACTAAGTTTCATTATATATACAACAACTTGAATATGGCTGTGAATCCAAGAAAATATATAAAGGTTATTTCTTACATATTACAAATAAACAAGTAGAACAATTGCAAGTTCCTCAGCAACCTATTGATTGATTTTTGAAGAATCACCAACTATATAGATTGATGTGCCTTTTAGAAACTGGACAACAACAACGCAAAAGGATTTCCATGATTCCACGATATTAAACCATTTTAGCTCCTGGTCATGCTTCATCAAGTTGATAACCAATTGGTCATCATCAAGGTACCTGCCATAAATAGGAAGAGCTTTAAGACTGGCCAGAAGTGCTTCAAGAAACTTAAGCATGTAAAATCTATTTCTTTCCATATCGTATTTCCAAGTTTAATCTTCTCATAATGCTACTTCATTTCCATCAACATCATCACAGATCTAGGTCGCTTTATTCTTATTGCTAATGAACTTTCATGAACATCCACATATATATCCTTAGAACTCTGCACCCTTATATCTTTTAGCAATAATCTTAGCTCCAAATCGAAATTCTCATCAGAAAACTACATTATGTTTCACTTAGAAAGGACTTCACATTAGCACTTAGTAAGGAAAAAAAAGAGACCATCAAAATGGAAGAATGTAAACTTTGTGATAAATTTATGAATGAACACCTAATACAAGAATATGGGAAAAATAATTAAAGTAACAATCTACAATCATCACATTTACCAAATGCAAATACCCTATTCATGTACAATAGTTTATAAGGGATGATTACTGAAATATTCAATCTTTCTATGGTTCCTCCTAGAATTTCTACTAATTTAGGTTCTAAGGTTGAGTTATTATGAAGAGAAAATAACTATTATGAAATATAGTGTATGGTAGTACTGTGAAGTAAAACCAGGTGTAGCACTTGAAATTTTAAACATCAAGTAGTTATCTTACTTGGTAGCACACTTCGCTTATCATGGGCTTGGAAAACCAAATGTAAATAAAGGAACTATAAACAAATGTAAATAGAATTTATCGAAGAAAAAATAGGTGAGACCATAAAATTGTGAATTTTAAATGAAAAAGAAAGGTATTATGTTGATTATTTTGTTTTAGTTTAAACCCAAGAATACACATGGTGTATTGTTGTAAATTAGTAACCATAATTGTCAAAACCCTCATATTTATCCCCTAAAACAAGCAAGTAATGAAGAATGTGGATCCTTGTCCTTTTACACATGGTGCAAAGAACACATATTACGGTATTGAGACTATAGATGACCTAAGTCCAAGTACTAATAATTGTTTTAAACAACCAATAAACAAAGCACATAAATCAAAGCATAAATAAAATAAATTGAAACATACTAGAACTTCTGAAACTCAATTTAGATGTCAAATGAAAATCATTATACTAAACCTACTCCTATGATAACTCCTTTTATTGATGCAAGAAACATAATCACATTGGGATTGGGACATCAAATAAAGCACCAATTTCCTATATTAGTATTTTTCTCATTTCTAGCTCAACCAGGTTACTCTATTATTCTAACTAATCAACAAAAATGCAAAAGTAATTAAAGAAATACTTCTATTACTCAAACAAAAGAGAGGGATACAACCCTCAATATAGCAGTCAACAGAAACAACAACAATGCACTATAAATGCCAGCAAGAGCACGGTCTCAGGTGCCAAAAAAACAGGGTGGGGGCTTATTATAATATTAGGGGAGGTGGAAGGGGAAGCAAGAAATAAATGGCATTTCTGTGCTTTTTCCCAAAATACGTAGGACAAAACATATGGACACCCATCTTGATACTAAATGGAGCATATAGTTCATAGCAGCATATGATACATTTTAATTTTATATTAAATTCATACATACAATTTTCTGCCCTATTTCTGAAGGATAAAAATAACTGATTGTTTTACATTGTTTGCCATTATTTTATGTATTACTCTAGCAGTTTAAGGGGAATATAGGGGGAAAAAGTACTTTTTCATATACAGATAATAGTCTTACTTTGACTTTATAGATACCAGCCCTCTGAAATAATTGAGGCTTAGATTTTAGGAACTCCTGCTATCGTACGGGGTTAGCTACAAATAATGGAGCAATTGGAAAAGAATTAGAACTCTTATGTAAATAGAAGGCAACCTCTGAGTTTCGGGCCACTAAGTTTCCAAATGTACGAGTTTTGGGCCTTATTTAATTCCAAATTCAATGGGATACCTGATAAACTAGAATTTAAATTTGCGGCAAAAAGAGCACTAATAAACAAAATATAAACTATAAAGCTCAACAACAATTAGAGTTGTGGGAATAAAATCAAAGCCCATAACACAAGTATGAAGATACTTTTAAATCAAACATTTGAATAGTTTAATGTCAATTAGGGGAATACTAAAATAAATTAAAGAGATTAAATTAAACCTACCTTTAAATAATTTGTTGTTCGCATTTTCTAATGCTCCTGAAAATAGGTAGTTTGATTTATGTTGGCCCAATTCCCAGAAAATAATCTTTAATTCATGATTTAGTGCTCTTCTAATTAGATTTTTGTAATATGTAGATTCAATTTGATGTGTTGAATGAAAGTTTTAGAGGTGGGTTGGTGTAAGAGAATTCGAATGGAGCAAGAGGCGCTACCTGGTTGAATGACGAAAGAGGTAGTTTATGCAAGGAGAATATTAACGAGAGCATATACTTCGTTTTATTAAGAACCGGAGCTTTAAGTTACCAATAAACCGAGCATATAGCCTAATATTACACGCAAAAAATAATGTAGAAATAATCCATAAACATATACTCCGGTTTTATGAGAAATTGAAGCATATAAGCTATAGTATATGTTATTTTTTCCTCTAGTGCCTACTCCAAGTACGTTTAGTGAATATGTGATGAATTCTAAAAGGAATAAGATTTAACTAACTTAAAAGAATTTCATGCATGCATTCACATCATGCCCTCCCCCTTAAGAAAATCTTTCCATTAAGTTTTGTTATGGCTAGGAGATCATCCAAATTTTCCAAACTAAACATGAAGATATTACAACACATGAAATACAGGTATTGCTCACTTTCCCTTGATCTCCAATGTTTCCAATCATCAAGCATAAGATAAGAGATAATAATACCATGACGTCACCCAAATTCAAAGATTTCGAGTGTTACCATAATGATGCTTTTAATTTCCTCGTAGAAAATGTGCCAATAGTAGGTTGATTATGGGAGATTAGACGCATTTAATTATCAATGCATAGATTTAGTATTTATCATATTCATCACCAAGAAAACTAAAAGATGGATAGTTACTAATCATAAAAGAACATGCTGGCTAAGTTGGTGAGGAATCAATAAAAGTATCAAGCTTTTCTTCTAACACTTCCTTTTCATGCTCTAGCATAGCACAAAATAAAAGAAAAAACCTATACCACTTGACTCTTGTTATGGATCTTTATCAAATATTAGAGGTAGTCCAAGTGGTAGATTGTTTATTGTGAATTACATCCTAACTTCACCTATCAAATGATTCAAAACAGTGGACGGTTCATCATCATCATCATTTAAAGCTGCCATAACATATCCTTGTTCATCTTGTTTCATCTCATAAAAAGTCTCCTTTTGATCACCAACAAGACTACTGTCCTTTCAAATTCACAAGCTATGATGGAGTTTTTGAATTCCACAATATAATCTTCAATATATTTTATATCTTGTTTTTATGTATGTGCCTTAATAAAGTTATATTGCTCGAATTCTTTTAGAACAAAGAATTTTCTCATGTACCTCTTTAAATTGCTCCAAGATACAATCTTAGATCTTCCTTTATTTCTTCTCTTCTTTTTCAAACCTTGATGATATAAGCTTACATAAGAAGTGAGCTTTATGTTGGCCATCTTAAAGGACCTATGGTCATCATAGTCCTTATACTCAAAAAATCCTTCCAACTTTTTTAATCCAGTCTAAGAACTTGTCTAGATCTATGTTGTCATTGAAATCAGGAATCTCAAGTTTCAAACTCTGATCCTCTTATCCCCATAAACTCCTCCTCTTACACCCTTCATTGGACTCCTCGTTTCTTAATGATGATGGGTCTTTCTAGATAGGCCTCCCTGAATTCTTAACACTTTATTCACCATCACTATTTCTAGAGTTAGATTTAAGAGGAGAATATTTACCTTTTCTTGAGAACTTCTCCTTCTTTCCAACAATTTTCAATATCTAATGGAAAAACATCTATTTGCGTCACATATATTGGCATTATTTGCATCAAATATAGCTTGACACAACTATAGGAGACCCAACTAATATTTGTGTTATTTGCATGAAATCTACAAATGACGCAAATCTATGTTTATTCGCATCACACTTTTGCTAATATACGACACAAATTAGTATCCTATTTGCGTCACATATGTACAAAAGTGTGACGCAAACATGATTATTCCTTTAGATAATTTTTATACATATGCGTTAAATATATACTAAAGTACGACACAATTAGACTTTGCTTCAGTATATATATTTCTTAATTGCATCTCCTCTTTATTAAAATCTGACTGAAATGATTGTTATATGTAGTGTACTTTTGCATTGCTTGTAATCTAAAATGTAGTAGCCTAAATATTATACCTTAACTCAAATAAAAATTTCAATAGAAGTTTGTTTACAATTTGATCAACCATCGAAATAAATAATATTCATATATAATTGCAACCTGTTCGATTACAACTCTAAATTAAGAGTAAATCCATAATAAGAAGCTAGATAAAGGGAATTCAATAACGCAAAAAATCCCTATACCATTTATTACAACTTAATACAAATCATAAACAATTTCATACACTAGAGCTAATTAATTTTAACAAAAGGCTATATGTTGACATTGCTTATGAAAAATTCAGCCCACATATCTCAAACCTCTTTTATTTCTTCATCAAATTACTAACTTATTCTAGAAAAATCCTAGCATATAAAAAGTAAGATATGCATAAATACTGATGAAAACCATTGTTTGTAAATTTAATAAAAAAATTCATCAAAAAAAGCAAAAATAAACCTTGAGTAAGTCTGTATTGCTCGGTGATATATAATTATTTCCAACATATATCGCATCACATAATAACCACATTTCGTCCCTTCAAGTTGTTGGGCACACAACATTTGAAGTAAGATAAAATCACTTCATTTATACAAGTAAGAGGCAATAGTTTAAAACCAATGGTTCCTATCAAGACTCAAATTTTTCCATGAAAACTATATGAATCTCCAATTCTACACAATCCAAATCTTTGGCATTTTTGACAGAATAGGTGGTAGATCTATCTAAATTGGGGACGACAATAAAAATTTACAATGAAAAATAAACCTCAACATTGATTAAGGGATTTTTAATTAGGGAAGAACGAGTGTTTGAATAAGTGAGCAGATGTAATAGTAAGAGAAAATGATGAAAGAGATGGAATTGGTGAATTAGAGTTGTCTTGAAGTCAACATTGTGATGTTTGTGTTGAAGTGAAATGGAGAAGAGGGAGTTGAATTAGAGAAGAAGCACTAGGGTGGCAGAAAATGTGTGGGATTTTTATTTTGTGTGGTAAAACCTAATGAAATGTACTTCTATTTGCATCCTATTTTTGATACATATGACGCAATTAGTAAGCTAACACTACTTGAGTCATGTTTTTTATATATATGACGCAATTAGAAACCTTAATTGTGTCATTTCTAAAAGAAATGTGATACGAATAGATTTATGTAGGTAATTATAGTATATTTACGTCATTTTTTTATAACAAATGATGCAACTAAGGAGATACAAATATATGTTTTTCCACTAGGGTCATCCATCTATTCCTTGAGTTTTTTCAATTCACGTTACATGCACAATGGTTTAGCCTCTTACAAGGTCAAATCTTTTCTGAAGCCGGTCGACATCTTGGGAATCCCTTCACTATGCAAACTTATAACCACTTGAGTATCTTTGAATACTCTTAATGAAAGTATCCAAAGTTGATGTTCTTCTAGGTATGGAAACCTTAATCGACACAATTGTAGAAACTATAATTTAAATCCTCTAAAGCAACGCACCAAGGATTCAAACTCTAAGGTCAATAGCTTTTGAGTTGATTAAAGCCAAGCACCCTTAACTGTCAAACTACCCTAAGAACATATAAGTATAAAGACACCAAAAACTCACAACTCTTTGTAACACTTAACATAGGTGCACATCTTTTTATACCCATAGCTTGAGAGTTTTAATCCCATCTTAATTGGGACTCCTACTTCTAATAGTATTGCGAATAGCCAATAGGATATTGCCAACTATTTATTACATAATCCTACAAAAACTCTATCACTATCTTATGCTAATTAGATTTCTATTGTACCCAAAAAGATAAAATTACAAATTAAATAATCATAATCTATATTATTTAAATTAATACACTAAATACCCAATTACATGTGTGTAACCAAGTTACTTTCCCTTGCCATGTCATAGTCAGGTCCATGCCCATGGCATATCCATTTCCATGTTACTAAAGTTGTAATAAAGCAACAAAAAGATATAATAAGCATCATCCATTGTAATAAGAACCATCCAATGTAATAAGGTACCTCTCCTTATCTTACAATTTTTCTACGTTGGTTAAAATTTTAAATATTTAAGAAATGCTTTAAGATTGAATATTTTAACCTAGAAAACTTCTCCAATCCCCTAATCCATGGCTTCCACATACAATATGATGAATAAGACTCCTACTAAAAATAAAAGAAATAAATCCTAATGTAATTATGATTAGTAAACATATGATGAATTCTAAAGGGAATAGGATTCAACTAGCTTGAAAGATTCTATGCATGCATTTACATCAATTTGGCTTAGGAGGAGCATTTATATCGAGCATGCATTCCTTATTTAGTTTCGGTGGAAAGATCAGGGTTCTACTAGTAGTATAGGTAATTTCGGGATTTTACCATAAAAAGTTCTGTGGGAAGACTAGGGTTAATAAGTAAGAAGCGTAATTTTGGAATTTTACCCCTATAAGATTTCAGTGGAAAGATCAGGGTCTTATAGGTTAGAGGGGTAATTTAAGGATTTTTGCCCATTAGGGTTTCTGTGGGAGGATTATGGTCTTACCGGTAGGAGGGGTAATGTTATGATTCTACCCCCATAGGGTATTGGTGGGCAGATCATAGTCTATCTAGTGTGAGAGGTAATTTGAGATTTCTAGCCCAATAGGGTTTCTATGGGAAGATCAGGGTCTTTTCAATAAGGCTCCGTTTAGTAGGGCATAAAAAGATTTCAACTGAAAATGGTTTTCCATGGAAAACTTTTTACAGTGGAAAACTCATTTTCATGGAACTTTTCCGTTGTTTAGTTGCATGGAAAATGATTTTACATTTAAACATTTTCCATTGTTTGGTTGAACTGAAAATCAATTACTCTTATTAACTTTTCTAATTGTATTGTCTTGTCATTTTTTAACTTTTTTTTCCGTTGTATTTTTTAGTTGTTTGTCATTAGCTAAATTTATTATCCTATAACAAATATTTTTTTATAAATTCTACAATATATTTCTTTTATCTATTAATAGATTATTATATTATACAGAATATCTCCATAAAACCATAAACCCCTAAAAAAAATTTGGTTCAACATTATAAAAAGACCTTAATCTAATTATAAAAAAGTATTCGCAATCAAATAAGCAAATCAACCAAATAGGTAAATATATTCACAATCAAACAGGTAAACTAATCAACCAGTTGTAATGTAATACTTTTTACTTTTATATTTTAAATTTTAATAAAAAGAAAAAATCTACTCTAATTTCAAATAAACTGTTGATTGTCCACATTTCATGAGAAACTTTAATGCTTAAATTGAATCGGGGAGAAATCTAGGTTATTTTTTTTTATTTTGACTAAAATAGATAAAATTTATTCAAAATCTTGATTTAGTATGATAATTTAATAATCAAGACTCGAGATTCGAAAAAAAGGTACTTAATTGATGATATTCGAAGAAGATGAAAAAAATTATGGATTTTTACCCCAAATTTTAATAGAGAGAAAGTGTGGAGCAGAGAGAGAGAGGTTACCAACACGATGAGAAATAAAGAATGCGTAAATAGAGCTAAGCATGGGTCGGGCCGGCACACAGGTCAAGCAGGCACACTTTTGGCATAGTACAACATGAGCATGGTGTCATAGCACGACATGACACGCTGCGAATGACAAAAAAAAAATTTAGGCACGAGCTGACACGGTCCATGACGGTCATGGTACAACCCATGCCCACCTTTATGCATGAGTTGGTAATGCATGAGTTGCTTGTTAGTTGGTATTTTTTTTGGAGTGAATGGATGTAAAATTGTTTTACTCCCAATTTTGAAGGAAAATATTTTCAATAGGGTGTAAAATAAATTTACATTATAAGTTTTACATCTTATATTTTACTCTAAACTAAACAATGTAAAATGGGAAAAATAGTTTTCATGGAACATGTTTTGCACCCTACTAAACGGAGCATAAGCGGGGTAATTTATAAATTTTACCCTGATAAAGTTTTAGTGGGAAATTCAGTTTCTTATCGGTAGAAGGGGTAATATCAGGATTTCAGGTAATATCAGGATTTCACCCCAATAAGGTTTCCACGGGAAAATTAGGGTCTTACCAGTTGAAGAGTGATTTTGGGACTTTACACCAAAAGGGTTTCATTGGGAAGATCAACACGTTACAAGCAGAAGGGGGACTTTTAGGATTTTACCCCTCTAGGGTTTTATTAGGAAGATTAGGGTGATTTGGAAAAGAGGGGTATTTTTGAGATTTTACCCCAATAGGGTTTCGATTGAAGATTATAGTATTAATAGTAGAAATGGTTATTTTAAGAATTTACCCCAATAGCGTTTCGGTGTTAAGATTAGGGTCTTACGTTCAAATTTCTACCATGATAGGTTTTCGGTTGGAATTTCACAATCTTATTGATATGATGGGTGATTTGAGATTTCTAGCCTGATAGAGGTTTTGATGGGAAGATTAGGGTCCAACTAGTAGGAGGACTAATTTAATATTTTACCTTAATAGGGTTTCGATTAGAACGTTAGTGTCTTAATGGTAGGAGGGTATTTTCAGGATTTTAGCCTAATAGGGTTTCCATAGAAATATCAATTTCTAACCATTAAGTGCTTAATTTATGATTTCTACCCCCGATAAGGTTTTGATGAGAAGATTAGGGGTCTTATAGGTAGGAGAAGTAATTTTGGGATTTTACCCCAATAAGGATTTGGTGTTAAGATCAAAGGCTTACCAGAAGGAGGGGTAATTTCTGATTTCTACCAAGAGAGGATTTCAGTGGGAAAATCAAGGTCTTAAGAGTAGGAGGGGTTATTTTGGGATTATATCCTAATCGGATATCGGTTGGAAGATCGGGGTCTTACCTATAGAATGGCTAGTTTTCGTATTTTACCCAAACAGGGTTTTATTGGGTAGATTAGTGCCTTAGGGATAATTTCAGGATTATACACGAATATGGTTTCAGTAAGAAGATTAAGGTCATAACATTAGGAGGGGTAATTTCAGGATTTTACCGCTTATAAGGTTATGGTGAGAAGATTATGGTCTTATTGATAGGAAGGGTAATTTTTGGATTTTACCTTATATGGTTTTAGCTGTAAGATTAGGGTCTTATGATATGCTCATTTTAGAGCACGTTTACAACCCCATTTTAGTGTCGAGTCTCATGATTTTATATTGGTTTTACGCACATTACATTCAATTTTACCTTGATCTTGTCCTCGAGCTGTTTTTAGGTCATTTCAAGTGTTTTTGATGATTTCGAGGTAAAATGAGACGTGTTAGAGGCTTTGACACTTTTATCAAGAGTTTGGATGCACGTATCATAGCTTGGGCATGCATTCCAAGTTACTCTTGAAGATCCCATAAACTCCAGGAGCCATTAGACACTTGAAAGGAGCTGTTCAGCAAGGTCCAAGTTCAGATTTGACCGAATCTGACATCCATTCGGTCAAATGGAAGACGGGAACTTGAGTACATAAATCAAGCGCTCGGGAATAGCCAAATGAACACTCATTCGGCCCAATCAAGGCCCATTCGGCCAAATGGTTGCACTCATTCGGACGAATGATGGACAGGGTGAGAAAAGTCGAGGCTTCAGATACGGGCGAATGAAGAATCATTCGGCTGAATACACCACTCATTCGGCTGAATCTACACCACATTCGAACAAATGGAGACTGTTTCCGAAGTTTTTGGTTTTTTTCTTTAGCCGGCGCTCGAGGGTTTTTCTAGGTTTTTACCCCTTATGTCCCTAGGGTTTAAATACCCTCTTATTTATTTTATTCCACTTGCTATTATCGTTGTTTCATTTACACTTTTTATAGAGTAGTTGTCGGTTTTGTTATAAGTCTTCGTTTTTCATTCTCTTGTTCATTACATTCAATTCGTTCATCCTTTCAATCATGTTCTTTTTTGTTGTATATGCCCTAATCTTTATTACTATGTGTGAGTAGTTTTCTTAGGGGTTTGATTGGTGAAACCCTAGGTTGGCTCATTCTTCATGCGTAGAGTTAGGATTTGAGATTGTTGACGATTGATTGATTGATATTTGATATGAATCTTGTCCTTCCACTCCTTTGGAGACATAGGGCGATTATAGGTTGTTCGTATGATTTATAGGGTCACAAACTTCCTCTCGTCATCTTGAGTGTCATGATTCATTGTTGACTGATTTCTCCTAATTTAGCGTATTGATAGTTTGATTGTCCTTCCCACGATGGAACTTATATGTCCCCGTTTTCCTTCCATAGCTTATTATCGTTTTAGTTCTTGCTTTATTTTTCTATTATTAGTATAGTTCTATCCAATCCCTATATAAACCCTTTGCATCAAGTCTAGGAACTATCGCCCCTTGTCCTTGTGGTTCGATCCCCGACTTACCACTACACTAGTTGTACTAGTATTAGGGTGTTTACAAATTCTGTTTGCATAACTTTTCGTTTAGTTAAACAACCTAAAAGAACAGTTATCAAAATGGCGCCGTTGCCGGGGACAAGGCGTTGTTTTTAGATTATAGTCTTGGTGTAAGTCATTTTTGTTTTATTTACATTATTGTCTATTAGTTTGCTTGTCAGTACTTATGCTTGGTCTCTAGTGTTGTTTGCATGCCATATAGCACATGTAGATCAAATCAACAACTAGAAACATATGACCTTGAGGTTCAACGCAACAAACGGAGAATTCCAACCCAAACTTCGTCACAACCAAATACTTCCAACCCTTCTACACCACCAATGGATGAAAACCACCAACAACTATTTGGTTAATTTGGGACACCTAGGTCCTAAGAATTTCAAGGAGGTGTAGTGTTACCCAAAGCCCTGAACCCTTATCACATATATCCTCAATTCACCCAGATGGTGAAGGAGACCCCTTTTTGCGAAATTTAAGAAATGAATTCCCTCTCCAACACTTGGAGGCATTCTCAGATATTTGCGGTCTCATACCTCCATCCCCAATAGCACGTATTATGTACGGATGCATTTATTTCACTTGAGTTTATCTGGTGATGCTCGGGATTGGTATAAATGCATGGACCCAAACTCAATCATTAATTGAGCTCAATTAAAGACAACATTTCTAAAAAGGTTCTATCCCACAGTTTAAACGCAGGATTGGCGTAAGAAAATTGCGTTATTCACTCAAGAGGATGATGAGAACCTTAGTGCCACTTGGAGTCGGTTTAAGAGAATGATAAGAGCATGCCCCCATCATGAGTATGGGGAGAACCATCTTAATACATTCTTCTATGATGGTCTAAATAACTCCACTAAGGCACTCCTAGACTCGGCTGTTGGTGGCCAACTCTCGAAAGTCCCATGCAATCAAGTGAAGGCTAAGATTGAGGAGGTTGCTAAAAATAGCTGTTGGGGAGGAGTAAGGGGCAGTGGATTACCAAGAGGAGGGATGGATTCAAGCAACTTGGACACGATTAGTTTAAAAATCGAGGCTATCATGGATAAGAAGCTCTCCAAGTTCAAATATGCCCAAGGTAGCTCCAATGTATCATCGGTTAAAGAGACGCCCTTTTCATGTAGAATCTATGGGGGCACCAATCATGATACATCATATTATGGGGGTACAAATTCTAAGCACATAGCGACTGTTAACTATGGGAGGTATAACCAAGATGGAACCCCAGTCATGAACTATGATGGATACGGGTATAATCCCTATTTTGTGGCAGCTGTAGGGTATGGTGGTCAAAGCCAAGGGTTTGCTCAGCAAGGTCCTTACAATAATCAACCCTTTAGACCTCCCTTCAATCAAAATTCTAACCAAGGGAACTCCTACCAAGGGTACAACTCTACCAATCAAGCGAATAGGAGTTTTCCTAGGCCGAATGGGAATAGGCCTTACCCTCAAATGCCAAGACCCAACACCAACCTACCCTATCCATCTACATAGCCTCAACAAAACCCACCTCCAACTAATGAATTCCTTTCCACCCAAGTGAACCCCCTTGCACAGCAAAATCAAACCCTCTCGTAAATCAATCAAACTTTGATAAATCAAATACAACAACTTCAAATGCAGCAGAAGTTATTTGAATCACAGCTTACACAGATGGCTAGTTCACCCCCACCATTGCTACTTCCTTCTCACCCTCAACAAAACCCATCCACCCAACCTCCACCACAAAACTCTCCTGACTCCAACCCTAAGCATTATACCTATAAGGCGATCTTCTTAAGATCTGGAACCTCATATCCTGCTCCAGTTGTAGCCAATGGAGATGATTTAGGGGAAGATTCCTCGAAGGGTAGTGGTTGTCTAAGAGAAAATGAGTACAAGGAGAACCTTGAGGGGAGAGAAGAAAAGGAGGGTGGTGAAGAAAATGAGGGGCATAATGTCGAAGTCATTGGGCATGAGAGGGAGAAGAAAGATGAAGATGAGAGATGGAGGGAGATACAGGAACGGAGGAAACTAAAGTGTCAACATGCTCCACCTACACCTTTTCCTTACAAGAAGGTAAAGAAGTAATTGCAGGAAAAGTTTCTTAAATTCCTAGAGCATATGAGGTAACGTGAAATGAACATACCATTTTTAGAGGCCATGGAGCAAATGCCACAATATGCTTAGTATCTGAAAACCCTCTTAAGGAATAAGAGAAAGCTTGAGGGAAAGGTTATTAGTTTACCAGAGTATGTAAGTGCCATCATTCAGGGCACATGGGCAAAGAAAGAAAAAGCTAGAGGACCCTTTGTGCTCCCAGTCACCCTTAGAAAACTCAATTCTAAGGGAGCACTTGCTGACCTTGGGGCCTCCATTAGCATAATGCCGATGTCCATTGCCAAACTGCTAACTTGTGAGCTTAAGCCTTCAAACAAAACAATTCAGCTGGCCGACCGTAGTATAAAAATGCCATGTGGGGAGTTTGAGGACCTTCCGATCCATGTAGGGAACATAGTGGTACCATGTGACTTTGTGGTGCTTGATATGGCCGAAGATCCTTATACTCCCCTCATCTAAGGGAGGGATGCTTTGAAGACTTTGGGTGCCCTGATCAACTGTGAATCAGAAACTTTAACCGTCAGGGTAGCCCAAGAGAAGGTTGTGTTTGCCTTTTCTAAGTCTTCAAAGGAACCCATAGTCAAGCGGATTTGTTACTTTGGGGTGGTCGAGAATAACACTATAAAAGAGGTTGAGAGGTGTAATGCTTTTGCTGCCCCAATGATAGTTGAGGTGTTGGATGAGGAGGACGCACAAGAGCATCTTGTTTTTGGGGTTGCAAAGGGAATTGCTTCGCCAACGAAGATGTATTACAAATCCGAGGGAACTGACAAGCCAGCCCGAAAACGAAAAAGGGCTAGAAAAAGAAAATCTAAAAAGAGACCGATGGCTCCACCCTGGCTTAGGGGAGCCCTGCATTATAACCCACCTCTAGATTACCCTGGTTCTCCATTGCTAACTTCCGCCACTGCGGCTCGGTGGAGAGTTTTGACTCCCCACGCTGGAGGTGATGGTGATGCTAGGAGTGAATCCACTCTTACGGCAGGTACAAATTTGTTGTTTTCTTTTTCTGTATAAACTAGTGCCTAAATGTGTCGAACTTACCGATGTTAAACAAAAGTACTTACGGGCGATAACCCGGTGTTTGTTTTGTTTCTTTTTTTGTATAACAATAGCTTCCATAATTTTGATCTTTTCCCTTTTATTTCTCCTCTCCCAAGTGCCGAGACGGCTTTTGAGCTAGCTTGGGGGAGGGTCCTTGTGTTTTCAAAGCTTCGAAAGATATGCATTATTGAAACTATTACCTTGGTTTTTGTTTTATTTTTTCTTTGTATGTCTAGGTGTGTCATGATTGATGTGCTTGAGTTGTGAAACTGACATGCTAGCTCTTGATGTGTACATTATAGTGGTCTTATGCATACTCATGTTTTCCTAGCTTTGTGCCTATTTGGGACCGAATGATTGACTGTTTTCCACCTGACTTGGGGGATCTGGTCCTGCCTGGTTTGTGGCTTGGATGACTACCTATTGAGGCATATTTCGACTAGCCTAGTGAGGATTAAGCCTTATAGGACTCCATTATGAGTCCTATGTTATTAAGTGCTAGTTAGAGAGTCTAAGTATTGTGTCTGTTCTCCTCCAACATAGTCTTCTTTTTTAAAGGCTAGGGATAATAACATGTTTGTAGTTATAGCTACATGGCCAAATTGCCTTCCATGAATATCGATTGACTTTAGGGTAAGCCAATTTTATTACTTTACTTTTTCTTTGTAGCTACATCACCTAACTCCACATGAGCCAAATATTCCCTCTTCTTACCTAGAGCATAGTCAAGTGATCACAGTGAAGTGGTGCCGTTGCATTGTGGTGAAATATTTTTGTTTGAAAAATCATTGTCATATGGTATGACTCTTTACATTACTCTTAGTTTATTTCAAAAACATTAGCTAGAAAACAAAAAGAAAAAATAGAACGAAAAACAAATAAAAAGAAAAGAAACAGAAAAAAATAGAAAAAGAGAAATTCAAGAATAAAGTTGGTGTAATGAGTTCATTTATGCGTATCTAGAGAATTTTGGAAAGTGGCATTGTCATCGGAAGTTGTAGCCTTCCTTGGTTTGATTACCTTGGATTGCTTACTATTCTCTATTTGAACTCCACATCCCCAAATTTTACCCTACCTTGATCCCAGCCTACATTGCAACCGTTTCCAAACCTGTTCGACTTGGCCTGATTAGCAAGTTATGTGCTGGAGAGTAGATAGGATACAATCCCTAAGATTTCTCCTTGATTGAGTGTTTAATTCCCGACTCATCTTAAGTCGGATGATTCTAAGCAAAACACGTACCGTATTAAACACACGAGCGTACTAGAAATTTCCCACATCTTATGGGAAATAGCATGGGGAGCATGGACTTGTGACCTTATTAGGTAGTGGGTGGCATGGCCTGTGTTGTAGCTTTTCCAGTAATTCCAAATCTATGGAAAACATTGTTCATCTTGGTATTATTCTCTTTTGAGCCCATTATACTTGCACACCCATGTCTAGGGAAGAGTTTTGTGCGTACACGGCTGGCATAGTCTTGTTTTCTGCTGACCTTGCTTTTCATGAGCTTTGCTCACGGTGTTGCCTTGCTAGTTCATTTGCTAGGGACTAGCAAAGGATTGGCTTAGGGGAAGTTGATGTGCTCATTTCAGAGCATGTTTACAACCCCATTTTAGTGTCGAGTCTCACGCTTTTATATTGGTTTTATGCACATTACATTCAATTTTACCTTGTTCTTGTCCTCAAGCTGTTTTTAGGTCATTTCAGGTGATTTCGAGGTAAAATGAGACGTGTTCGAGGCTTTGACACTTTTATCAAGAGTTTGGATGCACGTATCATAGCTTGGGCATGTGTTCCAAGTCACTCTCAAAGATCCCATAAACTCCAGAAGCCATTAGACACTTCAAAGGAGCTGTTCAGTAAGGTCAAGGTTCAGATTCGACCAAATCTGACATCCATTCGGTCAAATGGAAGACAGGAACTCGAGCACATAAATCAAGCTCTCGAGAATAGCCAAATGAACACTCATTCACCCAATCAAGGCCCATTCAGCCGAATGGTGGACAGGGTGAGAAAAGTCGAGGCTTCTGATATGGGCGAATCAAGAATCATTCAGCCGAATACACCACTCATTCGGCCGAATATACACCACATTCGGCCGAATGGAGACTGTTTCGAAGTTTTTGGTTTTTTTCTTTAGCCGGTGCTTGAGGGTATTTCTAGGGTTTACCCCTTATGTACCTAGGGTATAAATACCCTCTTGCTCTATAAATATCCCTCATGCCTAATTTGAGAGCTTTTGTGCCTCAACCAAGAACATCACTTTAAAGCTTTTCATTTTATTCATGCATTAGTTTAGATTTACAACTTTGGTTATTCTCGTTTTCAGGCTTTGTATTTCGGATTCGGATTCTCTTTTATTCACGCTATTTCATTTATGCAAGGTATTGATTCTTTTCTGTTTTATTTCGTTTAATGCTTTCAAGTATTGTTTTTCTGAATATCATTCCTCTTGCTATTATCATTGTTTCATTTACAGTTTTGATAGAGTAGTTGTCGGTTTTGTTAAAGGTCTTCGTTTTTCATTCTCTTATTCATTACATTCAATTTATTCGTCCTTTCAATTATGTTCTTTTTCGTTGTATATGCCCTAGTCTTTGTTACTATGTGTAAGTAGTTTTCTTAGGGGTTTGATTGGTGAAACCCTAGATTGGCTCGTTCTTCATGCGTAGAGTTAGGATTTGAGATTATTGATGATTGATTGATTGATATTCGATGCGAATCTTGTCCTTCCACTCCTTTGGAGACATAGGGCAATTATAGGTTGTTCGTGTGATTTATAGGGTCACAAACTTCCTCTCGTCATCTTGAGTGTCATGATTCATTGTTGACTGATTTCTCCTAATTTAGCATATTGATAGTTTGATTGTCCTTCCTAGGGTGGAACTGATCTGTCCCCTTTTTCCTTCCATAGCTTATTATCGGTTTAGTTCTTGCTTTATTTTTCTGTTATTACTATAGTTCTATCCAATCCCCATATAAACCCTTTGCATCAAGTCTAGAAACTATCGCCCCTTGTCCTTATGGTTTGATCCCCGACTTACCACTACACTAGTTGTATAGGTATTAGGGTGTTTACAAATTATGTTTGCATAACTATTCTTTTAGTTAAACGACCTAAAAGAACGGTTATCATCTTACGAATAAAAGGGTTGTTTTTGAATTCAACCCAGATCGAATTTTAAGGAAAGATTACGGTCTTATCGGTAAGCAGGGTGATTTTCATATTTAACCCCAAATAGGGTTTCGGTGGGAAGATTGGGATCTTATGATTAGGTGGGGTAATTTCAAATCTTTATCCAAATAAGGCTTTGGTCGGAAAATAATGGTTCACTGGTAGGAGGGAAAATTTTAGATTTGGAGGAGGATTAGGGTGTTATCGGTAGGTTCGAGGGGTAATTTCTAGATTTTTCCCCAATACGGTTTAGGTGGGAAAATTAAGGTCTAATCGGTAGGAGGGTTAATATTAGATTTTTACCCCAAAAAGGTTTTAGTGGGAAGATTAGCGTCTTATCATAAGAAGAGGTTATTTCGAGACTTTACTCTAATAGGGTTTTGATGGGAAGGTCATGGCCTTAAAGGTAGAATGGGTTAATTTTGGATTTTGCCCCAATAGAGTTTCGGTGGGAAGAGCAGGTTGTTAATGATTGGAGGGGTATTTTTGGGATTTTAGGCAGATAGGGATTTTAGGGAAGTCAAAGTCTTACAAGTAAGAAGAGTAATTTTGAAATTTTAACCCAATAGGGTTTTTGTGTTAGGATTAGGGTCATACCAATAAAAAGGATTTTTCAAATATCTACCATGATAGGGTTCTGGTTGGAAGATCAGGATTATAACAATAGTAGTGGTAATTTCAAATTTCTAACAAAAAAAGGTTTTAGGTGGAAAATTTGGGCTTATTGGTAGGAGGGGTAGGTTAAGATTTTACCCAAATAGGGTTTCGATGCCAAGATTAGGGTTTTACCGATAGGACAAGAAATTTTGGAATTTTACCTCAAAAATGTTCTGTGGGAAGATTAGGGTCTATGAGTAGGAGGGGTAATTTTGGGATTTTATTCCTATTGGGTTTCGGTGGAAGATGTGGGTCTTATAGATTAGATGGGTAATTTTATGATTTTACCCCATTACGGTTTCTATGAATTGATTATGTCTTACCGGTAGGTGGGGTAATATTTAGATTTTTCCCCCATAGGGTATTGGTGGGCAGATAATGGTCTAATCGGTACAAGAGGTAATTTTGAGATTTCTAGCCTGATAGGGTTTCTGTGGGAAGATCAAGGTCTTATCAATAGGAGGTGTAATTTATAGATTTTACCACGATAAGGTTTTAATGGGAAATTCAGGGTCTTATCGATACAAGGGTTAATATTAGGATTTTACCCTAATAAGGTTTTCGTGGGGAGATTAGGGTCTTAACAATTGAGGGGTGATTTTGAGACTTTACCCCAAAAGGGTTTTAATGGGAGGATCATTGAGTTACAAGTAGGAGGGGGAATTTCAAGATTTCACCACTCTCGGGCTTTGGTAGGAAGATTGTGCTGTTTATTGGAAGGAGGAGTATTTTTGGGAATTTACCCTAATAGGGTTTTGGTGGGAAGATTATGGGCTTACTACTATGAATGATAATTTCAAAATTTTACCCCAATAGTGTTTTGGTGTTAAGATACGGGTCTTAAGTTCAAATTTCTACCATGATAGGTTTTTGATATGAATATCAGGGTCTTATCAATATGATGGATAATTAGAGATTTCTACCCCGATAGGGGTTTTGATGGGAAGATTAGGGTCTTACCAATAGGAGGACTAATTTAATATTTTACCCCAACATGGTTTTGGTTGGAACGTGAAGTTCTTAATGTTTGGAGGGTAATTTTAGGATTTTAGCGTAATAGGGTTTTGATGAAAAGATCAAGTTCTAACCATTAGGTGGGTAAATTTAGATTTCTACCCAGATAAGGTTTTGATAAGAAGATTAGGGTCTTATAAGTAGGAGGGTTAATTTTGGGATTTTACCACATAAGGATTTGGTGTTAAAATTAAAGTCTTACCAAAAAGAGGGGTATTATCTTATTTTTACCAGGATAGGATTTCAGTGGGAAAATCAGGGTCTAGCGAGTAGGAGGGGTTATTTCCGGATTATACCCCTATTGAATTTTGGTGGAAAGATTAGGGTCTTGCCTATAGAATGGCTAGTTTCAGTATTTTACCCAAACAGGGTTTCGTTTGGTAGATTAGTGCCTTGGGGATAATTTCAGGATTATACAAGAATATGGTTTCAGTGGGAAGATCAAGTTCATAACATTAGGAGGGGTAATTTCATGATTTTACCCCTAATAAGGTTTTGGTGGAAAGATTAGGGTTTTATCAATAGGAGGGCTAATTTTAGAATTTCACCCTGTATGGTTTCGGTGGTAAGATTAGGGTCTTACAGATAAAAGGGTAATTTCCAAATTCAACCTAAATCGGATTTCAAGGGAAGATGAGGGCCTTATCGCTAGGCGAGTTACTTTCTACATTCAACCCCAAAAAGGGTTTCGGTGAGAAGATTAGGGGCTTAACAATAGGATGGGTAATTTTGAGACTTTACCCCTATAAAGCTTTGGTTGGAAGATAATGATTCACCGATAGGATGGGTAATTTGTGATTTCTACCCCGGTAGTATTTCTGGGGAAAGACTTGGGTGTTATCAATAGGTTTGAGGGGTGATTTCTAGATTTCCCCCAAATACAGTTTAGGTGGGAAGATAATGTCTTAGGAATGACAACTTGTTCCATCTTCTTCTACTTTTTTGTACTTCTTTTAGTTTCTATCTTTGTAGTCTTTAGAATGCTTACCTTGTTTCTTTTTTATTTATTTTGACAGTTATGGGTTAACTCCTAGGAAACCTTAACAAAAGCATACTTATCCTCCTAAGCAATTAGGAGGTTTAAAGGGCTTGTTGATTGTTGCTAAAATCAACCGTGATTCCTATGAAAGTGAGTTAGGTTTATTATTTTCCTTAGTGTATTTAGGGTTTAATTCTTTCCTTCCTTTGTCCTAGAGTCTTAATCAAGGATGAGCAAGAGCCAAGATTAAGGGATTTTGAGGAGTGATATTTATTTCTCTCATTTGTATCTTTCTAGTAGAGTTTCTTACTCTTTTTGGAATGAGATTTTCCTACTTTATCCTATTTTTCATCACTTTGTGTATAATCTAGGCTCAGGAGCATTTCATGTATTTTTATGCTATTTTCCTTGATTTCCTATTATCTTTTCTACTTTTATGTGTCTTTATATGGCTTGATGCAGATATCTAATGAGCTCTAGCACGAGCACTGAAAGATAGAAAGATATAGTAGAAAAGCCGAGAAAAGAAGCTAAGAGGATGCTCAAATTTTCAACTTAGAGGCCTTCTTGAGAAAAAGACCTAAGCGAGCGCTTACCCTATTACAAGCGAATGTCAAGCAGAGTTACAACGGCACAAAAGAGGGAATTATTTAGTGCACATTCATAAGCAGTAGTTCCAGCCTAGTTTTAGACCTAGAGAGATAGCTTAGGGTTTCAATATTTTTTTTTCACAAAACCTTAGATTGCTAATAGATTTATCATCAGCTTTTAGCACTTTCATCGAATTTGCAATCATCAATTGTCAAACATCAATTCCTTATCAATATATTAGTATTTCTTTCACTTTCTTTTTCTTTAATTTCGTAATTTGAATTTATTTTATGTTTTTGTTACTTTATGATTGATTATTATTAGTTTCTCCCATAGTTTTGTTCATCGTTATTTGTTAGTTTCTTAGTGTGTCTCGTTATTTTGATTATTTAATGTTTTCTATTACTAGTCATAAGTAGTTAGATTAGTTAGGAGATAGGGATGTTTAAAGTATTGAGTTGGTTTCTTGAATATTTCTCTGTGATTTAATTTCGTGTTTTGGTTGGAGTCTAGATTGGCCATATAGCTTTCTTACATATCTTTCCTAGGTCGAAGACATTGAGAAATGCATATATGAGTAGTGACCCAATGTTAAGTGTTGTTAACTTGTGTGTTATTAATTGTTAATTTGAATTTATTGCACTGCTTGGATGCTTTAGAATACGGTTAAGCGAGAAATCCCATTTTTAATGCCCTTCCTTGAAGATGACCGAGAGGTTGGATCCTGGTTGAGATCCCTTCCTTACAGCATGTTTAGGTTTGATTCATAGGTTGATAGGAAGTTAGTCAGCCTCATATAATCTCATTTTTAATTCAAGTCCAAGCTTTAACTTATTCAGGTTAGGAATTAGTGTTGGATGCTAAACCCCTAGTGCTTTTACCTTCATAGAACTAGTCTTTTAGAACCTCGCACTTGATTTTAGTTAGATCTATTTTTAATCCTTTGTTTAGTTGAGCTAGCTTGTAGTTGAAGTGTTAGAGTTTGGTAGCTACTTGAAGTCATTCCCTATGGATTCGACCATTAAAAATCTGATTATAAAAAATCCCTTCATCAGCCTATGAATACTACTAAACAACCAAAGTCCTTTTCTTTGGTCACGTCTAAGCTTCTAAAGCATCTTTATTCACATCGGACCTTGCTAATTCAACATAACAACATTCAAGTGCCCCAAAGAAAGCACTGAAAGTTAGTAGAGTAGTATACTACTAGGTTATAGACTAATCGTTCATCAAATACACAAAGACTACATCTGTTATAGCTAAGGTGACTTCTTTTAAATTCTTTGTCATTTTCTACATTTTTACAAAAAACTGTACTTTGGAACATAATGTATAATACTTATATACTAACCCTATACTTATAGATCACTCCAAACACGATCTACACAGTTCGAACAAAATATACTAGATTGTCCTTTTTTCCTCAATAAACCTGCAAAATATACAATCATATATCTCTATTTTACATTATAAAAGCCAAGAATTTGACAACTAAGATAAAGGTGTTGATGATGTCTTTAGAATGCGTGTTTGTTCAACTTAGCAATAAGTGTTTGATACTTATATGCGATTAAGTGTCAAAAAAGTTCATTTTATAAAATTGCAAGATTTTGGCTCAAAATGAAGTGTCTAAGTGTCCAGATACCACATCCAAGGGAGTACTCGATATGTGAACTTGAGGAAAATGAAGAGTTTGAGTAACATACTACCCTAGTAGCATTAACCAAGAACTAACCACTTTGCATTCCTGTAGGTCCTTGTTCAATAATAGTGCTTTTTCCTCTTCCTAAATGTGATACTCATAGTACTTGTATTCATAATAGTCTCCATCAAACAAAAATCTACAAAATAAATGAAAGGAATGTTTAGAAAAAGATGTACCAAACAATCGGCAACTCTTATATTAAGATATAGATCCAATCAACAAAAGCTATCATATGTTAAAAACTAGCAGACACATAAAGGCCCCATGACACATATCAACACACCAAAATCCTATGATTTTATGAAAAAGTATTATGGACCATAATACAGAAAAGTACAAGTTTCCTTTTAAAAGTACCAAATATCTTTAACTCCAAGGATTCATAATCATATCTACACCCCTGTTTTATGTCAAACACCATAAATGTATAATGTCATAATAATCACCGTCATATGTAAAGAAGACTATGGATGAGATAGCCCTATTCCTTGCTTTGGGTGGTATGAAAATTAAAAATTGCACAATAAAACTAAAAGTACTTATTACTGTTTGAAACCCTAATCATCAAAACATCAAGCTCAAATCTTGACTGAATAAAAACCCATAGATAAGTATAAACTTCACTTAAAATGAAGATAATTAATTAACAAAAACCCCAATTGTATGGAATAACATCATCAACTACAAACAACAACATAAACTAGAACACCATTAATTAGAAATAAAGGAGGTTCAAACAGGATAAAAGCAACAACGTCAACAAAAACAACACATATTAATCGGAATACACCAACATCAATAACAATAGCAAAAAAAACCTAATTTAGAATCATATACAATCTAAAGAGCGTTCAAACATACTGTTATTCCTTTTGGTTTTGATAAAGACGAATAGCTCACCATAATCTACTCAAAACCTTCACACAATAAATACCCATTAATTGGAAATATTAATCATGTGAAAACCAAGAAAATTAAAGCAAAAATAACCCAAAATTAAGGGGAATTAAACAATAATTAAGAAGAATTTAAAGGAAATCTGGAAGATTGATACAAATTGTTAAAATTTAAAAAAAAGAATTTATGGAGAATAAAACAGAAATTAAAGAGAATTAAAATAAAATTGGGAAGATTTTGTAAAAATAGGGAGAGAATGGGAAGGAGGAGAGGATGCTAGCTTAGAGAATAAAGCCCGGTAGAAATATAGCTTTCCTAAACAACTACATGGTATTGAGAGGTTATTATTTTTTAAAATTGCTTTTTTTTAAATTAGGTGAGTTGCATGTGGTAAAAATCTAAAATTCTTAACGCTTTTAGTTTCCAAGATATTCCACTACACAAAAAAAGCATCGAGAAAATAAAGAGCAAAATTTTATCCCCAACTCCTTCACCAAAGCTTCTAGGCTTAAGTGTTGAGAAAATAAGGAATTTTTTATAGTGGGATCATGCCCTAAAAGGGTATCGATGAGAATATTACGGTCTTACTAATAGGAGGGGCAATTTTGGGATTTTTCCCACATGGGATTTTGGTGGGATGATCAGGGTTTTACTTATAGGAGGGGTAATTTCAGGATTTCTACCCTGATAGGGTTTTAGTGGGAAGATTAAGGTCTTACCAATTAGAGGGGTAATTTTGGCATATTACTAATAAATGGCGTTATGTAGAAAGATTAAGGTCTTACCGAATGGTTAGAGTGTTAAGATCATGGTCTTGTTGAGAGGAAGGGTAATTTAAAATTTCTACCACAATATGATTTTTGTGGGAAGATAAGAGTGTTATAAGTAGTAGAGTGATTTCTAGTTTATATTCCTATAACGTTTCGATGGGAAAATCAAGGTCTTATATTTAGAACGGGTAATTTTGGTATTTTACCTCAAGAGCTTTTTTGGTAAGAAGATCAAGGTCTTATCAGTAAGATGGATAATTTCGGCATTTAACTCAAATTGGGTTTCAAGGGAAGATTAAGGATTTTATCGATAGGAGGGGTAATTTTAGCATTTTACCCTAATAAGGTTTTGGAGGAAAGATCAGGGTCCTACTAATATAAGGGGTAATCTTGGGATTTCACCCCAATAGGGTTTTGGTATTAAGATTAAGGTTTTAAAGGTTGGAGGGGTAATTTAAGAATTTTTCCATGATAGGATTTTTGTGGGAAGATTAGGGTCTTAGAAGTAGGAGAGGTAATTTCAAGATTATGCCCCAATTGGGTTACGGTGGGACGATCAGGATCTTACCGATAGGAGAGATAATTTTGGGATTTTACACACATGGGGTTTTGGTGGGAATATTAGAGTCTTACTGGTAGGAGGGATAATTTTAGAGTTTTACCCCAATAGGATTACGGTGGGATGATAAGGGTCTTACGGGTAAAAGGGGTAATTTTGAGATTATTCCCTATAGAGTTTTGGTGGGAAGATCAAGGTCTTATTGGTAAGAGCAATAATTTTAGGATTTTACCCTAATTATGTTCCATTAAGAAGATTAGGGTCTTACATGTAGGAGGGGTCATTTTGGGATTTTACACTAATAAGTTTATAGTGGGAAGATTAGGCTGTTATATATAAGAGGGGTAGTTTTAGGATTTTACCCCAATAGGTTTTCAGGGGGAAGATCAAGGTCTTACTGGTAGGAGAGTAATTTTGGGATTTAACCCTAAGTGGGTTTTTGGGGAAAGATCATGGTCTTATTGATTGAAGGAGTAACTTTGGCATTTTACCCTTTTAAAGGTTTTGGTCAGAAGATCAGGATCTATAAAGTAGAAGGGGTCCAAAATTTATATCCATAGGGTTTTGGTGTTAAGCTTAGGGTCTTGCCATTAGAAGGGTAATTTAGGGTTTTGAATATGATAGGATTTTAGTGGGAAGATTATGGCTTTACAAATAGGAGGGTACTTTCAAGATTATACCCTAATTGGGTTTCTGTGGGAAGGTCAAGGTCTTGCCATAAAATAGATAATGCAATGAATGTTCTGGATATATACTTTAGAGGTAGCATTTGCTTGCATTGAGTTCCAAAGACAGTTGTTAGTAACAGAGACACAAAGTTCATGAGCTATTTATAGAAATTATTATGGAGATATATAGGGACTAAGACTTTATTTATCACTTCTTGTCATCCCCAAATAGATGGACAGACAAAAGTACCGAATCAAACTTTAGGAATTCTCTTGCGTGGTTTGGTGAGTGAAGCACCCTAAGGATTGTGATTTAAAGTTAGCACATGAAAAGTTTGCCTACAATAGATCTCCAACCTATGTAATAAAACATTTACTATTCGAGGATGTCTATGGAGTGAACCCAAGAATACATAATGAATTCATGGGGATTCCCAAAAAGGAATTAGTTCATAAAGATGCAAAGGACAAGGTTGACTATATGCAAAAGCTTCATGCCTAGGTGAGAGCAAGGATTGAGAAGGTCATTGACATCTATAAGGCTAGAGCTAACAAACACAAGACTCAACATACTTACAAGGAGGGAGACTAGGTTTGTTGCACTTGTGGAAAGAAAGATTTCCTAATCAATTTAATAATAGGCTTATGCCAAGGTGTGATGGTCCATTCACAATAATCAGCAAGGTGGGTGATAATGCATATAAGCTTGAGTTGCATGGAGACTATAGAGTTCATTCCACATTCAGTATAAGTGACTTAGAACCTTATGTGCCTGATGATCAACTACAAGGTTTGAGGACATAATCTCTTGAAGAAGATGACGATGATATGGTAGAGGATGTCAACTTTGAAGGATTGATTGAAACTTTAAAGAAAGATGCTACCATGGAAGAGTTGTTGATTTTAGTGACACGAATCTTCTAGGTGCATCAAAAGGGAACATTTGCGTGTACATGATAACATGGAATACTTAGAAAATGTGAATGAGGATTGGTGGACATGGGGAATAAGTTGGTTTTACCTATGAGTTTTCTACCACTTCATTTCATAGGGTTATTCTCATTTTAGGCATAGGTGTTTTTTTAACTTTCCTTTTTAATGGATTTATGATTCTATAAAGTGTGTAAGGTATGGAGTTGATGATTAGTGAAAGGCCTTGATCAAAAGCTAAAATCTTAGAGTAATTTTCAAAGATTGAAAATTTTGACCAAGGAGTAAAAAATTTAAGACAAGGTGAGGTGCTTGTTACATTGGACGGTGCTTAATACATCTTGTCGATGCTTTATTACATCTTCAGTGACAAGAAAAGTGACATGACATTGGCATTGATGTGGCAACACACATGTGTTGGATATTTAGTGTTTTACTTTAAATAAAATATGGTAAGAGTAGTTAATTCGTAATTTTATCTTTTTTATAGAATAGATTTCTAATTAACATAAGATAGTGTAAGAGGTTTAGTAAAATTATGTACTAAATAGGGGGCATTATCCTATTGGCTATTAGGTGATTATTAGGAGTCCTTTAAGAAGTAGTAGTCCTAATCTCAATGTGAATCAAACTCTGCAATTATGGGTAAAAATAGATGTGCACCCAAGCTTAGAAAATTCAAATTTTGAGATTATTTTCTTCGTAATCTTCAATAAACTTAGAGAGTTTGTTGTTTTTATTTGTATGTAAAAAGAGTTGTAAATTGGTGCTTAATGCTTTATATTCACGTAAGGAAGTGTAGGGATTGAGGGTGCTTTGCTTTAATCAATTCTAAAACTTTCGCCCTAGATTTTAAACCTTTGGTGCGTAACTTCAGAGGATTTAATATCTAGTTCTATCCCCTTTTTGTGGATTAAGGTTTGAATACCTAGATTCACATCAACTTTTGGTTCTCTCATTGAGAGCATTCAAAGCGTACTCAAGCTAGATGGATTCCAGTGGTGATGATGTACACGAGATGCCATCAAGCTTCAAAAAAGGTTTGACTTTGGAAGAGTCAAAATCCTTGTACATGGAAAGGGAGTTGAAGGAACTAAAAGAACATATGGATGAGCTATTGCAAATTGTGCGAATGAAGGAAAAGTCCTCAAGAAAAGGTAAATACTCTTCCCAAGAATCTAATTCTAGAGAAAGTGATGGTGAAGCTAGTGTTAGGACCTCGAAGAAGCCTAGCAAGAGGGACCCATCCCCTTCAAGTGAGGAGTCATATGATGGGTGTAGGAGAAGGACTTAAGGGGAGCAAGAGGATCAAAGCTTGAGACTTGAAATCCCTTTGTTCAATAGAAGTTTAGACCTAGACAAGATCCTAGATTAGATACACAAAGTTGAATGAATTTTTTGATATAAGGACTATGATGACCATAGATCCTTTAAGGTTGTTGAACTCAAACTCACTTCTTCAAGTTTGTGGCTTGAAGACTTGCAACAGAAGAGGAGAACAGAGGGGTGTTCCAAGATCTCATCTTATACAAAGCTAAAGGAGTACATGCCAAAAAGGTTTGTTACTCAAGACTTCAAACAAAATTTTTTATAAAAATGCATACTTTAAAGCAAGAAAAGAAGTCTGTGGAGGAATACTTGGTGGAATTAAAAAATCTAGCCATGGTTTTTGAGCTAGAGGAGAAAGAATACCACAAGGTGGCTCGTTTTGTGGCTAGGTTAAATGACCCAATCAAGGAAAAGGTGAAATTATAACCCTATTGGAGCTTTGATGAGGTGTGTACAGTAGGAATTAGGGTTAAAAGGAAAACATGTAAACCTAGAAGGATATTTCGATCATTTAAAGCTAAAGGGCTGCATGAGAGGTCAAATGAGAAAGCCATAAAGTCATAATCTTTAGGGGGAGATAAAGGAGGAATTTTGAGGCCTCCTATAGGAGATAAATGAATTTACTTCAAATGTAAAGGACAAGGCCATATCCAAAGGGATTGTCCCCATGCTATAGTTGAAACTACTCAGACTTAGGAGGAAGATGGGACCTTTGTAGAAGAGGAGCATGAGCTTGAAGAGGAAAAAGGTCACACATCTTTTGAAGTCCAAGAGGAGGATGTGGAAAAGGTGATGGAATAAATTAAGGGATCTAGCCTTGTGTTGCAAAGGTCATTGCAGTCTAAGTCCATGCCATTAGGAGAGAGCGAAAGAGAGAAAGTCTTCCTCACAAGATGCAATGTCCAAGGAAGACTACGTGACGTAATCATAGATTAAGGGAGTTGCACTAACATGGTTTCTAGACTCTTGGTGGCCAAGTTGGAGGTGCCCACTCAACTCCATCCTCAATGATATAAGCTTCATTGGCTTAGAACCTCAAGTGATATAGAGATTAGTAAACAAGCCTTTATTTCATTCAAAATTGGCAATTATAAAGGTCAAGTGCTTGGTGATGTTTGTCTCATGGATGCGTGTCATATTCTCTTGGGAAGACATTGGCAATATGATAGATTTTTAAGTTTAATGAGAGGAAAAACATATACGTGGTGAGGTAAAATGTGAAAGCCAAAGCATTTGCTTTGAAGCCTTTTATGGCTTCAAAAACTCGTTCCAATAAAGATGATGGCAAGGAAGTACTATAGGTGGATGAAAGGGAATTAGAGAAGGAGGTGAAGAAAAGTAGGATGGTTAATGTGCTGGTGGTTAAAGAGATAGAGAATGGAGCCCTCGTGGTTCTAAGATCTTTGAAACAACTACTCACCGAGTTTAAAGATGTTTTTCCTGAGTATTTGCCTAACATCAAATTGATCTCATTATAGGAGCATAAATACCTAACAAGCCAACTTATAGGTGCAATCTAGAAGAAATAAAGGAAATTCAAATACAAATTGAATAACTTATGGCACGTGGGTAGGTAAGGGATAGTATAAGTCCTTGTACAGTGCCTACTTTGATTGTGCCTAAGAAAGACAAAAGTTGGAGGATGTGCATTGATTCTTGAGCTGTAAACAACATCATCATCAAATACAAGTTTCTTATTCCCAAACGTGATGATTTGTTAGATGAGTTGTATGGTGCGTAGATCTTCTCCAAGATTGACCTTCAAAGTGGATATCATCAAATATGAGTAAAGGAAGGTGATGAATGGAAGAAGGGTTTCAAAACAAAGCTTGGGCTTTTTGAGTGGTTGGTTATGCCTTTTGGCTTATGTAACGCACCTAGTACCTTCATGCATTTGATGAATGAAGTCATGAAACCATTCCTTGCTAAATTTGTTGTTGTTTACTTAGATGATATTCTAATTTATAGCTCTTGTATTGATGATCTTCTAAGCCACCTATGGAGTGTGTTCGAGGTTTTGAGAAAGCAAAAGTTGTATGCTAAGCTCAAAAATTGTAACTTCATTGTGCCTAGTGTCACATGTTTGGGCTATATTGTGTCCAGGGATAGGTTTTAAGTGGATCCATCCAAGGTGGAAGCAATAAAGTCATGTCCTATTCCTAAAACCGTGACTAAGGTACATGCTTTTAATGGGTTAGCCTCATTCTATCAAAGGTTCATGAAGAATTTCTTGTCCATTGTGGCTCCTTATCCTTAATGAGTCAATAAGGACAAGAAGTTTGAATGGACCATAGATGCAAACAAGGCCTTTAAAGTTATTAAGGAGATGCTATGTCATACACCTATTCTAGCCTTCCCATATTTCTCTAGACCTTTTGAGGTGGAGACTGATGCTAGTGGGGTTGGAATTGGCGATGTACTTATTCAAGGCAAGAGGCCAATTGCGTAGTTTGGTGAGAAGCTTAATGGGGCTAAATTTACCTACTCAACTTATGATAAGAAATTTTATGCAATTGTAAGGGCTTTGGACCATTTGAGTCACTATCAAAGGCCAACCCATTTTATATTGCATTCTGATCTTGAAGCTTTGAAGCAAATCAAGGGCCAACATAAGCCTCATCCATGACATGCCAAGTGGGTTAAATTCTTGTAATCCTTTCACTTTTCTTTGAAGTATAAGGATGATAAGTGTAATGTGGTTGTAGATTAAATTTTAAGAAGGTATTCGTTGCTAGGTGTCCTTAACCCTAAATTACTTGGTTTGGATCTCATTATAGAATACTATAACCAAGATGAGGATTTTGGGCCATTCATGCAATAGCTAAACAAAAGGGCCATGGGTTCCTATGTTCTTCACGATGGTTTCTTGTTCAAGGGCAATCAATTATGCATTCCTAGGGCTCAATTCGTGAATTACTCATAAGAGAAGCGCATGTTGGAGAATTAGTAGGACACTTTGGGATCATAAAGACTTTGGCTATGCTCCGAGAACACTTCTATTGGCCAAAGATGATTATAGATGTTGGAGCCATCATATCCCAATGTGCTATGCATCAAAAGGAAAAAGCTACTTTTCACTAAGGTCTTTATACTCCATTTCATGTTCGATAGTTTCCTTGGGAGGACATGCCTACGAAATTAATTGTGAGGTTACCAAGAACTGCTAGGCGGAAGGATTCAATCATGGTGGTGGCTGATAAGTTCTCCAAGATGGCACACTTCACACCATGCCATAAAATGAATGATACAATGAATGTGGAAAATTTGTACTTTAGAGACATCATTTGCTTGCATGGAGTTCCAAAGACGATTGTGAGTGACAAAGACATGAAGTTCATGAGCTATTTTTGGAAATTTTTAAGGAGATTAATAGGGACTAAGATTTTATTTAGCACTTCTTTTCATCCCTAGAAAAATGTATAGAAAAAAGTCACGAATCAAACTTTAGGAATTCTCTTGCGTGGTTTAGTGAGTGAAACACAAAAGGATTGTGATTTGAAGTTAGCACATGAAAAGTTTGCGTACAATAGATCTCTAACCTATGTAATAAAATATTCATTATTCGAGGATGTCTATGGAGTGAACCCAAGAATACGTAATGATTTCATGCGGATTCCCAAAAAGGAATTAGTTCACAAAGATGTAAAGGACAAGGTTTACTATATGCAAAAGCTTCACGCCTAGGTGAGAGAAAGGATTGAGAAGGTCAATGACATCTACAAGGCTAGAGCTAACAAACACAAGACTCGACATACTTACAAGGAGGGATACTAGGTTTGGTTGCACTTGAGGAAGGAAAGATTTCCTAATCAACGCAAGAACAAGGTTATGCCTAGGTGTGATGGTCAACTCAAAATCATCAGCAACGTGAGTAATAATGCATATAAGCTTAAGTTGTATAGAGACTATGGACCTTATGTGCCTAATGAACAACTCTTAGGTTTGAGGACATACTCTCTTGAAGAGGATAAGGATAATATGATAGATGATGTTATCTTTGAAGAATGGATTGAAGCTTTAAAGAAAGATGCTACCATGGGAGAGTTATTGATTTTGGATACAAAAATATTCTAGGTACATCAAAAGGGAACATTTGCGTGTGCATGTGATGTGCTCATTTTTTAGCACGTTTACTACCCCAATTTAGTGTTAAGTCTCATGGTTTTAGATTGATTTTATACATATCACACTTGATTTCACCTTGATCTTGTCTTCGAGTTGTTTTAAGGTCATTTAAGGTGTTTTTGATGATTTCGAGGTGAAATACGATGTATTCAACGCTTTGACACTCTTATCAAGATTAGACACATGTATCGTAGCTTGGGAATAACTTTCAAGTTACTCTTGAAGATCCGATGAAGTTCGGAAGACATTAGACACTTAAAGAAGCTCAAGAGAAGAATGAAGAGTCAGATTCAACCAAATATGACAGCCATTCGGTCGAATGGAGTCCATCATAGAGCCCTATGATCCCTTGTCACTGGGAAGGCTGAATGGCATGAATTCGGGCAAATGAGCTTCCATTTGGCCCAATGAATGTCCCCATTCGGGCGAATTATACACAGAGAAGAATCCACCAGAGCTGCTAGAATAGGCGAATGGATCAATGTTCGGGCGAACAGAGTTGCATTCGGCCGAATGGGTCATGCATTCGGTCGAATGGACCTGTTTTCTCTAGAAATTTTACTTCTTTTTTAGGCTAGGCCAAAGGCATTTTAGGGTTTCTGAATTTCTTTTTTTTTAATTATAAATACCCCACTCTCTAGAGAGAGGAAAAACCCGAGTTTTTCTAGTTTTAGTTTCATTTTAGCCTCTAAACCTTTCTTAATTCATTAAGCCCTAGTTTTCCATTTTCTGTTTTCTCAACATATGTACTCGAAGATTTTGACTTTATTGTTTGGATTCTAATCATTGATATTGCGTTCAAGCTTTATTGTGAGTATCAATCAATTCTTTACTTCCGAATTTGTTTCATTTTAGTCAATGTTTTGCCTAATGTTTATCGCCTATCTAGAATAGTTTCTGATTTATTCTTGCTCTCGTTAGTTTCTTTTTAAGATCGTTGTGTTTGTTTTATTGAATATAATCATGTCGTACATCTTAAATATGTGTGATGTGCTCATTTTAGAGCCCGCTTACAACCCCATTTTAGTGTCGAGTCTCGCGATATTATATTGGTTTTATGCGCATTACATTCGATTTTACCTTGATCTTGTCCTCGAGCTGTTTTAAGTCATTTCAGGTACTTTCGATGATTTCAAGGTAAAAGGAGACATGTTCGAGGCTTTGACACTCTTATCAAGAATTACTTTCGTGCACGCAATTTCATTTATGAAAGTTATCAATTCTTTTCTGTTCTATTTTGTTTAATACTTATATTTATTGCTTTTGGAAATTTCATTCGCTGCTTCGTTCATGGTTTTGATAGAGTAGTTGTTGTTCTCTTATTTACTTACATTCAAATCGTTCATGCTTTCAATCATGTCCTTTATCACTATTTATTCCCTAGTTTCTATTACTATGTGTGAGTATTTTCCCTAGGGGTTTGATTGGTGAAACCCTAGGTTGGCTCGTTCCTCATGCGTAGAGTTAGGGTTTGAGATTGTTGATGATTGATTGATTAACATTCGATTCGAATCTTATCCTGCCACTCCTTAGGAGACATAGGGCGATTATAGGTTATTCATGTGATTTATAGGATCACAAACTTCCTCTCATTATCTTGAGTGTCTTGATTGATTGTTGATCGATTTTCCACGAACTTGGCATGTTTGCTAGTTCAATTGTCCTTCCTATGGTAGAACTAATCTATACCCGCTTTCCTTTTATATCATATCATCTTTTTAATTCTTGCTTTATTTTTCTGTCATTAGATTCGTTCAATCAAATCCCAAATAAACCCTTTACATCAAGTCTAGAAACTATCACCCCTTGTCCTTGTGGTTCGATCCCCGACTTGCCATTACACTAGTTGTAGTAGTATTAGGGTGTTTATAAATATTATTTGTATAACTACTCTTTTAGTAAAATGACGCTAAAGGAACGGTTATCAATGTGTGAGTAGTTCTCTTTGGGGATTGATTAGTGAAACCCTAGGAAAAGCTATGTTCTTTATTGTCTAAGGTTATAGGAATGATGACAATAAGTTGGCCTCAAAACCCAATGCGAATCTTGTCCTTTAACTCCTTTGGAGACATAGGGCGATTATAGGTCATTCGATGTGATTTGTGGAATCACCAACTTTCTCTCGCATACTTGGGTCTCTATTCTAGTTATTGTTTGATTTCCTCTAACCTATCATGTTCTCTTTTGAAATCACCTTCCTACGGTGAATCTAATCTCGTCCCCGTTTTTCTCCATTTGATTTTCCTCTTTATTTCATCGTGATTTATATTTTCGTCATTAGTTTTAGTTTCTTTTAAAATCAAAAAGTCCAGTTATAATAAGAAGCAAAGTGTATTGATATCCTTTGTCCTCATGGTTCGACCCCCTACCCCACTATACTCGTTTGGTTTATGGGTTGTTATAAATTTTAGTTCAAGGTTTAGCATAAACGACTGTTAAAAGCTTGGTATCAAAATGGCGCCATTGTCGAGGACAAGGCGTTATATTTAGGCTCTTGATGTTCTTAATATTTTATTTTGTTTTTGTTGGTGTTTATTTTTTCTAATTAGTAGTTACCCTTGAGTTTGTTGTTTGCATGCTCCAAAGCAAGCGCAGGTCACACCAACCAATAGTACCATATAATCCTAAGGTCCAACGTTTAAGAAAAAAACCTTCAACAAAACAAACCTCATATTCTATTCAAAGTCCACCCACATCTACAATGGCCGACGAACATCAGTTGTTTGGTCAGTTCGGGACTCCTGGCTCACAAGAGTTCCAAGGAGGTGTAGTACTTCCTGTTGCCACTACACCATACCAAATACACCCTTAGCTCACAAGGAAGGTCCAGGAAACCCCTTTTAGTGGATTAAGAAATAAATTCCCTCTTCAACATCTTGAGGCATTATCTGATATTTGTGGACTTATCCCTCTATGCTCTAATAGCCCAGACTATGTGCGGATGCACCTATTTCACTTAAGTCTAGCTGGCGATGCCAAGGATTGGTATAAATGCTTAGAGCCCAACTCAATTATTAATTGGGCTCAATTGAAAACAACTTTTCTAGAGAGGTTCTATGCTACAGTTAGAATGCAAGATTGGCGCAAGAAAATTGTGTCCCTCACTCAAGAGGATGATGAGAACCTTAGTGCTACTTGGAGTCAGTTTAAAAGAATGGTTAGAGCATGCCCCCATCATGAGTTTGGGGAGAACCATCTTAACACATTTTTCTACGATGGTCTCAATGACTCCACCCAGGCTCTTTTAGACTCACCAGTAGGTCGCCAACTCTCTAAAATTCCATGCACCCAGGTAAAATCCATAATTGAAGAAGTTGCTATGAATAGTGCCTGGGGAGGAGCAAGGAGTCAGGGTTTACCAAGAGGGATAATTGGCACAACTAACTTGGACACCATCAGTGCTAAATTAAAGCAGTTATCGATAAGAAGTTGTCCAAGTTAAGCCTAGCCAATAGTTTGAACACCCCTTTAGTGCGTGAAAAGCACTTTGCATATGCCATATGTGGGGGTACCAACCATAATACTTCCTATTGTGGTGGTTCGCACTCCAAGCATGTTGCTGTAGTTGATTATGGAGGTTACAACCAAGAGACATAGGTGATGAATTATGACGGTTATGAGTATAATCCTGATCATGTTGTAGCCGTTAACTATGGTGGACAAGGATAAGGAGCACGGTATGGGCAATAACCTTTCCCCAATTAACCATACAGACCTCCTTTTAATTTAAATCAAAACCAAGGAAAATTCCACCCGGGATATAATAGAAATGCTCAGAGTGGGTTTAACATCTAAGTTTTTCAAGGGAACCAATCAAGCGGAAATGCATTAAGACCTAGTTTATATAGACCACCGGGGTTTAATGAAGGCCTAGAAATGGTTCAAATCTACATTTTCCACATAGTCAACCTCATCGTGGGGCTTCTCAACCATAACAAAATCACACCTCAAACAATGACCATTTAGCCTCATAATTAACTTCTCTTGCTCAGAAAAACCAGAGTCTCACTCAGATAAATCAGACTCTCATCCAGCAGATGCAACAACTCCAAGCTTAGTAAAAGTTGTTTGAAACTCAACTCGCCTAAATGGCTAGTACTCCTACACCACCTCTATTCCCATCTCACCCTTAACCTAACCCCACTACACAACCTCCACCTCAGCACCCAAACCCAAACCAACACACTGCAAAAGCTATCTACCTAAGATCAGGGACTCAGTATGATGACCCTTCATATCTAGTTGATGCACCTTTGGTATGGGTTGGTGATGAGACAAGAGTGGATATAAATGAAAAAGAAGAGGAACAAGGTAAGGGGTCGAGAGTTGAAAGTGAAAGAAGCGGGGATGATGAGGAAGAAAAGATAAGGAGTGAGAAGTTGGTAGAGCGTGAGGAAAAGAGGAAGAATAGGATTGAGGAGAGAAAGAGGTTAGATCGCTTGTAAGCACCCCCATTTCCTTTTCCCTATAGGAGAGTAGAAAAGCAACTTGATGAGAAGTTTAAAAGATTTCTAGAACACTTACAAAAGACAGAGATGAAGATTCCATTCTTAGATGCGATGGCATGGATGCCTAATTATGCTAAGTTCTTAAAGGACTTACTATCCAACAAGAAAAAGCTTGAGGAAGAAGTAATAAGTCTCCCCCATCGAGTTAGTTCCATTTTACAAGGGAAAATTCCTATAAAAGAGCGAGATCCCAGTCCATACAACCTTCTAGTAAAGTTGGGGAATCTTGATCCCAAAGGGGCGCTCGCCGATCTAGGAGCTTCGATTAGCCTTATGCCTCTATCCATCACCAAGAAGCTACCCTTTAGCCTTAGACCTTTAAGAAAGACAATCCAATTGGCAGATAGGAGCATAAAAGTTCTATGTGGAGATCTTGATGATATACCTATCAAAGTGGGAGAACTAGTGGTCCCTTATAACTTTGTAGTGATGGAAATGGAAGAGGACCCTTATCCTTGATGAGTGACATTTATGTCGCTATTAGGATAGTCTTTTCTAGTAGTTTTAGTAATAATTTGATCCATTTTAGTATGTTTTTGCTATGATCCGCCTATTTCGAGTATTCTACCTTTGTGGCGCGTAATGTGTATTCATGTGGTTTAGGTAGTCTATACTCCCCTCCTCTTTTGTTGTATTATGCCTTGCCTTCCTGTTCCATGATTGCAGGTATATGCCGTTGATTCGGAGATGGAAGGAACAAGGGTAAAACGGGAAGAAGTCCGGTCCAGACAAATGGCGCGGGCGCGCATCCCTTAAGTGCGGGCGCGAGCTGGACCAACCATTAAATACCCACTTTGGAGCGGGCGCGCATTTCGAGGAGCGGGCGCACCATCATTTAACGCGCGGGCGCGCCATTGTTGGGCACGGGCGCCCCCGTCTGCTGCGGATTCAAATCCCGATTTCAGCCCAAGTTAAAAGGGAGGGAGAGAAAACCTAAGAGGAGAGCTCTTAAGGAATTTTTCTGGGTTTTTGTTTTAGCCACTGTTGTATTGAACAATCTTGATAGTTTTTAGTGTAATTTTCATTGTCTATCAACATTAGTTTTACTCTTAGTTTTTGAAGAAGTAATTTTGCAGCATTGATGTATGGTCAAGCTTGAAGATTGAATGATGTATGGCTCTTTATTTGGATTTCAATGAAGGTTTTGCATTGATGTATGGTCAAGCTTGAAGATTGAATGATGTATGGCTCTGTATTTGGATTTCAATGAAGGTTTTGGTATATTTCTCTATTTTCTCTTGTTTTTATGACTAAAGTTTCTACCTTTGTTAGTTTAGTTGATAAAAACTGTCTTTCTTACTATTTCATTGGTTATAATGTTGCTTAGTATGATTGTAATTGTAGTTATGACTAGTGAGTAGTTTCTTGTTGCTAGGGGTTTGGTGAAGATATGCTTTGAGTTTGATGTATGCTCAGCTAGGTTAATTTGGAATACTTGTGATTAAACCTTCCTTGTGCTTAAACTTATTAGCCACTCCATGTTTACGGCCATGCGCATGTTGTGGTTGAACGACGTGAACTAAATCGTGACGATAGTGCGACTTAGGAATAGTCATTAGGTGATTGATTATTGCATGACCTTAGCTTGTATGCCTTACGACGATAGTGTGAGTGTATGCTAGCTAGGAAAGCTCTTAATCCCGATAGGTGATTAGAGAGTATTCTTGGTATTGCCTTGTATGAGTTGCTCGGGTTACATGTAGACCCATTTCCCGATGCCTAACTTCGTTGAATTCATAGCATGTTTGATCCTTCCCCCTAGTGCTTGTTTTAATTGTTATTATATCCCCCTTAGTCATTACTTTACCCACCATACTTCTTGATCGAATTAGATTAACATTAGGAGATAAATAGCGGTGCTTAATCGTTTCCCTGTGTTCGACCCTTAACTTGCCTCTATACTCTTTTAGTTGCATGTTTAGGACTACAAATATCATTTGATAGAGGTGTCTTAGTAGCGACCTAAAATACCCCTTGTCAAATTGGCGCCGTTGCCGGGGAACACGGTTTCCATTGTGTGTTTATTTTCTTATTGAGACTAGTTCTTTTCTATTCTTTTGTTTTTCCGTGTCTTGTCAGTGCTCACTTTGTGCGTAGCTTTGTATATGCCCAGGAGGAGGCTTAATTGCTCTAGGCCTTTGGTGTCCATAGACCTCGAGCTAGAGCGTACTCTAGCCCAATTGAGGAGACAAGCAAGGGAGAGAGGTGAAGACCCACTTCAAGAGGAAGTGAGAAGTTCCCCTACCCCATCTTCACCCACTTCAGGTGAGGAGAGCGAACCATCCACAGGCTCAATTCCCAACCCATTTGCCCAATACCATAATCAACAAAGCATGGCTGATCAAGGAAACATGGGTGATCAAAGATCACTAAAACAACTTGGAGCACCCGAACCTTATGCCTCTCAAAGTAGGATCTTAGCCCCCACCACTCAAGGAAATAATTTCAAGATAAAGCCTAATTTCATTTCAATGATAGAGAAGAGGCAATTTATCGGTGGGAAATTTGAGAATCCCCATGAGCATCACAAAGAGTTTCTCAAGTATTGTGACACTATCAAGATCAACAGAGTCTCCCAAGAGTACATAAGATTGAAGATGTTCCCGTTCTCACTCATAGGAGCGGCGAACATTGGTTGAACAAGGATGTCCCCCTCGGTTCCCTCACGACTTGGAATGAGGTAACTACGGCGTTCCTAGGAAGGTTTTACAATCACAAGAAAACCGCAGAGGCTCGCTCAAAGATTCAAAGTTTCCGCCAAAGAGGTGGAGAGTCTCTTTATGAGGCATGGGAGAGATTCAAAGAGTTACAAAGGCAATGCCCACACCATGGGATTCCTAATTGGCAAGTTCTCCAAACATTCTACGGAGGACTCTCCCCTCAAAGTAAGACTAGCCTTGATGCCGGAGCCGGAGGCCCAATCATGAACAAAAGGGAGGATGAAGTGGAGAGTATCATAGAAGATGTTGTGCGCAATTATGAGGATTGGTACGAAGGTGAGAGGGAAGCCACTTCTAGCAAAGGAATGGTACAATCCATCGAGCAAACCAATGCCATCACAAATCTTTCCAACCAAATGGTAAAGATGACGAAACAAATGGAGGAGTTCATGAAATCAAGTTCTCAAAATACTTCCTCCCCTTCTCCCAAGGGAGGCCATGGTATGAATCATTCTACTTCTTCTCCCTCTAATTACAATGCCATGCCTCCCGGTTGTATGTTTTGTGATATATGTGGAGGCTATGATCATAATTCTCAACAATGTATGTCCATAGGTGAAAGGCCCCCTCCCCATCAAATATTGAAGATGTTAATGCCATGAACTTTGTGCCTCGTGAGGGAAATAATGGAATGCGGCCAAATTGGAATCAAAACCTAAACCGTGGTTGGAATCAAAACCAAGGTTGGAATCAAAGTCAATGGAATCAAACTGGTGGTGGTTATGATAACCAAGGCCAAGGTAGGGGAAAGTCTTCTAATTACAATGGAAGAAGCTACTCAAACCAAAGACCCAATTGGAATCAAAACCAACAACACTATTCCAACAACCAACAACGTTTTAATTCCAATCAGGGTTCCGGGGGTAATAGACCTCAAAATGCTTCTACTTTCTCACAAAATAGTAGACCCCCCGGTTTTGACCAAGTAAGGCCCCATTCTCAAATTCCCCCTACTCAACCCCTCCAAATAGAAGCCCCTCCGGATCCTATGATGACTATGCTTCAAAATTTCATTAAAAATCAAGAAAACCATAATAGGAGTCAAGAGGAAGAAAAGAAACAAATCAAGGCACACATGAAAATGCTTGAGACTCAAATCTCTCAAATTGCCCAACCAAGTTCTTCATCCTCCCCTTCTTCATCTTCTTCTTTACCTAGCCAAGGTGTCAACCCCAAGTCTATGTATGCCATTACTACTAGAAGTTGGAAGATCCTTGAGAGTGATCTAAATGTTGAGAAGAGTCCCGATGTGAGGATAGGACTTGAGGTTGAGGATGAGTCATCAAGAGAGAATGAGATTCTAGAGGGAAGTGTCGGAAAGAATAAGAGGGGTGAGAAAGAGAAAGAGAAGGAACCCGAAAAGGAGAGCACCAAGGATCAAACATCTTTACCCCTTAATCTCCAACCTAGGAATAAGAGGTTGCCTTTTCCCCAAAGATTTGCTAGGTCTAGGCTTGATGTCCAATTCAGAAAATTTTTAGATGTAGTAAAGAGCTTGCATGTTTCTATACCCTTTGTGGATGCTATGAAAGAGATGCCACACTACTCTAAATTCCTAAAAGACCTCTTGAATGGAAGGAGAGAAGTTGAAACTGTTAGCTTAATCGCAAATTGTAGTGCTATTCTCTCTCGTAAGCTACCAACTAAATTGCAAGATCCTAGTAGTTTTTCCATCCCTTGTTCTATCAATGAGGTTCATTTGGGGAAAGCTTTATGTGACCTAGGTGCTAGTGTGAGTTTAATACCTTTCTCGGTCTACCAAAAGCTTAATGTGGGAAACCTTTCTCCTACAAACATCACCCTCCAACTAGCGGATAGGTCCACAAAATTGCCTATAGGGAAAGTAGAGGACATACCCCTTAGAGTTGGTAAGTTCACTTTTCCGGTGGACTTTTATATTCTTGAGATGGATGAAGATTAAAGAATTCCTATAATCTTGGGTAGGCCATTCCTAGCTACTTCTAAAGCAATTATTGATGTCAGAGAAGGCAAGATGACCTTGAAGGTTGACAATGATTCTATCGAATTTGATTTGAATAAGGTGATGAGACAACCTTCCTCTGGCAATGAATGCTTTAGAATAGATACAATTGAAAACTTGATGAATGAGTTTAGATACCCTCATATGCATGCTTCTAATGTTCTACTTGAGAATGTTTTGTTGAATGAGAATGAGGTAGGTGATCAAAAGGGGATGCAATTATATGAGGAATTGCTTGATGAGAAAGAGGAGACAACCCCCGACCAAGAGATGCTCCAACCATATGAAGTCTTCCAAGTAGAAGAGGAGGAAATCTCCAATGGTAAGGTAGCTCCGAAGGTAGAATTGAAACCTTTACCTTCGCACTTGAGGTATGTCTTTTTGGATGCTAATGATACTTTTCCGGTCATTGTCAATGCTAACCTCACGGAGGAACAAACCTCCTCATTGCTTAATGTTTTGAAAAAGCATAGAAAGGCTTTGGGTTATACTCTTGATGATCTCAAGGGTATAAGCCCCTCCCTATGCATGCATAAAATCGATTTAGAGGAGGGTGCTAAGCCGTGTAGGCAACGGCAAAGGAAACTTAATCCTTCCATGCAAGAGGTTGTGAGAAAGGAAGTCTCCAAGCTACTTGAAGCGGGGATCATTTATCCAATCGCTCATAGTGATTGGGTGTCCCCGGTTCAAGTAGTGCCGAAAAAGGGAAGTATAACGGTAATGGTCAATGATAAGAAACAATTGGTCCCAACTCGGCTTGTTACGGGTTGGCGTATGTGTATTGATTACCGCCAATTAAATGCCAACACTTCCAAAGATCATTTTCCATTACCGTTCATCAATGAAATGCTTGAGAGGCTTACAAAGCATGCTTTTTATTGCTTTCTTGATGGTTATTCGGGATTCTTCCAAATCCCAATTAACCCAAAAGATCAAGAAAAGACCACTTTCACTTGTCCCTACGGATTTTTTGCTTACTGTAGGATGTCTTTTGGTCTTTGTATGCCCCGGCTACCTTCCAAGGATGCATGATGTCAATTTTTAGTGAAATGATCGAGGAAGAAATTGAATTTTTTATGGACGACTTTTCCGTTGGTGGAGGCACGTATGAGAAGTGCCTAATGAATTTTTCTCGTTGTTTAGAAAGGTGTGAGAGCACCAACTTGGTGCTCAATTGGGAGAAATGTCACTTCATGGTGGAAGATGGCATTGTTCTTGGCCATAAAATCTCCCAAGCGGGCATCGAAGTTGATGTTGCGAAGGTTGACGTGATTGAGAAGCTTCCTCCTCCCACAAATGTGAGAGAAGTGAGGTCCTTCCTTGGTCATGCCGGCTTTTACCGCCGCTTCATCAAAGATTTCTCTTTGATGGCTAAGCCTCTCACATCTCTCTTGCAACATGATAAAGAATTTGTATTTGATGAAGCTTATCATGAGTCATTTTGCAGGTTGAAAAAGGCTCTTTGCACCGCCCTCGTAGTCCAAGGACCGGATTGGTCTCTACCATTCGAGCTAATGTGCGATGCAAGCGACGAGGCCATTGGATCGGTTCTAGGACAAAGAAAGGATGGGAAACTTCACGTTATATACTTTTGTCCAAGACTCTCAATGATGCTCAGCGGAATTATACAACTACCGAAAAAGAGTTTTTGGCGGTTATCCACTCATTTGAGAAGTTTAGAACCTACCTCATTGGTTCTAGGACAATAGTGTATACCGATCACTCGGCTCTTAAATATCTGATAAGTAAGAAGGAGGCCAAACCGAGGTTGTTGAGATGGGTGTTGGTCCTTCAAGATTTTGATTACGAAATGAGAGATAAGAAGGGAGCCGAGAACGTGGTGGCGGACCACCTCTCTAGGTTGGGAGGTGCAAGAATACATGAAGACGATTTTCCAATTGAAGATGCCCTAATGGATAATGTCTTATATGCTCTTGAGGCAAAATCAGAGCCTTGGTATGCGGATATTGTGAACTACTTGGCTTGTAGTGTCATACCTCCGGATTTCACTCCTCAACAACATCGAAGGCTCAAGAATGAAGCAAAGAAGTATATATGGGATGACCCCATGTTGTTGAAGAGAGGGGTGGATGGACTTTTGAGAAGATGTGTTCCTAATGAGGAGTTCCAAGATGTGCTCTTAATGTGCCACTCATCCCCTTGTGGTGGTCATATGAGTGCTTAAAAGACCGTTTCCAAGGTTTTACAATGCATGCTCTTTTGGGCGTCTCTATTCAAAGATGCTTGGCAATTTGTTAAGACTTGTGATAAGTGCCAAAGGATGGGGAACATATCAAGGCGTGATGAGATGCCCCAAAATCCGATTCTTGAACTAGAAATTTTTGATGTTTGGGCAATTGACTTCATGGGCCCTTTCATCTCATTCCAAGGAAACCGGCACATTCTAGTTGCCGTTGATTATGTCTCCAAATGGGCGGAAGCCGTGGAATCTCCCACTAACGACTCAAAGGTGGTCATCAATTTGTTCAAGAAAGTCATCTTCCCAAGATTTGGTGTTCCTAAGGCAATCATAAGTGATGGAGGCTCACACTTCAAGCACTATGCATTCAACAAGCTTCTTTCAAAGTATGGTGTATCGCACAAGCAAGGCCTTTCTTACCACCCCCAAACAAGTGGTCAAGCGGAGGTCACAAATAGGGAGTTTAAATTCATCCTAGAGAAGACCGTTGCTAGAACAAGGAAGGATTGGTCTAGTAAGCTCATTGATTCATTGTGGGCATATAGGACCGCCTTCAAGACTCCTATAGGGACTACCCCCTATAAGCTTGTTTATGGGAAGAATTGCCATTTACCCGTAGAGATGGAGCACCGAACGCATTGGGCAATCAAGCAAATCAACTTTGATCTCCACAGTGCAGGTGAGCAAAGGCTTCTAGAGCTTCATGAGTTGGAAGAATTGAGAATGAATGCATATGACAGTGCAAGCCTCTACAAAGCAAGAACCAAGGCATGGCACGGCGCTCAAATTTCCAAGAAGGAATTTGTGGAAGGACAAAGGATCCTACTCTACAATTCAAGACTCAAGCTCTTCCCCGGGAAATTGAGGTCTAGATGGAGCGGTCCATTTCAAGTATCCAAAGCCTTTCCTTATGGCTCGGTTGAGATATTCAATGACAAGTACCCTCTATTCAAAGTGAATGGGCACCATCTTAAGCCATACTATGAGGGTCAACTAATTGAGAAGCCAGAAAATTTATCTCTCATTGATGTTTTCAAGTCACCTTGATTCCGTGTGAAGTACGTCAAGCTAGGGACATTAAAGAAGCGCTTACGGGAGGCACCCCGGTTTCTAACCTCTTTGATTTTACTTTTTTTTTCAAACCGCTTGAACTAATCCATCTAACACTTTTCCCAATCAATTTTGATGTAGGTGTGATTGCGTGTATACACGAGGAAAGAGGGACAAGAGTAAAGCAAAAATGAGGAATTTTGAGAAAATTGTGCTCGAATGAATACTAAAGAGACAGAACCTCAGCGCGATTTGGTCATGGCTGAAGCGCGGCCCGCAAGAGTAGTAAGGCGCGGGCGCGCCTGGTTTCGACGCGGGCGCGCCAGCTCTTTGGTCTTAATACTCACCCAATTCCAGAGACTAGGAGAGATTTCGTCGCGATTTGTGAGCGGCCCGCGATACCAAATTGGCGCGGGCGCGCCTACATCGGGCGCGGGCGCGACAATATGGTGGTCCGATTTCCAGGAGCTTGGAGCGATTTTATCGCGATTTAGGAGCGGGCTGCGTTTTCACTAAGGCGCGGGCGCGCCTTTCTGGGTATCAGAAAAAAAATACGGTTTCGTCTTTTGTTTCCGCAATTTCCCTTAAACCCTTACAAACATAACTCAAACCCCTCGTTTCCTTTCTCTCCCTTCACAGCCGCCCCTCACCACCATACTCAAGACCATCTTCTTCCATCCTCTTAAATCAATCATCCTCAAGCTTTAATCATTCATCTTCCCCGCTTGTTCATTATCAAAGGAAGCAATTAGTCATCCTCAACACCAACCGCAACGAACTCCTTACTACTCAAAGCCCTCACCAAATCGACACCAAAATAGTAATTTTTTGCATAAGGGTAAAGGTATTCAATTTCCTTCGTTAATTATTCTCTTTTGATTAATTTTTAAGTAAGGATTTTGATTATCCTAGGTTATTAGCGAAATTTTGGTTGATTATTGTTGAAATTACTGCTGGATTTTGTTGAAATTGTTGTTGTTGGTTATTATCTTAGGCTATTGGTTGGATTATTATTTCTTGTGAATAGGTACATTGTAGTTTTGTGGAGGTTAAGGGTGGAAATAGCCGGAGTTGGCTCTAAAAAGGAGTGAAAACAGAAAAAAAAAAAAAAAAAAAAAAAAAAAAAAAAAAAAGAGAGAGAGGGGTGGGAAGTCATGAATCTAAGGATTGGGAAGAAGAGAAAAACTGCAAGGTCGGGACAATCGTCCCAAAACCCAGATTCAGACCAACCCAATGCCTTACCCACCCTAAAATTCTTAAACAAAAGCTACTCCTCCATATACTCCGAAATGAAAAAACGTAAGTTGCGACCTTCTAGGCACTACCATCGTGGAGACACGATAAAACTCGGTATAAATGATGATTTGTGGATTCTTTTTGACAACCTTCGACTAGGGTCATTTATAAACTCCTCATTCATGACCTACCAAGAACCCACATTAGAGTTTTTCTCGTCTTTTCAAGTGGATAGTCTAGAAAATAATTACTTTCGAATTTCTTTCCAACTCTTCAACAACCCCCACACCATGTCATTGGCAGAATTCAACCGAGCCCTCGACTTTCACCCTGATGCCGACATTCGCTACCCTCTTTATGAGAGCTTTAGGGAGTATAGTGAGTACGCTTGGTGGCGTTCCATTTCAGGTAAACCTGAGTTTTACACCCGAACTTCCATAGCTAGTGAGATTTGGCACCCTACCCTTAGGATCCTACACCGTTTACTAGGGTATTCTATCATTTCTAAATAGGACCTAGGAAAACGGACTAAGGAAGAGGTCCTTTGCCTATGGATAGCCACAAAGGAGGAGCATGCACGGAGGTTGAATTTGGGTTTCATCTTCATGCAAACCTGCCAAGCCATAGCAAAAGGGAAAAAGCCAGGGGAGATACATTGCAGGGCGATGGTCACTAGATTAGCCACCAAATTAGGTTGCACTAACCTTCTACCTCTATGCTCGGCCGTAGGTAGTAGTGGGGATATTTACCTTGGCTTGGACCAGCTTCGCCGTTCTGATTTTATTACCCCCACTACAAACCCCACTGCTTTTAGGTGGCTAGTTAGAGGAGCCCACCATTGTTTCCTCCCTAAGCCTCACTTCACATCCCTCATGCCTCAGTCCCCTAATGTGTGGAGAGTTCTGAGAGATAGCAGGCGAGTGCCCGATGTTGATGGGGATGATGAGGTAGGGATAGGTAATAAGGAGGAGGTTCAGGAGGAGCAGCAGCAGCAGCCGATTACCCAGCAACCAACAGGTACAGGTACATTTCAACTATCTGATATAGCTAGGCAGTTGCAAGCAATTTATGAGTCACAGCAAGGCCACCATCTGCAGCAGCAGGCCCTCTATGACTCTTAAGGGGGGGGGGGGACAATCTCCCCACTTACCCCTACTGGCAAGGTCCTTCCAAGCCTAGTAGAGAGCTCCGCAGCTTCCCAGAGGACGGGAAGTACGATTATCGTGTGCCCGGCGGGTGTGACTTTAGAGGGGACCCTGCTCACCCCTATGTGCATCCTGATCACCCCGCCCCTCTGTATTCCCAGTCAGAGGACGCTCTATCTGATCCTTTGCCTAATTGGCAAGAGGATCTTTATAGAGGTCACTACGGTTGGCCGCCAGGCTTTAACGGTGGTTGGGGCCTTTTCGGCCCCCCTAGTGGCTTCACTTATGACGAGCCGCCACGTCGGTCTGGCTCACCTAGTGAGCCCAGCTCTAGTGGCCAGTAGGCTGCGTCCTTGAGTATATCTCCCTCCCCTGCTTTTGTACGCCTATTTTGATGAGTAGGAGATATACTCTCGGTAGGGAGTGACTTGGCTGGGATTCTTACTTGCTCGCCTGCCGGTCTTTCATTGTTTTCCCTGTACCTTCATGCTGCTGATTCTGCCGAGTTACATAACTGTTTTCTTTGATTGATTTTGCCCCTAATATTGTTGATGAGTTTTTGATGTGGTTTTGATGATGATGATGTTTTGGGGGCGCTTCTCTCCGTTTGATGGATACCGGTGAGTCCGCCCCTCGTTTTTCCTATCGATGATGATGATTACTGGTATTTGCCAACATGGCGATTGACCAGTGCAGGTATGTATAGATGGTTCGATGATTTTGAGGTAATGATGATTTTGGAGGAGATCTAGAAATTTTGTCAAGGGTAGATTAGCTTATGGTATAAAAAAAAAAAAAATTAATAGACTTGCGTTCTTGAATGCCTTTATTCCTAAGTATTAAAAGTTTCCGCGTTCTTGGATTGTCATTGGTTGACTCTAAGATATGTCTACGCTAAGGTGGTTGTGCTAGAACTCGTAAGGCCCACCGAACCCAAATTCACTTGTTTGTGGTAAAAAGGTGTTGCCCTCATTGGGAGGATTTGAAGCCCTAAAGGTAGTTTTTGTAACCCGATGTGAGTTTTATTGTTCAAGCCTCCAACACTTATTGTATGAGTGGCCTAGGATCCTTACCAAGGCATGCTTAAATCGAAAACTTGTTGTCTAGCTACCCGAGATCGCGGCCGAACTATATCTAGGAAGACAAAGGCATTTTCTTCGGTGACTATATTGCTTTTCTAGGTTTAACTTTTCTTTTGTTGCTTCCTTGTAATTTTATTTGCATATCCCCCTTGCTAGCCATGTTGAGCCTACACCTCCTTATTTGTAGCATATTACAAACCTTATGGCCCTTCTATTTCATTTTTCCTCCGTAGAATTGTGAAGTTTGAGCCAAGAAAGTTTGTTGTGATTTTGGTTTGATAAGCTCGAAGATGATGGTTTGGTATGGAAAGTAAGGTTGTTTTTGATATTTTTGGTGTTTAATAAAAGCAAATGTAAATTCAAGAAAAAGCCGTCCATAGTTATAAAAGGCACGGATAAATTAATAAAGGTTGACAAAAGCATGATCTAAAAAAATATATATATATATATTGTTGCAAAATTTCCAAACAGATTTTGATGTAGTGTCGTCCCTAGTTTGCGCATTGAGGACAATGCGCAATTCAAGCTTGGGGAGAGATTCTACGCCTTTCATTTATAGTTTTGTGAGATTGTGTTGAAAAAGCTTGGGGGAGATGTATTTTTGTTTGGAAATTGGTGATATTCTACGTTGTTTTCGAGAATTGTCGCCATTCTTTGCTTCACAATAGGATTTACCACCAAATTTTCATATTTTTTTTCTCACCTTTAAAGTCCTTTCGACTTGGATTGGTTGAGTCACTAGTCGGTGGAGGGAGCTAGATTTCAAGCTTTTGGAGAGAGCATCACTTGGTAAGATGTCGGGTCACCCTTATTTCATTTGTTTCGGCTCCTTCGTGGAGTCATGAGATGCTACCTTGAAGGGTGGATTCGAATCCAGATGAGTGAACGCGGTAAGAATGTATGGAATGCGGGCGGAGTGGAGCACGTTAGAGTTCTCTATGCTTAGCATAACTTATCTTTCAATCAACCATTGGCATCCAAAAACATGCTTACTCTTAGTGCATAGAAAGATCGTCATCCATCCATGCTTGTTTGTAGTTGATTTTCTTCTTTATCTGTTCCGTGTTTGTAGTTGATTTTCTTCTTTATTTGCTCCTTTGTTTGGGTTTGTTTTGAGCGTGTTACCAAGAGTTGTGGGTTAAACTCTTTGGAAACCCCCACGAGAGCATACTCGTCCTCATCGGCGACTTTGAGGTTTAAATGGCTTGTTGTTTATGTTAAAAACATTTGTGATTCCTACAAAAGTGAGTTAGTGTAAATTCCTTTCCTCCCCCCCCCTTCCTTTTTTTTCTTCTTCTATTTTGCTTGTGTTTGGATAATCGTTTCTCAATCTTCTTTGCCTTTAGCTTTGCTCGAGGACGAGCAAAGGTTTAGCTTGGGGGAATTTGATGAGTGACATTTATGTCGCTCTTAGGATAGTCTTTTCTAGTAGTCTTAGTAATAATGCGGTCCATTTTAGTATGTTTTTGCTATGATCCGCCTATTTCCAGTATTCTACCTTTGTGGCGCGTAATGTGTATTCATGTGGTTTAGGTAGTCTATACTCCCCTCCTCTTTCGTTGTATTACGACTTGCCTTCCTGTTCCATGATTGCAGGTATATGCCGTTGATTCGGAGATGGAAGGAACAAGGGCAAAACGGGAAGAAGTCCGGTCTAGAAAAATGGCGCGGGCACGCCACCTATAAGCGCGGGCGCGCATCCCTTAAGTGCGAGCGCGAGCTGGACCAACCATTAAATACCCACTTTGGAGCGGGCGCGCATTTCGAGGAGCGGTTGCTCCATCATTTAATGCGCGGGCGCGCCATTGTTGGGCACGGGCGCGTTGATGAGCTAGACCAACCATTAAATACCCACTTTGGAGCGGGTGCGCATTTCGAGGAGCGGGCGCGCCATCATTTAACGCGCGGGCGCGCCATTGTTGGGCACGGGCGCCCCCGTCTGCTGCGGATTCAAATCTTGATTTCAGCCCAAGTTAAAAGGGAGGGAGAGATATGATTTTAGGGGGAGAGAAAACCTAAGAGGAGAGCTCTTAAGGAATTTTTCTGGGTTTTTGTTTTAGCCACTTTTGTATTGAACAATCTTGATAGTTTTTAGTGTAATTTTCATTGTCTATCAACATTAGTTTTACTCTTAGTTTTTGAAGAAGTAATTTTGCAACATTGATGTATGGTCAAGCTTGAAGATTGAATGATGTATGGTTCTTTATTTGGATTTCAATGAAGGTTTTGCATTGATGTATGGTCAAGCTTGAAGATTGAATGATGTATGGCTCTTTATTTGGATTTCAATGAAGGTTTTGGTATATTTCTCTATTTTCTCTTATTTTTATGATTAAAGTTTCTACCTTTGTTAGTTTAGTTGATAAAAAATTTGTCTTTCTTACTATTTCATTGGTTATAATGTTGCTTAGTATGATTGTAATTGTAGTTATGACTAGTGAGTAGTTTATTGTTTCTTGGGGTTTGGTGAAGATATGCTTTGAGTTTGATGTATGCTAGGCTAGGTTAATTTGGAATACTTGTGATTAAACCTTCCTTGTGCTTATACTTATTAGCCACTCCATGTTTACGGCCATGCGCATGTTATGGTTGAATGACGTGCGACTTAGGAATAGTCATTAGGTGATTGATTATTGCATGACCTTAGCTTGTATGCCTTACGACGATAGTGTGAGTGTATGCTACCTGGGAAAGCTCTTAATCCCGATAGGTGATTAGAGATTATTCTTGGTATTGCCTTGTATGAGTTGCTCGGGTTACATGTAGACCCATTTCCCGATGCCTAACTTCGTTGAATTCATAGCATGTTTGATCCTTCCCCCTAGTGCTTGTTTTAATTGTTATTATATCCCCCTTAGTCATTACTTTACCCACCATACTTCTTGATCGAATTAGATTAACATTAGGAGATAAATAGCGGTGCTTAATCGTTTCCCTGTGTTCGACCCTTAACTTGCCTCTATACTCTTTTAGTTGCATGTTTAGGACTACAAATATCATTTGATAGAGGTGTCTTAGTAGCGACCTAAAATACCGCTTGTCAATACTCTACTCATTTTGGGAAGAGCTATTCTAAAAATACTACGGGCAGTTATTAGTTGCCATGATGACACAATAATGTTGGCAGTAGCCTAAGTGAAGGTAGTCTTCAAAATTTCCCCGTTCTTGAAGAAACCTATGTTTGAAAAAGTCTTCTGCCTTGAAGTGGATGATAGGGAAACTGATAAATATAAAGGGGAAACAGAAGTCGAGTATTCAATGAGTGATGAGAATACTTACGAAGAGGATAAGCAGTTAGAAAGCCAAGTGGATAGGGCCTAGGAATGTAAGAGTAAGGAAGTAGAATCTAAGCCATTGTGTGAGGTTAGGGAAGGTATTATCTATAAGGGGGAGAGTTTTAAGACTTCTCCCCAAGTAAGTTTGAAACCTCCTAGCCTTAAATATGCCTATCTTGATGATGATGAGGGGATTCCAGTCATAGTGAGTTCTAAGCTTGATGACATCTCGTTGGAAAAAATTCTTGTTTTACTAAGGAAATATCGAGGTGTCATTGGGTACTCACTTGGAGATTTAAAAGGGATTACTCTAACCCTTATTATGCACCGAATTCATCTTGACGATGAGCATTTCTCCTCAATTGAGCCACAAAGAAAGCTAAATCCCAACATAAAAAGAGGTAGTTAATGATGAAATCCTCAAACTCCTTAAGGTCAGCATCATCTACTCAATTTGAGATAGCAGGTGGGTTAGCCCTGTTCAAGTTGTCCCGAAAAAGGGAGGAATGACCATTATCGAGAACGACAAAGGTGAGATAATCCCATCTAGAGCCACTATAAGATGGTGATTTTGTATTGATTATCAACAACTTAACAAGGCTACAAGAAAGGATCACTTCCCTTTACCCTTCATCAACGAGACGCTTGAGAGATTGGCAAGGCACAAATACTATTGTTTTCTGGATGGTTACTTAGGTTTCTTTCAAATTCCAATCCACCCTGAGGATCAACAGAAAACAACGTTTACTTGTCCTTTTGGGACTTTTGCTTATAGGAGAATGCCCTTTGGTTTATGCAATGCTCCATCCACTTTCTAGAGGTGCATGTCTGCTATATTTGCTGATATCTTAGAGGACTTCATTAAAGTGTTCATGGATGATTTTTCTATTAGAGATTCATCTTTTGACACTTGCTTGACACATCTCAAGAAAGTTTTGTTACGGTGTCAAGAAACGAATCATGTGCTAAATTGGGAGAAGTGTCACTTTTTAGTCCAAGAAGGCATTGTCCTAGGCCATAAAGTGTCTTTTAAAGGAATAGAGGTAGACCCTTCTAAGGTATATGTGATAAGGAACCTTCTTGTACCTACCTCGGTTATAGGAGTACGGTCCTTTCTTAGACATGTAGGGTTCTATAGGTGTCTCACCTTAGGAATTTTTACTTTAGCTAAACCCTTGAATGATTTGCTGCAGAAGGATGTCGAATTTAACTTTGATGAGAGATGCCTCAATGCCTTTAACTGTGTAAAGCAAGCTTTGATCTCTGCGCCCATTATGCAAGATCTTGATTAGAGTTTTCCATTTGAATTAATGTGTGATGCCAGTGATATCTCTGTAGGTGCTGTTCTTGGACAGAAAAAGAAAGGTAAGCACCATGGCATATGCTATATCAGTATAGCACTGGATCCCGCACAACAAAACTACTTTACTATAGAAAAGGAGATGCTGGCAGTAGTCTATGCTTTTGAGAGACTACGCCAGTATTTGATATGTTCTAAGGTTGTAGTTTTCATGGATCACTCGGCCGTAAAATTCTTAATAAAGAAGAGAGATGCAAAGCCAAGGTTGATTCGTTGGGTGCTCCTTTTGCAGGAGTTTGATTTTAAATTGAAGGATATGAAGGGATATGAAAATGTGGTAGCTGACCATTTATCTAGGTTACCTGAGCTTAATAATGACTTCTTCCCTATCCAAGATTAAATGGTTGAAGAAACCTTGATGACAGCGTTAGTCGTTGGGATATCCCCTTAGTTTGCAAATATTGCAAATTATTTAGCTTGTGGGGAACTACCTGAGTTTGAATCAAGGGCAATGAAAATATTTAGGAAAGTCAAAAACTTCTTTTAAGATGACCCTTATTTGTTTCATGTCTGTGCCGACGACATAATCTGCCGTTGTATCACTGAAGAGGAGGTCCCTAAGGTTTTAACTCACTATCACTCATATGTTTGTGGTGGCCACTATGGGATAATGAACACTACTACTGAGGTAGCCACCGCAGGTTTCTATTGGCCAGCTTTGCATAAAATGTTGAAACATTTGTGAAGAGCTGTGAGAGATGCCAAAAAGTTGGTAATATCTCAATAAGGAATAAGATGCCTCAAAATTACATCCTTGAGTGTGAAGTCTTTGATTGTTGGGGTATTGACTTCATGGGCCCCTTTGTGTCATCTCATGGAAACCAATATATTTTGGTAGGGATAGATTATATGTCTAAGTGGGTGGAGGGCATAGCCTCACCCACAAATGATCACAAAGTAGTTATGAAGCTTTTTAAAAGCATAATCTTCCCTCTATTTGGTGTTCCCAAGCTAGTCATACGTAATAGGGGTTCCCACTTTGCGAAAAACAAACTAAATAATTTGTTGAAGAAATATGGAGTCGTGTACAAGGTCGGTTCACCCTACCATCCCCAAACTCAAGGACAGGTGGAAGTAGCCAATAGGGAGATTAAGAGAATATTAGAAAAGGTGGTTAACCCAAACAGGAAAGATTGGTCTCGCAAGTTAGACGACGCTCTCTAGGCCCACCGTACATGTTACAAAACCCCAATTGGTACCACCCCATTCTGGTTGTTGTATGGGAAATCTTGTCATTTACTGGTAGAATTAGAGAGTAGATCTTGGTGGGCGATCCAAACCCTTAATTTGGACCCTACTTTATTCTACGAGAAGCGAGTTGCCCAATCAAGGGAATTGGAAGAACTCAGGATAGACGCATTCCACAACATGCACATCTACAAGGAGAAAACTAAGCGTTGGCCAACCAATGGATCCTTCAACGAGAACTCCTTGTAGGAGATAAAGTGCTACTCTTCAATTCTAAAGCAAAGTTATTCCCCAGGAATCTGAAATCAAGGTGATCGGGGCCATTCGAGATCTTGTAAGTATTTCTTTATGGAACGATAGAGTTAAAAGATCATCATGGAGGTAGTTTCATTGTGAATGGACATCGGCTAAAACTCTTCCATGAAATTAGCCTTCACAAAGTCAACGTTGTCGAGTGCATAGGGTTAGATGATGTTGAAGTTGAATGATTGGTGTAACCATTGGCATATAACGAGTATCTGAACTTTGAATCATCGTTCTTTTGAGTTTTGTTAAGTTTAAAGCAGTTAGTTTCACTTCGGTATCTATTTCGTGTTGTTTTTTTATTTATGACCCTAGCTACGTCGAGCTAAATGACGTTAAACAAAGCACTTACGGGAGGAACCCGGTCTTCTTTGAATTTTCTTGCTAAGTGATCATTGTAACATTTTTGGTTTGGGAGAGTACATATCCATTTAGGCTTAAAAATATTGAATTAGCATTCCATTCGGCCGAATTAGAGTTCCATTCGGGCGAATGGACTTGGATTATGAACTTAACCTAGAGAGTGGTGGAGTTTCTAAGAACGTCGAATGGGTAATCAATTGGAGCAAAAGAAATCCATTCGGGTGAATGGAGGTACAGAGAGAATTAGGCAAGACTTCCTGAGAATGCCGAATGGATACTCCATTCGGGCGAATGGAGGTCCTTTTGGCCGAATAGAAGAGTGATTCGAGCAAATGTTAGCGAAGAATTCTTAGAAATCCTTTAAATTCGAGTGAAGAGGGCTCTCCATTAGGGCGAATGGAGGGCCATACGGGTGAATGGAGCACCAGTTCTATAAATACCCCTTCATTTCCGTGGTGCATTCACATTTCCCTCACAACTCTTAAAACATGCTCAAGCAGTACTCTCACCCTCACTCACTCATTCTCTCTACCATAACTCTCTACTCCTTTATTAACTTCAATCCACAACCATGGGACCACGAAGAAGCTTGAGAAATCCGTTCAAACGATCCAAGAAACAAGGTGTAGGATCCTCTTTAGGTGCTGCACGGGAAGAACAACCATCCGGTTCTCAACCATAACTACAGCATCAATAATGTCTCCCGGGTTAAGAACTCTGGTTTTAAGAAGAATATAGGATGATAGTATTCGTATCGTTGGAGCAATTTAAACACTTTCAACAGTTAAAGGTACGGAAAATCAACTCTACCCGATACTTAGATCTTTCAATTCTACAACGTATGGGTATATATGAACACTTTGTTGAATTATTGATGGCATATGGCACTCAGAACTGGATATCCATGTGGCACCCAACTCACAAGCTCTTATATTATGAGTTTCTTAGTTCTGTAAGCCCATGTCAGCGTGAAAATAGGTTGCATTTGTCTTTTTGGTTAAGGAATGTAACATATTTCCTTGATTATGTTGCCTTTTGTACTGGTTTTGGTTTTACTAATGAACTTATTCCGGATAAATAACCGAATAATGCTCGTGTTTCTAAATTATGGCCTAAGATTGCCGGCCGGCTTGTTTATCCGAATAGGAATATTTATGCTTCTGATGTGCAACACCCTATTCTTTGAATGTTCTTCAAATTTGCTAGGGAGCCATTGTTCCCTTCCCCTAGCCCTCACCTAGTCAGAACACCTGAAGTGCACATACTGCACCAATAACTTGCACTGCACAATGACACAGCAATTAGTATTCCAATGACACTTTGGATGTTTCTAAACACATAAGCCACCCTTGATGTTAAAACTGACTTATGTGTTGGGGGGCATGTATACTGCATCGCTGAATTCCTAAATGTGATTAATCCTATAGAATTTAGTGATAGATTTTCCACTACCACCACCCTCCATGAGCAATGTCTCGTAAGGGCCTGCTTTATTTTCATAGACCCTATGCGATGGCGGTACCCTAAAGATCGCGCCATTCACCTCCCATGTCCAAACTTGCCTCCCCTCTTGTAGTTTGGGAACTCATACCTTTTAGACGGTGATGTGTCGAGATTCACTATCGAGCCCCCACTTAGACCCCCTCCCTGTCCTCCCACCCTATCCATACGTGATCGACCTAGGGCCTCTACTTTAGTTTTACTGGACCATGACGATTCAGAGGATGAATCTGATATTATGTCCTCCTTAGGTCGCATAGAGGCCAGGCTTGACCAGGTCCTTACCACCCAGGCCCATCATACCGCCTAGCTTAATCACCTTGATCAAAACTTTGAGCGGGCCAGTTACCCATGGCATGACATGGCCTACCACTCCCACATGGTCGGCAAAAGCATGGCCACCCTTTCCTAGTACCCCCTCCATGAAAACTATAACAAAATATCCTTAAGTCATGGGTTTGATCGGTTTTGCATGGGTAGGCGTAGGTTCAACAACTTCACTCCCCCAGCTCTTAGAAGATCTTCTGATGACTATGGGAAGGATTACACGGGTTGGTATTCAGTGTCCACTACTCATTATTTTGTTGCGTGTCTTTTGGTCTTTTGCCTTGTCTGGCTGCTGGTTTTATTGTTGTGTGGTTTTGCGTTGTTTTGTTTATTTTTGCTTCTTGTTGTTATTTTCAAGTCTTTCTACTCTCATCCTCGAAATGAGTTCCATGTGCTGTTTTGTTTCACCTACTTCTTGGTATGATCTCTTGCTCCTGCTTGAAAATCCAAAGTTGCTTATTTATTTATATTTATGTTTGCTTTTCTTTTTCTTTCATATGCTCTAAAAAATAAAAAAAATAAAAAGTAAAAAAAAAAGAGACGAGAGAAAAACTATGAAACAAGCATGCAAGCTTCTGTTGTGCATTTTACAATGATTATATGCAAACTCGTGTTTCCCTAGCCCTATACCTGTTTTGGGTTTGAGTTTATCGACTGTTTTCCACTTAACTTGGTGGATCTGATCATGCTTGGTATGTGGTTTGGATGACTACCTATTGAGGCGCATTTTGACTAGCCTGGTTAGGATTGAACCTTGTAGGACTCCATTGTGAGCCCTATATTATTGAGTGTTAGTTAGGCAATCTTAAGAATTGTGTTTCTTCTCCTCCAACATAGTCTACTTTTCTAAAGGTCAGGGATGATAACACGTTTGTAGTTTTAGCTACATGGCCATATTGCCTACCATGATTATTAATTGACTTTATGTTAAGCCAAGTTTGTGCCTTTACCTATTTCTTTGTAGCCACACTATTTAACTCCACATGAGCCAAATGTCCCCTCTCTTTACCTAGAGGATAGTTAAGTGATCATAGTGAAGTTGGTGTTCGTTGTATTGTGGTGTAGGATTTTAGTTTAAAAGTGATTGTTGGATGATATGACTCTATACATTACTCTTAGTGCATTTCAGAAATATTTGCATGAAAAGTTCAAAAAAAAAAGAAAATAAAAGCATGAAAAACACAAAAAGAAAAGAAAAAAAAGAAAAAAAGAAAAGAAAAGAAAAAAGAGACAAATTTGAGAATAAGGTTGGTGTAATGTATTAGAGTTCATTTATGTGTATCTTAAGGAGTTTGAGGATTTTGGGAGTGGCATTGTTGTTGGAAATCATAGTTGTCCTTGGTTTTATTACTTTGGATTGCTTACTATCCTCTACTTTAACTCCACATCCCCAAATTCTACCCTACCTTGATCCTAGCTTACATTGCAACCCTATCCAAACCTGTGTCGACTTGGCCTGATTAGTAAGATCTGTGCTAGAGAGTAGATAAGACAAAATCCCCGAGATTTCTCCCTGTTTAGATGTTTAATTCCTGACTCATCTTTAGTCGGATGATTCTAAGCAAAACACATACCCTATTAAACACATGCGCGTATTAGAAATTTCGCACATCTCTTGGTAAATAACCTCGGGAGTGTAGATTTGCGACCTCATTAGGTAAGTGGGCAAAATGACCTATGTTGTAGCTCGTTTGGTGATCCCGAGTCTGTGGAAAACATTGTTCCTCTTGATATTATGCTCTTCTAATCCCGTTGTACATACAAACCCATGGCTAGGGAAGAGTTTTCCACTTGCACGGCTTACATTGTCTTATTTTTCACACTTCTTATTCTTCATTTGCTTTAGTAACGGTTTTGCCCTATGCTTTCGCGTCACCTTGCTAGTTCATTTGCTAGGGACTAGCAAAGGTTTGGCTTGGGGAAAGTTGATGTGCTCGTTTTAGAGCACGTTTACTACCCCGTTTTAGTGTTAAGTCTCGCAGTTTTAGATTGATTTTATACATATTACACTTGATTTCACCTTGATCTTGTCTTCGAGTTGTTTAAGGTCATTTTAGGTGTTTTTGATGATTTGGAGGTGAAATGCCACGTATTTGAGGCTTTGACACTCTTGTCAAGATTTGATATGCGTATCGTAGCTTGGGCACACATTTCAAGTCACTCCTAAAGATCCCACGAAGTTCAAAAGCCATTAGACACTTGAAGAAGATGAAGAGAAGAATGCAGAGTCAGATTCGACCGAATCTGATAGTCATTCGGTCGAATGGAGTCCATCATAGAGGTTTGTGTTCCATTGTCACTAGGAAGGCCAAATGGCATGAATTCGGGCGAATGAGTTTCCATTCGGCCGAATGAATGTCCCCATTCGAGCGAATCATGCACAGAGAAGAAACCACCAGAGCTGCTGGAATAGGCGAATGGATCAATGTTCGGGCTAACGGAGTTGCATTTGGCCAAATGGGTCATGCATTCGGTCGAATGGACCTGTTTTCTCTGGAAATTTTACTTCTTCTTTAGGCCGGCCCAAAGGCATTTTAGGGTTTTCGGATATCTTTTTTTTACTTATAAATACCCCACTCTCTGAAGAGAGTAAAAACCCTTGTTTTTCTAGTTTTAGTTTCATTTTAGCCTCTAAACCTCTCTTAGTTCATTAAGCCATAGTTTTCCATTTTATGTTTTCTCATCATATGTACTCAAAGATTTTGACTTTATTGTTTGGATTCTAATCGTGGATATTGCATTCAAGCTTTATTGTGAGTATCAATCCCTTCTTTACTTTTGAATTCGTTTCATTTCAGTCAATGTTTAGCCTAATGTTTATCGCTTATCTAGAATAGTTTCTGATTTATTTTTGCTCTCGTTAGTTTCTTTTAATGATCGTTGCGTTTGTTTTATTGAATATCATCATGATGTACATCTTAAACATGTATAAGTAGTTCTCTTTGGGGATTGATTAGTGAAACCCTAGGAAAAGCTGTATTCTTCATTGTCTAAGGTTATAGGAATGATGACAATAAGTAGGCCTCGAACCCAACGTGAATCTAGTCCTGCAACTCCTTTGGAGACATAGGACGATTATAGATCGTTCGATGTGATTTGTGGAATCACCAACTTCCTCTCGCATACTTGGGTGTCTATTCTAGTTATTCTTTGATTTCCTCAAACCTATCATGTTCTCTTTTGAAATCACCTTCCTAGGGTGAATCTAATCTCATCCTTGTTTTTATCCACTTGATTTTCCTCTTTAGTTCATTGTGATTTATATTTTCGTCATTAGTTTTAATTTCTTTTAAAATCAAAAAGTCCAGTTATATTAAGAAGCGGAGTGTATTGATATCCTTTGTCCTCGTGGTTCGACCCCCTACGCCACTATACTCGTGTTGTTTGTGGTGTTATAAATAAAGTTTGGTTCAAGGTTTAGCATAAATGACTGTTAAAACCTAGGTATCAGCATGATAACATGGAATACTTAGCAAATGTGAATGAGGATTGGTGGACATGGGAAATAAGTTAGTTTTGCCTATGAGTTTTCTCCCACTTCATTTGATTTGGTTTTTCTTATTTTAGGCATAGGTGTTTTTTTAACTTTTTATTTTTAATTTTTATGATTCAATAATGTGTGGAACCCATGGAGTTGAGTATCTGTGAAAGATCTTGATCAAAAGCTAAAATCTTGGAATAATATTCGAATATTGAAAATTTTGACAAAGGAGGAAAAAATTTAAAACAAGGGGAGGTGCTTGTTACATTGGACGGTACTTATTACATCTTGCCGGTGCTTTATTACGACTTTAGTGACATGGCAAGTGACATGACATTGGCATGGACGTGACTACAAATATGTGATTGGATATTTAATATTTACTTTGAATAAAAAGATTAAGAGTAGTTAATTTGTAATTTTATCTTTTTTTATAGGATAGAATTCTAATTAACATAAGATAGTATTAGAGTTTTTATAGGATTATGTAATATATAAGTTGCATTATCCTATTTTCTATTAGGTGGTTATTAGGAGTCCTTTAAGAAGTTGGAGTCTTAATCTCAATGTGAATCAAACTCTCATGCTATGGGTATAAATTGATGTGCACCCAAGCTTGGAAAAATAAGATTTTGAGATTCTTTTCTTTGTATTCTCCAATAAACTTAGAGAGTTTGTTGTTTTTCTTTGTGTGTAACAAAGGGTTGTGAATTGGTGGTTAAATCTTTATATTCACTTAAGGAAGTGTAGGGATTGAGGGTGATTTGCAGTAATTGATTTTCATACTTTCGCCCTACGTTTTGAGTATCTTTAATATTGTATTCCCTCTTAATTATGCCTCAAACACTTTACGTATGATTAGTTGAGTTAATATAAGTTGATTTGGAGCGGTTTTCGGTAGATTATTGGCCTTTACACATGAAATATATCGATATAAGTCAATATAGGCCAAATAGGACCGGTTTTTTGCTGATATTGGCTTATTTTCCTTTTACATGCCCTAAACACTTCGAATATAACGGTTTCCTTTGTTACTTTTACCTGTCCTTCTGACTTCATCATAGTCCTTTGCTTTAATATAAAATGATCTGGTTTCCTCTGTTCTTTTTGGAACTTTTACGAGAAAAAGATAGAGAATTTTTTTGTGGGAAAGAGAACAAGGAGTCACAGGGCTAAAATGGTAATGGATTGAAACAAAAGGACTAGTAAGGGTGGTAGTAGCCGAATAAAAAATAAAAATATGAGGGTTTTGATGGGTGACAATGAGGCTATAATGATTGATGAAGAAGATTTTTTAAGAAGGGTCTTTGGATTCATGAGATTTAACCCCTCTTGTAAACTCTTCTTTATCAATCACAACAACTTCATAGTCATCCGTCAAAACCCTCAAATTTTTATCTTCCATTCGGCTGGTACCACCCGCATCAGTCTCTTTTATCAATTGTGACTACAAAACCGCAGCAAGACGCGCCCTTTTGTTTCGTTCCATCACCATTTTAGCTCTTTGACTCCTTATTCTCTTTCTAGTAGATAAATTCTCCATCTTTTTTTCATAAAACTCGAAAAAGAACAGACCCTAACAAAGCATTTTATAGGAAAGCTGAGAATTGATGAAGGCGAAAGAGCAGGATAACAAAACATAGGAAACATTTTTCACAGACTCGGTCAAATAGGGGCGATTTTGGGTAGAAAATACATCGATATGAGTCAATATAGGTCAAATAAGGTGTTTTGGGTTGATGTTGGCATATTTCCTTTAGAAATTGGCACAAACACTTTAAATAGGACGATATAAGTCAATATAGGTCAAATGGGATCGGTTTTGGTTAGAAAATGACCTAAACACTTGAAATACCTTGATATGAGTCAATATATCTCAGATAGGGCAGTTTTGGGTTGATATTCGTGTATTTCCCCTAGAAATTGGTGCAAACACTTTAAATAGGAGGGTATGAGTCAATATAGGTCAAATAGGAGCGGTTTTGGGTAGAAAATGACGCATTTACCCTAGAAAATGTTATAAACACTTGAAATACATCGATTTGAGTCAAACTCAGTCAAACGGGAGGGGTTTTGGGTAGAAAATGCCAAAAACACTGAAAATACATCCATATGTGTCAATATATGTCAACTAAGGCGATTTCGGGTCGATATTTGCATATTTCCCCCTAGAACATGGCCTAAACAATTCGAATAGGATGATATGACTCAAAGTAGGTCAAATAAGAGCGGTTTTGGATAGAAAATGATGTATTTAACTTGATTACATCAATATCTGCCAATATATATAGGACAAATTTTTAATTGAGACCATATGTATGAACTATACTTTTCAAATACATTGCTTTTTATATATACGTTAATGATATGGTAATCAATCTTAGGTATGCAAAGGATTCAACGAGGAGCCCTTCTCCACCGAAGAAATCGATGTCGTCCGCAACAAACTGGCCAAGTATTGGACACATAACCTTTTTTCGATTATGTACATTACCTTTTTGTGTATTTTGTAGTTTTTATACATTAGATCATTTATTGGGTCATAGTTTTAATGTCACTTAATGGTTGATTTTACAACATTATTAGTATATATAAACGAGAGATGGATCATCGTATGTATATATGTACCTTGGTTGGTGAAATTGCAAATGTAATATTGTAGGTTTGAATTCGGAAATTTGGGCGTAGTAGGGATCAAACCAAAACATAACCAAAAAAATCCAGTTATTTACGGCGGGTGTCCCTAAGACCCGCCGCTTATTCCTCTATTATAGGAACTTTTTTCAATCTGGAAAATTTAATATGCTGCGTCACTTAGCCTAGAACTGTCGCATATTAATGATTAATATTCAGCGTCACTAAGCCTTAAACCGCCGTATATTAATCCTTAAAATACGACGTATTTTGTTGAACCCACTGCATTTTAGTTATTATAAAGCAGCATAGTGCACCTGTCCTACATGGCTTGTGTGTCACATACAACCAAGTCAAATGCGTGAAATGGGATGGGGAAGTGGAAATATTTGAGGCGACCGAGGGAGGGAAAGTGTGCAGATTTTGCTGTGGAGATCACAAAAGTGGGGAGGTGCAGCAGTAGGATAAGATTTTGCATAGATTTTATTTTCAGATGCAACTTGAGTAATGACTACCAATATTTTTGAATTCGAAAGTACCTGAAATGACCTTAAAACAGCTCGAGGACAAGATCCAGGTAAAATAAAGTGTAATGCGTATAAATTAAATCCCAAACCACGAGATAAATACCTATATTGACTCATATCATTCGATTCGAAGTATATGTCATTTTATACCAAGAACCTCTTCCGTTTGGCTGAGTTTGACTCAAATCAATGTATTTCAAGTGTTTATGACATGTTCAAGGGTAAAATTGTCATTTTCTGCCCAAAACTGATCCGATTTTACCTATATTGACTCATATCGCCCGATTCGAAATGTTTCAGTCATTTTATACCAAGAACCTCTCCCGTTGAATCAAGTTTAACTCAAATCGATGTATTTCAATTTTTATGACATGTTGAAAGGTACATACGTCATTTTCTACCCAAAACTAATCCCATTTGACCTATATTGACTCATATCGTCCGATTCGAAGTGTTTAAGTCATTTTATAACCAAAACCTCTCTTATTTGACCGCGTTTGACTCAAATCGATGTATTCTAAGTGTTTATGACATGTTTAAGGGTAAATACGTCATTTTCTACCCTAAATTAATCCTATTTGACCTATATTAATTCATATCGTCCGATCTGAAGTGTTTATGTCATTTTATACCAAGGACCTCTCTCCTTTGACCGAGTTTTGTCAAGTCAATGTATTTCAAGTGTTTATGACATGTTTAAGGTAAATACGTCATTTTCTACCCAAATCTAATCTCATTTGACCTATATAGACTCATATCGTCCGATTTGAAGTGTTTAGGTCATTTAATACACAAAACCTCTACTGTTTGACCGTGTTTGACTCAAATAGTTGAATTTCAAGTGTTTATGGCATTTTCAAGAGTAAATTCGTCATTTTCTACCCAAAATTGATCTGATTTGACCTATATTGACTCATATCGTCCGATTCGAAGTGTTTAAGTCATTTTATACAAAGAACCTCTTTTGTTTGACCGAGTTTGACTCATATCGATGTATTTCAAGTGTTTTTGACATGTTTGATGTGCTCGTTTTAGAGCACATTTATTAACTCATTTTAGTGTCAAGTCTCGTAGTTTTGTATTGGTTTTATGTATATTATGCTTGATTTTACCTTGATCTTGTTTTCGAGTTGTCTTAAGTTTATTTCAGGCACTTTTGATGATTTCAAGGTGAAAGGTGATACATTCGAGCCTTTGACACACGTATCTTAGCTTGGGCAAGTGTTTGAAGTCACTCATGAAGATCCCACGGGGTTCAGAAAAGAGGGAAGTGAAAAGAGGAAAGAATGCTCTCAGATTCGACCGAATCTGAGAGACATTCGACCGAATGGCTGCAGATTCGACCGAATCTGAGACTCATTCGGTCGAATGAGGCAGTCTTCAGAGTTGTCGAGCCTTGCTACTGGAAGGGCCGAATGAAACTCATTCGGGCGAATGAGCTTCCATTCGGCCGAATCAACCTATACATTCGGGCGAATGCTTGACAGAGATCGATTCCCCGAAGCCTCTGGAATGGGCGAATGGAAGACAATTCGGGCGAATGGGATCACATTCGGCCGAATGATACCTATATTCGGGCAAATGACAGTGTTTTCCTCCGGATCAACTACTACTTTTTAGGGCCGGCTCCTAGGCATTTTAGGGTTTTTCGTAGGTTTTTCTTATTTTGTTATAAATACCCCCTTCCTCTGATGAGGAGAGGGAGAGCTAGGTTTAATACTTTTATGCACTTTTAGATTTCTTAGCCTCACAATTCTTTTAGTTTTAGCTTTCGATTTTCAGTTTTTCTTCATCGCTTTGTAGTTTGAATTCTTTTCGTGGATATCAATTTGAAGCTTTTGTAAGTTTAATTCCTTCCTTTAATCTTAATCCATTGCTTTATTTCATTGCATGTTTAGTTCTAAGTTTATCGTTTATTAATTCTGATTTTGTTTTCATTCTCGCGATTTCAATCCATGTTCGTTTCTGCTGCATCTTTTAATATCTTTATGTCTTTACGCATGAATATGAGTGAGTAATTCTTTTAGGGGTTTTGATTGGTGAAACCCTAGGAAAGCTATGATCTTTATTGCTTAAGATTGTAGAAACGATGTTAATAAATAGTTTCGGATTCCGATGCGAATCTTGTCCTGCCACTCCTTTGGAGACATAGGGCGATTATAGGTTGTTCGTGTGATCTATAGGGTCACAAACTTCCTCTCGTCTTCTCGGATGTCCATGCTAGTTATTAACAGATTTTCTGTAATCTATCATGTTCGGTTTTAAAGCTTCATTCCTAGGGTGAATCCAATCTTGTCCCCGTTTTTCTCTACTTGCTTTACTTCGTGATTTGTCGTCAACTATTTTCCACCTATTAGTTTTAACTGAATTTCCAACCCCAAATAGTCCGGTTGTGTTAAAAGTCAAAGTCTTGATATACCTTGTCTTCGTGGTTCGACCCCCTACTCCGCTATACTCGTATAGTTTGTAGGTTGGAATAAATATTGTTTGCATAACCTGTCTTTTAGTTAACGACCTAGAAAACCGGTTATCAATGTTCAAGAGTAAATACGTCATTTTCTACCCAAAACTGATCTATTTGACCTATATTGACTCATACCGTCCAATTCGAAGTGTTTAAGTCATTTTATACTAAGAACCTCTCCCGTTTGACCGAGTTTGACTCAAATCGATGTATTTCAAATGTTTATGACATGTTCAAGGGTAAATACGTCATTTTCAAACCCAAATTGATCCCATTTGCTATTTTGACTCATATCGTCCGATCCAAAGTATTAATGATATTTTCTACGCAGAACCTCTTCCGTTTGACCGAGTTTGACTCAAATCGATGTATTTCAAGTGTTTATGACATGTTTAAGGGTAAATACGTCATTTTCTACACAAAATTTATCCTATTTGACCTCTTTTGACTCATATCGTCCGACTCGAAGTGTTTAGGTTACTTAATACACAAAACGTTTCCCATTTAATCGAGTTTGACTCTAATCGATGTATTTCAAGTGTTAAAGAAATGTGCAAGGGTAAATACATCATTTTTACCGAAAATTGATCCTATTTTACCTATATTGACTTGTATCGTCCGATTCGAAGTGTTTAGGTCATTTAATACACAGAACCCTATCTCGTTTGACTGAGTTTGATTCAAATCGATGTATTTCAAGTGTTTCTGACATTTTCAAGGGTATATAGGTCATTTTCTACCCAATATTAATCCAAATTTTTCTATATTGACTCATATCGTCCGATTTGAAATATTTAGGTCATTTAATACAAAAAGCCTCTCCAGTTTGAACAAGTTTGATTCTGATCGATGTATTTCAAGTGTTTATGAAATGTTTAAGGGTAAATAGGTCATTTTCTACCCAAAATTGATCCTATTTGACCTATATTGACTCAAATCGTCCGATTCAAAGTATTCAGGTCATTTAATACACAGAACCTCTCCCGTTTGACCGATTTAGACTCAAATTGATGTATTTCAATTCTTTAAGACAAGTTCAAGGGTAAATATGTTATTTTCTACCCAAAACTTATCCCATTTGACCTATATTGACTCATATCATCCGATTCAAAGCGTTTAGGTCATTTTCTACCTAGAATCTCTCCCGTTTGACCGAGTTTGACACAAGTCGATGTATTTCAAGTGTTTATGAAATTTTTAAGGGTAAATACGTCATGTTCTACCCAAAACTAATCCCATTTGACCCATATTGACTTATATCATCATATTCGAAGTGTTTAAGTCATTTTATACGTAGTATCTGTTTCGTTTCATTGAGTTTGAATCAAATCAATGTACTTCAAGTGTTGATGACATGTTCAAGGGTAAATACACCCATTTCAACCCAAAACTAAACCTATTTTAAGTATATTGACTCATATCATCTTATTCGAAGTAATTAGGTAATTTTATACCCAGAACCTCTCTTGTTTGACCGAGTTTGACTCTAATCGATGTATTTCATGTGTTTATGAAGTGTTCATGGGTAAATACGTCATTTTTTACCCAAAACTGAACCCATTTGACCTATATTGACCCATATCATCAGATTCGAAGTGTTTAAATCATTTTACACCAAGTACCTCTCCCGTTTCACAAAGTTTGAACCAAATAAATGTATTTTAAGTTTTTATGACTTTTTCAAGGGTAAATACAACATTTTCTACCCAAAACTGATGCTATTTAACCTATATTGACTCATATCATCCGATTCGAAGTACTTATGTTATTTAATACACAAAACCTCTCCCGTTTAACAGAGTTTGACTCTAATCGATGTATTTCTAGTGTTAATGAAATGTTTAGGGGTAAATACGTCTTTTTCACCGAATATTGATCCTATTTGACCTATATTGGCTTATATCGTCCTATTCGAAGTGTTTAAGTCATTTAATACACAGAACCCTATCTCGTTTGACCGAGTTTGACTCAAATCGATGTATTTCAAGTGTATCTGACATTTTCAAGGGTAAATAGGTCATTTTCTACCCTAAATTGATCCAAATTTTTCTATATTGACTCATATCGTCCAATTTGAAATATTTAGGTCATTTAATACACAAAACCTCTCCAGTTTGGCCAAGTTTGATTCTTATAGATGTATTTCAAATGTTTATGAAATGTTTAATGGTAAATAGGTCATTTTCTACCCAAAGTTGATCCTATTTGACTTATATTGACTGAAATCGTCCGATTCAAAGTGTTTAGGTCATTTAATACACAGAAACCTCTCTCGTTTGACCGATTTTGACTCAAATTGATGTGTTTCAATTGTTTAAGACATGTTCAAGGGTAAATACGTTATTTTCTACCCAAAACTAATTCCATTTGACTTATATTGACTCATATCATCCGATTCGAAGTGTTTAGGTCATTTTATACCCAAAATCTCTCCCGTTTGATCAAGTTTGACTCAAGTCTATGTATTTCAAGTGTTTATGAAATTTTTAAAGGTAAATACGTCATTTTCTACCCAAAGCTGATCCCATTTTACCTATATTGACTCATATCATCAGATTCGAAGTGTTTAAGTCATTTTATATGCAGTATCTCTTTCGTTTCATAGAGTTTGAATCAAATCAATGTATTTCAAGTGTTTATGACATGGTCAAGGGTAAATATACCCATTTTTACCCAAAACTGATCCTATTTTATGTATATTTACTCATATCATCTGATTCGAAGTGTTTAGGTAATTTTATACCCAGAACCTCTCTCGTTTGACCGAGTTTGCCTAAAATCGATGTATTTCAAGTGTTTATGACATGTTCAAGGGTAAATACGTCATTTTATACCCCAAAAACTGACCTCATTTGACCTATATTAACTCATATCGTCCGATTCAAAGTGTTTCAGTTATTTTATACCTAGAACCTCTCCTGTTTGACCGAGTTTCACTCTAATCGATGTATTTCAAGTGTTTATGACATGTATTGACTCATATCCAAAACTGAGCTTATTTGACCTATATTGACTCATATCATCAGATTCGAAGTGTTTAAATCATTTTATACCCAGTACCTCTCCCGTTTCACAAAGTTTGACTCAAATCAATGTATTTCATGTTTTTTTAACTTGTTCAAGGGTAAATACAATATTTTCTACCCAAAACTAATCCTATTTAACCTATATTGACTTATATCGTCCGAGTCGAAGTGTTTAGGTTATTTAATACACAAAACCTCTCCCGTTTAACCGAGTTTGACTATAATCGATGTATTTCAAGTGTTAATGAAATGTTTAGGGATAAATACGTCATTTTCATCGAAAATTTATCCTATTTGACCTATATTGATTTATATCGTCTGATTCGAAGTGTTTAGGTTATTTAATACACAAAACCTCTCCCGTTTAACAGAGTTTGACTCTTATCGATGTATTTCAAGTGTTAATGAAATGTTTAGGGGTAAATACGTCATTTTCACCGAATATTGATCCTATTTGACTTATATTGATTATATCGTCTGATTCAAAGTGATTAGGTTATTTAATACACAAAACCTCTCCTGTTTCACCAAGTTTGACTCTAATCGATGTATTTCAAGTGTTAATGAAATGTTTAGGGGTAAATACGTCATTTTCTCCGAATATTGATCCTATTTGACCTATATTGACTTATATCGTCCAATTCGAAGTGTTTAGGTTATTTAATACACAAAACCTCTCCCGTTTAACCGAGTTTGACTCTAATCGATGTATTTCAAGTGTAAATGAAATGTTTAAGGGTAAATACGTCATTTTCACCGAAAATTGATCCTATTTGACCTATATTGGCTTATATCGTCCGATTCAAAGTGTTTAGGTCATTTAATACACAGAACCCTATTTCGTTTGATCGAGTTTGACTCAAATCGATGTATTTCAAGTGTTTCTGACATTTTCAAGGTTAAATAGGTCATTTTCTACCCAAATTTGATCCAAATTTACCTATATTTATTCATATCGTCTGATTTGAAGTATTTAGGTCATTTATTATACAAAACTTGTCCAGTTTGACCAAGTTTGATTCTAATCGATGTATTTCAAGGGTTTATGAAATTTTTAAAGGTAATTAGGTCATTTTCTACCCAAAATTGGTCCTATTTGACCTATATTAACTCAAATCGCCCGATTCAAAGTGTTTAGGTCATTTAATACACAAAACCTCTCTCGTTTGATTGATTTTGACGCAAATTGATGTATTTCAATTGTTTAAGACATGTTCAAGGGTAAATACGTTATTTCCTACCCAAAACTGATTCCATTTGACCTATATTGACTTATATCATTCAATTCGAAGTGTTTAAATCATTTTATACCCAAAATCTCTCCCGTTTGATCGAGTTTGACTAAAGTCGATGTATTTCAAGTGTTTATGAAATTTTTAAGGGTAAATACGTCATTTTCTACCCAAAACTTATCTTGTTTGGCCTTTATTGACTCATATCATCGGATTCAAAATTTTTAAGGGTAAATACGTCATTTTCTACTCAAATCGATATATTACAAGTGTTTATGACATGTTCACATGGAAATACGTAATTTTTTACTCAAAACCGATCCCATTTGAGATATATTGACTCATATCATCCGATACGAAGTGTTTAAGTCATTTTATACCTAGAATGAAGCCCGTTTGATCGATTTTGATTCAAATCGATGTATTTCAAGTGTTCATGACAGGTTCATGGGTAAATACGTCATTTTCTATCCAAAATATATCCTATTTAACCTAAATTGACTCATGTCATCCGATTCAAAGTGTGATTCAAAGTGTATAACGTCTCCTATTTGACTTAGTTTGACTCAAATCGATGTATTCCAATTCTTTATGACATGTTTAAGGGTAAATACGTAACTTTCTACCTAAAAGTGATCTCATTTGACCTATATTGACTCATATTGTGTGATTCGAAGTATTTAATTCATTTTTAACCTAAAATCTCTCCCATTTGACCGAGTTTGACTAAAATTGATGTACTTCAAGTGTTTACGACATATTCAGGGGTAAATACGTCATTTTCTACACAAAACTGGTCCCATTTGCCCTATATTGACTCATATCATCAGATTCGAAGTGTTTAAGTCATTTTATACACATAACCTCTCCCGTTTGACAGAGTTTCACTTAAATCATCGTATTTCAATTCTTTATGACATGTTCAAGGGTAAATACGTCGTTTTCTACCCAAAACTGATCCCATTTGAGCTATATTGACATATATCGTCCGTTTCAAAGTGTTTAGGTCGTTGTATATAGAAAACCTCTCCCGTTTGACCGAGTTTGACTCAAACCGATGTATTTCATGTGTTTATGACATGTTCAAGGGTATATATGTCATTTTCTACGCAAAACTAATCCCATTTGACATATATTGACTCATATCGTCTAATTGGAAGTGTTTAGGTCATTTTAAACCCAGAACCTGTCACGTTATATCGAGTTTGAATCAAATCGTTGCATTTCAAGTGTTTATGACATATTCAAGGGTAAATACGTCATTTTCTACCTAGAACTGATCCTATTTCGCCTTTCTTGATTCATATCATGAGACTCAAAGTGTTTAGGTGATTTAATACATAAAACCTATTCTGTTTGACCGAGTTTAATTCAAATCAATGTATTTAAAGTTTTTATGAGATATTCAATAGTAAATACATCCTTTTCGCCCCAAAACTTGTCCCATTTAACCTATATTGACTCATATCGTGTGATTCGAAGTGTTTAAGTCATTTTATACCTAGAACCTCCCCCATTTTACCGAGATTGACTCAACTCGATATATTACAAGTGTTTATGACCTGTTCACATGGAAATACGTCATTTTCTACTCAAAACCGATCCCATTTGAGATATATTGACTCATATCATCCGATTCGAAGTGTTTAAGTCATTTTATACTTAGAATAAATCCCGTTTGACCGATTTTGATTCAAATCGATGTATTTCAAGTGTTTATGATAGGTTCAAGGGTAAATACGTCATTTTCTATCCAAAATATATCCTATTTGACCTATATTGACTCATGTCATCCGATTCGAAGTGTTTCGGTCATTTAATACACAAAACGTCTCCTGTTTGACTTAGTTTGACTCAAATCGATGTATTACAATTCTTTAAGACATGTTTAAGGGTAAATACGTAACTTTTTACCTAAAAGTGATCTCATTTGACCTATATTGACCCATGTTGTGTGATTCGAAGTGCTTAATTCATTTTTAACCTAGAACCTCTCCCATTTGACCGAGTTTGACTAAAATTGATGTACTTCAAGTGTTTACGACATATTTAGGGGTAAATACGTCATTTTCTACTCAAAACTTGTCCCATTTGCCCTATATTGACTCATATCATCCGTTTCGAAGAGATTAAGTCATTTTATACACATAACCTCAACCGTTTGACAGAGTTTCACTTAAATCATTGTATTTCAATTCTTTATGACATGTTCAAGGGTAAATACGTCGTTTTCTACCCAAAACTGATCCTATTTGAGCTATATTGACATATATTGTTCGTTTCAAAGTGTTTAGGTCGTTGTATATAGAAAACCTCTCCCGTTTGACCGAGTTTGACTCAAACCGATGTATTTCTTGTCTTTATGACATGTTCAAGGGTATATATATCATTTTCTACGCAAAACTAATCCCATTTGACATATATTTACTCATATCGTCTAATTGGAAGTGCTTAGGTCATTTTAAACCGAGAACCTCTCACGTTATTTCAGGTTTGAATCAAATCGTTGCATTTCAAGTGTTTATGACATTTTCAAGGGTAAATACATCATTTTCTACCTAGAACTGATCCTATTTCGTCTTTCTTGATTCATATCATGAGACTCGAAGTGTTTAGGTGATTTAATACATAAACCCTATTCTATTTGACCGAGTTTAATTCAAATCAATGTATGTAAAGTTTTTATGAGATATTCAATAGTAAATACATCCTTTTCTCCCCAAAACTTATCCCATTTAACCTATATTGACTCATATCGTGTGATTCGAAGTGTTGAAGTCATTTTATACCTTGAACCTCCCCCATTTGACCGAGATTGACTCAACTCGATATATTACAAGTGTTTATGACCTGTTCACAAGGAAATACGTCATTTTCTACTCAAAACCGATCCCATTGGAGATATATTGACTCATATCATCCGATACGAAGTGTTTAAGTCATTTTATACCTAGAATAAATCACGTTTGATCGATTTTGATTCAAATCGATGTATTTCAAGTGTTTATGACAGGTTCAAGGGTAAATACGTCATTTTCAATCCAAAATATATCCTATTTGACCTAAATTGACTCATATCATCCGATTCGAAGTGTTTAGGTCATTTTATACACATAACGTCTCCTGTTTGACTTAGTTTGAATCAAATCGATGTATTACAATTCTTTATGACATGTTCAAGGGTAAGTACGTAACTTTCTACCTAAAAGTGATCTCATTTGACCTATATTGACTCATATCGTGTGATTCGAAGTGTTTAATTCATTTTTAAACTAGAACCTCTCCCATTTGACCGAGTTTGACTAAAATTGATGTACTTCAAGTGTTTACGACATATTTAGGGGTAAATACGTCATTTTCTACTCAAAACTGGTCCCATTTGCCCTATATTGACTCATATCATCCGATTCGAAGTGTTTAAGTCATTTTATACACATAACCTCTCCCGTTTGACAGAGTTTCACTTAAATCATTGTATTCCAATTCTTTATGAGATGTTCAAGGGTAAGTACGTAGTTTTCTACCCAAAACTGATCCCATTTGAGCTATATTGACTTTTATCGTCCGATTCAAAGTGTTTAGGTCGTTGTATATAGAAAACCTCTCCCGTTTGACCGAGTTTGACTCAAACCGATGTATTTCATGTGTTTAAGACATCTTCAAGGGTATATATGTCATTTTCTACGCAAAACTAATCCCATTTGACATATATTCACACATATCGTCTAATTGGAAGTTTTTAGGTCATTTTAAGCCTAGAACCTCTCTTGATTCATCGGGTTTGAATCAAATCATTGCATTTCAAGTGTTTATGACGTTTTCAAGGAAATATACGTTGTTTTCTACCTAGAACTGATCCTATTTCGCATTTCTTGATTCATATCATGAGACTCGAAGTGTTTAGGTGATTTAATACATAAAACCTATTCTGTTTGACCGAGTTTAATTCAAATCAATGTATTTAAAGTTTTTATGAGATATTCAATAGTAAATAAATCCTTTTCTCCCCTAAACTTATCCCATTTAACCTATATTGACTCATCTCGTGTGGTTCAAAGTGTTTAAGTCAGTTTAAACCTAGAATCTCCCCCATTTGAACGAGATTGACTCAAATCGATATATTACAAGTGTTTATGACCTGTTCACATGGAAATACGTCATTTTCTACTCAAAACCGATCCCATATGAGATATATTGACTCATATCATCAGATACGAAGTGTTTAAGTCATTTTATAACTAGTATAAATCCCGTTTGATCGATTTTGATTGAAATCGATGTATTTCAAGTGTTTATGACAGGTTCAAGGGTAAATAAGTCATTTTCTATCCAAAATTTATCCTTTTTGACCTAAATTGACTCATATCATCCGAGTCGAAGTGTTTAGGTCATTTAATAAACATAACGTCTCCTGTTTGACTTAGTTTGACTCAAATCGATGTATTACAATTCTTTATGACATGTTTAAGGGTAAGTACGTAACTTTCTACCTAAAAGTGATCTCATTTGACCTATATTGACTCATATCGTGTGATTCGAAGTGTTTAATTCATTTTTAACCTGGAACCTCTCCCATTTGACCGAGTTTGACTAAAATTGATGTACTTCAAGTGTTTACGACATATTTAGGGGTAAATACGTCATTTTCTACTCAAAACTGGTCACATTTGCCCTATATTGACTCATATCATCCGATTCGAAGTGTTTAAGTCATTTTATACACATAACCTCTTCCGTTTGACAGAGTTTCACTTAAATCATCGTATTTCATTTCTTTGTGACATGTTCAAGGGTAAATACGTCGTTTTCTACCCAAAACTGATCCCATTTGAGCTATATTGACTTATATCGTCCGATTCAAAGTGTTTAGGTCGTTGTCTATAGAAAACCTCTCCCGTTTAACCGAGTTTGACTCAAACCGATGTATTTCATGTGTTTATGACATGTTCAAGGGTATATATTTCTTTTTCTACGCAAAACTAATCCCATTTGACATATATTCACTCATATCGTCTAATTGGAAGTTTTTAGGTAATTTTATGCCTAGAACCTCTCACGTTATGTCGGGTTTGAATCAAATCGTTGCATTTCAAGTGTTTATGACGTTTTCAAGGGTAAATACGTTATTTTCTACCTAGAACTGATCCTATTTCGCATTTCTTGATTCATATCATGAGACTCGAAGTGTTAAGGTGATTTAATACATAAAACCTATTCTGTTTGACCGAGTTTAATTCAAATCAACGTATTTAAAGTTTTTATGAGATATTCAATAGTAAATACATCCTTTTCTCCCTAAAACTTATCCAATTTAACCTATATTGACTCATATCTTGTGGTTCGAAGTGTTTAAGTCATTTTATACCTAGAACCTCCCCCATTTGACTCAGATTGACTCAAGTCGATAGATTACAAGTGTTTATGACCTGTTCACAAGGAAATACGTTATTTTCTACTCAAAGCCGATCCCATTTGAGATATATTGACTCATATCCTCCGATTCGAAGTGTTTAAGTCATTTTATACTTAGAATAAATCCCGTTTGACCGATTTTCTTTCAAATCGATGTATTTCAAGTGTTTATGATAGGTTCAAGGGTAAATACATCACTTTCTATCGAAAATATATCCTATTTGACCTAAATTGACTCATATCATCCGATTCGAAGTGCTTAGGTCATTTAATACACATAACGTCTCCTGTTTGACTTAGTTTGACTCAAATCGATGTATTACAATTCTTTATGACATGTTCAAGGGTAAGTACGTAACTTCCTACCTAAAAGTGATCTCATTTGACCTATATTGATTCATATCGTGTGATTCGAAGTGTTAAATTCATTTTTAACCTAGAACCTCTCCCATTTGACCTAGTTTGACTAAAGTTGATGTACTTCAAGTGTTTACGACATATTTAGGGGTAAATACGTCATTTTCTACTCAAAACTGGTCTCATTTGACCTATATTGACTCATATCATCCGATTCGAAGTGTTTAAGTCATTTTATACACATAACCTCTTCCGTTTGACAAAGTTTCACTTAAATCATCGTACTTCAATTCTTTATGACATGTTCAAGGGTAAATAGGTCGTTTTCTACCCAAAACTGATCCCATTTGAGCTATATTGACTTATATCGTCCGATTCAAAGTGTTTAGGTCGTTGTCTATAGAAAACCTCTCCCGTTTGACCGAGTTTGACACAAACCGATGTATTTCATGTGTTTATGACATGTTCAAGGGTATATATGTCATTTTCTACGCAAAACTAATCCCATTGACTTATATCGTCTAATTGGAAGTGTTTAGGTCATTTTAAACCCAAAACCTCTCACATTATATCGGGCTTGAATCAAATCATTGCATTTCAAGTGTTTATGACGTTTTCAAGTGTAAATACGTCATTTTGTACCTAGAACTGATCCTATTTCGCCTTTCTTGAATCATATCATGAGACTCGAAGTGTTTAGGTGATTTAATACATAAAACCTATTCTATTTGACCGAGATTAATTCAAATCAATGTATTTAAAGTTTTTATGAGATATTCAATAGTAAATACATCCTTTTCTCCCCAAAACTTATCCCATTTAACCTATATTGACTCATATCGTGTGGTTCGAAGTGTTTAAGTCATTTTATACCTAGAATCTCCCCGATTTGACCAAGATTGACTCAAATCGATATATTAAAAGTGTTTATGACCTGTTCACATGGAAATACGTCATTTTCTACTCAAAACTGATCCCATTTGAGATATATTGACTCATATCATCCGATACGAAGTGTTTAAGTCATTTTATACCTAGAATAAATCCCGTTTGATCGATTTTGATTCAAATCGATGTATTTAAAGTGTTTATGACAGGTTCAAGGGTAAATACGTCATTTTCTATCCAAAATATATCCTATGTGACCTAAATTGACTCATATCATCCGATTCGAAGTGTTTAGGTCATTTAATACACATAACGTCTCCTGTTTGACTTAGTTTGACTCAAATCGATGAATTACAATTCTTTATGACATGTTCAAGGGTAAGTACGTAACTTTCTACCTAAAAGTGATCTCATTTGACCTATATTGACTCATATCGTGTGATTCGAAGTGTTTAATTCATTTTTAACCTAGAAGCTCTCCCATTTGACCGAGTTTGACTAAAATTAATGTACTTCAAGTGTTTACGACATATTCGGTGGTGAATACGTCATTTTCTACTCAAAACTGGTCCCATTTGCCCTATATTGACTCATATCATCCGATTCGAAGTGTTGAAGTCATTTTATACACATAACCTCTCCCATTTGACAGAGTTTTACTTAAATCATCGTATTTCAATTCTTTATGACATGTTCAAGGGTAAATACGTCGTTTTCTACCCAAAACTGATCCCATTTGAGCTATATTGAATTATATCGTCCGATTCAAAGTATTTAGGTCGTTCTATATATAGAAAACCTCTCCCGTTTGACCGAGTTTGACTCAAACTGATGTATTTCAAGTGTTTATGACATGTTCAAGGGTATATATGTCTTTTTCTACGCAAAAGTAATCCCATTTGACTTATATTGACTTATATCGTCTAATTGGAAGTGTTTAGGTCATTTAATACCCAGAACCTCTCACGTTATATCGGGTTTGAATCAAATCGTTGCATTTCAAGTGTTTATGACATTTTCAAGGGTAAATACGTCATTTTCTACCTAGAACTAATCCTATTTCGCCTATCTTGATTCATATCATGAGACTCTAAGTGTTAAGGTGATTTAATACATAAAACCTATTCTGTTTGACTGAGTTTAATTCAAATCAATGTATTTAAAGTTTTTACGAGATATTCAATAGTAAATACATCCTTTTCTCCCCAAAACTTATCCAATTTAACCTATATTGACTCATATCGTGTGGTTCGAAGTGTTTAAGTCAATTTGTACCTAGAATCTCTCCCATTTGACCGAGATTGACTCAAATCGATATATTACAAGTGTTTATGACCTGTTCACATGGAAATACGTCATTTTCTACTCAAAACCGATCCCATTTGAGCTATATTGACTTATATCGTCCAATTCAAAGTGTTTAGGTCGTTGTATAAAGAAAACCTCTCCCGTTTAACGGAGTTTGACTCAAACTGATGTATTTAATGTGTTTACGACATGTTCAAGGGTATATATGTCATTTTCTACGCAAAACTAATCCCATTTGACATATATTGACTCATAGCGTCCAATTCGAAGTGTTTAGGTCGTTTTAAACCTTGAACCTCTCACGTTATATCGGGTTTGAATCAAATCGTTGCATTTCAAGTGTTTATGACATTTTCAAGGGTAAATACGTCATTTTCTACCTAGAACTGATCCTATTTCGCATTTCTTGATTCATATCATGAGACTCGAAGTGTTAAGGTGATTTAATACATAAAACCTATTCTATTTGACCGAGTTTAATTCAAATCAATGTATTTAAAGTTTTTATGAGAAATTCAATACTAAATACATCCTTTTCTCCCCAAAACTTATCCCATTTAACCTATAGTGACTCATATCGTGTGGTTCGAAGTGTTTAAGTCATTTTATACCTAGAATGTCCCCCATTTGACCGAGATTGACTCAAATCGATATATTAAAAGTGTTTATGACCTGTTCACAAGGAAATACGTCATTTTCTACTCAAAACCGATCCCATTTGAGATATATTGACTCATATCATCCGATACGAAGTGTTTAAGTCATTTTATACCTAGAATAAATCCCGTTTGATCGATTTTGATTCAAATCGATGTATTTAAAGTGTTTATGACAGGTTCAAGGGTAAATACGTCATTTTCTATCCAAAATATATCCTATGTGACCTAAATTGACTCATATCATCCGATTCGAAGTGTTTAGGTCATTTAATACACATAACGTCTCCTGTTTGACTTAGTTTGACTCAAATCGATGAATTACAATTCTTTATGACATGTTCAAGGGTAAGTACGTAACTTTCTACCTAAAAGTGATCTCATTTGACCTATATTGACTCATATCGTGTGATTCGAAGTGTTTAATTCATTTTTAACCTAGAAGCTCTCCCATTTGACCGAGTTTGACTAAAATTAATGTACTTCAAGTGTTTACGACATATTCGGTGGTGAATACGTCATTTTCTACTCAAAACTGGTCCCATTTGCCCTATATTGACTCATATCATCCGATTCGAAGTGTTGAAGTCATTTTATACACATAACCTCTCCCATTTGACAGAGTTTTACTTAAATCATCGTATTTCAATTCTTTATGACATGTTCAAGGGTAAATACGTCGTTTTCTACCCAAAACTGATCCCATTTGAGCTATATTGAATTATATCGTCCGATTCAAAGTATTTAGGTCGTTCAATATATAGAAAACCTCTCCCGTTTGACCGAGTTTGACTCAAACTGATGTATTTCAAGTGTTTATGACATGTTCAAGGGTATATATGTCTTTTTCTACGCAAAAGTAATCCCATTTGACTTATATTGACTTATATCGTCTAATTGGAAGTGTTTAGGTCATTTAATACCCAGAACCTCTCACGTTATATCGGGTTTGAATCAAATCGTTGCATTTCAAGTGTTTATGACATTTTCAAGGGTAAATACGTCATTTTCTACCTAGAACTAATCCTATTTCGCCTATCTTGATTCATATCATGAGACTCTAAGTGTTAAGGTGATTTAATACATAAAACCTATTCTGTTTGACTGAGTTTAATTCAAATCAATGTATTTAAAGTTTTTACGAGATATTCAATAGTAAATACATCCTTTTCTCCCCAAAACTTATCCAATTTAACCTATATTGACTCATATCGTGTGGTTCGAAGTGTTTAAGTCAATTTGTACCTAGAATCTCTCCCATTTGACCGAGATTGACTCAAATCGATATATTACAAGTGTTTATGACCTGTTCACATGGAAATACGTCATTTTCTACTCAAAACCGATCCCATTTGAGCTATATTGACTTATATCGTCCAATTCAAAGTGTTTAGGTCGTTGTATAAAGAAAACCTCTCCCGTTTAACGGAGTTTGACTCAAACTGATGTATTTAATGTGTTTACGACATGTTCAAGGGTATATATGTCATTTTCTACGCAAAACTAATCCCATTTGACATATATTGACTCATAGCGTCCAATTCGAAGTGTTTAGGTCGTTTTAAACCTTGAACCTCTCACGTTATATCGGGTTTGAATCAAATCGTTGCATTTCAAGTGTTTATGACATTTTCAAGGGTAAATACGTCATTTTCTACCTAGAACTGATCCTATTTCGCATTTCTTGATTCATATCATGAGACTCGAAGTGTTAAGGTGATTTAATACATAAAACCTATTCTATTTGACCGAGTTTAATTCAAATCAATGTATTTAAAGTTTTTATGAGAAATTCAATACTAAATACATCCTTTTCTCCCCAAAACTTATCCCATTTAACCTATAGTGACTCATATCGTGTGGTTCGAAGTGTTTAAGTCATTTTATACCTAGAATGTCCCCCATTTGACCGAGATTGACTCAAATCGATATATTAAAAGTGTTTATGACCTGTTCACAAGGAAATACGTCATTTTCTACTCAAAACCGATCCCATTTGAGATATATTGACTCATATCATCCGATACGAAGTGTTTAAGTCATTTTATACCTAGAATAAATCCCGTTTGATCGATTTTGATTCAAATCGATGTATTTCAAGTGTTTATGACAGGTTCAAGGGTAAATACGTCATTTTCTATCCAAAATATATCCTATTTGACCTAAATTGACTCATATCATCCGATTCGAAGTGTTTAGGTCATTTAATACACATAACGTCTCCTGTTTGACTTAGTTTGACTCAAATCGATGTATTACAATTCTTTATGACATGTTCAAGGGTAATTACGTAACTTTCTACCTTAAAGTGATCTCATTTGACCTATATTGACTCATATCGTGAGATTCGAAGTGTTTAATTCATTTTTAACCTAGAACCTCTCCCATTTGACCTAGTTTGACTAAAGTTGATGTACTTCAAGTGTTTACGACATATTTAGGGGTAAATACGTCATTTTCTACTCAAAACTGGTCTCATTTGACCTATATTGACTCATATCATCCGATTCGAAGTGTTTAAGTCATTTTATACACATAACCTCTTCCGTTTGACAGAGTTTCACTTAAATCATCGTATTTCAATTCTTTATGACATGTTCAAGGGTAAATAGGTCGTTTCTACCCAAAACTGATCCCATTTGAGCTATATTGACTTATATCGTCCGATTCAAAGTGTTTAGGTCGTTGTCTATAGAAAACCTCTCCCGTTTGACCGAGTTGGACTCAAACCGATGTATTTCATGTGTTTATGACATGTTCAAGGGTATATATGTCATTTTCTACGCAAAACTAATCCCATTGACTTATATCGTCTAATTGGAAGTGTTTAGGTCACTTTAAACCCAGAAACTCTCACATTATATCGGGTTTGAATCAAATCATTGCATTTCAAGTGTTTATGACGTTTTCAAGTGTAAATACGTCATTTTGTACCTAGAACTGATCCTATTTCGCCTTTCTTGAATCATATCATGAGACTCGAAGTGTTTAGGTGATTTAATACATAAAACCTATTCTATTTGACCGAGTTTAATTCAAATCAATGTATTTAAAGTTTTTATGAGATATTCAATAGTAAATACATCCTTTTCTCCCCAAAACTTATCCCATTTAACCTATATTGACTCATATCGTGTGGTTCGAAGTGTTTAAGTCATTTTATACCTAGAATCTCCCCGATTTGACCAAGATTGACTCAAATCGATATATTAAAAGTGTTTATGACCTGTTCACATGGAAATACGTCATTTTCTACTCAAAACTGATCCCATTTGAGATATATTGACTCATATCATCCGATACGAAGTGTTTAACTCATTTTATACCTAGAATAAATCCCGTTTGATCGATTTTGATTCAAATCGATGTATTTCAAGTGTTTATGACAGGTTCAAGGGTAAATACGTCATTTTCTATCCAAAATATATCCTATTTGACCTAAATTGACTCATATCATTTGATTCGAAGTGTTTAGGTCCTTTAATACACATAACGTCTCCTAATTGACTTAGTTTGACTCAAATGATGTATTACAATTCTTTATGACATGTTCAAGGGTAAATACGTAACTTTCTACCTAAAAGTGATCTCATTTGACCTATATTGACTCATATCGTGTGATTTGAAGTGTTTAATTCATTTTTAACCTAGAACCTCTCCCATTTGACCGAGTTTGACTAAAATTAATGTACTTCAAGTATTTACGACATATTTAGGGGTAAATACGTCATTTTCTACTCAAAACTGGTCCCATTTTCCCTATATTGACTCATATCATCCGATTTGAAGTGTTTAAGTCATTTTATACACATAACCTCTCCCGTTTGACTGAGTTTCACTTAAATAATTGTATTTCAATTCTTTATGACATGTTTAAGGGTAAATACGTCGTTTTCTACCCAAAACTGATCCCATTTGAGCTATATTGAATGATATCGTCCGATTCAAAGTGTTTAGGTCGTTGTATATAGAAAACCTCTCCCGTTTGACCGAGTTTGACTCAAACCGATGTATTTCATGTGTTTAAGACATCTTCAAGGGTATATATGTCATTTTCTACGCAAAACTAATCCCATTTGACATATATTGACTTATATCGTCTAATTGGAAGTGTTTAGGTCATTTTAAACACAGAACCTCTCACGTTATATCGGGTTTTAATCAAATCATTGCATTTCAAGTGTTTATGACGTTTTCAAGTGTAAATACGTCATTTTGTACCTAGAACTGATCCTATTTCGCCTTTCTTGATTCATATCATGAGACTCGAAGTGTTTAGGTGATTTAATACATAAAACCTATTCTATTTGACCGAGTTTAATTCAAATCAATGTATTTAAAGTTTTTATGAGATATTCAATAGTAAATACATCCTTTTCTCCCCAAAACTTATCCCATTTAACCTATATTGACTCATATCGTGTGGTTCGAAGTGTTTAAGTCATTTTATACCTATAATCTCCCCCATTTGACCGAGATTGACTCTAATCGATATATTACAAGTGTTTATGACCTGTTCACATGGAAATACGTCATTTTCTACTCAAAACTGATCCCATTTGAGATGTATTGACTCATATCATCCGATACGAAGTGTTTAAGTCATTTTATACCTAGAATAAATCCCGTTTGATCGATTTTGATTCAAACCGATGTATTTAAAGTGTTTATGACAGGTTCAAGGGTAAATACGTCATTTTCTATCCAAAATATATCCTATTTGACCTAAATTGACTCATATCATCCGATTCGAAGTGTTTAGGTCATTTAATACACATAACGTCTCCTGTTTGACTTAGTTTGAGTCAAATCGATGAATTACAATTCTTTATGACATGTTCAAGGGTAAGTACGTAACTTTCTACCTAAAAGTGATCTCATTTGACCTATATTGACTCATATCGTGTGATTCGAAGTGTTTAATTCATTTTTAACCTAGAAGCTCTCCCATTTGACCGAGTTTGACTAAAATTAATGTACTTCAAGTGTTTACGACATATTCGGTGGTGAATACGTCATTTTCTACTCAAAACTGGTCCCATTTGTCCTATATTGACTCATATCATCCGATTCGAAGTGTTTAAGTCATTTTATACACATAACCTCTCCCGTTTGACAGAGTTTTACTTAAATCATCGTATTTCAATTCTTTATGACATGTTCAAGGGTAAATACGTCGTTTTCTACCCAAAACTGATCCCATTTGAGCTATATTGACTTATATTGTCCGATTCAAAGTATTTTGGTCGTTCTATATATAGAAAACCTCTCCCGTTTGACCGAGTTTGACTCAAACTGATGTATTTCATGTGTTTATGACATGTTCAAGGGTATATATGTCTTTTTCTACGCAAAAGTAATCCCATTTGACTTATATTGACTTATATCGTCTAATTGGAAGTGTTTAGGTCATTTAATACCCAGAACCTCTCACGTTATATCGGGTTTGAATCAAATCGTTGCATTTCAAGTGTTTATGACATTTTCAAGGGTAAATACGTCATTTTCTACCTAGAACTAATCCTATTTCGCCTATCTTGATTCATATCATGAGACTCTAAGTGTTAAGGTGATTTAATACATAAAACCTATTCTGTTTGACTGAGTTTAATTCAAATCAATGTATTTAAAGTTTTTACGAGATATTCAATAGTAAATACATCCTTTTCTCCCCAAAACTTATCCAATTTAACCTATATTGACTCATATCGTGTGGTTCGAAGTGTTTAAGTCAATTTGTACCTAGAATCTCTCCCATTTGACCGAGATTGACTCAAATCGATATATTACAAGTGTTTATGACCTGTTCACATGGAAATACGTCATTTTCTACTCAAAACCGATCCCATTTGAGCTATATTGACTTATATCGTCCAATTCAAAGTGTTTAGGTTGTTGTATATAGAAAACCTCTCCCGTTTAACGGAGTTTGACTCAAACCGATGTATTTAATGTGTTTAAGACATCTTCAAGGGTATATATGTCATTTTCTACGCAAAACTAATCCCATTTGACATATATTGACTTATATCGTCTAATTGGAAGTGTTTAGGTCATTTTAAACACAGAACCTCTCACGTTATATCGGGTTTTAATCAAATCATTGCATTTCAAGTGTTTATGACGTTTTCAAGTGTAAATACGTCATTTTGTACCTAGAACTGATCCTATTTCGCATTTCTTGATTCTTATCATGAGACTCGAAGTGTTAAGGTGATTTAATACATAAAACCTATTCTATTTGACCGAGTTTAATTCAAATCAATGTATTTAAAGTTTTTATGAGAAATTCCATACTAAATATATCCTTTTCTCCCCAAAACTTATCCCATTTAACCTATAGTGACTCATATCGTGTGGTTCGAAGTGTTTAAGTCATTTTATACCTAGAATGTCCCCCATTTGACCGAGATTGACTCAAATCGATATATTAAAAGTGTTTATGACCTGTTCACAAGGAAATACGTCATTTTCTACTCAAAACCGATCCCATTTGAGATATGTTGACTCATATCATCCGATACGAAGTGTTTAAGTCATTTTATACCTAGAATAAATCCCGTTTGATCGATTTTGATTCAAATCGATGTATTTCAAGTGTTTATGACAGGTTCAAGGGTAAATACGTCATTTTCTATCCAAAATATATCCTATTTGACCTAAATTGACTCATATCATCCGATTCGAAGTGTTTAGGTCATTTAATACACATAACGTCTCCTGTTTGACTTAGTTTGACTCAAATCGATGTATTACAATTCTTTATGACATGTTCAAGGGTAAATACGTAACTTTCTACCTTAAAGTGATCTCATTTGACCTATATTGACTCATATCGTGTGATTCGAAGTGTTTAATTCATTTTTAACCTAGAACCTCTCCCATTTGACCTAGTTTGACTAAAGTTGATGTACTTTAAGTGTTTACGACATATTTAGGGATAAAATACATCATTTTCTACTCAAAACTGGTCTCATTTGACCTATATTGACTCATATCATCCGATTCGAAGTGTTTAAGTCATTTTATACACATAACCTCTTCCGTTTGACAGAGTTTCACTTAAATCATCGTATTTCAATTCTTTATGACATGTTCAAGGGTAAATAGGTCGTTTTCTACCCAAAACTGATCCCATTTGAGCTATATTGACTTATATCGTCCGATTCAAAGTGTTTAGGTCGTTGTCTATAGAAAACCTCTCCCGTTTGACCGAGTTGGACTCAAACCGATGTATTTCATGTGTTTATGACATGTTCAAGGGTATATATGTCATTTTCTACGCAAAACTAATCCCATTGACTTATATCGTCTAATTGGAAGTGTTTAGGTCATTTTAAACCCAGAACCTCTCACATTATATCGGGTTTGAATCAAATCATTGCATTTCAAGTGTTTATGACGTTTTCAAGTGTAAATACGTCATTTTGTACCTAGAACTGATCCTATTTCGCCTTTCTTGAATCATATCATGAGACTCGAAGTGTTTAGGTGATTTAATACATAAAACCTATTCTATTTGACCGAGTTTAATTCAAATCAATGTAGTTAAAGTTTTTATGAGATATTCAATAGTAAATACATCCTTTTCTCCCCAAAACTTATCCCATTTAACCTATATTGACTCATATCGTGTGGTTCGAAGTGTTTAAGTCATTTTATACCTAGAATCTCCCCGATTTGACCAAGATTGACTCAAATCGATATATTAAAAGTGTTTATGACCTGTTCACATGGAAATACGTCATTTTCTACTCAAAACCGATCCCATTTGAGATATATTGACTCATATCATCCGATACGAAGTGTTTAAGTCATTTTATACCTAGAATAAATCTCGTTTGATCGATTTTGATTCAAATCGATGTATTTCAAGTGTTTATGACAGGTTCAAGGGTAAATACGTCATTTTCTATCCAAAATATATCCTATTTGACCTAAATTGACTCATATCATTTGATTCGAAGTGTTTAGGTCATTTAATACACATAACGTCTCCTAATTGACTTAGTTTGACTCAAATCGATGTATTACAATTCTTTATGACATGTTCAAGGGTAAATACGTAACTTTCTACCTAAAAGTGATCTCATTTGACCTATATTGACTCATATCGTGTGATTTGAAGTGTTTAATTCATTTTTAACCTAGAACCTCTCCCATTTGACCAAGTTTGACTAAAATTAATGTACTTCAAGTGTTTACGACATATTTAGGGGTAAATACGTCATTTTCTACTCAAAACTGGTCCCATTTGCCCTATATTGACTCATATCATCCGATTCGAAGTGTTTAAGTCATTTTATACACATAACCTCTTCCGTTTGACTGAGTTTCACTTAAATCATTGTATTTCAATTCTTTATGACATGTTTAAGGGTAAATACGTCGTTTTCTACCCAAAACTGATCCCATTTGAGCTATATTGACTTATATCGTCCGATTCAAAGTGTTTAGGTCGTTGTATATAGAAAACCTCTCCCGTTTGACCGAGTTTGACTCAAACTGATGTATTTCATGTGTTTAAGACATCTTCAAGGGTATATATGTCATTTTCTACGCAAAACTAATCCCATTTGACATATATTGACTTAGATCGTCTAATTGGAAGTGTTTAGGTCATTTTAAACACAGAACCTCTCACGTTATATCGGGTTTTAATCAAATCATTGCATTTCAAGTGTTTATGACGTTTTCAAGTGTAAATACGTCATTTTGTACCTAGAACTGATCCTATTTCGCCTTTCTTGATTCATATCATGAGACTCGAAGTGTTTAGGTGATTTAATACATAAAACCTATTCTATTTGACCGAGTTTAATTCAAATCAATGTATTTAAAGTTTTTATGAGGTATTCAATAGTAAATACATCCTTTTCTCCCCAAAACTTATCCCATTTAACCTATATTGACTCATATCGTGTGGTTCGAAGTGTTTAAGTCATTTTATACCTATAATCTCCCCCATTTGACCGAGATTGACTCTAATCGATATATTACAAGTGTTTATGACCTGTTCACATGGAAATACGTCATTTTCTACTCAAAACTGATCCCATTTGAGATATATTGACTCATATCATCCGATACGAAGTGTTTAAGTCATTTTATACCTAGAATAAATCCCGTTTGATCGATTTTGATTCAAATCGATGTATTTAAAGTGTTTATGACAGGTTCAAGGGTAAATACGTCATTTTCTATCCAAAATATATCCTATGTGACCTAAATTGACTCATATCATCCGATTCGAAGTGTTTAGGTCATTTAATACACATAACGTCTCCTGTTTGACTTAGTTTGACTCAAATCGATGAATTACAATTCTTTATGACATGTTCAAGGGTAAGTACGTAACTTTCTACCTAAAAGTGATCTCATTTGACCTATATTGACTCATATCGTGTGATTCGAAGTGTTTAATTCATTTTTAACCTAGAAGCTCTCCCATTTGACCGAGTTTGACTAAAATTAATGTACTTCAAGTGTTTACGACATATTCGGTGGTGAATACGTCATTTTCTACTCAAAACTGGTCCCATTTGCCCTATATTGACTCATATCATCCGATTCGAAGTGTTGAAGTCATTTTATACACATAACCTCTCCCGTTTGACAGAGTTTTACTTAAATCATCGTATTTCAATTCTTTATGACATGTTCAAGGGTAAATATGTCGTTTTCTACCCAAAATTGATCCCATTTGAGCTATATTGACTTATATCGTCCGATTCAAAGTATTTAGGTCGTTCTATATATAGAAAACCTCTCCCGTTTGACCGAGTTTGACTCAAACTGATGTATTTCATGTGTTTATGACATGTTCAAGGGTAGATATGTCTTTTTCTACGCAAAAGTAATCCCATTTGACTTATATTGACTTATATCGTCTAATTGGAAGTGTTTAGGTCATTTAATACCCAGAACCTCTCACGTTATATCGGGTTTGAATCAAATCGTTGCATTTCAAGTGTTTATGACATTTTCAAGGGTAAATACGTCATTTTCTACCTAGAACTAATCCTATTTCGCCTATCTTGATTCATATCATGAGACTCTAAGTGTTAAGGTGATTTAATACATAAAACCTATTCTGTTTGACTGAGTTTAATTCAAATTAATGTATTTAAAGTTTTTACGAGATATTCAATAGTAAATACATCCTTTTCTCCCCAAAACTTATCCAATTTAACCTATATTGACTCATATCGTGTGGTTCGAAGTGTTTAAGTCAATTTGTACCTAGAATCTCTCCCATTTGACCGAGATTGACTCAAATCGATATATTACAAGTGTTTATGACCTGTTCACATGGAAATACGTCATTTTCTACTCAAAACCGATCCCATTTGAGCTATATTGACTTATATCGTCCAATTCAAAGTGTTTAGGTCGTTGTATATAGAAAACCTCTCCCGTTTAACGGAGTTTGACTCAAACCGATGTATTTAATGTGTTTACGACATGTTCAAGGGTATATATGTCATTTTCTACGCAAAACTAATCCCATTTGACATATATTGACTCATAGCGTCCAATTCGAAGTGTTTAGGTCGTTTTAAACCTTGAACCTCTCACGTTATATCGGGTTTGAATCAAATCGTTGCATTTCAAGTGTTTATGACATTTTAAAGGGTAAATACATCATTTTCTACCTAGAACTGATCCTATTTCGCATTTCTTGATTCATATCATGAGACTCGAAGTGTTTAGGTGATTTAATACATAAAACCTATTCTATTTGACCGAGTTTAATTCAAATCAATGTATTTAAAGTTTTTATGAGAAATTCAATAGTAAATACATCCTTTTCTCCCCAAAACTTATCCCATTTAACCTATAGTGACTCATATCGTGTGGTTCGAAGTGTTTAAGTCATTTTATACCTAGAATGTCCCCCATTTGACCGAGATTGACTCAAATCGATATATTAAAAGTGTTTATGACCTGTTCACAAGGAAATACGTCATTTTCTACTCAAAACCGATCCCATTTGAGATATATTGACTCATATCATCCGATACGAAGTGTTTAAGTCATTTTATACCTAGAATAAATCCCGTTTGATCGATTTTGATTCAAATCGATGTATTTCAAGTGTTTATGACAGGTTCAAGGGTAAATACGTCATTTTCTATCCAAAATATATCCTATTTGACCTAAATTGACTCATATCATCCGATTCGAAGTGTTTAGGTCATTTAATACACATAACGTCTCCTGTTTGACTTAGTTTGACTCAAATCGATGTATTACAATTCTTTATGACATGTTCAAGGGTAAATACGTAACTTTCTACCTTAAAGTGATCTCATTTGACCTATATTGACTCATATCGTGTGATTCGAAGTGTTTAGTTCATTTTTAACCTAGAACCTCTCCCATTTGACCGAGTTTGACTAAAATTAATGTACTTCAAGTGTTTACGACATATTCAGGGCTAAATACGTCATTTTCTACTCAAAACTGGTCCCATTTGCCCTATATTGACTCATATCATCCGATTTGAAGTGTTTAAGTCATTTTTACACATAACCTCTCCCGTTTGACAGAGTTTCACTTAAATCATCATATTTCAATTCTTTATGACATGTTCAAGGGTAAATACGTCGTTTTCTACCCAAAAATGATCCCATTTGAGCTATATTGACTTATATCGTCCGATTCAAAGTATTTAGGTCGTTGTATATAGAAAACCTCTCCCGTTTGACCGAGTTTGACTCAAACCGATGTATTTCATGTGTTTAAGACATCTTCAAGGGTATATATGTCATTTTCTACGCAAAACTAATCCCATTTGACATATATTCACTCATATCGTCTAATTGGAAGTTTTTAGGTCATTTTAAGCCTAGAACCTCTCACGTTATATCAGGTTTGAATCAAATCATTGCATTTCAAGTGTTTATGACGTTTTCAAGGAAATATACGTTATTTTCTACCTAGAACTAATCCTATTTCGCATTTCTTGATTCATATCATGAGACTCGAAGTGTTTAGGTGATTTAATACATAAAACCTATTCTGTTTGACCGAGTTTAATTCAAATCAATGAATTTAAAGTTTTTAAGAGATATTCAATAGTAAATACATCCTTTTCTCCCAAAAACTTATCCCATTTAACCTATAGTGACTCATATCGTGTGGTTCAAAGTGTTTAAGTCATTTTATACCTAGAATCTCCCCTATTTGACCGAGATTGACTTAAATCGATATATTACAACTGTTTATGACCTGTTCACAAGGAAATACGTCATTTTCTACTCAAAACCGATCCCATTTGAGATATATTGACTCATATCATCCGATACGAAGTGTTTAAGTCATTTTATACCTAGAATAAATCACGTTTGATCGATTTTGATTCAAATCGATGTATTTCAAGTGTTTATGACAGGTTCAAGGGTAAATACGTCATTTTCTATCCAAAATATATCCTATTTGACCTAAATTGACTCATATCATCCGATTCGAAGTGTTTAGGTCATTTAATACACATAACGTCTCCTAATTGACTTAGTTTGACTCAAATCGATGTATTACAATTCTTTATGACATGTTCAAGGGTAAATACGTAACTTTCTACCTAAAAGTGATCTCATTTGACCTATATTGACTCATATCGTGTGATTCGAAGTGTTTAGTTCATTTTTAACCTAGAACCTCTCCCATTTGACCGAGTTTGACTAAAATTAATGTACTTCAAGTGTTTACGACATATTCAGGGGTAAATACGTCATTTTCTACTCAAAACTGGTCCCATTTGCCCTATATTGACTCATATCATCCGATTAGAAGTGTTTAAGTCATTTTTACACATAACCTCTCCCGTTTGACAGAGTTTCACTTAAATCATCGTATTTCAATTCTTTATGACATGTTCAAGGGTAAATACGTCGTTTTCTACCCAAAACTGATCCCATTTGAGCTATATTGACTTATATCGTCCGATTCAAAGTGTTTAGGTCGTTGTATATAGAAAACCTCTCCCGTTTAACCGAGTTTGACTCAAACCGATGTATTTCATGTGTTTAAGACATGTTCAAGGGTATATATGTCATTTTCTACGCAAAACTAATCCCATTTGACATTTTCAAGACGCAAAACTCAAACCGTCTAATTCAAAGTGTTTAGGTCATTTTAAACCCAGAACCTCTCACGTTATATCGGGTTTGAATTAAATCGTTGCATTTCAAGTGTTTATGACATTTTCAAGGGTAAATACGTCATTTTCTACCTAGAACTAATCCTATTTCGCCTTTCTTGATTCATTTCATGAGACTCGAAGTGTTTAGGTGATTTAATACATAAAACCTATTCTGTTTGACCGAGTTTAATTCAAATCAATGTATTTAAAGTTTTTATGAGATATTCAATAGTAAATACATCCTTTTCTACCCAAAACTTATCCCATTTAACCTATATTGACTCATATTATGTGATTCGAAGTGTTTAAGTCATTTTATACCTAGAACCTCCCCTATTTGACCGAGATTGACTCAAATCGATATATTACAACTGTTTATGACCTGTTCACATGTAAATACGTCATTTTCTACTCAAAACCGATCCCATTTTAGATATATTGACTCATATCGTCCGATTCGAAGTGTTTAAGTCATTTTATACCTAGAATATATCCCGTTTGAACGATTTTGAATCAAATCGATGTATTTCAAGTGTTTATGACAGGTTCAAGGGTAAATACGTCATTTTCTATCCAAAATATATCCTATTTGACCTAACTTGACTCATATTATCCGATTCGAAGTGTTTAGGTCATTTAAAACACATAACGTCTCCTGTTTGAATTAGTTTGACTCAAATCGATGTATTACAATTCTTTATGACATGTTCAAGGGTAAATACGTCATTTTCTACCCAAAGCTGATCCCATTTGATCTATATTATCTCATATCAGCCGATTCGTAGTGTTTAGGTGATTTAATACATAAAACCTCTCCCGTTTGACCGAGTTTGACTCAAATCGATGTATTTCAATTCTTTATTACATGTTCCAGGGTAAATATATCATTTTCTACCCAAAACTGATCCTAATTGACCTATATTGACTTATATCATGTGATTCGAATGGTTTAAGTCATTTTATAACTAGAACCTCCCCTATTTGACCGAGATTGATTCAAATCGATATATTACAAGTGTTTATGACCTGTTCACATGGAAATATGTCATTTTCTACTCAAAACCGATCCCATTTGAGATATATTGATATCATCCGATACGAAGTGATTAAGTCATTTTATACCTAGAATAAATCTCGTTTGATCGATTTTGATTCAAATCGATGTATTTCAAGTGTTTATGATAGGTTCAAGGGTAAATACATCATTTTCTATCCAAAATATATCCTATTTGACCTAAATTGACTCATATCATCCGATTCAAAGTGTTTAGGTCATTTAATACACATAACGTCTCCTGTTTGACTTAGTTTGACTCAAATCGATGTATTACAATTCTTTATGACATGTTCAAGGGTAAATACGTCATATTCTACCCAAAGCTGATCCCATTTGATCTATATTATCTCATATCAGCCGATTTATAGTGTTTAGGTGATTTAATACATAGAACCTCTCCCGTTTGACCGATTTTGACTGAAATCGATGTATTTCAATTCTTTATTACATGTTGAAGGGTAAATATATCATTTTCTACCCAAAACTGATCCCATTTGACCTATATTGACTCATATCATGTGATTCGAATGGTTTAAGTCATTTTATATCTAGAACGTTTCCCATTTGACCGAGTTTGACTTAGATCGACGTATTTTATGTGTTTATGACATGTTCAGGGGTAAATACGTCATTTTCTACTCAAAATTGATCCCATTTGAGTTATATTGACTCATAGCATCCGATTCGAAGGGTTGAAGTCGTTCTATACCTAGAACAAATCCCGTTTGATCGATTTTAACTCAAATCGATGTATTTCAAGTGTTTATGACATGTTCACGGTTAAATACGGCAGTTTCTACCCAAAAATGCTCATATTTGACCTATGTTGACTCATATCGTCCAATTCAAAGTGTTTAGGTCATTTCATACACATAACCTCTCCCGTTTGACTGAGTTTGACTCAAATCGATGTATTTCAATTCTTGATGACAAGTTCATGGGTAAATACTTCATTTTCTACCCAAAGCTGATCCCATTTGACCTATATTGACTCATATCGGCCTATTGGAAGTGGTTAGGTCATTTAATACACAAAACCTCTCCCGCTTGACCGAGTTTGATTCAAATCGATGTATTTTATATGTTTATGACATATTTTATGGTAAATACGTCTTTTTCTACCCAAAAGTGATCCCATTTGACCTATGATGACTCATAACGGAAGACTCGAAGTGTTTTAGTCATTTTATACCCAAAACCTCTCCAATATGATTGATTTTGACTCAAATCGATTTATTTCTAGTGTTTATGTCTTGTTCGAGGGTAAATATGTCATTTTCTACCCAAAACTAATCCCATTTTACCTATATTGACTCATATCATCATATTCCAAGTGTTTAGGTGATTTAATACATAAAACCTCTTCTGTTTGACCGAGTTTGATTCAAATCGATGTATTTAAAGTGTTTAAGAGATGTTACAGGGTAACTACATCATTTTATACCTAAAACTAATCCCATTTGACCTATATTGACTCATATCGTGTGATTCGAAGTGTTTAAGTCATTTTATACCTAGAACCTCTCCCATTTCACCGAGTTTGACTCAAATCGATGTATTTCAAGTTTTTATGAAATGATCCAAGGTAAATACGTCATTTTCTATTCAAAACTGATCCCATTTGACCTTTATTGACTTATATTATCCGATTCAAAGTGTTTAAGTCACTTTATACCTAGAACAAATCTCATTTGACCAATTTTGACTCAAATCGATGTATTTCAAGTGTTTAAGACATGATCAAGGGTAAATACGTCATTTTTTATCAGAAATTTATCCTATTTGACTTTATTGACTCATATCATCCGATTCGGAGTTTTTATCTCATTTAATACATATAACCTCTCTCGTTTGACTTAGTTTGACTCAAATTGATGTATTTCAATTCTTTATGATATGTTCAAGGGTAAATACGTCATTTTCTACCCAAAACTGATCCCATTTTACTTATATTGACTCATATCATCCGATTCAAAGTGTTCAGGTGATTTAATACATAGAACCTCTCCCGTTTAACAGAGTTTCACTCAAATCAAAGTATTTCAATTCTTTATTACGTGATCAAGGGTAAATACGTAACTTTCAACCTAAATTGATCTCATTTGACCTATATATACTCATATCGTGTGATTCGAAGTGTTTAACTCATTTTATACTTAGAACCTCTCCCATTTGACTGAGTTTGACTAAAATTGATGTGCTTCAATTGTTTACGACATATTCAGGGGTAAATACGTCATTTTCTACTCAAAACTGGTCCCATTTTCCCTATATTGACTCATATCATCCGATTCGAAGTGTTTAAGTCATTTTATACACATATCCTCTCCCGTTTGACAGAGTTTGACTCAAAAATAGACGTATTTCAATTCTTTATAACATGTTCAAGGGTAAATACGTCGTTTTCTACCCAAAACTGATCCCATTTGAGCTATATTGACTTATATCGTCCGATTCAAAGTGTTTAGGTCATTTTATATAGAAAACCTCTCCCGTTTGACCGAGTTTGACTCAAACCGATGTATTTCATGTGTTTATGACATGTTCAAGGGTATATATGTCATTTTCCACGCAAAACTAATCCCATTTGACCTATACTGACTCATATCGTCCGATTCGAAGTGTTTAGGTCATTTTATACACAGAACCTCTCCCGTTTGACCGAGTTTGACTCAAATCATTGCATTTCAAGTGTTTATGACATTTTCAAGTGTAAATACGTCATTTTCTACCTAGAACTGATCCTATTTGATCTTTCTTAATTCATATGATGAGATTCAAAGTGTTTACTTGATTTAATACATAAAACCTATTCTTTTTGACCAAGTTAAATTCAAATCAATGTATTTAATGTGTTTATGAGATAATTAATAGTAAATACATCATTTTCTACCAAAAACTTTTCCCATTTGACCTATATTGACTCAAAACGTGTGATTTGAAGTGTTTAAGTCATTTTATACCTACAACCTCCCCCATTTGACCGAGATTGACTCAAATCGATATATTACAAGTGTCTATGACCTGTTCATGGGTAAATACGTCATTCTCTACTCAAACCCGATCCAATTTGAGCTATATTGACTCATATCATCAGATTCGAAGTGTTTAGGTCATTTTAGACCTCGAATAAATCTCGTTTGACCGATTTTGATTCAAATCGATGTATTTCAAGTGTTTATGATAGGTTCCTGGGTAAATACGTCATTTTCTATACAAAATTAATCCTATTTGACCTAAATTGATTCATATCATCCGAATCGAAGTGTTTAGGTCATTTAATACACATAACGTCTTCTGTTTGACATAGTTCGACTCAAATCGATGTATTAAACTTCTTTATGACATGTTCAACGAAAAATACGTTACTTTCTACCCAAACCTGATCCCATTCGACCTTTATTGACTCATATCAGCCGATTCAAATTATGTAGGTGATTTAATACGCAGAACCTCTCCGTTTTGACCGAGTTTGACTCAAAATGATGTATTCCAATTCTTTATTACATGTTCAAGGGTAAATACGTCATTTTCTACCCAAAACTTATCCCATTTGAGTTATATTGACTTATATCGTCCGATTCAAAGTGTTTAGGTCATTTTTATATAGAAAACCTTTAACATTTGATCAAGTTTGACTGAAACCGATATATTTCATGTGTTTATGACATGTTCAAGGGTATATATGTCATTTTCTACGCAAAACTAATCCCATTTGACCTATATTGACTCATATTGTCCGATTCGAAGTGTTTAGGTCACTTTATACCCAAAACCTCTCCCGTTTGACCAGGTTTGACTCAAATCGTTGCATTTCAAGTGTTTATGACATTTTCCAGTGTAAATACGTCATTTTCTACCTAGAACTGATCCTATTTCACCTTTCTTGATTCATATCATGAGATTCGAGTGTTTAGGTGATTTAATACATAAAACCTATTCTGTTTGACCGAGTTTAATTCAAATCAATGTATTTAAAGTTTTATGAGATATTCAATAGTAAATACATCATTTTCCACCCAAAACTTATCCCATTTGCCCTATATTGACTCATATCGTGTGATTCGAAGTGTTTATGTCATTTTATACCTAGAACCTCCTCCATTTGACCGAGATTGACTCAAATCGATATATTACAAGTGTTTATGACCTGTTCACATGTAAATACGTCTTTTTCTACTCAAAACCGATCCCATTTGAGATATATTGACTCATATCATCCGATTCGAAGTGTTTAAGACATTTTATACCTAAAATATATCTCGTTTGACCGATTTTGATTCAAATCGATGTATTTCAAGTGTTTATGACAGGTTCAAGGGTAAATACGTCATTTTCTATCCAAAATTGATCCTATTTGACCTAAATTGACTCATATTGTCCAAATAGAAGTGTTTAGGTCATTTAATACACAAAACGTTTCCTGTTTGACTGATTTTAACTCAAATCGATGTATTACAATTCTTTATGACATGTTCAAGGATAAATACGTCATTTTCTACCCAAAGCTGATCTCATTTGATCTATATTGACTCATATCAGCCGATTCGAAGTGTTTAGGTGATTTAATACATAGAACCTCTCCCGTTTGACCGAGTTTGACTCAAATCGATGTATTTCAATTCTTTATTACATGTTCAAGGGTAAATACATCATTTTCTACCCAAAACTAATCCCATTTTGACCTATATTAACTCATATCGTGTGATTCGAAGTGTTTAAGGCATTTTATACCTAGAATCTCTTCCGTTTGACCGCGTTTGACTTTGATCGATGTATTTCAAGTGTTTATGACATGTTCACGGGTAAATACGTCATTTTTCTACTCAATACTGATCCCATTTAAGCTATATTGACTCATATTATTTGAGTAGAAGTGTTCAAGTCGTTTTATACCTAGAACAAATCCCATTTGATCGATTTTGACTCAAATCGATTTATTTCAAGAGTTTATGACATGTTCACGGGTAAATCCTGCATTTTCTATCCGAAAATTATCTTATTTGACTTATATTGACTCATATCGTCCAATTCGAAGTGTTTAACTCATTTCATAAACATAACATATCCCGTTTGACTGTGTTTGACTCAAATCGATGTATTACAATTCTTAATGATAAGTTCAAGGGTAAATACGTCATTTTCTACCCAAAGCTGATCCCATTTGAACTATATTGACTCATATCGGCCGATTTGAAGTGTTTAGGTCATTTAATACTAAAAACCTCTCCCGTTTGACCGAATTTGAATCAAATCGATGTATTTTGTGTGTTTATGACATATTCTTTTGTAAATACTTCTTTTTCTACCCAAAAAGTGAACCTATTTGACCTATATTGACTCATAAAGGCAGATTCGAAGTGTTTAAGTCATTTTATACCCAAAACCTCTCCAATTTGACCGATTTTGACTCAAATCGATGTATTTCTAGTGTTTATGTCATGTTCGAGGGTAAATATGTCATTTTCTACCCAAAACTGATCCTATTTTACCTATATTGACTCATATCATCATATTCGAATTGTTTTGTTCATTTAATACACAAAACCTCATCTGTTTGTGATGTGCTCGTTTTAGAGCACATTTATTAACTCATTTTAGTGTCAAGTCTCGTAGTTTTGTAATGGTTTTATGTATATTATGCTTGATTTTACCTTGATCTTGTTCTCGAGTTGTCTTAAGTTTATTTCAGGCAATTTTGATGATTTCAAGGTGAAAGGCGATACATTCGAGCCTTTGACACACATATCTTAGCTTGGGCAAGTGTTTGAAGTCATCCATGAAGATTTCACGGAGTTCAGAAGAGAGGGAAGTGAAAAGAGGAAAGAATGCTCTCAGATTCGACCGAATCTGAGAGACATTCGACCGAATGGCTGCAGATTCGACCGAATCTGAGACTCATTCGGTCGAATGGATGACTGTCTTCAGAGTTCTCGAGCCTTGCTACTGGAAAGGCCAAATGGAACTCATTCGGGCGAATGAGCTTCCATTCGGCCGAATCAGACTATACATTCGGGCGAATGCTTGACAGAGATCGATTCCCCGAAGCCTCTGGAATGGGCGAATGGAAGACAATTCGGGCGAATGGTATTACATTCGGCCGAATGATACATAGATTCGGGCGAATGACAGTGTTTTCCTCCGGATCAACTACTTCTTTTTAGGGCCGGCTCCTATGCACTTTAGGGTTTTTCGTAGGTTTTTCTTATTTTGTTATAAATACCCCCTTCCTCTGATGAGGAGGGGGGGGGAGCTAGGATAAATACTTTTATGCACTTTTAGATTTCTTAGCCTCCAAATTCTTTTAGTTTTAGCTTTCAATTATCAGTTTTTCTTCAACGCTTTGTAGTTCGAATTCTTTTCGTGGATATCAATTTGAAGCTTTTGTAAGTTTAATTCCTTCCTCTAATCTTAATCCATTGCTGTATTTCATTGCATGTTTAGTTCTAAGTTTATCGTTTATTAATTCTGATTTTGTTTTCATTCTCGATTTCATTCCACGTTCGTTTCTGCAGCATCTTTTAATATCTTTATGTCTTTACGCATGAACATGAGTGAGTAATTCTTTTAGGGGTTCTGATTGGTGAAACCTTAGGAAAGCTATGATCTTTATTGCTTAGGATTGTAGAAACGATGTTAATAAATAGTTTCGGATTCCGATGCGAATCTTGTCCTGCCACTCCTTTGGAGACATAGGGCGATTATAGGTCGTTCGTGTGATCTATAGGGTCACCAACTTCCTCTCGTATTCTCGGGTATCCATGCTAGTTATTAACAGATTTTCTGTAATCTATCATGTTCGGTTTAAAGCTTCATTCCTAGGGTGAATCCAATCTTGTCCCCGTTTTTCTCTACTTGCTTTACTTCGTGATTTGTCGTCATCTATTTTCCACCTATTAGTTTTAACTGAATTTCCAACCCCAAATAGTCCGGTTGTGTTAAAAGTCAAAGTCTTGATATACCTTGTCTTCGTGGTTCGACCCCCTACTCCGCTATACTCGTATAGTTTGTAGGTTGGAATAAATATTGTTTGCATAACCTGTCTTTTAGTTAACGACCTAGAAAACCGGTTATCAAAATGGCGCCGTTGCCGGGGACAAGGCGTAATATTTAGACTTAACTTGTTTTAGCATAACTTTATTTATTTTATTTCCATTTTCGTTTTCCTTTCTGTGTGTGGTTGTCTTTGACTTAGGTGTTTGCATGCCCCATAGCACGCGTAGGTCAAACCAGCCAATTACACCCTTAAATCCTGAAATCCAACGTGTTAGTAGACAACGCCCTTCAAAGTATACCTCACAATCTGTCCAAAACCCTACCATATCCATAATGGCCGAAGAACATCAATTGTTTGGCCAATTCGGAACTCCTGGCTCACAAGAGTTCCAAGGGGGTGTAGTACTTCCTGTTGCTACTACACCTTACCAAATTCATCCTCAGTTCACAAGAATGGTTAAGGAAACACCATTCAGTGGCTTAAGAAATGAATGTCCTCTTCAACACCTAGAGGCATTCTCGGATATTTGTGGACTTATCCCTCCTTGTCCTAATAGCCCTGATTATGTGCGAATGCACCTTTTCCATCTGAGTCTAGCGGGAGATGCCAAGGATTGGTATAAATGCTTAGAACCCAATTCAATTGTTAATTGGGCTCAACTAAAAACCGCATTTCTAGAAAGGTTCTATCCTACGGTTCGAACGCAGGATTGGCGTAAGAAAATTGCGTCATTCACCCAAGAGGATGATGAGAACCTTAGTGCTACATGGAGTAGGTTTAAAAGAATGATTAGAGCATGTCCCCACCATGAGTACGGGGAGAACCATCTCAACACATTCTTTTACGATGGTCTTAATGACTCCACCAAAGCACTTCTAGACTCAGCTGTAGGTGGCCAGCTTTCCAAAATTCCTTGCACCCAGGTAAAGGCCAAAATAGAGGAAGTTGCTAAGAATAGTGCCTGGGGAGGAACTCGGAGTCAGGGATTACCTAGAGGGATGCTAGACACAACTAACTTGGACAATATTAGCGCCAAAATAGAAGCCGTTATTGATAAAAAGTTGTCCAAACTAAGCCTAGCCGGTAGTTCGAACAACCCCCCAATGCGTGAAAAGCACTTTGCATGTGCCATATGTGGGGGTACCAACCATGATACATCTTATTGTGGTGGTTCGCACTCCGAGCATGTAGCTGCAGTTGACTATGGAGGGTATAACCCAGAACCGCAGGTGATGAACTATGACGGTTATGGGTATAACCCTGATCATGTGGCAGCCCTTAACTATAGTGGACAGGGCCAAGGAGTAGGGTATGGGCAGCAACCTTTCCCAAACAACCAACAGTACAAACCTCCCTTTAACTCCAACCAAAACCAGGGAAATTTCCACCCGGGATACAACAGAAATGGTCAAGGTGGATTTAATAACCAAAGTTTCTAGGGGAACCAGACTAATGGGAACATACCTAGGGCCAATGTGTATAGACCCCCAGGGTTTCACCAAGGACCTAGAAATAGTTCAAACCTGCCTTTTCCCCCTAATCAGCCTCATCATGTGGCTCCTCAACCACAACATGGTCACACTTCAACCAATGACCATTTAGCCTCCCAAGTAACAACTCTTGCTCAACAGAACCAGAGTCTGACGCAAATTAATCAGACCCTCATCCAACAAATGCAGCAACTTCAAGCTCAGCAAAAGTTGTTTGAAACTCAACTGGCCCAAATGGCTAATCCTCCTGCACCACCGCTATTCCCATCTCACCCTCAACCTAACCCCTCTATACAACCTCCACCTCAGCAAATGAACCCAAACCAACACACTGCTAAGGCTATCCACCTGAGATCAGGGACTCGGTATAACAGTCCCTCATATCCGGTTGATACACCTTTGGTGCGGGTGAGTGATGAGACGAGAGTACACAATGATGAAAAAGAGGAGGAACATGGTAAAATGCCAGAGGTTGAAGATGAAAGTGGTAGGGAGGACATCAATGCTAAGGCAGGGAGTGAGAAGCCAGTAGAGAGTGAGGAGGAGAGGAGGAAGAAAGCTGAGGAGAGAAAGAGGTTAGACCGGTTATATGCACCACCGCTTCCTTTTCCCTACAGGAAAGTTGAGAAGCAACTTGATGATAAGTTCAAGAAATTTCTTGAACATCTTCAGAAGATGGAGATGAAAATCCCATTCCTCGATGCTATGGCACAAATGCCAAAGTATGCTAAGTTCTTGAAAGACTTACTGTCCAACAAGAAAAAGCTTGAGGAAGAGGTGATCAGTCTGCCTCATCAAGTTAGCTCTATACTGCAAGGGAAAATGCCTATGAAGGAGCGAGATCCCGGTCCTTATAACCTCCCTATGAAGTTGGGAAACCTTGCTCTAAAGGGGCGCTTGCCGATTTAGGGGCTTCGATTAGTCTTATGCCCCTATCGATCGCCAAAAAGCTCCCCTTTGCCCTCCGACCTTCAAGGAAAACAATCCAACTGTGTGATAGGAGCATTAAAGTGCCATGTGGAGAGCTCGACGACATACCTATACAAGTAGGAGAACTAGTGGTCCCTTGTGATTTTGTGGTAATGGAAATGGAAGAGGACCCTTATACTCCACTTATCTTGGGCAGAGCCGTTCTGAAAACGCTTTGGGCAGTTATTAATTGCCATGATGATACCATAATGGTAGAAGTTGCCCAAGTAAAGGTAGTTTTCAAAATCTCTCCCCTTTTAAAGAAGCCTATGGTTGAGCAGATCTGTCGCCTTGAAGAAGGTGAAAGGGAGAGTGAGGTTAGTTATGAGGACAAGGAAGTAGAGGTTGGGTGTCAAATGATTGATGAGGATACCCCTACTATAAATGAGCTGTTGGAAGGCCGGTTAGATACGGCCCAGGATTCTGAAAAAGAAGCAGAATATGAGCATCTTTACGAGGTAGAGGAAAGTAGTACGCATAAAAGGGAAGGTCCTAAATCTTTCCCCAAAGTGACTTTAAAACCTTTACCTCCCAGCTTAAAGTATGCCTATCTCGATGAAGATGAAGGAAGCCCGGTCATAGTGAATTCTGAACTCGATGACATTTCTTTGGAAAAATTACTTGTTTTATTAAGGAAATATCGAGATGTCATAGGGTATTCACTAGGTGATTTAAAAGGGATTAGTCCATCCCTTGTTATGCACCAGATTCATCTTGATGATGAACAATTTTCCTCCATTGAGCCTCAAAGACGGCTCAATCCCAACATGAAAGAGGTTGTTAAGGATGAAATCCTCAAACTCCTCCAGGCCGGCATCATCTACTCAATTTCAGATAGTAGATGGGTTAGCCCAGTTCATGTTGTTCCTAAAAAGGGAGGAATAACCATCGTCGAAAATGACCGAGGAGAGATGATCCCCATAAGAGCCACCACGGGATGGCGAGTCTGCATTAACTATCGCAAACTCAATAAAGCAACCAGAAAAGATCACTTTCCCTTACCCTTCATCGATGAGATGCTTGAAAGACTTGCCAGGCACAGGTACTATTGTTTTCTAGATGGTTACTCGGGTTTCTTTCAAATCCCGATCCACCCCGAAGACCAACAGAAAACAACTTTCACCTGCCCTTTTGGGACTTTTGCCTACAGGAGAATGCCCTTCGGTTTATGCAATGCTCCATCCACCTTCCAGAGGTGCATGTCGGCTATATTCGCCGATATGTTAGAGGACTTTATGGAAGTGTTCATGGATGATTTTTCTGTTGGAGGGTCCTCTCTTGACACGTGCTTGACACATCTTGAGAAAGTATTATTAAGGTGTCAAGAAACGAATCTTGTACTAAATTGGGAGAAATGTCACTTTTTAGTTCAAGAAGGCATCGTCCTAGGCCACAAAGTGTCTTACAAAGGCATAGAGGTGGATCTTGCCAAAATTGACGTGATAAGGAATCTTCCTGTACCTACCTCAGTTACAGGAGTACGATCCTTTCTTGGACACGCAGGATTCTATAGGCGTCTCATCCTAGGATTTTCGACTCTAGCAAAACCCTTGAATGAACTTCTTCAGAAAGATGTCGAATTTCACTTCGATGAGAGATGTATGAATGCCTTTAACAAGCTAAAAGAGGCTCTAATTTCTGCGCCCATCGTGCAAGCTCCGGATTGGAGTTTGCCTTTTGAATTGATGTGCGATGCCAGTGATATTTCTGTTGGTGCTGTCCTTGGGCAGAAAAAGGAGGGAAAGCACCATGTTATATGTTATATCAGTAAAACACTGGACCATGCACAACGCAACTACACTACAACTGAAAAAGAAATGCTAGCAGTCGTCTATGCTTTTGAGAGACTGCGCCAATATCTCATCTGTTCAAAAGTTGTAGTATTCACTGATCACTCGGCTCTGAAGTTTTTAATGACCAAGAGAGATGCTAAGCCGAGGTTGATCCGTTGGGTGCTCCTATTACAGGAGTTTGACTTTGAGTTGAGGGATAGGAAAGGTAGCGAAAATGTGGTAGCTGACCATTTGTCTAGGCTACCCGAGCTTAATAACGACGCCGTACCTATCCATGACGAAATGGTCGAAGAAACCCTAATCACAGCAATAGTAGTTGGGAAAGCCCCTTGGTTCGCAGATATTGCGAATTATTTAGCTTGTGGAGAACTTCCAGAGTTCGAATCAAGGGCCCTAAAAAAGGCTTTCTTTGGTAAAGTCGGGAACTTCTTTTGGGATGATCCCTACTTATTTCATGCTTGCGCAGACAGCATAATCCGCCGCTGCGTCACGGAAGAAGAAGTTCCAAAAATCCTAACTCATTGTCATTCCTACGCGTGTGGCGGCCACCATGGTATAATGAACACTGCTGCTAAGGTTGCCACCGCAGGTTTCTATTGGCCAACATTACACAAGGATGTTGAAACGTTTGTGAAAAGCTGTGAGAGGTGCCAAAAAGTTGGCAACATCTCAATGCGAAATGAGATGCCTCAAAACTACATCCTTGAGTGTGAAGTGTTCGACTATTGGGGAATTGACTTTATGGGCCCATTTGTTTCATCTCATGGGAACCAATATATTTTAGTAGGAATTGATTATGTGTCTAAGTGGGTGGAAGCCATTGCCTCACCTACGAATGATCACAAAGTGATTATTAAGCTTTTTAAAAGCATAATCTTTCCTCGATTCGGTGTTCCCAAAATAGTCATAAGTGATGGGGGATCACACTTTGCTAAGCACGAACTAAATAAATTATTGAAAAATTATGGAGTCGTGCACAAAATTGGATCACCCTACCATCCCCAAACTCAAGGACAGGTGGAAGTAGCTAATAGGGAAATCAAGAGGATTCTCGAGAAGGTGGTAAACCCAAATAGGAAAGATTGGTCTCTAAAGTTAGATGACGCTCTTTGGGCCCACCGGACGTGTTACAAAACCCCTATTGGCACCACCCCGTTCCGGCTTTTATATGGGAAATCCTGTCACCTACCGGTGGAACTGGAATGCAAATCTTGGTGGGCGATCCAAACTCTAAATTTGGACCCCACCTTATTCTGCGAGAAGCGAGCCGCCCAATTACGAGAATTGGAAGAACTACGACTCGATGCATTCCATAACATGCACATCTACAAGGAACGTACTAAGCGTTGGCACGACCAACGTATCGTCCAACGAGAGTTCCTTGTAGGAGATAAAGTGCTGCTCTTTAATTCAAGAGCTAAGTTATTCCCCGGAAAGTTAAAATCACGGTGGTCTGGGCCATTCGAGATTTCACAAGTTTTCCCGTATGGAACGGTAGAGCTGAAAGACCATCATGGAGGACGTTTCGTTGTTAATGGGCATCGGTTAAAACTCTTCCATGAGAGCAGCCTTCACAATGTCAACACCATTGAGCTTATAAAGTTAGATGATGTCAAAGTCGAATGATCGGTATAATCATTGACCCTTATCGAATATCCCTACTTTGAATCATCACCCTTTACCGTTTTTTTTTTAAGATTTTAAATTGCTTAGTTTCCCTTTTGTCTTTGTTTAATTACCCGAGTTACGTCGAGCTAAACGACGTTAAAAAAAGCACTTACGGGAGGTAACCCGGTTTATTTGGATTTTCAAACAACTTAATCATAGTATATTGATTGATTTTGAGAGGGCACAAGTGTTTTGATGAAATCGCTGCCCATTCGGCCGAATGATAGGTCCATTCGGCCGAATGAAATCGAAGATGGAGCTAAACCCAATTTTGGCCAAGTTCCTGATAATGCCGAATGCAGTTTCAATTCGGCCGAATGAATCTCATTCGACCGAATGTAGGAATCCATTCGGTCGAATAGATCTTATGGGAGGCTTTTACAAGGTTGCTGCTAATGCCGAATGAAGCCAACATTCGGTCGAATGAAGTTACATTCGACCGAATTAAGAGACCTATTCGGTCGAGTGGGAGCAAAGATTTCTTCGTAACACTAATCCATTCGACCGAACAGGTTATACATTCGGCCGAATAGGACACCATTCGACCGAATGGAAGCCCCATTCGACCGAATGGAGGTCAGTTCTATAAATATCAGCTCATTCCACGAAAAATCACACGAACATTTCACTCCTCTCATTCGGCCGACTCCCCCCAACACTCTTGCTCTCTCTCAAATCCTTCTACTCCCCTCCAAATCATCTTCAATTATCATGGGTCCAAGGAGAACTTTAAGGAACCCCTTCAAAAGATCCAAGAAGCATGGAGAGGGTTCCTCTTCGGGTGCGGCTCAGGAAGCACAACAAACCGGTTCTCAACAACCGGAGGGTCAACAAAGGCTTCCTGGACAGGAACTATGGTTCGATGAGGACCACCCTACGGTTATTTTCGTATCTTTGGAGCAATATGAGCGTTTCCAAAGACTTAAGGTACGAAAAATCAACTCTACTCGTTATTTAGACCTATCAATTTTGCAAAGAATGGGTATATACGAGCAATTTGTTGCATTATTAACTGCATGTGGGTTAGAAAATTGGATAAACATGTGGCACCCAACTCATAAGCTTTTAACTTATGAGTTTCTTAATTCCCTAATCCCGTGCCAAAGGGATGGTAGGTTGCATTTATCTTTTAGGCTAAGGAATGCAACCTATTTTCTTGATTATGCTGCATTTTGTGTCGTATTTGGTTTCAATAACGAGCCTATTCCGGATAAACAACCGGACAACTCTCGGGTTTCCGAGCTATGGCCTAAAATAGCTGGCCGGCTTGTTTACCCGAATAGGAACATATATGCCTCTGATGTGCAACACCCAGTTTTGCGCATATTCTTTAAATTTGCTAGGGAGACTCTGTTCCCTTCCCCTAGCCCCCACCTAGTACGAACGCACGAGGTGCACATCTTGCACCGCTATCTTGCACCACACGACGACACTGCACTAAGCTTGCCAATGACGCTGTGGAAGTTTCTAAACAACACAGCCACCCTAAACGCTACTACTGACTTATGTTTAGGGGGACACGTATTCCGCATTGCTGAATTCCTGAACGTCATGAATCCTGTGGAATTTAGCGAAAGATATGCCAGTTCCACTACCCTTCACGAGAAATGCCTCGTACGGGCTGGTTTCATCTTTGCGGACCCCATGCGATGGCGGTACTTGAAAGACCGCACCATCCCCCTCCCCTGCCCTCATTTACCTCCCCTAGTCCAGTTTGGGGCCTCGTATCTCTTAGAAGGCGACGTGCCGAGATACGCTGTCGAGCCCCCACATGTACCACCTCCTCGCCCTCACACCCTCTCTATGCGTGACCGACCTAGAGCCTCTACCTCGGTCTTACCGGACCATGACGATTCAGACGATGAGTCTGAATCTGACATTATGTCCTCCCTAGGACGCATAGAGAGAAGGCTTGATCAGGTTCTCACAACCCAAGCCCATCACACCGCCCGGCTCGAACACCTTGAACAAAACTTCGAGCGGGCGAACTACCCATGGTATGATATGGCCTACCGCTCCCACATGGTCGGCGAAAGCATGGCCACCCCTTCCTGGTACCCTTGCCATGACAACTATAACGAGATATCACTAAGTCATGGGTTTGACCGGTTGAGGGTGGGTAGGCGTAGGTTCAATAACTTCACTCCGCCGGCTCCTAGAAGAGCCTCGGACGACTATGGGATGGACTACACGGGTGGGGAAGAGGAGGTTATTGAGGAGGATGACCAGGGGGATGATGAGGAATTTATGGGGGATGAGTAGTGGTGGACCTAACGGCCTCCCTTAGCGCCGAGGACGGCTTCATCCTAGCTTGGGGGGGATATCCATAGTCCACTACTCATTCTTTCGCGTGTCCTTTGGTCTTGGTTGTCAGTTTAGTGTTGTGTAGCGTTTCGTTGCTTTGTGTTTATTTCTAGGTGTTATTTTGTGCTTTGCGCTTTGCTTTTTGATGTTGTTTTCAGGAATATATACAAGAAGTTCCATATGCCGCTGCACCCAGTACTGGTATGATCTCCTATACGAAAATCCAAATTTATGTATTTTAATTATTTTTATTTTTTTTTACCCTTCTTTGCATCACATGCCCCCTTCCCCATCCTATATCCCAAACAAGCATGCAAGCCTCTGTTGTGCACTGACTTTATACAAACTCGTATTCCCGTAGCCCTGTGCCTGTTTTGGGTATGGGTTTATCAACTGTTTTTCACTTAGCTTGGGGGGATCTGAGCTTACTTGGTATGTGGTTTGGATGACTACCTATTGAGGCGCATTTCGACTAACCTAGTAAGGATTGAGCCTTTAGGACTCTATTATGAGTCCTATATTGATGAGTGTTAGTCAGGGAATCTTAAGAATTGTGTCTGTTCTCCTCCAGCATGGTCTACTTTTCTAAAGGTTAGGGATGATAACACGTTTGTAGTTAAAAGCTACATAGCCAAAGTGCCTACCATGAAAATCAATTTACTCTAGGTTGAGCCAAATTTGTGCCTTTACCTTCTTTTGTAGCCACGCTATCTAACTCCACATGAACCAAATACTCCCTCTTTTTACCTAGAGGATAGTCATGTGATCATAGTGAAGTTGATGTTTGTAGCATTGTAATATAGGATTTCGGTTTGGGGAAATGATCATTAGATGATTTGACTACATACACTAGTCTTAGTGCATTTCAAAGAAGTATGCACATAGAAAGCTCAGAAAAAGCTTGAAAAGCACAAAAGAAAAAAAAAGAAAAAAAAAAGAAAAAAAAAAGAGAAGAAAAAAAAAAGAGAAGAAAAAAAAAAAAAAAAAGAAAACAAACAAAAGAAATTAGAGAAGAAGTTGAGAATAAAGTTGACATAGTGTATTAGTCTACTATTGGGAATTTTGGGATTGACATGGTTGTCGGAAGGCATAATCTTCCTCGGTTTTACTTCCTTGGATCATTTACTATCCTCTATTTCAACTCCACATTCCCAAATTCTACCATACCTCGATCCAAACCTACATTACAACCCTTTTTCAAACCTGTTCAACTTAACCTGATTAGTAAGATCAGTGCTGGAGAGCAGATAAGACACGATTTACGAGATTTCTCCCTGCTTAGGTGTTTAATTCCCGACTCCCCTTTAGTCGGATGACTTCGAGTGAAACACATACCCCATAAACACATGAGCGTAATGGAAATTTCCCACACCTCGTGGGAAATAATCTTGGGAGCGTAGACTTGCGACCTCATTAGGTAGTAGGCGGAATGAATTATGATGTGGCTCGCTCGGCAATCCCGAGTAAGTGTAAAAAGTTGATTATGCTTTTTAAATCCCATTGTACTTGCACACCCATGGCTAGGGAAGAGTTTCGCACGTGCACGGCTTGCATTGACTTGAACTTCACTTCTCATGTTTTTCATTAGTCTCTTCATTCATTTCTTCATTCATATTGCCTTTAGCTGTCATTTCACCTTTCTAATTCGTTTGCTAGGGACTAGCAACGGTCTAGCTTGGGGGAAGTTGATGTGCTCGTTTTAGAGCACATTTATTAACTCATTTTAGTGTCAAGTCTCGTAGTTTTGTAATGGTTTTATGTATATTATGCTTGATTTTACCTTGATCTTGTTCTCGAGTTGTCTTAAGTTTATTTCAGGCAATTTTGATGATTTCAAGGTGAAAGGTGATACATTCGAGCCTTTGACACACATATCTTAGCTTGGGCAAGTGTTTGAAGTCATCCATGAAGATTTCACGGAGTTCAGAAGAGAGGGAAGTGAAAAGAGGAAAGAATGCTCTCAGATTCGACCGAATCTGAGAGACATTCGACCGAATGGCTGCAGATTCGACCGAATCTGAGACTCATTCGGTCGAATGGATGACTGTCTTCAGAGTTCTCGAGCCTTGCTACTGGAAAGGCCGAATAGAACTCATTCGGGCGAATGAGCTTCCATTCGGCCGAATCAGACTATACATTCAGGCGAATGCTTGACAGAGATCGATTCCCCGAAGCCTCTGCAATGGGCGAATGGAAGACAATTCGGGCGAATGGTATTACATTCGGCCGAATGATACATAGATTCGGGCGAATGACAGTGTTTTCCTCCGGATCAACTACTTCTTTTTAGGGCCGGCTCCTATGCACTTTAGGGTTTTTCGTAGGTTTTTCTTATTTTGTTATAAATACCCCCTTCCTCTGATGAGGAGGGGGGGGAGCTAGGATAAATACTTTTATGCACTTTTAGATTTCTTAGCCTCCAAATTCTTTTAGTTTTAGCTTTCAATTATTAGTTTTTCTTCAACGCTTTGTAGTTCGAATTCTTTTCGTGGATATCAATTTGAAGCTTTTGTAAGTTTAATTCCTTCCTCTAATCTTAATCCATTGCTGTATTTCATTGCATGTTTAGTTCTAAGTTTATCGTTTATTAATTCTGATTTTGTTTTCATTCTCGATTTCATTCCACGTTCGTTTCTGCAGCATCTTTTAATATCTTTATGTCTTTACGCATGAACATGAGTGAGTAATTCTTTTAGGGGTTCTGATTGGTGAAACCTTAGGAAAGCTATGATCTTTATTGCTTAGGATTGTAGAAACGATGTTAATAAATAGTTTCGGATTCCGATGCGAATCTTGTCCTGCCACTCCTTTGGAGACATAGGGCGATTATAGGTCGTTCGTGTGATCTATAGGGTCACCAACTTCCTCTCGTATTCTCGGGTATCCATGCTAGTTATTAACAGATTTTCTGTAATCTATCATGTTCGGTTTAAAGCTTCATTCCTAGGGTGAATCCAATCTTGTCCCCGTTTTTCTCTACTTGCTTTACTTCGTGATTTGTCGTCATCTATTTTCCACCTATTAGTTTTAACTGAATTTCCAACCCCAAATAGTCCGGTTGTGTTAAAAGTCAAAGTCTTGATATACCTTGTCTTCGTGGTTCGACCCCCTACTCCGCTATACTCGTATAGTTTGTAGGTTGGAATAAATATTGTTTGCATAACCTGTCTTTTAGTTAACGACCTAGAAAACCGGTTATCAGTTTGACCGAGTTTGATTCAAATCGATGTATTTAAAGTATTTATGAGATGTTACAAGGTAAATACATTATTTTATACCTAAAACTGATCCCATTTGACCTATATTGACTCAAATCGTATGATTCGAAGTGTTTAAGTCATTTAATACCTAGAACCTTTCCCATTTCACCGAGTTTGACTCAAATCGATGTATTTCAATTGTTTATGAAATGATGAGGGGTAAATATATCATTTTCTACTCAAAACTAATCCCATTTGACCTATATTGACTTATATTATCCGATTCGAAGTGTTTAAGACATTTTACACTAAGAACAAATCTCGTTTGACCAATTTTGACTCAAATCGATGTGTTTCAAGTGTTTATGACATGTTCAAGGGTAAATACGTCATTTTCTATCAAAAATTGATCCTATTTGAGCTTTATTGACTTGTATCATCCGATTCAAAGTGTTTAGGTCATTTAATATACATGACCTCTCTCGTTTGACTTAGTTTGACTCAAATCAATGTATTTCAATTCTTTATGATATGTTCAAGGGTAAATACGTCATTTTTAACCCAAAACTGATCCTATTTTACTTATATTGACTCATATCGTCCGATTCGAAGTGTTTAGGTGATTTAGTACATAGAACCTCTCCTGTTTGACCGATTTTGACCCAAATCAAAGTATTTCAATTCTTTGTTACATGTTCAAGGGTAAATACGTAACTTTCTACCTAAAACTAATCTCATTTGACCTATATTGACTCATATCGTGTGATTTGAAGTGTTTAAGTCATTTTATACCTAGAACCTCTCCCATTTGACCGACTTTGACTTAAATTGATGTATTTCAAGTATTTATGACATGTTCAGGGGTAAAAACGTTATTTTCTACTCAAAACTGGTCCCATTTTCCCTATATTGACTCATATCATCCGATTCAAAGTGTTTAAGTCATTTAATACACATAACCTCTCCCGTTTGACAGAGTTTGACTCAAGTCGATGTACTTCAATTCTTTATGACATATTCAAGGGTAAATTCGTCATTTTCTACCCAAAAGTGATCCCATTTGAGCTATATTGACTTATATCGTCCGATTCAAAGTGTTTAGGTTGTTTTATATAGAAAACCTCTCCTGTTTGACCAAGTTTGACTCAAACCGATGTATTTCATGTGTTTATGACATGTTCAAGGGTATATATGTCATTTTCTACACAAAACTAATCCCATTTGATCTATATTGACTCATATCGTCCGATTCGAAGTGTTTAGGTAATTTAATACCCAAAACCTCTTCTGTTTGACCGGGTTTGACTCAAATCGTTGCATTTCAAGTGTTTATGACATTTTCCAGGTTAAATACGTCATTTTCTACCTAGAACTTATCTTATTTTACCTTTCTTAATTCATATCGTGAGATTCGAGTTGTTTAGGTGATTTAATACATAAAACCTATTCCGTTTAACCGAGCTTTATTCAAATCAATGTATTTAAAGTGTTTATGAGATATTCAATAGTAAATAAATCATTTTTTACCCAAAACTTAACCCATTTGACCTATATTGACTCATATCGTGTGATTCGAACTTTTATGTTATTTTATACCTTATACCTCTCCCATTTAACCGAGATTGACTCAAATCGATATATTACAAGTGTTTATGATCTATTCACGGGTAAATACGTCATTTTCTACTCAACACCGATCCCATTTGAGCTATATGGACTCATATCATCCGATTCGAAGTGTTTAAGTCATTTTATACCTGGAATAAATCCCGTTTGACCGATTTTGATTCAAATCCATGTATTTCAAGTGTTTATGACATGTTCAAGGGTAAATACGTCATTTTCTATCCAAAATTGATCCTATTTGCCTTTAATTGACTCATATCGTCCAAATCGAAGTGTTTAGGTCATTTAATACACAAAACGTCTCCTGTTTGACTGAGTTTTACTCAAATCGATGTATTACAATTCTTTATGACATGTTCAAGGGTAAATACGTCATTTCCTACCCAAATCTGATCCCATTTGACCTATAATTACTCATATCGGCCGATTCGAAGGATTTAGGTGGTTTAATACACAGAACCTCTCTCGTTAGACCGAGTTTGACTCAAATCGATGTATTTCAATTCTTTATTACATGTTCAAGGGTAAATACATCACTTTCTACCCAAAACTGATCCCATTAGACCTATATTGAATCATATCGTGTGATTCAAAGTGTTTAAGTCATTTTATACCTAGAACCTCTCCCATTTGATCGAGTTTGACTTAGATCGACGTATTTTAAGAGTTTATGACATGTTCACAGGTAAAAACGTCATTTTCTACTCAAAACAGATCCCATTTGAGCTATATTGACTCAAATCATCCGATTCGAAGTGTTTAAGTCATTTTATACCAAGAACCAATCCCGTTTGATCGATTTTAACTCAAATCGATGTATTTCAAGTGTTTATGACATGTTCATGGGTAAATACGACATTCTCTATCCAAAAATGATTATATTTGACCTATATTGACTCATATCATCCAATTCAAAGTGTTTAGGCCATTTCATACACATAACCTCTCCTGTTTGACTAAGTTTGACTCAAATCGATGTATTTCAATTCTTTATGACAAGTTTCAGGGTAAATACATCATTTTCTACCCAAAGCTGATGCCACTTGACCTATATTGACTCATAACAGCAGATTCGAAGTGTTTAAGTCATTTTATACCCAACACCTCTCCAGTTTGACCGATTTTGACTCAAATCAATTTAATTCTAGTGTTTATGTCTTGTTCGAGGCTAAATATGTCATTTTCTACCCAAAATTGATCCCATTTTACCTATATTGACTCATATCATCATATTCTAAGTGTTTAGGTGATATAATACACAAAACCTCTTCTGTTTGACCGAGTTTGATTCAAATCGATTTATTTAAAGTGAAAATGAAATGTTACAGGGTAAATACATCATTTTATACCTTAAAATGATCCCATTTGACCTATATTGACTCATATCGTGTGATTCGAAGTGTTTAAGTCATTTTAAACCTAGAACCTCTCCCACTTCACCGAGTTTGACTCAAATCGATGTATTTCAAGTGTTTATGAAACGATTAGGGGTAAATACGTCATTTTCTACTCAAAACTGATCCCATTTGACCTATATTGACTTATATTATCCGATTCGAAGTGTTTAAGTCATTTTATACCTAGAACTAATCTCGTTTGACCAATTTAGACTCAAATCGATGTATTTCAAGTGCTTATGACATGTTCAAGGGTAAATACGTATTTTTCTATAAATATTAATCCTATTTGACCTTTATTGACTCATATCATCCGATTCGAAGTGTTTAGGTCATTTTATACCAAGAACAAATCCCGTTTGATTGATTATAACTCAAATCGATGTATTTCGAGTGTTTATGACATGTTCATGGGTAAATACGGCATTTTTTATCCAAAAATGATCATATTTGACCTATATTGACTCATATCATCCAATTCAAAGTGTTTAGGCCATTTCATACACATAACCTCTCCCGCTTGACTGAGTTTGATTTAAATCAATGTATTTCAATTCTTTATGACAAGTTCAAGGGTAAATACGTCATTTTCTACCCAAAGCTGATCCCATTTGACCTATATTGACTCATAACGGCAGATTCGAAGTGTTTAAGTCATTTTATACCCAACACCTCTCCAGTTTGACCGATTTTGACTCAAATCAATTTAATTCTAGTGTTTATGTCTTGTTCGGGGGTAAATATGTCATTTTCTACCCAAAACTGATCCCATTTTACCTATATTGACTCATATCATCATATTCCAAGTGTTTAGGTGATATAATACACAAAACCTCTTCTATTTGACCGAGTTTGATTCAAATCGATTTATTTAAAGTGTTTATGAAATGTTACAGGGTAAATACATCATTTTATACCTTAAACTGATCCCCTTTGACCTATATTGACTCATATCGTGTGATTCGAAGTGTTTAAGTCATTTTAAACCTAGAACCTTTCCCACTTCACCGAGTTTGACTCAAATCGATGTATTTCAAGTGTTTATGAAATGATTAGGGGTAAATAAGTCATTTTCTACTCAAAACTGATCCCATTTGACCTATATTGACTTATATTATCCGATTCGAAGTGTTTAAGTCATTTTATACCCAGAACTAATCTCGTTTAACCAATTTAGACTCAAATCGATGTATTTCAAGTGCTTATGACATGTTCAAGGGTAAATACGTATTTTTCTATCAAATATTGATCCTATTTGACCTTTATTGACTCATATCATCCGATTCGAAGTGTTTAGGTCATTTTATACCAAGAACAAATCCCGTTTGATCGATTATAACTCAAATCGATGTATTTCAAGTGTTTATGACATGTTCATGGGTAAATACGGCATTCTATCCAAAAATTATCATATTTGACCTATATTGACTCATATCATCCAATTCAAAGTGTTTAGGCCATTTCATACACATAACCTCTCCCGCTTGACTGAGTTTGATTTAAATCGATGTATTTCAATTCTTCATGACAAGTTTAAGGGTAAATACGTCATTTTCTACCCAAAGCTGATCCCATTTGACCTATATTGACTCATAACGGCATATTCGAAGTGTTTAAGTCATTTTATACCCAACACCTCTCCAGTTTGACCGATTTTGACTCAAATCAATTTATTTCTAGTGTTTATGTCTTGTTCGGGAGTAAATATGTCATTTTCTACCCAAAACTGATCCCATTTTACCTATATTGACTCATATCATCATATTCCAAGTGTTTAGGTGATATAATACACAAAACCTCTTCTGTTTGACCGAGTTTGATTCAAATCGATTTATTTAAAGTGTTTATGAAATGTTACAGGGTAAATACATCATTTTATACCTTAAAATGATCCCATTTGACCTATATTGACTCATATCGTGTGATTCGAAGTGTTTAAGTCATTTTAAACCTAGAACCTCTCCCATTTCACCGAGTTTGAGTCAAATCGATGTATTTCAAGTGTTTATGAAATGATTAGGGGTAAATACGTCATTTTCTACTCAAAACTGATCCCATTTGACCTATATTGACTTATATTATCCGATTCGAAGTGTTTAAGTCATTTTATACCCAGAACTAATCTCGTTTGACCAATTTAGACTCAAATCGATGTATTTCAAGTGCTTCTGACATGTTCAAGGGTAAATACGTATTTTTCTATCAAATATTGATCCTATTTGACCTTTATTGACTCATATCATCCGATTCGAAGTGTTTAGGTCATTTTATACCAAGAACAAATCCCGTTTGATCGATTATAACTCAAATCGATGTATTTCAAGTGTTTATGACATGTTCATGGGTAAATACGGGATTTTCTATCCAAAAATGATCATATTTGACCTATATTGACTCATATCATCCAATTCAAAGTGTTTAGGCCATTTCATACACATAACCTCTCCCGCTTGACTGAGTTTGATTTAAATCGATGTATTTCAATTCTTTATGACAAGTTTAAGGGTAAATACATCATTTTCTACCCAAAGCTGATCCCACTTGACCTATATTGACTCATAAAAGCAGATTCAAAGTGTTTAAGTCATTTTATACCCAACACCTCTCCAGTTTGACCGATTTTGACTCAAATCAATTTAATTCTAGTGTTTATGTCTTGTTCGAGGGTAAATATGTAATTTTCTACCCAAAATTGATCCCATTTTACCTATATTGACTCATATCATCTTATTCCAAGTGTTTAGGTGATATAATACACAAAACCTCTTTTGTTTGACCGAGTTTCATTCAAATCGATTTATTTAAAGTGTTTATGAAATGTTACAGGGTAAATACATCATTTTATACCTTAAACTGATCCCATTTGACCTATATTGACTCATATCGTGTGATTTGAAGTGTTTAAGTCATTTTATACCTAGAACCTCTCCCATTTCACCGAGTTTGACTCAAATCGATGTATTTCAAGTGTTTATGAAATGATTAGGGGTAAATACGTCATTTTCTACTCAAAACTGATCCCATTTGACCTATATTGACTTATATTATCCGATTCGAAGTGTTTAAGTCATTTTATACCTAGAACTAATCTCGTTTGACCAATTTAGACTCAAATCGATGTATTTCAAGTGCTTATGACATGTTCAAGGGTAAATACGTACTTTTCTATCAAATATTGATCCTATTTGACCTTTATTGACTCATATCATCCGATTCGAAGTGTTTATGTCATTTTATACCAAGAACAAATCCCGTTTGATCGATTATAACTCAAATCGATGTATTTCAAGTGTTTATGACATGTTCATGGGTAAATACGGCATTTTCTATCCAAAAATGATCATATTTGACCTATATTGACTCATATCATCCAATTCAAAGTGTTTAGGCCATTTCATACACATAACCTCTCCCGCTTGACTGAGTTTGATTTAAATCGATGTATTTCAATTCTTTATGACAAGGTCAAGGGTAAATACGTCATTTTCTACCCAAAGCTGATCCCATTTGACCTATATTGACTCATAACGGCAGATTCGAAGTGTTTAAGTCATTTTATACCCAACACCTCTCCAGTTTGACCGATTTTGACTCAAATCAATTTAGTTCTAGTGTTTATGTCTTGTTTGGGGGTAAATATGTCATTTTCTACCCAAAACTGATCCCATTTTACCTATATTGACTCATATCATCATATTCTAAGTATTTAGGTGATATAATACACAAAACCTCTTCTGTTTGACCGAGTTTGATTCAAATCGATTTATTTAAAGTGAAAATGAAATGTTACAGGGTAAATACATCATTTTATACCTTAAAATGATCCCATTTGACCTATATTGACTCATATCGTGTGATTTGAAGTGTTTAAGTCATTTTAAACCTAGAACCTCTCCCACTTCACCGAGTTTGACTCAAATCGATGTATTTCAAGTGTTTATGAAATGATTAGGGGTAAATACGTCATTTTCTACTCAAAACTGATCCCATTTGACCTATATTGACTTATATTATCCAATTCGAAGTGTTTAAGTCATTTTATACCTAGAACTAATCTCGTTTGACCAATTTAGACTCAAATCGATGTATTTCAAGTGCTTATTACATGTTCAAGGGTAAATACGTATTTTTCTATAAATATTAATCCTATTTGACCTTTATTGACTCATATCATCCGATTCGAAGTGTTTAGGTCATTTTATACTAAGAACCAATCCCGTTTGATCGATTATAACTCAAATCGATGTATTTCAAGTGTTTATGACATGTTCATGGGTAAATACGGCATTTTTATCCAAAAATGATCATATTTGACCTATATTGACTCATATCATCCAATTCAAAGTGTTTAGGCCATTTCATACACATAACCTCTCCCACTTGACTCAGTTTGATTTAAATCGATGTATTTCAATTCTTTATGACAAGGTCAAGGGTAAATACGTCCTTTTCTACCCAAAGCTGATCCCATTTGACCTATATTGACTCATAACGGCAGATTCGATGTGTTTAAGTCATTTTATACCCAACACCTCTCCAGATTGACCGATTTTGACTCAAATCAATTTCTTTCTAGTGTTTATGTCTTGTTCGGGGGTAAATATGTCATTTTCTACCAAAAACTGATCCCATTTTACCTATATTGACTCATATCATCATATTCCAAGTGTTTAGGTGATATAATACTGATCAGTGGCCGTTGGGCCCACTTTTCCACTTCGTTTCTTCCCCAATTGAGCCCTTTGTTTGCCCTTTTTCCTCTATTTTAGCTTAGTTTCATTATTTTTGAGCCTATTTGTTACTTGGAGTGGTTTTGAGTCATTTTTAGCTCATTTCCTAAGGTTTTATTCCCTCTCCTTTAACCCATTTCGATTTGCTCCTATTAGAACCTCCCCTATGATTTGCGTTCTCCACCTTTCAGGTCCTCCTATGGGCGAGAAGGCGAGGATTGGATGCAAGGATTAGGCATGCTTTGGAATCAAAGAGATTGGGGCAATAGAGCCCAAGTTGGGAAGGAAAGAAGAGCTCAGAGCGGGAGCTCTAAGTCTGAAGCGGGCGCTCTGAAGTCCTCAGTTTATATTGTTGCAGAAACCCAACTTCAGAGCGAGCGCTCTATGTTTGAAGCGGGCGCTCTAGCCTACAGAATTTTTCAGAGCATTTCTGCGAGAGTTGGGAGCGGGCGCTCTGGCCTTAAAGCGGCCGCCCCGTGCTTCACCTGATTCTTCTGCACTCAGCTGCGAGGCATTCCCCTGCACGTGTTATTTAAATTTTTGGGCCTTGCTTTGGGTTAGGTTTTTAAGGAGGGTATAAATACCCTATTGCCAGGAGGAAAAGGAGAGGAGGAGATTTTAGCTTAGTTTTATTTGCTTTCATTTTCTTCAGCACATTAGATTAGTTAGGGTTTAGTTCCTCATTAGATCAAAAGCACTTCTTTTGTCACTCCCTTTTATTTTCAATCCAAGATTCGATCTTTTGGTATTATTTCTATCCCTACTCTTATTTACTGCTTTATTTATCTATTTTAATTAGTTTTATCTTATCTTTAGTTGTTGTTTCATGCTATTTAGAATAGATTACAAGTAGACTTAACTTATTCTCTTTAAAGTTAGCATCTTTAGTAAAGTTTAATCATTTTATTTTCTGATTTAGCCATGTTTATCTCATTAAACTTAGTTTTTGATTTTGTTGATGTTCTTGTGTGTTTGGGTATGACTCTCCCCTCTCTAGGCTAGGTTCCTAGCTAGGGGAGGGGGAGATGATGAACTAATGATGAAATAGATGATTTAGGCTTCAAGATTGATTAGATTGAGAAGTTTTGCAATTGATTCCAACCTAGGTTTTTGTTGTTAGGAATTAGAGATTGATCACCTCTAAGACCCGATTTTGTGTTGCATATTAGTTGCACGAGAGTGAGCTTGTATGTGATGATGACTAGGTTAGGGATGACCACGACCACCGAGGCGGGGTTGGGTAGGCGGTGTTTAGGTGAGCCCGAGAGGAAATCCTAGATGTTGGACCATAGGCCCCAATTACTTTTCTGACCGATTGCTCCATTCTTGTTGCCTCTGATTGTTGAAGTCATTGTTAGTTAGCATTTTTCCCCCTATCCCCTAGTGTTTGTTATTCCTTGATTTTCGTAATTTTACTCATTTACTTGTTACTTGTTAATTTAGTCCTTAATTTATTTACGCACCTAGTAGTTATAGAAAAACCATCCAAAAGTTATTCTCCCTCTTCAATTGGTTTATAAGGGACCTAAGCAAGAGACATTTGACTTTCCCTGTGGATTCGACCCCTCTTCCACTATACTACCATTGGTTAGTTTAGGACGTGGGTTTTTATTCTTGACTCGACCTTTAGGAACTAACGACACCTAGGGGACCGATCAAGTTTTGGCGCCATTGCCGGGGAATGCCTCGCAGCTGAGTTCAGAAGAATCAGGTGAAGCACGGGGCGGCCGCTTTAAGGCCAGAGCGCCCGCTCCCAACTCTCGCAGAAATGCTCTGAAAAATTCTGTAGGCTAGAGCGCCCGCTTCAAACATAGAGCGCTCGCTCTGAAGTTGGGTTTCTGCAACAATATAAACTGAGGACTTCAGAGCGCCCGCTTCAGACTTAGAGCTCCCGCTCTGAGCTCTTCTTTCCTTCCCAACTTGGGCTCTATTGCCCCAATCTCTTTGATTCCAAAGCATGCCTAATCCTTGCATCCAATCCTCGCCTTCTCGCCCATAGGAGGACCTGAAAGGTGGAGAACGCAAATCATAGGGGAGGTTCTAATAGGAGCAAATCGAAATGGGTTAAAGGAGAGGGAATAAAACCTTAGGAAATGAGCTAAAAATGACTCAAAACCACTCCAAGTAACAAATAGGCTCAAAAATAATGAAACTAAGCTAAAATAGAGGAAAAAGGGCAAACAAAGGGCTCAATTGGGGAAGAAACGAAGTGGAAAAGTGGGCCCAACGGCCACTGATCAAATTCCCCCCAACTAAGTCCTTTGCTCGTCCTCGAGCGAAGTAAAATAAGCTAACAGAAATAACCAAAAGCATAAGTCTATACACTAACTCACTTTCGTAGGAATCACGGTCGTTTTTAGCGCAAACGACAAGCCATTTAAACCCCCAAGTCACTTAGGAGGACGAGTATGCTCTCGTGAGGGTTTTCGAGTGAGATTAACCCACAACCTCGCACTAAATCAAGGCAAGGTTTTTAGAGACAAAAAGAAAAAAATAGAAAAATAGAAAACTAAAAAGGGAAAGAAACACAAACATGTATGGTTGAACTTTCACTACAGTGCAATCACAAGGATGCGCAAGCTTCTTGGCAAGACAGGTGGGCAAGCTAGCTAATGCTCCTGGTTGAAGGCCGCATAGCTCATGCTCAAAAGCCTTGACTATAAAGATCCTATCCTCCAATTGTCCCTCACCAAGGCAACCCTCCTCATCTCGATCATGTGCACTAGGCGGCTAGTCGTCTCGAATTCCACAAGAGAATTAGGAGAACAAAAAGGAGAAAGGCAAGGTAGGATTGCCCTAACTTAGTAAATGCAAATCCGATCTAAAAGCTCGACCCATGACTCTCTCCACCGACATCGACTCAATGACTCAAGGTCCAAAGGGCTTTTAGGAAGCAATGAAACGGCTTGGGGTAAGGGTTGGAATAAATTTGGCTTGTGGTGAAAGCTCCTAAGAGTGAAACATTGATGGACCGAGCTAAACCATGGCCAACTACCCTTAGTTGGTGGGTAATACACCCCCCCAACTAATTCTGAACTAAATACAAAATCAATACTTTACTTATGCATACTATTTACAACCTTTAGGAACTAACGACACCTAGGGGACCGATCAAGTTTTGGCGCCGTTGCCGGTGTTTAGGTGAGCCCGAGAGGAAATCCTAGATGTTGGACCATAGGCCCCAATTACTTTTCTGACCGATTGCTCCATTCTTGTTGCCTCTGATTGTTGAAGTCATTGTTAGTTAGCATTTTTCCCCCTATCTAGTGTTTGTTATTCCTTGATTTTCGTAATTTTACTCATTTACTTGTTACTTGTTAATTTAGTCCTTAATTTATTTACGCACCTAGTAGTTATAGAAAAACCATCCAAAAGTTATTCTCCCTCTTCAATTGGTTTATAAGTGACCTAAGCAAGAGACATTTGACTTTCCCTGTGGATTCGACCCCTCTTCCACTATACTACCATTGGTTAGTTTAGGACGTGGGTTTTTATTCTTGACTCGACCTTTAGGAACTAACGACACCTAGGGGACCGATCAAGTTTTGGCACCGTTGCCGGGGATTGGCAACATTGTTTATTGTTTAGTTATCTTGTTTTTCAATTGTTTTCTACTTCTATCCTTCTATTTTTCATTTATTTCTTCGTTGTTGTCATTCGCTAATTGTCTGCTTAGCTGTGTTGAATGCTTAGAAGATCACAGGGACCACCTACTCACGACCTCGATCTCGACATTAACCGCACTCTAAGGCGAGCTAGGAGACTATTTGTGGAGGAGTTCTTTGATTCTTCTAGTGATATTTCTTCAGACATGGGGGATGTTAATGGCGCTCTTTTTGGTGACTTTGGTAATCCGGGTAGTCATGAATTGCAATGTGGGATTCTACTTCCTACAACGGAAACAAATTTCACGATCCACCCGCACTACACTCAAATGGTGCGTGGAGATCAATTTTCTGGAGCAGCTCATGAAGATCCGATAGAGCATTTGGACAAATTTCTCGAGACATGTGCTTTAGTCCAAACCAACCAAGTCACTCAAGAATACATCCGGATGCACCTTTTTCGGTATTCGCTCACGGGCAAGGCTTATAGGTGGCTCAAAAACCTAAAGCCCAGCTCATTGGCCACATGGAGAGATACGGCCAAAGCTTTCTTGAACAAGTTCATTCCCGAAGACAAATCAACCGAATTGAGGCAGAAAATTTCATCATTTAGGCAAGAAAGGTATGAATCTTTGGGGGACGCTTGGGACCGGTTTAAAGAGTATGTGAGAGCTTGCCCACACCATGAGTTTGACAAGCAACTTCTCATCAAGTTCTTCTATGATGGCCTTGACGACATACCCAAGCAAAACTTGAATTCCGGATGTGGTGGACACATTAGCAAGGTGCCTCAAGCTCAATTGGAGGACACCATAGAGGAAGTTGTGAGGTACTATTCTACGAGTGGTGGAAGAAGAAGAGGTGATGAGAGAACTTTGGGCAAGTTCGAGCTTGACCAAGGTTCACTCAAGGCCCTTATGGAACAAGTCCTTGACAAGAAGTTGGGAAATGCCCAAGAGTCTTCATCTTCCTCTGCCAAGCAAGTGCACTCTTTCTCTTATGAGAATTGTGGGGGTACCAACCACGACATATCATATTGTGGTGGTCAAGATCCCGAGCATGTAGCGGCAATGGGGTACATGAACCATCAACGTGATAATTGGAGAGGCCCCAATGCCAATTATGGTCATAGATTTCAAGATGCAAGTGGCCCAAGCAACAACACGGGTCAATTAGCTCCCTTTCTAAATCCAAATGCAAGCAACCATCCGAGAGCACCATTCAAGCAAGGACCACCCAACCAATTTCAGAATTTCCAACCTAACCCTTCCATGCAAAATGATCCTAATCAACATATGATCATGGAAACTCTCAATAGAATCCAATCAACCCTATCCGCCATGGATCAAAGAATAACCAATAGTGAGCGGAAAGCGGATCAAAGGCATCAAGAGGTCGCCGCACATCAAAAGATGATGGATAATCAAGTGGCTCAACTCGCCGAGAGGGTGACCAATCTAGCCAATGAGAAGCTTCCGGGCCAACCTACTACCAACCCCGCCACCACCCATCACATCAAGGCTATATCTCTTAGGTCCGGAAAATCTTATGAAGGGCCTAAGAGTGATCAACTGCAGAATAGCAAGGAGGGTGAAGAGCAAGAGGTTGAAGAGGTCCATGGAGATAACCAAGGTCAAAGAATTGAGAATAGTGTTGAAGGAGGCATTGAGAAGAAGAAGGGTGAAGGTAGTGAAAAAAGCAAGGAAGTTGGGAAAGACAAGCAACCATCAACATGTTATCAACCATCAAGGTTTGAACCACCACCGCCTTATCCCGAAAGAATTGTTGAGAGGAGATTAAATGACAAGTACAACAAGTTTATGGCTATGCTCAAGTCCCTTCACATCAACATTCCGTTCCTTGAAGCCATGACTCAAATGCCATCCTATGCAAAATTCCTCAAGGAACTCCTCTCCAACAAAAAGAAGCTAAGTGATGAGTGTATCACTCTTCCTCATCAAGTTAGTGCCCTAGTGCAAAGAACCTTGCCTACCAAGCAATGTGATCCGGGAAGCTTCACTCTTCCGGTCAAGATTGGTGATATGGAGACCACGGGTGCACTAGCCGATCTTGGGGCAAGTGTGAGCCTCATGCCACTATCCATTGCAAGGAAGCTCAAGTTCGAGATGACACCTTCAAGAAAGGTGATTCAATTGGCCGACCGGTCCACAAAATTCCCATGCGGTGAGTTAGAAGACGTTCCTATCAAGATTGGGAACTTGTTTGTGCCTTGCGATTTTGTGGTGATGGATATGGAGGAGGACCCTCATACTCCTCTTATCCTTGGAAGAGAGGCACTCAAGACCATGGGAGCGGTCATCAATTGCAAAGATAATACCATTACATGTGACGTGGCCAATGAGAAGTACAAGTTTGAATTCTCAAAGACTTTGAAGCAACCTATGGTAGAGAAGATTTGGCGGGTGGACTTGGTGGACTCCGAACTTAATGAAATGGTGAAGTCTCATGAGGTAATTAAGTACAAGGGTGATGAAGACCTCCCATGTGAGGAGGTAGGTGAAGGAGAATCTTTATGTGCCTTGGAGGTTGAAAGCCTTAAAGGTGAAACTCAAGGAGCCGTGAATGAGCTCCCATCGATCCAACTTGAGTCAAAGGAGGAGAGTTCCACGCCTCCTCCCAAGGTAGAACAAAAACCCCTCCCTCCTTCTCTCAATTATGCTTATTTGGATGATGATTGCTTATATCCTATTATTGTCAATGCTAACCTCGATGACACCTTATTGCAAAAATTAATCGAGATTTTAAAAAAATATAGGAGTGTTATCGGGTATAGCATTGATGATATTAAGGGGATAAGCCCTAGCTTGTGTATGCATCGCATTCATCTTGAGGATGATCATGCCTCTTCCATTGAACCTCAAAGGCGGTTGAATCCGACTTTGAAGGAAGTGGTTAAGAAGGAAATCCTCAAACTACGTGAAGCGGGGATCATTTACGCTATCTCCGATAGCAAATGGGTGAGCCCGGTTCATGTGGTTCCCAAAAAGGGAGGCATGACCATCATACAAGATGACAAGGGGAATGATATCTCCACTCGCACTGTCACGGGATGGAGAATGTGCATTGACTATAGGAGGCTTAATAAAGCCACTAGAAAAGATCATTTCCCCTTGCCATTTATCGATCAAATGTTGGAAAGGTTGGTGAGGCATTCGCACTATTGTTTTCTTGATGGTTATTCGGGTTTCTTTCAAATCCCAGTTCACCCGGATGACCAACACAAGACAACCTTCACATGCCCCTTTGGGACATTTGCCTACCGAAGAATGCCCTTCGGATTGTGCAATGCCCCATCGACTTTCCAACGGTGTATGACAGCAATTTTCTCTGATTTGATCGAAGATGAAATTGAAGTTTTCATGGATGATTTCAGTGTTTGTGGTTCGTCTTTTGACCTATGCTTGCATAATCTTGAGAAGGTTTTAAAGAGATGTCAAGAGACGAACCTTGTGTTAAATTGGGAAAAGTGCCATTTCATGGTCGAGGAGGGCATTGTCCTTGGCCATAAAGTGTCCATAAATGGTGTTGAGGTAGACCCGGCAAAGGTCTCGGCGATAGATAAGCTACCCCCACCAACATCGGTGACCGGGGTACGTGCCTTCTTGGGACACGCCGGCTTCTATCGCCGATTTATCAAAGATTTTTCACAAATAGCGAGACCTTTGACGAGTTTACTTCAAAAAGAGGTGGAGTTCAAATTCGATGATGCTTGCACTAAGGCATTTGAAACTTTGAAAAATGCTCTAGTGAATGCGCCTATAGTGCAAGCACCGGATTGGGAACTCCCATTTGAGCTAATGTGTGACGCGAGTGATAATGCAGTTGGAGCAGTCCTTGGGCAAAGGAAAGAAAAGAAATTGAATGTGATCTCTTATGCAAGCCGGACCTTGGATACGGCACAAAAGAACTACACCACCACGGAGAAAGAAATGTTGGCGGTAATCTTCGCTTTTGATAAGTATAGACCCTATTTGGTGTGCAACAAGGCCATTGTCTACACCGATCACTCCGCGGTGAAGTATTTAATGAGCAAAAAAGATGCCAAGCCGCGTCTAATCCGATGGGTCCTTCTATTACAAGAATTCGACATTGAAATACGGGATAAGAAAGGAAGTGAGAACCTAGTGGCCGACCATCTCTCAAGGTTGCCGTTAGATCACCCCTCTTACCTTGGCAAAGAGGACCCCATCGATGATGAGCTTCGAGATGACTCTCTCATGGCGATCGTTACCAACACCATCCCTTGGTTCGCTGATTTTGCAAATTATTTGGCAAGCGGGGTGGTGCCTCATGACTATGATGCTCGACAAAGGAAGAGATTTTTCAAAGAAGTTAAGAGGTATTTTTGGGATGATCCTAGCTTGTACAGAAGTGTAGTGACGACTTGTTCCGAAAATGTGTGGCAAATCATGAAATGGAAGGTATTATGGAACACTGTCATTCATTACCTTGTGGAGGTCATGGAGGTGTCAGCAAGACCGTGGCAAGGATCCTTGGATGCAAACTTTGGTGGCCGACTATGCATAAAGATGTTCACAAGTTCATCCTTCGATGTGACCGATGCCAAAGGATGGGAGGAATCTCAAAGAGAAATGAAATGCCACAATCTTAGAAGTTGAGCCATTTGATGTATGGGGAGTAGACTTCATGGGTCCGTTTGTCTCCTCGTGTAGGAATTTGTACATCCTTGTGGCTGTGGATTACGTGACAAAATGGGTGGAAGCAATACCATCGCCCACCAACGACCACAAGGTAGTGATGAAGTTGCTCAAGAAGATCATCTTTCCTAGATTTGGGGTGCCACGGTGCCTAATCAGTGATGGCGGATCCCATTTCGCCAAGAAACAACTCGAAGCACTTTTGAAGAAATACAGTGTTCATCATAAGGTTGGGCTCCCTTACCACCCACAAACCCAAGGGCAAGTGGAGGTGTCCAACAGAGAAATTAAGAGTTTGCTCGAGAGGATGGTCAACAAGTCCCGAAAAGATTGGTCTTTAAGATTAGATGATGTACTATGGGCCTTAAGGACCGCTTACAAGACACCGATTGGCACCACACCATATCGGCTTATCTATGGTAAGGGATGCCACCTTCCGGTGGAATTGGAGTACAAGGCATGGTGGGCCGTAAAGGAACTCAACATGGACCTACATTTGGCCGGTGAAAAGAGGTTACTCAAGCTCAACGAGTTGGAAGAGTTAAGATATGACGCTTATGAGAGCTCTAGGCTCTACAAAGAGCAAACCAAGAGGTGGCATGACAAGAGAATTAGAGACCGTGACTTTGAGGTTGGTAACAAGGTTCTCCTCTTCAACTCACGCCTCCGACTCTTTCCCGGGAAGCTCAAGTCCAAGTGGGTGGGGCCGTTCACAATCACCAAAGTAACCCCCTATGGCTCGTTTGAATTGGAAAATCATGAAGATGGGAGCCGGTTCATGGTGAATGGGCAACGGATCAAAAGATACTACGATGAAGGAGAAATTGGAAAGATCGGTTGCCTAATGCTTGAGACGGTCCACACCGTTCCCCCTCCTTAACTTTATTGCTCGTGAAATAACGTCAAGCTAGGGACGTTAAACTAGCATGCTTTGTAACATATTGTCAATATTCGTCTTTCAAGTACTTCTTTATTTCCTTTTTGTTTTAAGTACTTTGCAAAAATCCGGATGATTTTTCCCCAAGGAGGGGATGGTTTGTGTTGATTGTCGTTAGTCTAATTGCTATAAACCGCGGAGCACGGCCTCTTGGCTCAACCAATCAATGGTTGAGTCGGGTACTTAGGTCGCATCCTATAGAAGTACTAACGATCTTGTTTGATTGATGTTTGAGTATGCAGGTTGGGAAATCAAGCTTTAAGGGGGCGAAGGTCCAGAGCGGGTGCTCTATATTGAGAGCGGGCGCTCTATATTGAGAGCGGGCGCTCTATATTGAGAGCGGGCGCTCTGTATCATTGAGGATTTTATGAGTATGTTTGAGCTCAAATGCGCAACATGGAAGCGGGCGCTCTATATTGAGAGCGGGCGCTCTGGTGATTGGGTAAAAATATGGCTAAGGGGTGAAAATTCAGCGAAAGTTTAGAGCGGGCGCTCTAACAGAAGAGCGGGCGCTCTGATTTTTACCCAGAAAAATCCCATATTCAGCGAAAGTTTACAGCGGCCGCTCTACCCTTAGAGCGCCCGCTCCGATCCTTCTTCAGATTTTTCACGCGGATTCTCTTTTAATCTCAGCCCTCAATCTCCTATATCCCTTATATCCCACGCCCAAAACCCCTCCCAATCCCTCATTATCTCACTCCCAAACCCTCCTCTCACCTCAAACTCTATCAACCTTCTTCCTCCATAACCCAACCTCCATCTCCTCCAAATCTCCACTTCTCAACCACAAACTCCACTTAAATTCACAAAATATCATTCCCTATCTCCAAAAATCATCCCTCTCCATCAAGAATTCAGCATCTTGTCCAGATTTTATCAAGAGTTGAAGCGGGTTTCCACGGGTTCGCACCGGGCCGAGTCGGGCTCTTCTTCAATTTCATTTCTAAGCTGATTCTTCTTCAATTGTTGGTATAATCCTACTCTTTCTAAGTTAATTTTCCCTATTTCCTTGGGTATTTGCTTATTAGGGTTGGATTGATTTGAGAATTGATGGTGGAAGTATGAGTTTTACTTAAATCCTCTCCTCTTTGGCTCTTATCGTCCGATTCGAGGCATTTTGGACATTTTATACAAAAATCCTCTCCTCTTTGACCGAGTTTGACTCAAATCGATGTATTTCAAGTTTTTATGACACGTTTAAGCGTAAATACGTCATTTTATACCCAAACCTGATTCCGTTTTACCTATATTGACTCAAATCGTCCGATTTGAAGTAATTAAGTAATTTTATACCTAGAACCTCTCCCGTTTGATCGAGTTTTACTGAAATCGATGTATTTCAAGTGTTTTTGACTTGTTCAAGGGTAAATACGTCATTTTCCACCCGAAAATGATCTTATTAGACCTATTTTAACTCATATCGTCCGATTCGAAGTGTTTATGTTATTTAATACCCAAAACCTCTCCTATTTGATCGAAGTTGACTCAAATCGATGTACTTCAAGTGTTTTTAACATGTTAAAGGGTAAATACGTCATTTTCAACCCAAAATTGATCAAATTTTACCTATATTTTCTCATATCTTTCGATTCGAAGTGTTGAAGTCATTTTATACCCAAAACCTCTTCCATTTGACCGAGTTTGACTGAAATCAGTCTATATCAAGTGATTATGACATGTTCAAGCATAAATACGTCATTTTCTACCTAAAACTAGTTCCATTTGACCTATATTGGCTCTTATCGCCTGATTCAAAGTATTTAGGTCATTTTATACCCAGATCCTCTCCTGTTTGACCGAGTTTGACTCAAATCGATGTATTTCAAGTTGTTATGACATGTTCAAGCGTAAATACCTCATTTTCTACCCAAAACTAATCCCTTTTGACCTATATTGACTCCAATCGTCCGATTTGAAATGTTTAAGTCATTTTATACCTAAAACCTCTCCCGTTTGACCGAGTTTTTCTAAAATAGATGTATTTCAAGTGTTTATGACTTGTTCAAGGGTAAATACGTCATTTTCTACCCAAAATTGATCCTCTTTGACCTATATTAACTAATATCTTCCGATTCGAAGTGTTTAAGTCATCTTATACCAAAAACTTCTTCCATTTTACCGACTTTGATTCAAATCGATCTATTTCAAGTGTTTATGACTTGTTCAAGCATAAATACGTCATTTTCAACCTAAAACTAGTCCCATATGACCGATATTGGCTCTTATCGTCCGATTCAAGGTATTTTGGACATTTTATACACAAATCTTCTCCTCTTTGACCGAGTTTGACTCAAATCGATGTATTTCAAGTTTTTATGACACGTTCAAGCGTAAATACGTCATTTGCTACCAAAACCTGATTTCGTTTTACCTATATTGACTCAAATCGTTTGATTTGAAGTAATTAAGTCATTTTATACCTAGAACCTCTCCCATTTGACCGCGTTTTACAGAAATCGATGTATTTCAAGTGTTTTTGACTTGTTTAAGGGTAAATACGTCATTTCCTACCCGAAAATGATCTTATTAGACCTATTTTAACTCATATCGTCCGATTCGAAGTGTTTATGTCATTTAATACCCAAAACCTCTCCTATTTGATCGAAGTTGACTCAAATCGATGTACTTCAAGTGTTTTTAACATGTTAAAGGGTAAATACGTCATTTTCAACCCAAAATTGATCAAATTTTACCTATATTTTCTCATATCTTTCGATTCGAAGTGTTGAAGTCATTTTATACCCAAAACCTCTTCCATTTGACCGAGTTTGACTGAAATCAATCTATATCAAGTGATTATGACATGTTCAAGCATAAATACGTCATTTTCTACCTAAAACTAGTTCCATTTGACCTATATTGGCTCTTATCGCCTGATTCAAAGTATTTAGGTCATTTTATACCCAGATCCTCTCCTGTTTGACCGAGTTTGACTCAAATCGATGTATTTCAAGTTGTTATGACATGTTCAAGCGTAAATACCTCATTTTCTACCCAAAACTAATCCCTTTTGACCTATATTGACTCCAATCGTCCGATTTGAAATGTTTAAGTCATTTTATACCTAAAACCTCTCCCGTTTGACCGAGTTTTTCTAAAATAGATGTATTTCAAGTGTTTATGACTTGTTCAAGGGTAAATACGTCATTTTCTACCCAAAATTGATCCTCTTTGACCTATATTAACTAATATCTTCCGATTCGAAGTGTTTAAGTCATCTTATACCAAAAACTTCTTCCATTTTACCGACTTTGATTCAAATCGATCTATTTCAAGTGTTTATGACATGTTCAAGCATAAATACGTCATTTTCAACCTAAAACTAGTCCCATATGACCGATATTGGCTCTTATCGTCCGATTCAAGGTATTTTGGACATTTTATACACAAATCTTCTCCTCTTTGACCGAGTTTGACTCAAATCGATGTATTTCAAGTTTTTATGACACGTTCAAGCGTAAATACGTCATTTGCTACCCAAACCTGATTTCGTTTTACCTATATTGACTCAAATCGTCCGATTTGAAGTAATTAAGTCATTTTATACCTAGAACCTCTCCCATTTGACCGCGTTTTACAGAAATCGATCTATTTCAAGTGTTTATGACATGTTCAAGCATAAATACGTCATTTTCAACCTAAAACTAGTCCCATATGACCGATATTGGCTCTTATCGTCCGATTCAAGGTATTTTGGACATTTTATACACAAATCTTCTCCTCTTTGACCGAGTTTGACTCAAATCGATGTATTTCAAGTTTTTATGACACGTTCAAGCGTAAATACGTCATTTGCTACCCAAACCTGATTCCGTTTTACCTATATTGACTCAAATCGTCCGATTTGAAGTAATTAAGTCATTTTATACCTAGAACCTCTCCCGTTTGATCGAGTTTTACTGAAATCGATGTATTTCAAGTGTTTTTGACTTGTTCAAGGCTAAATACGTCATTTTCCACCTGAAAATGATCTTATTAGACCTATATTAACTCATATCGTCCGATTCGATGCGTTTATGTCATTTAATACCCAAAACCTCTCCTATTTGATCGAAGTTGACTCAAATTGATGTACTTCAAGTGTTTTTGACATGTTCAAGGGCAAATACGTCATTTTCAACCCAAAATTGATCCAATTTGACCTATATTTTCTCATATCTTTCGATTCGAAGAGTTGAAGTTATTTTATATCCAAAACCTCTTCCATTTGAGCGAGTTTGACTCAAATCAATCTATTTCAAGTGTTTATGACATGTTCAAGCATAAATACGTCATTTTCTACCCAAAACTAGTTCCATTTGACCTATATTGGCTCTTATCGTCTGATTCAAATTATTTAGGTCATTTTATACCCAGATCCCCTCCTGTTTGACCGAGTTTGACTCAAATCGATGTATTTCAAGTTGTTATGACATGTTCAAACGTAAATACGTCATTTTCTACCCAAAACAAATCCCTTTTGACCTTTATTGACTCAAATCGTGCGATTTGAAATGTGTAAGTCATTTTATACCTAAAACCTCTCCCGTTTGACCGAGTTTTTCTAAAATAGATGTATTTCAAGTGTTTATGACTTGTTCAAGGGTAAATACGTCATTTTCTACCCAAAATTGATCCTCTTTGACCCATATTAACTAATATCTTCCGATTCGAAGTTTTTAAGTCATCTTATACCAAAAACTTCTTCCATTTTACCGACTTTGATTCAAATCGATCTATTTCAAGTGTTTATGACATGTTCAAGAGTAAATACGTCATTTTCTACCTTAAACTAGTCCCATATGACCTATATTGGCTCTTATCGTCCGATTCGAGGTATTTTGGACATTTTATACAAAAATCCTCTCCTCTTTGACCGAGTTTGACTCAAATCGATGTATTTCAAGTTTTTATAACACGTTCAAGCGTAAATACGTCATTTTCTACCCAAATCTGATTCCGTTTGACCTATATTGACTCAAATCGTCCGATTTGAAGTAATTAAGTAATTTTATACCTAGAACCTCTCCCGTTTGATCGAGTTTTACTGAAATCGATGTATTTCAAGTGTTTTTGACTTGTTCAAGGGTAATTACGTCATTTTCCACACGAAAATGATCTTATTAGACCTATATTAACTCATATCGTCCGATTCGAAGTGTTTATGTCATTTAATACCCAAAACCTCTCCTATTTGATCGAAGTTGACTCAAATCGATGTACTCCAAGTTTTTTTGACATGTTCAAGGGTAAATACATCATTTTCAACCCAAAATTGATCCAATTTTACCTATATTTTCTCATATCTTTCGATTCGAAGTGTTGAAGTCATTTTATATCCAAAACCTCTTCCATTTGAGCGAGTTTGACTCAAATCAATCTATTTCAAGTATTTATGACATGTTCAAGCATAAATACGTCATTTTCTACCGAAAACTAGTTCCATTTGACCTATATTGGCTCTTATCGTCTAATTCAAAGTATTTAGGTCATTTTATACCTAGATCCTCTCCTATTTGACCGAGTTTGACTCAACTCGATGTATTTCAAGTTGTTATGACATGTTCAAGCGTAACTACGTCCTTTTCTACCCAAAACAAATCCCTTTTGACCTTTATTGACTCAAATTGTGCGATTTGAAATGTGTAAGTCATTTTATACCTAAAACCTCTCCCGTTTGACCGAGTTTTTCTAAAATAGATGTATTTCAAGTGTTTATGACTTGTTCAAGGGTAAATACGTCATTTTCTACCCAAAATTGATCCTCTTTGACCTATATTAACTAATATCTTCCGATTCGAAGTGTTTAAGTCATCTTATACCAAAAACTTCTTCCATATTATCGACTTTGATTGAAATCGATCTATTTCAAGTGTTTATGACATGTTCAAGAGTAAATACGTCATTTTCTACCTTAAACTAGTCCCATATAACCTATATTGGCTCTTATCGTCCGATTCAAGGTATTTTGGACATTTTATACAAAAATCCTCTCCTCTTTGACCGAGTTTGACTCAAATCGATGTATTTCAAGTTTTTATAACACGTTCAAGCGTAAATACGTCATTTTCTACCCAAACCTGATTCCGTTTGACCTATATTGACTCAAATCGTCCGATTTGAAGTAATTAAGTAATTTTATACCTAGAACCTCTCCCGTTTGATCGAGTTTTACTGAAATCGATGTATTTCAAGTGTTTTTGACTTGTTCAAGGGTAATTACGTCATTTTCCACACGAAAATGATCTTATTAGACCTATATTAACTCATATCGTCCGATTCGAAGTGTTTATGTCATTTAATACCCAAAACCTCTCCTATTTGATCGAAGTTGACTCAAATCGATGTACTCCAAGTTTTTTTGACATGTTCAAGGGTAAATACATCATTTTCAACCCAAAATTGATCCAATTTTACCTATATTTTCTCATATCTTTCGATTCGAAGTGTTGAAGTCATTTTATATCCAAAACCTCTTCCATTTGAGCGAGTTTAACTCAAATCAATCTATTTCAAGTGTTTATGACATGTTCAAGCATAAATACGTCATTTTCTACCGAAAACTAGTTCCATTTGACCTATATTGGCTCTTATCGTCTAATTCAAAGTATTTAGGTCATTTTATACCTAGATCCTCTCCTATTTGACTGAGTTTGACTCAAATCGATGTATTTCAAGTTGTTATGATATGTTCAAGCGTAACTACGTCCTTTTCTACCCAAAACAAATCCCTTTTGACCTTTATTGACTCAAATCGTGCGATTTGAAATGTGTAAGTCATTTTATACCTAAAACCTCTCCCGTTTGACCGAGTTTTTCTAAAATAGATGTATTTCTAGTGTTTATGACTTGTTCAAGGGTAAATACGTCATTTTCTACCCAAAATTGATCCTCTTTGACCCATATTAACTAATATCTTCCGATTCGAAGTTTTTAAGTCATCTTATACCAAAAACTTCTTCCATTTTACCGACTTTGATTCAAATCGATCTATTTCAAGTGTTTATGACATGTTCAAGCGTAAATACGTCATTTTCTTTCTAAAACTAGTCCCATATGACCTATATTGGCGCTTATCGTCCGATTCAAGGTATTTTGGACATTTTATACACAAATCCTCTCCTCCTTGACCGAGTTTGACTCAAATCGATGTATTTCAAGTTTTTATGACATGTTCAAGCGTATATTCGTCATTTTCTATACAAACCTGATTCCGTTTGACCTATATTGACTCAAATCATCCGATTTGAAGTTACTAAGTCATTTTATATCTAGAGCCTCTCCCCTTTGACCGAGTTTTACTGAAATCGATGTATTTCAAGTGTTTTTGACTTGTTCAAGGGTAAATACGTCATTTTTCACCCGAAAATGATCTTGTTAGACCTATATTAACTCATATCATCCGATTCGAAGTGTTTATGTCATTTAATACCCAAAACCTCTCCTCTTTGATCGAAGTTGACTCAAATCGATGTACTTCAAGTGTTTTTGACATGTTCAAGGGTAAATACGTCATTTTCAACCCAAAATTGATCCAATTTGACCTATATTTTCTCATATCTTCCGATTCGAAGTGTTGAAGTCATTTTATACCCAAAACCTCTTCCATTTGACCGAGTTTGACTCAAATCAATCCATATCAAGTGTTTATGACATGTTCAAGCATAAATACGTCATTTTCTTCCCAAAACTAGTTCCATTTGACCTATATTGGCTCTTATCGTCTGATTCAAAGTAATTAGGTCATTTTATACCTAGATCCTCTCCTGTTTGACTGGGTTTCACTCAAATCAATGTATATCAAGTTGTTATGACATGTTCAAGCGTAAATACCTCATTTTCTACCCAAACTTAATCCCTTTTGACCTATATTGACTCAAATCGTCCGATTTGAAATGTTTAAGTCATTTTATACCTAAAACCTCTCACGTTTGACCGAGTTTTTCTAAAATAGATGTAGTTCAAGTGTTTATGACTTTTTCAAGGGTAAATACGTCATTTTCCACCCAAAATTGATTCTCTTTGACCTATATTAACTAATATCTATTCGAAGTGTTTAAGTCATCTTATACCAAAAACTTCTTCCATTTTACCGACTTTGATTCAAATCGATCTATTTCAAGTGTTTATTACATGTTCAAGCGTAAATACGTCATTTTCTACCTAAAACTAGTCCCATATGACCTATATTGGCTCTTATCGTCCGATTCAAGGTATTTTGGACATTTTATACACAAATCCTCTCCTCTTTGACCGAGTTTGACTCAAATCGATGTATTTCAAGTTTTTATGACACGTTCAAGCGTAAATACGTCATTTTCTACCCAAACCTGATTCCGTTTAACCTATATAGACTCAAATCGTCCGATTTGAAGTAATTAACTCATTTTATACCTAGAGCCTCTCCCCTTTGACCGAGTTTTACTGAAATCGATGTATTTCAAGTGTTTTTGACTTGTTCAAGGGTAAATACGTCATTTTCCACCCAAAAATGATCTTGTTAGACCTATATTAACTCATATCATCCGATTCGAAGTGTTTATGTCATTTAATACCCAAAACCTCTCCTCTTTGATCGAAGTTGACTCAAATCGATGTACTTCAAGTGTTTTTGACATGTTCAAGGGTAAATACGTCATTTTCAACCCAAAATTGATCCAATTTGACCTATATTTTCTCATATCTTCCGATTCGAAGTGTTGAAGTCATTTTATACCCAAAACCTCTTCCATTTGACCGAGTTTGACTCAAATCAATCCATATCAAGTGTTTATGACATGTTCAAGCATAAATACGTCATTTTCTTCCCAAAACTAGTTCCATTTGACCTATATTGGCTCTTATCGTCTGATTCAAAGTATTTAGGTCATTTTATACCTATATCCTCTCCTGTTTGACCGAGTTTCACTCAAATCGATGTATATCAAGTTGTTATGACATGTTCAAGCGTAAATACCTCATTTTCTACCCAAACTTAATCCCTTTTGACCTATATTGACTCAAATCGTCCGATTTGAAATGTTTAAGTCATTTTATACCTAAAACCTCTCACGTTTGACCGAGTTTTTCTAAAATAGATGTATTTCAAGTGTTTATGACTTTTTCAAGGGTAAATACGTCATTTTCCACCCAAAATTGATTCTCTTTGACCTATATTAACTAATATCTATTCGAAGTGTTTAAGTCATCTTATACCAAAAACTTCTTCCATTTTACCGACTTTGATTCAAATCGATCTATTTCAAGTGTTTATTACATGTTCAAGCGTAAATACGTCATTTTCTACCTAAAACTAGTCCCATATGACCTATATTGGCTCTTATCGTCCGATTCAAGGTATTTTGGACATTTTATACACAAATCCTCTCCTCTTTGACCGAGTTTGACTCAAATCGATGTATTTCAAGTTTTTATGACACGTTCAAGCGTAAATACGTCATTTTCTACCCAAACCTGATTCCGTTTAACCTATATAGACTCAAATCGTCCGATTTGAAGTAATTAACTCATTTTATACCTAGAGCCTCTCCCCTTTGACCGAGTTTTACTGAAATCGATGTATTTCAAGTGTTTTTGACTTGTTCAAGGGTAAATACGTCATTTTCCAACCCAAAAATGATCTTGTTAGACCTATATTAACTCATATCATCCGATTCGAAGTGTTTATGTCATTTAATACCCAAAACCTCTCCTCTTTGATCGAAGTTGACTCAAATCGATGTACTTCAAGTGTTTTTGACATGTTCAAGGGTAAATACGTCATTTTCAACCCAAAATTGATCCAATTTGACCTATATTTTCTCATATCTTCCGATTCGAAGTGTTGAAGTCATTTTATACCCAAAACCTCTTCCATTTGACCGAGTTTGACTCAAATCAATCCATATCAACTATTTATGACATGTTCAAGCATAAATACGTCATTTTCTTCCCAAAACTAGTTCCATTTGACCTATATTGGCTCTTATCGTCTGATTCAAAGTATTTAGGTCATTTTATACCTATATCCTCTCCTGTTTGACCGAGTTTCACTCAAATCGATGTATATCAAGTTGTTATGACATGTTCAAGCGTAAATACCTCATTTTCTACCCAAACTTAATCCCTTTTGACCTATATTGACTCAAATCGTCCGATTTGAAATGTTTAAGTCATTTTATACCTAAAACCTCTCACGTTTGACCGAGTTTTTCTAAAATAGATGTATTTCAAGTGTTTATGACTTTTTCAAGGGTAAATACGTCATTTTCCACCCAAAATTGATTCTCTTTGACCTATATTAACTAATATCTATTCGAAGTGTTTAAGTCATCTTATACCAAAAACTTCTTCCATTTTACCGACTTTGATTCAAATCGATCTATTTCAAGTGTTTATTACATGTTCAAGCGTAAATACGTCATTTTCTACCTAAAACTAGTCCCATATGACCTATATTGGCTCTTATCGTCCGATTCAAGGTATTTTGGACATTTTATACACAAATCCTCTCCTCTTTGACCGAGTTTGACTCAAATCGATGTATTTCAAGTTTTTATGACACGTTCAAGCGTAAATACGTCATTTTCTACCCAAACCTGATTCCGTTTAACCTATATAGACTCAAATCGAACGATTTGAAGTAATTAACTCATTTTATACCTAGAGCCTCTCCCCTTTGACCGAGTTTTACTGAAATCGATGTATTTCAAGTGTTTTTGACTTGTTCAAGGGTAAATACGTCATTTTCCACCCAAAAATGATCTTGTTAGACCTATATTAACTCATATCATCCGATTCGAAGTGTTTATGTCATTTAATACCCAAAACCTCTCCTCTTTGATCGAAGTTGACTCAAATCGATGTACTTCAAGTGTTTTTGACATGTTCAAGGGTAAATACGTCATTTTCAACCCAAAATTGATCCAATTTGACCTATATTTTCTCATATCTTCCGATTCGAAGTGTTGAAGTCATTTTATACCCAAAACCTCTTCCATTTGACCGAGTTTGACTCAAATCAATCCATATCAAGTGTTTATGACATGTTCAAGCATAAATACGTCATTTTCTTCCCAAAACTAGTTCCATTTGACCTATATTGGCTCTTATCGTCTGATTCAAAGTATTTAGGTCATTTTATACCTATATCCTCTCCTGTTTGACCGAGTTTCACTCAAATCGATGTATATCAAGTTGTTATGACATGTTCAAGCGTAAATACCTCATTTTCTACCCAAACTTAATCCCTTTTGACCTATATTGACTCAAATCGTCCGATTTGAAATGTTTAAGTCATTTTATACCTAAAACCTCTCACGTTTGACCGAGTTTTTCTAAAATAGATGTATTTCAAGTGTTTATGACTTTTTCAAGGGTAAATACGTCATTTTCCACCCAAAATTGATTCTCTTTGACCTATATTAACTAATATCTATTCGAAGTGTTTAAGTCATCTTATACCAAAAACTTCTTCCATTTTACCGACTTTGATTCAAATCGATCTATTTCAAGTGTTTATTACATGTTCAAGCGTAAATACGTCATTTTCTACCTAAAACTAGTCCCATATGACCTATATTGGCTCTTATCGTCCGATTCAAGGTATTTTGGACATTTTATACACAAATCCTCTCCTCTTTGACCGAGTTTGACTCAAATCGATGTATTTCAAGTTTTTATGACACGTTCAAGCGTAAATACGTCATTTTCTACCCAAACCTGATTCCGTTTAACCTATATAGACTCAAATCGTCCGATTTGAAGTAATTAACTCATTTTATACCTAGAGCCTCTCCCCTTTGACCGAGTTTTACTGAAATCGATGTATTTCAAGTGTTTTTGACTTGTTCAAGGGTAAATACGTCATTTTCCAACCCAAAAATGATCTTGTTAGACCTATATTAACTCATATCATCCGATTCGAAGTGTTTATGTCATTTAATACCCAAAACCTCTCCTCTTTGATCGAAGTTGACTCAAATCGATGTACTTCAAGTGTTTTTGACATGTTCAAGGGTAAATACGTCATTTTCAACCCAAAATTGATCCAATTTGACCTATATTTTCTCATATCTTCCGATTCGAAGTGTTGAAGTCATTTTATACCCAAAACCTCTTCCATTTGACCGAGTTTGACTCAAATCAATCCATATCAAGTGTTTATGACATGTTCAAGCATAAATACGTCATTTTCTTCCCAAAACTAGTTCCATTTGACCTATATTGGCTCTTATCGTCTGATTCAAAGTATTTAGGTCATTTTATACCTATATCCTCTCCTGTTTGACCGGGTTTCACTCAAATCGATGTATATCAAGTTGTTATGACATGTTCAAGCGTAAATACCTCATTTTCTACCCAAACTTAATCCCTTTTGACCTATATTGACTCAAATCGTCCGATTTGAAATGTTTAAGTCATTTTATACCTAAAACCTCTCACGTTTGACCGAGTTTTTCTAAAATAGATGTATTTCAAGTGTTTATGACTTTTTCAAGGGTAAATACGTCATTTTCCACCCAAAATTGATTCTCTTTGACCTATATTAACTAATATCTATTCGAAGTGTTTAAGTCATCTTATACCAAAAACTTCTTCCATTTTACCGACTTTGATTCAAATCGATCTATTTCAAGTGTTTATTACATGTTCAAGCGTAAATACGTCATTTTCTACCTAAAACTAGTCCCATATGACCTATATTGGCTCTTATCGTCCGATTCAAGGTATTTTGGACATTTTATACACAAATCCTCTCCTCTTTGACCGAGTTTGACTCAAATCGATGTATTTCAAGTTTTTATGACACGTTCAAGCGTAAATACGTCATTTTCTACCCAAACCTGATTCCGTTTAACCTATATAGACTCAAATCGTCCGATTTGAAGTAATTAACTCATTTTATACCTAGAGCCTCTCCCCTTTGACCGAGTTTTACTGAAATCGATGTATTTCAAGTGTTTTTGACTTGTTCAAGGGTAAATACGTCATTTTCCAACCCAAAAATGATCTTGTTAGACCTATATTAACTCATATCATCCGATTCGAAGTGTTTATGTCATTTAATACCCAAAACCTCTCCTCTTTGATCGAAGTTGACTCAAATCGATGTACTTCAAGTGTTTTTGACATGTTCAAGGGTAAATACGTCATTTTCAACCCAAAATTGATCCAATTTGACCTATATTTTCTCATATCTTCCGATTCGAAGTGTTGAAGTCATTTTATACCCAAAACCTCTTCCATTTGACCGAGTTTGACTCAAATCAATCCATATCAAGTGTTTATGACATGTTCAAGCATAAATACGTCATTTTCTTCCCAAAACTAGTTCCATTTGACCTATATTGGCTCTTATCGTCTGATTCAAAGTATTTAGGTCATTTTATACCTATATCCTCTCCTGTTTGACCGGGTTTCACTCAAATCGATGTATATCAAGTTGTTATGACATGTTCAAGCGTAAATACCTCATTTTCTACCCAAACTTAATCCCTTTTGACCTATATTGACTCAAATCGTCCGATTTGAAATGTTTAAGTCATTTTATACCTAAAACCTCTCACGTTTGACCGAGTTTTTCTAAAATAGATGTATTTCAAGTGTTTATGACTTTTTCAAGGGTAAATACGTCATTTTCCACCCAAAATTGATTCTCTTTGACCTATATTAACTAATATCTATTCGAAGTGTTTAAGTCATCTTATACCAAAAACTTCTTCCATTTTACCGACTTTGATTCAAATCGATCTATTTCAAGTGTTTATTACATGTTCAAGCGTAAATACGTCATTTTCTACCTAAAACTAGTCCCATATGACCTATATTGGCTCTTATCGTCCGATTCAAGGTATTTTGGACATTTTATACACAAATCCTCTCCTCTTTGACCGAGTTTGACTCAAATCGATGTATTTCAAGTTTTTATGACACGTTCAAGCGTAAATACGTCATTTTCTACCCAAACCTGATTCCGTTTAACCTATATAGACTCAAATCGTCCGATTTGAAGTAATTAACTCATTTTATACCTAGAGCCTCTCCCCTTTGACCGAGTTTTACTGAAATCGATGTATTTCAAGTGTTTTTGACTTGTTCAAGGGTAAATACGTCATTTTCCAACCCAAAAATGATCTTGTTAGACCTATATTAACTCATATCATCCGATTCGAAGTGTTTATGTCATTTAATACCCAAAACCTCTCCTCTTTGATCGAAGTTGACTCAAATCGATGTACTTCAAGTGTTTTTGACATGTTCAAGGGTAAATACGTCATTTTCAACCCAAAATTGATCCAATTTGACCTATATTTTCTCATATCTTCCGATTCGAAGTGTTGAAGTCATTTTATACCCAAAACCTCTTCCATTTGACCGAGTTTGACTCAAATCAATCCATATCAAGTGTTTATGACATGTTCAAGCATAAATACGTCATTTTCTTCCCAAAACTAGTTCCATTTGACCTATATTGGCTCTTATCGTCTGATTCAAAGTATTTAGGTCATTTTATACCTATATCCTCTCCTGTTTGACCGGGTTTCACTCAAATCGATGTATATCAAGTTGTTATGACATGTTCAAGCGTAAATACCTCATTTTCTACCCAAACTTAATCCCTTTTGACCTATATTGACTCAAATCGTCCGATTTGAAATGTTTAAGTCATTTTATACCTAAAACCTCTCACGTTTGACCGAGTTTTTCTAAAATAGATGTATTTCAAGTGTTTATGACTTTTTCAAGGGTAAATACGTCATTTTCCACCCAAAATTGATTCTCTTTGACCTATATTAACTAATATCTATTCGAAGTGTTTAAGTCATCTTATACCAAAAACTTCTTCCATTTTACCGACTTTGATTCAAATCGATCTATTTCAAGTGTTTATTACATGTTCAAGCGTAAATACGTCATTTTCTACCTAAAACTAGTCCCATATGACCTATATTGGCTCTTATCGTCCGATTCAAGGTATTTTGGACATTTTATACACAAATCCTCTCCTCTTTGACCGAGTTTGACTCAAATCGATGTATTTCAAGTTTTTATGACACGTTCAAGCGTAAATACGTCATTTTCTACCCAAACCTGATTCCGTTTAACCTATATAGACTCAAATCGTCCGATTTGAAGTAATTAACTCATTTTATACCTAGAGCCTCTCCCCTTTGACCGAGTTTTACTGAAATCGATGTATTTCAAGTGTTTTTGACTTGTTCAAGGGTAAATACGTCATTTTCCAACCCAAAAATGATCTTGTTAGACCTATATTAACTCATATCATCCGATTCGAAGTGTTTATGTCATTTAATACCCAAAACCTCTCCTCTTTGATCGAAGTTGACTCAAATCGATGTACTTCAAGTGTTTTTGACATGTTCAAGGGTAAATACGTCATTTTCAACCCAAAATTGATCCAATTTGACCTATATTTTCTCATATCTTCCGATTCGAAGTGTTGAAGTCATTTTATACCCAAAACCTCTTCCATTTGACCGAGTTTGACTCAAATCAATCCATATCAAGTGTTTATGACATGTTCAAGCATAAATACGTCATTTTCTTCCCAAAACTAGTTCCATTTGACCTATATTGGCTCTTATCGTCTGATTCAAAGTATTTAGGTCATTTTATACCTATATCCTCTCCTGTTTGACCGGGTTTCACTCAAATCGATGTATATCAAGTTGTTATGACATGTTCAAGCGTAAATACCTCATTTTCTACCCAAACTTAATCCCTTTTGACCTATATTGACTCAAATCGTCCGATTTGAAATGTTTAAGTCATTTTATACCTAAAACCTCTCCCGTTTGACCGAGTTTTTCTAAAATAGATGTATTTCAAGTGTTTATGACTTTTTCAAGGGTAAATACGTCATTTTCCACCCAAAATTGATTCTCTTTGACCTATATTAACTAATATCTATTCGAAGTGTTTAAGTCATCTTATACCAAAAACTTCTTCCATTTTACCGACTTTGATTCAAATCGATCTATTTCAAGTGTTTATTACATGTTCAAGCGTAAATACGTCATTTTCTACCTAAAACTAGTCCCATATGACCTATATTGGCTCTTATCGTCCGATTCAAGGTATTTTGGACATTTTATACACAAATCCTCTCCTCTTTGACCGAGTTTGACTCAAATCGATGTATTTCAAGTTTTTATGACACGTTCAAGCGTAAATACGTCATTTTCTACCCAAACCTGATTCCGTTTAACCTATATAGACTCAAATCGTCCGATTTGAAGTAATTAACTCATTTTATACCTAGAGCCTCTCCCCTTTGACCGAGTTTTACTGAAATCGATGTATTTCAAGTGTTTTTGACTTGTTCAAGGGTAAATACGTCATTTTCCAACCCAAAAATGATCTTGTTAGACCTATATTAACTCATATCATCCGATTCGAAGTGTTTATGTCATTTAATACCCAAAACCTCTCCTCTTTGATCGAAGTTGACTCAAATCGATGTACTTCAAGTGTTTTTGACATGTTCAAGGGTAAATACGTCATTTTCAACCCAAAATTGATCCAATTTGACCTATATTTTCTCATATCTTCCGATTCGAAGTGTTGAAGTCATTTTATACCCAAAACCTCTTCCATTTGACCGAGTTTGACTCAAATCAATCCATATCAAGTGTTTATGACATGTTCAAGCATAAATACGTCATTTTCTTCCCAAAACTAGTTCCATTTGACCTATATTGGCTCTTATCGTCTGATTCAAAGTATTTAGGTCATTTTATACCTATATCCTCTCCTATTTGACCGGGTTTCACTCAAATCGATGTATATCAAGTTGTTATGACATGTTCAAGCGTAAATACCTCATTTTCTACCCAAACTTAATCCCTTTTGACCTATATTGACTCAAATCGTCCGATTTGAAATGTTTAAGTCATTTTATACCTAAAACCTCTCCCGTTTGACCGAGTTTTTCTAAAATAGATGTATTTCAAGTGTTTATGACTTTTTCAAGGGTAAATACGTCATTTTCCACCCAAAATTGATTCTCTTTGACCTATATTAACTAATATCTATTCGAAGTGTTTAAGTCATCTTATACCAAAAACTTCTTCCATTTTACCGACTTTGATTCAAATCGATCTATTTCAAGTGTTTATTACATGTTCAAGCGTAAATACGTCATTTTCTACCTAAAACTAGTCCCATATGACCTATATTGGCTCTTATCGTCCGATTCAAGGTATTTTGGACATTTTATACACAAATCCTCTCCTCTTTGACCGAGTTTGACTCAAATCGATGTATTTCAAGTTTTTATGACACGTTCAAGCGTAAATACGTCATTTTCTACCCAAACCTGATTCCGTTTAACCTATATAGACTCAAATCGTCCGATTTGAAGTAATTAACTCATTTTATACCTAGAGCCTCTCCCCTTTGACCGAGTTTTACTGAAATCGATGTATTTCAAGTGTTTTTGACTTGTTCAAGGGTAAATACGTCATTTTCCAACCCAAAAATGATCTTGTTAGACCTATATTAACTCATATCATCCGATTCGAAGTGTTTATGTCATTTAATACCCAAAACCTCTCCTCTTTGATCGAAGTTGACTCAAATCGATGTACTTCAAGTGTTTTTGACATGTTCAAGGGTAAATACGTCATTTTCAACCCAAAATTGATCCAATTTGACCTATATTTTCTCATATCTTCCGATTCGAAGTGTTGAAGTCATTTTATACCCAAAACCTCTTCCATTTGACCGAGTTTGACTCAAATCAATCCATATCAAGTGTTTATGACATGTTCAAGCATAAATACGTCATTTTCTTCCCAAAACTAGTTCCATTTGACCTATATTGGCTCTTATCGTCTGATTCAAAGTATTTAGGTCATTTTATACCTATATCCTCTCCTGTTTGACCGGGTTTCACTCAAATCGATGTATATCAAGTTGTTATGACATGTTCAAGCGTAAATACCTCATTTTCTACCCAAACTTAATCCCTTTTGACCTATATTGACTCAAATCGTCCGATTTGAAATGTTTAAGTCATTTTATACCTAAAACCTCTCCCGTTTGACCGAGTTTTTCTAAAATAGATGTATTTCAAGTGTTTATGACTTTTTCAAGGGTAAATACGTCATTTTCCACCCAAAATTGATTCTCTTTGACCTATATTAACTAATATCTATTCGAAGTGTTTAAGTCATCTTATACCAAAAACTTCTTCCATTTTACCGACTTTGATTCAAATCGATCTATTTCAAGTGTTTATTACATGTTCAAGCGTAAATACGTCATTTTCTACCTAAAACTAGTCCCATATGACCTATATTGGCTCTTATCGTCCGATTCAAGGTATTTTGGACATTTTATACACAAATCCTCTCCTCTTTGACCGAGTTTGACTCAAATCGATGTATTTCAAGTTTTTATGACACGTTCAAGCGTAAATACGTCATTTTCTACCCAAACCTGATTCCGTTTAACCTATATAGACTCAAATCGTCCGATTTGAAGTAATTAACTCATTTTATACCTAGAGCCTCTCCCCTTTGACCGAGTTTTACTGAAATCGATGTATTTCAAGTGTTTTTGACTTGTTCAAGGGTAAATACGTCATTTTCCAACCCAAAAATGATCTTGTTAGACCTATATTAACTCATATCATCCGATTCGAAGTGTTTATGTCATTTAATACCCAAAACCTCTCCTCTTTGATCGAAGTTGACTCAAATCGATGTACTTCAAGTGTTTTTGACATGTTCAAGGGTAAATACGTCATTTTCAACCCAAAATTGATCCAATTTGACCTATATTTTCTCATATCTTCCGATTCGAAGTGTTGAAGTCATTTTATACCCAAAACCTCTTCCATTTGACCGAGTTTGACTCAAATCAATCCATATCAAGTGTTTATGACATGTTCAAGCATAAATACGTCATTTTCTTCCCAAAACTAGTTCCATTTGACCTATATTGGCTCTTATCGTCTGATTCAAAGTATTTAGGTCATTTTATACCTATATCCTCTCCTGTTTGACCGGGTTTCACTCAAATCGATGTATATCAAGTTGTTATGACATGTTCAAGCGTAAATACCTCATTTTCTACCCAAACTTAATCCCTTTTGACCTATATTGACTCAAATCGTCCGATTTGAAATGTTTAAGTCATTTTATACCTAAAACCTCTCACGTTTGACCGAGTTTTTCTAAAATAGATGTATTTCAAGTGTTTATGACTTTTTCAAGGGTAAATACGTCATTTTCCACCCAAAATTGATTCTCTTTGACCTATATTAACTAATATCTATTCGAAGTGTTTAAGTCATCTTATACCAAAAACTTCTTCCATTTTACCGACTTTGATTCAAATCGATCTATTTCAAGTGTTTATTACATGTTCAAGCGTAAATACGTCATTTTCTACCTAAAACTAGTCCCATATGACCTATATTGGCTCTTATCGTCCGATTCAAGGTATTTTGGACATTTTATACACAAATCCTCTCCTCTTTGACCGAGTTTGACTCAAATCGATGTATTTCAAGTTTTTATGACACGTTCAAGCGTAAATACGTCATTTTCTACCCAAACCTGATTCCGTTTAACCTATATAGACTCAAATCGTCCGATTTGAAGTAATTAACTCATTTTATACCTAGAGCCTCTCCCCTTTGACCGAGTTTTACTGAAATCGATGTATTTCAAGTGTTTTTGACTTGTTCAAGGGTAAATACGTCATTTTCCAACCCAAAAATGATCTTGTTAGACCTATATTAACTCATATCATCCGATTCGAAGTGTTTATGTCATTTAATACCCAAAACCTCTCCTCTTTGATCGAAGTTGACTCAAATCGATGTACTTCAAGTGTTTTTGACATGTTCAAGGGTAAATACGTCATTTTCAACCCAAAATTGATCCAATTTGACCTATATTTTCTCATATCTTCCGATTCGAAGTGTTGAAGTCATTTTATACCCAAAACCTCTTCCATTTGACCGAGTTTGACTCAAATCAATCCATATCAAGTGTTTATGACATGTTCAAGCATAAATACGTCATTTTCTTCCCAAAACTAGTTCCATTTGACCTATATTGGCTCTTATCGTCTGATTCAAAGTATTTAGGTCATTTTATACCTATATCCTCTCCTGTTTGACCGGGTTTCACTCAAATCGATGTATATCAAGTTGTTATGACATGTTCAAGCGTAAATACCTCATTTTCTACCCAAACTTAATCCCTTTTGACCTATATTGACTCAAATCGTCCGATTTGAAATGTTTAAGTCATTTTATACCTAAAACCTCTCACGTTTGACCGAGTTTTTCTAAAATAGATGTATTTCAAGTGTTTATGACTTTTTCAAGGGTAAATACGTCATTTTCCACCCAAAATTGATTCTCTTTGACCTATATTAACTAATATCTATTCGAAGTGTTTAAGTCATCTTATACCAAAAACTTCTTCCATTTTACCGACTTTGATTCAAATCGATCTATTTCAAGTGTTTATTACATGTTCAAGCGTAAATACGTCATTTTCTACCTAAAACTAGTCCCATATGACCTATATTGGCTCTTATCGTCCGATTCAAGGTATTTTGGACATTTTATACACAAATCCTCTCCTCTTTGACCGAGTTTGACTCAAATCGATGTATTTCAAGTTTTTATGACACGTTCAAGCGTAAATACGTCATTTTCTACCCAAACCTGATTCCGTTTAACCTATATAGACTCAAATCGTCCGATTTGAAGTAATTAACTCATTTTATACCTAGAGCCTCTCCCCTTTGACCGAGTTTTACTGAAATCGATGTATTTCAAGTGTTTTTGACTTGTTCAAGGGTAAATACGTCATTTTCCAACCCAAAAATGATCTTGTTAGACCTATATTAACTCATATCATCCGATTCGAAGTGTTTATGTCATTTAATACCCAAAACCTCTCCTCTTTGATCGAAGTTGACTCAAATCGATGTACTTCAAGTGTTTTTGACATGTTCAAGGGTAAATACGTCATTTTCAACCCAAAATTGATCCAATTTGACCTATATTTTCTCATATCTTCCGATTCGAAGTGTTGAAGTCATTTTATACCCAAAACCTCTTCCATTTGACCGAGTTTGACTCAAATCAATCCATATCAAGTGTTTATGACATGTTCAAGCATAAATACGTCATTTTCTTCCCAAAACTAGTTCCATTTGACCTATATTGGCTCTTATCGTCTGATTCAAAGTATTTAGGTCATTTTATACCTATATCCTCTCCTGTTTGACCGGGTTTCACTCAAATCGATGTATATCAAGTTGTTATGACATGTTCAAGCGTAAATACCTCATTTTCTACCCAAACTTAATCCCTTTTGACCTATATTGACTCAAATCGTCCGATTTGAAATGTTTAAGTCATTTTATACCTAAAACCTCTCACGTTTGACCGAGTTTTTCTAAAATAGATGTATTTCAAGTGTTTATGACTTTTTCAAGGGTAAATACGTCATTTTCCACCCAAAATTGATTCTCTTTGACCTATATTAACTAATATCTATTCGAAGTGTTTAAGTCATCTTATACCAAAAACTTCTTCCATTTTACCGACTTTGATTCAAATCGATCTATTTCAAGTGTTTATTACATGTTCAAGCGTAAATACGTCATTTTCTACCTAAAGCTAGTCCCATATGACCTATATTGGCTCTTATCGTCCGATTCAAGGTATTTTGGACATTTTATACACAAATCCTCTCCTCTTTGACCGAGTTTGACTCAAATCGATGTATTTCAAGTTTTTATGACACGTTCAAGCGTAAATACGTCATTTTCTACCCAAACCTGATTCCGTTTAACCTATATAGACTCAAATCGTCCGATTTGAAGTAATTAACTCATTTTATACCTAGAGCCTCTCCCCTTTGACCGAGTTTTACTGAAATCGATGTATTTCAAGTGTTTTTGACTTGTTCAAGGGTAAATACGTCATTTTCCAACCCAAAAATGATCTTGTTAGACCTATATTAACTCATATCATCCGATTCGAAGTGTTTATGTCATTTAATACCCAAAACCTCTCCTCTTTGATCGAAGTTGACTCAAATCGATGTACTTCAAGTGTTTTTGACATGTTCAAGGGTAAATACGTCATTTTCAACCCAAAATTGATCCAATTTGACCTATATTTTCTCATATCTTCCGATTCGAAGTGTTGAAGTCATTTTATACCCAAAACCTCTTCCATTTGACCGAGTTTGACTCAAATCAATCCATATCAAGTGTTTATGACATGTTCAAGCATAAATACGTCATTTTCTTCCCAAAACTAGTTCCATTTGACCTATATTGGCTCTTATCGTCTGATTCAAAGTATTTAGGTCATTTTATACCTATATCCTCTCCTGTTTGACCGGGTTTCACTCAAATCGATGTATATCAAGTTGTTATGACATGTTCAAGCGTAAATACCTCATTTTCTACCCAAACTTAATCCCTTTTGACCTATATTGACTCAAATCGTCCGATTTGAAATGTTTAAGTCATTTTATACCTAAAACCTCTCACGTTTGACCGAGTTTTTCTAAAATAGATGTATTTCAAGTGTTTATGACTTTTTCAAGGGTAAATACGTCATTTTCCACCCAAAATTGATTCTCTTTGACCTATATTAACTAATATCTATTCGAAGTGTTTAAGTCATCTTATACCAAAAACTTCTTCCATTTTACCGACTTTGATTCAAATCGATCTATTTCAAGTGTTTATTACATGTTCAAGCGTAAATACGTCATTTTCTACCTAAAGCTAGTCCCATATGACCTATATTGGCTCTTATCGTCCGATTCAAGGTATTTTGGACATTTTATACACAAATCCTCTCCTCTTTGACCGAGTTTGACTCAAATCGATGTATTTCAAGTTTTTATGACACGTTCAAGCGTAAATACGTCATTTTCTACCCAAACCTGATTCCGTTTAACCTATATAGACTCAAATCGTCCGATTTGAAGTAATTAACTCATTTTATACCTAGAGCCTCTCCCCTTTGACCGAGTTTTACTGAAATCGATGTATTTCAAGTGTTTTTGACTTGTTCAAGGGTAAATACGTCATTTTCCAACCCAAAAATGATCTTGTTAGACCTATATTAACTCATATCATCCGATTCGAAGTGTTTATGTCATTTAATACCCAAAACCTCTCCTCTTTGATCGAAGTTGACTCAAATCGATGTACTTCAAGTGTTTTTGACATGTTCAAGGGTAAATACGTCATTTTCAACCCAAAATTGATCCAATTTGACCTATATTTTCTCATATCTTCCGATTCGAAGTGTTGAAGTCATTTTATACCCAAAACCTCTTCCATTTGACCGAGTTTGACTCAAATCAATCCATATCAAGTGTTTATGACATGTTCAAGCATAAATACGTCATTTTCTTCCCAAAACTAGTTCCATTTGACCTATATTGGCTCTTATCGTCTGATTCAAAGTATTTAGGTCATTTTATACCTATATCCTCTCCTGTTTGATCGGGTTTCACTCAAATCGATGTATATCAAGTTGTTATGACATGTTCAAGCGTAAATACCTCATTTTCTACCCAAACTTAATCCCTTTTGACCTATATTGACTCAAATCGTCCGATTTGAAATGTTTAAGTCATTTTATACCTAAAACCTCTCACGTTTGACCGAGTTTTTCTAAAATAGATGTATTTCAAGTGTTTATGACTTTTTCAAGGGTAAATACGTCATTTTCCACCCAAAATTGATTCTCTTTGACCTATATTAACTAATATCTATTCGAAGTGTTTAAGTCATCTTATACCAAAAACTTCTTCCATTTTACCGACTTTGATTCAAATCGATCTATTTCAAGTGTTTATTACATGTTCAAGCGTAAATACGTCATTTTCTACCTAAAGCTAGTCCCATATGACCTATATTGGCTCTTATCGTCCGATTCAAGGTATTTTGGACATTTTATACACAAATCCTCTCCTCTTTGACCGAGTTTGACTCAAATCGATGTATTTCAAGTTTTTATGACACGTTCAAGCGTAAATACGTCATTTTCTACCCAAACCTGATTCCGTTTAACCTATATAGACTCAAATCGTCCGATTTGAAGTAATTAACTCATTTTATACCTAGAGCCTCTCCCCTTTGACCGAGTTTTACTGAAATCGATGTATTTCAAGTGTTTTTGACTTGTTCAAGGGTAAATACGTCATTTTCCAACCCAAAAATGATCTTGTTAGACCTATATTAACTCATATCATCCGATTCGAAGTGTTTATGTCATTTAATACCCAAAACCTCTCCTCTTTGATCGAAGTTGACTCAAATCGATGTACTTCAAGTGTTTTTGACATGTTCAAGGGTAAATACGTCATTTTCAACCCAAAATTGATCCAATTTGACCTATATTTTCTCATATCTTCCGATTCGAAGTGTTGAAGTCATTTTATACCCAAAACCTCTTCCATTTGACCGAGTTTGACTCAAATCAATCCATATCAAGTGTTTATGACATGTTCAAGCATAAATACGTCATTTTCTTCCCAAAACTAGTTCCATTTGACCTATATTGGCTCTTATCGTCTGATTCAAAGTATTTAGGTCATTTTATACCTATATCCTCTCCTGTTTGACCGGGTTTCACTCAAATCGATGTATATCAAGTTGTTATGACATGTTCAAGCGTAAATACCTCATTTTCTACCCAAACTTAATCCCTTTTGACCTATATTGACTCAAATCGTCCGATTTGAAATGTTTAAGTCATTTTATACCTAAAACCTCTCACGTTTGACCGAGTTTTTCTAAAATAGATGTATTTCAAGTGTTTATGACTTTTTCAAGGGTAAATACGTCATTTTCCACCCAAAATTGATTCTCTTTGACCTATATTAACTAATATCTATTCGAAGTGTTTAAGTCATCTTATACCAAAAACTTCTTCCATTTTACCGACTTTGATTCAAATCGATCTATTTCAAGTGTTTATTACATGTTCAAGCGTAAATACGTCATTTTCTACCTAAAGCTAGTCCCATATGACCTATATTGGCTCTTATCGTCCGATTCAAGGTATTTTGGACATTTTATACACAAATCCTCTCCTCTTTGACCGAGTTTGACTCAAATCGATGTATTTCAAGTTTTTATGACACGTTCAAGCGTAAATACGTCATTTTCTACCCAAACCTGATTCCGTTTAACCTATATAGACTCAAATCGTCCGATTTGAAGTAATTAACTCATTTTATACCTAGAGCCTCTCCCCTTTGACCGAGTTTTACTGAAATCGATGTATTTCAAGTGTTTTTGACTTGTTCAAGGGTAAATACGTCATTTTCCAACCCAAAAATGATCTTGTTAGACCTATATTAACTCATATCATCCGATTCGAAGTGTTTATGTCATTTAATACCCAAAACCTCTCCTCTTTGATCGAAGTTGACTCAAATCGATGTACTTCAAGTGTTTTTGACATGTTCAAGGGTAAATACGTCATTTTCAACCCAAAATTGATCCAATTTGACCTATATTTTCTCATATCTTCCGATTCGAAGTGTTGAAGTCATTTTATACCCAAAACCTCTTCCATTTGACCGAGTTTGACTCAAATCAATCCATATCAAGTGTTTATGACATGTTCAAGCATAAATACGTCATTTTCTTCCCAAAACTAGTTCCATTTGACCTATATTGGCTCTTATCGTCTGATTCAAAGTATTTAGGTCATTTTATACCTATATCCTCTCCTGTTTGACCGGGTTTCACTCAAATCGATGTATATCAAGTTGTTATGACATGTTCAAGCGTAAATACCTCATTTTCTACCCAAACTTAATCCCTTTTGACCTATATTGACTCAAATCGTCCGATTTGAAATGTTTAAGTCATTTTATACCTAAAACCTCTCACGTTTGACCGAGTTTTTCTAAAATAGATGTATTTCAAGTGTTTATGACTTTTTCAAGGGTAAATACGTCATTTTCCACCCAAAATTGATTCTCTTTGACCTATATTAACTAATATCTATTCGAAGTGTTTAAGTCATCTTATACCAAAAACTTCTTCCATTTTACCGACTTTGATTCAAATCGATCTATTTCAAGTGTTTATTACATGTTCAAGCGTAAATACGTCATTTTCTACCTAAAGCTAGTCCCATATGACCTATATTGGCTCTTATCGTCCGATTCAAGGTATTTTGGACATTTTATACACAAATCCTCTCCTCTTTGACCGAGTTTGACTCAAATCGATGTATTTCAAGTTTTTATGACACGTTCAAGCGTAAATACGTCATTTTCTACCCAAACCTGATTCCGTTTAACCTATATAGACTCAAATCGTCCGATTTGAAGTAATTAACTCATTTTATACCTAGAGCCTCTCCCCTTTGACCGAGTTTTACTGAAATCGATGTATTTCAAGTGTTTTTGACTTGTTCAAGGGTAAATACGTCATTTTCCAACCCAAAAATGATCTTGTTAGACCTATATTAACTCATATCATCCGATTCGAAGTGTTTATGTCATTTAATACCCAAAACCTCTCCTCTTTGATCGAAGTTGACTCAAATCGATGTACTTCAAGTGTTTTTGACATGTTCAAGGGTAAATACGTCATTTTCAACCCAAAATTGATCCAATTTGACCTATATTTTCTCATATCTTCCGATTCGAAGTGTTGAAGTCATTTTATACCCAAAACCTCTTCCATTTGACCGAGTTTGACTCAAATCAATCCATATCAAGTGTTTATGACATGTTCAAGCATAAATACGTCATTTTCTTCCCAAAACTAGTTCCATTTGACCTATATTGGCTCTTATCGTCTGATTCAAAGTATTTAGGTCATTTTATACCTATATCCTCTCCTGTTTGACCGGGTTTCACTCAAATCGATGTATATCAAGTTGTTATGACATGTTCAAGCGTAAATACCTCATTTTCTACCCAAACTTAATCCCTTTTGACCTATATTGACTCAAATCGTCCGATTTGAAATGTTTAAGTCATTTTATACCTAAAACCTCTCACGTTTGACCGAGTTTTTCTAAAATAGATGTATTTCAAGTGTTTATGACTTTTTCAAGGGTAAATACGTCATTTTCCACCCAAAATTGATTCTCTTTGACCTATATTAACTAATATCTATTCGAAGTGTTTAAGTCATCTTATACCAAAAACTTCTTCCATTTTACCGACTTTGATTCAAATCGATCTATTTCAAGTGTTTATTACATGTTCAAGCGTAAATACGTCATTTTCTACCTAAAGCTAGTCCCATATGACCTATATTGGCTCTTATCGTCCGATTCAAGGTATTTTGGACATTTTATACACAAATCCTCTCCTCTTTGACCGAGTTTGACTCAAATCGATGTATTTCAAGTTTTTATGACACGTTCAAGCGTAAATACGTCATTTTCTACCCAAACCTGATTCCGTTTAACCTATATAGACTCAAATCGTCCGATTTGAAGTAATTAACTCATTTTATACCTAGAGCCTCTCCCCTTTGACCGAGTTTTACTGAAATCGATGTATTTCAAGTGTTTTTGACTTGTTCAAGGGTAAATACGTCATTTTCCAACCCAAAAATGATCTTGTTAGACCTATATTAACTCATATCATCCGATTCGAAGTGTTTATGTCATTTAATACCCAAAACCTCTCCTCTTTGATCGAAGTTGACTCAAATCGATGTACTTCAAGTGTTTTTGACATGTTCAAGGGTAAATACGTCATTTTCAACCCAAAATTGATCCAATTTGACCTATATTTTCTCATATCTTCCGATTCGAAGTGTTGAAGTCATTTTATACCCAAAACCTCTTCCATTTGACCGAGTTTGACTCAAATCAATCCATATCAAGTGTTTATGACATGTTCAAGCATAAATACGTCATTTTCTTCCCAAAACTAGTTCCATTTGACCTATATTGGCTCTTATCGTCTGATTCAAAGTATTTAGGTCATTTTATACCTATATCCTCTCCTGTTTGACCGGGTTTCACTCAAATCGATGTATATCAAGTTGTTATGACATGTTCAAGCGTAAATACCTCATTTTCTACCCAAACTTAATCCCTTTTGACCTATATTGACTCAAATCGTCCGATTTGAAATGTTTAAGTCATTTTATACCTAAAACCTCTCACGTTTGACCGAGTTTTTCTAAAATAGATGTATTTCAAGTGTTTATGACTTTTTCAAGGGTAAATACGTCATTTTCCACCCAAAATTGATTCTCTTTGACCTATATTAACTAATATCTATTCGAAGTGTTTAAGTCATCTTATACCAAAAACTTCTTCCATTTTACCGACTTTGATTCAAATCGATCTATTTCAAGTGTTTATTACATGTTCAAGCGTAAATACGTCATTTTCTACCTAAAGCTAGTCCCATATGACCTATATTGGCTCTTATCGTCCGATTCAAGGTATTTTGGACATTTTATACACAAATCCTCTCCTCTTTGACCGAGTTTGACTCAAATCGATGTATTTCAAGTTTTTATGACACGTTCAAGCGTAAATACGTCATTTTCTACCCAAACCTGATTCCGTTTAACCTATATAGACTCAAATCGTCCGATTTGAAGTAATTAACTCATTTTATACCTAGAGCCTCTCCCCTTTGACCGAGTTTTACTGAAATCGATGTATTTCAAGTGTTTTTGACTTGTTCAAGGGTAAATACGTCATTTTCCAACCCAAAAATGATCTTGTTAGACCTATATTAACTCATATCATCCGATTCGAAGTGTTTATGTCATTTAATACCCAAAACCTCTCCTCTTTGATCGAAGTTGACTCAAATCGATGTACTTCAAGTGTTTTTGACATGTTCAAGGGTAAATACGTCATTTTCAACCCAAAATTGATCCAATTTGACCTATATTTTCTCATATCTTCCGATTCGAAGTGTTGAAGTCATTTTATACCCAAAACCTCTTCCATTTGACCGAGTTTGACTCAAATCAATCCATATCAAGTGTTTATGACATGTTCAAGCATAAATACGTCATTTTCTTCCCAAAACTAGTTCCATTTGACCTATATTGGCTCTTATCGTCTGATTCAAAGTATTTAGGTCATTTTATACCTATATCCTCTCCTGTTTGACCGGGTTTCACTCAAATCGATGTATATCAAGTTGTTATGACATGTTCAAGCGTAAATACCTCATTTTCTACCCAAACTTAATCCCTTTTGACCTATATTGACTCAAATCGTCCGATTTGAAATGTTTAAGTCATTTTATACCTAAAACCTCTCACGTTTGACCGAGTTTTTCTAAAATAGATGTATTTCAAGTGTTTATGACTTTTTCAAGGGTAAATACGTCATTTTCCACCCAAAATTGATTCTCTTTGACCTATATTAACTAATATCTATTCGAAGTGTTTAAGTCATCTTATACCAAAAACTTCTTCCATTTTACCGACTTTGATTCAAATCGATCTATTTCAAGTGTTTATTACATGTTCAAGCGTAAATACGTCATTTTCTACCTAAAGCTAGTCCCATATGACCTATATTGGCTCTTATCGTCCGATTCAAGGTATTTTGGACATTTTATACACAAATCCTCTCCTCTTTGACCGAGTTTGACTCAAATCGATGTATTTCAAGTTTTTATGACACGTTCAAGCGTAAATACGTCATTTTCTACCCAAACCTGATTCCGTTTAACCTATATAGACTCAAATCGTCCGATTTGAAGTAATTAACTCATTTTATACCTAGAGCCTCTCCCCTTTGACCGAGTTTTACTGAAATCGATGTATTTCAAGTGTTTTTGACTTGTTCAAGGGTAAATACGTCATTTTCCAACCCAAAAATGATCTTGTTAGACCTATATTAACTCATATCATCCGATTCGAAGTGTTTATGTCATTTAATACCCAAAACCTCTCCTCTTTGATCGAAGTTGACTCAAATCGATGTACTTCAAGTGTTTTTGACATGTTCAAGGGTAAATACGTCATTTTCAACCCAAAATTGATCCAATTTGACCTATATTTTCTCATATCTTCCGATTCGAAGTGTTGAAGTCATTTTATACCCAAAACCTCTTCCATTTGACCGAGTTTGACTCAAATCAATCCATATCAAGTGTTTATGACATGTTCAAGCATAAATACGTCATTTTCTTCCCAAAACTAGTTCCATTTGACCTATATTGGCTCTTATCGTCTGATTCAAAGTATTTAGGTCATTTTATACCTATATCCTCTCCTGTTTGACCGGGTTTCACTCAAATCGATGTATATCAAGTTGTTATGACATGTTCAAGCGTAAATACCTCATTTTCTACCCAAACTTAATCCCTTTTGACCTATATTGACTCAAATCGTCCGATTTGAAATGTTTAAGTCATTTTATACCTAAAACCTCTCACGTTTGACCGAGTTTTTCTAAAATAGATGTATTTCAAGTGTTTATGACTTTTTCAAGGGTAAATACGTCATTTTCCACCCAAAATTGATTCTCTTTGACCTATATTAACTAATATCTATTCGAAGTGTTTAAGTCATCTTATACCAAAAACTTCTTCCATTTTACCGACTTTGATTCAAATCGATCTATTTCAAGTGTTTATTACATGTTCAAGCGTAAATACGTCATTTTCTACCTAAAGCTAGTCCCATATGACCTATATTGGCTCTTATCGTCCGATTCAAGGTATTTTGGACATTTTATACACAAATCCTCTCCTCTTTGACCGAGTTTGACTCAAATCGATGTATTTCAAGTTTTTATGACACGTTCAAGCGTAAATACGTCATTTTCTACCCAAACCTGATTCCGTTTAACCTATATAGACTCAAATCGTCCGATTTGAAGTAATTAACTCATTTTATACCTAGAGCCTCTCCCCTTTGACCGAGTTTTACTGAAATCGATGTATTTCAAGTGTTTTTGACTTGTTCAAGGGTAAATACGTCATTTTCCAACCCAAAAATGATCTTGTTAGACCTATATTAACTCATATCATCCGATTCGAAGTGTTTATGTCATTTAATACCCAAAACCTCTCCTCTTTGATCGAAGTTGACTCAAATCGATGTACTTCAAGTGTTTTTGACATGTTCAAGGGTAAATACGTCATTTTCAACCCAAAATTGATCCAATTTGACCTATATTTTCTCATATCTTCCGATTCGAAGTGTTGAAGTCATTTTATACCCAAAACCTCTTCCATTTGACCGAGTTTGACTCAAATCAATCCATATCAAGTGTTTATGACATGTTCAAGCATAAATACGTCATTTTCTTCCCAAAACTAGTTCCATTTGACCTATATTGGCTCTTATCGTCTGATTCAAAGTATTTAGGTCATTTTATACCTATATCCTCTCCTGTTTGACCGGGTTTCACTCAAATCGATGTATATCAAGTTGTTATGACATGTTCAAGCGTAAATACCTCATTTTCTACCCAAACTTAATCCCTTTTGACCTATATTGACTCAAATCGTCCGATTTGAAATGTTTAAGTCATTTTATACCTAAAACCTCTCACGTTTGACCGAGTTTTTCTAAAATAGATGTATTTCAAGTGTTTATGACTTTTTCAAGGGTAAATACGTCATTTTCCACCCAAAATTGATTCTCTTTGACCTATATTAACTAATATCTATTCGAAGTGTTTAAGTCATCTTATACCAAAAACTTCTTCCATTTTACCGACTTTGATTCAAATCGATCTATTTCAAGTGTTTATTACATGTTCAAGCGTAAATACGTCATTTTCTACCTAAAGCTAGTCCCATATGACCTATATTGGCTCTTATCGTCCGATTCAAGGTATTTTGGACATTTTATACACAAATCCTCTCCTCTTTGACCGAGTTTGACTCAAATCGATGTATTTCAAGTTTTTATGACACGTTCAAGCGTAAATACGTCATTTTCTACCCAAACCTGATTCCGTTTAACCTATATAGACTCAAATCGTCCGATTTGAAGTAATTAACTCATTTTATACCTAGAGCCTCTCCCCTTTGACCGAGTTTTACTGAAATCGATGTATTTCAAGTGTTTTTGACTTGTTCAAGGGTAAATACGTCATTTTCCAACCCAAAAATGATCTTGTTAGACCTATATTAACTCATATCATCCGATTCGAAGTGTTTATGTCATTTAATACCCAAAACCTCTCCTCTTTGATCGAAGTTGACTCAAATCGATGTACTTCAAGTGTTTTTGACATGTTCAAGGGTAAATACGTCATTTTCAACCCAAAATTGATCCAATTTGACCTATATTTTCTCATATCTTCCGATTCGAAGTGTTGAAGTCATTTTATACCCAAAACCTCTTCCATTTGACCGAGTTTGACTCAAATCAATCCATATCAAGTGTTTATGACATGTTCAAGCATAAATACGTCATTTTCTTCCCAAAACTAGTTCCATTTGACCTATATTGGCTCTTATCGTCTGATTCAAAGTATTTAGGTCATTTTATACCTATATCCTCTCCTGTTTGACCGGGTTTCACTCAAATCGATGTATATCAAGTTGTTATGACATGTTCAAGCGTAAATACCTCATTTTCTACCCAAACTTAATCCCTTTTGACCTATATTGACTCAAATCGTCCGATTTGAAATGTTTAAGTCATTTTATACCTAAAACCTCTCACGTTTGACCGAGTTTTTCTAAAATAGATGTATTTCAAGTGTTTATGACTTTTTCAAGGGTAAATACGTCATTTTCCACCCAAAATTGATTCTCTTTGACCTATATTAACTAATATCTATTCGAAGTGTTTAAGTCATCTTATACCAAAAACTTCTTCCATTTTACCGACTTTGATTCAAATCGATCTATTTCAAGTGTTTATTACATGTTCAAGCGTAAATACGTCATTTTCTACCTAAAACTAGTCCCATATGACCTATATTGGCTCTTATCGTCCGATTCAAGGTATTTTGGACATTTTATACACAAATCCTCTCCTCTTTGACCGAGTTTGACTCAAATCGATGTATTTCAAGTTTTTATGACACGTTCAAGCGTAAATACGTCATTTTCTACCCAAACCTGATTCCGTTTAACCTATATAGACTCAAATCGTCCGATTTGAAGTAATTAACTCATTTTATACCTAGAGCCTCTCCCCTTTGACCGAGTTTTACTGAAATCGATGTATTTCAAGTGTTTTTGACTTGTTCAAGGGTAAATACGTCATTTTCCAACCCAAAATTGATCTTGTTAGACCTATATTAACTCATATCATCCGATTCGAAGTGTTTATGTCATTTAATACCCAAAACCTCTCCTCTTTGATCGAAGTTGACTCAAATCGATGTACTTCAAGTGTTTTTGACATGTTCAAGGGTAAATACGTCATTTTCAACCCAAAATTGATCCAATTTGACCTATATTTTCTCATATCTTCCGATTCGAAGTGTTGAAGTCATTTTATACCCAAAACCTCTTCCATTTGACCGAGTTTGACTCAAATCAATCCATATCAAGTGTTTATGACATGTTCAAGCATAAATACGTCATTTTCTTCCCAAAACTAGTTCCATTTGACCTATATTGGCTCTTATCGTCTGATTCAAAGTATTTAGGTCATTTTATACCTATATCCTCTCCTGTTTGACCGGGTTTCACTCAAATCGATGTATATCAAGTTGTTATGACATGTTCAAGCGTAAATACCTCATTTTCTACCCAAACTTAATCCCTTTTGACCTATATTGACTCAAATCGTCCGATTTGAAATGTTTAAGTCATTTTATACCTAAAACCTCTCACGTTTGACCGAGTTTTTCTAAAATAGATGTATTTCAAGTGTTTATGACTTTTTCAAGGGTAAATACGTCATTTTCCACCCAAAATTGATTCTCTTTGACCTATATTAACTAATATCTATTCGAAGTGTTTAAGTCATCTTATACCAAAAACTTCTTCCATTTTACCGACTTTGATTCAAATCGATCTATTTCAAGTGTTTATTACATGTTCAAGCGTAAATACGTCATTTTCTACCTAAAACTAGTCCCATATGACCTATATTGGCTCTTATCGTCCGATTCAAGGTATTTTGGACATTTTATACACAAATCCTCTCCTCTTTGACCGAGTTTGACTCAAATCGATGTATTTCAAGTTTTTATGACACGTTCAAGCGTAAATACGTCATTTTCTACCCAAACCTGATTCCGTTTAACCTATATAGACTCAAATCGTCCGATTTGAAGTAATTAACTCATTTTATACCTAGAGCCTCTCCCCTTTGACCGAGTTTTACTGAAATCGATGTATTTCAAGTGTTTTTGACTTGTTCAAGGGTAAATACGTCATTTTCCAACCCAAAATTGATCTTGTTAGACCTATATTAACTCATATCATCCGATTCGAAGTGTTTATGTCATTTAATACCCAAAACCTCTCCTCTTTGATCGAAGTTGACTCAAATCGATGTACTTCAAGTGTTTTTGACATGTTCAAGGGTAAATACGTCATTTTCAACCCAAAATTGATCCAATTTGACCTATATTTTCTCATATCTTCCGATTCGAAGTGTTGAAGTCATTTTATACCCAAAACCTCTTCCATTTGACCGAGTTTGACTCAAATCAATCCATATCAAGTGTTTATGACATGTTCAAGCATAAATACGTCATTTTCTTCCCAAAACTAGTTCCATTTGACCTATATTGGCTCTTATCGTCTGATTCAAAGTATTTAGGTCATTTTATACCTATATCCTCTCCTGTTTGACCGGGTTTCACTCAAATCGATGTATATCAAGTTGTTATGACATGTTCAAGCGTAAATACCTCATTTTCTACCCAAACTTAATCCCTTTTGACCTATATTGACTCAAATCGTCCGATTTGAAATGTTTAAGTCATTTTATACCTAAAACCTCTCACGTTTGACCGAGTTTTTCTAAAATAGATGTATTTCAAGTGTTTATGACTTTTTCAAGGGTAAATACGTCATTTTCCACCCAAAATTGATTCTCTTTGACCTATATTAACTAATATCTATTCGAAGTGTTTAAGTCATCTTATACCAAAAACTTCTTCCATTTTACCGACTTTGATTCAAATCGATCTATTTCAAGTGTTTATTACATGTTCAAGCGTAAATACGTCATTTTCTACCTAAAGCTAGTCCCATATGACCTATATTGGCTCTTATCGTCCGATTCAAGGTATTTTGGACATTTTATACACAAATCCTCTCCTCTTTGACCGAGTTTGACTCAAATCGATGTATTTCAAGTTTTTATGACACGTTCAAGCGTAAATACGTCATTTTCTACCCAAACCTGATTCCGTTTAACCTATATAGACTCAAATCGTCCGATTTGAAGTAATTAACTCATTTTATACCTAGAGCCTCTCCCCTTTGACCGAGTTTTACTGAAATCGATGTATTTCAAGTGTTTTTGACTTGTTCAAGGGTAAATACGTCATTTTCCAACCCAAAATTGATCTTGTTAGACCTATATTAACTCATATCATCCGATTCGAAGTGTTTATGTCATTTAATACCCAAAACCTCTCCTCTTTGATCGAAGTTGACTCAAATCGATGTACTTCAAGTGTTTTTGACATGTTCAAGGGTAAATACGTCATTTTCAACCCAAAATTGATCCAATTTGACCTATATTTTCTCATATCTTCCGATTCGAAGTGTTGAAGTCATTTTATACCCAAAACCTCTTCCATTTGACCGAGTTTGACTCAAATCAATCCATATCAAGTGTTTATGACATGTTCAAGCATAAATACGTCATTTTCTTCCCAAAACTAGTTCCATTTGACCTATATTGGCTCTTATCGTCTGATTCAAAGTATTTAGGTCATTTTATACCTATATCCTCTCCTGTTTGACCGGGTTTCACTCAAATCGATGTATATCAAGTTGTTATGACATGTTCAAGCGTAAATACCTCATTTTCTACCCAAACTTAATCCCTTTTGACCTATATTGACTCAAATCGTCCGATTTGAAATGTTTAAGTCATTTTATACCTAAAACCTCTCACGTTTGACCGAGTTTTTCTAAAATAGATGTATTTCAAGTGTTTATGACTTTTTCAAGGGTAAATACGTCATTTTCCACCCAAAATTGATTCTCTTTGACCTATATTAACTAATATCTATTCGAAGTGTTTAAGTCATCTTATACCAAAAACTTCTTCCATTTTACCGACTTTGATTCAAATCGATCTATTTCAAGTGTTTATTACATGTTCAAGCGTAAATACGTCATTTTCTACCTAAAACTAGTCCCATATGACCTATATTGGCTCTTATCGTCCGATTCAAGGTATTTTGGACATTTTATACACAAATCCTCTCCTCTTTGACCGAGTTTGACTCAAATCGATGTATTTCAAGTTTTTATGACACGTTCAAGCGTAAATACGTCATTTTCTACCCAAACCTGATTCCGTTTAACCTATATAGACTCAAATCGTCCGATTTGAAGTAATTAACTCATTTTATACCTAGAGCCTCTCCCCTTTGACCGAGTTTTACTGAAATCGATGTATTTCAAGTGTTTTTGACTTGTTCAAGGGTAAATACGTCATTTTCCAACCCAAAATTGATCTTGTTAGACCTATATTAACTCATATCATCCGATTCGAAGTGTTTATGTCATTTAATACCCAAAACCTCTCCTCTTTGATCGAAGTTGACTCAAATCGATGTACTTCAAGTGTTTTTGACATGTTCAAGGGTAAATACGTCATTTTCAACCCAAAATTGATCCAATTTGACCTATATTTTCTCATATCTTCCGATTCGAAGTGTTGAAGTCATTTTATACCCAAAACCTCTTCCATTTGACCGAGTTTGACTCAAATCAATCCATATCAAGTGTTTATGACATGTTCAAGCATAAATACGTCATTTTCTTCCCAAAACTAGTTCCATTTGACCTATATTGGCTCTTATCGTCTGATTCAAAGTATTTAGGTCATTTTATACCTATATCCTCTCCTGTTTGACCGGGTTTCACTCAAATCGATGTATATCAAGTTGTTATGACATGTTCAAGCGTAAATACCTCATTTTCTACCCAAACTTAATCCCTTTTGACCTATATTGACTCAAATCGTCCGATTTGAAATGTTTAAGTCATTTTATACCTAAAACCTCTCACGTTTGACCGAGTTTTTCTAAAATAGATGTATTTCAAGTGTTTATGACTTTTTCAAGGGTAAATACGTCATTTTCCACCCAAAATTGATTCTCTTTGACCTATATTAACTAATATCTATTCGAAGTGTTTAAGTCATCTTATACCAAAAACTTCTTCCATTTTACCGACTTTGATTCAAATCGATCTATTTCAAGTGTTTATTACATGTTCAAGCGTAAATACGTCATTTTCTACCTAAAGCTAGTCCCATATGACCTATATTGGCTCTTATCGTCCGATTCAAGGTATTTTGGACATTTTATACACAAATCCTCTCCTCTTTGACCGAGTTTGACTCAAATCGATGTATTTCAAGTTTTTATGACACGTTCAAGCGTAAATACGTCATTTTCTACCCAAACCTGATTCCGTTTAACCTATATAGACTCAAATCGTCCGATTTGAAGTAATTAACTCATTTTATACCTAGAGCCTCTCCCCTTTGACCGAGTTTTACTGAAATCGATGTATTTCAAGTGTTTTTGACTTGTTCAAGGGTAAATACGTCATTTTCCAACCCAAAATTGATCTTGTTAGACCTATATTAACTCATATCATCCGATTCGAAGTGTTTATGTCATTTAATACCCAAAACCTCTCCTCTTTGATCGAAGTTGACTCAAATCGATGTACTTCAAGTGTTTTTGACATGTTCAAGGGTAAATACGTCATTTTCAACCCAAAATTGATCCAATTTGACCTATATTTTCTCATATCTTCCGATTCGAAGTGTTGAAGTCATTTTATACCCAAAACCTCTTCCATTTGACCGAGTTTGACTCAAATCAATCCATATCAAGTGTTTATGACATGTTCAAGCATAAATACGTCATTTTCTTCCCAAAACTAGTTCCATTTGACCTATATTGGCTCTTATCGTCTGATTCAAAGTATTTAGGTCATTTTATACCTATATCCTCTCCTGTTTGACCGGGTTTCACTCAAATCGATGTATATCAAGTTGTTATGACATGTTCAAGCGTAAATACCTCATTTTCTACCCAAACTTAATCCCTTTTGACCTATATTGACTCAAATCGTCCGATTTGAAATGTTTAAGTCATTTTATACCTAAAACCTCTCACGTTTGACCGAGTTTTTCTAAAATAGATGTATTTCAAGTGTTTATGACTTTTTCAAGGGTAAATACGTCATTTTCCACCCAAAATTGATTCTCTTTGACCTATATTAACTAATATCTATTCGAAGTGTTTAAGTCATCTTATACCAAAAACTTCTTCCATTTTACCGACTTTGATTCAAATCGATCTATTTCAAGTGTTTATTACATGTTCAAGCGTAAATACGTCATTTTCTACCTAAAACTAGTCCCATATGACCTATATTGGCTCTTATCGTCCGATTCAAGGTATTTTGGACATTTTATACACAAATCCTCTCCTCTTTGACCGAGTTTGACTCAAATCGATGTATTTCAAGTTTTTATGACACGTTCAAGCGTAAATACGTCATTTTCTACCCAAACCTGATTCCGTTTAACCTATATAGACTCAAATCGTCCGATTTGAAGTAATTAACTCATTTTATACCTAGAGCCTCTCCCCTTTGACCGAGTTTTACTGAAATCGATGTATTTCAAGTGTTTTTGACTTGTTCAAGGGTAAATACGTCATTTTCCAACCCAAAATTGATCTTGTTAGACCTATATTAACTCATATCATCCGATTCGAAGTGTTTATGTCATTTAATACCCAAAACCTCTCCTCTTTGATCGAAGTTGACTCAAATCGATGTACTTCAAGTGTTTTTGACATGTTCAAGGGTAAATACGTCATTTTCAACCCAAAATTGATCCAATTTGACCTATATTTTCTCATATCTTCCGATTCGAAGTGTTGAAGTCATTTTATACCCAAAACCTCTTCCATTTGACCGAGTTTGACTCAAATCAATCCATATCAAGTGTTTATGACATGTTCAAGCATAAATACGTCATTTTCTTCCCAAAACTAGTTCCATTTGACCTATATTGGCTCTTATCGTCTGATTCAAAGTATTTAGGTCATTTTATACCTATATCCTCTCCTGTTTGACCGGGTTTCACTCAAATCGATGTATATCAAGTTGTTATGACATGTTCAAGCGTAAATACCTCATTTTCTACCCAAACTTAATCCCTTTTGACCTATATTGACTCAAATCGTCCGATTTGAAATGTTTAAGTCATTTTATACCTAAAACCTCTCACGTTTGACCGAGTTTTTCTAAAATAGATGTATTTCAAGTGTTTATGACTTTTTCAAGGGTAAATACGTCATTTTCCACCCAAAATTGATTCTCTTTGACCTATATTAACTAATATCTATTCGAAGTGTTTAAGTCATCTTATACCAAAAACTTCTTCCATTTTACCGACTTTGATTCAAATCGATCTATTTCAAGTGTTTATTACATGTTCAAGCGTAAATACGTCATTTTCTACCTAAAACTAGTCCCATATGACCTATATTGGCTCTTATCGTCCGATTCAAGGTATTTTGGACATTTTATACACAAATCCTCTCCTCTTTGACCGAGTTTGACTCAAATCGATGTATTTCAAGTTTTTATGACACGTTCAAGCGTAAATACGTCATTTTCTACCCAAACCTGATTCCGTTTAACCTATATAGACTCAAATCGTCCGATTTGAAGTAATTAACTCATTTTATACCTAGAGCCTCTCCCCTTTGACCGAGTTTTACTGAAATCGATGTATTTCAAGTGTTTTTGACTTGTTCAAGGGTAAATACGTCATTTTCCAACCCAAAATTGATCTTGTTAGACCTATATTAACTCATATCATCCGATTCGAAGTGTTTATGTCATTTAATACCCAAAACCTCTCCTCTTTGATCGAAGTTGACTCAAATCGATGTACTTCAAGTGTTTTTGACATGTTCAAGGGTAAATACGTCATTTTCAACCCAAAATTGATCCAATTTGACCTATATTTTCTCATATCTTCCGATTCGAAGTGTTGAAGTCATTTTATACCCAAAACCTCTTCCATTTGACCGAGTTTGACTCAAATCAATCCATATCAAGTGTTTATGACATGTTCAAGCATAAATACGTCATTTTCTTCCCAAAACTAGTTCCATTTGACCTATATTGGCTCTTATCGTCTGATTCAAAGTATTTAGGTCATTTTATACCTATATCCTCTCCTGTTTGACCGGGTTTCACTCAAATCGATGTATATCAAGTTGTTATGACATGTTCAAGCGTAAATACCTCATTTTCTACCCAAACTTAATCCCTTTTGACCTATATTGACTCAAATCGTCCGATTTGAAATGTTTAAGTCATTTTATACCTAAAACCTCTCACGTTTGACCGAGTTTTTCTAAAATAGATGTATTTCAAGTGTTTATGACTTTTTCAAGGGTAAATACGTCATTTTCCACCCAAAATTGATTCTCTTTGACCTATATTAACTAATATCTATTCGAAGTGTTTAAGTCATCTTATACCAAAAACTTCTTCCATTTTACCGACTTTGATTCAAATCGATCTATTTCAAGTGTTTATTACATGTTCAAGCGTAAATACGTCATTTTCTACCTAAAACTAGTCCCATATGACCTATATTGGCTCTTATCGTCCGATTCAAGGTATTTTGGACATTTTATACACAAATCCTCTCCTCTTTGACCGAGTTTGACTCAAATCGATGTATTTCAAGTTTTTATGACACGTTCAAGCGTAAATACGTCATTTTCTACCCAAACTTAATCCCTTTTGACCTATATTGACTCAAATCGTCCGATTTGAAATGTTTAAGTCATTTTATACCTAAAACCTCTCCCGTTTGACCGAGTTTTTCTAAAATAGATGTATTTCAAGTGTTTATCACTTGTTCAAGGGTAAATACGTCATTTTCCACCCAAAATTGATTCTCTTTGACCTATATTAACTAATATCTATTCGAAGTGTTTAAGTCATCTTATACCAAAAACTTCTTCCATTTTACCGACTTTGATTCAAATCGATCTATTTCAAGTGTTTATTACATGTTCAAGCGTAAATACGTCATTTTCTACCTAAAACTAGTCCCATATGACCTATATTGGCTCTTATCGTCCGATTCAAGGTATTTTGGACATTTTATACACAAATCCTCTCCTCTTTGACCGAGTTTGACTCAAATCGATGTATTTCAAGTTTTTATGACACGTTCAAGCGTAAATACGTCATTTTCTACCCAAACCTGATTCCGTTTAACCTATATAGACTCAAATCGTCCGATTTGAAGTAATTAACTCATTTTATACCTAGAGCCTCTCCCCTTTGACCGAGTTTTACTGAAATCGATGTATTTCAAGTGTTTTTGACTTGTTCAAGGGTAAATACGTCATTTTCCAACCCAAAATTGATCTTGTTAGACCTATATTAACTCATATCATCCGATTCGAAGTGTTTATGTCATTTAATACCCAAAACCTCTCCTCTTTGATCGAAGTTGACTCAAATCGATGTACTTCAAGTGTTTTTGACATGTTCAAGGGTAAATACGTCATTTTCAACCCAAAATTGATCCAATTTGACCTATATTTTCTCATATCTTCCGATTCGAAGTGTTGAAGTCATTTTATACCCAAAACCTCTTCCATTTGACCGAGTTTGACTCAAATCAATCCATATCAAGTGTTTATGACATGTTCAAGCATAAATACGTCATTTTCTTCCCAAAACTAGTTCCATTTGACCTATATTGGCTCTTATCGTCTGATTCAAAGTATTTAGGTCATTTTATACCTATATCCTCTCCTGTTTGACCGGGTTTCACTCAAATCGATGTATATCAAGTTGTTATGACATGTTCAAGCGTAAATACCTCATTTTCTACCCAAACTTAATCCCTTTTGACCTATATTGACTCAAATCGTCCGATTTGAAATGTTTAAGTCATTTTATACCTAAAACCTCTCACGTTTGACCGAGTTTTTCTAAAATAGATGTATTTCAAGTGTTTATGACTTTTTCAAGGGTAAATACGTCATTTTCCACCCAAAATTGATTCTCTTTGACCTATATTAACTAATATCTATTCGAAGTGTTTAAGTCATCTTATACCAAAAACTTCTTCCATTTTACCGACTTTGATTCAAATCGATCTATTTCAAGTGTTTATTACATGTTCAAGCGTAAATACGTCATTTTCTACCTAAAACTAGTCCCATATGACCTATATTGGCTCTTATCGTCCGATTCAAGGTATTTTGGACATTTTATACACAAATCCTCTCCTCTTTGACCGAGTTTGACTCAAATCGATGTATTTCAAGTTTTTATGACACGTTCAAGCGTAAATACGTCATTTTCTACCCAAACCTGATTCCGTTTAACCTATATAGACTCAAATCGTCCGATTTGAAGTAATTAACTCATTTTATACCTAGAGCCTCTCCCCTTTGACCGAGTTTTACTGAAATCGATGTATTTCAAGTGTTTTTGACTTGTTCAAGGGTAAATACGTCATTTTCCAACCCAAAATTGATCTTGTTAGACCTATATTAACTCATATCATCCGATTCGAAGTGTTTATGTCATTTAATACCCAAAACCTCTCCTCTTTGATCGAAGTTGACTCAAATCGATGTACTTCAAGTGTTTTTGACATGTTCAAGGGTAAATACGTCATTTTCAACCCAAAATTGATCCAATTTGACCTATATTTTCTCATATCTTCCGATTCGAAGTGTTGAAGTCATTTTATACCCAAAACCTCTTCCATTTGACCGAGTTTGACTCAAATCAATCCATATCAAGTGTTTATGACATGTTCAAGCATAAATACGTCATTTTCTTCCCAAAACTAGTTCCATTTGACCTATATTGGCTCTTATCGTCTGATTCAAAGTATTTAGGTCATTTTATACCTATATCCTCTCCTGTTTGACCGGGTTTCACTCAAATCGATGTATATCAAGTTGTTATGACATGTTCAAGCGTAAATACCTCATTTTCTACCCAAACTTAATCCCTTTTGACCTATATTGACTCAAATCGTCCGATTTGAAATGTTTAAGTCATTTTATACCTAAAACCTCTCACGTTTGACCGAGTTTTTCTAAAATAGATGTATTTCAAGTGTTTATGACTTTTTCAAGGGTAAATACGTCATTTTCCACCCAAAATTGATTCTCTTTGACCTATATTAACTAATATCTATTCGAAGTGTTTAAGTCATCTTATACCAAAAACTTCTTCCATTTTACCGACTTTGATTCAAATCGATCTATTTCAAGTGTTTATTACATGTTCAAGCGTAAATACGTCATTTTCTACCTAAAACTAGTCCCATATGACCTATATTGGCTCTTATCGTCCGATTCAAGGTATTTTGGACATTTTATACACAAATCCTCTCCTCTTTGACCGAGTTTGACTCAAATCGATGTATTTCAAGTTTTTATGACACGTTCAAGCGTAAATACGTCATTTTCTACCCAAACTTAATCCCTTTTGACCTATATTGACTCAAATCGTCCGATTTGAAATGTTTAAGTCATTTTATACCTAAAACCTCTCCCGTTTGACCGAGTTTTTCTAAAATAGATGTATTTCAAGTGTTTATCACTTGTTCAAGGGTAAATACGTCATTTTCCACCCAAAATTGATTCTCTTTGACCTATATTAACTAATATCTATTCGAAGTGTTTAAGTCATCTTATACCAAAAACTTCTTCCATTTTACCGACTTTGATTCAAATCGATCTATTTCAAGTGTTTATTACATGTTCAAGCGTAAATACGTCATTTTCTACCTAAAACTAGTCCCATATGACCTATATTGGCTCTTATCGTCCGATTCAAGGTATTTTGGACATTTTATACACAAATCCTCTCCTCTTTGACCGAGTTTGACTCAAATCGATGTATTTCAAGTTTTTATGACACGTTCAAGCGTAAATACGTCATTTTCTACCCAAACCTGATTCCGTTTAACCTATATAGACTCAAATCGTCCGATTTGAAGTAATTAACTCATTTTATACCTAGAGCCTCTCCCCTTTGACCGAGTTTTACTGAAATCGATGTATTTCAAGTGTTTTTGACTTGTTCAAGGGTAAATACGTCATTTTCCAACCCAAAATTGATCTTGTTAGACCTATATTAACTCATATCATCCGATTCGAAGTGTTTATGTCATTTAATACCCAAAACCTCTCCTCTTTGATCGAAGTTGACTCAAATCGATGTACTTCAAGTGTTTTTGACATGTTCAAGGGTAAATACGTCATTTTCAACCCAAAATTGATCCAATTTGACCTATATTTTCTCATATCTTCCGATTCGAAGTGTTGAAGTCATTTTATACCCAAAACCTCTTCCATTTGACCGAGTTTGACTCAAATCAATCCATATCAAGTGTTTATGACATGTTCAAGCATAAATACGTCATTTTCTTCCCAAAACTAGTTCCATTTGACCTATATTGGCTCTTATCGTCTGATTCAAAGTATTTAGGTCATTTTATACCTATATCCTCTCCTGTTTGACCGGGTTTCACTCAAATCGATGTATATCAAGTTGTTATGACATGTTCAAGCGTAAATACCTCATTTTCTACCCAAACTTAATCCCTTTTGACCTATATTGACTCAAATCGTCCGATTTGAAATGTTTAAGTCATTTTATACCTAAAACCTCTCACGTTTGACCGAGTTTTTCTAAAATAGATGTATTTCAAGTGTTTATGACTTTTTCAAGGGTAAATACGTCATTTTCCACCCAAAATTGATTCTCTTTGACCTATATTAACTAATATCTATTCGAAGTGTTTAAGTCATCTTATACCAAAAACTTCTTCCATTTTACCGACTTTGATTCAAATCGATCTATTTCAAGTGTTTATTACATGTTCAAGCGTAAATACGTCATTTTCTACCTAAAACTAGTCCCATATGACCTATATTGGCTCTTATCGTCCGATTCAAGGTATTTTGGACATTTTATACACAAATCCTCTCCTCTTTGACCGAGTTTGACTCAAATCGATGTATTTCAAGTTTTTATGACACGTTCAAGCGTAAATACGTCATTTTCTACCCAAACCTGATTCCGTTTAACCTATATAGACTCAAATCGTCCGATTTGAAGTAATTAACTCATTTTATACCTAGAGCCTCTCCCCTTTGACCGAGTTTTACTGAAATCGATGTATTTCAAGTGTTTTTGACTTGTTCAAGGGTAAATACGTCATTTTCCAACCCAAAATTGATCTTGTTAGACCTATATTAACTCATATCATCCGATTCGAAGTGTTTATGTCATTTAATACCCAAAACCTCTCCTCTTTGATCGAAGTTGACTCAAATCGATGTACTTCAAGTGTTTTTGACATGTTCAAGGGTAAATACGTCATTTTCAACCCAAAATTGATCCAATTTGACCTATATTTTCTCATATCTTCCGATTCGAAGTGTTGAAGTCATTTTATACCCAAAACCTCTTCCATTTGACCGAGTTTGACTCAAATCAATCCATATCAAGTGTTTATGACATGTTCAAGCATAAATACGTCATTTTCTTCCCAAAACTAGTTCCATTTGACCTATATTGGCTCTTATCGTCTGATTCAAAGTATTTAGGTCATTTTATACCTATATCCTCTCCTGTTTGACCGGGTTTCACTCAAATCGATGTATATCAAGTTGTTATGACATGTTCAAGCGTAAATACCTCATTTTCTACCCAAACTTAATCCCTTTTGACCTATATTGACTCAAATCGTCCGATTTGAAATGTTTAAGTCATTTTATACCTAAAACCTCTCACGTTTGACCGAGTTTTTCTAAAATAGATGTATTTCAAGTGTTTATGACTTTTTCAAGGGTAAATACGTCATTTTCCACCCAAAATTGATTCTCTTTGACCTATATTAACTAATATCTATTCGAAGTGTTTAAGTCATCTTATACCAAAAACTTCTTCCATTTTACCGACTTTGATTCAAATCGATCTATTTCAAGTGTTTATTACATGTTCAAGCGTAAATACGTCATTTTCTACCTAAAACTAGTCCCATATGACCTATATTGGCTCTTATCGTCCGATTCAAGGTATTTTGGACATTTTATACACAAATCCTCTCCTCTTTGACCGAGTTTGACTCAAATCGATGTATTTCAAGTTTTTATGACACGTTCAAGCGTAAATACGTCATTTTCTACCCAAACCTGATTCCGTTTAACCTATATAGACTCAAATCGTCCGATTTGAAGTAATTAACTCATTTTATACCTAGAGCCTCTCCCCTTTGACCGAGTTTTACTGAAATCGATGTATTTCAAGTGTTTTTGACTTGTTCAAGGGTAAATACGTCATTTTCCAACCCAAAATTGATCTTGTTAGACCTATATTAACTCATATCATCCGATTCGAAGTGTTTATGTCATTTAATACCCAAAACCTCTCCTCTTTGATCGAAGTTGACTCAAATCGATGTACTTCAAGTGTTTTTGACATGTTCAAGGGTAAATACGTCATTTTCAACCCAAAATTGATCCAATTTGACCTATATTTTCTCATATCTTCCGATTCGAAGTGTTGAAGTCATTTTATACCCAAAACCTCTTCCATTTGACCGAGTTTGACTCAAATCAATCCATATCAAGTGTTTATGACATGTTCAAGCATAAATACGTCATTTTCTTCCCAAAACTAGTTCCATTTGACCTATATTGGCTCTTATCGTCTGATTCAAAGTATTTAGGTCATTTTATACCTATATCCTCTCCTGTTTGACCGGGTTTCACTCAAATCGATGTATATCAAGTTGTTATGACATGTTCAAGCGTAAATACCTCATTTTCTACCCAAACTTAATCCCTTTTGACCTATATTGACTCAAATCGTCCGATTTGAAATGTTTAAGTCATTTTATACCTAAAACCTCTCACGTTTGACCGAGTTTTTCTAAAATAGATGTATTTCAAGTGTTTATGACTTTTTCAAGGGTAAATACGTCATTTTCCACCCAAAATTGATTCTCTTTGACCTATATTAACTAATATCTATTCGAAGTGTTTAAGTCATCTTATACCAAAAACTTCTTCCATTTTACCGACTTTGATTCAAATCGATCTATTTCAAGTGTTTATTACATGTTCAAGCGTAAATACGTCATTTTCTACCTAAAACTAGTCCCATATGACCTATATTGGCTCTTATCGTCCGATTCAAGGTATTTTGGACATTTTATACACAAATCCTCTCCTCTTTGACCGAGTTTGACTCAAATCGATGTATTTCAAGTTTTTATGACACGTTCAAGCGTAAATACGTCATTTTCTACCCAAACCTGATTCCGTTTAACCTATATAGACTCAAATCGTCCGATTTGAAGTAATTAACTCATTTTATACCTAGAGCCTCTCCCCTTTGACCGAGTTTTACTGAAATCGATGTATTTCAAGTGTTTTTGACTTGTTCAAGGGTAAATACGTCATTTTCCAACCCAAAATTGATCTTGTTAGACCTATATTAACTCATATCATCCGATTCGAAGTGTTTATGTCATTTAATACCCAAAACCTCTCCTCTTTGATCGAAGTTGACTCAAATCGATGTACTTCAAGTGTTTTTGACATGTTCAAGGGTAAATACGTCATTTTCAACCCAAAATTGATCCAATTTGACCTATATTTTCTCATATCTTCCGATTCGAAGTGTTGAAGTCATTTTATACCCAAAACCTCTTCCATTTGACCGAGTTTGACTCAAATCAATCCATATCAAGTGTTTATGACATGTTCAAGCATAAATACGTCATTTTCTTCCCAAAACTAGTTCCATTTGACCTATATTGGCTCTTATCGTCTGATTCAAAGTATTTAGGTCATTTTATACCTATATCCTCTCCTGTTTGACCGGGTTTCACTCAAATCGATGTATATCAAGTTGTTATGACATGTTCAAGCGTAAATACCTCATTTTCTACCCAAACTTAATCCCTTTTGACCTATATTGACTCAAATCGTCCGATTTGAAATGTTTAAGTCATTTTATACCTAAAACCTCTCACGTTTGACCGAGTTTTTCTAAAATAGATGTATTTCAAGTGTTTATGACTTTTTCAAGGGTAAATACGTCATTTTCCACCCAAAATTGATTCTCTTTGACCTATATTAACTAATATCTATTCGAAGTGTTTAAGTCATCTTATACCAAAAACTTCTTCCATTTTACCGACTTTGATTCAAATCGATCTATTTCAAGTGTTTATTACATGTTCAAGCGTAAATACGTCATTTTCTACCTAAAACTAGTCCCATATGACCTATATTGGCTCTTATCGTCCGATTCAAGGTATTTTGGACATTTTATACACAAATCCTCTCCTCTTTGACCGAGTTTGACTCAAATCGATGTATTTCAAGTTTTTATGACACGTTCAAGCGTAAATACGTCATTTTCTACCCAAACCTGATTCCGTTTAACCTATATAGACTCAAATCGTCCGATTTGAAGTAATTAACTCATTTTATACCTAGAGCCTCTCCCCTTTGACCGAGTTTTACTGAAATCGATGTATTTCAAGTGTTTTTGACTTGTTCAAGGGTAAATACGTCATTTTCCAACCCAAAATTGATCTTGTTAGACCTATATTAACTCATATCATCCGATTCGAAGTGTTTATGTCATTTAATACCCAAAACCTCTCCTCTTTGATCGAAGTTGACTCAAATCGATGTACTTCAAGTGTTTTTGACATGTTCAAGGGTAAATACGTCATTTTCAACCCAAAATTGATCCAATTTGACCTATATTTTCTCATATCTTCCGATTCGAAGTGTTGAAGTCATTTTATACCCAAAACCTCTTCCATTTGACCGAGTTTGACTCAAATCAATCCATATCAAGTGTTTATGACATGTTCAAGCATAAATACGTCATTTTCTTCCCAAAACTAGTTCCATTTGACCTATATTGGCTCTTATCGTCTGATTCAAAGTATTTAGGTCATTTTATACCTATATCCTCTCCTGTTTGACCGGGTTTCACTCAAATCGATGTATATCAAGTTGTTATGACATGTTCAAGCGTAAATACCTCATTTTCTACCCAAACTTAATCCCTTTTGACCTATATTGACTCAAATCGTCCGATTTGAAATGTTTAAGTCATTTTATACCTAAAACCTCTCACGTTTGACCGAGTTTTTCTAAAATAGATGTATTTCAAGTGTTTATGACTTTTTCAAGGGTAAATACGTCATTTTCCACCCAAAATTGATTCTCTTTGACCTATATTAACTAATATCTATTCGAAGTGTTTAAGTCATCTTATACCAAAAACTTCTTCCATTTTACCGACTTTGATTCAAATCGATCTATTTCAAGTGTTTATTACATGTTCAAGCGTAAATACGTCATTTTCTACCTAAAACTAGTCCCATATGACCTATATTGGCTCTTATCGTCCGATTCAAGGTATTTTGGACATTTTATACACAAATCCTCTCCTCTTTGACCGAGTTTGACTCAAATCGATGTATTTCAAGTTTTTATGACACGTTCAAGCGTAAATACGTCATTTTCTACCCAAACCTGATTCCGTTTAACCTATATAGACTCAAATCGTCCGATTTGAAGTAATTAACTCATTTTATACCTAGAGCCTCTCCCCTTTGACCGAGTTTTACTGAAATCGATGTATTTCAAGTGTTTTTGACTTGTTCAAGGGTAAATACGTCATTTTCCAACCCAAAATTGATCTTGTTAGACCTATATTAACTCATATCATCCGATTCGAAGTGTTTATGTCATTTAATACCCAAAACCTCTCCTCTTTGATCGAAGTTGACTCAAATCGATGTACTTCAAGTGTTTTTGACATGTTCAAGGGTAAATACGTCATTTTCAACCCAAAATTGATCCAATTTGACCTATATTTTCTCATATCTTCCGATTCGAAGTGTTGAAGTCATTTTATACCCAAAACCTCTTCCATTTGACCGAGTTTGACTCAAATCAATCCATATCAAGTGTTTATGACATGTTCAAGCATAAATACGTCATTTTCTTCCCAAAACTAGTTCCATTTGACCTATATTGGCTCTTATCGTCTGATTCAAAGTATTTAGGTCATTTTATACCTATATCCTCTCCTGTTTGACCGGGTTTCACTCAAATCGATGTATATCAAGTTGTTATGACATGTTCAAGCGTAAATACCTCATTTTCTACCCAAACTTAATCCCTTTTGACCTATATTGACTCAAATCGTCCGATTTGAAATGTTTAAGTCATTTTATACCTAAAACCTCTCACGTTTGACCGAGTTTTTCTAAAATAGATGTATTTCAAGTGTTTATGACTTTTTCAAGGGTAAATACGTCATTTTCCACCCAAAATTGATTCTCTTTGACCTATATTAACTAATATCTATTCGAAGTGTTTAAGTCATCTTATACCAAAAACTTCTTCCATTTTACCGACTTTGATTCAAATCGATCTATTTCAAGTGTTTATTACATGTTCAAGCGTAAATACGTCATTTTCTACCTAAAACTAGTCCCATATGACCTATATTGGCTCTTATCGTCCGATTCAAGGTATTTTGGACATTTTATACACAAATCCTCTCCTCTTTGACCGAGTTTGACTCAAATCGATGTATTTCAAGTTTTTATGACACGTTCAAGCGTAAATACGTCATTTTCTACCCAAACCTGATTCCGTTTAACCTATATAGACTCAAATCGTCCGATTTGAAGTAATTAACTCATTTTATACCTAGAGCCTCTCCCCTTTGACCGAGTTTTACTGAAATCGATGTATTTCAAGTGTTTTTGACTTGTTCAAGGGTAAATACGTCATTTTCCAACCCAAAATTGATCTTGTTAGACCTATATTAACTCATATCATCCGATTCGAAGTGTTTATGTCATTTAATACCCAAAACCTCTCCTCTTTGATCGAAGTTGACTCAAATCGATGTACTTCAAGTGTTTTTGACATGTTCAAGGGTAAATACGTCATTTTCAACCCAAAATTGATCCAATTTGACCTATATTTTCTCATATCTTCCGATTCGAAGTGTTGAAGTCATTTTATACCCAAAACCTCTTCCATTTGACCGAGTTTGACTCAAATCAATCCATATCAAGTGTTTATGACATGTTCAAGCATAAATACGTCATTTTCTTCCCAAAACTAGTTCCATTTGACCTATATTGGCTCTTATCGTCTGATTCAAAGTATTTAGGTCATTTTATACCTATATCCTCTCCTGTTTGACCGGGTTTCACTCAAATCGATGTATATCAAGTTGTTATGACATGTTCAAGCGTAAATACCTCATTTTCTACCCAAACTTAATCCCTTTTGACCTATATTGACTCAAATCGTCCGATTTGAAATGTTTAAGTCATTTTATACCTAAAACCTCTCACGTTTGACCGAGTTTTTCTAAAATAGATGTATTTCAAGTGTTTATGACTTTTTCAAGGGTAAATACGTCATTTTCCACCCAAAATTGATTCTCTTTGACCTATATTAACTAATATCTATTCGAAGTGTTTAAGTCATCTTATACCAAAAACTTCTTCCATTTTACCGACTTTGATTCAAATCGATCTATTTCAAGTGTTTATTACATGTTCAAGCGTAAATACGTCATTTTCTACCTAAAACTAGTCCCATATGACCTATATTGGCTCTTATCGTCCGATTCAAGGTATTTTGGACATTTTATACACAAATCCTCTCCTCTTTGACCGAGTTTGACTCAAATCGATGTATTTCAAGTTTTTATGACACGTTCAAGCGTAAATACGTCATTTTCTACCCAAACTTAATCCCTTTTGACCTATATTGACTCAAATCGTCCGATTTGAAATGTTTAAGTCATTTTATACCTAAAACCTCTCCCGTTTGACCGAGTTTTTCTAAAATAGATGTATTTCAAGTGTTTATCACTTGTTCAAGGGTAAATACGTCATTTTCCACCCAAAATTGATTCTCTTTGACCTATATTAACTAATATCTATTCGAAGTGTTTAAGTCATCTTATACCAAAAACTTCTTCCATTTTACCGACTTTGATTCAAATCGATCTATTTCAAGTGTTTATTACATGTTCAAGCGTAAATACGTCATTTTCTACCTAAAACTAGTCCCATATGACCTATATTGGCTCTTATCGTCCGATTCAAGGTATTTTGGACATTTTATACACAAATCCTCTCCTCTTTGACCGAGTTTGACTCAAATCGATGTATTTCAAGTTTTTATGACACGTTCAAGCGTAAATACGTCATTTTCTACCCAAACCTGATTCCGTTTAACCTATATAGACTCAAATCGTCCGATTTGAAGTAATTAACTCATTTTATACCTAGAGCCTCTCCCCTTTGACCGAGTTTTACTGAAATCGATGTATTTCAAGTGTTTTTGACTTGTTCAAGGGTAAATACGTCATTTTCCAACCCAAAAATGATCTTGTTAGACCTATATTAACTCATATCATCCGATTCGAAGTGTTTATGTCATTTAATACCCAAAACCTCTCCTCTTTGATCGAAGTTGACTCAAATCGATGTACTTCAAGTGTTTTTGACATGTTCAAGGGTAAATACGTCATTTTCAACCCAAAATTGATCCAATTTGACCTATATTTTCTCATATCTTCTGATTCAAAGTGTTGAAGTCATTTTATACCCAAAACCTCTTCCATTTGACCGAGTTTGACTCAAATCAATCTATATCAAGTGTTTATGACATGTTCAAGCATAAATAGATCATTTTCTTCCCAAAACTAGTTCCATTTGACCTATATTGGCTCTTATCGTCTAATTCAAAGTAATTAGGTCATTTTATACCTAGATCCTCTCCTGTTTGACCGGGTTTCACTCAAATCAATGTATATCAAGTTGTTATGACATGTTCAAGCGTAAATACCTCATTTTCTACCCAAACTTAATCCCTTTTGACCTATATTGACTCAAATCGTCCGATTTGAAATGTTTAAGTCATTTTATACCTAAAACCTCTCACGTTTGACCGAGTTTTTCTAAAATAGATGTATTTCAAGTGTTTATGACTTTTTCAAGGGTAAATACGTCATTTTCCACCCAAAATTGATTCTCTTTGACCTATATTAACTAATATCTATTCGAAGTGTTTAAGTCATCTTATACCAAAAACTTCTTCCATTTTACCGACTTTGATTCAAATCGATCTATTTCAAGTGTTTATTACATGTTCAAGCGTAAATACGTCATTTTCTACCTAAAACTAGTCCCATATGACCTATATTGGCTCTTATCGTCCGATTCAAGGTATTTTGGACATTTTATACACAAATCCTCTCCTCTTTGACCGAGTTTGACTCAAATCGATGTATTTCAAGTTTTTATGACACGTTCAAGCGTAAATACGTCATTTTCTACCCAAACCTGATTCCGTTTAACCTATATAGACTCAAATCGTCCGATTTGAAGTAATTAACTCATTTTATACCTAGAGCCTCTCCCCTTTGACCGAGTTTTACTGAAATCGATGTATTTCAAGTGTTTTTGACTTGTTCAAGGGTAAATACGTCATTTTCCAACCCAAAATTGATCTTGTTAGACCTATATTAACTCATATCATCCGATTCGAAGTGTTTATGTCATTTAATACCCAAAACCTCTCCTCTTTGATCGAAGTTGACTCAAATCGATGTACTTCAAGTGTTTTTGACATGTTCAAGGGTAAATACGTCATTTTCAACCCAAAATTGATCCAATTTGACCTATATTTTCTCATATCTTCTGATTCAAAGTGTTGAAGTCATTTTATACCCAAAACCTCTTCCATTTGACCGAGTTTGACTCAAATCAATCTATATCAAGTGTTTATGACATGTTCAAGCATAAATAGATCATTTTCTTCCCAAAACTAGTTCCATTTGACCTATATTGGCTCTTATCGTCTAATTCAAAGTAATTAGGTCATTTTATACCTAGATCCTCTCCTGTTTGACCGGGTTTCACTCAAATCAATGTATATCAAGTTGTTATGACATGTTCAAGCGTAAATACCTCATTTTCTACCCAAACTTAATCCCTTTTGACCTATATTGACTCAAATCGTCCGATTTGAAATGTTTAAGTCATTTTATACCTAAAACCTCTCACGTTTGACCGAGTTTTTCTAAAATAGATGTATTTCAAGTGTTTATGACTTTTTCAAGGGTAAATACGTCATTTTCCACCCAAAATTGATTCTCTTTGACCTATATTAACTAATATCTATTCGAAGTGTTTAAGTCATCTTATACCAAAAACTTCTTCCATTTTACCGACTTTGATTCAAATCGATCTATTTCAAGTGTTTATTACATGTTCAAGCGTAAATACGTCATTTTCTACCTAAAACTAGTCCCATATGACCTATATTGGCTCTTATCGTCCGATTCAAGGTATTTTGGACATTTTATACACAAATCCTCTCCTCTTTGACCGAGTTTGACTCAAATCGATGTATTTCAAGTTTTTATGACACGTTCAAGCGTAAATACGTCATTTTCTACCCAAACCTGATTCCGTTTAACCTATATAGACTCAAATCGTCCGATTTGAAGTAATTAACTCATTTTATACCTAGAGCCTCTCCCCTTTGACCGAGTTTTACTGAAATCGATGTATTTCAAGTGTTTTTGACTTGTTCAAGGGTAAATACGTCATTTTCCAACCCAAAAATGATCTTGTTAGACATCTATTAACTCATATCATCCGATTCGAAGTGTTTATTTCATTTAATACCCAAAACCTCTCCTCTTTGATCGAAGTTGACTCAAATCGATGTACTTCAAGTGTTTTTGACATGTTCAAGGGTAAATACGTCATTTTCAACCCAAAATTGATCCAATTTGACCTATATTTTCTCATATCTTCCGATTCGAAGTGTTGAAGTCATTTTATACCCAAAACCTCTTCCATTTGACCGAGTTTGACTCAAATCAATCCATATCAAGTGTTTATGACATGTTCAAGCATAAATACGTCATTTTCTTCCCAAAACTAGTTCCATTTGACCTATATTGGCTCTTATCGTCTGATTCAAAGTATTTAGGTCATTTTATACCTATATCCTCTCCTGTTTGACCGGGTTTCACTCAAATCGATGTATATCAAGTTGTTATGACATGTTCAAGCGTAAATACCTCATTTTCTACCCAAACTTAATCCCTTTTGACCTATATTGACTCAAATCGTCCGATTTGAAATGTTTAAGTCATTTTATACCTAAAACCTCTCCCGTTTGACCGAGTTTTTCTAAAATTGATGTATTTCAAGTGTTTATGACTTGTTCAAGGGTAAATATGTCATTTTCTACACAAAATTTATCCTCTTTGACCTATATTAACTAATATCTTCCGATTCGAAGTGTTTAAGTCATCTTATACCAAAAACTTCTTCCATTTTACCGACTTTGATTCAAATCGATCTATTTCAAGTGTTTATTACATGTTCAAGCGTAAATACGTCATTTTCTACCTAAAGCTAGTCCCATATGACCTATATTGGCTCTTATCGTCCGATTCAAGGTATTTTGGACATTTTATACACAAATCCTCTCCTCTTTGACCGAGTTTGACTCAAATCGATGTATTTCAAGTTTTTATGACACGTTCAAGCGTAAATACGTCATTTTCTACCCAAACTTAATCCCTTTTGACCTATATTGACTCAAATCGTCCGATTTGAAATGTTTAAGTCATTTTATACCTAAAACCTCTCCCGTTTGACCGAGTTTTTCTAAAATAGATGTATTTCAAGTGTTTATCACTTGTTCAAGGGTAAATACGTCATTTTCCACCCAAAATTGATTCTCTTTGACCTATATTAACTAATATCTATTCGAAGTGTTTAAGTCATCTTATACCAAAAACTTCTTCCATTTTACCGACTTTGATTCAAATCGATCTATTTCAAGTGTTTATTACATGTTCAAGCGTAAATACGTCATTTTCTACCTAAAACTAGTCCCATATGACCTATATTGGCTCTTATCGTCCGATTCAAGGTATTTTGGACATTTTATACACAAATCCTCTCCTCTTTGACCGAGTTTGACTCAAATCGATGTATTTCAAGTTTTTATGACACGTTCAAGCGTAAATACGTCATTTTCTACCCAAACCTGATTCCGTTTAACCTATATAGACTCAAATCGTCCGATTTGAAGTAATTAACTCATTTTATACCTAGAGCCTCTCCCCTTTGACCGAGTTTTACTGAAATCGATGTATTTCAAGTGTTTTTGACTTGTTCAAGGGTAAATACGTCATTTTCCAACCCAAAATTGATCTTGTTAGACCTATATTAACTCATATCATCCGATTCGAAGTGTTTATGTCATTTAATACCCAAAACCTCTCCTCTTTGATCGAAGTTGACTCAAATCGATGTACTTCAAGTGTTTTTGACATGTTCAAGGGTAAATACGTCATTTTCAACCCAAAATTGATCCAATTTGACCTATATTTTCTCATATCTTCCGATTCGAAGTGTTGAAGTCATTTTATACCCAAAACCTCTTCCATTTGACCGAGTTTGACTCAAATCAATCCATATCAAGTGTTTATGACATGTTCAAGCATAAATACGTCATTTTCTTCCCAAAACTAGTTCCATTTGACCTATATTGGCTCTTATCGTCTGATTCAAAGTATTTAGGTCATTTTATACCTATATCCTCTCCTGTTTGACCGGGTTTCACTCAAATCGATGTATATCAAGTTGTTATGACATGTTCAAGCGTAAATACCTCATTTTCTACCCAAACTTAATCCCTTTTGACCTATATTGACTCAAATCGTCCGATTTGAAATGTTTAAGTCATTTTATACCTAAAACCTCTCACGTTTGACCGAGTTTTTCTAAAATAGATGTATTTCAAGTGTTTATGACTTTTTCAAGGGTAAATACGTCATTTTCCACCCAAAATTGATTCTCTTTGACCTATATTAACTAATATCTATTCGAAGTGTTTAAGTCATCTTATACCAAAAACTTCTTCCATTTTACCGACTTTGATTCAAATCGATCTATTTCAAGTGTTTATTACATGTTCAAGCGTAAATACGTCATTTTCTTTCTAGAACTAGTCCCATATGACCTATATTGGCGCTTATCGTCCGATTCAAGGTATTTTGGAAATTTTATACACAAATCCTCTCCTCCTTGACCGAGTTTGACTCAAATCGATGTATTTCAAGTTTTTATGACATGTTCAAGCGTATATACGTCATTTTCTACACAAACCTGATTCCGTTTGACCTATATTGACTCAAATCGTCCGATTTGAAGTAATTAAGTCATTTTATACCTAGAACCTCTCCCATTTGATCGAGTTTTACTGAAATCGATGTATTTCAAGTGTTTTTGACTTGTTCAAGGGTAAATACGTCATTTTTCACCCAAAATGATCTTATTAGACCTATATTACCACATATCGTCCGATTCGAAGTGTTTATATCATTTAATACCCAAAACCTCTCCTATTTGATCGAAGTTGACTCAAATCGATGTACTTCAAGTATTTTTGACATGTTGAAGGGTAAATACGTCATTTTCAACCCAAAATTGATCCAATTTGACCTATATTTTCTTATATCTTCCGATTCGAAGTGTTGAAGTCATTTTATACCCAAAACCTCTTCCATTTGACCGAGTTTGACTCAAATCAATCTATATCAAGTGTTTATGACATGTTCAAGCATAAATACGTCATTTTCTTCCCAAAACTAGTTCCATTTGACCTATATTGGCTCTTATCGTCTGATTCAAAGTATTTAGGTCATTTTATACCTAGATCCTCTCCTGTTTGACCGGGTTTCACTCAAATCGATGTATATCAAGTTGTTATGACATGTTCAAGCGTAAATACCTCATTTTCTACCCAAACTTAATCCCTTTTGACCTATATTGACTCAAATCGTCCGATTTGAAATGTTTAAGTCATTTTATACCTAAAACCTCTCCCGTTTGACCGAGTTTTTCTAAAATAGATGTATTTCAAGTGTTTATCACTTGTTCAAGGGTAAATACGTCATTTTCCACCCAAAATTGATTCTCTTTGACCTATATTACTAATATCTTCCGATTCGAAGTGTTTAAGTCATCTTATACCAAAAACTTCTTCCATTTTACCGACTTTGATTCAAATCGATCTATTTCAAGTGTTTATTACATGTTCAAGCGTAAATACGTCATTTTCTTTCTAGAACTAGTCCCATATGACCTATATTGGCGCTTATCGTCCGATTCAAGGTATTTTGGAAATTTTATACACAAATCCTCTCCTCCTTGACCGAGTTTGACTCAAATCGATGTATTTCAAGTTTTTATGACATGTTCAAGCGTATATACGTCATTTTCTACACAAACCTGATTCCGTTTGACCTATATTGACTCAAATCGTCCGATTTGAAGTAATTAAGTCATTTTATACCTAGAACCTCTCCCATTTGATCGAGTTTTACTGAAATCGATGTATTTCAAGTGTTTTTGACTTGTTCAAGGGTAAATACGTCATTTTTCACCCAAAATGATCTTATTAGACCTATATTACCACATATCGTCCGATTCGAAGTGTTTATATCATTTAATACCCAAAACCTCTCCTATTTGATCGAAGTTGACTCAAATCGATGTACTTCAAGTGTTTTTGACATGTTGAAGGGTAAATACGTCATTTTCAACCCAAAATTGATCCAATTTGACCTATATTTTCTCATATCTTCCGATTCGAAGTGTTGAAGTCATTTTATACCCAAAACCTCTTCCATTTGACCGAGTTTGACTCAAATCAATCTATATCAAGTGTTTATGACATGTTCAAGCATAAATACGTCATTTTCTTCCCAAAACTAGTTCCATTTGACCTATATTGGCTCTTATCGTCTGATTCAAAGTATTTAGGTCATTTTATACCTAGATCCTCTCCTGTTTGACCGGGTTTCACTCAAATCGATGTATATCAAGTTGTTATGACATGTTCAAGCGTAAATACCTCATTTTCTACCCAAACTTAATCCCTTTTGACCTATATTGACTCAAATCGTCCGATTTGAAATGTTTAAGTCATTTTATACCTAAAACCTCTCCCGTTTGACCGAGTTTTTCTAAAATTGATGTATTTCAAGTGTTTATGACTTGTTCAAGGGTAAATATGTCATTTTCTACACAAAATTTATCCTCTTTGACCTATATTAACTAATATCTTCCGATTCGAAGTGTTTAAGTCATCTTATACCAAAAACTTCTTCCATATTACCGACTTTGATTCAAATCAATCTATTTCAAGTGTTTATGACATGTTCAAGTGTAAATACGTCATTTTCTTTCTAAAACTTGTCCCATATGACCTATATTGGCGCTTATCGTCCGATTCAAGGTATTTTGGACATTTTATACACAAATCCTCCCCTCTTTGACCGAGTTTGACTCAAATCGATGTATTTCAAGTTTTTATGACACGTTCAAGTGTAAATACATCATTTTCTACCCAAACCTGATTCCGTTTGACCTATATTGACTCAAATCGTCCGATTTGAAGTAATTAAGTCAATTTACACCTAGAACCTCTCCCGTTTGATCGAGTTTTACTGAAATTGATGTATTTCAAGTGTTTTTGACTTGTTTAAGGGTAAATACGTCATTTTTCACCCGAAAATGATCTTATTAGACCTATATTAACACATCGTCCGATTCGAAGTGTTTATGTCATTTAATACCCAAAACCTCTCCAATTTGATCGAAGTTGACTCAAATCGATGTACTTCAAGTGTTTTTGACATGTTCAAGGACAAATACGTCATTTTTAACCCAAAATTGATATAATTTTACCTATATTTTCTCATATCTTTCGATTCGAAGAGTTAAAGTCATTTTATATCCAAAACCTCTTCCATTTGACCGAGTTTGACTCAAATCAATCTATTTCAAGTGTTTATGACATGTTCAAGCATAAATACGTCATTTTCTACCCAAAACTAGTGCCATTTGTCCTATATTGGCTCTTATCGTCTGATTCAAAGTATTTAGGTCATTTTATACCCAGATCCTCTCCTGTTTAACCGAGTTTCACTCAAATCGATGTATATCAAGTTGTTATGACATGTTCAAGCGTAAATACGTCATTTTCTACCCAAAACTAATCCCTTTTGACCTATATTGACTCAAATCGTCCGATTTGAAATGTTTAAGTCATTTTCTACCTAAAACCTCTCCCGTTTGACCGAGTTTTTCTAAAATAGATGTATTTCAAGTGTTTATGACTTGTTCAAGGGTAAATACGTCATTTCCTTCCCAAAATTGATCCTCTTTGACCTATATTAACTAATATCTTCCGATTCGAAGTGTTTAAGTCATCTTATACCAAAAACTTCTTCCATTTTACCGACTTTGATTCAAATCGATCTATTTCAAGTGCTTATGACATGTTCAAGCGTAAATACGTCATTTTCTACCTAAAACTTGTCCCATATGACCTATATTGGCTCTTATCGTCCGATTCAAGGTATTTTGGACATTTTATACACAAATCCTCTCCTCTTTGACCGAGTTTGACTCAAATCGATGTATTTCAAGTTTTTATGACACGTTCAAGCGTAAATACGTCATTTTCTACCCAAAACTAATCCCTTTTGACCTATATTGACTCAAATCGTCCGATTTGAAATGTTTAAGTCATTTTCTACCTAAAACCTCTCCCGTTTGACCGAGTTTTTCTAAAATAGATGTATTTCAAGTGTTTATGACTTGTTCAAGGGTAAATACGTCATTTCCTTCCCAAAATTGATCCTCTTTGACCTATATTAACTAATATCTTCCGATTCGAAGTGTTTAAGTCATCTTATACCAAAAACTTCTTCCATTTTACCGACTTTGATTCAAATCGATCTATTTCAAGTGCTTATGACATGTTCAAGCGTAAATACGTCATTTTCTACCTAAAACTTGTCCCATATGACCTATATTGGCTCTTATCGTCCGATTCAAGGTATTTTGGACATTTTATACACAAATCCTCTCCTCTTTGACCGAGTTTGACTCAAATCGATGTATTTCAAGTTTTTATGACACGTTCAAGCGTAAATACGTCATTTTCTACCCAAAAATGATTCCGTTTGACCTATATTGACTCAAATCGTCCGATTTGAAGTAATTAAGTCATTTTATACCTAGAACCTCTCCCGTTTGATCGAGTTTTACTGAAATCGATGTATTTCAAGTGTTTTTGACTTGTTTAAGGGGAAATACGTCATTTTCCACCCGAAAATAATCTTGTTAGACCTATATTAACTCATATCGTCCGATTCGAAGTTTTTATGTCATTTAATACCCAAAACCTCTCCTGTTTGATCGAAGTTGACTCAAATCGATGTACTTCAAGTGTTTTTGACATGTTTAAGGGTAAATACGTCATTTTCAACCCAAAATTGATCCAATTTGACCTATATTTTCTCATATCTTCCGATTCGAAGTGTTGAACTCATTTTATACCCAAAACCTCTTCCATGACCGAGTTTGACTCAAATCAATCTATATCAAGTGTTTATGACATGTTCAAGCATAAATACGTCATTTTCTAGCCAAAACTAGTCCCATTTGACCGATATTGCCTCTTATCGTCCGATTCAAAGTATTTAGGTCATTTTATACCCAGATCCTCTCCTCTTTGACAGACTTTGACTCAAATCGATGTATTTCGAGTTGTTATGACATGTTCAAGCGTAAATACGTCATTTTCTACCCAAAACTAATCCCTTTTGACCTATATTGACTCAAATCGTCCGATTTGAAATGTTTAAGTCATTTTCTACCTAAAACCTCTCCCGTTTGACCGAGTTTTTCTAAAATAGATGTATTTCAAGTGTTTATGACTTGCTCAAGGGTAAATACGTCATTTTCTACCAAAAATTGATCCTCTTTGACCTATATTAACTAATATCTTCCGATTTGAAGTGTTTAAGTCATCTTATACCAAAAACTTCTTCTATTTTACCGATTTTGATTCAAATCGATCTATTTCAAGTCCTTATGACATGTTCAAGCGTAAATACGTCATTTTCTACCTAAAACTTGTCCCATATGACCTATATTGGCTCTTATCGTCCGATTCAAGGTATTTTGGACATTTTATACACAAATCCTCTCCTCTTTGACCGAGTTTGACTCAAATTGATGTATTTCAAGTTTTTACGACACGTTCAAGCGTAAATAAGTCATTTTCTACCCAAACCTGATTTCGTTTGACCTATATTGACTCAAATCGTCCGATTTGAAGTAATTAAGTCATTTTATACCTAGAACCTCTCCCGTTTGATCGAGTTTTACTAAAATCGATGTATTTCAAGTGTTTTTGACTTGTTCAAGGGTAAATACGTCATTTTTCACCCGAAAATGATCTTATTAGACCTATATTAACTCATATCGTCCAATTTGAAGTGTTTATGTCATTTAATACCCAAAACCTCTCCTCTTTGATCGAAGTTGACTCAAATTGATGTACTTCAAGTGTTTTTGACATGTTCAAGGGTAAATACGTCATTTTCTACCCAAAATTGATCCCATTTGACCTATATTGACTAATATCTTCCAATTTAAAGTGTTTAATTCATTTTATACCCAAAACCTCTTCTCTTTAACCGAGTTTGATTCAAATCGATCTATTTCAAGTGTTGATGACATTTTCAAGCGTAAATACGTCATTTTCTACCCAAAACTAGTCCCATTTGACCTATATTGGCTCTTATCAACTCATTCAAAGTATTTAGGTCATTTTATACCTAGATGTATTTCAAGTTGTTATAACATGTTCAAGCGTAAATACGTCATTTTCTACCCAAAACTAATCCCTTTTGTCCTATAATTACTCAAATCGTCCGATTTGAAATGTTTAAGTCATTTTATACCAAAAACCTGTCCCGTTTGACCGAGTTTTACTGAAATAGATGTATTTCAAGTGTTTATGACTTGTTCAAGGGTAAATACGTCATTTTCCACCCAAAAATGATCTTATTAGACCTATATTAACTCATATTGTCCGATTCGAAGTGTTTAGGTCATTTAATACCGAAAACCTCTCCTATTTGATCGAAGTTGACTCGTATCCATGTACTTCAACTGTTTACTTCATTTTCAAGGGTAAATACGTCATTTTCTACCCAAAATTGGTCTCATTTGACCTTTATTGACTCATATCTTCCGATTCGAAGTGTTGAAGTCATTTTATACCCAAAACCTCTTCCACGTGACCGAGTTTGATTCAAATCGATGTATTTAGAGTGTTAATGACTTGTTCGAGGGTAAATACGTCATTTTCTACCCAAAACTAGTGCTATTTGACCTATATTGGCTCTTATCCTCCGATTCAAAGTATTTAGGTCATTTTATCCCCAAATCCTCTCCTGTTTGACTAAGTTTGACTCAAATCAATTTATTTTTAGTTTTTATGACATGTTCAAGCGTAAATAAGTCATTTTCTACCCAAAACTGATCCCTTATGACCTATATTGAGTCAAATCATCTGATTTGAAGTTTTTAAGTCATTTTATACCTAGACACTCTCCTGTTGGACCGAATTTTACTTAACTTGATGTATTTCAAGTGTTTATGACTTGTTTAAGGGTAAAAACGACATTTTCCACCCAAAAATGATCTTATTAGACCTATATTAACTCATATCGTCCGATTCAAAGTGTTTAGGTCATTTAATACCCAAAACCTCTCCTGTTTGATGGAAGTTGACTTAAATCGATGTACTTCAAGTCTTTATTTCATGTTCAAGGGTAAATACGTCATTTTCTACCCAAAATAGATCTCATTTGACCTATATTGACTCATATATTCCGATTCGAAGTGTTCAAGGCATTTTATACCCAAAACCTCTTTTATTTAATCAAGTTTGATTCAAATCGATGTACTTCAAGTGTTTTTGACATGTTCAAGGGTAAATACGTCATTTTCTACCCAAAATTGATCTAATTTGACCTATATTTTCTCATATCTTCTGATTCGAAGTGTTGAAGTCATTTTATACCCAAAACCTCATCTATTTGACCGAGTTTGACTCAAATCAATCTATATCAATTGTTTATGACATGTTTAAGCATAAATACGTCATTTTCTACCCAAAACTAGTTCCATTTGACCTATATTGGCTCTTATTGTCTTATTGAAAGTATTTAGGTCATTTTATACCTAGATCCTCTCCTGTTTGACCGAGTTTGACTCAAATCGATGTACTTCAAGTTGTTATGACATGTTCAAGCGTAAATACGTTATTTTCTACCCAAAACTAATCCCTTTTGTCCTATATTGACTCAAATCATCCGATTTGAAATGTTTAAGTCCTTTTATACCTAAAACCTCTCCCGTTTGACCGAGTTTTTCTGAAATAGATGTATTTCAAGTGTTTATGACTTGTTCAAGGGTAAATACGTCATTTTCCACCCAAAAATGAACTTATTAGACCTATATTAACTCATATCGTCCGATTCGAAGTGTTTAGGTCATTTAATACCCAAAACCTCTCCTATTTGATCGAAGTTGACTCATATCCATGTAGTTCAACTATTTATTTCATTTTCAAGGATAAATACGTCATTTTCTACCCAAAATTGGTCTCATTTGACCTATATTGACTCATATCTTCCGATTCGAAGTGTTGAAGTCATTTTATACCCAAAACCTCTTCCATGTGACCGAGTTTGATTCAAATCGATGTATTTAGAGTGTTAATGACATGTTCGAGGGTAAATACGTCATTTTCTACCCAAAACTAGTCCCATTTGACCTATATTGGCTCTTATCGTCCGATTCAAAGTATTTAGGTCATTTTATACCCAGATCCTCTCCTATTTGACTAAGTTTGACTCAAATCAATGTATTTTTAGTTTTTATGACATGTTCAAGCGTAAATACGTCATTTTGTACCCTTAACTGATTCCTTTTGACCTATATTGAGTCAAATCATCTAATTTGAAGTTCTTAAGTCATTTTATAACTAGAACCTCTCCTATTGGACCGAGTTTTACGAAACTCGATGTATTTCAAGTGTTTATGACTTGTTTAAGGGTAAATACGTCATTTTTCACCCAAAAATAATCTTATTAGACCTATATTAACTCATATCGTCCGATTCAAAGTGTTTAGGTCATTTAATACCCAAAACCTCTCCTGTTTGATCGAAGTTGACTCAAATCGATGTACTTCAAGTCTTTATTTCATGTTCAAGGGTAAATATGTCATTTTCTACCCAAAATAGATCTCATTTGACCTATATTGACTCATATCTTCCGATTCGAAGGGTTCAAGTCATTTTATACCCAAAACCTCTTTAATTTAATCGAGTTTGATTCAAATCGATGTATTTCAAGTGTTTATGACATGTTCAAGGGTAAAAACGTCATTTACTACCCAAAACTAGTCCCATTTGACCGAAATTGGCTCTCATCGTCTGATTCATAGTATTTAGGTCATTTTATACCCAGATCCTCTCCTCTTTGACCGAGTTTGACTTATGAGTCGATGTATTTCAAGTGTTTATGACATGTTCAAGCGCAAGTACGTCATTTTCTTCCCAAAACTGATCCCATTTGACCTATATTGACTCAAATCGTCCGATTTGAAGTGTTTAAGTCATTTTATACCTAGAACCTCTCCTGTTTGACCGAGTTTTAATGAAATCGATGTATTTCATGTGTTTTTGACTTGTTCAAGGGTAAATACGTTATTTTCCACCCAAAAATGATTTTATTAGACATATATTATCTCATACGTCCGATTCCAAGTGTTTAAGTCATTTAATACCCAAAACCTCTCCTGTTTGACATGTTCAATGGGAAATACGTCATTTTCTACCCAAAATTGATCCCAATTGACCTATATTGACTCATATCTTTTGATTCGAATTACTTAAGTCATTTTATACCCAAAACCTCTTCTATTTGACCAAGTTTGACTCAAATCAATCTATTTCAAGTGTTTATGACATGTTCAAGCATAAATACGTCATTTTCTTCCCAAAACTAGTGCCATTTGACCTATATTGGCTCTTCTCGTCTGATTCAAAGTGTTTAGGTCATTTAATACCCAAAACCTCTCTTGTTTGATCGAAGTTGAGTCAAATTGATGTACTATAAGTGTTTATTACATGTTCAAGGGTAAATACGTCATTTTCTACCCAAAATTGATCCCATTTGACCTATATTGACTAATATCTTCCAATTTAAAGTGTTTAAGTTATTTTATACCCAAAGTCTTTGACCGAGTTTGATTCAAATCGATCTATTTCAAGTGTTGATGACATTTTCAAGCGTAAATACGTCATTTTCTACCCAAAACTAGTCCCATTTGACCTATATTGGCTCTTATCAACTGATTCAAAGTATTTAGGTCATTTTATACCCTAATCCTCTCCTCTTTGACCGAGTTTGACTCAAATTGATGTATTTTAAGTTTTTATGACATGTTCAAGTGTAAATACGTCATTTTTTACCCAAAAATGATTCCTTTTGGCCTATATTGACTCAAATCGTCCGATTTAAAGTGTTTAAGTTATTTTATACCTAGAACCTCTCCCCTTTGACCGAGTTTTACCGAAACCGATGTATTTCAAGTGTTTTTGACATGTTCTAGGGTAAATACGTCATTTTCTACCCAAAAATGATCTTATTAGACCTATATTAACTCATATCGTTCGATTCGAAGTGTTTAGGTCATTTAATACCCAAAACCTCTCTTATTTGATCGAAGTTGACTCAAATCGATGTACTTCAAGTGTCTATTTCATGTTCAAGGGTAAATACATCATTTTCTACCCAAAATTGATCCCATTTGACCTATATTGACTCATATCATATTGTGGTGGTCGAGATCCCGAGCATGTAGCGGCGATGGGGTACATGAACCATCAACGTGATAATTGGAGAGGCCCCAATGCCAATTATGGTCATAGATTTCAAGATGCAAGTGGCCCAAGCAACAACACGGGTCAATTAGCTCCCTTTCCAAATCCAAATGCAAGCAACCATCCGAGAGCACCATTCAAGCAAGGACCACCCAACCAATTTCAGAATTTCCAACCTAACCCTTCCATGCAAAATGATCCTAATCAACAAATGATCATGGAAACTCTCAATAGAATCCAATCAACCCTATCCGCCATGGATCAAAGAATAACCAATAGTGAGCGGAAAGCGGATCAAAGGCATCAAGAGGTCACCGCACATCAAAAGATGATGGACAATCAAGTGGCTCAACTCGCCGAGAGGGTGACCAATCTAGCCAATGAGAAGCTTCCGGGCCAACCTACTACCAACCCCGCCACCACCCATCACATCAAGGCTATATCTCTTAGGTCCGGAAAATCTTATGAAGGGCCTAAGAGTGATCAACTGCAGAATAGCAAGGAGGGTGAAGAGCAAGAGGTTGAAGAGGTCCATGGAGATAACCAAGGTCAAAGAATTGAGAATAGTGTTGAAGGAGGCATTGAGAAGAAGAAGGGTGAAGGTAGTGAAAAAAGCAAGGAAGTTGGGAAAGACAAGCAACCATCAACATGTTATCAACCATCAAGGTTTGAACCACCACCGCCTTATCCCGAAAGAATTGTTGAGAGGAGATTAAATGACAAGTACAACAAGTTTATGGCTATGCTCAAGTCCCTTCACATCAACATTCCGTTCCTTGAAGCCATGACTCAAATGCCATCCTATGCAAAATTCCTCAAGGAACTCCTCTCCAACAAAAAGAAGCTAAGTGATGAGTGTATCACTCTTCCTCATCAAGTTAGTGCCCTAGTGCAAAGAACCTTGCCTACCAAGCAATGTGATCCGGGAAGCTTCACTCTTCCGGTCAAGATTGGTGATATGGAGACCACGGGTGCACTAGCCGATCTTGGGGCAAGTGTGAGCCTCATGCCACTATCCATTGCAAGGAAGCTCAAGTTCGAGATGACACCTTCAAGAAAGGTGATTCAATTGGCCGACCGGTCCACAAAATTCCCATGCGGTGAGTTAGAAGACGTTCCTATCAAGATTGGGAACTTGTTTGTGTCTTGCGATTATGTGGTGATGGATATGGAGGAGGACCCTCATACTCCTCTTATCCTTGGAAGAGAGGCACTCAAGACCATGGGAGCGGTCATCAATTGCAAAGATAATACCATTACATGTGACGTGGCCAATGAGAAGTACAAGTTTGAATTCTCAAAGACTTTGAAGCAACCTATGGTAGAGAAGATTTGGCGGATGGACTTGGTGGACTCCGAACTTGATGAAATGGTGAAGTCTCATGAGGTAATTAAGTACAAGGGTGATGAAGACCTCCCATGTGAGGAGGTAGGTGAAGGAGAATCTTTATGTGCCTTGGAGGTTGAAAGCCTTGAAGGTGAAACTCAAGGAGCCGTGAATGAGCTCCCATCGATCCAACTTGAGTCAAAGGAGGAGAGTTCCACGCCTCCTCCCAAGGTAGAACTAAAACCCCTCCCTCCTTCTCTCAATTATGCTTATTTGGATGATGATTGCTTATATCCTATTATTGTCAATGCTAACCTCGATGACACCTCATTGCAAAAATTAATCGAGATTTTAAAAAAATATAGGAGTGTTATCGGGTATAGCATTGATGATATTAAGGGGATTAGCCCTAGCTTGTGTATGCATCGCATTCATCTTGAGGATGATCATGCCTCTTCCATTGAACCTCAAAGGCGGTTGAATCCGACTTTGAAGGAAGTGGTTAAGAAGGAAATCCTCAAACTACGCGAAGCGGGGATCATTTACGCTATCTCCGATAGCAAATGGGTGAGCCCGGTTCATGTGGTTCCCAAAAAGGGAGGCATGACCATCATACAAGATGACAAGGGGAATGATATCTCCACCCGCACTGTCACGGGATGGAGAATGTGCATTGACTATAGGAGGCTTAATAAAGCCACTAGAAAAGATCATTTCCCCTTGCCATTTATCGATCAAATGTTGGAAAGGTTGGTGAGGCATTCGCACTATTGTTTTCTTGATGGTTATTCGGGTTTCTTTCAAATCCCAGTTCACCCGGATGACCAACACAAGACAACCTTCACATGCCCCTTTGGGACATTTACCTACCGAAGAATGCCCTTCGGATTGTGCAATGCCCCATCGACTTTCCAACGGTGTATGACAGCAATTTTCTCTGATTTGATCGAAGATGAAATTGAAGTTTTCATGGATGATTTCAGTGTTTGTGGTTCGTCTTTTGACCTATGCTTGCATAATCTTGAGAAGGTTTTAAAGAGATGTCAAGAGACAAACCTTGTGTTAAATTGGGAAAAGTGCCATTTCATGGTCGAGGAGGGCATTGTCCTTGGCCATAAAGTGTCCATAAATGGTGTTGAGGTAGACCCGGCAAAGGTCTCGGCGATAAATAAGCTACCCCCACCAACATCGGTGACCGGGGTACGTGCCTTCTTGGGACACACCGACTTCTATCGCCGATTTATCAAAGATTTTTCACAAATAGCGAGACCTTTGACGAGTTTACTTCAAAAAGAGGTGGAGTTCAAATTCGATGATGCTTGCACTAAGGCATTTGAAACTTTGAAAAATGCTCTAGTGAATGCGCCTATAGTGCAAGCACCGGATTGGGAACTCCCATTTGAGCTAATGTGTGACGCGAGTGATAATGCAGTTGGAGCAGTCCTTGGGCAAAGGAAGGAAAAGAAATTGAATGTGATCTCTTATGCAAGCCGGACCTTGGATACGGCACAAAAGAACTACACCACCACGGAGAAAGAAATGTTGGCGGTAATCTTCGCTTTTGATAAGTATAGACCCTATTTGGTGTGCAACAAGGCCATTGTCTACACCGATCACTCCGCGGTGAAGTATTTAATGAGCAAAAAAGATGCCAAGCCGCGTCTAATCCGGTGGGTCCTTCTATTACAAGAATTCGACATTGAAATACGGGATAAGAAAGGAAGTGAGAACCTAGTGGCCGACCATCTCTCAAGGTTGCCGTTAGATCACCCCTCTTACCTTGACAAAGAGGACCCCATCGATGATGAGCTTCGAGATGACTCTTTCATGGCGATCGCTACCAACACCATCCCTTGGTTCGCTGATTTTGCAAATTATTTGGCAAGTGGGGTGGTGCCTCATGACTATGATGCTCGACAAAGGAAGAGATTTTTCAAAGAAGTTAAGAGGTATTTTTGGGATGATCCTAGCTTGTACAAGAAGTGTAGTGACGGCTTGTTCCGAAAATGTGTGGCAAATCATGAAATGGAAGGTATTATGGAACACTGTCATTCATTACCTTGTGGAGGTCATGGAGGTGTCAACAAGACCGTGGCAAGGATCCTTGGATGCAAACTTTGGTGGCCGACTATGCATAAAGATGTTCACAAGTTCATCCTTCGATGTGACCGATGCCAAAGGATGGGAGGAATCTCAAAGAGAAATGAAATGCCACAACAGTACATCTTAGAAGTTGAGCCATTTGATGTATGGGGAGTAGACTTCATGGGTCCGTTTGTCTCCTCGTGTGGGAATTTGTACATCCTTGTGGTTGTGGATTACGTGACAAAATGGTTGAAGCAATACCATCGCCCACCAACGACCACAAGGTAGTGATGAAGTTACTCAAGAAGATCATCTTTCCTAGATTTGGGGTGCCACGGTGCCTAATCAGTGATGGCGGATCCCATTTCGCCAAGAAACAACTCGAAGCACTTTTGAAGAAATATGGTGTTCATCATAAGGTTGGGCTCCCTTACCACCCGCAAACCCAAGGGCAAGTGGAGGTGTCCAACAGAGAAATTAAGAGTTTGCTCGAGAGGATGGTCAACAAGTCCCGAAAAGATTGGTCTTTAAGATTGGATGATGTACTATGGGCCTTAAGGACCGCTTACAAGACACCGATTGGCACCACGCCATATCGGCTTGTCTATGGTAAGGGATGCCACCTTCCGGTGGAATTGGAGTACAAGGCATGGTGGGTCGTAAAGGAACTCAACATGGACCTACATTTGGCCGGTGAAAAGAGGTTACTCAAGCTCAACGAGTTGGAAGAGTTAAGATATGATGCTTATGAGAGCTCTAGGCTCTACAAAGAGCAAACCAAGAGGTGGCATGACAAGAGAATTAGAGACCGTGACTTTGAGGTTGGTAACAAGGTTCTCCTCTTCAACTCACGCCTCCGACTCTTTCCCGGGAAGCTCAAGTCCAAGTGGGTGGGGCCGTTTACAATCACCAAAGTAACCCCCTATGGCTCGTTCGAATTGGAAAATCATGAAGATGGGAGCCGGTTCATGGTGAATGGGCAACGGATCAAAAGATACTACGATGAAGGAGAAATTGGAAAGATCGGTTGCCTAATGCTTGAGACGGTCCACACCGTTCCCCCTCCTTAACTTTATTGCTCGTGAAATAACGTCAAGCTAGGGACGTTAAACTAGCATGCTTTATAACATATTGTCAATATTCGTCTTTCAAGTACTTCTTTATTTCCTTTTTGTTTTAAGTACTTTGCAAAAATCCGGATGATTTTTCCCCAAGGAGGGGATGGTTTGTGTTGGTTGTCGTTAGTCTAATTGCTATAAACCGCGGAGCATGGCCTCTTGGCTCAACCAATCAATGGTTGAGTCGGGTACTTAGGTCGCATCCTATAGAAGTACTAACGATCTTGTTTGATTGATGTTTGAGTATGCAGGTTGGGAAATCAAGCTTTAAGGGGGCGAAGGTCCAGAGCGGGCGCTCTATATTGAGAGCGGGCGCTCTATATTGAGAGCGGGCGCTCTGTATCATTGAGGATTTTATGAGTATGTTTGAGCTCAAATGCGCAACATGGAAGCGGGCGCTCTGGTGATTGGGTAAAAATATGGCTAAGGGGTGAAAATTCAGCGAAAGTTTAGAGCGGGCGCTCTAACAGAAGAGCGGGCGCTCTGATTTTTACCCAGAAAAATCCCATATTCAGCGAAAGTTTAGAGCGGCCGCTCTACCCTTAGAGCGCCCGCTCCGATCCTTCTTCAGATTTTTCACGCGGATTCTCTTTTAATCTCAGCCCTCAATCTCCTATATCCCTTATATCCCACGCCCAAAACCCCTCCCAATCCCTCATTATCTCACTCCCAAACCCTCCTCTCACCTCAAACTCTATCAACCTTCTTCCTCCATAACCCAACCTCCATCTCCTCCAAATCTCCACTTCTCAACCACAAACTCCACTTAAATTCACAAAATATCATTCCCTATCTCCAAAAATCATCCCTCTCCATCAAGAATTCAGCATCTTGTCCAGATTTTATCAAGAGTTGAAGCGGGTTTCCACGGGTTCGCACCGGGCCGAGTCGGGCTCTTCTTCAATTTCATTTCTAAGCTGATTCTTCTTCAATTGTTGGTATAATCCTACTCTTTCTAAGTTAATTTTCCCTATTTCCTTGGGTATTTGCTTATTAGGGTTGGATTGATTTGAGAATTGATGGTGGAAGTATGAGTTTTACTTAATTTTAGAATTGATGGTGGATTGATTAACTTCATGTGGCAAATATTTGTTGTGAATTGTAGTTGGTTGTTTGATGTGGTGAATTGACAAGGGAGAACTCTTGTGGATTCTTGCTTAATTTTCGGTTTGTAGGAAGTTTTGATTTTTTTTTTTTTTTTTTTTTGAATTGGTGGTCTGTGCAAAATTTTGGAGAGTTTTGTATTTACTACTGTGATCATTGTTTGGAATTGTTGTATTACTGTGGTTATATTGGTATTATATTGTTGAGTGTAATGACCGGATCAAAGAGGCAAAGGACCGAGGCGAAAAAGCCACGGAGTGGTGGTAATTTAGGAGAAAGTAGTGGTGCCGAGAGTAGTGGTGGCCGTGCTCAGCCTACTCAATTCAACATCACCCTTCCCCATGCGGCCCAAAGGACCAAATTGGCCGCGTTGGACAGGAGGGCGATTAATCCAACACTCTTCTATTCCCAACATGATTGTTATATGATTGGAATAGATGAGAAGGTTAGGGAGCTCGCAGTGAACTTGGGGTTTGATGCATTCCTGGATTGTAGATTACCTAATGACTACATCACCTCAGACACTTCCTATTACTACCCTACCCAACCGCCTCTCACTTACTGCCCCCTAACATTGGAATTTCTTGCTAGCTTTGAATTAATTCAAAATGAGGGTATGGAAGGCATTGATGCATTTAAAGTAAAATTCCAACTGTTCAACAAGACCCGCCATATTACCCTCCATGCTTTCAACGAACTCTTTGGTTGGGACCCAAATGCTCAAACCATGGATACCTCCGGGCTTGACGGTCAAGGCTACGTAGATGGGTACAATCCTCAAGAATTTTGGGCCCGAATCACAAGCGGAGCTAGAGAATTCCAATCCAACTCCTCAAAGGCCTCTGAGATACACCATGCCGCCTTACGGTACCTTCACCGAATGCTCGCTTACATCTTCTTCTCCAGAAACGATCTTGGGAAAATGAGCGATCAGGAATTATATCTTCTCTGGAGAGCTACCGAGGGTGCACTTCTCTACCCACCTACCACCCCGGAGCATAAGATCAATCTGGGTTATCTGTTCGCCAAGAGGTGTAAGGCAATAAGGGACTCCCCCCAACTGACTGGTCCTATTTTCATGGGAGGAATGGTCACTTATATCACCTTCAAGTATCGTTACAAGACTCAGCTGCAACAGATGGAGAGCTTAAACATGGTTGCCGAATTGAACATAGAGAAAATGAAAAAGATGCAATTCATTTCGGATTCCACGGGAGTTACGGGGAAAGCCTTCATTTGGCGTATCCGGGACGTCCCTTGGTGCTACATGCCATGTCCGTTCATGATGAATCCGCCCCCGGGAACTGAGTTGCCATGGCAAGTCCCTATGGAGCAGATCCACGAGAACGACCTCTCCCAGCCCGAGATTGACCACAGAAATGAGATAAGGCAAGCAGGGCGGCGGCAACAACAATTTCAGCAACAACAAGAGCAACAGCAACAACAGTTCCAGCAGCAGCAGCAAGAGCAATTGCAACAGTTTATTTCACAAGCACAACATCATCTGCAGCAGCCCCCCCAGTTTTCGGGGGGAGGTGAGCCTTCTTCTTCTTCTTCTGCATTTAATATCGAGCAAGCCTTCGCTAACCTCACTCTGGAGGTTAGGAAGCTTGCTCAAGCCCAGCCTCAAGAAAGAGAAGAGGCCCCTGCTCAGTCTTCTGGTTCCACCTTTGATTTATATCAAAACCATATTTATGATTACCATGTGGACCAGGGGCATTTTAGCCCATGTGTCAACTACCCCTATTACCCTCCGCAATACGGGCCTGTCCCGAATTGGGAGCCTCCTCAGGTAGATGACAATGGGAACCCCATTCCTCGTACCGGCGGCCAATATCCCTATTGGCAAGGCCCCGGTACCTTGCATGACCCTCCAAACTCCTTCCCCCCCTACAACTACCAGCGCCCAGGTGGGTGTGATTACCTCGGTGATCCCGCCTATCCTTATCAGGGCGACGGCTTTCCCCCCGGTTATTACGGAGGGTGGGAGCCATATGGGCCGCCAATCGATGTCGATTATGATTGGGTGCCCCCTGTAGTTGTAGAGGGAGAGGGAGAGGGAGAGGAAGACTCTGAGGAATAGATGATCCTTTCTTTTGACCCTCCCTCCCACCCTTGACTACTACCCGTTTTATCGCACCGAGACGGTGCCTGGTTTTAGTTGGGGGGGGTGCCTTAGCATTTTCATATTTAGGGGCAAAAGAAAAGGTCATTTTGGGGACGAGCAGCCTTTCCTATGCTTGCTTGTGCTTAATAATCTGTTGGCTCGTATTATGCATGATACTTTTTCCCTTTTTCTTCTTTATTTTGTTTTCTAATCTTCTTGCTTTGGAGTTTTGGTGATTCTCACTTTTTGGCAGGATGTATGTTACTATTGGAAGGAGCCAAGGTTGGTTGATATGGAACTCATCATTCTTATGTTTTGGATTGGCATGGCTCCGGTGAGATCTCTCCAAACTCTCTTCTATTTATTTTGTTTTGCTTAGTTCCTAGGAGTAGAGTTAGGATTAAGTTGATTAATTTGAGGATGTTTGCATGTTTTGGAATTGTGTACTGGGAATCGTGTGAATTGATGCTTTCATTCTTGAGTTTCTCTTTTATCTTTGTGCATATTATAGTTTGTTTTGGTTGTCTTTGTTTTCCTTTCTTTTTTTTTGTTGAAGAGTAGCAACGGGACGAGGTTCACACCTCATGAGAGGCGCCCGGCTTTATGCCTAGGAGGACGTGCATTCAATTCACGTACCTTCTACCGCCTCCACTTGTGGAATTTATTCCATACGAAGGTCTACTTCTCTTGTTGCTCTTCAATGTTTTCTTTTTTTCTTTTTCTTCCCCTTATTTGTTATCCAAGGCAAGTGTTAAAACTTTGTTTTGTGTTTGGTTGAATTAGTAGTTATAATGTATGAATATGAATGCGTTGTTTCCTTGGCTTGAATGGTTTGCAAGGTCTTTAATGTTTGGGTTGAAAATCACATAACTTCATTGCTCAAATGACTCCTATTGGACATATCTTGGGCTATTTAGGCCTTGATCCCTTTTGTCCTAGGTTAGTGGTTGTTGGGCGTAGCTCATCTTGTGAATGAAAGCTAGGTGGCTAGAAATTTGGAGGCTTAGTGTTTTGCTACTTGATCTAAAACTCGCTCCATTTGACTCTTGAGGCCGCGACCGAATCGACTCATGGGAAGATAAAGGCATTCATTTTGGGATAAGGGCATACTTTTGCACTTTTTAGATCCTTTTCTTTTTATTCTCTAGGACACCTTTATTCTTAAATTTTGGGTTTTTGGGTTTACATTCACCTTTTGCGTACCCCCTTGAGCCTTCCACTTTTTGTCTACCCGCATTACAAGCCTTATGAACCTAATTTTATTTTCACCTTTATAGAAATGAGTGAAACTCGAGCTTGGCTTTGTATCTAAGTTCAAGGTTTGGCATAGTGGATGTCTATAATGTAAATTGCAAGGGACGTGTTTGTTTCCCCAATCAATCTTTTGGTATTTCAAAAAAAAAAAAAAAAAAAAAAAAAAAAAAGAAGGTTGTAAATAGTATGCATAAGTAAAGTATTGATTTTTTATTTAGTTCAAAATTAGTTGGGGGGTGTATTACCCACCAACTAAGGGTAGTTGGCCATGGTTTTGCTCGGTCCATCAATGTTTCACTCTTAGGAGCTTTCACCACAAGCCAAATTTATTCCAACCCTTACCCCAAGCCGTTTCATTGCTTCCTAAAAGCCCTTTGGACCTTGAGTCATTGAGTCGATGTCGGTGGAGAGAGTCATGGGTCGAGCTTTTAGATCGGATTTGCATTTACTAAGTTAGGGCAATCCTACCTTGCCTTTCTCCTTTTTGTTCTCCTAATTCTCTTGTGGAATTCGAGACGACTAGCCGCCTAGTGCACATGATCGAGATGAGGAGGGCTGCCTTGGTGAGGGACAATTGGAGGATAGGATCTTTATAGTCAAGGCTTTTGAGCATGAGCTATGCGGCCTTCAACCAGGAGCATTAGCTAGCTTGCCCACCTGTCTTGCCAAGAAGCTTGCGCATCCTTGTGATTGCACTGTAGTGAAAGTTCAACCATACATGTTTGTGTTTCTTTCCCTTTTTAGTTTTCTATTTTTCTATTTTTTTCTTTTTGTCTCTAAAAACCTTGCCTTGATTTAGTGCGAGGTTGTGGGTTAATCTCACTCGAAAACCCTCACGAGAGCATACTCGTCCTCCTAAGTGACTTGGGGGTTTAAATGGCTTGTCGTTTGCGCTAAAAACGACCGTGATTCCTACGAAAGTGAGTTAGTGTATAGACTTATGCTTTTGGTTATTTCTGTTAGCTTATTTTACTTCGCTCGAGGACGAGCAAAGGACTTAGTTGGGGGGAATTTGATCAGTGGCCGTTGGGCCCACTTTTCCACTTCGTTTCTTCCCCAATTGAGCCCTTTGTTTGCCCTTTTTCCTCTATTTTAGCTTAGTTTCATTATTTTTGAGCCTATTTGTTACTTGGAGTGGTTTTGAGTCATTTTTAGCTCATTTCCTAAGGTTTTATTCCCTCTCCTTTAACCCATTTCGATTTGCTCCTATTAGAACCTCCCCTATGATTTGCGTTCTCCACCTTTCAGGTCCTCCTATGGGCGAGAAGGCGAGGATTGGATGCAAGGATTAGGCATGCTTTGGAATCAAAGAGATTGGGGCAATAGAGCCCAAGTTGGGAAGGAAAGAAGAGCTCAGAGCGGGAGCTCTAAGTCTGAAGCGGGCGCTCTGAAGTCCTCAGTTTATATTGTTGCAGAAACCCAACTTCAGAGCGAGCGCTCTATGTTTGAAGCGGGCGCTCTAGCCTACAGAATTTTTCAGAGCATTTCTGCGAGAGTTGGGAGCGGGCGCTCTGGCCTTAAAGCGGCCGCCCCGTGCTTCACCTGATTCTTCTGAACTCAGCTGCGAGGCATTCCCCTGCACGTGTTATTTAAATTTTTGGGCCTTGCTTTGGGTTAGGTTTTTAAGGAGGGTATAAATACCCTATTACCAGGAGGAGATTTTAGCTGAGTTTTATTTGCTTTCATTTTCTTCAGCACATTAGATTAGTTAGGGTTTAGTTCCTCATTAGATCAAAAGCACTTCTTTTGTCACTCCCTTTTATTTTCAATCCAAGATTCGATCTTTTGGTATTATTTCTATCCCTACTCTTATTTACTGCTTTATTTATCTATTTTAATTAGTTTTATCTTATCTTTAGTTGTTGTTTCATGCTATTTAGAATAGATTACAAGTAGACTTAACTTATTCTCTTTAAAGTTAGCATCTTTAGTAAAGTTTAATCATTTTATTTTCTGATTTAGCCATGTTTATCTCATTAAACTTAGTTTTTGATTTTGTTGATGTTCTTGTGTGTTTGGGTATGACTCTCCCCTCTCTAGGCTAGGTTCCTAGCTAGGGGAGGGGGAGATGATGAACTAATGATGAAATAGATGATTTAGGCTTCAAGATTGATTAGATTGAGAAGTTTTGCAATTGATTCCAACCTAGGTTTTTGTTGTTAGGAATTAGAGATTGATCACCTCTAAGACCCGATTTTGTGTTGCATATTAGTTGCACGAGAGTGAGCTTGTATGTGATGATGACTAGGTTAGGGATGACCACGACCACCGAGGCGGGGTTGGGTAGGCGGTGTTTAGGTGAGCCCGAGAGGAAATCCTAGATGTTGGACCATAGGCCCCAATTACTTTTCTGACCGATTGCTCCATTCTTGTTGCCTCTGATTGTTGAAGTCATTGTTAGTTAGCATTTTTCCCCCTATCCCCTAGTGTTTGTTATTCCTTGATTTTCGTAATTTTACTCATTTACTTGTTACTTGTTAATTTAGTCCTTAATTTATTTACGCACCTAGTAGTTATAGAAAAAACCATCCAAAAGTTATTCTCCCTCTTCAATTGGTTTATAAGTGACCTAAGCAAGAGACATTTGACTTTCCCTGTGGATTCGACCCCTCTTCCACTATACTACCATTGGTTAGTTTAGGACGTGGGTTTTTATTCTTGACTCGACCTTTAGGAACTAACGACACCTAGGGGACCGATCAAACCTCTCCCGTTTGACCGACTTTTATTGAAATAGATGTATTTCAAGTGTTTATGACATGTTGAAGGGTAAATACGTCATTTTCCACCCAAAAATGATCGTATTAGACCTATATTAACTCATATCGTCCGATTCAAAGTGTTTAGGTCATTTAATACCCAAAACCTCTCATGTTAGATTGAAGTTGACTCATATTAATGTACTTCAAGTGTTTATTTTATGTTCAAGGGTAAATACATCATTTTCTACCCAAAATTGTACCATATTGACTCATATCTTCCGATTCAAAGTGTTTAAGTCATTTTATACCCAAAACCTCTTCAGTTTCTGCCATCACCTTCTCCACATCCTCCTCTTGGACTTCAAAAGATGTGTTACCTTCTTCCTCTTAAAGCTTATACTCCTCTTCTTCAAAGGTTTCATCTTCCTCCCAAGTTCGAGTAGTAGCAACCCTAGCATGGTGATAATCCCTTTAGATATGGCCTTGTCCCTTACATTTGAAGCAAGTTCATTGATCTCCCATAGGAGGCCTTGAACTTCCTCCCTTATCTCTCCCAAAAGGTTATGGCTTTATGGCTTTCTCAAGATTAGGCTTCACATTAGACATCTCATGCACCCCTTTAGCATTAAATGATCGAAAGATCCCTCTAGGTTTACATGTTTGCCTTTTAACCTTAGTTGCTATTGTACACACCTCATCAAAGCTCCAATAGGGTTGTAATTCCACCTTTTCCTTGATTGGGTCATTTAACCCAGCCACTAAACGAGCCACCTTGTGGTCTTCTTTCTCCTCTAGCCCACACACTATGGCTAGATTTTCGAATTCCATCAAGTATTCCTCCACAGACCTCCTTTCTTGCTTCAAAGTATGCATTTTTATAAAATTGTTTTGTTCAAAGTCTTGAGGAACAAACCTCTTTTGCATGTACTTCTTTAGTTTTGTCCAAGATGAGATCTTGGAACGCCCCTCCTTTCTCCTCTTCTTTTGCAAGCCTTCAAGCCACAAACTTTCATAAGAAGTGAGTTTGAGTTCAGCAACCTTAAAGGATCTATGATCATCATAGTCCTTGTATCTGAAAATTTGTTCAACTCTATGGATCCAATCTAGGAACTTGTCTGGGTCCAAACTTCCATTGAACTCAGGGATTTCAAGTCTCAAGCTTTGATCCTCTTTCCCCCTTAAACTCTTTCTCCTACGCCCTTTATATGATTCCTCATCATCACTTGAAGAGGATGGGTCCCTCTTGCTAGGCCTCCTTAAGCTTCTAACACTGGATTCACCATCACTTTTGCTAGAGTTAGATTCATGGGAAGAGAGTTTACCTTTTCTTGAGGACATTTCCTTCTTCCCCACAATTTACAACAGCTCGTTCATGTGTTCCTTCAGTTCCTTCAACTCGCGTTCCAAGCACAAGGCTTTGGCCTCTTACAAGGTCAAACATTTTTTGAAGCCTGGTGGCATCTCTTATGCATCATCACCACTGTAATCTATCTTTCTTGAGTATGCTTCGAATCCTCTCAACAAGAGCACTAAAAGTTGATGTGAATCTTGGTATTGAAACCTTAATCCACACAAAGGGATAGAACTAGATGTAAAACCCTCTAAAGCTACGCACCAAAGGTTTAAAATCTAGGACGAAAGTTTAAGAATTGATTAAAGCAAAGCACCCTCAATTCCTACACTTCCTCACGTGAATCTAAAGCTTTAAGCACCAATTCACAACTCTTTGTTACACACAAAGAAAAATAACAAACTCTCTAAGTTTATTGAAGAATACAAAGAAAAGAATCTCCAAATCTGTTTTTTCCAAGCTTGGGTGCACATCTATTTATACCCATAGCTTGAGAGTTTCAATCATATTATGACTAGGGCTCCTACTTCTAAAAGGACTCCTACTAACCAATAGGATAATACCACCTATTTATTACATAATCCTACCAAAACTCTAACACTATCTTATCTTAATTAGAATTCTATCCTACCTAAAAAGATAAAATTATAAATTAACTACTCTAAACCTATTTTATTTAAAGTAAAACACTAAATATCCAATCACATGTGTGTAGCCATGTCCATACCCATGCCATGTCACATAAGTTGTAGTAAAGCACCGACAAGATGTAATAAGCACCTTTCAATGTAACAAGCACCTCCCATTGTCTTAAAATTTTTCCTCCTTCGTCAAAATTTTCAATCTTCGAAAATTACTCCAAGATTTTAGCTTTTGATCAAGGCCTTCCATCAATCATCACCTCCATGCCTTTCACATATTATAGAATCATAAAACCTGAAAAAGGAAAGTTAAAAAACACACCTATGACTAAATTGATAAAAACCCTATCAAATGAAATGGGAGAAAACTCATAGACAAAACAAACTTATTCCCCATGTCCACCAATCCTCATTCACATTTTCATGATATCAAGCACATGCAACTGTTCCCCTTTGATGCACCTCGAAGATTTGTGTCTCCATAAGCCAACAACTCTCCTATGGTAGCATCCTTCTTTGAAGCTTCAATCAATCCTTCGAAGTAGATATCCTCTATCATATCATATATTGAGTCATATTGCCCGATTAGAAGTGTTAAGGTCATTCAATACACTAAACCTCTCCCATTTGAACGAGTTTGACTCAAATCAATGTATTTCAAATGTTTAAGCCATGGTCAAGGGAAAATACGAAATTTTTTACCCAAAACTGATCCCATTTGATCTATATAGACTCATATCGTCCGATTCAAAGTGTATAAGACATTTTATACCCAAAACCTCTCCCATTTGATCGAGTTTGACTCAAATTGATGTATTTCAAGTGTTTATGACATGTTCAAGGGTAAATACGTCTTTTTATTCCCAAAACTGATCCTATTTGATCTATATTGACTCATATCGTCTGATTCAAAGTGTTTAAGACATTTTATACCCAGAACTTCTCCCATTTGACCGAGTTTCACTCAAATCTATGTATTTGAAGTGTTTATGACATGTTCAAGGGTAAATATGTCTTTTTCTACCCAATACTAATCCCATTTGACCTATATTTAGTCATATTGATCGATTAGAAGTGTTTAGGTCAATTAATACACTAAACCTATCCCGTTTGACCGAGTTTGACTCAAATAAATGTTTTTCAAATGTTTATGACATATTCAAGGGTAAACACGTCTTTTTCTACCCAAAATTGATCCCATTTGATCTATATTGAGTCATATCATTCGATTAGAAGTTTTTAGGTCATTTAGTACACAAAACCTCTCTTGTTTGACCGAGTTTGACTCAAATCGATGTATTTCAAGTGTTTATGACATGTTCAAGGGTAAATACATCGTTTTCTTCCCAAAATTTATACCATTTGACCTATAGTGACTCATATCGTCCGATTCGAAGTGTTTACGTCATTTAATACACAAAACCTCTCCCGTTTGACCGAGTTTGACTCAAATCGATTTATTTCTAGTGTTTATGACATGTTCAAGGGTAAATACGTCTTTTTCTACCCAAAACTGATCTCATTTGACGTATATTGAGTCATATCGTCCGATTAGAATTGTTTAGGTCATTTAATACACAAAACCTCTCCCATTTGACCGAGTTTGACTTAAATCAAGTTGTATTTCAAGTATTTATTACCTGTTCAAGGGTAAATACGCCATTTTATACCCAAAACTAATTTCAATTGATTTATATTGACTCATATCGTTCGATTCAAAGTGTTTAAGTCATTTTATACCTAGAACCACTCCCATTTGATCGAGTTTGACTCTAATCAATGTATTTCAAATGTTTATGACATGTTCAAGGGTAAATACGTCATTTTATTCCCAAAACTAATCCCATTGACCTATATTGAGTCATATCATCCGAATCGAAGTGCTTAGGCCATTTAATACACAAAACCTCTCGCGTTTGATCGAGTTTGACTTAAATCGATGTATTTCAAGTGTTTCTCACATTATCCATTGTAATTACGTCATTTTCTTCCCAAAACTGATCCCATTTGACCTATATTAAGTCATATCGCCCGATAAGAAGTGTTAAGGTCATTTAATACACTAAACCTCTCCTTTTTTATTGAGTTTGACTCAAATCGATGTATTTCAAGTGTTTAAGACATGGTCTAAGGAAAATACGTAACTTTTTACCCAAAACTGATCCCATTTGATCTATATTGACTCATATCGTCCGATTCAGAGTTTATAAGACATTTTATATCCAGAACCTCTCCCATTTGACCGAGTTTTACTCAAATCGATGTGTTTCAAGTGTGTTTGGCATGTTCAAGGGTAAATACGTCATTGTATTCCAAAAACTGGTCCTATTTAATCTACATTGACTCATATCATCCGATTCAAAGTGTTTAAGACATTTTATACCTAGAACCTCTCCCGTTTGATCGAGTTTGACTCAAATCGATGTATTGCAAGTGTTTATGACATGTTCAAGGGTAAATACATCATTTTCTACCAAAAATTTATCCCATTTGACCTATAATGAGTCATATCGTACGATTAGAAGTTTTTAGGTCATTTAATACACAAAACCTCTCCTATTTGACCGAGTTTAACTCAAATTGATGTATTTCAAGTGTTTATGACATGGGGTAAATACATCGTTTTCTACCCAAAACTAATCCCATCCAACCTATATTGAGTCAAATCGTCCGATTAGAAGTGTTTAGGTCATTTAATAAACAAAACCTCTCCCGTTTGACCGAGTTGGACTAAATTAGATGTATTTAAAGTGTTTATGACATGTTCAAGGGTAAATATGTCATTTTGTACCCAAAACTAATCCTATTTGACCTATATTGACTCATATCGTCTAACTCAAATTGTTTAGGTCATTTAATACACAAAACCTCTCCCGTTTGACAGAGTTTGACTCAAATCAATCTATTTCCAGTGTTTATGACATGTTTAAGGTTAAATAGTTCATTTACTACCTAAAAATGATATGATTTGACCTATATTGACTCATATCGTCTAATTAAAAGTGTTTAGGTTATTTAATACACAAAATTTCTCCCATTTGACCGAGTTTTACTCAAATCAATGTATTTCAAGAATTTATGACATGTTCAAGGGTAAATACGTCATTTTCTTCCCAAAACTGATCTCGTTTGACCTATATTGAGTCATATTGTTCGATTAGAAGTGTTTAGGTCATTTCCAACACAAAACCTCTCCCGTTTGACCGAGTTTGACTAAAATCGATGTATTTCAAGTATTTATGACATGTTCAAAGGTAAATACGTCTTTTTCTACCCAAAACTGATCTCATTTGACTTATATTGACTCATAACGTATGATTAGAGGTGTTTAAGTCATTTAATACACAAAACCTCTCCTATTTGACCGAGTTTGACTGAAATCGATGTATTTCAAGTGTTTATGACATGTTCAAGGGTAAATACGTCTTTTTCTGCCAAAAACTAATCCAATTTGACCTATATTGAGTCATATCGTCCAATAAGAATTGTTTAGGTCATTTAATACACAAAACCTATCCCATTTGACCGTGTTTGACTTAAATCGATGTATTAAAAGTGTTTATGACAGTTCAAAGGTAAATACGTCGTTTTCTACCAAAAATTGATCCCATTTGACTTATATTACCTCATAATGTATGATTAGAGGTGTTTATGTCATTAAATACACAAAACCTTTCCTGTTTGACTGAGTTTGACTCAAATCAATGTATTTCAAATGTTTATAACATGTTTAAGGCTAAATACGTCATTTTTTACCCAAAATTTATCCCATTTGACTTATAGTGACTCATTTCGTCCGATTAGAAGTGTTTAGGTAATTGAATACACAATAGGTCTCCCGTTTGACTGAGTTTGACTCAAATCAATGTATTTCAAGTGTTTATAACATGTTCAATGGTAAATACGTCTTTTTCTACCCAAACCTGATCACATTTGACCTATATTGAGTCATATCCTCCGATTAGAATTGTTTAGGTCAGTTAGTACACAAAACCTCAACCGTTTACCTAAGTTTGGCTAACATCAATGTGTTTCAAATGTTTATGACATGTTCAAGGGTAAATACGTCATTTTCTACCCAAAATTTATCCCATTTGATCTATAGTGACTTATATCGTCCGGTTAGAAGTGTTTAGGGTATTTAATACACAATACGTCTCCCGTTTCACCGAGTTTGACTCAAATCAATGTATTTTAACTATTTATGACATGTTCAAGGGTAAATACGTCTTTTTCTACCCAAAACCGATCCCATTTGACCTATATTGAGTTATATCGTCCGATTAGAATTGTTTAGGTCATTTAATACACAAAACCTCTCCCGTTGGACCGAGTTTGACTAAAATCAATGTATTTCAAATGTTTATGACATGTTCAAGGGTAAATACATCATTTTCTACCCAAAATTTATCCTATTTGACCTTTAGTGACTGATATCGTCAGATTAGAAGTGTTTAGGTCATTTAATACACAATACATCTTCCGTTTGACCGAGTTTGACTTAAATCAATGTATTTCAAGTGTTTATGACATGTTCAACGGTAAATAAGTCTTTTTCTACCCAAAACTGATCCAATTTGATCTTTATTGACTCATATCGTCCATTTGAAAGTGTTTAAGTTTTTTTTATACCTAGAACCTCTACCATTTAATTGAGTTTGACTCAAATCGATGTATTTCAAGTGTTTATGACATGTTCAAGTGTAAATACGTCTTTTTCTACCCAAAACTGATCCCATTTGACCTATACTGAGTCATATCGTCCGATTAGAATTGTTTAGGTCATTTAATACACGAAACCTCTCCCATTTGACTTAGTTTGACTAAAATCAATGTATTTCTAGTGTTTATGACAAGTTCAAGGGTAAATACGTCTTTTTCTGCCAAAAACTGATCCAATTTGGCCTATATTGAGTCATATCGTCCGATAAGAATTGTTAGGTCATTTAATACACAAAACCTCTCTCTTTTGACCGAGGTTGGCGGAAATTAATGTATTTCAAGTGTTTATGACATGTTTAAGGGTAAATATGTTATTTTCTCCCCAAAATTTATCCCATTTTACCTATACTGACTTATAGCGTCCGATTTGAAGCGTTTAGGTCATTTAATACACAAAAGTCACCCGTTTGACCGAGTTTGACTCAAATCGATGTATTTCAAGTGTTCATGACATGGTTAATGGCTACTACGTCTTTTTCCACCCAATACTGATCCCATTTGACCTATTTTTAGTCATATTGTCCGATAAGAAGTGTTTAGGTCATTTAATACACTAAACCTCTCTCGTTTGAACCAGTTTGACTCAAATTAATGTATTTCAAGTGTTTATGACATATTCAAGGATAAATACGACTTTTTCTACCCAAAACTGATCCCATTTGACCTATACTAAGTCATATCGTCCGATTAGAATTGTTTAGGTCATTTTATACACGAAACCTCTCCTATTTGACTTAGTTTGACTAAAATCAATGTATTTCAAGTGTTTATGACCTGTTCAAGGGTAAATATGTCATTTTCTACCCAAAATTTATCCCATTTGACCTATAGTCACTCATATCGTCTGATTCGAAGTGTTTAGGTCATTTAAAACACAAAACCTCTCCCGTTTGACTGAGTTTGACTAAAATCGATGTATTTCAAGTATTTATAACATGTTCAAAGGTAAATACGTCTTTTTCTACTCAAAACTGATCCCATTTGACTTATATTGACTCATAACGTACGATTAGAGGTGTTTAGGTCATTTAATACACAAAACCTCTCCTATTTGACCGAGATTGACTGAAATCGATGTATTTCAATTGTTTATAACATGTTCAAGGGTAAATACGTCTTTTTCTGCCAAAAGCTGATCCAATTTGACCTATATTGAGTCATATCGTCCGATAAGAATTGTTTAGGTCATTTAATACACAAAACCTCTCCCATTTGACCGGTGTTGACTAAAATCAATGTATTTCAATTGTTTATGACATGTTCAAGGGTAAATACGTCATTTTTTATCCAAAACTGATTGCATTTGATCTATATTGACTCATAACGTCCGATTTCAAGTGTTTAAAAGATTTTATTCCCAAAACCTCTTCTATTTTACCGAGTTTGACTCAAATCGATGTATTTAATGTGTTTATGACATGTTCAAGGGTAAATACATCATTTTAATCCCAAAATTGATACTATTTGATCTATATTAACTCATATCGTCCAATTCAAAGTGTTTAAGACATTTTATACCCAGAACATCTCCCATTTGACTAAGTTTGACTCAAATCGTCCTATTCAAAGTGTTTAAGACATTTTATACCCAAAACCTCTTCCATTTGACCGAGTTTGACTCAAATCGACGTATTTAAAGTGTTTATGACATGTTCAAAGGTAAATACGTCATTTTCTTCCCAAAACTGATCCCATTTGACCTATATTGAGTCATATCGTCCGATTAGATGAATTGAGGTCATTTCCTACACAAAACCTTACCCGTTTGACCGAGTTTGACTCAAATCAATGTATTTTATGTTTTTTTGACATGCTCAAGCGTAAATACGTCATTTTCTAACAAAAATTTATTCCATTTTACTATAGTGACTAATCTCATCCGATTCGATGTGTTTAGGTCATTTAAGACACAAAACCTTTCTCGTTTGATCGAGTTTGACTCAAATCGATGTATTTCAAGTGTTTATGACATGTTCAAGGGTAAATACGTCTTTTTCTGCCAAAAACTTATCCCATTTGATCTTTATTGAGTCATATTGTCCGATTAGAATTGTTTAGGTCATTTAAAACACAAAACCCCTCCCATTTGACCGAGTTTGACTCAAATCGATGTATTAAAAGTGTTTATGACATGTTCAAAGGTAAATACGTCTTTTTCTACCAAAAACTGATCCCATTTGACTTATATTACCTCATAATGTATCATTAGAGGTGTTTAGGTCATTTAGTACACAAAACCTCTCCCGTTTGACTAAGTTTGGCTAAAATCAATATTGGGAACAGTGGGACCACCAACCGGGAGCACCTCCTCACTGAGGCTCACCAACGGATTTACAGGCTTGCCAAACACTTTGCCAAACAATTAGTATAAACTTACTTAATAAATATCCAATAATCTATTGGCTCTGATACCAAAGGGTGTAGGATCGGGATAATTTAAAGCTAGATAAAAATTAATAGAAATTAAAATGAAATTAAAACTTAAGACGTAGTAATACAGAAATTAAAACGAAATTAAAAACTTAAGACGTAGTAATATACAAACTGTTATTAAAAAACTTTTTAAAATACTTACAAAGATTTGAGCACTGCTCAAGGCAGGGAATACTTTTCTTACAGAGCTTTTATTGAGAACTAGAACTAAGGCTGAAAAGCCAAGCCTGCCTCTCAACTGAGATGGGAGAAGGCTATTTATAGAAGGGAAAAGGAACTATTACAAAATACTTTGAACAATCTGCTGCCAAGTGTGCGGTAGATCTTCTGCCGACACTTATGCTTTTGCTTTTTGAAAATTACTGTGTTGCTTTTGAATTTTCTGCTTCTGCTTTTGAAATATTCTGCCGACACTATTGCTTGACATTTCTAGTGTGGTGTGGTCTTGTCATTCCAGCTGCAGTTTTGAATTAATAATCTTCTTCATCTTCATCTATTTCACTTTCATCTTCTTCTGGAATTTTACGAATTATTGAATCATCTTGAAGTTTGTGGGAAATTCGGGCTAGCTCCTTATCAACAGTGATTTCAATAAGTGAATTTTCTCGGACTGGTCGTTCGGTAGAATACCTAATAGCACCAAGGAGAACTAATTCCTTAAACTCATCATGCGACTGGGAAGTAGACCATCGACATTTTCCCGGATGAATTTGACGTCCATAGTTTGGACATCAGCCATAATGCCTTGACCTTCGTTTGATAGCGCTTTTTGATAATCCTTGAAAGGGTGGTTGTTGTTCACTGCGATGCCATTGTTTTCTAACCTCATTGCAACGTGAGAAGATTTCACGCCTGAGATCTGAGGGAAGCTCGGGTTTTGCGAAGTAAAGGGTACATAAAAGATTAAAACAAAAGGAGTGCATAATTACAATAAGTCTTCATGTTTTGGCTGTAGACTTTTCATTCGCGGCCAAACGTATAAATAGAGAAAATAATATTTTTCATATTTTTCGTATTTTCTTCTTCTTTTTTTTTTTAATCCTCGAAAGGATATTGAGAGCAAGGACCATTGAATGGGTCAAAAGCTGTTTCGGAGCCTGAGCAATTAGACTCTTTGTCATCAGAGGATTTTGAACTAGTTGAACTTTTGATGATTCTTCTGGCAAAGTCTGGATCTGAACAAAGCTTTTCTAGTGCTTCTTTTTGAATAGGAGTCAGGGTTTTGTAAGAGGAAGAAGTTTTTTCTCTTCTTCGTGAGGAAGAAGAGGCGGCTGTTTTTGAAACTTGATGGATTGCCCATTCAAGTTTTTTACCAGTTTGAATGAAGTCTTTCACATTTTCAGGGGAGCAAAGTTCTAAACAGAATTTCTCCCACCATTTAACCTTGAATTCTCGGACTAACATCTAAGGGTATAGAGAAGGGAGTTGTGGTTTTAGACTATAACTCCAGCAAAGTATCCAAGGGATTTTGAACTCAGCATGGAAGAGAAGGAGATTCATGAATTTTTCTGATTTTGAGGCTGCTGAAAATGTTTGGAATCCTTCAATACAAGGAGGAGGAATTTGACTTAACCATTCGGATTGGTTAACAATCCTTTTGATGATACATTCTGAATAGATAATATTTCCTGTAGGGGATTTAACATGTTGAATTTCATAGGATTTTGAATCAATTAATATGAATTCATAAAATCTTTGAGTTTTTGCGGGGTTTTCAGGAAATGATTCACATCCTTCTGGGAAGGATCGCCTATTGAAGGCTTTTATGGTATCTGGGTTTTGTGGGGAAGAGAATTTTGTAAGGCAAATGGCTTCATTGGCTTCTTTGGTGAAATAAGCTGATTTTGGGTTTTTTGAGTCTGTTTTTGAAGGGGTTGCATTTGTAGGCGGGTTTTGAACAATTTGAGAATAGGCTAGTGGTGGAAAGTTTTGTAAACTAGCAAATTGGTTTGTAGTTGTAAAATTTTTTGAATCTGAAGGTAAATCTTTTGGAGGTTTCATCTCATAATCATCTGCTGACTGAAACCCTTTGAGTTTGTCAGATTTCTTCTTATGAGACATTTTGATGTCCTTGTAAGAATTCTCTGGTAAGAAAATCAGGAAGAGAATTATTTTCGCCTTTGATGTGCTCTATTTGAAAATCAAATATAGATAAAATAGCTTGCCATCGGGAAAAAATTTGTTTTGAAACAATATTTTTGACATCTTTTTCTAAAACTTCTTTAGTAGATTTGCAATCAATGCGAATAAGAAATTTTTTATTGTATAAATCGCTTTGAAATTTTGAAACACATAAAACAATTGATAGAACTTCTTTTTTAATAGTAGAATAATTCTTTTGAGGACCTAACCAAACTCCGAAATGGAACCGTACTAGTTGTTCTAGACCTTCTACCTTTTGTTTGAGTATGCCACCATAGCCTACGTCTGAAGCATCTGTTTCAACTATCATGTATGCAGATGGATTAGGTATGCAAAGACAGGGTAATGATTTTATCTTTTCTTTGAGGGTCTTGACGATTTTAGTATGTTCTTTTAACCAAGCAGGGGGATTTTTTTGTAATCTTTGAAATAAGGGAGCACATAATTGACGAAGGTTAGGGAAAAAATCTGAAACATAATTCAGACATCCTAAAAATCTTTGAAGTTGGGTTTTCTCTTTAAGCTCATTAGGAAATTTTGAGGCAAACTCTATGGATCTATTAATGGGTTTAATGGTTCCTCTGAATATATCATGGCCAAGGAATCTAATTTTTGTTTGGAAAAGTTTCATTTTTGAGCTTGAAACAACTAAACCATTCTTTTCTATTATTTGTAAAAAAGATAATAAATGTTTGAAATGTTGATCTAAACTATTAGAGAAAACTAAAACATCATCTATGTAAACTATTATGAATGGGAATGGGTTGAGAATATCATTCATAATATGTTGGAATTCAGAAGGAGCATTCTTCAAACCAAAAGGCATAACATTCCATTCATAGTGACCAAAGGGTACTGTGAAAGCTGTTTTGTACCTATCTTGTTCGGCAATTTGAATTTGCCAAAATCCTGATTTTATATCAAATTTTGAAAAGATCTTAGCATTAAAGAGTCTATTTAAAAGATCTCTTTTGTTAGGAATGGGGTATCTAATCCATTGGAGAACTTTGTTTAAGGGTTTGTAATTTATTACTAATCTGGGAACTCCTCGCTCTTTCTCAGCAGCATTCATTACATAAAATGCTGCACAACTCCAAGGAGATTTAGAAGGTCGAATAAGCTTTTTATCCAACAGAACTTGAATCTCCTTTTTACAGAATTCTACTAATTTAGCATTCATCTGAATGGGTCTTGCTTTTGTAGGAATATTTGCTTCAGTGAAATCTTTTTCATAAGGAAGGGTAACAATATGCTTTTTTCTATTCCAAAAGGCATTAGGAATTTCTGCACAGACCTTTAGTTTGAAAGTTTTTTCGAGGTCTAGAATCTTTTGTTGAATAGAAGGCTGTCGAAGTTGTTCCTCTATTTTTTGGTGGATAACCTCGGTTTTGAGGGTAGCAATTAAATATTGCTTCTTATGGATTGTGTTTAATTTTTGAAAAACTGATGAATTTTGTAAGAGGTTTATATCTTTTTGAATCATAGGAGTGAGGAATTTAAAGGAGATTTGCTTACCTAAGATATTGGTATGAACTCCTATATTGTCCACCTTAAAAGGATAGATTTGAGTTAGAAAAGGGGTTCCAAGGATTATTTCTTCCTTAATATCCTTGACAACTATGAAAGTATTTTTGAATTTATAGTCGTTATTGACTATATTGGCTCTTGGAACCTTGAATTTGGTATTCATAGGAGAGCTATTAGCACTAAGTAATTTTGTGCTAGTCTTCTCATAGAATTTTGGTGCGATGATTCCTTCTTTGATACAATTCTGATCAGCACCACTATCTATAAGGGCAATAAAGTTTTGTTTAAAATCATCGATTTGGAAGGTGACCTTCGAGTACCATTTTTGAAAATTGATCTTATTAATGAGAGAAACAAATCCTGTTTCTTCCTGAGTATCAATAATCTCCTCAGAGGTTATATTCTAAGTGGATTCTTCTTCTAAGATTGTTATACGAGTTTTGATCTCTAATTCATTAATTTGTAAGGTTAAAAGGTCATTTTTGAGTTCATTGACCTGGGTTTTTAAGAGGTTGATTTCTGACTGGAGATCATTAACAGAATCTCTTTTAAAAGTATTCTTGGAAGGTGACGTAAAGAGGGTGCTATTTTTTGTGTATTCTGGATTTGAATATTTCTCCAGTAGTTTTGAAATACTGAAGGGTTCCGTAATTGGTAAGGAAGTGGAGTGAGAAGGTTCCTTTTCTTTGAGGACAATATTTCTCAAGCGAAGAAGGGCCTGAGTCTTTAACTCTGGATTTTGAACCTTATCTATTAGATCGAATAAGAATTCTTTGTATTCATTACTAGAAAGGACATTTATAGTTTGAATTGGTGAAGAAGACCCTAAGGAGCTACTACTACTTGAGTCAGTATCTTCTATTTGGTCGGAAAAAGGTTCTTCTTGGTCTGAGTTCAAAGGACTCTTAATAAGGCGTTTGGTCAACTTTTCTCCTAGTTCAGAGTCATTTGAGAGGAGTTCTTGGATTTTCTTCTTAGTAGTACAATTATTAGCTTTATGTCCCCTTTTCCCACATGAATAACAGACTATTTTTTGGGAGGAAAACTTTTGTTTAGGCCTTTTGTAATAAGAAGGCTTTGAAGGAGGAGAAGCATTTCTCTTAGGGAATCGTCTAAACTTCTTTTCTTTCTGAAGTTTAGACTTTTGTTTAATAGATGAAGGGGCCCTGATTGTTTCACAGCCAAAGGCTTCACAGAAACAACCGAGCTCTTTTCTGGATTGCTTCTTTTCAGAAGTATACTTAGCTTGCAGCTTAAGTTATTCGCAAAGAGCTAATCCTTCATTTTTGACTAAAGTGAAGAGTTCTCCATAGGTTATATCTTTAAAAGGGATCTCTTCTGATTAAGATAATTCCCTTAACTTTCTAAATATTCGTTGGGCAAAAAGTTTAGGAAGACCAGATATAAATTTTTCTTTCCAAAATGGTTCACCGCAATCTTTTCTTTGGAGAACATAAGTAAGGAACATATCTCTATACCACCTATAATCTCCTAAAGTAGGACATCTCAAGTTTTGAAGAATTGATTTCCCTGATAAAAGGGAGGCTGTAGGATCTCCTATAAAGTAATAGGCAATAACTATTATGAGGAAATCACAACTATCAAATTTCTCTATGATTTCATTTTGGGGATTGAGAATGGTGATTTTGTGGTTAAAGATTTCTAACTGATTATCAGGTGTGAGACAATTGTCCCACCAGTTTTTCAATTGACCGGTAAACCCTGAAATAAGGAGTCCAAAAATGATTTGTTCATTAGACTCTCGGGTTGAATAGGCAATTTTTGCCATCCCCATCTCTTGAAGAGTATTTAAAATCTCATATTCTGATTTTCCATCTATATTCCATTCATGGACAGAATCAGGAGAATAAGATTTGGTTTTAAACTTAGATCGTTCCTCAAATTGTATGTCTGGAGGGGTTGGTCTAGGATAATAGGTTTTTGTTGGAGCATTTCTCCACTTGTTCTTTATTTTATTTATAAAAGAGGAATCTTGATATATATTTTGAATATTATCTATTTTATCTTCTGAGTTAGAATCATTGCTTGATTCATTTTCAGAAGGACAACTATGGATGACTCTTAATCCTTGGGAGCTGGCTAATTTTTCTAGATTTTCAGATATTTTGCTCAAGATAGTCTGGGAATTATTTGAAGAAGAGGGAGTATTGACTATGGAGTTTGCCATAGTTTGAGTTAAACCTTGTGGTTTAAAGTGCGGAACTGAGACATTAGTAGGGAATCTAGAGGATTGTCCTTTAGAGAAGGTAGGGGACTGTTCCTTTATAGATTCTATTCTAGTAGAAAGATGATCTACTTAAGAGGCAATAGTATGAAGGGTTTGGTTGGTGAAATTATTTTGATGGTAAACCTTAATAATATCTTCCACCTTAGCTGGGTCATCTTTCTGATTATATCTTCCCTTTTTAAGAGGGCAGGCAGGTATTTGATTTTCTCCACTAGGAATTATTATGGGAGAAAAGGGTGGATGAACAGTATTAATAGTTGATCCATCCTCTAACTGCCAATTTCTCCTTAAAGTGGTTTGGGTTTGAATATAGTGTTGGGTAAAAGGTTCATTTATACCTTTATCTTCACAAAAAGAAGTAAACCATATGAAAAAGGGAATATTTAATTGGAGATGATTCATGTCTCTATACCAGATTTCTCTGATCTGATTCCTTAAGGGCTCATCAAAAGACATAAACCATTTTCGCTTTTGAGTATTTTCTTTTGATTCGAAGTCTCTTCTCAAGAAATCCTTATCAATTTGAAAACCGTCCTTAGTGATAGTGTTTATAGTATTAAAATTTTGCATATCTGAAGCTGTAGGTGATTGGGGAGGAGAAACAGAGGAAAATTGATATTCTGGAATTGGAGATTTGTAATGGACTTTGAAAGTATCTTCTTGAGTTCTTGAAGATTCTGACATTTCTTGTTGGTATTTGGCAGGAATAGAAAACGATCTTCTAGCCATATTAATGGAAGAGCTAGGTCTTGGTTCTCTAATTGAGCCAAATCTAAGAATTACTTTAGTCGAATCCTCTACTATTTGATCTATGTCTTGTTTTAGACATTTATTTGGCATTGGATTAGGAAATTGTAAGATTTCAGGAATAGTAATTTGATCCCAAGCTAATTTCTTAGATGAAGTGACCAGGGATTTAGTTTCACCAGCATGGACTTCTATGAAAACAGTCTCTCCTTTAGAAGAGGGAACATGAATAAATTTTGGATTCACAGTGGTGTTCATCAACCTAAAATATATCCTTAAAACTATTGCAAAGTGTTTAACAAATTCTTTGAATTTATTTTCTATAACATGAATATCTAAGATTAATGACTCTAGAGCTAATGGATCCTTTAGATCTATAGTAAAATCAGGAAAGCAATTAAAATATATGGGTCCATTGCAGACATTAGTTTGAACTACAGCTAACAATGAATCTTTATAGGTTTTGAGACGATTATCTCTTAAAGCTAGGAATATAGGGCAATCAACACCTTTATGAACTAAAGGCTTAACAGCTATTTGAACTAGACCAAAATGAATGAAACGATAATTATGAGCAAGATATGTTTCAACTGCTGTATTTGATAATAAATACATAGTTTCAATATCTTGTTGAATACTCCTAGTTTCTTCATGAGTTTTAATGCTAAATGCAGTTTTGAATTCCAAAGGACCAATCTTATATAACTGAGTAGGATCTTCTTTTGGAATATTCCGATTTGAGAAATCAACAGGTATATGAGTTTCTTGACTTTGAATTATATCAGTCTTAGAGTATCCTAATCTAGCAACTCTTCTTAACCAAGAGGCCATGGATTAAGGGTATATAGTAAGTAATATCTATGCTAATTGGGAATAGTGGGACCACCAACCGGAGCACCTCCTCACTGAGGCTCACCAACGGATTTACAGGCTTGAGAAACACTTTGCCAAACAATTAGTATAAACTTACTTAATAAATATCCAATACTCTATTGGCTCTGACACCAAAGGGTGTAGGATCGGGATAATTTAAAGCTAAATAAAAATTAACAGAAAAAAGTGTTTATGACATGTTCAAAGGTAAATACGTCTTTTTCTACCAAAAACTGATCCCATTTGACTTATATTACCTCATAATGTATCATTAGAGGTGTTTAGGTCATTTAGTACACAAAACCTCTCCCGTTTGACTAAGTTCGGCTAAAATCAATGTATTTCAAATGTTTATGACATGTTCAATGGTAAATACGTCATTTTCTACCCAAAATTTATCCCATTTGATCTATAGTGACTTATATCGTTCGGTTAGAAGTGCTTAGGTTATTTAATACACAATACGTCTCCTGTTTCACCGAGTTTGACTCAAATCAATGTATTTTAACTATTTATGACATGTTCAAGGGTAAATACGTCTTTTTCTACCCAAAACCCATCCCATTTGACCTATATTGAGTTATATCGTCCGATTAGAATTGTTTAGGTCATTTAATACACAAAACCTCTCCCGTTTGACCGAGTTTGACTAAAATCAATGTATTTCAAATGTTTATGACATGTTCAAGGGTAAATACGTCATTTTCTACCCAAAATGTATCCTATTTGACCTATAGTGACTGATATCATCCGATTAGAAGTGTTTAGGTCATTTAATACACAATACGTCTCCCGTTTGACCGAGTTTGACTTAAATCAATGTATTTCAAGTGTTTATGACATGTTCAAGGGTAAATAAGTCTTTTTCTACCCAAAACTGATCCAATTTGATCTTTTTTGACTCATATCGTCCATTTGAAAGTGTTTAAGTTATATTATACCTAGAACCTCTACTATTTAATTGAGTTTGACTCAAATCGATGTATTTCAAGTGTTTATGACATGTTCAAGTGTAAATACGTCTTTTTCTACCCAAAACCGATCCCATTTGACCTATACTGAGTTATATCGTCCGATTAGAATTGTTTAGGTCATTTAATACACGAAACCTCTCCCATTTGACTTAGTTTGACACAAATTAATGTATTTCAAGTGTTTATGACATGTTCAAGGGTAAATACGTCATTTTCAACCCAAAATTTATCCCATTTGACCTATAGTGACTCATATCACCCGATTCGAAGTGTTTAGGTCATTTAATACACAAAACCTCTTCCATTTGACTGAGTTGGACTAAAATCGATGTATTTCAAGTATTTATATCATGTTCAAAGGTAAATACGTCTTTTTCTACCCAAAACTGATCCCATTTTACTTATATTGACTCATAACGTACGATTAGAGGTGTTTAGGTCATTTAATACACAAAACCTCTCCTATTTGACCGAGTTTGACTGAAATCGGTGTATTTCAAGTGTTTATAACATGTTCAAGGGTAAATACGTCTTTTTCTGCCAAAAACTGATCCAATTTGACCTATATTGAGTCATATCGTCCGATAAGAATTGTTTAGGTCATTTAATACACAAAACCTCTCCCATTTGACCAAGGTTGACTAAAATCAATGTATTTCAAGTGTTTATGACATGTTCAAGGGTAAATACATTATTTTTTATCCAAAACTAATTGCATTTGATCTATATTGACTCCTATCGTCCGATTTCAAGTGTTTAAGACATTTTATACCCAAAACCTCTTCTTGTTTACCGAGTTTGACTCAAATCGATGTATTTAATGTGTTTATGACATGTTCAAGGGTAAATACATCATTTTAATCCCAAAACTGATACTATTTGATCTATATTAACTCATATCGTCCAATTCAAAGTGTTTAAGACATTTTATACACAAAACATCTCCCATTTGACTAAGTTTGACTCAAATCGTCCTATTTAAAGTGTTTAAGACATTTTATTCCCAAAACCTCTTCCATTTGACCAAGTTTGACTCAAATCGATGTATTTCAAGTTTCTATGACAGGTTCGAGGGTAAATACATCATTTTAATCCCAAAACTGATACTATTTGATCTATATTGACTGATATCATCCAATTTAAAGTGTTTAAGACATTTTATACCCAAAACCTCTTCCTTTTGACCAAGTTTGACTCAAATCGACGTATTTAAAGCGTTTATGACATGTTTAAAGGTAAATACGTCATTTTGTTCCCAAAACTGATCCCATTTGACCTATATTGAGTCATATCGTCCTATTAGAAGAATTTAGGTCATTTCCTACACAAAACCTTACCCGTTTGACCGAGTTTGACTCAAATCGATGTATTTTACGTTTTTTTGACATGCTCAAGCGTAAATACGTCATTTTCTAACAAAAATTTATTCCATTTTACTATAGTGACTAATCTCATCCGATTCGATGTGTTTAGGTCATTTAAGACACAAAACCTTTCTCGTTTGACCGAGTTTGATTCAAATCGATGTATTTCAAGTGTTTATGACATGTTCAAGGGTAAATACGTCTTTTTCTGCCAAAAACTGATCCCATTTGATCTTTATTGAGTCATATCGTCCGATTAGAATTGTTTAGCTCATTTAATACACAAAACCTCTCCCTTTTGATTGAGTTTGACTAAAATCGATGTATTTCAAGTATTTATGACATCTTCAAAGGTAAATACGTCTTTTTCTACCCAAAACTGATCCTATTTGACTTATATTGTCTCATAACGTATGATTAGAGGTGTTTAGGTCATTTAATACACAAAACCTCTCCCATTTGACCAAGTTTGACTCAAATCGACATATTTAAAGGGTTTATGACATGTTTAAAGGTAAATACGTCATTTTCTTCCCAAAACTGATCCCATTTGACCTATATTGAGTCATATCGTCCGATTAGAAGAATTTAGGTCATTTCCTACACAAAACCTTACCCGTTTGACCTAGTTTGACTCAAATCGATGTATTTTACGTTTTTTTGACATGCTCAAGCGTAAATACATCATTTTCAAACAAAAATTTATTCCATTTTACTATAGTGACTAATCTCATCTGATTCGATGTGTTTAGGTCATTTAAGACACAAAACCTTTCTCGTTTGACCGAGTTTGACTCAAATCAATGTATTTCAAGTGTTTATGACATGTTCAAGGGTAAATACGTCTTTTTCTGCCAAAACTGATCCCATTTGATCTTTATTGAGTCATATTGTCCGATTAGAATTGTTTAGGTCATTTAATACACAAAACCTCTCCCGTTTGACCGAGTTTGACTAAAATCGATGTATTTCAAGTATTTATGACATGTTCAAAGGTAAATACGTCTTTTTCTACCCTAAACTGATCCCATTTGACTTATATTGACTCATAACGTACGATTAGAGGTGTTTAGGTCATTTAATACACAAAACCTCTCCTATTTGACCGAGTTTGACTGAAATCGATGTATTTCAAGTGTTTATAACAAGTTCAAGGGTAAATACGTCTTTTTCTGCCAAAAACTGATCCAATTTGACCTATATTGAGTCATATCGTCCGATAAGAATTGTTCAGGTCATTTAATACACAAAACCTCTCCCATTTGACCGAGTTTGACTCAAATCGATGTATTAAAAGTGTTTATGACATGTTCAAAGGTAAATACGTCTTTTTCTACCAAAAACTAATCCCATTTGACTTATATTACCTCATAATGTATGATTAGAGGTGTTTATGTAATTAAATACACAAAACCTTTCCTGTTTGACCGAGTTTGACTCAAATCAATGTCTTTCAAATGTTTATAACATGTTTAAGGGTAAATACGTCATTTTTTACCCAAAATTTATCCCATTTGACTTATAGTGACTCATTTCGTCCGATTAGAAGTGTTTAGGTCATTGAATACACAATAGGTCTCCCGTTTGATTGAGTTTGACTCAAATCAATGTATTTCAAGTGTTTATAACATGTTCAATGGTAAATACGTCTTTTTCTACCCAAACCTAATCACATTTTACCTATATTGAGTCATATCCTCCGATTAGAATTGTTTCGGTCATTTAGTACACAAAACCTCACCCGTTTGACTAAGTTTGGCTAAAATCAATGTATTTCAAATGTTTATGACATGTTCAAGGGTAAATACGTCATTTTCTAGCCAAAATTTATCCCATTTGATCTATAGTGACTTATTTCGTCTGGTTAGAAGTGTTTAGGTTATTTCATACATAATACATCTCCCGTTTCACCGAGTTTGACTCAAATCAATGTATTTTAACTATTTATGACATGTTCAAGGGTAAATACGTCTTTTTCTACCCAAAACCCATCCCATTTGACCTATATTGAGTTATATCGTCCGATTAGAATTGTTTAGGTCATTTAATACACAAAACCTCTCCCGTTTGACCGAGTTTGACTAAAATCAATGTATTTCAAATGCTTATGACATGTTCAAGGGTAAATACATCATTTTCTACCCAAAATTTATCCTATTTGACCTGTAGTGACTGATATCTTCAGATAAGAACTGTTTACGTCATTTAATACACAATACGTCTCCTGTTTGACCGAGTTTGACTTAAATCAATGTATTTCAAGTGTTTATGACATGTTCAAGGGTAATTACATCATTTGAATCCCAAAACTGATACTATTTGATCTATATTGACTCATATCGTCCAATTTAAAGTGTTTAAGACATTTTATACCAAAAACCTCTCCCATTTGACCAAGTTTGACTCAAATCGACATATTTAAAGCGTTTATGACATGTTCAAAGGTAAATACGTCATTTTCTTCCCAAAACCTATCCCATTTGACCTATATTGAGTCATATCGTCCGATTAGAAGAATTTAGGTCATTTCCTACACAAAACGTTACCCGTTTGACCGAGTTTGACTCAAATAGATGTATTTTACGTTTTTTTGACATGCTCAAGCGTAAATACGTCAATTTCTAACAAAAATTTATTCCACTTTACTATAGTGACTAATCTCATCCGATTCGATGTGTTTAGGTCATTTAAGACACAAAACCTTTCTCGTTTGACCGAGTTTGACTCAAATCGATGTATTTCTAGTGTTTATGACATGGTCAAGGGTAAATACGTCTTTTTCTGCCAAAAACTGATCCCATTTGATCTTTATTGAGTCATATCGTCCGATTAGAATTGTTTAGGTCATTTAGTACACAAAACCTCTCCTTTTTGACCGAGTTTGACTAAAATTGATGTATTTCAAGTATTTATGACATCTTCAAAGGTAAATACGTCTTTTTCTACCCAAAACTGATCCCATTTGACTTATATTGACTCATAACGTACGATTAGAGATGTTTAGGTCATTTAATACACAAAACCTCTCCTAATTGACCGAGTTTGAGTGAAATTGGTGTATTTCACGTGTTTATAACATGTTCAAGGGTAAATACGTTTTTTTCTGCCAAAAACTGATCCAATTTGACCTATATTGAGTCATATCGTCCGATAAGAATTGTTTAGGTCATTTAGTACACAAAACCTCTCCCATTTGACCGAGGTTGACTAAAATCAATGTATTTCAAGTGTTTATGAAATGTTCAAGGGTAAATACGTTATTTCTTATCCAAAACTGATTGCATTTGATCTATATTGACTCTTATCGTCCGATTTCAAGTGTTTAAGACATTTTATACCCAAAACCTCTTCTTATTTACCGAGTTTGACTCAAATCGATTTATTTAATGTGTTTATGACATGTTCAAGGGTAAATACATCATTTTAATCCCAAAACTGATACTATTTGAACTATATTAACTCATATCGTCCAATTCAAAGTGTTTAAGACATTTTATACCCAGAACATCTCCGATTTGACTAAGTTTGACTCAAATCGTCCTATTTAAAGTGTTTAAGACATTTTATTCCCAAAACCTCTTCCATTTGACCGAGTTTGACTCAAATCGATGTATTTCAAGTTTTTATGACAGGTTCGATGGTAAATACATCATTTTAATCCCAAAACTGATAGTATTTGTTCTATATTAACTCATATCGTCCAATTTAAAGTGTCTACGACATTTTATACCCAAAACCTTTCCCATTTGACCAAGTTTGACTCAAATTGACTATTTAAAGCGTTTATGACATGTTCAAAGGTAAATACGTCATTTTATTCCCAAAACTGATCCCATTTGACCTATATTGAGTCATATCGTCCGATTAGAAGAATTTAGGTCATTTCCTACACAAAACCTTACTCGTTTGACCGAGTTTGACTCAAATCGATGTATTTTACGTTTTTTTGACATGCTTAAGGGTAAATACGTCATTTTCTAACAAAAATTTATTCCATTTTACTATAGTGACTAAGCTCATCCGATTCGATGTGTTTAGGTCATTTAAGACACAAAACCTTTCTCGTTTGACCGAGTTTGATTCAAATCGATGTATTTCAAGTGTTTATGACATGTTCAAGGGTAAATACGTCTTTTTCTGCTAAAAACTGATCTCATTTGATCTTTATTGAGTCATATCGTCCGATTAGAATTGTTTAGGTCATTTAATACACAAAACCTCTCCCGTTTGACCGAGTTTGACTAAAATCGATTTATTTCAAGTATTTATGACATGTTCAAAGGTAAATACGTCTTTTTCTACCCAGAACTGATCCCATTTGACTTATATTGACTCATAACGTACGATTAGAGGTGTTTAGTCATTTAATATACAAAACCTCTCCTATTTGACCGAGTTTGACTGAAATCGATGTATTTCAAGTGTTTATGACATGTTCAAGGTTAAATACGTCTTTTTCTGCCAAAAACTGATCCAATTTGACCTATATTGAGTCATATCATCCGATAAGAATTGTTTAGGTCATTTAATACACAAAACCTCTCCCATTTGACCGAGTTTGACTCAAATCGATGTATTAAAAGTGTTTATGACATGTTCAAAGGTAAATACGTCTTTTTCTACCAAAAACTAATCCCATTTGACTTATATTACCTCATAATGTATGATTAGAGGTGTTTATGTCATTAAATACACAAAACCTTTCCTGTTTGACCGAGTTTGACTCAAATCAATGTCTTTCAAATGTTTCTAACATGTTTAAGGGTAAATACGTCATTTTTTACCCAAAATTTATCCCATTTCACTTATAGTGACTCATTTCGTCCGATTAGAAGTGTTTAGGTCATTGAATACACAATAGGTCTCCCGTTTGATTGAGTTTGACTCAAATCAATGTATTTCAAGTGTTTATAACATGTTCAATGGTAAATACGTCTTTTTCTACCCAACCTTGATCACATTTTACCTATATTGAGTCATATCCTCCGATTAGAATTGTTTAGGTCATTTAGTACACAAAACCTCTCCCGTTTGACTAAGTTTGGCTAAAATCAATGTATTTCAAATGTTTATGACATGTTCAAGAGTAAATACGTCATTTTCTACCCAAAATTTATCCCATTTGATCTATAGTGACTTATATCATCCGGTTAGAAGTGTTTAGGTTATTTAATACACAATACGTCTCCCGTTTCACCGAGTTTAACTCAAATCAATGTATTTTAACTATTTATGACATGTTTAAGGGTAAATACATCTTTTTCTACCCAAAACCCATCCCATTTGACTTATATTGAGTTATATCGTCCGATTAGAATTGTTTAGGTCATTTAATACACAATACGTCTCCTGTTTGACCGAGTTTGACTTAAATCAATGTATTTCAAGTGTTTATGACATGTTCAAGGGTAAATAAGTCTTTTTCTACCCAAAACTGATCCAATTTGATCTTTATTGACTCATATCATCCATTTGAAAGTGTTTAAGTTATTTTATACCTAGAACCTCTACCATTTAATTGAGTTTGACTCAAATCGATGTATTTCAAGTTTTTATGACATGTTCAAGTGTAAATACGTCTTTCTCTACCCAAAACTGATCCCATTTGACCTATACTGAGTCATATCGTCCGATTAGAATTGTTTAGGTCATTTAATACACGAAACCTCTCCCATTTAACTTAGTTTGACTAAAATCAATGTATTTCAAGTGTTTATGACATGTTCAAGGGTAAATACGTCATTTTCTACCCAAAATTTATCCCATTTGACCTATAGTAACTCATATCGTCTGATTCGAAGTGTTTAGGTCATTTAATACACAAAACCTCTCCCGTTTGACTGAGTTTGACTTAAATCGATGTATTTCAAGTATTTATGACATGTTCAAAGGTAAATATATCTTTTTCTACCCAAAACTAATCCCATTTGACTTATATTGACTCATAACGTAGGATTAGAGGTGTTTAGGTCATTTAATACACAAAACCTCTCCTATTTGACCGAGTTTGACTAAAGTCGATGTATTTCAAGTGGTTATAACATGTTCAAGGGTAAATACGTCTTTTTCTGCCAAAAACTGATCCAATTTGACCTATATTGAGTCATATCGTCCGATAATAATTGTTTAGGTCATTTTATACACAAAACCTCTCCCATTTGACCGAGGTTGACTAAAATCAATGTATTTCAAGTTTTTCTGACATGTTTAAGGGTAAATATGTTATTTTCGCCTCAAAATTTATCCCATTTTACCTATATTGACTCATAGCGTCCGATTTGAAGAGTTTAGGTCATTTAATACACAAAACTCTCCCGTTTGATTGAGATTGACTCAAATTGACGTATTTCAAGTGTTCATGACATGGTTAAGGGCTAATTTGTCTTTTTCTACCCAATACTGATCCCATTTGACCTATATTTAGTCATATTGTCCGATTAGAAGTGTTTAGGTCATTTAATACACTAAACCTCTCTCGTTTGAACGAGTTTGACTCAAATCAATGTATTTCAAGTGTTTATGACATATTCAAGGATAAATACGTCTTTTTCTACCCAAAACTGATCCCATTTGACCTATAATGATTCATATCGTCCGATTAGAAGTTTTTAGGTCATTTAATACTCAAACCTCTATTGTTTTATTGAGTTTGACTCTAATTGATGTATTTTTAGTGTTTTTGACATGTTTAAGGGTAAATACAACGTTTTCTACTAGAAATTTTTACCATTTGACTTTTACTGACTCATATCATCCTATTCAAAGTGTTTAGTCATTTAATACACAAAACCTCTCTCATTTCACCGAGTTTGACTCAAATCGATTCATTTCAATTGTTTATGACATATTCAAGGCTAAACACGTCTTTTTTCACCTAAAACTGATCCCATTTGACGAATATTGACTCATATCATCTGATTCGAAGTGTTTAGGGAATTTAATACACAAAACCTCTCCCGTTTGACCGAGTTTGACTCAAATCGATGTATTTCAAGTGTTTATGACATGTTCAAGGGTAAATACGCCATTTTCTACCCAAAACTAATCCCATTTGATCTATATTGACTCATATCGTTAGATTCAATTGTTTATGTCATTTTATACCTAGAACCTCTACCATTTGACCGAGTTTGATTCAAATTGATGTATTTCAAGTGTTTATGACATGTTTAAGGGTAAATACGTCATTTTATTCCCAAAACTAATCCCATCTAACCTATATTAAGTCATCTTGACCGATTAGAAATGTTTAGGTCATTTAATACACAAAACCTCTCCTGTTTGACCGAGTTTGACTAAAATGGATGTATTTAAAGTGTTTATGACATGTCCAAGGGTATATACGTCATTTAATTCCCAAAACTGATCCCATTTTACCTATATTGACACATATTGTCTGAGTCGAAGTGTTTAGGTCATTTAATACACAAAAGCTCTCCTGATTGACTGAGTTTGACTTAAATCGATGTATTTCCAGTGTTTATGACATGTTCAAGGTTAAATGAGTCATTTACTACCCAAAAATGATACGATTTGACCTATATTGACTCATATCATCCGATTCGAAGTGTTTAGGTCATTTAATACAGTAAACCTCTTCTGTTTGATCGAGTTTGACTCAAATCAATGTATTTCAAGTGTTTATGACATTTTTCAAGGGTATAAACGTCACTTTCTACCAAAAATTTATTCCATTGAAGCTATATTGATTCATATTGTCGGATTAGAAATCTTTGGGTCATTTAATACACTAAACCTCTCCCTTTTATCCAAGGTTTGCTCATACCAATGTATTACAAGTGTTTATAACATTTTCAAGGGTAAATAAGCCATATTTTACCCAAAACTAATCCCATTTGATCTATATTGACTCATATGGTCCGATTCAAAGTGTTTAAGACATTTTATACCCAAAACCTCTTCAATTTGACCAAGTTGGACTCAAATGGATGTATTTAAAGTGTTTATGACATGTTTAAGGGTAAATACATCATTTTAATCCCAAAACTGATACTATTTGATCTATATTAACTTATATCATCCAATTCAAAGTTTTTAAGACATTTTATACCAAGAACCTCTCCCATTTAACCAAGTTTGACTAAAATCATCCTATTCAAAGTGTTTAAGACATTTTATACCAAAAACCTCTTCCATTTTACCGAGTTTGACTCAAATCGATGTATTTCAAGTGTTTATGACATGTTCAAGGGTAAATACATCATTTTAGTCCCAAAACTGATACTATTTGATCTATATTGACTCATATCGTCCAATTCAAAGTGTTTAAGACATTTTATACCCATAACTTCTTTTATTTGACCGAGTTAGAATCAAATCAATGTATTTCAAGTGTTTATGACCTGTTCAAGGGTAAATACGTGTTTTCTACCCAAAACTGATCCCATTTGACCTATGTGGAGTCATATCATACTATTAGAAGTGTAAAGGTCATTTAATACACAAAAGTTCTCCCGTTTGATGGAGTTTGGCTCACATTGATGTATTTCAAGTGTTTATGACATGTTCAAGGGTAAATACCTCATTTTCTACCTAAAATTTATCCCACGTTACCTATTGTGACTCATATCGTTTGATTCGAAGTGTTTGGGACATTTAATACACAAAACCTCTTCTGTTTGACCGTGTTTGACTCTAATCGATTTATTTCAAGTGTTTATGACATGTTCAAGGGTAAATACGTCTTTTTCTACCCAAAACTAATCCCATTTCACCTATATTGAGTCATATCGTATGATTAGAACTGTTTATCTCATTTAATACACAAAACCTCTCCCGTTTGACCGAGTTTGACTAAAATCAATGTACTTCAAATGTTTATGACATGTTCAAGGGTAAATACATCATTTTCTACCCAAAATTTATCCCATTTGACCTATAATGACTCATATCGTCCGATTAAAAGTGCTAAGTTCATTTAATATACAATACGTCTCCCGTTTTACCGAGTTTGACTCAAATCAATGTATTTCAAGTTTTTATGACATGTTCAAGGGTAAATACAACAATTTCTACCCAAAATTTATCCCATTTGACCTATAGTGACTCATATCGTCCGATTAGAAGAGTTTAGGTCATTTAATACAGAAAACCTCTACCGTTTGACCGAGTTTGGCTCAAATCAATGTATTTTAAGTTTATATGACATGCTCAAGTATAAATACATCATTTTCTACCAAAAATTTATCCCATTTTACTATAGTGACTCATATCGTACGATTAGAAGTGTATAGGTCATTTAATACAATAAACCTCTCCCGTTTGACCGAGTTTGAATCAAATCGATGTATTTCAAGTGTTTATGACCTATTCATGGGTAAATACGTATTTTTCTACCCAAAATTGATCCTATTTAACCTATATAGAGTCATAACGTACAATTAGAAGTGTATAGGTCATTTCATAACGAAAACCTCTCTTGTTTGACCTAGTTTGACTCAAATAAATGTATTTCAAGTGTTTATGACATGTTCAAGGGTAAATACGTCATTTTCTACCCAAAATTTATCCCATTTTACCTATCGTGACTCATATCGTCCGATTCAAAGAGTTTAGGTCATTTGATATAGAAAACCTCTCCCGTTTGACCGATTTTGACTCAAATCAATGTATTTTAAGTTTTTATGACATGCTCAAGCCTAAATACATCATTTTGTACCAAAAATTTATCCCATTTTACTATAGTGACTAATATCGTACGATTAGAAGTGTATAGGTCATTTAATACAATAAAACTCTCCCGTTTGACCGAGTTTAAATCAAATCAATGTATTTCAAGTGTTTATGACCTATTCATGGGTTAATACGTCTTTTTCTACCCAAAACTGATCCTATTTGACCTCTATAGAGTCATAACGTACGATTAGAAGTGTATAGGTCATTTAATACACAAAACCACTCCTGTTTGACCGTGTTTAACTCAAATCGATATATTTCAAGTGTTTATGACATGTTCAAGGGTAAATACGTCTTTTTCTACCCAAAATTCATCCCATTTGACCTATATTTAGTCATATCGTGCGATTCGAAGAGTTTAGGTCATTTACTACACAAAACCTCTCCTCTTTGACCAAGTTTGACTCAAATCGATGTATTTCAAGTTTTTAAGACATGCTCAAGCGTAAATACATTATCTTCTACTAAAAATTTATCCCATTTCACTATAGTGACTCATATCGTCCGATTCGAAGTGTATAGGTCTTTTAATAAACAAAACCTCTCTCGTTTGACCGAGTTTGGATCAAATCGATGTATTTCAAGTTTTTATGACATGTTTAGGGGTAAATACGTCTTTTTCTACCAAAAACTGATCCCATTTGACCTATATTTAGTCATATCGTCCGATTCAAAGAGTCTAGGTCATTTAATATAGAAAACCTCTCCCATTTGACCCAGTTTGACTCAAATCGATGTATTTCAAGTGTTCATGACAGGTTCACGGGTAAATACGTCATTTTCTACCCAAAATTTATCATATTTAACCAATAGTGACTCATATCGTCCGATCAAAGTGTTTTGATCATTTAATACACAAAATATCTCCCGTTTAATCGAGTTTGACTCAAATCGATTTATTTTAAGTGTTTATGACATGTGCAAGGGTAAATACGTCTTTTTCCACCCAAAATTTATCCCATTTGACCTATGGTGACTCATATCATCCGATTCGAAGTGGTTAGGTCATTAAATACAACAAATATCTCCTGTTTGACCGAGCTTGACTAAAATTAATGTATTTCAAGTGTTTATGACATGTTCAAGGGTAAATACGTCTTTTTCTACCAAAACTAATCCCATATGACCTATATTTAGTCATATCGTCCGATTAGAAGGGTTTACGTAATTTTATACACTAATCGTCTCACGTTTGACCGAGTTTGACTTAAATCAATGTATTTCAAGTGTTTATTACATGTTCAAGGATAAATACGTCATTTTCATCCCATAATTTATCCCATTTGACCTATAGTGACTCATATCGTCCGATTCAAAGAGTTTAGGTCATTTAATAAACAAAACCTCTCCCGTTTGACCAAGTTTGAATCAATTCAATGTATTTAAAGTTTTTATGACATGTTCAAGGGTAAATACGTCTTTTTCTAAGCAAAACTGATCCCATTTGACCTATGTTTCGTGATATCGTCCGATTCAAAGATTCTAGGTCATTTAATACACAAAACCTCTCCCGTTTGATCAAGTTTGACTCAAATCGATGTATTTCAAGTGTTTATGATAGGTTCAAGGGTAAATGCCTCATTTTCTCCCAAAACTTATCCTATTTAACCAATAGTGACTCATATCTTCGGATCAAATCATTTTGATAATTTAATACGCAAACCATCTCCCGTTTGACCGAGTTTGACTCAAATCGAGGTACTTCAAGTGTTTATGACATGTGCAAGGGTAAATACATCTTTTTTTACCCAAAATTTATCCCATTTGACCTATGGTGACTTATATCGTCCGATTCGAAGTGTTTAGGTCATTAAATACAACAAATCTCTCCCGTTTGATCGAGTTTGACCAAAATTGATGTATTTCAAGTATTTATGACATTTCAAGGGTAAATACATATTTTTCTACCAGAAACTAATCCCATATGACCTATATTTATCCAAATCATCCGATTAGAAGGGTTTAGGTCGTTTAATACACTAAACGTCTTCCGTTTGACCGAGTTTGACTCAAATAGATGTATTTCAAGTGTTTATGATCTGTTCAAGGGTAAATGCGTCTTTTTCAACCCAAAACTGATCCCATTTGACTTATATTGAGTAATCTCGTCTGATTAGAACTGTTTAGGTTATTTAATAAATAAAACCTCTCCTATTTGACCGAGTTTGACTGAAATCGATGTATTTCAAGTGTTTATGACATGTTCAAGGGTAAATACGTCATGTTCTACCTAAAACTTATCCCATTTGACCTATAGTGACTCATGTCGGCCGATTCAAAGTGTTAAGGTCATTTAATACACAAAACCTCTCTCGTTTGACCGAGTTTGACTCAAATCGATGTATTTCAAGTGTTTATGACATGTTTAAGGGTAAATACGTAATTTTTTCTACCCAAAACTGATTCCATTTGATCTTTATTGACTCATATTGTCCTATTTAAAGTGTTTAAGTTATTTTATACCTAGAACCTCTCCCATTCAACTGAGTTTGACAATAATTGATGTATTTCAAGTGCTTATGACTTGTTCAAGGGTAAATACGTCTTTTTCTATCCAAAACTGATCCATATGACCTATATCGAGTCATATCGTTCGATTAGAATTTTTAAGGTCATTTAATACACAATACCTCTCCCGTTTGACTGAGTTTGACTAAAATCAACGTAGTTTAAGTGTTTATGACATGTTTAAGGGAAAATACGTCATTTAATTCCCAAAACTGATCCCATTTTCCCTATATTGACACATATCGTCTGAGTCGAAGTGTTTAGGTCATTTAATACACAACAACTCTCCTGATTGACTGAGATTGACTTAAATCGATGTATTTCCAGTGTTTATGACCGGTTCAAGGGTAAATACGTCATTTTCTACCCAAAATTTATCAAGTGTTTTGATCATTTAATACACAAAACATCTCCCGTTTAACCGAGTCTGACTCAAATCGATTTATTTTAAGTGTTTATGACATGTGCAAGGGTAAATACGTCTTTTTCCACCCAAAATTTATCCCATTTGACCTATGGTGACTCATATCGTCCGATTCGAAGTGTTTAGGTCATTAAATACAACAAATATCTCCTATTTGACTGAGTTTGACTGAAATTGATGTATTTCAAGTGTTTATGACATGTTCAAGGGTAAATACGTCTTTTTCTACCAAAACTAATCCCACATTGACCTATATTTAGTCATATCGTCCGATTAGAAGGGTTTAGGTCATTTTATACACTAATCGTCTCCCGTTTGACCGAGTTTGACTTAAATCAATTTATTTCAAGTGTTTATTGCATGTTCAAGGGTAAATACGTCATTTTAAACCCATAATTTATCCCATTTGACCTATAGTGACTCATATCGTCCGATTCAAAGAGTTTAGGTCATTTAATACACAAAACCTCTCCCGTTTGACCGAGTTTGAATCAAATCAATGTAGTTAAAGTTTTTATGACATGTTCAAGGGTAAATACGTCTTTTTCTAAGCAAAACTGATCCCATTTGACCTATGTTTTGTGATATCGTCTGATTCAAAGATTCTAGGTCATTTAATACACAAAACCTCTCCCGTTTGATCGAGTTTGACACAAATTGATGTATTTCAAGTTTTTATGATACGTTCAAGGGTAAATACCTCATTTTCTACCCAAAACTTACCCTAGTTAACCAATAGTGACTCATATCTTCCGATGAAAGTGTTTTGGTCATTTAATACACAAAACATCCCCCGTTTGACCGAGTTTCACTCAAATCGAGGTATTTCAAGTTTTATGACATGTGCAATGGTAAATACATCTTTTTTTACCCAAAATTTATCCCATTTGACCTATGGTGACTTATATCGTCCGATTCGAAGTGTTTAGGTCATTAAATACAACAAATCTCTCCCGTTTGATCGAGTCTGACCAAAATTAATGTATTTCAAGTGTTTCTGACATGTTTAAGGGTAAATACATATTTTTCTACCAGAAACTAATCCCATATGACCTATATTTAGCCAAATCATCCGATTAGAAGGGTTTAGGTCGTTTAATACACTAAACGTCTTCCGTTTGACCGAGTTTGACTCAAATAGATGTATTTCAAGAGTTTATGATCTGTTCAAGGGTAAATGCGTCTTTTTCAACCCAAAACTGATCCCATTTGACGTATATTGAGTAATCTCGTCTCATTAGAACTGTTTAGGTTATTTAATAAATAAATCCTCTCCTATTTGACCGAGTTTGACTGAAATCGATGTATTTCAAGTGTTTATGACATGTTCAAGGGTAAATACGTCATGTTCTACCTAAAACTTATCCCATTTGACCTATAGTGACTCATGTCGGCCGATTCAAAGTGTTTAGGTCATTTAATACACAAAACCTCTCTCGTTTGACCGAGTTTGACTCAAATCGATGTATTTCAAGTGTTTATGACATGTTTAAGGGTAAATACGTAATTTTTTCTACCCAAAACTGATTCCATTTGATCTTTATTGACTCATATCGTCCTATTTAAAGTGTTTAAGTTATTTTATACCTAGAACCTCTCCCATTCAACTGAGTTTGACAATAATTGATGTATTTCAAGTGCTTATGACATGTTCAAGGGTAAATACGTCTTTTTCTATCCAAAACTGATCCATATGACCTACATCGAGTCATATCGTTCGATTAGAATTTTTAAGATCATTTAATACACAATACCTCTCCCGTTTGACTGAGTTTGACTAAAATCAACGTAGTTTAAGTGTTTATGACATGTTTAAGGGAAAATACGTCATTTAATTCCCAAAACCGATCCCATTTTCCCTATATTGACACATCGTCTGAGTCGAAGTGTTTAGGTCATTTAATACACAACAACTCTCCTAATTGACTGAGATTGACTTAAATCGATGTATTTCCAGTGTTTATGACCGGTTCAAGGGTAAATACGTCATTTTCTACCCAAAATTTATCAAGTGTTTTGATCATTTAATACACAAAACATCTCCCGTTTAACCGAGTCTGACTCAAATCGATTTATTTTAAGTGTTTATGACATGTGCAAGGGTAAATACGTCTTTTTCCACCCAAAATTTATCCCATTTGACCTATGGTGACTCATATCGTCCGATTCGAAGTGTTTAGGTCATTAAATACAACAAATATCTCCTATTTGACTGAGTTTGACTGAAATTGATGTATTTCAAGTGTTTATGACATGTTCAAGGGTAAATACGTCTTTTTCTACCAAAACTAATCCCACATGACCTATATTTAGTCATATCGTCCGATTAGAAGGGTTTAGGTCATTTTATACACTAATCGTCTCCCGTTTGACCGAGTTTGACTTAAATCAATTTATTTCAAGTGTTTATTGCATGTTCAAGGGTAAATACGTCATTTTAAACCCATAATTTATCCCATTTGACCTATAGTGACTCATATCGTCCGATTCAAAGAGTTTAGGTCATTTAATACACAAAACCTCTCCCGTTTGACCGAGTTTGAATCAAATCAATGTAGTTAAAGTTTTTATGACATGTTCAAGGGTAAATACGTCTTTTTCTAAGCAAAACTGATCCCATTTGACCTATGTTTTGTGATATCGTCTGATTCAAAGATTCTAGGTCATTTAATACACAAAACCTCTCCCGTTTGATCTAGTTTGACACAAATTGATGTATTTCAAGTTTTTATGATAGGTTCAAGGGTAAATACCTCATTTTCTACCCAAAACTTACCCTAGTTAACCAATAGTGACTCATATCTTCCGATGAAAGTGTTTTGGTCATTTAATACACAAAACATCCCCCGTTTGACCGAGTTTCACTCAAATCGAGGTATTTCAAGTTTTATGACATGTGCAATGGTAAATACATCTTTTTTTACCCAAAATTTATCCCATTTGACCTATGGTGACTTATATCGTCCGATTCGAAGTGTTTAGGTCATTAAATACAACAAATCTCTCCCGTTTGATCGAGTCTGACCAAAATTAATGTATTTCAAGTGTTTCTGACATGTTTAAGGGTAAATACATATTTTTCTACCAGAAACTAATCCCATATGACCTATATTTAGCCAAATCATCCGATTAGAAGGGTTTAGGTCGTTTAATACACTAAGCGTCTTCCGTTTGACCGAGTTTGACTCAAATAGATGTATTTCAAGTGTTTATGATCTGTTCAAGGGTAAATGCGTCTTTTTCAACCCAAAACTGATCCCATTTGACCTATATTGAGTAATCTCGTCTCATTCGAACTGTTTAGGTTATTTAATAAATAAAACCTCTCCTATTTGACCGAGTTTGACTGAAATCGATGTATTTCAAGTGTTTATGACATGTTCAAGGGTAAATACGTCATGTTCTACCTAAAACTTATCCCATTTGACCTATAGTGACTCATGTCGGCCGATTCAAAGTATTTAGGTCATTTAATACACAAAACCTCTCTCGTTTGACCGAGTTTGACTCAAATCGATGTATTTCAAGTGTTTATGACATGTTTAAGGGAAAATACATCATTTTCTACCCAAAACTGATTCCATTTGATCTTTATTGACTCATATCGTCCTATTTAAAGTGTTTAAGTTATTTTATACCTAGAACCTCTCCCATTCAACTGAGTTTGACAAAAATTGATGTATTTCAAGTGCTTATGACATGTTCAAGGGTAAATACGTCTTTTTCTATCCAAAACTGATCCATATGACCTATATCGAGTCATATCGTTCGATTAGAATTTTTAAGGTCATTTAATACACAATACCTTTCCCCGTTTGACTGAGTTTGACTAAAATCAACCTATTTTAAGTGTTTATGACATGTTTAAGGGAAAATACGTCATTTAATTCCCAAAACTGATCCCATTTTCCCTATATTGACACATATCGTCTGAGTCGAAGTGTTTAGGTCATTTAATACACAACAACTCTCCTGATTGACTGAGATTGACTTAAATCGATGTATTTCCAGTGTTTATGACCGGTTCAAGGGTAAATACCTCATTTTCTACCCAAAATTTATCATATTTAGCCAATAGTGACTCATATCGTCCGATCAAAGTGTTTTGATCATTTAATACACAAGACATCTCCCGTTTAACCGAGTCTGACTCAAATCGATTTATTTTAAGTGTTTATGACATGTGCAAGGGTAAATACGTCTTTTTCCACCCAAAAATATATCCCATTTGACCTATGGTGACTCATATCGTCCGATTCGAAGTGTTTAGGTCATTAAATACAACAAATATCTCCTATTTGACTGAGTTTGACTGAAATTGATGTATTTCAAGTGTTTATGACATGTTCAAGGGTAAATACGTCTTTTTCTACCAAAACTAATCCCACATGACCTATATTTAGTCATATCGTCCGATTAGAAGGGTTTAGGTCATTTTATACACTAATCGTCTCCCGTTTGACCGAGTTTGACTTAAATCAATTTATTTCAAGTGTTTATTGCATGTTCAAGGGTAAATACGTCATTTTAAACCCATAATTTATCCCATTTGACCTATAGTGACTCATATCGTCCGATTCAAAGAGTTTAGGTCATTTAGTACACAAAACCTCTCCCGTTTGACCGAGTTTGAATCAAATCAATGTAGTTAAAGTTTTTATGACATGTTCAAGGGTAAATACCTCTTTTTCTAAGCAAAACTGATCCCATTTGACCTATGTTTTGTGATATCGTCTGATTCAAAGATTATAGGTCATTTAATACACAAAACCTCTCCCGTTTGATCGAGTTTGACTCAAATTGATGTATTTCAAGTGTTTATGATAGGTTCAAGGGTAAATACCTCATTTTCTACCCAAAACTTACCCTAGTTAACCAATCGTGACTCATATCTTCCGATCAAAGTGTTTTAGTCATTTAATACACAAAACATCCCCCGTTTTACCGAGTTTGACTCAAATCGAGGTATTTCAAGTGTTTATGACATGTGCAAGGGTAAATACATCTTTTTTTACCCAAAATTTATCCCATTTGACCTATGGTGACTTATATCGTCCGATTCGAAGTGTTTAGGTCATTAAATACAATAAATCTCTCCCGTTTGATCGAGTCTGACCAAAATTGATGTATTTCAAGTGTTTCTGACATGTTCAAGGGTAAATACATATTTTTCTACCAGAAACTAATCCCATATGACCTATATTTAGCCAAATCATCCGATTAGAAGGGTTTAGGTCGTTTAATACACTAAACGTCTTCCGTTTGACCGAGTTTGACTCAAATAGATGTATTTCAAGTGTTTATGATCTGTTCAAGGGTAAATGCGTCTTTTTCAACCCAAAACTGATCCCATTTGACCTATATTGAGTAATCTCGTCTCATTCGAACTGTTTAGGTTATTTAATAAATAAAACCTCTCCTATTTGACCGAGTTTGACTGAAATCGATGTATTTCAAGTGTTTATGACATGTTCAAGGGTAAATACGTCATGTTCTACCTAAAACTTATCCCATTTGACCTATAGTGACTCATGTCGGCCGATTCAAAGTGTTTAGGTCATTTAATACACAAAACCTCTCTCGTTTGACCGAGTTTGACTCAAATCGATGTATTTCAAGTGTTTATGACATGTTTAAGGGTAAATACATCATTTTCTACCCAAAACTGATTCCATTTGATCTTTATTGACTCATATCGTCCTATTTAAAGTGTTTAAGTTATTTTATCCCTAGAACCTCTCCCATTCAACTGAGTTTGACAAAAATTGATGTATTTCAAGTGCTTATGACATGTTCAAGGGTAAATACGTCTTTTTCTATCCAAAACTGATCCATATGACCTATATCGAGTCATATCGTTCGATTAGAATTTTTAAGGTCATTTAATACACAATACCTTTCCCCGTTTGACTGAGTTTGACTAAAATCAACCTATTTTAAGTGTTTATGACATGTTTAAGGGAAAATACGTCATTTAATTCCCAAAACTGATCCCATTTTCCCTATATTGACACATATCGTCTGAGTCGAAGTGTTTAGGTCATTTAATACACAACAACTCTCCTGATTGACTGAGATTGACTTAAATCGATGTATTTCCAGTGTTTATGACCGGTTCAAGGGTAAATACGTCATTTTCTACCCAAAATTTATCATATTTAGCCAATAGTGACTCATATCGTCCGATCAAAGTGTTTTGATCATTTAATACACAAGACATCTCCCGTTTAACCGAGTCTGACTCAAATCGATTTATTTTAAGTGTTTATGACATGTGCAAGGGTAAATACGTCTTTTTCCACCCAAAATTTATCCCATTTGACCTATGGTGACTCATATCGTCCGATTCGAAGTGTTTAGGTCATTAAATACAACAAATATCTCCTATTTGACTGAGTTTGACTGAAATTGATGTATTTCAAGTGTTTATGACATGTTCAAGGGTAAATACGTCTTTTTCTACCAAAACTAATCCCACATGACCTATATTTAGTCATATCGTCCGATTAGAAGGGTTTAGGTCATTTTATACACTAATCGTCTCCCGTTTGACCGAGTTTGACTTAAATCAATTTATTTCAAGTGTTTATTGCATGTTCAAGGGTAAATACGTCATTTTAAACCCATAATTTATCCCATTTGACCTATAGTGACTCATATCGTCCGATTCAAAGAGTTTAGGTCATTTAATATACAAAACCTCTCCCGTTTGACCGAGTTTGAATCAAATCAATGTAGTTAAAGTTTTTATGACATGTTCAAGGGTAAATACGTCCTTTTCTAAGCAAAACTGATCCCATTTGACCTATGTTTTGTGATATCGTCCGATTCAAAGAGTCTAGGTCATTTAATACACAAAACCTCTCCCGTTTGATCGAGTTTGACTCAAATTGATGTATTTCAAGTGTTTATGATAGGTTCAAGGGTAAATACCTCATTTTCTACCGAAAACTTACCCTAGTTAACCAATAGTGACTCATATCTTCCGATCAAAGTGTTTTGGTCATTTAATACACAAAACATCCCCTGTTTGACCGAGTTTGACTCAAATCGAGGTATTTCAAGTGTTTATGACATGTGCAAGGGTAAATACATCTTTTTTTACCCAAAATTTATCCCATTTGACCTGTGGTGACTTATATCGTCCGATTCGAAGTGTTTAGGTCATTAAATACAATAAATCTCTCCCGTTTGATCGAGTCTGACCAAAATTGATGTATTTCAAGTGTTTATGACATGTTCAAGGGTAAATACATATTTTTCTACCAGAAACTAATCCCATATGACCTATATTTAGCCAAATCATCCGATTAGAAGGGTTTAGGTCGTTTAATACACTAAACGTCTTCCGTTTGACCGAGTTTGACTCAAATAGATGTATTTCAAGTGTTTATGATCTGTTCAAGGGTAAATGCGTCTTTTTCAACCCAAAACTGATCCCATTTGACCTATATTGAGTAATCTCGTCTCATTAGAACTGTTTAGGTTATTTAATAAATAAAACCTCTCCTATTTGACCGAGTTTGACTGAAATCGATGTATTTCAAGTGTTTATGACATGTTCAAGGGTAAATACGTCATGTTCTACCTAAAACTTATCCCATTTGACCTATAGTGACTCATATCGTTCGATTCAAAGAGTTTAGGTCATTTAATACACAAAACCTCTCCCGTTTGAGCTAGTTTGTATCAAATTGATGTATTTAAAGTTTTTATGACATGTTCAAGGGTAAATACGTCTTTTTCTAAGCAAAACTGGTCCCATTTGACCTATGTTTTGTGATATCGTCCGATTCAAAGAGTCTAGGTCATTTAATACACAAAACCTCTCCCGTTTAACCGAGTTTGACTCAAATTGATGTATTTCAAGTGTTTATGATAGGTTCAAGGGTAAATACCTCATTTTCTACCCAAAACTTATCCTTGTTAACCAATAGAGACTCATATCTTCCGATCAAAGTGTTTTGGTCATTTAATACACAAAACATCCCCCGTTTGACCGAGTTTGACTCAAATCGAGGTATTTCAAGTGTTTATGACATGTGCAAGGGTAAATACATCTTTTTTTACCCAAAATTTATCCCATTTGACCTATGGTGACTTATATCGTCCGATTCGAAGTGTTTAGGTCATTAAATACAACAAATCTCTCCCGTTTGATCGAGTCTGACCAAAATTGATGTATTTCAAGTGTTTATGACATGTTCAAGGGTAAATAAATATTTTTCTACCAGAAACTAATCCCATATGACCTATATTTAGCCAAATCATCCGATTAGAAGGGTTTAGGTCGTTTAATACACTAAACGTCTTCCGTTTGACCGAGTTTGACTCAAATAGATGTATTTCAAGTGTTTATGATCTGTTCAAGTCTAAATGCGTCTTTTTCAACCCAAAACTGATCCCATTTGACCTATATTGAGTAATCTCGTCTCATTAGAACTGTTTAGGTTATTTAATAAACAAAACCTCTCCTATTTGACCGAGTTTGACTGAAATCGATGTATTTCAAGTGTTTATGACATGTTCAAGGGTAAATACGTCATGTTCTACCTAAAACTTATCCCATTTGACCTATAGTGACTCTTATCGGCCGATTCAAAGTGTTTAGGTCATTTAATACATAAAACCTCTCTCGTTTGACCGAGTTTGACTCAAATCGATGTATTTCAATTGTTTATGACATGCTTAAGGGTAAATACGTCATTTTCTACCCAAAACTGATTCCATTTGATCTTTATTGACTCATATCGTCCTATTTAAAGTGTTTAAGTTATTTTATACCTAGAACCTCTCCCATTTAACTGAGTTTGACAAAAATTGATGTATTTCAAGTGCTTATGACATGTTCAAGGGTAAATACGTCTTTTTCTATCCAAAACTGATCCATATGACCTATATCGAGTCATATCATTCGATTAGAATTGTTAAGGGCATTTAATACGCAAAACCTCTCCCGTTTGACTGAGTTTGACTAAAATCAACGTATTTTAAGTGTTTATGACATGTTCAAAGGAATATACGTCATTTAATTCCCAAACCTGATCCCATTTTACCTATATTGACACATATCGTCTGAGTCAAAGTGTTTAGGTCATTTAATACACAACAGCTCTCCTGATTGACTGAGATTGACTTAAATCGATGTATTTCAAGTGTTTATGACCGGTTCAAGGGTAAATATGTCATTTTCTACCCAAAATTTATCATATTTACCCAATAGTGACTCATATCGTCCGATCAAAGTGTTTTGATCATTTAATACACAAAACATCTCCCGTTTAACCGAGTCTGACTCAAATCGATTTATTTTAAGTGTTTATGACATGTGCAAGGGTAAATACGTCTTTTTCCACCCAAAATTTATCCCATTTGACTTATGGTGACTCATATCGTCCGATTCGAAGTGTTTAGGTCATTAAATACAACAAATATCTCCTGTTTGACTGAGTTTGACTGAAATTGATGTATTTCAAGTGTTTATGACATGTTCAAGGGTAAATACGTCTTTTTCTACCAAAACTGATCCCATATAACCTATATTTAGTCATATCGTCTGATTAGAAGGGTTTAGGTCATTTTAAACACTAATCGTCTCCCGTTTGACCGAGTTTGACTTAAATCAATGTATTTCAAGTGTTTATTACATGTTCAAGGGTAAATACGTCATTTTCTACCTATAATTTATCCCATTTGACCTATAGTGACTCATATCGTTCGATTCAAAGAGTTTAGGTCATTTAATACACAAAACCTCTCCTGTTATAGCGAGTTTGAATCAAATCGATGTATTTAAAGTTTTTATGACATGTTCAAGGGTAAATACGTCTTTTTCTAAGCAAAACTGATCCCATTTGACCTATGTTTTGTGATATCGTCCGATTCAAGGATTCTAGGTCATTTAATACACAAAACCTCTCCCGTTTGACCGAGTTTGACTCAAATTGATGTATTTCAAGTGTTTATGATAGGTTCAAGGGTTAATACCTCATTTTCTACCCAAAACTTATCCTAGTTAACCAATAGTGACTCATATCTTCTGATCAAAGTGTTTTGGTCATTTAATACACAAAACATCCCCCGTTTGACCGATTTTGACTCAAATCGAGGTATTTCAAGTGTTTATGACATGTGCAAGGGTAAATACGTCATGTTCTATCTAAAACTTATCCCATTTGACCTATAGTGACTCATATCGTCCGATTCAAAGTGTTTAGGTCATTTAATACACAAAACCTCTCTCGTTTGACCGAGTTTGACTAAAATTGATGTATTTCAAGTGTTTATGACATGATTAAGGGTAAATACATCATTTTCTACCCAAAACTGATTCCATTTTATCTTTATTGACTCATATCGTCCTATTTAAAGTGTTTAAGTTATTTTATACCTAGAACCTCTCCCATTTAAGTGAGTTTGACATAAATTGATGTATTTCAAGTGCTTATGACATGTTTAAGGGTAAATACGTCTTTTTCTATCCAAAATTGATCCATATTGACCTATATCGAGTCATATCGCTCGATTAGAATTTTTTAGGTCATTTAATCCACAAAACCTCTCCCATTTAAATGAGTTTGACTAAAATCAATGTATTTTAAGTGTTTATGACTTGGTCAAGGTAAATAAGTTATTTTCTACCCAAAAACTGATCCCATTTGATCTTTATTGACTCATGTTTAAGTCATTTTATATCTAGAGCCTCTCCGATTTGACCAAGTGATGTGCTCATTTTAGAGCACGTTTACAACCTCATTTTAGTGTCGAGTTTCGTGCTTTTATATTGGTTTTATGCACGTTACATTCAATTTTACCTTGGTCTTGTCCTCGAGCTGTTTTTAGGTCATTTCAGGTGATCTCGATGATTTCGAGGTAAAATGAGACGTGTTCGAGGCTTTGACACTTCTATCAAGAGTTTGAATGCGCGTATCATAGCTTGGGCATGTGTTCCAAGTCACTCTCCAAGATTCCATAAACTCTAGAAGCCACTAGGCACTTCAAAGGAACTGTTCAGCAAGGTTTAGGTTCAGATTCGACCGAATCTGACATCCATTCGGTCGAATGGTGGACAGGGATTCAAGCACATAAATCAAGCTCTCAGGAATAGCCGAATGAGAAGTCATTCGACCGAATCAAGGCCCATTCGGCCGAATGGTTCCACTCATTCGGCCGAATGGTGGACAGATCGCAAAAACGCCAAACTTCTGTTATAGCCGAATGGCCACCCATTCGGCCGAATCCACCCTTCATTCGGCCGAATGGCCTTCTTTCCCGCATATTTTGGTTCTTTCTTTAGTCGGCGCTCGAGGGTTTTTCCTAGGGTTTTACTCCTTTTGTCCCTAGGGTATAAATACCCTCTTTCTCTGTACATAACCTTATGCCTACTTGGAGAGCTTTTGTGCCTCAACCTAGAACATCACTTTAAAGCTTTTCATTTCTTTCATGCATTAGTTTAGATTTACAGCTTTCGTTGTTCTCGTTTTCAAGCTTTGTATTTCGGATTCGGTTCCTATTTCGTTCATACAATTTCGTTTATGCAAGGTATTATTTCTTTTCTGTTTTAGTTCTTTTAATGCTTTCAAGTATTGTTTTTCTTGATTTCATTCCTCTAGCTATAATCGTTGTTTCGTTTACCGTTTGATAGAGTAGTCGTTGGTTCGGTTATAGTTCTTAGTTTTCGTTCTCTTGTTTATTTCCATTCAGTCTATTCATGTTTTTAATCATGTCTTTAATTATTACTATGTGTGAGTAGTCTTCTTAGGGGTTTATTGGTGAAACCCTAGGTTGGCTCGTTCTTCATGCGTAGAGTTAGGATTTGAGATCGTTGACAATTGATTGATTGATATTTGATGCGAATCTTGTCCTGCCACTCCTTTGGAGACATAGGGCGATTATAGGTCGTTCGTGTGATTTATAGGTCACAAACTTCCTCTCGTCATCTTGAGTGTCATGATTCATTGTTGACTGATTTCTCCTAATTTAGCGTATTGATAGTTTGATTGTCCTTCCTAGGGTGGAACTAATCTATCCCCGTTTTCCCTTCATAGCATAACATCGTTTAATTCTTGCTTTCCTTTTCTGTTATTAGTATAATTCTTTCAAATCCCATTTAAATCCTTTACATCAAGTCTATCAGCTATCGCCCCTTGTCCTTGTGGTTCGATCCCCGACTTACCACTACACTAGTTGTAGGAGTATTAGGGTGTTTATAAATTTAGTTTGCATAACTATTCTTTTAGTTAAACGACCTAAAAGAACGGTTATCAAAATGGCGCCGTTGCCGGGGACAAGGCGTTGTGTTTAGATTATAGTCTTGGTGTAATTCATTTTAGTTTTATTTATTTTATTGTCTAATAATCTGCTTGTCAGTACTTACGCTTGGTCTCTAGTGTTGTTTGCATGCCATATAGCACACGTCAATCAAATCAACAACTAGAACCATTCGACCCTGAGGTTCAACGCAGCAAACGGAGAATTCCAACCCAAACCTCATCGCAGCCCAATACCTCCAACCACCCTACACCACCAATGGACGAAAACCACCAACAACTTTTTGGTCAATTTGGGACACCTGGGTCCCAAGAATTTCAAGGAGGTGTAGTGTTGCCCATAGCCCCGAACCCCTATCATATACATCCTCAATTCACCCGGATGGTGAAAGAGACCCCTTTTTGCGGTTTGAGAAATGAATGCCCTCTCCAACACTTGGAAGCATTCTCAGATATTTGCGGTCTCACACCTCCATGCCCCAATAGCCCGGATTATGTACGGATGCATCTATTTCACTTGAGTTTATCTGGTGATGCTCGGGACTGGTATAAATGCTTAGAGCCCAACTCAATCATTAATTGGGCTCAATTAAAGACAGCGTTTCTAGAAAGGTTCTATCCCACAGTTCGAACGCAGGATTGGCGTAAGAAAATTGCGTCATTCACTCAAGAGGATGATGAGAACCTTAGTGCCACTTGGAGTCGGTTTAAGAGAATGATAAGAGCATGCCCCCATCATGAGTACGGGGAGAACCATCTTAATACATTCTTCTATGATGGTCTAAACGACTCCACCAAGGCACTCCTAGACTCCGCTGTTGGAGGCCAACTTTCGAAAGTCCCATGCAATCAAGTGAGAGCTAGAATTGAGGAGGTTGCTAAGAATAGTTCTTGGGGGGGAGCAAGGGGTAGTGGATTACCAAGAGGAGGGATGGATTCAAGCAACTTGGACACGATTACTTCAAAAATTGAGGCTATCATGGATAAGAAGCTGTCCAAGTTCAAATACGCCCAAGGTAGCTCTAATGTATCATCGGTTAAAGAGACGCCCTTTTCATGTAGAATATGTGGGGGCACCAATCATGATACATCATATTGTGGGGGTGCAAATTCCGAGCATATAGCAGCTGTTAATTGCGGGGGGTATAACCAAGAAGGACCCCCGGTCATGAACTATGATGGATACGGGTATAATCCCGATTATGTGGCAGCAGTAGGATATGGTGGTCATAACCAAGGGTTTGCTCAGCAAGGTCTTTACAACAATCAACCCTCTAGACCTCCCTTCAACCCGAATTCTAACCAAGGGAACTCCTACCAAGGGTACAACTCTACCAATCAAGCGAATGGGAGTTTTCCTAGGCCGAATGGGAATAGGCCATACCCTCCAATGCCAAAACCCAACACCAACCCATCCTATCCATCTATACAGCCTCAACCAAACCCACCTCCAACTAATGAATTCCTTTCCACCCAAGTGAACTCCCTTGCGCAACAAAACCAAACCCTCTCGCACATCAACCAAACTTTGATGAACCAAATGCAACAACTTCAGGCGCAGCAGAAGTTGTTTGAGTCACAGCTTGCGCAGATGGCTAGTCCACCCCCACCATTGCCATATCCTTCTCACCCCCAACAAAATCCATCCACCCAGCCTCCACCACAAAATTCTCCTGACTCTAACCCTAAGCATCACACTTGTAAGGCGATCTTCCTAGGATCTGGAATCTCACATCCTTATCCAGCTGTAGCCAATGGAGATGATTTAAGGGAAGATCCCTCGACGGGTAGTGGTTGTCGAAGAGAAACTGAGCACAAGGAGAACCTTGAGGGAAGAAAAGAAGAGGAGGGTGGTGAAGGGACTGAGGAACCAAAAGTCGAAATAAATGAATGTGAGGGGAAGAAGAAGGACGAAGATGAGAGATGGAGGGAGATACAGGAAAGGAGGAAACTTGAGCGTCAACATGCTCCGCCTCTACCTTTTCCTTACAAAAAGGTAGAGAAGCAACTTCAAGAAAAGTTTCTTACATTCCTAGAGCATATGCGGCAGCTTGAAATGAAAATACCATTCCTAGAGGCCATGGAGCAAATGCCGCAATATGCTTCATATCTGAAAACCCTCCTAAGGAACAAGAGAAAGCTAGAGGGCGAAGTGATTAGCTTGCCAGAGCAAGTAAGTGCCATCATTCAGGGCACGTGGGCAAAGAAAGAAAAAGCTAGAGGACCCTTTGTGCTCCTAGTCACCCTTGGAAAACTCAATTCTAAGGGAGCACTCGCTGACCTTGGGGCCTCCATTAGCCTAATGCCGATGTCCATTGCCAAGAAACTCACTTTCGACCTCAAGCCATCACAAAAAACAATCTAGTTGGCCGACCGTAGTATAAAAGTGCCATGTGGGGAGTTTGAGGACCTTCCGATCCAAGTAGGGAACATAGTAGTACCATGTGACTTCGTGGTGCTCGATATGGCCGAGGATCCTTATACTCCTCTCATCTTAGGGAGGGATGCTTTGAAGACTTTGGGTGCCCTGATCGACTGTGAATCAGAGACTATAACCGTTAGGGTAGCCCACAAGAAGGTTGTTTTTGCCTTTTCTAAATCTTCAAAGGAACCCATGGTCGAGCGGATTTGTTCCTTTAGGGTGGTCGAGAATGATGCTGCAAAAGAAGTCAAGAGGTGTAGTGTTTCTGTTGCTCCAATAACAGTTGAGGTGTCAGATGAGGAAGATGCATAAAAGCGTCTTATTTATGGGGTTACAAATGGAATTGCTCCGCCAATGGAGACATATTATAAATCTGAGGGAACTGACGAGCCAGCCCGTAAATGGAAACGGGCTAGAAAAAGAAAAAAAAGACTGATGGCTCCACCCTGGCTTGGGGGAGCCCCGCATTCTAACCCTCCTCCAGATGACCCTGGTTCTCCATTGCTTACTTCCGCCACTGCGGCTCGGTGGAGAGTTTTGACTCCCCACGCTGGAGGTGATGGTGATGCTAGGAGTGAATCCACTCCTACAACAGGTATAATTTCTTTATTTTCTTTTTCTGTATAAATTTGTGCCTAAATGTGTCGAACTTACCGACGTTAAACAAAAGTACTTAAGGGAGATAACCCGGTGTTTATTTTGTTTGTTTATTTGTATAGCAACAGCTTCCATAATGCTGATCTTTCTCCCTCTTGTTTCTTCTCTCCCAAGTGCCGGGACGGCTCTTGAGCTGGCTTGGGGGAGGGTTCTTGTGTTTTCAAAACTTCGAAAGATTAGCATTATTGAAACTATTACCTTGTTTTTTTTATTTTTTTTTATTTGCATGTCTAGGTGTGTTACGATTAATGTGCTTGAGTTGTGAAACTGACATGCTAGCTCCTGAAGTGTACATTATAGTGGTCTTATGCATACTCATGCTTTTCCTAGCCTTGTGCCTGTTTTGGGACCGAATAATTGATTGTTTTCCGCCTGATTTGGGGGATCTGGTCCTGCTTGGTTTGCGGCTTGGATGACTACCTTCTGAGGCACATTTTCAACTAGCCTAGTGAGGATTGAGCCTTCTAGGACTCCATTATGAGTCCTATGTTATAAAGTGCTAGTTAGAGAGTCTAAGTATTGTGTCTGTTCTCCTCCAGCATAGTCCTCTTTTCTAAAGGCCAGGGATGATAACACGTTTGTAGTTACAGCTACATGGCCAAATTGCCTACCATGAATATTGATTGACTTTAGGGTAAGCCAATTTTGTGCCTTTACCTTTTCTTCGTAGCTACATCACCTAACTCCACATGAGCCAAATATTCCCTCTTCTTACCTAGAGGATAGTCAAGTGATTACAGTGAAGTGGTGCCCGTTGCATTGCGGTAAAAGATTTTGGTTGGAAAAATCGGTGTCGTATGATATGACTCTTTACATTACTCTTAGTTTATTTCAGAAATATTTTCTTGAAAACAAAAAAAAAAAAAAGAAAGAAAAAAGAAAAAGAAAAGAAAAAAAATAGAAAAAGAAAAAATTCGAGAATAAAGTTGGTGTAATGAGCTCATTTATGCGTATCCAAAGAATTTTGGGAAGTGGCATGGTTTTCGGAAGACGTAGCCATCCTTGGTTTGATTACCTTGGATTGCTCACTATCTTCTACTTGAACTCCACATCCCCAAATTTTACCCTACCTTGATCCCAGCCTACATTGCAACCGTTTCCAAACCTGTTCGACTTGGCCTGATTAGCAAGTTCTATGCTGGAGAGTAGATAGGATACAATCCCTAAGATTTCTCCTTGACTGAGTGTTTAATTCCCGACTCATCTTAAGTCGGATGATTATGAGCGAAACACGTACCATATTAAACACACGAGCGTACTAGAAATTTCCCACATCTTTTGGGAAATAGCATGGGGAGCGTGGACTTGTGACCTCATTAGGTAGTGGGTGGCATGGCCTGTGTTGTAGCTTTTCCAGTGAACTTGAGTCTGTGGAAAACGTCTTTTATCTTGGTATTATGCTCTTTTGAGCCCATTGTACTTGCACACCCATGGCTAGGGAAGAGTTTTGCGCGTACACGGCTGGCATTGTCCTGTTTTCCGCTCACCTTGCTTTTCATGAGTTTTGCTCACGGTGCTGTCTTGCTAGTTCATTTGCTAGGGACTAGCAAAGGTTTGGCTTGGGGGAAGTTGATGTGCTCATTTTAGAGCACGTTTACAACCTCATTTTAGTGTCGAGTTTCGTGCTTTTATATTGGTTTTATGCACGTTACATTCAATTTTACCTTGGTCTTGTCCTCGAGCTGTTTTTAGGTCATTTCAGGTGATCTCGATGATTTCGAGGTAAAATGAGACGTGTTCGAGGCTTTGACACTTCTATCAAGAGTTTGAATGCGCGTATCATAGCTTGGGCATGTGTTCCAAGTCACTCTCCAAGATTCCATAAACTCTAGAAGCCACTAGGCACTTCAAAGGAACTGTTCAGCAAGGTTTAGGTTCAGATTCGACCGAATCTAACATCCATTCGGTCGAATGGTGGACAGGGATTCAAGCACATAAATCAAGCTCTCGGGAATAGCCGAATGAGAAGTCATTCGACCGAATCAAGGCCCATTCGGCCGAATGGTTCCACTCATTCGGCCGAATGGTGGACAGATCGCAAAAACGCCAAACTTCTGTTATAGCCGAATGGCCACCCATTCGGCCGAATCCACCCTTCATTCGGCCGAATGGCCTTCTTTCCCGCATATTTTGGTTCTTTCTTTAGTCGGCGCTCGAGGGTTTTTCCTAGGGTTTTACTCCTTTTGTCCCTAGGGTATAAATACCCTCTTTCTCTGTACATAACCTTATGCCTACTTGGAGAGCTTTTATGCCTCAACCTAGAACATCACTTTAAAGCTTTTCATTTCTTTCATGCATTAGTTTAGATTTACAGCTTTCGTTGTTCTCGTTTTCAAGCTTTGTATTTCGGATTCGATTCCTATTTCGTTCATACAATTTCGTTTATGCAAGGTATTATTTCTTTTCTGTTTTAGTTCTTTTAATGCTTTCAAGTATTGTTTTTCTTGATTTCATTCCTCTAGCTATAATCGTTGTTTCGTTTACCGTTTGATAGAGTAGTCGTTGGTTCGGTTATAGTTCTTAGTTTTCGTTCTCTTGTTTATTTCCATTCAGTCTATTCATGTTTTTAATCATGTCTTTAATTATTACTCTGTGTGAGTAGTCTTCTTAGGGGTTTATTGGTGAAACCCTAGGTTGGCTCGTTCTTCATGCGTAGAGTTAGGATTTGAGATCGTTGACAATTGATTGATTGATATTTGATGCGAATCTTGTCCTGCCACTCCTTTGGAGACATAGGGCGATTATAGGTCGTTCGTGTGATTTATAGGGTCACAAACTTCCTCTCGTCATCTTGAGTGTCATGATTCATTGTTGACTGATTTCTCCTAATTTAGCGTATTGATAGTTTGATTGTCCTTCCTAGGGTGGAACTAATCTATCCCCGTTTTCCCTTCATAGCATAACATCATTTAATTCTTGCTTTCCTTTTCTGTTATTAGTATAATTCTTTCAAATCCCATTTAAATCCTTTACATCAAGTCTATCAGCTATCGCCCCTTATCCTTGTGGTTCGATCCCCGACTTACCACTACACTAGTTGTAGGAGTATTAGGGTGTTTATAAATTTAGTTTGCATAACTATTCTTTTAGTTAAACGACCTAAAAGAACGGTTATCACCGAGTTTGACTCAAATCGATTTATTTCAAGTGTTTATGTAATGTTCAAGGGTAAATATGTCATTTTATACCCAAAACTAATCCCATTTGACCTATATTGAGTCATATCGTAAGATTCAAAGTGTTTAGGTCATTTAATACACAAAACCTCTCCCATTTGACTGAGTTTGACTCAAATCGATGTGTTTCAAGTGTTTATGACATGTTCAATGGTAAATACGTCATTTTGCTACCCAAAACTGATTCCATTTGACTGATATTGAGACATCGTCCGATTAGAAGTATTTAAGTCATTTTATACCTAGAAGCTCTCCCATTTGACCTAGTTTGACTCAAATCGATGTATTTCAAGTGTTTATGACATGTTCAAGGGTAAATACATAATTTTCAACCCATAATTTATCCCATTTGACCTATAGTGACTCATATCGTCCGATTCAAAGTGTTTAGGTCATTTAATACACAAAACCTCTCCGATTTGACCGAGTTTGACTCAAATCAATGTATTTCAAGTGTTTATGACATATTCAAGGGTAAATACATCTTTTTCTACCCAAAACTGATCCCATTCGATCTTTATTGACTCATATCGTCCTATTCAAACTGTTTAAGTCATTTTATACCTAGAGCCTTGATGTGCTCATTTTAGAGCACGTTTACAACCCCATTTTAGTGTCGAGTATCATGCTTTTATATTGTTTTATGCACATTACATTCAATTTTACCTTAATCTTGTCCTTGAGCTGTTGTTAGGTCATTTCAGGTGATTTTGATAATTTTGAGGTAAAATGAGACGTGTTCGAGGCTTTGACACCTTTATCAAGAGTTTGGATGCGCGTATCATAGCTTGGGCATGCGTTCCAAGTCACTGTCAAAGATCCCCTAAACTCCAGAAGCCACTAGACACTTCAAAGGAGCTATTCAGCAAGGTTCAGGTTCAGATTTGACCAAATCTGACATCAATTCGGTCAAATGGAGGACAGGGATTCAAGCACATAAATCAAGCTCTCGGGAATAGCCGAATGAACACTCATTCGGCCGAATCAAGGCCCATTCGGCCGAATGGTTGCACTCATGCGGCCGAATGGTGGACAGAGCCTAGAAACTCATTGCTCATGTTTTAGGCGAATGACATACTCATTCGGCCAAATGGGCACTCATTCGGCCGAATCCATACTCCATTCGACCGAATGAAACTTATTTCCGACTTTCTTGGTTCTTTCTTAGGCCGGCACTCGAGGGTTTTTCCTAGGGTTTCACCCCTTATGTCCCTAGGGTATAAATACCCCCTTGTTTTGTAAATAACCTTCATGCCTACTTTGAGAGCTTTTGTGCCTCAACTTAGAACATCACTTTAAAGCTTTTCATTTCCTTCATGCTTTAGATTAGATTTACAGCTTTCGTTATTCTCATTTTCAAGCGTTGTATTTCGGATTCGGTTTCTCTTTCGTTCACGCAATTTCATTTATGCAAGGTATTGATTCTTTTCTGTTTTATTTCGTTTAATGCTTTCAAGTATTGTTTTTCTGAATTTTATTCCTTTTTCTATTATCGTTGTTTCATTTACTATTATGATAGAGTAGTTGTCGGTTTTATTATAGGTCTTCTTATTTATTTCATTCAATTAGTTCGTGCTTTCAATCATGTTCTTTTTCGCTGTTTATGCCTTAGTCTTTATTACTATGTGTGAGTAGTCTTCTTAGGGGTTTTATTGGTGAAACCCTAGGTTGGCTTGTTCTTCATGCGTAGAGTTAGGATTTGAGATTGTTAATGATTGATTGATTGATATTCGATGCGAATCTTGTCCTGCCACTCCTTTGGAGACATAGGGCGATTATAGGTTGTTTGTGTGATTTATAGGGTCACAACCTTCCTCTCATGATCTTGAGTGTCATGATTCATTGTTGACTGATTTCTCCTAATTTAATGTATTGATAGTTCGATTGTCCTTCCTAGAGTGGAACTGATCTGTCCCCGTTTTCCCTTTATAGCATAACATGGTTTTAGTTCTTGCTTTATTTTCTGTCATTAGATTCATCTAATCACGTCTCCAAATAAACCCTTTGCATCAAGTCTAAAAGCTATCGCCCCTTGTCCTTGTGGTTCGATCCCCGACTTACCACTACACTAGTTGTAGTAGTATTAGGGTGTTTATAAATTTAGTTTGCATAACTATTCTTTTAGTTAAACGACCTAAAATTCCGGTTATCGAAATGGCGCTGTTGCCGGGGACAAGTGATAATCGGTTTTTAAGGTCGTTAACTAAAAGACAGGTTATGCAAACAATATTTATTCCAACCTACAAACTATACGAGTATAGTGGAGTAGGGGGTCGAACCACGAAGACAAGGTATATCAAGACTCTAACTTTTAACACAACCAGACTATTGGGAGTTGAAAATTCGATTAAAACTACAGCAAGTAGAGAGAAATAAAGTAAGTAGAGAAAAACGGGGACAAGATTGGATTCACCCTAGGAATAAAGCTTTCAAAACCGAACGTGATAGATTAGAGAAAATCTGATAATAACTAGCATGGACATCTAAGAATACGAGAGGAAGTTGGTGATTCCACAAATCACAACGAACGACCTATAATCGCCCTATGTCTCCAAAGGAGTGGCAGGACAAGATTCGCATTGGATTCCGAAACTACTTATTATCATCGTTTCTACAACCTTAAGCAATAAAGATCATAGATTTCCTAGGGTTTCACCAATCAAAACCCCTAAATAAATTACTCACACATATTCATGCTTAAAGACTTAAAGATATTCAAAGAGGCAACAGAAACAAACATGGAAGGAATTCATGAGAATTAAAACAAATTCAGAAATTATGCTAATAACCGATAAACATGAAACTAAGCATGCAACAAAGTAAAGCAATGAATTAAGAGCAGAGTAGATTAAAACTTACAAAAGCTTCAATTCGATATCTACGAAAAGAATTTGAACTACAAAGCGTTGAAGAAACTGAAAACCAAAAGCTAAAACTAAAAAATTTGGAGGCTAAAGAAATCTAAAAGTGCATAGAAGTATCTCACCTAGCTCCCCCATCCTCTCATCAGAGGAAGGGGGTATTTATAATAAAATAAGAAAAACCTAGTCGGCCCTAAAAAGAAGTAGTTGATCCGGAGGAAAACACTGTCATTCGCCCGAATGTACGTCTCATTCGGCCGAACACAATCCCATTCGCCCGAATGGTCTTCCATTCGCCCATTCTAGAGGCTTCGAGGAATTGATCTCTGTCAAGCATTCGCCCGAATGTATAGGGTGATTCGGCCGAATGAAAGCTCATTTGCCCGAATGAGTTCCATTTCGCTTTTCCAGTGACCAAGGGTCAAATGCTCTGAAGACTGCCTCTCATTCGACCAAATAAGTCTCAGATTCGGTCGAATCTGCATATATTCGGTCGAATGTCTCTCAGATTCGATAGAATTTGAGACCATTCTTTCCTCTTTTTCACTTCTTTCTTTTCTAAACTCCGTGGGATCTTCATGAGTGACTTCAAACACTTGCCCAAGCTATGATACGTGTGTCAAAGGCTCGAATGTATTGCATTTCACCTTGAAATCATCAAAAGTACCTAAAATGAACTTAAGACAACTCGAAAATGAGATCAAGGTAAAATCAAGCACTGATCATAGTGAAGATCATAGTGATCATAGTGAAGATGAGTCAGGAATTAAACACCTAAACAGGGAGAAATCTCGTAAATCGTATCTTATCTGCTCTCCAGCACTGATCTTACTAATCAGGTTAGGTCGAACATGTTTAGAAAGGGTTGTAATACAGGCTTGGATCGAGGTATGGTAGAATTTGGGAATGTGGAGTTGAAATAGAGGAGAGTAAGTGATCCAAGGAAATAAAACCGAGGAATACTACGCCTTCCGACAACCATGCCAATCCCAAAATTCCCAACAATTGACTCTAATACACTATGTCAACTTTATTCTCAACCTTTTTCTCTAATATCTTTTTGTTTATTTTCTTTTCTTTTTCTCTTTTATTTCTTTTTCTTTCTTTTTTCTTTTTTTTTTGTGCTTTTCAAGCTTTTTCTTTCTATGTGCATACTTCTTTGAAATGCACTAAGACTAGTGTATGTAGTCAAATCATCCAATGATCATTTCCCCAAACCGAAATCCTATATTACAATGCTACAAATATCAACTTCACTATGATCACATGACTATCCTCTTGGTAAAAAGAGGGAGTATTTGGTTCATGTGGAGTTAGATAACGTGGTTACAAAAGAAGGTAAAGGCACAAATTTGGCTCAACCTAGAGTGAATTGATTTTCATGGTAGGCACTTTGGTTATGTAGCTTTAACTACAAATGTGTTATCATCCCTAACCTTTAAAAAAGTAGACTATGCTGGAGGAGAACAGACACAATTCTTAAGATTCCCTGACTAACACTCAACAATACAAGACTCGTAATAAAGTCCTAAAAGGCTCAATCCTCACTAGGTTAGTCGAAATGCGCCTGAATAGGTAGTCATCCAAACCACATACCAAGCAAGCTCAGATCCCCCAAGCTAAGTGAAAAACAGTCAAGAAACTAAGACCCAAAATAGGCACAAGGCTAGGGGAATATGAGTTTGCATAAAATCAACGCAAAGTGCACAACAGAAGCTTGCATGCTTATGATGGACAAAAGAAGGGGACACAAGATGCAAAGAAGGGTAAGAACAAATATAAAATTAACCAAATACATAAATTCGGATTTTCGAGTAAGAAATCATACCAGTACGTGGGTGCAGCGGCATGTGGAACTTATTATATATATACCTGAAAACAACACCAAAAAGCAAAGCGCAAAGCACAAAATAACACCTAGAAATAGACACAAAACACGAAGCAACGAAACGTTACACAACACTAAACTGACAGCCAAGACCAAAGGACACGCAAAAGAATGAGTAGTGGACTATGGAGACCCCCCCCCCCCCCACCAAGCTAGGGTGAACTCTTCCTTGGCGCTAAGGGAGGCCGTTAGGTCTACCACTACTCATCCCCCATAAATTCCTCATCATCGGCGCTAAGTGAGGCCATGCTTTTTCCGACCATGTGAGAGCGATAAGCCATATCATACCATGGGTAGTTCGCCCGCTCGAAGTTTTGCTCGAGGTGTTCGAGACGGGCGTTGTGGTCGGCTTGGGTGGTGAGGACCTGGTCAAGCCTTCTCTCTATGCGTCCTAGGGAGGACATAATATCGGATTCAGATTCATTATCTGAATCGTCATGGTCTGGTAAGACCGAGGTAGAAGCCCTAAGTCTGTCGCGCATAGAAAGTGTGTGAGGGCGAGGAGGGGGTACAAGTGAGGGCTCTACCGCGTATCTCGGCACATCGCCGTCTAAGAGATATGAGGCCCCAAACTAGACTAAGAGAGGTAATTAAGGGTAAGGAAGGGGGATGGTGCGGTCTTTCAAGTACCGCCATCGCATTGGCTCCGCAAATATAAAGCCAGCCCGCACGTTACATTGCTCGTGAAGGGTAGTGGAACTGGAATAACGTTCATCGAATTCTACAGGATTCATGACATTCAAGAATTCAGCAATGCAGAATACGTGTTCCCCTAAACATAAGTCAGTGGTTGCATTCAGGGTGGCTGTGTTGTTTAGAAACTTCCACAACGTCATTGGCAGGCTTAGTGTAGTGTCTTCGTGTGGTGAAAGGTAACAGTGCAAGATGTGCACCTCGTGTGTTCGTACTAGGTGAGGGCTAGGGGAAGGGAACAGAATCTCCCTAGCAAATTTAAAGAACATGCACAAAACAGGGTGTTGTACATTAGAAGCATATATGTTTCTATTCGGATAAACAAGCCGGCCAACTATTTTAGGCCATAACTCGGAAACCCAAGAGTTGTCCAGTTTTTTATCCGGAATAGGCTCGTTATGGAAACCAAACACGGCGCAAAATGTAGCATAATCAAGAAAATAGGTTGCATTCCTTAGCCTAGAAGACAAATGCAGTCTACCATCCCATTGACATGGGGTTAGGGAACTAAGAAACTCATAAGTTAAGAGCTTATGAGTTGGGTGCCACATGTTTATCCAGCTCTCTACCCACATGCAGTTAATAGTGCAACAAATTGCTCATATATACCCATTTGTTGTAAAATTAAAAGGTCTAAATAACGAGTGGAGTTAATTTTCGTACATTAAGCCTTTGGAAATGCTTATATTGCTCCAAAGATACGAAAATTACCATAGGATGGTCCTCATCGAACCATAATTCCTGGCCGGGAAGTCTTTGTTAGCCCTCCGGTTGTTGAGAATCGGTTTGTTGAGCTTCTCGTGTCGCACCCGGAGAGGAACCTTCTCCATGCTTTTTGGACCTCTTGAAGGGGTTCCTCAAGGTTCTCCTTGGATCCATAGTAGTTGAGGATGATTGGGAAGGGAGTAGAGGAGTTTAGAGAGAGAGCAAGATTGAGAGGGGAGACGTGCGTGCTGTAGGTATGAAGAAATGAGGGTGTGAAATCCCGTGGAATGAGCTCTTATTTATAGTCCTGGCTTCCATTCGGCCGAATGAAGGCTCTATTTGGTCGAATAGTGCTACATTCGCCCGAATAGATATCCTGTTTGGTCGAATGGACATGAGCTACGAAGAATTCTCCGCTCCCATTCGACCGAATACTTAACCTATTCAATCGAATGTCACACCATTCGACCGAACGATCACTCCATTCGGGGTTACCAGCAGCTTTAAAGTTTTCCTCTGCAGATCTATTCGACCGAATGGAACACTCCATTCGGTCGAATGAAATCTATTTGGCCGAATAGATCTCTTCATTTAGTATTCTCAGATACCTCTCCTCTTTTGATTAACTGCATTCTTAGTGGACATTCGGCCTAATAGATCTCTCAGTCGGCCGAATGAAGTGCGATTTTGCACTTTCTTTGCGTTTAGTAATCAAAACACTTGCTTTCTCAAAAACAATCAATGTACTATGAGTTAGTTTGACGAAAATCCAAATAAACCGGGTTACCTCCCGTAAGTACTTTGTTTAACGTTGTTTAGCTCGACGTAGCTCGCTACAAGTTTAGATAGAAAAAGAAACAAAAGGAATTATACGGGCCATATGAGTGGACTCACTCCTAGCATCTTGATAACCGTTCTTTTAGGTCGTTTGACTAAAAGAATAGTTATGCAAACTAAATTTATAAACACCCTAATACTACTACAACTAGTGTAGTGGTAAGTCGAGGATCGAACCACAAGGACAAGGGGTGATAGTTTATAGACTTGATGTAAAGGAGTTATTTGGATATGTGATAGAACTATACTAATGACAGAAAAGTAAAGTAAGAACTAAAAAAATAATATGCTATGGAAGGAAAAACGGGGACAGATCAGTTCCACCCTAGGAAAGACAATCGAACTATCAATACGCTAAATTAGGAGAAATCAGTCAACAATGAATCATGACACTCAAGATGACGAGAGGAAGTTTGTGACCCTATAAATCACACGAACAACCTATAATCGCCTTATATCTCCAAAGGAGTGGCAGGACAAGATTCGCATCGAATATCAATCAATCAATCATCAATAATCTCAAATCCTAACTATACACATGAAGAACGAGCCAACCTAGGGTTTCACCAATCAAACCCCTAAGAAAACTACTCACACATAGTAATAACGACTAGGGCATACAAAATGATAAAGGACATGATTGAAAGCAAGAACGAATTGAATGCACAAGAGAATGAAAAACTAAGAATTATAACTAAACCGACAACTACTCTATCAAAGCTGTAAACGAAACAACAATAATAGCTAGAGGAATGAAATTAAGAAAAACATTGAAAGCATTAAACGAAATAAAACAGAAAAGAAACAATACCTTGCATAAATGAAACTACTTGAACGAAAGAGAAACCGAAATACAAAGCTTGAAAGGAAGTGCAATGAAAGCTGTAAATCTAAACTAATGCATGAAAGAAATGAAAAGCTTTAAAGTGATGTTCTAGGTTGAGGCACAAGAGCTCTCAAAGTAGGCATAAAGGTTATGTACAAGAAAGAGGGTATTTATACCCTAGGGACAAAAGGAGTAAAACCCTAGGAAAAACCCTCGAGCGCCGACTAAAGAAAGAACCAAGAAAGTCAGACATAGGTTCCATTCGGCCGAATGTATGGAGGATTCGGCCGAATGAGTGGTATATTCGGCCGAATGTAGTGTAGATTCGGCCGAATGAGTGGTGCATTCGGCCGAATGATTCTTCATTTGCCCATATCAGAAACCTCGAGTTTTCTGACCCTTTCCATCATTCGACCGAAGGAGTGTACCTATTCGGCCGAATGGGCCTTGATTCAGCCGAATGACTTCTCATTCGGCTATTCCCGAGAGCTTGATTTATGTGCTTGAATCCCTGTCCACCATTTGACTGAATGGATGTTAGATTCTGTCGAATCTGAACCTAAACCTTGCTGAACAGTTCCTTTGAAGTGTCTAGTGGCTTCTAGAGTTTATGGGATCTTTGAGAGTGACTTGGAATGCATGCCCAAGCTATGATACGCGCATCCAAACTCTTGATAGAAGTGTCAAAGCCTCGAACACGTCTCATTTTACCTCGAAATCATCGAGATCACCTGAAATGACCTAAAAGCAGCTCGAGGACAAGATCAAGGTAAAATTGAATGTAATGTGCATAAAACCAATATAAAAGCACGAGACTCGACACTAAAATGAGGTTGTAAACGTACTCTAAAATGAGCATATCATATCTCCATCACCTCCGGCGTGGGGAGTCAAGACCCTCCACTAAGCATCGGTGGCAGAAGTAGTAAGGTCGAACTAGGGTAATCCGGAGAAGGGCTATAATGCGGGGTTCCCCCAAGCCAGGGTGGAGCCCTCGCTCTTTTTTTTTTACTTTTTCTTTTTCTTAGCCCTCTTCCTTTTTGGGGCTGGCTCGTTAGGACTGTCAAAAATCTCACAAATATCCTACGTCACAACGAATTCCTTCTCGACTTCAAAAATAACACCCTTCGTTGTCACGTCTTCCACTGTCACCTCAACAGACACTCGCACAGCAAAAACATCACAACCCTCAACCTTTTCTTTAACTATGCCTTTAAAAATATCAAAGGAACAAATTTGCTTGACCATGGGTTCCTTGGAAGACTTGGAAAAGGCAAACACAACCTTCTCATGGGCTACCCTCATGGTTATAGTCTCTAATTCACAGTCGATTAGGGCACCCAAAGTCTTCAATGCATCCCTCCCTAAGATAAGGGGGGTAAAGGGATCCTTAACCATATCAAGTACCATAAAGTCACATGGAACCACAATGTTCCCAACTTGGATCAGAAGGTCCTCAAATTCCTCGCATGGTACCTTTATACTACGGCCGGCAAGTTGGATGGTTTTCTTTGATGGATTGAGGTCGAAAGCTATTTGTTTGGCGATGGACATCGGCATTAGGCTAATGGAGGCCCCAAGGTCAGCGAGTGCTCCCTTAGAATTGAGTTTTCCAAGGGTGACTGGGAGCACAAAGGGTCCTCTAGCTTTTTCTTTCTTTGCCCACGTGCCCTGAATGATGGCACTTACCTGCTCTAGCAAACTAATCACTTCGCCCTCAAGCTTTCTCTTGTTCCTTAAGAGGGTTTTTAGATACATAGCATACTGCGGCATTTGCTCCATGGCCTCTAAGAATGGTATTTTCATTTTAAGCTGCCGCATATGCTCTAGGAATTTAAGAAACTTTTCTTTAAGTTGTTTCTCTACCTTTTTGTAAGGAAAAGGTAGAGGCGGAGCATGTTGACGCTCAAGTTTCCTTCTTTCCTATATCTCCCTCTATTTCTCGTCCTCATCCTTCTTCTTCACCTTATACCCATTTACCTCGACATTTGGTTCCTCTTTCACTTCACTATCCTCCTTCTCTTCTTTTCTCTTAAGATCCTCTTTGTGTTCATTTTCTATTTGAAAATCACTATCCTTTGAGGATCCTTCTCCTAAAATCATCTTTTGGAACTATAGCAAGATTTGAATACGAAGTTCACGATCATAAGAAGATCGCCTTGCATGTGTGATGTTTAGGGTTAGAGTCAGGGGTGTTTTGTGGTGAAGGTTGGGCGGATGGATTTTGTTGAGGGTGAGATGGGAATGATAATGGTGGAGGTGGATTGGCTATCTGAGCAAGTTGAGTTTCAAACAACTTTTGCTGAGCTTGAAGTTGTTGCATTTGTTGGATTAGAGTATGATTAATCTGAGTTAGACTCTGGTTCTGCTGAGCAAGAGTTGTAACCTGGGAGGCTAATTGGTCATTGCCTAAGTTATGGCCTTATTGTGGTTAAGGAGCCACATGATGAGGTTGACTAGGCGAGAAAGGTAGGTTTGAATCATTTCTAGGCCCTTGGTTGAACCCTAGGGGTCTATACACATTAGGCTTAGGTATGTTCCCATTAGGTTGGTTCCCCTGGAAACCTTGGTTGTTAAACCCACCTTGACCATTTTTGTTGTATCCCGGGTGGAAGTTTCCCTGATTTTGGTTAAAGGGAGGTTTGTATTATTGGTTGTTTGAGAAAGGTTGCTGCCCATACCCTATTCCTTGTCCCTGTCCACTATAGTTAAGGGCTGCCACATGATCAGGGTTATACCCATAACCGTCATAGTTCATCACTTGCGGTTCTGGGTTATACCCTCCATAGTTAATTGGAGCTACCTGTTCGGAGTGCAAACCACCACAATAAGAGGTATCATGGTTGGTACCCCCACATATGGCACATGCAAAATGCCTTTCACGCACTGGAGTGGTGTTCGAACTATCGGCTAGGCTTAGCTTGGACAACTTTTTATCAATAACGGCTTCTATTTTGGCGCTAATGTTGTCCAAGTTAGTTGTGTCTATCATCCCTCTAGGTAATCCCTGACTCCTAGTTCCTCCCTAGGCACTATTCTTAGTGACTTCCTCTATTTTGGCTTTCACCTGGGTGCAAGGAATTTTGGAAAGTTGGCCACCTACAGCTGAGTCTAGGAAAGCTTTGGTGGAGTCATTAAGACCATCGTAAAAGAATGTGTTGAGATGGTTTTCCCCGTACTCATGGTGGGGGCATGCTCTAATCATTCTTTTAAACCTACTCCAAGTGGCACTAAGGTTCTCATCATCCTCTTGGGTGAATGACGCAATTTTCTTACGCTAATCCTGCGTTCAAACCGTAGGATAGAACCTTTCTAGAAATGCGGTTTTTAGTTGAGCCTAATTAATAATTGAATTGGGTTCTAAGCATTTGTACCAATCCTTGGCATCTCCTGCTAGACTCAGATGGAATAGGTGCATTCGCACATAATCAGGGCTATTAGGACAAGGAGGGATAAGTCCACAAATATCTGAGAATGCCTCTAAGTGTTGAAGAGGACATTCATTTCTTAAGCCACTGAATGGCGTTTCCTTAACCATTCTTGTGAACTGAGGGTGTATTTGGTAAGGTGTAGTAGCAACAGGAAGTACTACACCCCCTTGGAACTCTTGTGAGCCAGGAGTTCCGAATTGGCCAAACAATTGATGTTCGTCTGCCATTATGGATATTGATGGGATTTGGACATATTGTGAGGTTTGCTTTGAAGGGCATTGTCTACTCACACCTTGGATTTCAGGATTTAAGGGTGTAATTGGCTGGTTTGACCTACGCGTGCTATAGAGAATGCAAACACCTAAGTCAAAGACAACCACACACAAAAAGAAAAACAAAAAAAATAGAAACGAAATGAAATAAAGTTGTGCTAAGAAAAGTTAGGTCTAATTATTACGCCTTGTCCCCGGCAACGGCGCCATTTTATTAACCGGTTTTTAGGTCGTTAACTAAAAGACAGGTTATGCAAACAATATTTATTCCAACCTATAAACTATACGAGTATAGTGGAGTAGGGGGTCGAACCACAAAGACAAGGTATATCAAGACTCTAACTTTTAACACAACCGGACTATTGGGAGTTGGAAATTCGATTAAAACTACAGCAAGTAGAGAGAAATAAAGCAAGTAGAGAAAAATGGGGACAAGATTGGATTCACCCTAGGAATGAAGCTTTCAAAACCGAACAAGATAGATTAGAGAAAATTTGATAATAACTAGCATGGACATCCAAGAATACGAGAGGAAGTTGGTGATTCCACAAATCACAACGAACGACCTATAATCGCCCTATGTCTCCAAAGGAGTGGCAGGACAAGATTCTCATCGGATTCCAAAACTATTTATTATCATCGTTTCTACAACCTTAAGCAATAAAGATCATAGCTTTCCTAGGGTTTCACCAATCAAAACCCCTAAAGAAATTACTCACACATATTCATGCTTAAAGACTTAAAGATATTCAAAGAGGCAACAAAAACAAACATGGAAGGAATTCACGAGAATGAAAACAAATTCAGAATTATGCTAATAACCGATAAACATGAAACTAAGCATGCAATAAAGTAAAGCAAGGAATTAAGAGCAAAGGAATAGATTAAAACTTACAAAAGCTTCAATTCGATATCCACAAAAAGAATTCGAACTACAAAGCGTTGAAGAAACTGAAAACCGAAAGCTAAAACTAAAAGAATTTGGAGGCTAAAGAAATCTAAAAGTGCATAAAAGTATCTCACCTAGCTCCCCCCTCCTCTCATTAGAGGAAGGGGGTATTTATAACAAAATAAGAAAAACCTACGAAAACCCTAAAATGCATAGGAGCCGGCCCTAAAAAGAAGTAGTTGATCCGGAGGAAAACACTGTCATTCGCCTGAATGTGCGTCTCATTTCTAGAAAGGTTTTATCCCACAGTTCGAACGCAGGATTGGCGTAAGAAAACTGCGTCATTCACTCAAGAGGATGATGAGAACCTTAGTGCCACTTGGAGTCGGTTTAAGAGAATGATAAGAGCATGCCCCCATCATGAGTATGGGGAGAACCATCTCAATACATTCTTCTATGATGGTCTAAATGACTCCACCAAGGCACTCCTAGACTCGGCTGTTGGTGGCCAACTCTCGAAAGTCCCATGCAACCAAGTGAAGGCTAAGATTGAGGAGGTTGCTAAAAATAGCTCTTGGGGAGGAGCAAGGGGTAGTGGATACCGAGAGGAGGGATGGATTCAAGCAACTTGGACACGATTAGTTTAAAAATGAATGCTATCATGGATAAGAAGCTGTCCAAGTTCAAATACACCCAAGGTAGCTCCAATGTATCATTGGTTAAAGAGATGCCCTTTTCATGTAGAATCTGTGGGGGCACCAATCATGATACATCATATTGTGGGGGTGAGATAATAGCGACTGTTAACTATGGGGGGTATAACCAAGAAGGAACCCCGGTCATGAACTATGATGGATACGGGTATAATCCCGGTTATGTGGCAGCAGTAGGGTATGGTGGTCATAACCAAGGGTTTACTCAACAAGGTCCTTTCAACAATCAACCCTTTAGACCTCCCTTTAATCCAAATTCTAACCAAGGGAACTCCTGATAACCGGTTTTCTAGGTCGTTAACTAAAAGACAGGTTATGCAAACAATATTTATTCCAACCTACAAACTATACGAGTATAGCGGAGTAGGGGGTCGAACCACGAAGACAAGGTATATCAAGACTTTGACTTTTAACACAACCGGACTATTTGGGGTTGGAAATTCAGTTAAAACTAATAGGTGGAAAATAGATGACGACAAATCACGAAGTAAAGCAAGTAGAGAAAAACGGGGACAAGATTGGATTCACCCTAGGAATGAAGCTTTAAACCGAACATGATAGATTACAGAAAATCTGTTAATAACTAGCATGGATACCCGAGAATACGAGAGGAAGTTGGTGACCCTATAGATCACACGAACGACCTATAATCGCCCTATGTCTCCAAAGGAGTGGCAGGACAAGATTCGCATCGGAATCCGAAACTATTTATTAACATCGTTTCTACAATCCTAAGCAATAAAGATCATAGCTTTCCTAAGGTTTCACCAATCAAAACCCCTAAAAGAATTACTCACTCATGTTCATGCGTAAAGACATAAAGATATTAAAAGATGCTGCAGAAACGAACGTGGAATGAAATCGAGAATGAAAACAAAATCAGAATTAATAAACGATAAACTTAGAACTAAACATGCAATGAAATACATCAATGGATTAAGATTAGAGGAAGGAATTAAACTTACAAAAGCTTCAAATTGATATCCACGAAAAGAATTCGAACTACAAAGCGTTGAAGAAAAACTGATAATTGAAAGCTAAAACTTAAAGAATTTGGAGGCTAAGAAATCTAAAAGTGCATAAAAGTATTTATCCTAGCTCTCCCCCCTCCTCATCAGAGGAAGGGGGTATTTATAACAAAATAAGAAAAACCTACGAAAAACCCTAAAGTGCATAGGAGCCGGCCCTAAAAAGAAGTAGTTGATCCGGAGGAAAACACTGTCATTCGCCCGAATCTATGTATCATTCGGCCGAATGTAATACCATTCGCCCGAATTGTCTTCCATTCGCCCATTCCAGAGGCTTCGGGGAATCGATCTCTGTCAAGCATTCGCCCGAATGTATAGTCTGATTCGGCCGAATGGAAGCTCATTCGCCCGAATGAGTTCCATTCGGCCTTTCCAGTAGCAAGGCTCGAGAACTCTGAAGACAGTCATCCATTCGACCGAATGAGTCTCAGATTCGGTCGAATCTGCAGCCATTCGGTCGAATGTCTCTCAGATTCGGTCGAATCTGAGAGCATTCTTTCCTCTTTTCACTTCCCTCTCTTCTGAACTCCGTGAAATCTTCATGGATGACTTCAAACACTTGCCCAAGCTAAGATATGTGTGTCAAAGGCTCGAATGTATCGCCTTTCACCTTGAAATCATCAAAATTGCCTGAAATAAACTTAAGACAACTCGAGAACAAGATCAAGGTAAAATCAAGCATAATATACATAAAACCATTACAAAACTACGAGACTTGACACTAAAATGAGTTAATAAATGTGCTCTAAAACGAGCACATCAACTCCTACCAAGGGTATAACTCTACCAATTAGGTGAATGGGAGTTTTCCTAGGCCGAATGGGAATAGGTCGTACCCTTAAATTCCAAGACCCAACACCAACCTACCCTATCCATCTACATAGCCTCAACCAAACCCGCCTTCAACTAATGAATTCCTTTCCACCTAAGTGAACTCCCTTGCACAGCAAAATTAAACCCTCTCGCAAATCAATCAAACTCTGATAAATCAAATGCAATAACTTCAAGCGCAACAGAGGTTGTTTGAAACACAGCTTGCGTAGATGGCTAGTCCACCCCCACCGTTGCTACTTCCTTCTCACCCTCAACCAAACCCATCCACCCAACCTCCACTCAAAAATCTCCTGACTCTAACCCTAAGCATCACACCTGTAAGGCGATGTTCTTAAGATCTAGAACCTCATATCCTGCTCCAGTTGTAGCTAATGGAGAGGATTTAGGGGAAGATTCCTCAAAGGGTAGTGGTTGTCTAAGAGAAAATGAGCACAAGGAGAACCTTTAGGGGATAGAAGAAAAGGAGGGGGGTGAAGAAAATGAGGGGCACAATGTTGAAATCATTGGACATGAGAGGGAGAAGAAAGATGAAGACGAGAGATGGAGGGAGATATAGGAACGGAGGAAACTTGAGCGTCAACATGCTCCGCCTCTACCTTTTCCTTACAAGAAGGTAGAGAAGCAACTTCAAGAAAAGTTTCTTAAATTCCTAGAGCATATGAGGCAACTTGAAATGAACATACCATTTTTAGAGGCCATGGAGCAAATGCCATAATATGCCCAGTATCTGAAAACCCTCTTAAGGAATAAGAGAAAACTTGAGGGCGAGGTTATCAATTTACCAGAGCAGGTAAGTGCCATCATTCAGGGCACATGGGCAAAGAAAGAAAAAGCTAGAGGACCCTTTGTGCTCCCAGTCACCCTTGGAAAACTCAATTCTAAGGGAGCACTCGCTGACCTTAGGGCCTCCATTAGCCTAATGCTGATGTCCATCACCAAACAACTAACTTTCGACCTCAATCCATCAAAGAAAACCATCCAACTTGCCGACCGTAGTATAAAGGTACCATGTGGGGAGTTTGAGGACCTTCCGATCCAAGTAGGGAACATAGTGGTACCATGTGACTTCGTGGTACTTGATATGGCCGAGGATCCTTATACTCCCCTCATCTTAGGGAGAGATGCTTTGAAGACCTTGGGTGCCCTGATTGACTGTGAATCAGAAACTATAACCGTTAGGGTAGCCCAAGAGAAGGTTGTGTTTGCCTTCTCTAAGTCTTCAAAGGAACCCATGGTCGAGCGGATTTGTTCCTTTGGGGTGGTCGAGAATGATATTGTGAAAGAGGTTAAGAGGTGTAATGCTTTTGTTGCCCCAATGATAGTTGAGGTGTCGGATAAGGAGGACGAGCAAGAGCGTCTTATTTTTGGGGATGCGAAGGGAATTGCTCCACAAACGAAGATGTATTCCAAATCTGATGGTACTGACGAGTCAGCCCGCAAACTGAAAAGGGTAAGAAAAAGAAAAAAAATCTAAAAAGAGACTGATGGCTCCACCCTGGCTTGGGGAGCCTCGCATTATAACCCACCTTCAGATGACCCTGGTTCTCTATTGCTAACTTCCGGCACTACGGCTCGGTGGAGAGTTTTGACTCCCCACGCTGGAGGTGATGGTGATGCTAGGAGTGAATCCACTCCTACGGCAGGTACGATTTCATTGTTTTCTTTTTCTATATAAACTTGTGCCTAAATGTGTCAAACTTACCGACCTTAAACAAAAGTACTTACGGGAGATAACCCGGTGTTTGTTTTGTTTGTTTATTTGTATAGCAATAGCTTCCATAATGCTAATCTTTCTCCCTTTTGTTTCTCCTCTCCCAAGTGCCGAGACGACTCTTGAGCTGGCTTGGGGGAGGGTCCCTGTGTTTTCAAAGCTTCGAAAGATCAGCATTATTGAAACTATTGCCTTTGTTTGTTTTAGTTTTTCTCTGCATGTCTAGGTGTGTTAAGATTAATGTGCTTGAGTTATGAAACTAACATGCTAGCTCCTGACGTTTACATTATTGTGGTCTTATGCATACTCATGTTTTTCCTAGCCTTCTGCCTGTTTTGGGACCGAATGATTGACTGTTTTCCACCTGACTTGGGGGATCTGGTCCTGCTTCGTTTGTGGCGTGGATGACTACCTATTGAAGCACATTTCGACTAGCCTAGTGAGGATTGAGCCTTCTAGGACTCCAGTATAAGTCCTATGTTATTAAGTGCTAGTAAGAGAGTCTAAGTATTATGTCTGTTCTCCTCCAGCATAGTCTTCTTTTCTAAAGGCCAGGGATGATAACACGTTTGTAGTTACAGCTACATGGCCAAATTGCCTACCATGAACATCGATTAACTTTAGGGTAAGCCAATTTTGTGCCTTTACTTTTACTTTGTAGCTACATCACCTAACTCCACATGAGCCAAATATTCCCTCTTCTTACCTAGAGGATAGTCAAGTGATCACAGTGAAGTGGTGCCCATTGCATTATGGTGAAAGATTTTGGTTTGAAAAATCGTATTCGTATGATATGACTCTTTACATTACTCTTAGTTTATTTCAGAAACATTATCTTGAAAACAAAAAGAAAAAAAGAAAAAAAAGAAAAGAAACAAAAAAAATAGAAAAAGAGAAATTCGAGAATAAAGTTGGTGTAATGAGTTCATTTATGTGTATCTATACAATTTTAGGAAGTGGCATTGTCGTCAGAAGTTATAGCTGTCCTTGGTTTGATTACCTTGGATTGCTTACTATTCTCTATTCGAACTCCACATCCCCAAATTTTACCCTACCTTGATCCCAACCTACATTGCAACCGCTTCCAAACCTGTTCGACTTGGCCTGATTAGCAAGTTCTGTGATGGAGAGTAGATAGGATACAATCCCTAAGATTTCTCCTTGATTGAGTGTTTAATTCCCGACTCATCTTAAGTCGGATGATTCTGAGCGAAACACGTACCGTATTAAACACACGAGCGTACTAGAAATTTCCCACATCTTTTGGGAAATATCATGGGGAGCGTGGACTTGTGACCTCATTAGGTAGTGGGTGGCATAGCCTGTGTTGTAGCTTTTCTAGTAATCCCGAGTCTTTGGAAAACGTTGTTCATCTTGGTATTATGCTTTTTTGAGCCCATTATACTTGCACACCCATGGCTAAGGAAGAGTTTTGCGATGGCTGGCATTGTCTTGTTTTTTGCTCACCTTGCTTTTCATGAGCTTTGCTCACGGTGTTGCCTTGCTAGTTCATTTGCTAGGGACTAGCAACGGTTTGGCTTAGGGGAAGTTGATGTGCACATTTTAGAGCACGTTTACAACCCCATTTTAGTGTCGAGTCTCATGCTTTATATTGGTTTTATGCATATTACATTCAATTTTACCTTGATCTTGTCCTCGAGCTGTTGTTAGGTCATTTCAGGTGATTTAGATAATTTTGAGGTAAAATGAGACGTGTTCGAGGCTTTGACACCTTTATCAAGAGTTTGGATGCACGTATCATAGCTTGGGCATGCGTTCCAAGTCACTCTCAAAGATCCCATAAACTCCAGAAGCCACTAGACACTTCAAAGGAGCTATTCAGCAAGGTTTAGGTTCAGATTCGACCGAATCTGACATCAATTTGGTCGAATGGAGGACAGGGATTCAAGCACATAAATTAAGCTCTTGGGAATAGCCGAATGAACACTCATTCGGCCGAATCAAGGCCCATTCGGCCGAATGGTTGCACTCATTCGGCCGAATGGTGGACAGAGCCCATAAACTCATTGCTCCTATTTTAGGCGAATGACATACTCATTCAACCGAATGGCCACCCATTCGGCCGAATCCATACTCCATTCGGCCGAATGGAACTTATTTCCGACTTTCTTGGTTCTTTCTTAGGTCGGCGCTCGAGGGTTTTTCCTAGGGTTTCACCCCTTATGTCCCTAGGGTATAAATACCCCCTTGTTCTGTAAATAACCCTCAGGCCTACTTTGAGAGCTTTTGTGCCTCAACTTAGAACATCACTTTAAAGCTTTTCATTTCCTTCATGCTTTAGTTTAGATTTACATCTTTCGTTATTCTCATTTTCAAGCGTTGTATTTCGGATTCGGTTTCTCTTTCGTTCACGCAATTTCATTTATGCAAGGTATTGATTCTTTTCTGTTTTATTTCGTTTAATTCTTTCAAGTATTATTTTTCTGAATTTCATTCCTTTTTCTATTATCGTTGTTTCATTTACTGTTATGATAGAATAGTTGACGGTTTTATTATAGGTCTTTGTTTTACATTCTCTTGTTTATTTCATTCAATTAGTTTGTGCTTTCAATCATGTTCTTTTTCATTGTTTATGCCTTAGTCTTTATTACTATGTGTGAGTAGTCTTCTTAGGGGTTTGATTGGTGAAACCCTAGGTTGGCTCGTTCTTCATGCGTAGAGTTAGGATTTGAGATTGTTAATGATTGATTGATTGATATTCATTGCGAATCTTGTCCTGCCACTCCTTTGGAGACATAGGGCGATTATAGGTTGTTCGTGTGATTTATAGGGTCACAAACTTCCTCTCGTTATCTTAAGTGTCATGATTCATTGTTGACTGATTTCTCCTAATTTAGCGTATTGATAGTTCGATTGTCCTTCCTAGGGTGGAACAGATCTGTCCCCGTTTTCCCTTCATAGCATAACATTGTTTTAGTTCTTGCTTTATTTTCTGTCATTAGATTCATCTAATCACGTCTCTAAATAAACCCTTTGCATTAAGTCTAAAAGCTATCGCCCCTTGTCCTTGTGGTTCGATCCCCGACTTACCACTACACTAGTTGTAGTAGTATTAGGATGTTTATAAATTTACTTTGCATAACTATTCTTTTAGTTAAACGACCTAAAATTCCGGTTATCAAGCCTCTCCCATTTTACCGAGTTTGACTCAAATTGATTTTTTTGAAGTGTTTATGTAATGTTCAAGGGTAAATACGTCATTTTATACCCAAAACTAATCGCATTTGACCTATATTGAGTCATATCATCAGATTTAAAGTGTTTAGGTCATTTAATACACAAAACCTCTCCGGTTTGACCGAGTTTGACTCAAATCGATGTATTTCAAGTGTTTATGACATATTCAAGGGTAAATACGTCTTTTTCTACCCAAAACTAATTGCATTTGACCTATTTTGAGTCATATCGTCAGATTAAAAGTGTTTAGGTCATTTAATACACAAAACCTCTCCCGTTTAACCGATTTTGACTCAAATCTATGTATTTCAAGTGTTTATGACATGTTCAAGGGTAAATACGTCATTTTCTACCCAAAACTGATTTTACTTGATCTTTATTGACTCATATTGTCCTATTCAAAGTGTTCAAGTTATTTTATACCTAGAACCTCTCCCATTTAACTGAGTATGACTCAAATTGATGTATTTCAAGTGTTAATTACATGTTCAAGGGTAAATACGTCTTTTTCTACCCAAAACTGATCCCATTTGACAATTATTGACTCATATCGTCCGATTCAAAGTGTTTAGATCATTTAATACACAATACCTCTCCCGTTCAAGGGTAAATACGTCATTTTCTACCTAAGACTGATCCCATTCGACCTATATTGAGACATCGTCCGATTAGAAGTATTTAAGTCATTTTATACCTAGAAGCTCTCCCATTTGACCTAGTTTGAGTCAAATTGATGTATTTCAAGTGTTTATAACATGTTCAAGGGTAAATACGTCATTTTCTACCCTTAATTTATCCCATTTGACCTATAGTGACTCATATCGTTCGATTCAAAGTGTTTAGGTCATTTAATACACAAAATCTCTCTCGTTTGACCGAGTTTGAGTCAAATCGATGTATTTCAAGTGTTTATGACATGTTCAAGGGAAAATAAGTCATTTTCTACCCAAAACCGATCCCATTAAATCTTTATTGACAAATATCGTCCTATTCAAAGAGTTTAATTTATTTTATACTAGAACCTCTCGCATTTAATTGAGTTTGACTCAAATCGATGTATTTCTAGTGTTTATGTCATGCACAAGGGTAAATACGTCTTTTTCTACACAAAGCTGATTCCATTTGACCTATATTGAGTCATATTGTCCGATTAGAAATGGTTAGGTCATTTAATACACTAAACCTCTCCCGTTTGAAAGAGTTTGACTAAAATCAATGTATTTTAAGAGTTTATGACATGTTCAAGGGTAAATACGTTATTTTCTCCCAAAAATTTACCCCATTTGACTTATTGTGACTCACATCATCTGATTCGAAGTGTTTAGGTCATTTAATACACAAAACCTCTTCCGTTTGACCGAGTATGACTCAAATCCATGTATTTTAAGTGTTTACGAAATATTCAAGGGTAAATACGTCTTTTTCTACCCAAAACCGATCCCATTTGACCAATATTGACTCATATCGTCCGATTCGAAGTGTTTAGGTCATTTAATACACAAAACCTCTCTCGTTTGACCAAGTTTGACTCAAATTGATGTATTTCAAGTGTTTATGACACGTTCAAGGGTAAATACGTCATTTTCTACCCAAAACTAATTCCATTTGATCTTTATTGACTCATATCGTCCTATTTAAAGTGTTTAAGTGATTTTATACGTAGAACCTCTCCCATTTAACTGAGTTTGACTCAAATTGATGTATTTCAAGTGCTTATGACATTTTCAAGGTAAATACGTCATTTTCTATCCAAATCTGATCCCTATTGACCTATATTGAGTCATATCGTTCGATTAGAATCGTTTAGGTCATTTAATACACAAAACTTCTCCCGTTTGACTGAGTTTGACTAAAATCAATGTATCTCAAGTGTTTATGACATGTTCAAGGGTAAATAAGTTATTTTCAACCCAAAACTGATCCCATTTTATCTTTATTGTTTCATATTGCCCTATTCAAAGTGTTCAAGTCATTTTATATCTAGAGCCTCTCCGATTTGACCGAGTTTGACTCAAATCACTTTATTTCAAGTGTTTATGTAGTGTTCAAGGGTAAATACGTCATTTTATACCCAAAACTAATCGCATTTGACCTATGTTGGGTCATATCGTCACATTTAAAGTGTTTAGGTCATTTAATACACAAAACCTCTCCCGTTTGACCGAGTTTGACTCAAATCTATATATTTCAAGTGTTTATGACATGTTCAATGGTAAATATGTCATTTTGCTACCCAAAACTGATCCCATTTGACCTATATTGAGACATCGTCCGATTAGAAGTATTTAAGTCATTTTATACCTAGAAGCTCTCCCATTTGACCTAGTTTAACTCAAATCGATGTATTTCAAGTGTTTATGACATGTTCAAGGGTAAATACGTCATTTTCTACCCATAGTGACTCATACCGTCCGATTCAAAGTGTTTAGGTCATTAAATACACAAAACCTCTTCGATTTGACCGAGTTTGACTCAAATCGATGTATTTCAAGTGTTTATGACATATTCAAGGGTAAATGCGTCTTTTTCTACCCAAAACTGATCCCATTTGACCAATATTGACTCATATCGTCCAATTTGAAGTGTTTAGATCATTTAATACACAATACCTCTCCCGTTTAACCGAGTTTGACTCAAATCGATGTATTTCAATTGTTTATGACATGTTCAAGGGTAAATACGTCATTTTCTACCCAAAACTAATCTCATTTAACATAGATTTAGACATATCATCCAATTAGAATTGTTTAGGTCTTTTAATATACAAAACCTCTCCCGTTTGACCGAGTTTGACTAAAATCAATGTATTTCAAGTGTTTATGGCATGTTCAAGGGTAAATACGTCATTTTCTACCCCTAATTTATCCCATTTGACCTGCAGTGACTCATATCGTCAGATTCAAAGTGTTTAGGTCATTTAATACACAAAACCTCTCCCATTTGACCGAGTTTGACTCAACTCGATGTACTTCAAGTGTTTTTGAAATGTTCAAGGGAAAATACGTCATTTTCTACCCAAAACTAATCCCATTCAATCTTTATTGACTCATATCATCCTATTCAAAGTGTTTAAGTTATTTTATACCTAGAACCTCTCCCATTTAACTGAGTTTGACTCAAATCGATGTCCTAAAAGGCTCAATCCTCACTAGGTTAGTCGAAATGCGCCTCAATAGGTAGTCATCCAAACCACATACCAAGCAAGCTCAAATTCCCCAAGCTAAGTGAAAAACAGTCGATAAACTCAGACCCAAAACAGGCATAGGGCTAGGGGAATACGAGTTTGTATAAAATCAACATAAAGTGTACAATAGAAGCTTGAATGCTTATGATGGACAAAATAAGGGGGCACAAGATGCAAAGAAGGGTAAAAACAAATATAAAAATTAGAATACATAAATTTGGATTTTCGAGTAAGAAATCATACCAGTACGTGGGTGCAGCGGCATGTTGAACTTATTATATATATACCTGAAAACAACACCAAAAAGCAAAGTGCAAAGCATAAAATAACACCTAGAAATAGACACAAAACACAAAGCAATGAAACGCTACACAACACTAAACTGACAGCCAAGACCAAAGGACACGCGAAAGAATGTGTAGTGGACTATGGAGACCCCCCCAAGCTAGGGTAAAGCCATCCTCGGCGCTAAGGGAGGTCGTTAGGTCTACCACTACTCATCCCCCATAAATTCCTCATCATCCCCTTGGTCCTCCTCCTCATTAACCTCCTCTCCCCAACCGTATAATCCATCCCATAGTCATCCGAGGCTCTTCTAGGAGCCGGTGGGGTAAAGTTATTAAACCTACGCCTACCCACCCGCAACCGGTCAAACCCATGACTTAGTGATATCTCGTTATAGTTGTCATGGCGAGGGTACTAGGAAGGGGTGGCCATGCTTTCGCCAACCATGTGGGAGCGATAGGCCATATCATACCATGGGTAGTTCGTGCGCTCGAAGTTTTTCTCGAGGTGTTCGAGACGGGCAGTGTGGTGGGCTTGGGTGGTGAGGACCTAGTCAAGCCTTCTCTCTATGCGTCCTAGGGAGGACATAATATCGGATTCATATTCATCATCTAAATCGTCATGGTTTGGTAAGACCAAGGTAGAAGCCCTAGGTCTATCGCGCATAGAAAGTGTGTGAGGGCGAGGAGGGGGTACAAGTTAGGGCTCTACCGCGTATCTCGGCACATTGCCGTCTAAGAGATATGAGGCCCCAAACTGGACTAGGGGAGGTAATTGAGGGCAAGGAAGGGGGATGGTGCGGTCTTTTAAGTACCGCCATCACATAGGGTCCGCAAAAATAAAGCCAGCCCGCACGAGACATTGCTCGTGAAGGGTAGTGGAACTGGCATAACATTCATCGAATTCTATAGGATTCATGACGTTCAAGAATTTAGCAATTCGGAATACGTTTCCCCCTAAACATAAGTCAGTGGTTGCAATCAGGGTGGGTGTGTTATTTAGAAACTTCCACAGCATCATTGGCAGGCTTAGTGCAGTGTCTTCGTGTGGTGCAAGGTAATGGTGCAAGATGTGCACCTCGTGTGTTCGTACTAGGTGAGGGCTAGGGGAAGGGAACAGAGTCTCCCTAGAAAATTTAAAGAACATGCGCAAAACAGGGTGTTGTACATCATAAGCATATATGTTTCTATTCGGATAAACAAGCCGGCCAGCTATTTTCGGCCATAACTTGGAAACCCGAGAGTTGTCCGGTTGTTTATCCGGAATAGGCTCGTTATGGAAACCAAACACAGCGCAAAATGGAGCATAATCAATAAAATAGGTTGCATTCCTTAGCCTAAAAGACAAATGCAGCCTACCTTCTCGTTGACACGGGGTTAGGGAACTAAGAAACTCATAAGTTAAGAGCTTATGAGTCGGGTGCCACATGTTTATCCAGTTATCTAACCCACATGCAGTTAATTATGCGACAAATTGCTCGTATATACCCATTCGTTGCAAAATTGAAAGGTCTAAATAACGAGTGGAGTTGATTTTTCGTACCTTAAGCCTTTAGAAACGCTCATATTGCTCCAAAGATACAAAAATTACCGTAGGATGGTCCTCATCGAACCATAATTCCTGGCCGGGAAGTCTTTGTTCGCCCTCCGGTTGTTGAGAACAGGTTTATTGAGCTTCCCGCGCCGCACCCGAAGAGGAACCTTCTCCATGCTCTTTGGACCTCTTGAAGGGGTTCCTCAATGTTCTCCTTGGACCCATAGTAGTTGAGGAAGATTGGGAAGGGAGTAGAGGATTTTTGAGAGAGAGCAAGATTGAGAAGGGAGACGTGCGTGCTGTAGGTATGAAGAAATGAGGGCGTGAAATCCCATGGAATGAGCTCTTATTTATAGGCCTGGCTTCCATTCGGCCGAATGAAGGCTCTATTTGGTCGAATAGAGCTACATTCGCCCAAATGGATGTCCTGTTTGGTCAAATGGACATGAGCTACGAAGAATTCTTCGCTCTCATTCGACCGAATACTTAACCTATTCGGTCAAATGTCACACCATTCGACAGAACGATCACTCCATTCGGTGTTACCAGCAGCTTTAAAGTTTTCCTCAGTAGATCTATTCGACCGAATGGAGAACTACATTCGGTCGAACGAAATCTATTCGGCCAAATAGATCTCTTCATTCGGTATTCTCAGAGACCTCTCCTCTTTTGATTAACTGCATTCTTAATGGACATTCGGCCGAATAGACCTCTCATTCGGCCGAATGAAGTGCGATTTTGCACTTCCTTTTCATTTAGTAATCAAAACACTTGCTTTCTCAAAAATAATCAATGTACTATGAGTTAGTTTGACAAAAATCCAAATAAACCGGGTTACCTCCCGTAAGTGCTTTGTTTAACGTCGTTTAGCTCAACGTAGCTTGCTACAAGTTTAGATAGAAAAAGAAACAAAAGGAATTATACGGGCCATAGGAGTGGACTCACTCCTAGCATCTCCATCACCTTTGGCGTGAGGAGTCAAGACCCTCCACTGAGCATCGGTGGCAGAAGTAAGTAAGGTCGAACCAGGGTAATCTGAAGGAGGGCTATAATGCGGGGTTCCCCCAAGCCAAGGTGGAGCCCTCGTTCTTTTTTTTTACTTTTTCTTTTTCTTAGCACTCTTCCTTTTTGGGGCTGGCTCATTAGGACTGTCAAAATTCTCATAAATATCCTGCATCACAACGAATTCCTTCTCGACTTCGAAAATAACACCCTTCGTTGTCACTTCCTCCTCTGTCACCTCAACAGACTTTGGCGCAGCAAAAATGTCACACCCCTCAACTATGCTGTCAAAAATATCAAAGGAACAAATTTACTCGACCATGGGTTCCCTGGAAGACTTGGAAAAGGCAAACACCACCTTCTCATGGGCCACCCTCACAGTTATAGTCTCTGATTCACAGTTGATCAGGGCACGCAAGGTCTTCAACGCATCCCTCCCTAAGATGAGGGGGGTAAAGGGATCCTCAACCATATCAAGTACCACAAAGTCACATGGAACCACAATGTTCCCGACTTGGATCGAAAGGTCCTCAAATTCCCCGCATGGTACCTTTATACTACGGTTTTCTTTGATGGCTTGAGGTCGAAAGTTAGTAGTTTGGCAAGGGACATCGGCATTAGGCTAATGGAGGCCCTAAGGTCAGCGAGTGCTCCCTTAGAATTAAGTTTTCCAAGGGTGACTGGGAGCACAAAGGGTCCTCTAGCTATTTCTTTCTTTGCCCACGTGCCCTGAATGATGGCACTTACCTGCTCTGGCAAACTAATCACTTCGCCCTCAAGCTTTCTCTTGTTTCTTAAGAGGGTTTTCAGATACGTAGCATATTGCGGCATTTGCTCCATGGCCTCTAAGAATGGTATTTTCATTTCAAGCTGCCGCATATGCTCTAGGAATTTAAGAAACTTTTCTTGAAGTTGTTTCTCTACCTTTTTATAAGGAAAAGGTAGAGGCGGAGCAAGTTGACACTCAAGTTTCCTTCTTTCCTATATCTCCCTCCATTTCTCGTCCTCATCCTTCTTCTTCACCTTATACCCATTTACCTCGACATTTGGTTCCTCTTTCACTTCACTATCCTCCTTCTCTTCTTTTCTCTCAAGATCCTCTTTGTGTTCATTTTCTATTTAAAAATCACTATCCTTTGAGGATCCTTCTCCTAAATCATCTTTTGGAACTATAGCAGGATCTGAATATGAAGTTCTCGATCTTAAGAAGATCGTCTTGCATGTGTGATGTTTAGGGTTAGAGTCATGGGTGTTTTATGGTGGAGGTTGGGCAGATGGATTTTATTGAGGGTGAGATGGGAATAGTAATGGTGGAGGTGGATTGGCTATCTGAGCAAGTTGAGTTTCAAACAACTTTTGCTGAGCTTGAAGTTGTTGCATTTGTTGGATTAGAGTCTGATTAATCTGAGTTAGACTCTGGTTCTGCTGAGCAAGAGTTGTTACCTGGGAGGCTAATTGGTCATTGCCTAAATTATGGCCTTGTTGTGGTTGAGGAACCATAAGATTAGGTTGACTAGGTGAGAAAGGTAGGTTTAAACCATTTCTAGGCCCTTGGTTGAACCCTAGGGGTCTATACACATTAGGCTTAGGTATATTTCCATTAGGTTGGTTCCCCTGGAAACCTTGGTTGTTAAACCCACCTTGACCATTTTTGTTGTATCCCGGGTGGAAGTTTCCCTGATTTTGGTTAAAGGGAGGATTGTACTATTGGTTGTTCGAGAAAGGTTGTTGCCCATACCCTACTCCTTGTCCCTGTCCACTATAGTTAAGGGCTGCCACATGATCAGGGTTATACCCATAACCGTCATAGTTCATCACTTGCGGTTCTGGGTTATACCCTCCATAGTTAACTGGAGCTACGTGTTCAGAGTGCAAACCACCACAATAAGAGGTATCATGGTTGGTACCCCCACATATGGCACATGCAAAATGCCTTTCACGCACTGAAGGGGTGTTCGAACTATCGGCTAGGCTTAGCTTGGACATCTTTTTATCAATAACGGCTTCTATTTTGGCGCTAATGTTGTCCAAGTTAGTTGTGTCTATCATCCCTCTAGGTAATCCCTGACTTCTAGTTCCTCCCCAGGCACTATTCTTAGTGACTTCCTCTATTTTAGCTTTCACCTGGTTGCAAGGAATTTTGGAAAGTTGGCCACCTACAGCTGAGTCTAGAAGTGCTTTGGTGGAGTCATTAAGACCATCGTAAAAGAATGTGTTGAGATGGTTTTCCCCATACTCATGGTGGTGGCATGCTCTAATCATTCTTTCAAACCTACTCCAAGTGGGACTAAGGTTCTCATCATCCTCTTGGGTGAATGACGCAGTTTTCTTACGCCAATCCTGCGTTCGAACCGTAGGATAGAACCTTTCTAGAAATGCGGTTTTTAGTTGAGCCCAATTAATAATTGAATTGGGTTCTAAGCATTTATACCAATCCTTGGCATCTCCTGCTAGACTCAGATGGAATAGGTGCATTCGAACATAATCAGGGATATTAGGACAAGGAGGGATAAGTCCACAAATATTAGAGAATGCCTCTAGGTGTTGAAGAGGACATTCATTTCTTAAGCTACTAAATGGTGTTTCCTTAACCATACTTGTGAACTGAGGGTGTATTTGGTAAGGTGTATTAGCAACAGGAAGTACTACACCCCCTTGGAACTCTTGTGAGCCAGGAGTTCCAAATTGACCAAACAATTGATGTTCGTCGGTCATTATGGATATTGATGGGTTTTGGACAGATTGTGAGGTTTGCTTTAAAGGGCGTTGTCTACTCACACGTTGGATTTCAGGATTTAAGGGTGTAATTGGCTGGTTTGACCTACGCTTGCTATGGGGCATGCAAACACCTAAGTCAAAGACAACCACACACAAAAAGAAAAACAAAAAACAGAAACGAAATGAAATAAAGTTATGCTAAGAACGAAAAATTCTAAATATTACAACTTGTCCCCAGCAACGGCGCCATTTTGATAACCGGTATTTTAGGTCATTAACTAAAAGATAGGTTATGCGAACGAACCACGAAGACAAGGTATATCAAGACTCTAACTTTTACCACAACCGGACTATTGGGAGTTGGGAATTCAATTAAAACTACAGCAAGTAGAGAGAAATAAAGCAAGTAGAGAAAAACGGGGACAAGATTGGATTCACCCTAGGAATAAAGCTTTCAAAACCGAACATGATAGATTGGAGAAAATCTGATAATAACTAGCATGGACATCCAAGAATACGAGAGGAAGTTGGTGATCCCACAAATCACAACAAACGACCTATAATCGCCCTATGTCTCCAAAGGAGTGGCAGGACAAGATTATCATCGGATTCTGATACTATTTATTATCATTGTTTCTACAACCTTAAGCAATAAAGATCATAGCTTTCCTAGGGCTTCACCAATTAAAACCCCTAAAGGAATTACTCACATATATTCATGCTTAAAGACGTAAAGATATTCAAAGATGAAACAGAAACAAACATGGAATGAAATCGCGAGAATGAAAACAACTCAGAAATTATGCTCATAAATGATAAACATAAAACTAAACATGCAACAAAACGAATGAATGAATTAAGAGCAAAGGAATTGATTAAAACATAAAAAAGCTTTAATTTGATATCCACGAAAAGAATTCGAACTACAAAGCGTTGAGGAAACTGAAAACCGAAAGCTAAAATTAAAAGAATTTGGAGGCTAAAGAAATCTAAAAGTGCATCAAAGTATCTAACCTAGCTCCCCCCCTCCTCTCATCAGAGGAAGGGGGTATTTATAACAAAATAAGAAAAACCTACGAAAACCCTAAAATGCATAGGAGCCGGCCCTAAAAAGAAGTAGTTGATCTAGAGGAAAACACTATCATTCGCTCGAATGTACGTCTCATTCGGCCGAACACAATCCCATTCGCCCGAATGGTCTTCCATTTGGCCATTCCAGAGGCTTCAAGGAATCGATCTCTGTCAAGCATTCGCCCGAATGTATAGGGTGATTCGGCCGAATGAAAGCTCATTCGCCCGAATGAGTTCCATTCGGCTTTTCAAGTGACCAAGGGTCAAATGCTCTGAAGAATTCCTCTCATTCGACCGAATGACTCTAAGATTCGGTCGAATCTGCATACATTCGGTCGAATGTCTCTCAGATTCGGTCGAATCTGAGACCATTCTTTCCTCTTTTTCACTTCTCTCTTTTCTAAACTCCGTGGGCTCATCATGAGTGAGTTCAAAGGCTCGAATGTGTTAAAGGCTCGAATGTATCGCATTTCACCTTAAAATCATCAAAAGTACCTGAAATGAACTTAAGATAACTCGAAAACTAGATCAAGGTAACATCGATGTATTTCTAGTGTTTATGACATGTTCAAGGGTAAATACGTCTTTTTCTACCCAAAACTGATTCAATTTGATCTATATTGAGTCATATTGTCTGATTAGAATTAGTTAGGTCATTTAATACACAAAACCTCTCCCGTTTGACCAAGTTTGACTAAAATCAATGTATTTCAAGAGTTTATGACATGTTCAAGGGTAAATACGTCATTTTCTACCAAAAATTTATCCCATTTGACCTATTGTTACTCATATCGTCTAATTCGAAGGGGTTAGGTCATTTAATACACAAAACCTATCCCGTTTGACCGAGTATGACTCAAATCGATGTATTTTAAGTGTTTACGACATATTCAAGGGAAAATACGTCTTTTTCTACCCAAAACTGATCTCATTTGACCGATATTGACTCATATCGTCCGATTCGAAGTGTTTAGATCATTTAATACACAATACCTATCCTGTTTTACCGAGTTTGACTCAAATCGATGTATTTCAAGTGTTTACGACATGTTCAAGGGTTAATAAGTCATTGTCTACCAAAAACTGATCCCATTTGATCCTTATTGACTCATATTGTCCTATTCAAAGTGTTTAAGTCATTTTATACCTAGAGCCTCTCCCATTTGACCGAGTTTGACTCAAATTGATTTATTTCAAGTGTTTATGACATGTTCAAGGGTAAATACGTCATTTTATACCCAAAACTAATTGCATTTGACCTATATTGAGTCATATCGTCAGATTTAAAGTGTTTATGTCATTTAATACACAAAACCTCTCCCGTTTAACCGCTTTTGGCTCAAATCGATGTATATCAAGTGTTTATGATATGTTCAAGGGTAAGTACGTCATTTTCTTTCCAAAACTGATCCCATTTGACCTATATTGAGACATAACGTCCGATTGGAATTGTTTAGGTCATTTAATACACAAAACCTCTCCCGTTTGACCAAGTTTGACTAAAATCAATGTATTACAAGTGCTTATGGCATGTTCAAGGGTAATTACGTCATTTTCTACCTAAAATTTATCCCATTTGAACTATAGTGACTCATATCGTTCGATTCGAAGCGTTTAGGTCATAAAATACACAAAATCTCTACTTTCTGACCGAGTTTGACTCAAATCCATGTATTTCAAGTGTTTATGACATGTTTAAGGGTAAATACGTCATTTTCTACCCATAATTTATCCCATTTGACCTATAGTGACTCATATCGTCCGATTCAAAGAGTTTAGGTCATTTATAACACAAAACCTCTCTCGTTTGACCGAGTTTGACTCAAATCGATGTATTTTAAGTGCTTATGACATGTTTAAGGGAAAATACGTCATTTTCTACCCAAACTGATCCGATTTGATCTTTATTGACTCATATTGTCCTATTTAAAGTGTTTAAGTTATTTTATACCAAGAACGTCTTGCATTTAATTGAGTTTGACTCAAACCGATGTATTTGAAGAGTTTATGATATATTCAAGAGTAAATACATCTTTTTCTACCCAAACCTAATCCCATTTGACCTATATTGAGTCATATTGTCCGATTAGAACTCGTTAGGTCATTTAATACACTAAACCTCTCCCGTTTGACCAGTTTGACTAAAATCAATGTATTGCAAGAGTTTATGACATGTTCAAGGGTAAATACGTCATTTTCTAACAAAAATTTATCCCATTTGATCTATTGTGACTCATATCATCTGACTCAAAGTGTTTAGGTCATTTATTACACAAAACCTCTCTAGTTTGACCGAGTATGACTCAAATCAATGTATTTCAAGTGTTTATGACATATTTAAGGGTAAATACGTCATTTTCTACCCAAAACTGATCCTATTTGACAAGAATTAACTCATATCATCCGATTCAAAGTTTTTAGATCATTTCATACACAATACTTGTCCTGTTTGACCGAGTTTGACTCAAATCGATGTATTTCAAGTGTTTATGACATGTTCAAGGGTAAATAAGTCATTTTCTACCAAAAACTGATTGCATTTGATCTTTATTGACTCATCATCCTATTCGAAGTGTTTAAGTCATTTTATACCTAGAGCCTCTCCCATTTGACCGAGTTTGACTCAAATTGATTTATTTCAAGTGTTTATGACATGTTCAAGGGTAAATACGTCATTTTATACCCAAAACTAATCGTATTTGACCTATATTGAGTTATATCATCAGATTTCAAGTGTGCAGGTTATTTAATACACAAAACCTCTCCCGTTTAACAGATTTTGACTTAAATCGACGTATTTCAAGTGTTTATGACATGTTCAAGGGTAAATACGTTATTTTCTTCCCAAAATTGATCCCATTTGACCTATATTGAGACATATCGTCCGATTAGAAATGTTTAGGTCATTTAATACACAAAACATCTCCCGTTTGACCGAGTTTGACTAAAATCAATGTTTTTCAAGTGTTTATGGCATGTTCAAGGGTAAATACGTCATTTTCTACATAAAATTTATCCCATTTGACCTATAGTGACTCATATCGTTCGATTCGAAGCGTTTAGGTCATTAAATACACAAAACCTCTCCTATTTAACTGAGTTTGACTCAAATCCATGTATTTCAAGTGTATATGACATATTCAAGGGTAAATACGTTAGTTTCTACCCAAAACTGATCCCATTTGACAAATATTGATTCATATCGTTTCGAAATGTTTAGATCATTTAATACATAATACCTCTCCCGTTTGACCGAGTTTGACTCAAATTGATTTAATTCAAGCGTTTATGACATTTTCAAGGGTAAATATGTCATTTTATACCAAAAACTAATCCCATTTGACCTATATTGAGTCATATCGTCATATTTAAAGTGTGTAGGTCATTTAATACACAAAACCTCTCTCCTTTGACCGAGTTTGACTCAAATCGATGTATTTTAAGTGTTTATGACATGTTCAAGGGTAAATACGTCATTTTCTACCCAAAACTAATCCTATTTAATCTATATTGACACATATCGTCTGATTCAAAGTGTTTAAGACATTTTATACCCAGAACCTCTCCAATTTGATCGAGTTTGATTATAATCGATGTAATTCAAGTGTTTATGACATGTTTAAAGGTAAATACATCATTTTCTTCCCAAAACTGATCATATTTGACCAATATTAACTCATGTCATTTTTTACCCAAAACCTATCCCACTTAGCCGAGTTTGACTAAAATTTATGTATTTAAAGTGTTTATGACATGTACAAGGGTAAATACGTCATTTTTTATACAAAACTAATCCCATTTGAGCTATATTGACTCTTATTGTCCGATTAGAAGTGTTTAGGTCATTTATTACACAAAACCTCTCCAGTTTGATCGAATTTGACTCAAATCGATGTATTTCAAGTGTTTATAACTTGTTCAAGGGTAAATACGCCATTTTCTACGAAAAACTAATTCCATTTGACATATATTGACTCATATCATCTGATTAGAATTATTTAGGTCATTTAATACAAAAAACCTTTCACGTTTGACCGAGTTTGACTCAAATTGATGTATTTTAAGTGTTTATGACGTGTTCAAGGGTAAATACGTCATTTTCTACCCAAAGCTAATCCCATTTGACCTATATTGACTCAAATCGTCTAATTGAAGTGTTTGACTGAGTTTGACATAAATTATTGTATTTGAATAGTTTATGACATTTTCTACGTAAATAAGTCATTTTATACCCAAAACTGATCCTATTTGAACTATATTGACTCATATCATCTGATTAGAAGTGTTTAGGTCATTTTATACCTAGAACCTCTTCTCCTTGATCGAGTTTGACTCAAATCGATATATTTCAAGTTTTCATGACATATTCAAGGGTAAATACGTCTTTTTCTACCCAAAACTAATCACATTTGACCTATATTGACTCATATCGTTCGATACGCAGTGTTTAAGTCATTTTATACACAAAACCTATCCCATTTGGCCGAGTTTGACTAAAATCGATGTAGCTTAAGTGTTTAGGACTTGTTTAAGGGTAAATATGTCATTTTCTACCCAAAACTGATCCCATTTGACCTATATTGACTCATATCGTCTCATTTAATATACAAAACCTCTCATATTTGACCGAGTTTCACTCAAATCGATGAATTTAAAGTGTTTATGACAAGTTCAAGGGTAAATACGTCATTTTCTAACTAAAAGTGATTCCATTTGACCTATGTTGCTCATGTCGTCCGATAAGAAATGTTTAGGTCATTTAATACACATAACCTCTCCCGTTTGGCCGAGTTTGACTCAAATCGATGTATTTAAAGTGTATATGACATTTTCAAGGGTAAATACGTCATTTTCTACCCAAAACTGACCCATTTGCTCTATATTGACTCATATCATCCTGTTAGTTGTGTTCAGGTCATTTAGTACACGAAACATCTCTCGTTTAACTAAAATCAATGGATTTCAAGGGTTTATGACATGTCTAAGGGTTAATACATCATATTCTACCAAAATTTGATCCCATTTTCAATCTTTTGACGAATATCGTCCGATTCGAATTGTTTAATTCATTTTTTACCCAAAACCTCTCCCGTTTGACCTAGTTTGACTAATATTGATGTATTTCAAGTGTTTACGACATGTTCAAGGATAAATACGTCATTTTCTTCTCAAAATTAATCCCATTTGATCTATATTGACTAATATCGTCCGATTCAAATTACTTAGGTCATTGAATACACAAAAAATTTCCGTTTGACCGAGTTTGACTCAAATCGATGTATTTCAAGTGTTTATGACATGTTCAAGGATAAATACGTCATTTTCTACGCAAAATTATTCCTATTTGATCTATATTGACTAATATCTTTTGATTCAAATTATTTAGGTCATTTAATACACAAAACCTCTCCCGTTTGATCGAGTTTCACTCAAATCGATATATTTCAAGTGTTTATGACATGTTCAAGGCTAAATACATCATTTTCTACCTAAAAGTGATCCCATTTGACCTATATTTCTCATGTCGTACGATTAGAAATGTTTAGGTCATTTTCTACCTAGAACCTCTCCCGTTTTAAAAAGTTAAACTCAAATTAATGTATTTCAAGTGTATATAACATGTTCAAGGGTAAATATGTGATTTTCTACCCAAAACTGATCCCATTTGCTCTATATTGACTCATATCGTCCGATTCGAAGTGTTTAAGTCATTTTATACCAAAAACATCATCCATTTGACCGAGTTTGACTCAAATTGATGTATTTCAAGTGTTTATGACATGTTCAAGGGTAAATACATCTTTTTCTACCCAAAACTGATCCCATTTGACCAATATTGACTCATATTGTCTGATTCAAAGTGTTTAGATCATTTAATACACAATACCTCTCCCGTTTGACCGAGTTTGACTCAAATCGATGTATTTCAAGTGTTTATGACTTGTTCAAGGGTAAATAAGTCATTTTCTACCCAAAACTGATACCATTTGATCTTTATTGACTCATAACGCCCTATTCAAAGTGCTTAAGTCATTTTATATCTAGAGCCTCTCCCATTTGACCGAGTTTGACTCAAATCAATTTATTTAAAGTGTTTATGACATGTTTAAGGGTAAATACGTCATTTTATACCCAAAACTAATCCTATTTGACCTATATTGAGTCATATCGTCAGATTTAAAGTGTTTAAGTCATTTAATACAGAAAACCTCTCCCGGTTGACCGAGTTTGACTCAAATCGATGTATTTCAAGTGTTTATGACATGTTCGAGGGTAAATACGTCATTTTCTACCCAAAACTAATCCCATTCGACCTATATTGAGACATCGTCCGATTAGAAGTGTTTAAGTCATTTTATACCTAGAAGCTCTCCCGTTTGACCTAGTTTGACTCAAATCGATGTATTTCAAGTGTTTATGATATGTTGAAGGGTAAATACGTCATTTTCTGCCCATAATTTATACCATTTTACCTATAGTGACTCATATCGTCCGATTCAAAGTGTTTAGGTCATTTAATACATAAAACCTCTCTCGTTTGACCGAAATTGACTCAAATTAACGTATTTCACGTGATTATGACATGTTTAAGGGAAAATACGTCATTTTCTGCCCAAAACCGATCCCATTCAATCTTTATTGACTCATATCGTCCTATTCAAAGAGTTTAAGTTATTTTATACGTAAAACCTCTCGCATTTAATTGAGTTTGACTCAAATCGATGTATTTCTAGTGTTTATGACGTGTTCAAGGGTAAATACGTCTTTTTCTACCCAAAATTGATTCCATTTGACCTATATTGAGTCATATTGTCCGATTAGAAATGGTTAGGTCATTTAATACACTAAACCTCTCCCGTTTGACTGAGTTTGACTAAAATCAATACATTTCAAGAGTTTATGACATGTTCAAGGGTAAATACGTTATTTTCTAATAAAAAATTATCCCATTTGACCTATTGTTACTCACATCGTCTGATTCAAAGTGTTTACGTCATTTAATACACAAAACCTCTCCAATTTAACCAAGTATGACTCAAATCGATGTATTTTAAGTTTTTACGAAATATTCAAGGGTAAATACGTCTTTTTCTACCCAAAACCAATCCCATTTGACCAATATTGACTCATATCGTCCGATTCAAAGTGTTTAGATCATTTAATACACAATACCTGTCCCGTTTGACCGAGTTTGACTCAAATCGATGTATTTCATGTGTTTATGACTTGTTCAAGGGTAAATAAGTAATTTTCTACCCAAAGCGTATAACATTTGATCTTTATTGACTCATATCGCCCTATTCAAAGTGCTAACGTCATTTTATATCTAGAGCCTCTCCCATTTGACCGAGTTTGACTCAAATCGATTTATTTCAAGTATTTATGACATGTTCAAGGGTAAATACGTCATTTTATACCCAAAACTAATCCTATTTGACCTATATTGAGTCATATCGTCAAATTTAAAGTGTTTAGGTCATTTAATACATAAAACCTCTCCCGTTTAACCGAGTTTGACTCAAATCGATGTATTTTAAGTGTTTATGACATGTTCAAGGGTAAATACGTTATTTTCTAGCTTAAAGTGATCCCATTTGACCTAGGTTGACTCATATCGTCCGATTAGTAGTTTTTAGGTCATTTGATACACAAAACCTCTATCATTTGACTGTGTTTGAATCAAATCGATGTATTTCAAGTATTTATGAGATGTTCAAGAATAAACAGGTCTTTTTCTACTTAAAATTAATCCCATTTGATCTATATTGACTCATATCATTTGATTCAAATTATTTAGATCATTTAATACACAAAACCTCTCCCGTTTGACCGAGTTTGACTCAAGTCAATGTATTTCAAGTGTTTATGACATGTTCAAGGGTAAATACGTAATTTTCTACCTAAAGTGATCCCATTTGACCTACAATGCTCATATCATTTGATTAGAAGTGTTGTGGTCATTTAATACACAAAACCTCTCCCGTTTGATAGAGTTTAACTCAAATCGATGAATCTAAAGTGTTTATGACATTTTCAAGGGAAATAAGTCACTTTCAACACAAAACAGTTCCCATTAGACCTATATTAACTCATATCGTCTAATTAGAAGTGTAAGGCCATTTAATACACAAAATCTCTCTCGTTTGACCAAGTTTAACTCTAATTAATGTATTTCAAATGTTTATGACATGTTTCAGGGTAAATATGTTTTTTTCTACCCAAAACTTATCCCATTTATCCAGTATTGACTTATATCATCCGATTCGAAGTGTTTAGGTCATTTAATACACAAAACCTCTCCCGTTTGACCGAGTTTGACTCAAATCAATGTATTTTAAGTGTTTATGACATGTTTAAGGGTAAATATGTCATTTTCTACCCTATATTGACTTGAATCATCCTATTCGAAGTGTTTAAATAATTTAATACCCAAAAACCTCTCCCATTTCTACCCTGAGGTTCAACGCAGCAAACGGAAAATTCCAACCCAAACCTCATCGCAACCAAATACCTCCAACCACCCTACACCACCAATGGACGAAAACCACCAACAACTATTTGGTCAATTTGGGACACCTGGGTCCCAAGAATTTCAAGGAGGTGTAGTGTTACCCATAGCCCCGAACCCCTATCATATACATCCTCAATTCACCCGGATGGTGAAAGAGACCCCTTTTTGCGGTTTAAGAAATGAATGCCCTCTCCAACACTTGGAGGCATTCTCAGATATTTGCGGTCTCATACCTCCATGCCCCAATAGCCCGGATTATGTACGGATGCATCTATTTCACTTGAGTTTATCTGGTGATGCTCGGGACTGGTATAAATGCTTAGAGCCTAACTCAATCATTAATTGGGCTCAATTAAAGACAACGTTTCTAGAAAGGTTCTATCCCACAGTTCGAACGCAGGATTGGCGTAAGAAAATTGCGTCATTCACTCAAGAGGATGATGAGAACCTTAGTTCCACTTGGAGTCGGTTTAAGAGAATGATAAGAGTATGCCCCCATCATGAGTACGGGGAGAACCATCTCAATACATTCTTCTATGATGGTCTAAATGACTCCACCAAGGCACTCCTAGACTCGGCTGTTGGTGGCCAACTTTCGAAAGTCCCATGCAATCAAGTGAGGGCTAGGATTGAGGAGGTTGCTAAAAATAGTTCTTGGGGAGGAGCGAGGGGTAGTGGATTACCGAGAGGAGGGATGGATTCAAGCAACTTGGACACGATTACTTCAAAAATCGAGGCTATCATGGATAAGAAGCTGTCCAAGTTCAAATACGCCCAAGGTAGCTCCAATGTATCATCGGTTAAAGAGACCCCCTTTTCATGTAGAATCTGTGGGGTCACCAATCATGATACATCATATTGTGGGGGTGCAAATTCTGAGCACATAGCGGCTGTTAACTACGGGGGGTATAACCAAGAAGGAACCCCAATCATGAACTATGATGGATACGGGTACAATCCCGACTATGTGGCAGCTGTAGGATATGGTGGTCAAAACCAAGGGTTTTCTCAGCAAGGTCCTTACAATAACCAACCCTTTAGACCTACCTTCAATCCGAATTCTAGCCAAGGAAACTCCTCTCAGGGGTATAATTCCAATAATCAAGCAAATGGGAGTTTTCCTAGGCCGAATGGGAATAGGCCATACCCTCCAATGCCAAGACCCAACACCAACCTACCCTATCCATCTATACAGCCTTAACCAAACCTGCCTCCAACTAATGAATTCCTTTCCACCCAAGTGAACTCCCTTGTGCAGCAAAACCAAACCCTCTCGCACATCAACCAAACTTTGATGAATCAAATGCAATAACTTCAGGCGCAACAGAAGTTGTTTGAATCACAGCTTGCGCAGATGGCTAGTCCACCCCCACCATTGCCATTTCCTTCTCACCCCTAAAAAAACCCATCCACCCAGCCTCCACCACAAAACTCTCCTGAGTCTAACCCTAAGCATCACACTTGTAAGGCAATCTTCCTAGGATCTGGAATCTCACATCCTTCTCCAGCTGTAGCCAATGGAGATGATTTAAGGGAAGATCCCTCGATGGGTAGTGGTTGTCTAAGAGAAACTGAGGATAAGGAGAACCTTGAGGGAAGAAAAGAAAAGGAGGGTGGTGAAGAAATTGAGGGGCGCAATGTCAAAATCAAGGGGTATGAGGGGAAGAAGAACGATGAAGATGAGAGATGGAGGGAGATACAGGAAAGGAGGAAACTCGAGTGTCAACATGCTCCGCCTCTACCTTTTCCTTACAAAAAGGTAGAGAAGCAACTTCAAGAAAAGTTTCTTAAATTCCTAGAGCATATGCGGCAGCTTGAAATGAAAATACCATTCCTAGAGGCCATGGAGCAAATGCCGCAATATGCTACATATCTGAAAACCCTCCTAAGGAACAAGAGAAAGCTAGAGGGCGAAGTGATTAGTTTGCCAGAGCAAGTAAGTGCCATCATTCATGGCACGTGGGCAAAGAAAGAAAAAGCTAGAGGACCCTTTGTGCTCCCAGTCACCCTTGGAAAACTCAATTCTAAGGGAGCACTCGCTGACCTTGGGGCCTCCATTAGCCTAATGCCGATGTCCATCGCCAAGAAACTCACTTTTGACCTCAAGCCATCACAGAAAACAATCCAGCTGGCCGACCATAGTATAAAAGTGCCATGTGGGGAGTTTGAGGACCTTCCGATCCAAGTAGGGAACATAGTAGTACCATGTGACTTCGTGGCGCTTGATATGGCCGAGGATCCTTATACTCCCCTCATCTTAGGGAGGGATGCTTTGAAGACTTTGGGTGCCCTAATCGACTGTGAATCAGAGACTATAACCGTTAGGGTAGCCCACGAGAAGGTTGTGTTTGCCTTTTCTAAATCTTCAAAGGAACCCATGGTCGAGCGGATTCGTTCCTTTGGGGTGGTCGAGAATGATGCTGCAAAAGAAGTTAAGAGGTGTAGTGTTTTTGTTGCTCTAATAACAGTTGAGGAATCGGATGAGGAAGACGCGCAAAAGCGTCTTATTTTTGGGGTTGCAAATGGAATTGCTCCGCCAACGGAGACGTATTATAAATCTGAGGGAACTGACGAGCCAGCCCGTAAACGGAAAAGGGCTAGAAAAAGAAAAAAAAGACTGATGGCTCCACCCTGGCTTGGGGGAGCCCTGCATTCTAACCCACCTCCAGATGACCCTGGTTCTCCATTGCTTACTTCCGCCACTGCGGCTCGGTGGAGAGTTTTGACTCCCCACGCTGGAGGTGATGGTGATGCTAGGAGTGAATCCACTCCTACGGCATGTATAATTTCTTTGTTTTCTTTTTCTGTATAAATTTGTGCCTAAATGTGTCGAACTTACCGACGTTAAACAAAAGTACTTACGGGAGATAACCCGGTGTTTGTTTTGTCTGTTTATTTGTATAGCAATAGCCTCCATAATGCTGATCTTTCTCCCTTTTGTTTCTTCTCTCCCAAGTGCCGGGACGGCTCTTGAGCTGGCTTGGGGGAGGGTCCTTATGTTTTCAAAACTTCGAAAGATCAACATTATTGAAACTATTACCTTATTTTTTTATTTTAGTTTTTCTTTGCATGTCTAGGTGTGTTAAGATTAATGTGCTTGAGTTGTGAAACTGACATGCTAGCTCCTGACGTTTACATTATAGTGGTCTTATGCATACTCATGCTTTTCCTAGCCTAGTGCCTGTTTTAGGACCGAATAATTGATTGTTTTCCACCTGACTTGGGGGATCTGGTCCTGCTTGGTTTGCGGCTTGGATGACTACCTTTTGAGGCACATTTCGACTAGCCTAGTGAGGATGGAGCCTCCTAGGACTCCATTATGAGTCCTATGTTATTAAGTGCTAGTTAGAGAGTCTAAGTATTGTATCTGTTCTCCTCCAGCATAGTCTTCTTTTCTAAAGGCCAGGGATGATAACACGTTTGTAGTTACAGCTACATGGCCAAATTGCCTACCATGAATATTGATTAACTTTAGGGTAAGCCAATTTTGTGCCTTTACCTTTTCTTCATAGCTACATCACCTAACTCCACATGAGCCAAATATTCCCTCTTCTTACCTAGAGGATAGTCAAGTGATTACAGTGAAGTGGTGCCCGTTGCATTGTGGTGAAAGATTTTGGTTGGAAAAATTGTGGTCGTATGATATGACTCTTTACATTACTCTTAGTTTATTTCAGAAGCATTTTCTTAAAAACAAAAAGAAAAAAAAGAAAAAAAAGAAAGAAAAAGAAAAAGAAAAGAAAAAAATAGAAAAAGAAAAATTCGAGAATAAAGTTGGTGTAATGAGCTCATTTATGCGTATCTAGAGAATTTTGGGAAGTGGCATGGTTTTTGGAAGTCGTAGCCATCCTTGGTTTGATTACCTTGGATTGCTTACTATCCTCTATTTGAACTCCACATCCCCAAATTTTACCCTACCTTAATCCCAGCCTACATTGCAACTGTTTCCAAACCTGTTCGACTTGGCCTGATCATTTTAGAGCACGTTTACAACCTCATTTTAGTGTCGAGTCTCGTGCTTTTATATTGGTTTTATGCTCGTTACATTCAATATTACCTTGATCTTGTCCTTGAGCTGTTTTTAGGTCATTTCAGGTGATCTCGATGATTTCGAGGTGAAATGAAACGTGTTCGAGGCTTTGACACTTCTATCAAGAGTTTGGATGCGCGTATCATAGCTTGGGCATGCGTTCCAAGTCACTCTCGAAGATCCAATAAACTCTAGAAGCCACTAGGCACTTCAAAGGAACTGTTCAGCAAGGTTTAGGTTCAGATTCAACCGAATCTGACATCCATTCGGTCGAATGGAAGACACGGATTCAAATACATAAATCAAGCTCTCGGGGAATAGCCGAATCAAGACTCATTCGGCCGAATCAAGACCCATTCGGCCGAATGGTGGACAGATCGCACAAATGCCAAGCTTCTGTTTTAGGCGAATGGCCACACCATTCGGCCGAATGGCCACCCATTCGGCCGAATCCCCTATTCATTCGGCCAAATGGCCTTCTTTTCCGCAGATTTTGGTTCTTTCTTTAGTCGGCGCTTGAGGGTTTTTCCTAGGGTTTTACTCCTTTTGTCCCTAGGGTATAAATACCCTCTTTCTCTGTACATAACCTTATGCCTACTTTTAGAGCTCTTGTGCCTCAACCTAGAACATCACTTTAAAGCTTTTCATTTCTTTCATGCATTAGTTTAGATTTACAACTTTCGTTGTTCTCGTTTTCAAGCTTTGTATTTCGGATTCGGTTTCTCTTTCGTTCAAGCAGTTTCATTTATGCAAGGTATTGTTTCTTTTCTGTTTTAGTTCTTTTAATGCTTTCAAGTATTGTTTTTCTTAATTTCATTCCTCTAGATATTATCGTTGTTTCATTTACAGTTTTGATAGAGTAGTTGTCGGTTATGTTATAGTTCTTAGTTTTCGTTCTCTTGTTCATTTGCATTCAATTCGTTCATGCTTTCAATCATGTCCTTTATCATTGTGTATGCCCTAGTCGTTATTACTATGTGTGAGTAGTTGTCCTAGGGGTTTGATTGGTGAAACCCTAGGTTGGCTTGTTCTTCTTGCGTAGAGTTAGGATTTGAGATTGTTAACGGTTGATTGATTGATATTCGATGCGAATCTTGTCCTGCCACTCCTTTGGAGACATAGGGCGATTATAGGTTGTTCGTGTGATTTATAGGGTCACAAACTTCTTCTCATCATCTTGAGTGTCATGATTCATTGTTGACTGATTTCTCCTAATTTAGCGTATTGATAGCTCGGTTGTCCTTCCTAGGGTGGAACTAATCTATCCCCGTTTTCCCTTCATAGCATAACATTATTTAAGTTCTTGCTTTCCTTTTCTGTTATTAGTATAATTCTTTCAAATTCCATATAAACCCTTTGCACCAAGTCTAGAAACTATCGCCCCTTGTCCTTGTGGTTCGATCCCCGACTTACCACTACACTAGTTGTAGTAGTATTAGGGTGTTTATAAATTTAGTTTGCATAACTATTCTTTTAGTTAAACGACCTAAAAGAACGGTTATCACTTTTCTAACTCAAATCTATCCTTTTAAGGTGGACAATATAGGAGTTCATACCAATATCTTAGGTAAGCAAATCTCCTTTAAATTCCTCACTCCTATGATTCAAAAAGATATAAACCTCTTACAAAATTCATCAGTTTTTCAGAAATTAAACACAATCCATAACAAGCAATATTTAATTGCTACCCTCAAAACTGAGATTATCCACCAAAAAATAGAGGAACAGCTTTGACAGCCTTCTATTCAACAAAAGATTCTAGACCTCAAAAAAACTTTAAAACTAAAGGTCTGTGCAGAAATTCCTAATGCCTTTTGGAATAGAAAAAAGCATATTGTCACCCTTCCTTATGAAAAAGATTTCACTAAAGCAAATATCCCTACAAAAGCAAGACCCATTCAGATGAATGCTGAATTAGTAGAATTTTGTAAAAAGGAGATTCAAGTTCTTTTGGATAAAAAGCTTATTCGACTTTCTAAATCTCCTTGGAGTTGTGCAGTATTTTATGTAATGAATGCAGCTGAGAAAGAGCGAGGAGTTCCTAGATTAGTAATAAATTACAAACCCTTAAACAAAGTTCTCCAATGGATTAGATACCCCATTCCTAACAAAAGAGATCTTTTAAATAGACTCTTTAATGCTAAGATATTTTCAAAATTTGATATGAAATCAGGATTTTGGCAAATTCAAATTGCCGAACAAGATAGGTACAAAATAGCTTTCACAGTACACTTTGGTCACTATGAATGGAATGTCATTCCTTTTGGTTTGAAGAATGCTCCTTCTGAATTCCAACATATTATGAATGATATTCTCAACCCATTCCCATTCATAATAGTTTACATAGATGATGTTTTAGTTTTCTCTAATAGTTTAGATCAACATTTCAAACATTTATTATCTTTTTTACAAATAATAGAAAAGCATGGTTTAGTTGTTTCAAACTCAAAAATGAAACTTTTCCAAACAAAAATTAGATTCCTTGGCCATGATATATTCAGAGGAACCATTAAACCCATTAATAGATCCATAGAGTTTGCCTTAAAATTTCCTAATGAGCTTAAAGAGAAAACCCAACTTCAAAGATTTTTAGGATGTCTGAATTATGTTTCAGATTTTTTCCCTAACCTTCGTCAATTATGTGCTCCCTTATTTCAAAGATTACAAAACAATCCCCCTGCTTGGTCTAAAGAACATACTGAAATCGTCAAGACCCTCAAAGAAAAGATAAAATCATTACCCTGTCTTTGCATACCTAATCCATCTGCATACATGATAGTTGAAACAGATGCTTCAGATGTAGGCTATGGTGGCATACTCAAAAAAAAGGTAGATGGTCTAGAACAACTAGTACGGTTCCATTCCGGAGTCTGGTTAGGTCCTCAAAAGAATTATTCTACTATTAAAAAAGAATTTCTATCAATTGTTTTATGTGTTTCAAAATTTCAATGCGATTTATACAATAAAAAATTTCTTATTCGCATTGATTGCAAATCTGCTAAAGAAGTTTTGGAAAAAAATGTCAAAAATATTGTTTTAAAACAAATTTTTGCCCGATGGCAAGCTATTTTATCTATATTTGATTTTCAAATAGAGCACATCAAAGGCGAAAAAAATTCTCTTCCTTATTTTCTTACCAGAGAATTCTTACAAGGACATCAAAATGTCTCATAAGAAGAAATCTGACAAACTCAAAGGGTTTCAGTCAGCAGATGATTATGAGATGAAACCTCAAAAAGATTTACCTTCAGATTCAAAAAATTTTACAACTACGAACCAATTTGCTAGTTTACAAAACTTTCCACCACTAGCCTATTCTCAAATTGTTTAAAACCCGCCTACAAATGCAACCCCTTCAAAAACAGGCTCAAAAAACCCAAAATCAGCTTATTTCACTAAAGAAGCCAATGAAGCCATTTGCCTTACAAAATTCTCTTCCCCACAAAACCCAGATACCATAAAAGCCTTCAATAGGCGATCCTTCCCAGAAGGATGTGAATGGTTTCCTGAAAACCCCGCAAAAACTCAAAGATTTTATGAATTCATATTAATTGATTCAAATTCCTGTGAAATACAACATGTTAAATCCCCGACCGGAAATATTATCTATTCAAAATGTATCATCAAATGGATTGTTAACCAATCCGAATGGTTAAGTCCCTATGTTGAAAAATCACTTTCAAAAACCTTTTTTCCTCAAACCTACTCATATTTTGATTACAAAATGGCCTGGTCGAGAGCCTTCCTCCTTCAGGCTTTTAATCACTCATGGTTCTTCTCTTTTGATAAGTTTTTCCTAAAAGAACAAATACCATTATGATTTTTCCATTGGTGGCACTTTTATGGACCAATTCAAGAAATCCTTCCTCCTCCTTGTATTGAAGGATTCCAAACATTTTCAGCAGCCTCAAAATTAGAAAAATTCATGAATCCCCTTCTCTTCCATGCTGAGTTCAAAATCCCTTGGATACTTTGCTGGAGTTATAGTCTAAAACCACAACTCCCTTCTCCATACCCTTGGATGTTAGTCCGAGAATTCAAGGTTAAATGGTGGGAGAAATTCTGTTTAGAACTTTGCTCCCCTGAAAATGTGAAAGACTTTATTCAAACCAGTAAAAAACTTGAATGGGCGATCCATCAAGTTTCAAAAATAGCCGCCTCTTCTTCCTCACGAAGAAGAGAAAAAACTTCTTCCTCTTTCAAAACCCTGACTCCTATTCAAAAAGAAGCACTAGAAAAGATTTGTTCAGATCCAGACTTTGCCAAAAGAATCATCAAAGGTTCAACTAGTTCAAAATTCTCTGAGGATGAAGAGTCTGATTGCTTAGGCTCCGAAAAGGCTTTTGACCCATTCAATGGTCCTTGCTCTCAATATCCTTTCGAGGGTTAAAAAAAAGAAATGTTGATCTAAACTATTAGAGAAAACTAAAACATCATCTATGTAAACTATTATGAATGGGAATGGGTTGAGAATATCATTCATAATATGTTGGAATTCAGAAGGAGCATTCTTCAAACCAAAAGGCATGACATTCCATTCATAGTGACCAAAGGGTACTGTGAAAGCTGTTTTGTACCTATCTTGTTCGGCAATTTGAATTTGCCAAAATCCTGATTTCATATCAAATTTTGAAAAGATCTTAGCATTAAAGAGTCTATTTAAAAGATCTCTTTTGTTAGGAATGGGGTATCTAATCCATTGGAGAACTTTGTTTAAGGGTTTGTAATTTATTACTAATCTAGGAACTCCTCGCTCTTTCTCAGCTGCATTCATTACATAAAATGCTGCATAATTCCAAGGAGATTTAGAAGGTCGAATAAGCTTTTTATCCAAAAGAACTTGAATCTCCTTTTTACAGAATTCTACTAATTCAGTATTCATCTGAATGGGTATTGCTTTTGTAGGGATATTTGCTTCAGTGAAATCTTTTTCATAAGGAAGGGTGACAATATGCTTTAGTGAAATCTGAATGAGTATTGCTTTTGAGGTCTAGAATCTTTTGTTGAATAGAAGGCTGTCGAAGCTGTTCCTCTATTTTTTGGTGGATAACCTCAGTTTTGAGGGTAGTAATTAAATATTTCTTGTTATGGATTGTGTTTAATTTCTGAAAAACTGATGAATTTGGTAAGAGGTTTATATCTTTTTGAATCATAGGAGTGAGGAATTTAAAGGAGATTTGCTTACCTAAGATATTGGTATGAACTCCTATATTGTCCACCTTAAAAGGATAGATTTGAGTTAGAAAAGGGGTTCCAAGGATTATTTCTTCCTTAATATCCTTGACAACTATGAAAGTATTTTTGAATTTATAGTCGTTATTGACTATATTAGCTCTTGGAACCTTGAATTTGGTATTCATAGGAGAGCTATTAGCACTAAGTAACTTTGTGCTAGTCTTCTCATAGAATTTTGGTGGGATGATTCCTTCTTTGATACAATTCTGATCAGCACCACTATCTATAAGGGCAATAAAGTTTTGTTTAAAATCACCGATTTGGAAGGTGACCTTTGAGTACCATTTTTGAAAATTGATCTTATTGATGAGAGAAACAAATCCTGTTTCTTCCTGAATACCAACAATCTCCTCAGAGGTTATATTCTGAGTGGACTCTTCTTCTAGGATTGTTATACGAGTTTTGATTTCTAATTCATTAATTTGTAAGGCTAAAAGGTCATTTTTGAGTTCATTGACCTGGGTTTTTAAAAGGTTGATTTCTGATAGGAGATCATTAATAGAATCTCTTTTAAAAGTACTCTTGGAAGGTGACGTAAGGAGGGTGCTATTTTTTGTGTATTTTGGATTTGAATATTTCTCCAGTATTTTTGAAATACTAAAGGGTTCTGTAATTGGTAAGGAAGTGGAGTGAGAAGGTTCTTTTTCTTTGAGGACAATATTTCTCAAGCAAAGAAGGGCCTGAGTCTTTAACTCTGGATTTTGAACCTTATTTATTAAATAGAATAAGAATTCTTTGTCTTCATTACTAGAAATGACGTTTATAGTTTGAATTGGTGAAGAAGATCCTGAGAAGCTACTACTACTTGAGTCGGTATCTTCTATTTGGTCGAAAAATGGTTCTTCTTGGTCTGAGTTCAAAGGACTCTTAATAAGGAGTTTGGTCAACTTTTCTCCTAGTTCGGAGTCATTTGAGAAGAGTTCTTGGATTTTCTTCTTAGTAGTACAATTATTAGCTTTGTGTCCCCTTTTCCCACATAAATAACAGACTATTTTTTGGGAGGAAAACTTTTGTTTAGGCCTTTTGTAATAAGAAGGCTTTGAAGGAGGAGAAGTGTTTCTCTTAGGGAATCGTCTAAACTTCTTTTCTTTCTGAAGTTTAGATTTTCGTTTAATAGATGAAGGGGCCCTGATTGTTTCACAGCCAAAGGCTTCGCAGAAACAACCGAGCTCTTTTCTGGATTGCTTCTTTTCAGAAGTATACTTAGCTTGCAGCTTAAGTTCTTCGCAAAGAGCTAATCCTTCATTTTTGACTAAAGTGAAGAGTTCTCCATAGGTTTTATCTTGAAAAGGGATCTCATCTAATTGAGATAATTCCTTTAACTTTCTGAATATTCGTTGGGCAAAATATTTAGGAAGACCAGATATAAATTTTTCTTTCCAAAATGGTTCACCGCAATCTTTTCTTTGGAGAACATAAGTAAGGAACATATCTCTATACCACCTATAATCTCCTAAAGTAGGACATCTCAAGTTTTGAAGAATTGGTTTCCCTGATAAAAGGGAGGCTGTAGGGTCTCCTATAAAGTAATAGGCAATAACTATTATGAGGAAATCACGGCTATCAAATTTCTCTATGATTTCATTTTGGGGATTGAGAATGGTGATTTTGTGGTTAAAAATTTCTAACTGATTATCAGGTGTGAGACAATTGTCCCACCAATTTTTCAATTGACCGGTAAACCCTGAAATAAGGAGTCCAAAAATGATTTGTTCACTAGACTCTCGGGTTGAATAGGCAATTTTTGCCATCCCCATCTCTTGAAGAGTATTTAAAATCTCATATTCTGATTTTCCATCTATATTCCATTCATGGACAGAATCAGGAGAATAAGATTTGGTTTTAAACTTAGATCGTTCCTCAAACTGTATGTCTGGAGGGGTTGGTCTAGGATAATAGGTTTTTGTTGGAGCATTTCTCCACTTGTTTTAGAAAAGAGGAATCTTGAAACATATTTTGAATATTATCTATTTCATCTTCTGAGTTAGAATCATTGCTTGATTCATTTTCAGAAGGACGACTATGGATGACTCTTAATCCTTGGGAGCTGGCTAATTTTTCTAGATTTTGAGATATTTTGCTCAAGATAGTCCGGGAGCTATTTAAAGAAGAGGGAGTATTGACTATGGAGTTTGCCATAGTTTGAGTTAAACCTTGTGGTTTAAAGTGCGGAACTGAGACATTAGTAGGAAATCTAGAGGATTGTCCTTTAGAGAAGGTAGGGGACTGTTTCTTTATAGATTCTATTCTAGTAGAAAGATGATCTACTTGAGAGGCAATAGTATGAAGGGTTTGGTTGATGAAATTATTTAGATGGTAAACCTTAATAATATCTTCCACCTTAGCTGGGTCATCTTTCTGATTATATCTTCCCTTTTAAAGATAAAACCTATGGAGAACTCTTCACTTTAGTCAAAAATGAAGGATTAGCTCTTTGCGAAGAACTTAAGCTGCAAGCTAAGTATACTTCTGAAAAGAAGCAATCCAGAAAAGAGCTCGGTTGTTTCTACGAAGCCTTTGGCTGTGAAACAATCAGGGCCCCTTCATCTATTTAACGAAAATCTAAATTTCAGAAAGAAAAGAAGTTTAGATGATTCCCTAAGAGAAACACTTCTCCTCCTTCAAAGCCTTCTTATTACAAAAGGCCTAAACAAAAGTTTTCCTCCCAAAAAATAGTCTGTTATTCATGTGGGAAAAGGGGACACAAAGCTAATAATTGTACTACTAAGAAGAAAATCCAAGAACTCTTCTCAAATGACTCCGAACTAGGAGAAAAGTTGACCAAACTCCTTATTAAGAGTCCTTTGAACTCAGACCAAGAAGAACAAGGAGAAAAGTTGACCAAACTCCTTATTAAGAGTCCTTTGAGTCAAACTTAAAATACATAAAACCTCTCAAGTTTGACCGAGTTTGACTCAAGTCGATGTATTTCAAGTACTTATGACATATTCAAGGGTAAATACGTAATTTTCTACCTAAAAGTGATCCCATTTGATCTATAATGCTCATATCGTTTGATTAGAAGTGTTTTGGTCATTTAATACACAAAACCTCTCCCGTTTGATAGAGTTTGACTCAAATCGATGAATTTAAAGTGTTTATGACATTTTCAAGGGTAAATAAGTCACTTTCAACACAGAACAGATCCCATTAGACCTATATTAACTCATATCGTCTAATTAGAAGTGTTAAGGTCATTTAATACACAAAACCTCTCTCGTTTGACCAAGTTTGACTCTAACTAATGTATTTTAAATGTTTATGACATGTTCCAGGGTAAATATGTTATTTTCTACCCAAAACTAATCCCATTTATCCAGTATTGACTCATATTGTCCGATTCGAAGTGTTTAGGTCATTTAATACACAAAACCTCTCCCGTTTGACTGAGTTTGACTCAAATCGATGTATTTTAAGTGTTTATGACATGTTTAAGGGTAAATATGTCCTTTTCTACCCAATATTGACTTGAATCGTCCGATTCGAAGTGTTTAAATAATTTAATACCCAAAACCTCTCTCATTTGACCTAGTTTTACTCAAATCGATGTATTTCCAGTGTTTAAGACATATTTAAAGGTAAATATGTCAGTTTATTCCCAAAATTAATCCCATTTTACCTATATTGACTCATATTGTATGATTAGAATTGTTTAGATCATTTAATACACAAAACCTCTCCCGTTTGACCGACTTTAACTCAAATCGATGTATTTTAAGTGGTTAAGACATGTTTTATGGGTAAATACGTCATTTTCTACCAAAAACTAATCCTATTTTCCCTATATTGACTCATATCGTCTGATTCAAATTGTTAAGGTCATTTAATACAAAAAACCTCTCCCGTTTGACCTAGTTTGACTCAAATCGATGTATTTAACAGGCTTAGGATATGTTCAAAGGGTAAATAAGTCATTTTCTACCCACAACAGATCCCATTAGACCAATATTGACTCATATCGTCCGATTCGAAGTGTTTAGGTTATTTAATACACAAAACCTCTCCCGTTTGATCGATTTTGATTCAAATCAATGTATTTCATGTGTTTGTGACATGTTCAAGGGTAAATACGTTATTTTCTACCAAAAATTTATCCCATTTGACCTATTGTTACTCACATCGTCTGATTCGAAGTGTTTAGGTCATTTAATACACAAAACCTCTCCGGTTTGACCAAGTATGACTCAAATCGATGTATTTTAAGTGTTTACGAAATATTCAAGGGTAAATACGTCTTTTTCTACCCAGAACCGAACCCATTTGACCAATATTGACTCATATCGTCCGATTCGAAGTGTTTAGATCATTTAATACACAATACCTTTCCCATTTGACCGAGTTTGACTCAAATCGATGTATTTCAAGTGTTTATGACTTGTTCAAGGGTAAATAAGTCATTTTCTACCCAAAACTAATACCATTTGATCTTTATTGACTCATATCGCCCTATTCAAAGTGCTTAAGTCTTTTTATATCTAGAGCCTCTCCCATTTGACCGAGTTTGACTCAAATCGATTTATTTCAGGTGTTTATGACGAGTTCAAGGGTAAATACGTCATTTTATACCCAAAACTAATCCTATTTGACCTATATCGAGGCATATCGTCAGATTTAAAGTGTTTAGGTCATTTAATACATAAAACCTCTCCCGTTTGACCGAGTTTGACTCAAATTGATGCATTTCAAGTGTTTATGACATGTTCAAGGGTAAATACGTCATTTTCTACCCAAAATTGATCCCATTTGCCCTATATTGACTGATATCGTGCGATTCGTAGTGTTTAAGTCATTTTATACCTAGAAGCTCTCCCATTTGACCGAGTTTGACTCAAATCGATATATTTCAAGTGTTTATGACATGTTCAAGGGTAAATACGTCATTTTGTACCCATAATTTATCCCATTTGACCTGTAGTGACTCATATCGTCCGATTCAAATTATTTAGGTGATTTAATACACAAAACCTCCTTGTTTGACCGAGTTTGACTCAAATCGATGTATTAAAAGTGCTTAGGACATGTTCAAGGGTAAATGAGTCATTTTCTACCCAAAATAGATCCCATTAGACCAATATTGACTCCTATCATCTTATTAGAAGTGTTTAGGTCATTTAATACACAAAGCCTTTCCCCTTTGACCGAGTTTGACTCTAATCAATGTATTTCAAATAATTATGACAAGTTCAAGGGTAAATATGTCCTTTTCTACCTAAAAGTGATCCCATTTGACCTATATTGCAAATATCGTCCAATTAGAAATGTTTAGGTCATTTAATGCACATAACCTCTCCTGTTTGACTAAGTTTGACTCAAATTGACGTATTTCAAGTGAATATGACTTATTCAAGGGTAAATACGTCATTTTCTACAGAAAACTGATCCCATTTGCCCTATATGGACTTATATCGTTCGATTCGAAGTGTTTAAGTCATTTTATACCAAAAACCTCTTCCGTTTGACCGAGTTTGACTCAAATCGATGTATTTAAAGTGTTTATGACATGTTCAAGGGTAAATATGTTATTTTCTACCTTAAAGTGATCCCATTTCACCTAGGTTGACTCATATCGTCCGATTAGTAGTGTTTAGGTCATTTGATACACAAAACCTCTACCGTTTGACTGTGTTTGAATCAAATCGATGTATTTCAAGTATTTATGAGTCCAGGGGCTAATATGTCATTTTCTACCAAAATCTGAACCCCTTTGCCCTCTATTGACTGATATCGTCCGATTCGAAGTATTTAAGTCATTTTATACCCAAAACCTCTCCCGTTTGACTTAGTTTGATTAATATCGATGTATTTCAAGTGTTTTTGAGATGTTCAAGAATAAACAGGTCATTTTCTACTTAAAATTAATCTCATTTGATCTATATTGACTCATATCGTCCGATTCAAATTACTTAGATCATTTAAAACACAAAACCTCTCTCGTTTGACCGAGTTTGACTCAAGTCGATATATTTTAAGTGTTTATGACATGTTCAAGGGTAAATACGTAATTTTCTACCTAAAGTGATCCCATTTGACCTATCATATCGTTTGGTTAGCAGTGTTTTGGTCATTTAATACACAAAACCTCTCCCGTTTGATAGAGTTTGACTCAAATCGATGAATTTAAAGTGTTTATGACATTTTTAAGGGTAAATAAGTCACTTTCAACACAGAACAGATCCCATTAGACCTATATTAACTCATATCGTCTAATTAGAAGTGTTAAGGTCATTTAATACACAAAACCTCTCTGGTTTGACCAAGTTTGACTCTAATTAATGTATTTTAAATGTTTATGACATGTTCCAGGGTAAATATGTTATTTTCTACCCAAAACTAATCCCATTTATCCAGTATTGACTCATATCGTCCGATTCGAAGGGTTTAGGTCATTTAATACACAAAACCTCTCCCGTTTGACCAATTTTGACTTAAATCAATGTATTTCATGTGTTTATGACATATTCAAGGGTAAATACGTTATTTTCTAACAAAAATTTATCCCATTTGACCTATTGTTACTCACATCGTCTGATTCGAAGTGTTTAGGTCATTTAATACACAAAACCTCTCCGGTTTGACCACGTATGAGTCAAATCGATGTATTTTATGTGTTTACGAAATATTCAAGGGTAAATATGTCTTTTTCTACCCAAAACCGATCCCATTTGACCAATATTGACTCATATCGTCCGATTCGAAGTGTTTAGATCATTTAATACACAATAACTTTCCCGTTTGACCGAGTTTGACTCAAATCGATGTATTTCAAGTGTTTATGACTCGTTTAAGGGTAAATAAGTCATTTCCTACACAAAGCTGATCCCATTTGATCTTTATTGACTCATATCGCTCTATTCAAAGTGCTTAAGTCTTTTTATATCTAAAGCCTCTCCCATTTGACCGAGTTTGACTCAAATCGATTTATTTCAGGTGTTTATGACAAGTTCAAGGGTAAATACGTCATTTTATACCCAAAACTAATCCTATTTGACCTATATTGAGTCATATCGTCAGATTTAAAGTGTTTAGGTCATTTAATACATAAAACCTCTCCCGTTTGACCCGAGTTTGACTCAAATCAATGTATTTCAAGGGTTTATGACATATTCAAGGGTAAATACGTCATTTTCTACCCAAAACTGATCCCATTTGCCCTATATTGATTGATATCGTGCAATTCGAAGTGTTTAAGTCATTTTATACCTAGAAGCTCTCCCATTTGACCGAGTTTGACTCAAATCGATGTATTTCAAGTGTTTATGACATGTTCAAGGGTAAATACGTCATTTTGTACCCATAATTTATCCCATTTGACCTATAGTGACTCATATCGTCCGATTCAAATTATTTAGGTGATTTAATACACATAAACTCCTTGTTTGACCAAGTTTGACTCAAATCGATGTATTAAAAGTGCTTAGGACATGTTCAAGGGTAAATGAGTCATTTTCTACCCAAAATAGATCCTATTAGACCAATATTGACTCCTATCATCTTATTAGAATTGTTTAGGTCATTTAATACACAAAACCTTTCCCCTTTGATCGAGTTTGACTCTAATCAATGTATTTCAAATATTTATCACAAGTTCAAGGGTAAATATGTCATTTTCTACCTAAAAGTGATCCCATTTGACCTATATTGCGAATATCGTCCAATTAGAAATATTTAGGTCATTTAATGCACATAACCTCTCCTGTTTGACTAAGTTTGACTCAAATTGACGTATTTCAAGTGAATATGACTTGTTCAAGGGTAAATACGTCATTTTCTACCAAAAACTGATCCCATTTGCCCTATATGGACTCATATCGTGCGATTCGAAGTGTTTAAGCCATTTTATACCAAAAACCTCTTCTGTTTGACCGAGTTTGACTCAAATCGATGTATTTAAAGTGTTTATGACATGTTCAAGGGTAAATTTGTTATTTTCTACCTTTAAGTGATCCCATTTCACCTAGGTTGACTCATATCGTCCGATTAGTAGTGTTTAGGTCATTTGATACACAAAACCTCTACCGTTTGACTGTGTTTGAATCAAATCGATGTATTTCAAGTATTTATGACATGTCCAAGGGCTAATATGTCATTTTCTACCAAAATCTGAACCCCTTTTCCCTCTATTGACTGATATCATCCGATTCGAATTATTTAAGTCATTTTATACCCAAAACCTCTCCCGTTTGACCTAGTTTTATTAATATCGATGTATTTCAAGTGTTTATGAGATGTTCAAGAATAAATAGGTCATTTTCTACTTAAAATTAATCCCATTTGATCTATATTGACTCATATCGTCCGATTCAAATTACTTGGATCATTTAAAACACAAAACCTCTACCGTTTGACCGAGTTTGACTCAAATCGAGGTATTTAAAGTGTTTATGACATGTTCAAGGGTAAATATGTTATTTTCTACCTTAAAGTGTTCCCATTTGACCTAGGTTGACTCATATCGTCCGATTAGTAGTGTTTAGGTCATTTGATACGCAAAACCTCTACCGTTTGACTGTGTTTGAATCAAATCGATGTATTTCAAGTATTTATGACATGTCCAAGGGCTAATAAGTCACTTTCAACACAAAACAGATCCCATTAGACCTATATTAACTCATATCGTCTAATTAGAAGTGTTACGGTCATTTAAAACATAAAACCTCTCCCGTTTGACCGACTTTAACTCAAATCGATGTATTTTAAGTGGTTAAGACATGTTCATGGGTAAATACGTCATTTTCTACCAAAAAATAATCCCATTTGCCCTATATTGACTCATATCGTCCGATTCGATGTGTTTAACTCATTTTATACAAAAAACCTAACCCATTTGACCGAGTTTATTTCAAATCGATGAATTTCAAACGTTTATGACATGTTCAAGGCTAAATAAGTCATTTTCTACCCAAAACATATCCTATTAGACCAATATTGACTAATATCGTCTGAATGGAAGTGTTTCCATCATTTAATAAACAAAACCTCTCCCGTTTGACCGAGTTTGACTTCAATCAATGTATTTTAAATATTTATGACCAGTTCAAGGGTAAATATGTCATTTTCTACCCAAAACTAATCCCATTTGACCAAAATTAACTCATATCGTCCGATTTAAATTGTTAAGGTCATTAAATACACAAAACCTCTCCCGTTTGACCGAGTTTGACTCAAATCGATGTATTTAATAGGCTTAGGATATGTTCAAGGGTAAATAAGTCATTTTTTACCCACAATAGATCCCATTAGACCAATATTGACTCAAATCATCCGATTCGAAGTGTTTAGGTCATTTAATACACAAAACCTCTCCCGTTTGAACGATTTTGACTCAAATCAATGTATTTCTTGTGTTTATGACATATTCAAGGGTAAATACGTTATTTTCGACCAAAAATTTATCCCATTTGACCTATTGTTACTCACATCGTCTGATTCGAAGTGTTTAGGTCATTTAATACACAAAACCTCTCCGGTTTGACCAAGTATGACTCAAATCGATGTATTTTAAGTGTTTACGAAATATTCAAGGGTAAATACGTCATTTTCTACCCAGAACCGAACCCATTTGACCAATATTGACTCATATCGTCCGATTCGAAGTGTTTAGATCATTTAATACATAATACTTGTCCCGTTTAACTCAAATCGATGTATTTCAAATTTTTATGACCTGTTCAAGGGTAAATAAGTCATTTTCTACCCAAAACTGATACCATTTGATCTTTATTGACTCATATTGCCCTATTCAAAGTGCTGAAGTCTTTTTATATCTAGAGCCCCACCCATTTGACCGAGTTTGACTCAAATTGATTTATATCAAGTGTTTATGACATGTTCAAGGGTAAATACGTCATTTTATGCCCAAAACTAATCATATTTGACCAATATTGACTCATATCGTCCGATTCGAAGTGTTTAGATCATTTAATACATAAAACCTCTCCCGTTTGACTGAGTTTGACTCAAATCAATGTATTTCAAGAGTTTATGACATATTCAAGGGTAAATACGTTATTTTCTACCCAAAACTGATCCCATTTGCCCTATATTGATTGATATCGTGCAATTCGAAGTGTTTAAGTAATTTTATACCTAGAAGCTCTCCCATTTGACCGAGTTTGACTCAAATCAATGTATTTCAAGTGTTTATGACATGTTCAAGGGTAAATACGTCATTTTGTACCCATAATTTATCCCATTTGACCTATAGTGACTCATATCGTCCGATTCAAATTATTTAGGTGATTTAATACACATTACCTCCTTGTTTGACCAAGTTTGACTCAAATCGATGTATTAAAAGTGCTTAGGACATGTTTAAGGGTAAATGAGTCATTTTCTACCCAAAATAGATCCCATTAGACCAATATTGACTCATATCATCTTATTAGAAGTGTTTAGGTCATTTAATACACAAAACCTTTCCCCTTTTATCGAGTTTGACTCTAATCAATGTATTTCAAATATTTATGACAAGTTCAAGGGTAAATATGTCCTTTTCTACCTAAAAGTGATCCCATTTGACCTATATTGCGAATATCGTCCGATTAGAAATGTTTAGGTCATTTAATGCACATAACCTCTCTCGTTTGACTGAGTTTGACTCAAATTGACGTATTTCAAGTGCATATGACTTGTTCAAGGGTAAATACTTCGTTTTCTAACCAAAACTGATCCCATTTTCCCTATATTGACTCATATCGTGCGATTCGAAGTGTTTAAGTCATTTTATACCAAAAACCTCTTCCGTTTGACCGAGTTTGACTCAAATCGATGTATTTAAAATGTTTATGACATGTTCAAGGGTAAATACGTTATTTTCTACCTTAAAGTGATCCCATTTGACCTAGGTTGACTCATATTGTCCGATTAGTAGTGTTTAGGTCATTTGATACACAAAACCTCTACCGTTTGACTGTGTTTGAATAAAATCGATGTATTTCAAGTATTTATGACATCTCTAAGGGCTAATATGTCATTTTCTACCAAAATCTGAACCCCTTTGCCCTCTATTGACTCATATCGTCCGATTCGAAGTGTTTAAGTCATTTTATACCCAAAACCTCTCCCGTTTGACCTAATTTTATTAATATCGATGTATTTCAAGTGTTTTTGAGATGTTCAAGAATAAATAGGTCATTTTCTACTTAAAATTAATCCCATTTTATCTATATTGACTCATATCATCCGATTTAAATTACTTAGATCATTTAAAACACAAAACCTCTCCCGTTTGACCGAGATGGACTCAAGTCGATGTATTTCAAGTGTTTATGACATGTTCAAGGGTAAATACGTAATTTTCTACCTTAAGTGATCCCATTTGACGTATAATGCTCATATCGTTTGATTAGAAGTGTTTTGGTCATTTAATACACAAAACCTCTCCCGTTTGATAGAGTTTCACTCAACTCGATGAATTTAAAGTGTTTATGACATTTTCAAGGGTAACTAAGTCACTTTCAACACAAATCAGATCCCATTAGACCTATATTAACTCCTATTGTCTAATTAGAAGTGTTAAGGTCATTTAATACACAAAACCTCTCTCGTTTGACCAAGTTTGACTCTAATTAATGTATTTCAAATGTTTATGACATGTTCCAGGGTAAATATGTTATTTTCTACCCAAAACTAATCCTATTTATCCAGTATTGATTCATATCGTCCGATTCGAAGTGTTTAGGTCATTTAATACACAAAACCTCTCCCGTTTGACCGAGTTTGACTCAAATCGGTGTATTTTAAGTGTTTATGACATGTTTAAGGGTAGATATGTCCTTTTCTACCGTATATTGACTCATATTGTATGATTAGAATTGTTTAGGTCATTTAATACACAAAACCTCTCCCGTTTGACCGACCTTAACTGAAATCGATGTATTTTTAGTGGTTAAGACATGTTCATGGGTAAATACGTCATTTTCTACCAAAAACTAATCCCATTTGCCCTATATTGACTCATATCGTCCGATTCGAAGTGTTTAAGTCATTTTATACCGAAAACCTCCCTCATTTGACCGAGTTTTAAATCGATGAATTTCAAACGTTTATGACATGTTCAAGGCTAAATAAGTCATTTTCTACCAAAACATATCCCATTAGACCAATATTGACTCATATCGTCTAATTAGAAGTGTTTACATCATTTAATACACAAAACCTCTCCCGTTTGACCGAGTTTGACTTCAATTAATGTATTTTAAATGTTTATGACCAGTTCAAGGGTAAATATGTCATTTTCTACCCAAAACTAATTTCATTTGACCAAAATTAACTCATATCGTCCGATTCAAATTGTTAAGGTCATTTAATACACAAAACCTCTCCCATTTGACCGAGTTTGACTCAAATCGATTTATTTAATAGGCTTAGGATATGTTCAAGGGTAAATAAGTCATTTTCTACCCATAACAGAACCCATTAGACCAATATTGACTCAAATCATCCGATTCGAAGTGTTTAGGTCATTTAATACACAAAACCTCTCCCGTTTGTCCGCTTTTGACTCAAATCAATGTATTTCTTGTGTTTATGACATATTCAAGGGTAAATACGTTATTTTTTCTACCAAAAATTTATCCCATTTGACCTATTTTTTCTCACATCGTATGATTCGAAGTGTTTAGGTCATTTAATAAACAAAACCTCTCCGGTTTGACCAAATATGACTCAAATCGATGTATTTTAAGTGATTATGAAATATTCAAGGGTAAATACGTCTTTTTCTACCTTGAACCGAACCCATTTGACCAATATTGACTCATATCGTACGATTCGAAGTGTTTAGATTATTTAATACATAATACTTGTCCCGTTTGACCCAAATCGATGTATTTCAAGGGTTAAATAAGTCATTTTCTACCCAAAACTAATACCATTTGATCTTTATTGACTCATATTGCCCTATTCAAAGTGCTGAAGTCTTTTTATTTCTAGAGCCTCTCCCATTTGAAAGAGTTTGACTCAAATCGGTTTATATCAAGTGTTTATGACATGATCAAGGGTAAATACGTCATTTTATACACAAAACTGATCCTATTTGACCTATATTGAGTCATATCGTCAGATTTAAAGTGTTTAGATCATTTAATACATAAAACCTCTCCCGTTTGACCGATTTTGACTCAAATTGATGTATTTCAAGGGTTAATACGTCATTTTCAACCCAAAACTGATCCCATTTGCCCTATATTGATTGATATCGTGCGATTCAAAGTGTTTAAGTCATTTTATACCTGGAAGATCTCCCATTTGACCGAGTTTGACTCAAATCGATATATTTCAAGTGTTTATGACATGTTCAAGGGTAAATACGTCATTTTATACCCATAATTTATCGCATTTGACCTATAGTGACTCATATCGTCCGATTCAAATTATTTAGGTGATTTAATGCATAAAACCTCCTTGTTTGACCGAGTTTGACTCAAATCGATGTATTAAAAGTGCTTAGGACATGTTCAAGGGTAAATGAGTCATTTTCCACCCAAAATAGATCCCATTAGACCAATATTGACTCCTATCATCTTATTAGAAGTGTTTAGGTCATTTAATACACAAAACCTTTCCCCTTTGATCGAGTTTGACTCTAATCTATGTATTTCAAATATTTATGACAAGTTCAAGGGTAAATATGTCCTTTTCTACCTAAAAGTGATCCCATTTGACCTATATTGCGAATATCGTCCGATTAGAAATGTTTAGGTCATTTAATGCACATAACCTCTCCCGTTTGACTGACTTTGACTCAAATTGATGTATTTCAAGTGCATATGACTTGTTCAAGGGTAAATACGTCATTTTCTACCCAAAACTGATCCCATTTGTCCTATATTGACTCATATCGTGCGATTCGAAGTGTTGAAGTCATTTTATACCAAAAACCTGATCCGTTTGACCGAGTTTGACTCAAATCGATGTATTTAAAGTGTTTATGACATGTTCAAGGGTAAATACGTTATTTTCTACCTTAAAGTGATCCCATTTGACCTAGGTTGACTCATATTGTCCGATTAGTAGTGTTTAGGTCATTTGATACATAAAACCTCTACCGTTTGACTATGTTTGAATCAAATCGATGTCTTTCAAGTATTTATGACATGTCTAAGGGCTAATGCGTCATTTTCTTCCAAAATCTGAACCTGTTTGCCCTCTATTGACTCATATCGTCCGATTCAAAGTATTTAAGTCATTTAATACCCAAAATCTCTCCATTTTGACAAAGTTTTATTAATATCGATGTATTTCTAGTGCTTTTGAGATGTTAAGGAATAAATAGATCATTTTCTACTTAAAATTAATCCCATTTGATCTATATTGACTCATATTGTCCGATTCAAATTATTTAGATCATTTAATACACAAAACCTCTCTCGTTTGACCGAGTTTGACTCAAGTCGATGTATTTCAAGTGTTTATGACATGTTCAAGGGTAAATACGTAATTTTCTACCTAAAGTGATCCCATTTGACTTATAATGCTCATATCGTTTGATTAGAAGTGTTTTGATGATTTTATTCCTAAAAGCTCTCCCGTTTGACCTAATTTGACTCAAATCGATGTATTTCAAGTGTTTACGACATGTTCAAGGGTAAATACGTCATTGTGTACCCATAATTTATCCCATTTGACCTGTAGTAACTCATATCGTCCGATTCAAATTATTTAGGTGATTTAATACACAAAACCTCCTTGTTTGACCGAGTTTGACTCAAATCGATGTATTAATCGTGCTTAGGACATGTTCAAGGGTAAATGAGTCATTTTCTACCCAAAATAGATCCCATTAGACCAATATTGGCTCCTATCATCTTATTAGAAGTGTTTAGATCATTTAATACACAAAACCTTTCCCCTTTGACCGAGTTTGACTCTAATCGATGTATTTCAAATATTTATGACAAGTTCAAGGGTAAATATGTCCTTTTCTACCTAAAAGTGATCCCATTTGACCTATATTGCGAATATCGTCCGATTAAAAATATTTAGGTCATTTAATGCACATAACCTCTCCTGTTTGACTAAGTTTGACTCAAATTGACGTATTTCAAGTGAATATGACTTGTTCAAGGGTAAATACGTCATTTTCTACCCAAAACTGATCCCATTTGCCCTATATTGACTCATATCGTGCGATTCGAAGTGTTTAAGTCATTTTATACCAAAAACCTCTTCCGTTTGACCGAGTTTGACTCAAATCGATGTATTTAAAGTGTTTATGACATGTTCAAGGGTAAATACGTTATTTTCTACCTTAAAGTGATCCCATTTGACCTAGGTTGACTCATATCGTCCGATTAGTAGTGTTTAGGTCATTTGATACATAAAACCTTTACCGTTTGACTGTGTTTGAATCAAATCAATGTATTTCAAGTATTTATTACATGTCTAACGGCTAATACATCATTTTCTACCAAAATCTGAACCCCTTTGCCCTCTATTGACTGATATCGTCCGATTCGAAGTGTTTTAAGTCATTTTATACCCAAAACCTCTCCCGTTTAACCTAGTTTTATTAATATCGATGTATTTCAAGTGTTTTTGAGATGTTCAAGAATAATTAGGTCATTTTCTACTTATAATAAATCCCAATTTATCTATATTGACTCATATTGTCCGATTCAAATTATTTAGATCAATTAATACCCAAAACCTCTCCCGTTTGACCGAGTTTGACTCAAGTCGATGTATTTCAAGTGTTTATGACATGTTCAAGGGTAAATACGTAATTTTCTACCTAAAAGTGATCCCATTTGACCTATAATGCTCATATTGTTTGATAAGAAGTGTTTTGGTCATTTAATACACAAAACCTCTCCCGTTTGATAGAGTTTGACTCAAATAAATGAATTTAAAGTGTTTATGACATTTTCAAGCGTAAATAAGTTACTTTCAACACAAAATAGATCCCATTAGACCTATATTTTTTCATATCGTCTAATTAGAAGTGTTAAGGTCATTTAATACACAAAACCTCTCTCATTTGACCAAGTTTGACTCTAATTAATGTATTTCTACCCAAAACTAATCCCATTTATCCAGTATTGACTCATATCGTCCGATTCGAAGTGTTTAGGTCATTTCATACACAAAACCTCTCCCGTTTGACTGAGTTTGACTCAAATCGGTGTATTCCATGAGTTTATGACATATTTCAGGGTAAATATGTCATTTTCTACCCTATATTGACTTGAATCGTCCGATTCGAAGTGTTTAAATCATTTAATACCCAAAACCTCTCCCATTTGACCTAATTTTACTCAAATCGATGTATCTCCAGTGTTTAAGACATATTCAAAGGTAAATATGTCATTTTATTCCCGAAACTGATCCCATTTTACCTATATTGACTCATATTGTATGATTAGAATTGTTTAGGTCATTTAGTACACAAAACCTCTCCCGTTTAACCGACTTTAACTCAAATCGATGTATTTTAAGTGGTTAAGACATGTTCATGGGTAAATACGTCATTTTCTACCAAAAACTAATCCCATTTGCCCTATATTGACTCATATTGTCCGATTCGAAGTGTTTAAGTCATTTTATACCAAAAACCTCCCCCATTTGACCGAGTTTAACTCAAATCGATGAATTTCAAACGTTTATGACATGTTCAAGGCTAAATAAGTCATTTTCTACCCAAAACATATCCCATTAGACCTATATTGACTCATATCGTCTGATTAGAAGTGTTTACATCATTTAATACACTAAACCTCTCTTGTCTAATCGAGTTTGACTTCAATCAATGTATTTTAAATGTTTATGACATGTTCAAGGGTAAATATGTCATTTTCTACCCAAAACTAATCCCATTTGACCAAAATTAACTCATATCGTCCGATTCAAATTGTTAAGGTCATTTAGTACACAAAACCTCTCTCGTTTGACCGAGTTTGACTCAAATCGATTTATTTAATAGGCTTAGGATATGTTCAAGTGTAAATAAGTCATTTTATACCCACAACAAATCCCATTAGACCAATATTGACTCATATCGTTCGATTCGAAGTGTTTAGGTCATTTAATACACAAAACCTCTACCGTTTGACCGATTTTGACTCAAATAAATGTATTTCATGTGTTTATGACATGTTCAAGGGTAAATACGTCATTTTCTACCAAAAGTTAAACCCATTTGTCCTATATTAACCAATATCGTCCGATTCGAAGTGTTTAGGTCATTTAATACAAATAACCTCTCCCGTTTAAACGAGTTTGACTCAAATTGATGTATTTCAATTGTTTATGACATGTTCAAGGGTAAATACGTCTTTTTCTTCCTAAAACTGATTCCATTTGACCTATATTAACTCATATCATCCAATTATAAGTGTTTAGGTCATTTAATACACAAAACCTCTCCCGTTTGACCGAGTTTGACTCAAATCGGTGTATTCCATGAGTTTATGACATGTTTAAGGGTAAATATGTCATTTTCTACCCTATATTGACTTGAATCGTCTGATTCGAAGTGTTTAAATCATTTAATACCCAAAACCTCTCCCATTTAACCTAGTTTTACTGACATTGATGTATCTCCAGTGTTTAAGACATATTCAAAGGTAAATATGTCATTTTATTCCCGAAACTGATCCCATTTTACCTATATTGACTCATATTGTATGATTAGAATTGTTTAGGTCATTTAGTAAACAAAACCTCTCCCGTTTAACCGACTTTAACTCTAATCATTGTATTTTAAGTGGTTAAGACATGTTTGATGTGAATCTAGGTATTGAAACCTTAATCCACACAAAAGGGATAGAACTAGATAGAAAACCCTCTAAAGCTACGCACCAAAGGTTTAAAATCTAGGGCGAAAGTTTAAGAATTGATTAAAGCAAAGCACCCTCAATTCCTACACTTCCTCACGTGAATCTAAAGCTTTAAGCACCAATTCACAACTCTTTGTTACACACAAAGAAAAACAACAAACTCTCTAAGTTTATTGAAGAATATATAGAAAAGAATCTCCAAATCTGATTTTTCCAAGCTTGGGTGCACATCTATTTATACCCATAGCTTGAGAGTTTCAATCATATTATGACTAGGCCTCCTACTTCTAAAAGGACTCCTAATAACCAATAGGATAATGCCACCTATTTATTACATAATCCTACTAAAACTCTAACACTATCTTATCTTAATTAGAATCTTATCCTACCTAAAAAGATAATATTACAATTTAACTACTCTAATCCTATTTTATTTAAAGTAAAACACTAAATATCCAATGCCATGTGTGTAGCCACGTCCATACCCATGCCATGTCACTTGCCATGTCACTTAAGTCGTAATAAAGCACCGATAAGATGTAATAAGCACATCTCAATGTAACAAGCACCTCCCCTTGTCTTAAAATTTTCCTCCTTGGTCAAAATTTTCAATCTTCGAAAATTACTCCAAGATTTTAGCTTTTGATCAAGGCCTTCCATCAATCATCACCTCCATGGCTTCCACACATTATAGAATCATAAAATCTGAAAATGGAAAGTTCAAAACACACCTATGCCTAAAATGAGAAAAACCCTATCAAATGAAATGGGAGAAAACTCATAGGCAAAACCAACTTATTCCCTATGTCCACCAATCCTCATTTACATTTGCATGTTATCATGCACATGCAAATGTTCCCCTTTGATGGCTAGAAGATTCGTGTCTCCATAAGCCAACAACTCTCCCATGGTAGCATTCTTCTTTAAAGCTTCAACCAATCCTTCGAATTTGGCATCCTCTATCATATCAATGTTCATGGGTAAATACGTCATTTTCTACCAAAAACTAATCCCATTTGCCCTATATTGACTCATATCGTCCGATTCGAAGTGTTTAAGTCATTTTTTACCAAAAACCTCCCCCATTTGACCGAGTTTGACTCAAATGGATGAATTTCAAACGTTTATGACATGTTCAAGGCTAAATAAGTCATTTTCTACCCAAAACATATCGCATTAGACCTATATTGACTCATATCGTCTGATTAGAAGTGTTTACATCATTTAATACACAAAACCTCTCTTGTCTAATCGAGTTTGACTTCAATCAATGTATTTTAAATGTTTATGACATGTTCAAGGGTAAATATGTCATTTTCTACCCAAACTTAATCCCATTTGACCAAAATTAACTCATATCGTCCGATTGAAGTTGTTCAGGTCATTTAGTACACAAAACCTCTCTCGTTTGACCGAGTTTGACTCAAATCGATTTATTTAATAGGCTTAGGATATGTTTAAGTGTAAATAAGTCATTTTATACCCACAACAAATCCCATTAGACCAATATTGACTCATATCGTCCGATTCGAAGTGTTTAGGTCATTTAATACACAAAACCTCTCCCGTTTGACCGATTTTGACTCAAATAAATGTATTTCATGTGTTTATGACATGTTCAAGGGTAAATACGTCATTTTCTACCAAAAGTTAATCCCATTTGTCCTATATTAACCAATATCGTCCGATTCGAAGTGTTTAGGTCATTTAATACAAATAACCTCTCCCGTTTAAACGAGTTTGACTCAAATTGATGTATTTCAATTGTTTATGACATGTTCAAGGGTAAATACGTCTTTTTCTTCCTAAAAGTGATTCCATTTGACCTATATTAACTCATATCATCCTATTATCAGTGTTTAGGTCATTTAATACACAAAACCTCTCCCGTTTGACCGAGTTTGACTCAAATCGGTGTATTCCATGAGTTTATGACATGTTTAAGGGTAAATATGTCATTTTCTACCCTATATTGACTTGAATCGTCCGATTCGAAGTGTTTAAATCATTTAATACCCAAAACCTCTCCCATTTAACCTAGTTTTACTCAAATCGATGTATCTCCAGTGTTTAAGAAATATTCAAAGGTAAATATGTCATTTTATTCCCGAAACTAATCCCATTTTACCTATATTGACTCATATTGTATGATTAGAATTGTTTAGGTCATTTAGTACACAAAACCTCTCCCGTTTAACAGACTTTAACTCTAACCGATGTATTTTAAGTGGTTAAGACATGTTCATGGGTAAATACGTCATTTTCTACCAAAAACTAATCCCATTTTACCCTATATTGACTCATATCGTCCGATTCGAAGTGTTTAAGTCATTTTATACCAAAAACCTCCCCCATTTGACCGAGTTTAACTCAAATCGATGAATTTCAAACGTTTATGACATGTTCTAGGCTAAATAAGTCATTTTCTACCCAAAACATATCGCATTAGACCTATATTGACTCATATCGTCTGATTAGAAGTGTTTACATCATTTAATACACAAAACCTCTCTTGTCTAATCGAGTTTGACTTCAATCAATGTATTTTAAATGTTTATGACATGTTCAAGGGTAAATATGTCATTTTCTACCCAAACTTAATCCCATTTGACCAAAATTAACTCATATCGTCCGATTGAAGTTGTTCAGGTCATTTAGTACACAAAACCTCTCTCGTTTGACCGAGTTTGACTCAAATCGATTTATTTAATAGGTTTAGGATATGTTTAAGTGTAAATAAGTCATTTTATACCCACAACAAATCCCATTAGACCAATATTGACTCATATCGTCCGATTCGAAGTGTTTAGGTCATTTAATACACAAAACCACTCCCGTTTGACCGATTTTGACTCAAATAAATGTATTTCATGTATTTATGACATGTTCAAGGGTAAATACGTCATTTTCTACCAAAAGTTAATCCCATTTGTCCTATATTAACCAATATCGTCCGATTCGAAGTGTTTAGGTCATTTAATACAAATAACCTCTCCCGTTTAAACGAGTTTGACTCAAATTGATGTATTTCAATTGTTTATGACATGTTCAAGGGTAAATACGTCTTTTTCTTCCTAAAAGTGATTCCGTTTGACCTATATTAACTAATATCATCCTATTATAAGTGTTTAGGTCATTCAATACACAAAACCTCTCCCGTTTGACCGAGTTTGACTCAAATCGGTGTATTCCATGAGTTTATGACATGTTTAAGGGTAAATATGTCATTTTCTACCCTATATTGACTTAAATCGTCCGATTCGAAGTGTTTAAATCATTTAATACCCAAAACCTCTCCCATTTGACCTAGTTTTACTCAAATCGATGTATTTCCAGTGTTTAAGACATATTCAAAGGTAAATATGTCATTTTATTCTCGAAACTGATCCCATTTTACCTATATTGACTCATATTGTATGATTAGAATTGTTTAGGTCATTTAATACACAAAACCTCTCCCGTTTAACCGACTTTAACTCTAATCGATGTATTTTAAGTGGTTAAGACATGTTCATGGGTAAATACGTCATTTTCTACCAAAAACTAATCCCATTTGCCCTATATTGACTCATATCATCGGATTCGAAGTGTTTAAGTCATTTTATACCAAAAACCTCCCCCATTTGACCGAGTTTAACTCAAATCGATGAATTTCAAACGTTTATGACATGTTCAAGGCTAAATAAGTCATTTTCTACCCAAAACATATCCCATTAGACCTATATTGACTCATATCGTCTGATTAGTAGTGTTTACATCATTTAATACACAAAACCTCTCTTGTTTAATCGAGTTTGACTTCAATCAATGTATTTTAAATGTTTGTGACCAGTTCAAGGGTAAATATGTCATTTTCTACCCAAAACTAATCCCATTTGACCAAAATTAACTCATATCGTCCGATTCAAATTGTTAAGGTCATTTAGTACACAAAACCTCTCTCGTTTGACCGAGTTTGACTCAAATCGATTTATTTAATAGGCTTAGGATATGTTCAAGTGTAAATAAGTCATTTTATACCCACAACAAATCCCATTAGACCAATATTGACTCATATCGTCCGATTCGAAGTGTTTAGGTCATTTAATACACAAAACCTCTCCGGTTTGACCGATTTTGACTCAAATAAATGTATTTCATGTGTTTATGACATGTTTAAGGGTAAATACGTCATTTTCTACCAGAAATTAATCCCATTTGTCCTATATTAACGAATATCGTCCGATTCGAAGTGTTTAGGTCATTTAATACAAATAACCTCTCCCGTTTAAACGAGTTTCACTCAAATTGATGTATTTCAATTGTTTATGACATGTTCAAGGGTAAATACGTCTTTTTCTTCTTAAAAGTGATTCCATTTGACCTATATTAACTCATATCATCCTATTATAAGTGTTTAGGTCATTTAATACACAAAACCTCTCCGATTTGACCGAGTTTGACTCAAATCGGTGTATTTCATGAGTTTATGACATGTTTAAGGGTAAATATGTCATTTTCTACCCTATACTGACTTGAATCGTCCGATTCGAAGTGTTTAAATCATTTAATACCCAAAACCTCTCCCATTTGACCTAGTTTTACTCAAATCGATGTATCTCCAGTGTTTAAGACATATTCAAAGGTAAATATGTCATTTTATTCCCGAAACTGATCCCATTTTACCTATATTGACTCATATTGTATGATTAGAATTGTTTAGGTCATTTAATACACAAAACCTCTCCTATTTAACCGACTTTAACTCTAACTTATGTATTTTAAGTGGTTAAGACATGTTCATGGGTAAATACATCATTTTCAACCAAAAACTAATCCCATTTGCCCTATATTGACTCATATCGTCCGATTCGAAGTGTTAAGTCATTTTATACCAAAAACCTCCCCCATTTGACCGAGTTTAACTCAAATCGATGAATTTCAAACGTTTATGACATGTTCAAGGCTAAATAAGTCATTTTCTACCCAAAACATATCCCATTAGACCTATATTGACTCATATAGTCTGATTAGAAGTGTTGACATCATTTAATACACAAAACCTCTCTTGTTTAATCGAGTTTGACTTCAATCAATGTATTTTAAATGTTTATGACATGTTCAAGGGTAAATATGTCATTTTCTACCCAAACTTAATCCCATTTGACCAAAATTAACTCATATCGTCCGATTGAAGTTGTTCAGGTCATTTAGTACACAAAACCTCTCTCGTTTGACCGAGTTTGACTCAAATCGATTTATTTAATAGGCTTAGGATATGTTTAAGTGTAAATAAGTCATTTTATACCCACAACAAATCCCATTAGACCAATATTGACTCATATCGTCCTATTCGAAGTGTTTAGGTCATTTAATACACAAAACCTCTCCCGTTTGACCGATTTTGACTCAAATAAATGTATTTCATGTGTTTATGACATGTTCAAGGGTAAATACGTCATTTTCTACCAAAAGTTAATCCCATTTGTCCTATATTAACCAATATCGTCCGATTCGAAGTGTTTAGGTCATCTAATACAAATAAGCTCTCCCGTTTAAACGAGTTTGACTCAAATTGATGTATTTCAATTGTTTATGACATGTTTAAGGGTAAATACGTCTTTTTCTTCCTAAAAGTGATTCCATTTGACCTATATTAACTCATATCATCCTATAATAAGTGTTTAGGTCATTTAATACACAAAACCTCTCCCGTTTGACCGAGTTTGACTCAAATCGATGTATTTTAAGTGTTTATGACATGTTTAAGGGTAAATATGTCATTTTCTACCCTATATTGACTTGAATCGTCCGATTCAAAGTGTTTAAATCATTTAATACCCAAAACCTCTCCCATTTGACCTAGTTTTACTGAAATCGATGTATTTCCAGTGTTTAAGACATATTCAAAGGTAAATCTGTCATTTTATTCCCGAAACTGATCCCATTTTACCTATATTGACTCATATTGTATGATTAGAATTGTTTAGGTCATTTAATACACAAAACCTCTCCCGTTTAACCAACTTTAACTATAATCGATGTATTTTAAGTGGTTAAGACATGTTCATGGGTAAATACGTCATTTTCTACCAAAAACTAATCCCATTTGCCCTATATTGACTCATATCGTCCGATTCGAAGTGTTAAGTCATTTTATACCAAAAACCTCCCCCATTTGACCGAGTTTAACTCAAATCGATGAATTTCAAACGTTTATGACATGTTCAAGGCTAAATAAGTCATTTTCTACCCATAACATATCCCATTAGACCTATATTGACTCATATAGTCTGATTAGAAGTGTTGACATCATTTAATACACAAAACCTCTCTTGTTTAATCGAGTTTGACTTCAATCAATGTATTTTAAATGTTTATGACATGTTCAAGGGTAAATATGTCATTTTCTACCCAAAACTAATCCCATTTGACCAAAATTAACTCATATCGTCCGATTCAAATTGTTAAGGTCATTTAGTACACAAAACCTCTCTCGTTTGACCGAGTTTGACTCAAATCGATTTATTTAATAGGCTTAGGATATGTTCAAGTGTAAATAAGTCATTTTATACCCACAAAAAATCCCATTAGACCAATATTGACTCATATCGTCCGATTCGAACTGTTTAGGTCATTTAATACACAAAACCTCTCCTGTTTGTCCGCTTTTGACTCAAATCAATGTATTTCATGTGTTTATGACATATTTAAGGGTAAATACGTTATTTTTTCTACCAAAAATTTATCCCATTTGACCTATTATTACTCACATCGTCTGATTCGAAGTGTTTAGGTCATTTAATAAACAAAACCTCTCCGGTTTGACCAAGTATGATTCAAATCGATGTATTTTAAGTGATTATGAAATATTCAAGGGTAAATACGTCTTTTTCTACCTAGAACCGAACCCATTTGACCAATATTGACTGATATCGTCCGATTCGAAGTGTTTAGATTATTTAATACATAATACTTGTCCCGTTTGACCGAGTTTGACCCAAATCGATGTATTTCAAGGGTTAAATAAGTCATTTTCTACCCAAAACTAATACCATTTGATCTTTATTGACTCATATTGCCCTATTCTAAGTGCTGAAGTCTTTTTATATCTAGAGCCTCTCCCATTTGAAAGAGTTTGACTCAAATCGGTTTATATCAAGTGTTTATGACATGTTCAAGGGTAAATACGTCATTTTATACCCAAAACTTATCCTATTTGACCTATATTGAGTCATATAGTCAGATTTAAAGTGTTTAGGTCATTTAATACATAAAACCTCTCCCGCTTGACCGATTTTGACTCAAATTGATGAATTTCAAGGGTTAATACGTCATTTTCAACCCAAAACTGATCCCATTTGCCCTATATTGATTGATATCGTGCGATTCGAAGTGTTTAAGTCATTTTATACTTGGAAGATCTCCCATTTGACCGAGTTTGACTCAAATCGATATATTTCAAGTGTTTATGACATGTTCAAGGGTAAATACGTCATTTTGTACCCATAATTTATCGCATTTGACCTATAGTGACTCATATCGTCCGATTCAAATTATTTAGGTGATTTAATACACATAACCTCCTTGTTTGACCGAGTTTGACTCAAATCGATGTATTAAAAGTGCTTAGGACATGTTCAAGGGTAAATGAGTCATTTTCTACCCAAAATAGATCCCATTAGACCAATATTGACTCCTATCATCTTATTAGAAGTGTTTAGGTCATTTAATACACAAAACCTCTCCCGTTTGATAGAGTTTGACTCAAATAAATGAATTTAAAGTGTTTATGACATTTTCAAGGGTAAATATGTCCTTTTCTACCTAAAAGTGATCCCATTTGACCTATATTGCGAATATCGTCCGATTAGAAATGTTTAGGTCATTTAATGCACATAACCTCTCCCGTTTGACTGACTTTGACTCAAATTGATGTATTTCAAGTCATATGACTTGTTCAAGGGTAAATACGTCATTTTCTACCCAAAACTGATCCCATTTGTCCTATATTGACTCATATCGTGTAATTCGAAGTGTTTAAGTCGTTTTATACCAAAAACCTCTTCCGTTTGACCGATTTGACTCAAATCGATGTATTTAAAGTGTTTATGACATGTTCAAGGGTAAATACGTTATTTTCTACCTTAAAGTGATCCCATTTGACCTAGGTTGACTCATATTGTCCGATTAGTAGTGTTTAGGTCATTTGATACATAAAACCTCTACCGTTTGACTATGTTTGAATCAAATCGATGTCTTTCAAGTATTTATGACATGTCTAAGGGCTAATGCGTCATTTTCTACCAAAATCTGAACCTGTTTGCCCTCTATTGACTCATATCGTCGATTCAAAGTATTTAAGTCATTTAATACCCAAAACCTCTCCATTTTGATAAAGTTTTATTAATATCGATGTATTTCTAGTGTTTTTGAGATGTTCAGGAATAAATAGATCATTTTCTACTTAAAATTAATCCCATTTGATCTATATTGACTCATATCGTCCGATTCAAATTATTTAGATCATTTAATACACAAAACCTCTCCCGTTTGACCGAGTTTGACTCAAGTCGATGTATTTCAAGTGTTTATGACATGTTCAAGGGTAAATACGTAATTTTCTGCCTAAAGTGATCCCATTTGACTTATAATGCTCATATCGTTTGATTAGAAGTGTTTTGGTCATTTTATTCCTAAAAGCTCTCCCATTTGACCTAATTTGACTCAAATCGATGTATTTCAAGTGTTTATGACATGTTCAAGAGTAAATACGTCATTTTGTACCCATAATTTATCCCATTTGACCTATAGTAACTCATATCGTCCGATTCAAATTATTTAGGTGATTTAATACACAAAACCTCCTTGTTTGACCGAGTTTGACTCAAATCGATGTATTAAACGTGCTTAGGACATGTTCAAGGGTAAATGAGTCATTTTCTACCCAAAATAGATCCCATTAGACCAATATTGACTCCTATCATCTTATTAGAAGTGTTTAGGTCATTTAATACACAAAACCTTTCCCCTTTGACCGAGTTTGACTCTAATCGATGTATTTCAAATATTTATGACAAGTTCAAGGGTAAATATGTCCTTTTCTACCTAAAAGTGATCCCATTTGACCTATATTGCGAATATCGTCCGATTAAAAATATTTAGGTCATTTAATGCTTATAACCTCTCCTGTTTGACTAAGTTTGACTCAAATTGACGTATTTCAAGTGAATATGACTTGTTCAAGGGTAAATACGTCATTTTCTACCCAAAACTGATCCCATTTGTCCTATATTGACTCATATCGTGTAATTCGAAGTGTTTAAGTCGTTTTATACCAAAAACCTCTTCCGTTTGACCGAGTTTGACTCAAATCGATGTATTTAAAGTGTTTATGACATGTTCAAGGGTAAATACGTTATTTACTACCTTAAAGTGATCCCATTTGACCTAGGTTGACTCATATCGTCCGATTAGTAGTGTTTAGGTCATTTGATACATAAAACCTCTACCGTTTGACTGTGTTTGAATCAAATCAATGTATTTCAAGTATTTATGACATGTCTAACTGCTAATACATCATTTTCTACCAAAATCTGAACCCCTTTGCCCTCTATTGACTGATATCGTCCGATTCGAAGTGTTTTAAGTCATTTTATACCCAAAACCTCTCCCGTTTAACCTAGTTTTATTAATATCGATGTATTCAAGTGTTTTTGAGATGTTCAAGAATAATTAGGTCATTTTCTACTTAAAATTAATCCCAATTTATCTATATTGACTCATATTGTCCGATTCAAATTATTTAGATCAACTAATACGAAAAACCTCTCCCGTTTGACCGAGTTTGACTCAAGTCGATGTATTTCAAGTGTTTATGATATGTTCAAGGGTAAATACGTAATTTTCTACCTAAAAGTGATCCCATTTGACCTATAATGCTCATATTGTTTGATAAGAAGTGTTTTGGTCATTTAATACACAAAACCTCTCCCGTTTGATAGAGTTCGACTCAAATAAATGAATTTAAAGTGTTTATGACATTTTCAAGGGTAAATAAGTCACTTTAAACACAAAACAGATCCCATTAGACCTATATTTTTTCATATCGTCTAATTAGAAGTGTTAAGGTCATTTAATACACAAAACCTCTCTCATTTGACCAAGTTTGACTCTAATTAATGTATTTCTACCCAAAACTAATCCCATTTATCCAGTATTGACTCATATCGTCCGATTCGAAGTGTTTAGGTCATTTCATACACAAAACCTCTCCCGTTTGACTGAGTTTGACTCAAATCGGTGTATTCCATGAGTTTATGACATATTTCAGGGTAAATATGTCATTTTCTACCCTATATTGACTTGAATCGTCCGATTCGAAGTGTTTAAATCATTTAATACCCAAAACCTCTCCCATTTGACCTAATTTTACTCAAATCGATGTATCTCCAGTGTTTAAGACATATTCAAAGGTAAATATGTCATTTTATTCCCGAAACTGATCCCATTTTACCTATATTGACTCATATTGTATGATTAGAATTGTTTAGGTCATTTAGTACACAAAACCTCTCCCGTTTAACCGACTTTAACTCAAATCGATGTATTTTAAGTGGTTAAGACATGTTCATGGGTAAATACGTCATTTTCTACCAAAAACTAATCCCATTTGCCCTATATTGACTCATATTGTCCGATTCGAAGTGTTTAAGTCATTTTATACCAAAAACCTCCCCCATTTGACCGAGTTTAACTCAAATCGATGAATTTCAAACGTTTATGACATGTTCAAGGCTAAATAAGTCATTTTCTACCCAAAACATATCCCATTAGACCTATATTGACTCATATCGTCTGATTAGAAGTGTTTACATCATTTAATACACTAAACCTCTCTTGTCTAATCGAGTTTGACTTCAATCAATGTATTTTAAATGTTTATGACATGTTCAAGGGTAAATATGTCATTTTCTACCCAAAACTAATCCCATTTGACCAAAATTAACTCATATCGTCCGATTCAAATTGTTAAGGTCATTTAGTACACAAAACCTCTCTCGTTTGACCGAGTTTGACTCAAATCGATTTATTTAATAGGCTTAGGATATGTTCAAGTGTAAATAAGTCATTTTATACCCACAACAAATCCCATTAGACCAATATTGACTCATATCGTTCGATTCGAAGTGTTTAGGTCATTTAATACACAAAACCTCTACCGTTTGACCGATTTTGACTCAAATAAATGTATTTCATGTGTTTATGACATGTTCAAGGGTAAATACGTCATTTTCTACCAAAAGTTAAACCCATTTGTCCTATATTAACCAATATCGTCCGATTCGAAGTGTTTAGGTCATTTAATACAAATAACCTCTCCCGTTTAAACGAGTTTGACTCAAATTGATGTATTTCAATTGTTTATGACATGTTCAAGGGTAAATACGTCTTTTTCTTCCTAAAACTGATTCCATTTGACCTATATTAACTCATATCATCCAATTATAAGTGTTTAGGTCATTTAATACACAAAACCTCTCCCGTTTGACCGAGTTTGACTCAAATCGGTGTATTCCATGAGTTTATGACATGTTTAAGGGTAAATATGTCATTTTCTACCCTATATTGACTTGAATCGTCTGATTCGAAGTGTTTAAATCATTTAATACCCAAAACCTCTCCCATTTAACCTAGTTTTACTGACATTGATGTATCTCCAGTGTTTAAGACATATTCAAAGGTAAATATGTCATTTTATTCCCGAAACTGATCCCATTTTACCTATATTGACTCATATTGTATGATTAGAATTGTTTAGGTCATTTAGTAAACAAAACCTCTCCCGTTTAACCGACTTTAACTCTAATCATTGTATTTTAAGTGGTTAAGACATGTTTGATGTGAATCTAGGTATTGAAACCTTAATCCACACAAAAGGGATAGAACTAGATAGAAAACCCTCTAAAGCTACGCACCAAAGGTTTAAAATCTAGGGCGAAAGTTTAAGAATTGATTAAAGCAAAGCACCCTCAATTCCTACACTTCCTCACGTGAATCTAAAGCTTTAAGCACCAATTCACAACTCTTTGTTACACACAAAGAAAAACAACAAACTCTCTAAGTTTATTGAAGAATATATAGAAAAGAATCTCCAAATCTGATTTTTCCAAGCTTGGGTGCACATCTATTTATACCCATAGCTTGAGAGTTTCAATCATATTATGACTAGGCCTCCTACTTCTAAAAGGACTCCTAATAACCAATAGGATAATGCCACCTATTTATTACATAATCCTACTAAAACTCTAACACTATCTTATCTTAATTAGAATCTTATCCTACCTAAAAAGATAATATTACAATTTAACTACTCTAATCCTATTTTATTTAAAGTAAAACACTAAATATCCAATGCCATGTGTGTAGCCACGTCCATACCCATGCCATGTCACTTGCCATGTCACTTAAGTCGTAATAAAGCACCGATAAGATGTAATAAGCACATCTCAATGTAACAAGCACCTCCCCTTGTCTTAAAATTTTCCTCCTTGGTCAAAATTTTCAATCTTCGAAAATTACTCCAAGATTTTAGCTTTTGATCAAGGCCTTCCATCAATCATCACCTCCATGGCTTCCACACATTATAGAATCATAAAATCTGAAAATGGAAAGTTCAAAACACACCTATGCCTAAAATGAGAAAAACCCTATCAAATGAAATGGGAGAAAACTCATAGGCAAAACCAACTTATTCCCTATGTCCACCAATCCTCATTTACATTTGCATGTTATCATGCACATGCAAATGTTCCCCTTTGATGGCTAGAAGATTCGTGTCTCCATAAGCCAACAACTCTCCCATGGTAGCATTCTTCTTTAAAGCTTCAACCAATCCTTCGAATTTGGCATCCTCTATCATATCAATGTTCATGGGTAAATACGTCATTTTCTACCAAAAACTAATCCCATTTGCCCTATATTGACTCATATCGTCCGATTCGAAGTGTTTAAGTCATTTTTTACCAAAAACCTCCCCCATTTGACCGAGTTTGACTCAAATGGATGAATTTCAAACGTTTATGACATGTTCAAGGCTAAATAAGTCATTTTCTACCCAAAACATATCGCATTAGACCTATATTGACTCATATCGTCTGATTAGAAGTGTTTACATCATTTAATACACAAAACCTCTCTTGTCTAATCGAGTTTGACTTCAATCAATGTATTTTAAATGTTTATGACATGTTCAAGGGTAAATATGTCATTTTCTACCCAAACTTAATCCCATTTGACCAAAATTAACTCATATCGTCCGATTGAAGTTGTTCAGGTCATTTAGTACACAAAACCTCTCTCGTTTGACCGAGTTTGACTCAAATCGATTTATTTAATAGGCTTAGGATATGTTTAAGTGTAAATAAGTCATTTTATACCCACAACAAATCCCATTAGACCAATATTGACTCATATCGTCCGATTCGAAGTGTTTAGGTCATTTAATACACAAAACCTCTCCCGTTTGACCGATTTTGACTCAAATAAATGTATTTCATGTGTTTATGACATGTTCAAGGGTAAATACGTCATTTTCTACCAAAAGTTAATCCCATTTGTCCTATATTAACCAATATCGTCCGATTCGAAGTGTTTAGGTCATTTAATACAAATAACCTCTCCCGTTTAAACGAGTTTGACTCAAATTGATGTATTTCAATTGTTTATGACATGTTCAAGGGTAAATACGTCTTTTTCTTCCTAAAAGTGATTCCATTTGACCTATATTAACTCATATCATCCTATTATCAGTGTTTAGGTCATTTAATACACAAAACCTCTCCCGTTTGACCGAGTTTGACTCAAATCGGTGTATTCCATGAGTTTATGACATGTTTAAGGGTAAATATGTCATTTTCTACCCTATATTGACTTGAATCGTCCGATTCGAAGTGTTTAAATCATTTAATACCCAAAACCTCTCCCATTTAACCTAGTTTTACTCAAATCGATGTATCTCCAGTGTTTAAGAAATATTCAAAGGTAAATATGTCATTTTATTCCCGAAACTAATCCCATTTTACCTATATTGACTCATATTATATGATTAGAATTGTTTAGGTCATTTAGTACACAAAACCTCTCCCGTTTAACAGACTTTAACTCTAACCGATGTATTTTAAGTGGTTAAGACATGTTCATGGGTAAATACGTCATTTTCTACCAAAAACTAATCCCATTTGCCCTATATTGACTCATATCGTCCGATTCGAAGTGTTTAAGTCATTTTATACCAAAAACCTCCCCCATTTGACCGAGTTTAACTCAAATCGATGAATTTCAAACGTTTATGACATGTTCTAGGCTAAATAAGTCATTTTCTACCCAAAACATATCGCATTAGACCTATATTGACTCATATCGTCTGATTAGAAGTGTTTACATCATTTAATACACAAAACCTCTCTTGTCTAATCGAGTTTGACTTCAATCAATGTATTTTAAATGTTTATGACATGTTCAAGGGTAAATATGTCATTTTCTACCCAAACTTAATCCCATTTGACCAAAATTAACTCATATCGTCCGATTGAAGTTGTTCAGGTCATTTAGTACACAAAACCTCTCTCGTTTGACCGAGTTTGACTCAAATCGATTTATTTAATAGGCTTAGGATATGTTTAAGTGTAAATAAGTCATTTTATACCCACAACAAATCCCATTAGACCAATATTGACTCATATCGTCCGATTCGAAGTGTTTAGGTCATTTAATACACAAAACCTCTCCCGTTTGACCGATTTTGACTCAAATAAATGTATTTCATGTGTTTATGACATGTTCAAGGGTAAATACGTCATTTTCTACCAAAAGTTAATCCCATTTGTCCTATATTAACCAATATCGTCCGATTCGAAGTGTTTAGGTCATTTAATACAAATAACCTCTCCCGTTTAAACGAGTTTGACTCAAATTGATGTATTTCAATTGTTTATGACATGTTCAAGGGTAAATACGTCTTTTTCTTCCTAAAAGTGATTCCATTTGACCTATATTAACTCATATCATCCTATTATCAGTGTTTAGGTCATTTAATACACAAAACCTCTCCCGTTTGACCGAGTTTGACTCAAATCGGTGTATTCCATGAGTTTATGACATGTTTAAGGGTAAATATGTCATTTTCTACCCTATATTGACTTGAATTGTCCGATTCGACGTGTTTAAATCATTTAATACCCAAAACCTCTCCCATTTAACCTAGTTTTACTCAAATCGATGTATCTCCAGTGTTTAAGACATATTCAAAGGTAAATATGTCATTTTATTCCCGAAACTAATCCCATTTTACCTATATTGACTCATATTGTATGATTAGAATTGTTTAGGTCATTTAGTACACAAAACCTCTCCCGTTTAACAGACTTTAACTCTAACCGATGTATTTTAAGTGGTTAAGACATGTTCATGGGTAAATACGTCATTTTCTACCAAAAACTAATCCCATTTGCCCTATATTGACTCATATCGTCCGATTCGAAGTGTTTAAGTCATTTTTTACCAAAAACCTCCCCCATTTGACCGAGTTTAACTCAAATGGATGAATTTCAAACGTTTATGACATGTTCAAGGCTAAATAAGTCATTTTCTACCCAAAACATATCGCATTAGACCTATATTGACTCATATCGTCTGATTAGAAGTGTTTACATCATTTAATACACAAAACCTCTCTTGTCTAATCGAGTTTGACTTCAATCAATGTATTTTAAATGTTTATGACATGTTCAAGGGTAAATATGTCATTTTCTACCCAAACTTAATCCCATTTGACCAAAATTAACTCATATCGTCCGATTGAAGTTGTTCAGGTCATTTAGTACACAAAACCTCTCTCGTTTGACCGAGTTTGACTCAAATCGATTTATTTAATAGGCTTAGGATATGTTTAAGTGTAAATAAGTCATTTTATACCCACAACAAATCCCATTAGACCAATATTGACTCATATCGTCCGATTCAAAGTGTTTAGGTCATTTAATACACAAAACCTCTCCCGTTTGACCGATTTTGACTCAAATAAATGTATTTCATGTGTTTATGACATGTTCAAGGGTAAATACGTCATTTTCTACCAAAAGTTAATCCCATTTGTCCTATATTAACCAATATCGTCCGATTCGAAGTGTTTAGGTCATTTAATACAAATAACCTCTCCCGTTTAAACGAGTTTGACTCAAATTGATGTATTTCAATTGTTTATGACATGTTCAAGGGTAAATACGTCTTTTTCTTCCTAAAAGTGATTCCATTTGACCTATATTAACTCATATCATCCTATTATCAGTGTTTAGGTCATTTAATACACAAAACCTCTCCCGTTTGACCGAGTTTGACTCAAATCGGTGTATTCCATGAGTTTATGACATGTTTAAGGGTAAATATGTCATTTTCTACCCTATATTGACTTGAATCGTCCGATTCGAAGTGTTTAAATCATTTAATACCCAAAACCTCTCCCATTTAACCTAGTTTTACTCAAATCGATGTATCTCCAGTGTTTAAGAAATATTCAAAGGTAAATATGTCATTTTATTCCCGAAACTAATCCCATTTTACCTATATTGACTCATATTGTATGATTAGAATTGTTTAGGTCATTTAGTACACAAAACCTCTCCCGTTTAACAGACTTTAACTCTAACCGATGTATTTTAAGTGGTTAAGACATGTTCATGGGTAAATACGTCATTTTCTACCAAAAACTAATCCCATTTGCCCTATATTGACTCATATCGTCCGATTCGAAGTGTTTAAGTCATTTTATACCAAAAACCTCCCCCATTTGACCGAGTTTAACTCAAATCGATAAATTTCAAACGTTTATGACATGTTCTAGGCTAAATAAGTCATTTTCTACCCAAAACATATCGCATTAGACCTATATTGACTCATATCGTCTGATTAGAAGTGTTTACATCATTTAATACACAAAACCTCTCTTGTCTAATCGAGTTTGACTTCAATCAATGTATTTTAAATGTTTATGACATGTTCAAGGGTAAATATGTCATTTTCTACCCAAACTTAATCCCATTTGACCAAAATTAACTCATATCGTCCGATTCAAGTTGTTCAGGTCATTTAGTACACAAAACCTCTCTCGTTTGACCGAGTTTGACTCAAATCGATTTATTTAATAGGCTTAGGATATGTTTAAGTGTAAATAAGTCATTTTATACCCACAACAAATCCCATTAGACCAATATTGACTCATATCGTCCGATTCGAAGTGTTTAGGTCATTTAATACACAAAACCTCTCCCGTTTGACCGATTTTGACTCAAATAAATGTATTTCATGTGTTTATGACATGTTCAAGGGTAAATACGTCATTTTCTACCAAAAGTTAATCCCATTTGTCCTATATTAACCAATATCGTCCGATTCGAAGTGTTTAGGTCATTTAATACAAATAACCTCTCCCGTTTAAACGAGTTTGACTCAAATTGATGTATTTCAATTGTTTATGACATGTTCAAGGGTAAATACGTCTTTTTCTTCCTAAAAGTGATTCCATTTGACCTATATTAACTCATATCATCCTATTATCAGTGTTTAGGTCATTTAATACACAAAACCTCTCCCGTTTGACCGAGTTTGACTCAAATCGGTGTATTCCATGAGTTTATGACATGTTTAAGGGTAAATATGTCATTTTCTACCCTATATTGACTTGAATCGTCCGATTCGAAGTGTTTAAATCATTTAATACCCAAAACCTCTCCCATTTAACCTAGTTTTACTCAAATCGATGTATCTCCAGTGTTTAAGACATATTCAAAGGTAAATATGTCATTTTATTCCCGAAACTAATCCCATTTTACCTATATTGACTCATATTGTATGATTAGAATTGTTTAGGTCATTTAGTATACAAAACCTCTCCCGTTTAACAGACTTTAACTCTAACCGATGTATTTTAAGTGGTTAAGACATGTTCATGGGTAAATACGTCATTTTCTACCAAAAACTAATCCCATTTGCCCTATATTGACTCATATCGTCTGATTCGAAGTGTTTAAGTCATTTTATACCAAAAACCTCCCCCATTTGACCGAGTTTAACTCAAATCGATGAATTTCAAACGTTTATGACATGTTCTAGGCTAAATAAGTCATTTTCTACCCAAAACATATCCCATTAGACCTATATTGACTCATATCGTCTGATTAGAAGTGTTTACATCATTTAATACACAAAACCTCTCTTGTCTAATCGAGTTTGACTTCAATCAATGTATTTTAAATGTTTATGACATGTTCAAGGGTAAATATGTCATTTTCTACCCAAAACTAATCCCATTTGACCAAAATTAACTCATATCGTCCGATTCAAGTTTTTAAGGTCATTTAGTACACAAAACCTCTCTCGTTTGACCGAGTTTGACTCAAATCGATTTATTTAATAGGCTTAGGATATGTTCAAGTGTAAATAAGTCATTTTCTACCCACAACAAATCCCATTAGACCAATATTGACTCATATCGTCCGATTCGAACAGTTTAGGTCATTTAATACACAAAACCTCTCCCGTTTGACCGATTTTGACTCAAATAAATGTATTTCACGTGTTTATGACATGTTCAAGGGTAAATACGTCATTTTCTACCAAAAATTAATCCCATTTGTCCTATATTAACCAATATCGTCCGATTCGAAGTGTTTAGGTCATTTAATACAAAAAACCTCTCCCGTTTAAACGAGTTTGACTCAAATTGATGTATTTCAATTGTTTTATGACATGTTCAAGGGTAAATACGTCTTTTTCTTCCTAAAAGTGATTCCATTTGACCTATATTAACTCATATCATCCTATTATAAGTGTTTAGGTCATTTAATACACAAAACCTCTCCCGTTTGACCGAGTTTGACTCAAATCGGTGTATTCCATGAGTTTATGACATGTTTAAGGGTAAATATGTCATTTTCTACCCTATATTGACTTGAACCGTCCGATTCGAAGTGTTTAAATCATTTAATACCCAAAACCTCTCCCATTTAACCTAGTTTTACTCAAATCGATGTATCTCCAGTGTTTAAGACATATTCAAAGGTAAATATGTCATTTTATTCCCGAAACTAATCCCATTTTACCTATATTGACTCATATTGTATGATTAGAATTGTTTAGGTCATTTAGTATACAAAACCTCTCCCGTTTAACAGACTTTAACTCTAACCGATGTATTTTAAGTGGTTAAGACATGTTCATGGGTAAATACGTCATTTTCTACCAAAAACTAATCCCATTTGCCCTATATTGACTCATATCGTCCGATTCGAAGTGTTTAAGTCATTTTATACCAAAAACCTCCCCCATTTGACCGAGTTTAACTCAAATCGATGAATTTCAAACGTTTATGACATGTTCTAGGCTAAATAAGTCATTTTCTACCCAAAACATATCCCATTAGACCTATATTGACTCATATCGTCTGATTAGAAGTGTTTACATCATTTAATACACAAAACCTCTCTTGTCTAATCGAGTTTGACTTCAATCAATGTATTTTAAATGTTTATGACATGTTCAAGGGTAAATATGTCATTTTCTACCCAAAACTAATCCCATTTGACCAAAATTAACTCATATCGTCCGATTCAAGTTTTTAAGGTCATTTAGTACACAAAACCTCTCTCGTTTGACCGAGTTTGACTCAAATCGATTTATTTAATAGGCTTAGGATATGTTCAAGTGTAAATAAGTCATTTTCTACACACAACAAATCCCATTAGACCAATATTGACTCATATCGTCCGATTCGAAAAGTTTAGGTCATTTAATACACAAAACCTCTCCCGTTTGACCGATTTTGACTCAAATAAATGTATTTCACGTGTTTATGACATGTTCAAGGGTAAATACGTCATTTTCTACCAAAAATTAATCCCATTTGCCCTATATTAACCAATATCGTCCGATTCGAAGTGTTTAGGTCATTTAATACAAAAAACCTCTCCCGTTTAAACGAGTTTGACTCAAATTGATGTATTTCAATTGTTTTATGACATGTTCAAGGGTAAATACGTCTTTTTCTTCCTAAAAGTGATTCCATTTGACCTATATTAACTCATATCATCCTATTATAAGTGTTTAGGTCATTTAATACACAAAACCTCTCCCGTTTGACCGAGTTTGACTCAAATCGGTGTATTCCATGAGTTTATGACATGTTTAAGGGTAAATATGTCATTTTCTACCCTATATTGACTTGAATCGTCCGATTCGAAGTGTTTAAATCATTTAATACCCAAAACCTCTCCCATTTGACCTAGTTTTACTCAAATCGATGTATTTCTTGTGTTTAAGACATATTCAAAGGTAAATATGTCAATTTTTTCCCGAAACTGATCCCATTTTACCTATATTGACTCGTATTGTATGATTAGAATTGTTTAGGTCATTTAATACACAAAACCTCTCCCGTTTAACCGACTTTAACTCTAATCGATGTATTTTAAGTGGTTAAGACATGTTCATGGGTAAATACGTCATTTTCTACAAAAAACTAATCCCATTTGCCCTATATTGACTCATATCGTCCGATTCGAAGTGTTTAAGTCATTTTATACCAAAAACCTCCCCCATTTGACCGAGTTTAACTCAAATCGATGAATTTCAAACGTTTATGACATGTTGAAGGCTAAATAAGTCATTTTCTACCCAAAACATATCCCATTAGACCTATATTGACTCATATCGTCTGATTAGAAGTGTTTACATCATTTAATACACTAAACCTCTCTTGTCTAATCGAGTTTGACTTCAATCAATGTATTTTAAATGTTTATGACATGTTCAAGGGTAAATATGTCATTTTCTACCCAAAACTAATCCCATTTGACCAAAATTAACTCATATCGTCCGATTCAAATTGTTAAGGTCATTTAGTACACAAAACCTCTCTCGTTTGACCGAGTTTGACTCAAATCGATTTATTTAATAGGCTTAGGATATATTCAAGTGTAAATAAGTCATTTTATACCCACAACAAATCCCATTAGACCAATATTGACTCATATCGTCCGATTCGAAGTGTTTAGGTCATTTAATACACAAAACCTCTCCCGTTTGACCGATTTTGACTCAAATAAATGTATTTCACGTGTTTATGACATGTTCAAGGGTAAATACGTCATTTTCTACCAAAAGTTATTCCCCTTTGTCCTATATTAACCAACATCGTCCGATTCGAAGTGTTTAGGTCATTTAATACAAATAACCTCTCCCGTTTAAACGAGTTTGACTCAAATTGATGTATTTCAATTGTTTTATGACATGTTCAAGGGTAAATACGTCTTTTTCTTCCTAAAAGTGATTCCATTTGACCTATATTAACTCATATCATCCTATTATAAGTGTTTAGGTCATTTAATACACAAAACCTCTCCCGTTTGACCGAGTTTCACTCAAATCGGTGTATTCCATGAGTTTATGACATGTTTAAGGGTAAATATGTCATTTTCTACCCTATATTGTTTTGAATCGTCCGATTTGAAGTGTTTAAATCATTTAATACCCAAAACCTCTCCCATTTAACCTAGTTTTACTCAAATAGATGTATCTCCAGTGTTTAAGACATATTCAAAGGTAAATATGTCATTTTATTCCCTAAACTGATCCCATTTTACCTATATTGACTAATATTGTATGATTAGAATTGTTTAGGTCATTTAGTACACAAAACCTCTCCCGTTTAGCCAACTTTAACTCAAATCGATGTATTTTAAGTGGTTAAGACATGTTCATGGGTAAATACGTCATTTTCTACCAAAAACTAATCCCATTTGCCCTATATTGACTCATATCGTCCGATTCGAAGTGTTTAAGTCATTTTATACCAAAAACCTCCCCCATTTGACCGAGTTTAACTCAAATCGATGAATTTCAAACGTTTATGACATGTTCAAGGCTAAACAAGTCATTTTCTACCCAAAACATATCCCATTAGACCTATATTGACTCATATCGTCTGATTAGAAGTGTTTACATCATTTAATACACAAAACCTCTCTTGTCTAATCGAGTTTGACTTCAATCAATGTATTTTAAATGTTTATGACATGTTCAAGGGTAAATATGTCATTTTCTACCCAAAACTAATCCCATTTGACCAAAATTAACTCATATCGTCCGATTCAAGTTTTTAAGGTCATTTAGTACACAAAACCTCTCTCGTTTGACCGAGTTTGACTCAAATCGATTTATTTAATGGGCTTAGGATATGTTCAAGTGTAAATAAGTCATTTTCTACCCACAACAAATCCCATTAGACCAATATTGACTCATATCGTCCGATTCGAACAGTTTAGGTCATTTAGTACACAAAACCTCTCCCGTTTGACCGATTTTGACTCAAATAAATGTATTTCACGTGTTTATGACATGTTCAAGGGTAAATACGTCATTTTCTACCAAAAATTAATCCCATTTGTCCTATATTAACCAATATCGTCCGATTCGAAGTGTTTAGGTCATTTAATACAAAAAACCTCTCCCGTTTAAACGAGTTTGACTCAAATTGATGTATTTCAATTGTTTTATGACATGTTCAAGGGTAAATACGTCTTTTTCTTCCTAAAAGTGATTCCATTTGACCTATATTAACTCATATCATCCTATTATAAGTGTTTAGGTCATTTAATACACAAAACCTCTCCCGTTTGACCGAGTTTCACTCAAATCGGTGTATTCCATGAGTTTATGACATGTTTAAGGGTAAATATGTCATTTTCTACCCTATATTGACTTGAATTGTCCGATTCGAAGTGTTTAAATCATTTAATACCCAAAACCTCTCCCATTTGACCTAGTTTTACTCAAATCGATGTATTTCCAGTGTTTAAGACATATTCAAAGGTAAATATGTCATTTTATTCCCGAAACTGATCCCATTTTACCTATATTGACTCGTATTGTATGATTAGAATTGTTTAGGTCATTTAATACACAAAACCTCTCCCGTTTAGCCGACTTTAACTCTAATCGATGTATTTTATGTGGTTAAGACATGTTCATGGGTAAATACGTCATTTTCTACAAAAAACTAATCCCATTTGCCCTATATTGACTCATATCGTCCGATTCGAAGTGTTTAAGTCATTTTATACCAAAAACCTCCCCCATTTGACCGAGTTTAACTCAAATCGATGAATTTCAAACGTTTATGACATGTTCAAGGCTAAACAAGTCATTTTCTACCCAAAACATATCCCATTAGACCTATATTGACTCATATCGTCTGATTAGAAGTGTTTACATCATTTAATACACAAAACCTCTCTTGTCTAATCGAGTTTGACTTCAATCAATGTATTTTAAATGTTTATGACATGTTCAAGGGTAAATATGTCATTTTCTACCCAAAACTAATCCCATTTGACCAAAATTAACTCATATCGTCCGATTCAAGTTTTTAAGGTCATTTAGTACACAAAACCTCTCTCGTTTGACCGAGTTTGACTCAAATCGATTTATTTAATGGGCTTAGGATATGTTCAAGTGTAAATAAGTCATTTTCTACCCACAACAAATCCCATTAGACCAATATTGACTCATATCGTCCGATTCGAACAGTTTAGGTCATTTAGTACACAAAACCTCTCCCGTTTGACCGATTTTGACTCAAATAAATGTATTTCACGTGTTTATGACATGTTCAAGGGTAAATACGTCATTTTCTACCAAAAATTAATCCCATTTGTCCTATATTAACCAATATCGTCCGATTCGAAGTGTTTAGGTCATTTAATACAAAAAACCTCTCCCGTTTAAACGAGTTTGACTCAAATTGATGTATTTCAATTGTTTATGACATGTTCAAGGGTAAATACGTCTTTTTCTTCCTAAAAGTGATTCCATTTGACCTATATTAACTCATATCATCCTATTATAAGTGTTTAGGTCATTTAATACCCAAAACCTCTCCCGTTTGACCGAGTTTGACTCAAATCGGTGTATTCCATGAGTTTATGACATGTTTAAGGGTAAATATGTCATTTTCTACCCTATATTGACTTGAATTGTCCGATTCGAAGTGTTTAAATCATTTAATACCCAAAACCTCTCCCATTTGACCTAGTTTTACTCAAATCGATGTATTTCCAGTGTTTAAGACATATTCAAAGGTAAATATGTCATTTTATTCCCGAAACTAATCCCATTTTACCTATATTGACTCGTATTGTATGATTAGAATTGTTTAGGTCATTTAGTATACAAAACCTCTCCCGTTTAACAGACTTTAACTCAAATCGATGTATTTTAAGTGGTTAAGACATGTTCATGGGTAAATACGTCATTTTCTACAAAAAACTAATCCCATTTGCCCTATATTGACTCATATCGTTCGATTCGAAGTGTTTAAGTCATTTTATACCAAAAACCTCCCCCATTTGACCGAGTTTAACTCAAATCGATGAATTTCAAACGTTTATGACATGTTCAAGGCTAAATAAGTCATTTTCTACCCAAAACATATCCCATTAGACCTATATTGACTCATATCGTCTGATTAGAAGTGTTTACATCATTTAATACACAAAACCTCTCTTGTCTAATCGAGTTTGACTTCAATCAATGTATTTTAAATGTTTATGACATGTTCAAGGGTAAATATGTCATTTTCTACCCAAAACTAATCCCATTTGACCAAAATTAACTCATATCGTCCGATTCAAGTTTTTAAGGTCATTTAGTACACAAAACCTCTCTCGTTTGACCGAGTTTGACTCAAATCGATTTATTTAATAGGCTTAGGATATGTTCAAGTGTAAATAAGTCATTTTCTACCCACAACAAATCCCATTAGACCAATATTGACTCATATCGTCCGATTCGAACAGTTTAGGTCAGTTAATACACAAAACCTCTCCCGTTTGACCGATTTTGACTCTAATAAATGTATTTCATGTGTTTATGACATGTTCAAGGGTAAATACGTCATTTTCTACCAAAAATTAATCCCGTTTGTCCGATATTAACCAATATCGTCCGATTCGAAGTGTTTAGGTCATTTAATACAAATAACCTCTCCCGTTTAAACGAGTTTGACACAAATTGATGTATTTCAATTGTTTATGACATGTTCAAGGGTAAATACGTCTTTTTCTTCCTAAAAGTGATTCCATTTGACCTATATTAACTCATATCATCCTATTATAAGTGTTTAGGTCATTTAATACCCAAAACCTCTCCCGTTTGACCGAGTTTGACTCAAATCGGTGTATTCCATGAGTTTATGACATGTTTAAGGGTAAATATGTCATTTTCTACCCTATATTGTTTTGAATCGTCCGATTCGAAGTGTTTAAATCATTTAATACCCAAAACCTCTCCCATTTAACCTAGTTTTACTCAAATCGATGTATCTCCAGTGTTTAAGACATATTCAAAGGTAAATATGTCATTTTATTCCCGAAACTGATCCCATTTTACCTATATTGACTAATATTGTATGATTAGAATTGTTTAGGTCATTTAGTACACAAAACCTCTCCCGTTTAGCCGACTTTAACTCAAATCGATGTATTTTAAGTGGTTAAGACATGTTCATGGGTAAATACATCATTTTCTACCAAAAACTAATCCCATTTGCCCTATATTGACTCATATCGTCCGATTCGAAGTGTTTAAGTCATTTTATACCAAAAACCTCCCCCATTTGACCGAGTTTAACTCAAATCGATGAATTTCAAACGTTTATGACATGTTCAAGGCTAAACAAGTCATTTTCTACCCAAAACATATCCCATTAGACCTATATTGACTCATATCGTCTGATTAGAAGTGTTTACATCATTTAATACACAAAACCTCTCTTGTCTAATCGAGTTTGACTTCAATCAATGTATTTTAAATGTTTATGACATGTTCAAGGGTAAATATGTCATTTTCTACCCAAAACTAATCCCATTTGACCAAAATTAACTCTTATCGTCCGATTCAAGTTTTTAAGGTCATTTAGTACACAAAACCTCTCTCGTTTGACCGAGTTTGACTCAAATCGATTTATTTAATAGGCTTAGGATATGTTCAAGTGTAAATAAGTCATTTTCTACCCACAACAAATCCCATTAGACCAATATTGACTCATATCGTCCGATTCGAACAGTTTAGGTCATTTAGTACACAAAACCTCTCCCGTTTGACCGATTTTGACTCAAATAAATGTATTTCACGTGTTTATGACATGTTCAAGGGTAAATACGTCATTTTCTACCAAAAATTAATCCCATTTGTCCTATATTAACCAATATCGTCCGATTCGAAGTGTTTAGGTCATTTAATACAAAAAACCTCTCCCGTTTAAACGAGTTTGACTCAAATTGATGTATTTCAATTGTTTTATGACATGTTCAAGGGTAAATACGTCTTTTTCTTCCTAAAAGTGATTCCATTTGACCTATATTAACTCATATCATCCTATTATAAGTGTTTAGGTCATTTAATACACAAAACCTCTCCCGTTTGACCGAGTTTGACTCAAATCGGTGTATTCCATGAGTTTATGACATGTTTAAGGGTAAATATGTCATTTTCTACCCTATATTGACTTGAATTGTCCGATTCGAAGTGTTTAAATCATTTAATACCCAAAACCTCTCCCATTTGACCTAGTTTTACTCAAATCGATGTATTTCTTGTGTTTAAGACATATTCAAAGGTAAATATGTCATTTTATTCCCGAAACTGATCCCATTTTACCTATATTGACTCGTATTGTATGATTAGAATTGTTTAGGTCATTTAATACACAAAACCTCTCCCGTTTAACCGACTTTAACTCTAATCGATGTATTTTAAGTGGTTAAGACATGTTCATGGGTAAATACGTCATTTTCTACAAAAAACTAATCCCATTTGCCCTATATTGACTCATATCGTCCGATTCGAAGTGTTTAAGTCATTTTATACCAAAAACCTCCCCCATTTGACCGAGTTTAACTCAAATCGATGAATTTCAAACGTTTATGACATGTTCAAGGCTAAACAAGTCATTTTCTACCCAAAACATATCCCATTAGACCTATATTGACTCATATCGTCTGATTAGAAGTGTTTACATCATTTAATACACAAAACCTCTCTTGTCTAATCGAGTTTGACTTCAATCAATGTATTTTAAATGTTTATGACATGTTCAAGGGTAAATATGTCATTTTCTACCCAAAACTAATCCCATTTGACCAAAATTAACTCATATCGTCCGATTCAAGTTGTTAAGGTCATTTAGTACACAAAACCTCTCTCGTTTGACCGAGTTTGACTCAAATCGATTTATTTAATGGGCTTAGGATATGTTCAAGTGTAAATAAGTCATTTTCTACCCACAACAAATCCCATTAGACCAATATTGACTCATATCGTCCGATTCGAACAGTTTAGGTCATTTAATACACAAAACCTCTCCCGTTTGACCGATTTTGACTCAAATAAATGTATTTCACGTGTTTATGACATGTTCAAGGGTAAATACGTCATTTTCTACCAAAAATTAATCCCATTTGTCCTATATTAACCAATATCGTCCGATTCGAAGTGTTTAGGTCATTTAATACAAAAAACCTCTCCCGTTTAAACGAGTTTGACTCAAATTGATGTATTTCAATTGTTTTATGACATGTTCAAGGGTAAATACGTCTTTTTCTTCCTAAAAGTGATTCTATTTGACCTATATTAACTCATATCATCCTATTATAAGTGTTTAGGTCATTTAATACACAAAAGCTCTCCCGTTTGACCGAGTTTGACTCAAATCGGTGTATTCCATGAGTTTATGACATGTTTAAGGGTAAATATGTCATTTTCTACCCTATATTGACTTGAATTGTCCGATTCGAAGTGTTTAAATCATTTAATACCCAAAACCTCTCCCATTTGACCTAGTTTTACTCAAATCGATGTATTTCCAGTGTTTAAGACATATTCAAAGGTAAATATGTCATTTTATTCCCGAAACTGATCCCATTTTACCTATATTGACTCGTATTGTATGATTAGAATTGTTTAGGTCATTTAATACACAAAACCTCTCCCGTTTAACCGACTTTAACTCTAATCGATGTATTTTAAGTGGTTAACACATGTTCATGGGTAAATACGTCATTTTCTACAAAAAACTAATCCCATTTGCCCTATATTGACTCATATCGTCCGATTCGAAGTGTTTAAGTCATTTTATACCAAAAACCTCCCCCATTTGACCGAGTTTAACTCAAATCGATGAATTTCAAACGTTTATGACATGTTCAAGGCTAAACAAGTCATTTTCTACCCAAAACATATCCCATTAGACCTATATTGACTCATATCGTCTGATTAGAAGTGTTTACATCATTTAATACACAAAACCTCTCTTGTCTAATCGAGTTTGACTTCAATCAATGTATTTTAAATGTTTATGACATGTTCAAGGGTAAATATGTCATTTTCTACCCAAAACTAATCCCATTTGACCAAAATTAACTCATATCGTCCGATTCAAGTTGTTAAGGTCATTTAGTACACAAAACCTCTCTCGTTTGACCGAGTTTGACTCAAATCGATTTATTTAATGGGCTTAGGATATGTTCAAGTGTAAATAAGTCATTTTCTACCCACAACAAATCCCATTAGACCAATATTGACTCATATCGTCCGATTCGAACAGTTTAGGTCATTTAATACACAAAACCTCTCCCGTTTGACCGATTTTGACTCAAATAAATGTATTTCACGTGTTTATGACATGTTCAAGGGTAAATACGTCATTTTCTACCAAAAATTAATCCCATTTGTCCTATATTAACCAATATCGTCCGATTCGAAGTGTTTAGGTCATTTAATACAAAAAACCTCTCCCGTTTAAACGAGTTTGACTCAAATTGATGTATTTCAATTGTTTTATGACATGTTCAAGGGTAAATACGTCTTTTTCTTCCTAAAAGTGATTCCATTTGACCTATATTAACTCATATCATCCTATTATAAGTGTTTAGGTCATTTAATACACAAAAGCTCTCCCGTTTGACCGAGTTTGACTCAAATCGGTGTATTCCATGAGTTTATGACATGTTTAAGGGTAAATATGTCATTTTCTACCCTATATTGACTTGAATTGTCCGATTCGAAGTGTTTAAATCATTTAATACCCAAAACCTCTCCCATTTGACCTAGTTTTACTCAAATCGATGTATTTCCAGTGTTTAAGACATATTCAAAGGTAAATATGTCATTTTATTCCCGAAACTGATCCCATTTTACCTATATTGACTCGTATTGTATGATTAGAATTGTTTAGGTCATTTAATACACAAAACCTCTCCCGTTTAACCGACTTTAACTCTAATCGATGTATTTTAAGTGGTTAACACATGTTCATGGGTAAATACGTCATTTTCTACAAAAAACTAATCCCATTTGCCCTATATTGACTCATATCGTCCGATTCGAAGTGTTTAAGTCATTTTATACCAAAAACCTCCCCCATTTGACCGAGTTTAACTCAAATCGATGAATTTCAAACGTTTATGACATGTTCAAGGCTAAACAAGTCATTTTCTACCCAAAACATATCCCATTAGACCTATATTGACTCATATCGTCTGATTAGAAGTGTTTACATCATTTAATACACAAAACCTCTCTTGTCTAATCGAGTTTGACTTCAATCAATGTATTTTAAATGTTTATGACATGTTCAAGGGTAAATATGTCATTTTCTACCCAAAACTAATCCCATTTGACCAAAATTAACTCATATCGTCCGATTCAAGTTTTTAAGGTCATTTAGTACACAAAACCTCTCTCGTTTGACCGAGTTTGACTCAAATCGATTTATTTAATGGGCTTAGGATATGTTCAAGTGTAAATAAGTCATTTTCTACCCACAACAAATCCCATTAGACCAATATTGACTCATATCGTCCGATTCGAACAGTTTAGGTCATTTAGTACACAAAACCTCTCCCGTTTGACCGATTTTGACTCAAATAAATGTATTTCACGTGTTTATGACATGTTCAAGGGTAAATACGTCATTTTCTACCAAAAATTAATCCCATTTGTCCTATATTAACCAATATCGTCCGATTCGAAGTGTTTAGGTCATTTAATACAAAAAACCTCTCCCGTTTAAACGAGTTTGACTCAAATTGATGTATTTCAATTGTTTATGACATGTTCAAGGGTAAATACGTCTTTTTCTTCCTAAAAGTGATTCCATTTGACCTATATTAACTCATATCATCCTATTATAAGTGTTTAGGTCATTTAATACCCAAAACCTCTCCCGTTTGACCGAGTTTGACTCAAATCGGTGTATTCCATGAGTTTATGACATGTTTAAGGGTAAATATGTCATTTTCTACCCTATATTGTTTTAAATCGTCCGATTCGAAGTGTTTAAATCATTTAATACCCAAAACCTCTCCCATTTAACCTAGTTTTACTCAAATCGATGTATTTCCAGTGTTTAAGACATATTCAAAGGTAAATATGTCATTTTATTCCCGAAACTAATCCCATTTTACCTATATTGACTCGTATTGTATGATTAGAATTGTTTAGGTCATTTAGTATACAAAACCTCTCCCGTTTAACAGACTTTAACTCAAATCGATGTATTTTAAGTGGTTAAGACATGTTCATGGGTAAATACGTCATTTTCTACAAAAAACTAATCCCATTTGCCCTATATTGACTCATATCGTTCGATTCGAAGTGTTTAAGTCATTTTATACCAAAAACCTCCCCCATTTGACCGAGTTTAACTCAAATCGATGAATTTCAAACGTTTATGACATGTTCAAGGCTAAATAAGTCATTTTCTACCCAAAACATATCCCATTAGACCTATATTGACTCATATCGTCTGATTAGAAGTGTTTACATCATTTAATACACAAAACCTCTCTTGTCTAATCGAGTTTGACTTCAATCAATGTATTTTAAATGTTTATGACATGTTCAAGGGTAAATATGTCATTTTCTACCCAAAACTAATCCCATTTGACCAAAATTAACTCATATCGTCCGATTCAAGTTTTTAAGGTCATTTAGTACACAAAACCTCTCTCGTTTGACCGAGTTTGACTCAAATCGATTTATTTAATAGGCTTAGGATATGTTCAAGTGTAAATAAGTCATTTTCTACCCACAACAAATCCCATTAGACCAATATTGACTCATATCGTCCGATTCGAACAGTTTAGGTCAGTTAATACACAAAACCTCTCCCGTTTGACCGATTTTGACTCTAATAAATGTATTTCATGTGTTTATGACATGTTCAAGGGTAAATACGTCATTTTCTACCAAAAATTAATCCCGTTTGTCCGATATTAACCAATATCGTCCGATTCGAAGTGTTTAGGTCATTTAATACAAATAACCTCTCCCGTTTAAACGAGTTTGACACAAATTGATGTATTTCAATTGTTTATGACATGTTCAAGGGTAAATACGTCTTTTTCTTCCTAAAAGTGATTCCATTTGACCTATATTAACTCATATCATCCTATTATAAGTGTTTAGGTCATTTAATACACAAAAGCTCTCCCGTTTGACCGAGTTTGACTCAAATCGGTGTATTCCATGAGTTTATGACATGTTTAAGGGTAAATATGTCATTTTCTACCCTATATTGACTTGAATTGTCCGATTCGAAGTGTTTAAATCATTTAATACCCAAAACCTCTCCCATTTGACCTAGTTTTACTCAAATCGATGTATTTCCAGTGTTTAAGACATATTCAAAGGTAAATATGTCATTTTATTCCCGAAACTGATCCCATTTTACCTATATTGACTCGTATTGTATGATTAGAATTGTTTAGGTCATTTAATACACAAAACCTCTCCCGTTTAACCGACTTTAACTCTAATCGATGTATTTTAAGTGGTTAACACATGTTCATGGGTAAATACGTCATTTTCTACAAAAAACTAATCCCATTTGCCCTATATTGACTCATATCGTCCGATTCGAAGTGTTTAAGTCATTTTATACCAAAAACCTCCCCCATTTGACCGAGTTTAACTCAAATCGATGAATTTCAAACGTTTATGACATGTTCAAGGCTAAACAAGTCATTTTCTACCCAAAACATATCCCATTAGACCTATATTGACTCATATCGTCTGATTAGAAGTGTTTACATCATTTAATACACAAAACCTCTCTTGTCTAATCGAGTTTGACTTCAATCAATGTATTTTAAATGTTTATGACATGTTCAAGGGTAAATATGTCATTTTCTACCCAAAACTAATCCCATTTGACCAAAATTAACTCATATCGTCCGATTCAAGTTTTTAAGGTCATTTAGTACACAAAACCTCTCTCGTTTGACCGAGTTTGACTCAAATCGATTTATTTAATGGGCTTAGGATATGTTCAAGTGTAAATAAGTCATTTTCTACCCACAACAAATCCCATTAGACCAATATTGACTCATATCGTCCGATTCGAACAGTTTAGGTCATTTAGTACACAAAACCTCTCCCGTTTGACCGATTTTGACTCAAATAAATGTATTTCACGTGTTTATGACATGTTCAAGGGTAAATACGTCATTTTCTACCAAAAATTAATCCCATTTGTCCTATATTAACCAATATCGTCCGATTCGAAGTGTTTAGGTCATTTAATACAAAAAACCTCTCCCGTTTAAACGAGTTTGACTCAAATTGATGTATTTCAATTGTTTTATGACATGTTCAAGGGTAAATACGTCTTTTTCTTCCTAAAAGTGATTCCATTTGACCTATATTAACTCATATCATCCTATTATAAGTGTTTAGGTCATTTAATACCCAAAACCTCTCCCGTTTGACCGAGTTTGACTCAAATCGGTGTATTCCATGAGTTTATGACATGTTTAAGGGTAAATATGTCATTTTCTACCCTATATTGACTTGAATTGTCCGATTCGAAGTGTTTAAATCATTTAATACCCAAAACCTCTCCCATTTGACCTAGTTTTACTCAAATCGATGTATTTCCAGTGTTTAAGACATATTCAAAGGTAAATATGTCATTTTATTCCCGAAACTAATCCCATTTTACCTATATTGACTCGTATTGTATGATTAGAATTGTTTAGGTCATTTAGTATACAAAACCTCTCCCGTTTAACAGACTTTAACTCAAATCGATGTATTTTAAGTGGTTAAGACATGTTCATGGGTAAATACGTCATTTTCTACAAAAAACTAATCCCATTTGCCCTATATTGACTCATATCGTTCGATTCGAAGTGTTTAAGTCATTTTATACCAAAAACCTCCCCCATTTGACCGAGTTTAACTCAAATCGATGAATTTCAAACGTTTATGACGTGTTCAAGGCTAAATAAGTCATTTTCTACCCAAAACATATCCCATTAGACCTATATTGACTCATATCGTCTGATTAGAAGTGTTTACATCATTTAATACACAAAACCTCTCTTGTCTAATCGAGTTTGACTTCAATCAATGTATTTTAAATGTTTATGACATGTTCAAGGGTAAATATGTCATTTTCTACCCAAAACTAATCCCATTTGACCAAAATTAACTCATATCGTCCGATTCAAGTTTTTAAGGTCATTTAGTACACAAAACCTCTCTCGTTTGACCGAGTTTGACTCAAATCGATTTATTTAATAGGCTTAGGATATGTTCAAGTGTAAATAAGTCATTTTCTACCCACAACAAATCCCATTAGACCAATATTGACTCATATCGTCCGATTCGAACAGTTTAGGTCAGTTAATACACAAAACCTCTCCCGTTTGACCGATTTTGACTCTAATAAATGTATTTCAGGTGTTTATGACATGTTCAAGGGTAAATACGTCATTTTCTACCAAAAATTAATCCCGTTTGTCCGATATTAACCAATATCGTCCGATTCGAAGTGTTTAGGTCATTTAATACAAATAACCTCTCCCGTTTAAACGAGTTTGACACAAATTGATGTATTTCAATTGTTTATGACATGTTCAAGGGTAAATACGTCTTTTTCTTCCTAAAAGTGATTCCATTTGACCTATATTAACTCATATCATCCTATTATAAGTGTTTAGGTCATTTAATACCCAAAACCTCTCTCGTTTGACCGAGTTTGACTCAAATCGGTGTATTCCATGAGTTTATGACATGTTTAAGGGTAAATATGTCATTTTCTACCCTATATTGTTTTGAATCGTCCGATTCGAAGTGTTTAAATCATTTAATACCCAAAACCTCTCCCATTTAACCTAGTTTTACTCAAATCGATGTATCTCCAGTGTTTAAGACATATTCAAAGGTAAATATGTCATTTTATTCCCGAAACTGATCCCATTTTACCTATATTGACTAATATTGTATGATTAGAATTTTTTAGGTCATTTAGTACACAAAACCTCTCCCGTTTAGCCGACTTTAACTCAAATCGATGTATTTTAAGTGGTTAAGACATGTTCATGGGTAAATACATCATTTTCTACCAAAAACTAATCCCATTTGCCCTATATTGACTCATATCGTCCGATTCGAAGTGTTTAAGTCATTTTATACCAAAAACCTCCCCCATTTGACCGAGTTTAACTCAAATCGATGAATTTCAAACGTTTATGACATGTTCAAGGCTAAACAAGTCATTTTCTACCCAAAACATATCCCATTAGACCTATATTGACTCATATCGTCTGATTAGAAGTGTTTACATCATTTAATACACAAAACCTCTCTTGTCTAATCGAGTTTGACTTCAATCAATGTATTTTAAATGTTTATGACATGTTCAAGGGTAAATATGTCATTTTCTACCCAAAACTAATCCCATTTGACCAAAATTAACTCATATCGTCCGATTCAAGTTTTTAAGGTCATTTAGTACACAAAACCTCTCTCGTTTGACCGAGTTTGACTCAAATCGATTTATTTAATAGGCTTAGGATATGTTCAAGTGTAAATAAGTCATTTTCTACCCACAACAAATCCCATTAGACCAATATTGACTCATATCGTCCGATTCGAACAGTTTAGGTCATTTAGTACACAAAACCTCTCCCGTTTGACCGATTTTGACTCAAATAAATGTATTTCACGTGTTTATGACATGTTCAAGGGTAAATACGTCATTTTCTACCAAAAATTAATCCCATTTGTCCTATATTAACCAATATCGTCCGATTCGAAGTGTTTAGGTCATTTAATACAAAAAACCTCTCCCGTTTAAACGAGTTTGACTCAAATTGATGTATTTCAATTGTTTATGACATGTTCAAGGGTAAATACGTCTTTTTCTTCCTAAAAGTGATTCCATTTGACCTATATTAACTCATATCATCCTATTATAAGTGTTTAGGTCGTTTAATACCCAAAACCTCTCCCGTTTGACCGAGTTTGACTCAAATCGGTGTATTCCATGAGTTTATGACATGTTTAAGGGTAAATATGTCATTTTCTACCCTATATTGTTTTAAATCGTCCGATTCGAAGTGTTTAAATCATTTAATACCCAAAACCTCTCCCATTTAACCTAGTTTTACTCAAATCGATGTATCTCCAGTGTTTAAGACATATTCAAAGGTAAATATGTCATTTTATTCCCGAAACTGATCCCATTTTACCTATATTGACTAATATTGTATGATTAGAATTGTTTAGGTCATTTAGTACACAAAACCTCTCCCGTTTAGCCGACTTTAACTCAAATCGATGTATTTTAAGTGGTTAAGACATGTTCATGGGTAAATACGTCATTTTCTACCAAAAACTAATCCCATTTGCCCTATATTGACTCATATCGTCCGATTCGAAGTGTTTAAGTCATTTTATACCAAAAACCTCCCCCATTTGACCGAGTTTAACTCAAATCGATGAATTTCAAACGTTTATGACATGTTCAAGGCTAAACAAGTCATTTTCTACCCAAAACATATCCCATTAGACCTATATTGACTCATATCGTCTGATTAGAAGTGTTTACATCATTTAATACACAAAACCTCTCTTGTCTAATCGAGTTTGACTTCAATCAATGTATTTTAAATGTTTATGACATGTTCAAGGGTAAATATGTCATTTTCTACCCAAAACTAATCCCATTTGACCAAAATTAACTCATATCGTCCGATTCAAGTTGTTAAGGTCATTTAGTACACAAAACCTCTCTCGTTTGACCGAGTTTGACTCAAATCGATTTATTTAATGGGCTTAGGATATGTTCAAGTGTAAATAAGTCATTTTCTACCCACAACAAATCCCATTAGACCAATATTGACTCATATCGTCCGATTCGAACAGTTTAGGTCATTTAATACACAAAACCTCTCCCGTTTGACCGATTTTGACTCAAATAAATGTATTTCACGTGTTTATGACATGTTCAAGGGTAAATACGTCATTTTCTACCAAAAATTAATCCCATTTGTCCTATATTAACCAATATCGTCCGATTCGAAGTGTTTAGGTCATTTAATACAAAAAACCTCTCCCGTTTAAACGAGTTTGACTCAAATTGATGTATTTCAATTGTTTTATGACATGTTTAAGGGTAAATACGTCTTTTTCTTCCTAAAAGTGATTCCATTTGACCTATATTAACTCATATCATCCTATTATAAGTGTTTAGGTCATTTAATACACAAAACCTCTCCCGTTTGACCGAGTTTGACTCAAATCGGTGTATTCCATGAGTTTATGACATGTTTAAGGGTAAATATGTCATTTTCTACCCTATATTGACTTGAATTGTCCGATTCGAAGTGTTTAAATCATTTAATACCCAAAACCTCTCCCATTTGACCTAGTTTTACTCAAATCGATGTATTTCCAGTGTTTAAGACATATTCAAAGGTAAATATGTCATTTTATTCCCGAAACTGATCCCATTTTACCTATATTGACTCGTATTGTATGATTAGAATTGTTTAGGTCATTTAATACACAAAACCTCTCCCGTTTAACCGACTTTAACTCTAATCGATGTATTTTAAGTGGTTAAGACATGTTCATGGGTAAATACGTCATTTTCTACAAAAAACTAATCCCATTTGCCCTATATTGACTCATATCGTCCGATTCGAAGTGTTTAAGTCATTTTATACCAAAAACCTCCCCCATTTGACCGAGTTTAACTCAAATCGATGAATTTCAAACGTTTATGACATGTTTAAGGCTAAACAAGTCATTTTCTACCCAAAACATATCCCATTAGACCTATATTGACTCATATCGTCTGATTAGAAGTGTTTACATCATTTAATACACAAAACCTCTCTTGTCTAATCGAGTTTGACTTCAATCAATGTATTTTAAATGTTTATGACATGTTCAAGGGTAAATATGTCATTTTCTACCCAAAACTAATCCCATTTGACCAAAATTAACTCATATCGTCCGATTCAAGTTGTTAAGGTCATTTAGTACACAAAACCTCTCTCGTTTGACCGAGTTTGACTCAAATCGATTTATTTAATGGGCTTAGGATATGTTCAAGTGTAAATAAGTCATTTTCTACCCACAACAAATCCCATTAGACCAATATTGACTCATATCGTCCGATTCGAACAGTTTAGGTCATTTAATACACAAAACCTCTCCCGTTTGACCGATTTTGACTCAAATAAATGTATTTCACGTGTTTATGACATGTTCAAGGGTAAATACGTCATTTTCTACCAAAAATTAATCCCATTTGTCCTATATTAACCAATATCGTCCGATTCGAAGTGTTTAGGTCATTTAATACAAAAAACCTCTCCCGTTTAAACGAGTTTGACTCAAATTGATGTATTTCAATTGTTTTATGACATGTTTAAGGGTAAATACGTCTTTTTCTTCCTAAAAGTGATTCCATTTGACCTATATTAACTCATATCATCCTATTATAAGTGTTTAGGTCATTTAATACACAAAACCTCTCCCGTTTGACCGAGTTTGACTCAAATCGGTGTATTCCATGAGTTTATGACATGTTTAAGGGTAAATATGTCATTTTCTACCCTATATTGACTTGAATTGTCCGATTCGAAGTGTTTAAATCATTTAATACCCAAAACCTCTCCCATTTGACCTAGTTTTACTCAAATCGATGTATTTCCAGTGTTTAAGACATATTCAAAGGTAAATATGTCATTTTATTCCCGAAACTGATCCCATTTTACCTATATTGACTCGTATTGTATGATTAGAATTGTTTAGGTCATTTAATACACAAAACCTCTCCCGTTTAACCGACTTTAACTCTAATCGATGTATTTTAAGTGGTTAAGACATGTTCATGGGTAAATACGTCATTTTCTACAAAAAACTAATCCCATTTGCCCTATATTGACTCATATCGTCCGATTCGAAGTGTTTAAGTCATTTTATACCAAAAACCTCCCCCATTTGACCGAGTTTAACTCAAATCGATGAATTTCAAACGTTTATGACATGTTCAAGGCTAAACAAGTCATTTTCTACCCAAAACATATCCCATTAGACCTATATTGACTCATATCGTCTGATTAGAAGTGTTTACATCATTTAATACACAAAACCTCTCTTGTCTAATCGAGTTTGACTTCAATCAATGTATTTTAAATGTTTATGACATGTTCAAGGGTAAATATGTCATTTTCTACCCAAAACTAATCCCATTTGACCAAAATTAACTCATATCGTCCGATTCAAGTTGTTAAGGTCATTTAGTACACAAAACCTCTCTCGTTTGACCGAGTTTGACTCAAATCGATTTATTTAATGGGCTTAGGATATGTTCAAGTGTAAATAAGTCATTTTCTACCCACAACAAATCCCATTAGACCAATATTGACTCATATCGTCCGATTCGAACAGTTTAGGTCATTTAATACACAAAACCTCTCCCGTTTGACCGATTTTGACTCAAATAAATGTATTTCACGTGTTTATGACATGTTCAAGGGTAAATACGTCATTTTCTACCAAAAATTAATCCCATTTGTCCTATATTAACCAATATCGTCCGATTCGAAGTGTTTAGGTCATTTAATACAAAAAACCTCTCCCGTTTAAACGAGTTTGACTCAAATTGATGTATTTCAATTGTTTTATGACATGTTTAAGGGTAAATACGTCTTTTTCTTCCTAAAAGTGATTCCATTTGACCTATATTAACTCATATCATCCTATTATAAGTGTTTAGGTCATTTAATACACAAAACCTCTCCCGTTTGACCGAGTTTGACTCAAATCGGTGTATTCCATGAGTTTATGACATGTTTAAGGGTAAATATGTCATTTTCTACCCTATATTGACTTGAATTGTCCGATTCGAAGTGTTTAAATCATTTAATACCCAAAACCTCTCCCATTTGACCTAGTTTTACTCAAATCGATGTATTTCCAGTGTTTAAGACATATTCAAAGGTAAATATGTCATTTTATTCCCGAAACTGATCCCATTTTACCTATATTGACTCGTATTGTATGATTAGAATTGTTTAGGTCATTTAATACACAAAACCTCTCCCGTTTAACCGACTTTAACTCTAATCGATGTATTTTAAGTGGTTAAGACATGTTCATGGGTAAATACGTCATTTTCTACAAAAAACTAATCCCATTTGCCCTATATTGACTCATATCGTCCGATTCGAAGTGTTTAAGTCATTTTATACCAAAAACCTCCCCCATTTGACCGAGTTTAACTCAAATCGATGAATTTCAAACGTTTATGACATGTTCAAGGCTAAACAAGTCATTTTCTACCCAAAACATATCCCATTAGACCTATATTGACTCATATCGTCTGATTAGAAGTGTTTACATCATTTAATACACAAAACCTCTCTTGTCTAATCGAGTTTGACTTCAATCAATGTATTTTAAATGTTTATGACATGTTCAAGGGTAAATATGTCATTTTCTACCCAAAACTAATCCCATTTGACCAAAATTAACTCATATCGTCCGATTCAAGTTGTTAAGGTCATTTAGTACACAAAACCTCTCTCGTTTGACCGAGTTTGACTCAAATCGATTTATTTAATGGGCTTAGGATATGTTCAAGTGTAAATAAGTCATTTTCTACCCACAACAAATCCCATTAGACCAATATTGACTCATATCGTCCGATTCGAACAGTTTAGGTCATTTAATACACAAAACCTCTCCCGTTTGACCGATTTTGACTCAAATAAATGTATTTCACGTGTTTATGACATGTTCAAGGGTAAATACGTCATTTTCTACCAAAAATTAATCCCATTTGTCCTATATTAACCAATATCGTCCGATTCGAAGTGTTTAGGTCATTTAATACAAAAAACCTCTCCCGTTTAAACGAGTTTGACTCAAATTGATGTATTTCAATTGTTTTATGACATGTTTAAGGGTAAATACGTCTTTTTCTTCCTAAAAGTGATTCCATTTGACCTATATTAACTCATATCATCCTATTATAAGTGTTTAGGTCATTTAATACACAAAACCTCTCCCGTTTGACCGAGTTTGACTCAAATCGGTGTATTCCATGAGTTTATGACATGTTTAAGGGTAAATATGTCATTTTCTACCCTATATTGACTTGAATTGTCCGATTCGAAGTGTTTAAATCATTTAATACCCAAAACCTCTCCCATTTGACCTAGTTTTACTCAAATCGATGTATTTCCAGTGTTTAAGACATATTCAAAGGTAAATATGTCATTTTATTCCCGAAACTGATCCCATTTTACCTATATTGACTCGTATTGTATGATTAGAATTGTTTAGGTCATTTAATACACAAAACCTCTCCCGTTTAACCGACTTTAACTCTAATCGATGTATTTTAAGTGGTTAAGACATGTTCATGGGTAAATACGTCATTTTCTACAAAAAACTAATCCCATTTGCCCTATATTGACTCATATCGTCCGATTCGAAGTGTTTAAGTCATTTTATACCAAAAACCTCCCCCATTTGACCGAGTTTAACTCAAATCGATGAATTTCAAACGTTTATGACATGTTCAAGGCTAAACAAGTCATTTTCTACCCAAAACATATCCCATTAGACCTATATTGACTCATATCGTCTGATTAGAAGTGTTTACATCATTTAATACACAAAACCTCTCTTGTCTAATCGAGTTTGACTTCAATCAATGTATTTTAAATGTTTATGACATGTTCAAGGGTAAATATGTCATTTTCTACCCAAAACTAATCCCATTTGACCAAAATTAACTCATATCGTCCGATTCAAGTTGTTAAGGTCATTTAGTACACAAAACCTCTCTCGTTTGACCGAGTTTGACTCAAATCGATTTATTTAATGGGCTTAGGATATGTTCAAGTGTAAATAAGTCATTTTCTACCCACAACAAATCCCATTAGACCAATATTGACTCATATCGTCCGATTCGAACAGTTTAGGTCATTTAATACACAAAACCTCTCCCGTTTGACCGATTTTGACTCAAATAAATGTATTTCACGTGTTTATGACATGTTCAAGGGTAAATACGTCATTTTCTACCAAAAATTAATCCCATTTGTCCTATATTAACCAATATCGTCCGATTCGAAGTGTTTAGGTCATTTAATACAAAAAACCTCTCCCGTTTAAACGAGTTTGACTCAAATTGATGTATTTCAATTGTTTTATGACATGTTTAAGGGTAAATACGTCTTTTTCTTCCTAAAAGTGATTCCATTTGACCTATATTAACTCATATCATCCTATTATAAGTGTTTAGGTCATTTAATACACAAAACCTCTCCCGTTTGACCGAGTTTGACTCAAATCGGTGTATTCCATGAGTTTATGACATGTTTAAGGGTAAATATGTCATTTTCTACCCTATATTGACTTGAATTGTCCGATTCGAAGTGTTTAAATCATTTAATACCCAAAACCTCTCCCATTTGACCTAGTTTTACTCAAATCGATGTATTTCCAGTGTTTAAGACATATTCAAAGGTAAATATGTCATTTTATTCCCGAAACTGATCCCATTTTACCTATATTGACTCGTATTGTATGATTAGAATTGTTTAGGTCATTTAGTATACAAAACCTCTCCCGTTTAACAGACTTTAACTCTAACCGATGTATTTTAAGTGGTTAAGACATGTTCATGGGTAAATACGTCATTTTCTACCAAAAACTAATCCCATTTGCCCTATATTGACTCATATCGTCCGATTCGAAGTGTTTAAGTCATTTTATACCAAAAACCTCCCCCATTTGACCGAGTTTAACTCAAATCGATGAATTTCAAACGTTTATGACATGTTCAAGGCTAAATAAGTCATTTTCTACCCAAAACATATCCCATTAGACCTATATTGACTCATATCGTCTGATTAAAAGTGTTTACATCATTTAATACACAAAACCTCTCTTGTCTAATCGAGTTTGACTTCAATCAATGTATTTTAAATGTTTATGACATGTTCAAGGGTAAATATGTCATTTTCTACCCAAAACTAATCCCATTTGACCAAAATTAACTCATATCGTCCGATTCAAGTTGTTAAGGTCATTTAGTACACAAAACCTCTCTCGTTTGACCGAGTTTGACTCAAATCGATTTATTTAATGGGCTTAGGATATGTTCAAGTGTAAATAAGTCACTTTATACCCACAACAAATCCCATTAGACCAATATTGACTCATATCGTCCGATTCGAACAGTTTAGGTCATTTAATACACAAAACCTCTCCCGTTTGACCGATTTTGACTCAAATAAATGTATTTCACGTGTTTATGACATGTTCAAGGGTAAATACGTCATTTTCTACCAAAAATTAATCCCATTTGTCCTATATTAACCAATATCGTCCGATTCGAAGTGTTTAGGTCATTTAATACAAAAAACCTCTCCCGTTTAAACGAGTTTGACTCAAATTGATGTATTTCAATTGTTTTATGACATGTTTAAGGGTAAATACGTCTTTTTCTTCCTAAAAGTGATTCCATTTGACCTATATTAACTCATATCATCCTATTATAAGTGTTTAGGTCATTTAATACACAAAACCTCTCCCGTTTGACCGAGTTTGACTCAAATCGGTGTATTCCATGAGTTTATGACATGTTTAAGGGTAAATATGTCATTTTCTACCCTATATTGACTTGAATTGTCCGATTCGAAGTGTTTAAATCATTTAATACCCAAAACCTCTCCCATTTGACCTAGTTTTACTCAAATCGATGTATTTCCAGTGTTTAAGACATATTCAAAGGTAAATATGTCATTTTATTCCCGAAACTGATCCCATTTTACCTATATTGACTCGTATTGTATGATTAGAATTGTTTAGGTCATTTAGTATACAAAACCTCTCCCGTTTAACAGACTTTAACTCTAACCGATGTATTTTAAGTGGTTAAGACATGTTCATGGGTAAATACGTCATTTTCTACCAAAAACTAATCCCATTTGCCCTATATTGACTCATATCGTCCGATTCGAAGTGTTTAAGTCATTTTATACCAAAAACCTCCCCCATTTGACCGAGTTTAACTCAAATCGATGAATTTCAAACGTTTATGACATGTTCAAGGCTAAATAAGTCATTTTCTACCCAAAACATATCCCATTAGACCTATATTGACTCATATCGTCTGATTAAAAGTGTTTACATCATTTAATACACTAAACCTCTCTTGTCTAATCGAGTTTGACTTCAATCAATGTATTTTAAATGTTTATGACATGTTCAAGGGTAAATATGTCATTTTCCACCCAAAACTAATCCCATTTGACCAAAATTAACTCATATCGTTCGATTCAAGTTGTTAAGGTCATTTAGTACACAAAACCTCTCTCGTTTGACCGAGTTTGACTCAAATCGATTTATTTAATGGGCTTAGGATATGTTCAAGTGTAAATAAGTCACTTTATACCCACAACAAATCCCATTAGACCAATATTGACTCATATCGTCCGATTCGAACAGTTTAGGTCATTTAATACACAAAACCTCTCCCGTTTGACCGATTTTGACTCAAATAAATGTATTTCACGTGTTTATGACATGTTCAAGGGTAAATACGTCATTTTCTACCAAAAATTAATCCCATTTGTCCTATATTAACCAATATCGTCCGATTCGAAGTGTTTAGGTCATTTAATACAAAAAACCTCTCCCGTTTAAACGAGTTTGACTCAAATTGATGTATTTCAATTGTTTTATGACATGTTTAAGGGTAAATACGTCTTTTTCTTCCTAAAAGTGATTCCATTTGACCTATATTAACTCATATCATCCTATTATAAGTGTTTAGGTCATTTAATACACAAAACCTCTCCCGTTTGACCGAGTTTGACTCAAATCGGTGTATTCCATGAGTTTATGACATGTTTAAGGGTAAATATGTCATTTTCTACCCTATATTGACTTGAATTGTCCGATTCGAAGTGTTTAAATCATTTAATACCCAAAACCTCTCCCATTTGACCTAGTTTTACTCAAATCGATGTATTTCCAGTGTTTAAGACATATTCAAAGGTAAATATGTCATTTTATTCCCGAAACTAATCCCATTTTACCTATATTGACTCGTATTGTATGATTAGAATTGTTTAGGTCATTTAGTATACAAAACCTCTCCCGTTTAACAGACTTTAACTCTAACCGATGTATTTTAAGTGGTTAAGACATGTTCATGGGTAAATACGTCATTTTCTACAAAAAACTAATCCCATTTGCCCTATATTGACTCATGTCGTCCGATTCGAAGTGTTTAAGTCATTTTATACCAAAAACCTCCCCCATTTGACCGAGTTTAACTCAAATCGATGAATTTCAAACGTTTATGACATGTTCTAGGCTAAATAAGTCATTTTCTACCCAAAACATATCCCATTAGACCTATATTGACTCATATCGTCTGATTAGAAGTGTTTACATCATTTAATACACTAAACCTCTCTTGTCTAATCGAGTTTGACTTCAATCAATGTATTTTAAATGTTTATGACATGTTCAAGGGTAAATATGTCATTTTCTACCCAAAACTAATCCCATTTGACCAAAATTAACTCATATCGTCCGATTCAAATTGTTAAGGTCAGTTAGTACACAAAACCTCTCTCGTTTGACCGAGTTTGACTCAAATCGATTTATTTAATGAGTTTATGACATGTTTAAGGGTAAATATGTCATTTTCTACCCTATATTGACTTCAATTGTCCGATTCGACGTGTTTAAATCATTTAATACCCAAAACCTCTCCCATTTAACCTAGTTTTACTCAAATCGATGTATCTCCAGTGTTTAAGACATATTCAAAGGTAAATATGTCATTTTATTCCCGAAACTAATCCCATTTTACCTATATTGACTCGTATTGTATGATTAGAATTGTTTAGGTCATTTAGTATACAAAACCTCTCCCGTTTAACAGACTTTAACTCTAACCGATGTATTTTAAGTGGTTAAGACATGTTCATGGGTAAATACGTCATTTTCTACCAAAAACTAATCCCATTTGCCCTATATTGACTCATATCGTCTGATTCGAAGTGTTTAAGTCATTTTATACCAAAAACCTCCCCCATTTGACCGAGTTTAACTCAAATCGATGAATTTCAAACGTTTATGACATGTTCTAGGCTAAATAAGTCATTTTCTACCCAAAACATATCCCATTAGACCTATATTGACTCATATCGTCTGATTAGAAGTGTTTACATCATTTAATACACTAAACCTCTCTTGTCTAATCGAGTTTGACTTCAATCAATGTATTTTAAATGTTTATGACATGTTCAAGGGTAAATATGTCATTTTCTACCCAAAACTAATCCCATTTGACCAAAATTAACTCATATCGTCCGATTCAAATTGTTAAGGTCAGTTAGTACACAAAACCTCTCTCGTTTGACCGAGTTTGACTCAAATCGATTTATTTAATAGGCTTAGGATATGTTCAAGTGTAAATAAGTCATTTTATACCCACAACAAATCCCATTAGACCAATATTGACTCATATCGTCCGATTCGAAGTGTTTAGGTCATTTAATACACAAAACCTCTCCCGTTTGACCGATTTTGACTCAAATAAATGTATTTCATGTGTTTATGACATGTTCAAGGGTAAATACGTCATTTTCTACCAAAAATTCATCCCGTTTGTCCTATATTAACCAATATCGTCCGATTCGAAGTGTTTAGGTCATTTAATACAAATAACCTCTCCCGTTTAAACGAGTTTGACTCAAATTGATGTATTTCAATTGTTTATGACATGTTCAAGGGTAAATACGTCTTTTTCTTCCTAAAAGTGATTCCATTTGACCTATATTAACTCATATCATCCTATTATAAGTGTTTAGGTCATTTAATACCCAAAACCTCTCCCGTTTGACCGAGTTTGACTCAAATCGGTGTATTCCATGAGTTTATGACATGTTTAAGGGTAAATATGTCATTTTATACCCTATATTGTTTTGAATCGTCCGATTCGAAGTGTTTAAATCATTTAATACCCAAAACCTCTCCCATTTTACCTAGTTTTACTCAAATCGATGTATCTCCAGTGTTTAAGACATATTCAAAGGTAAATATGTCATTTTATTCCCGAAACTGATCCCATTTTACCTATATTGACTAATATTGTATGATTAGAATTGTTTAGGTCATTTAGTACACAAAACCTCTCCCGTTTAGCCGACTTTAACTCAAATCGATGTATTTTAAGTGGTTAAGACATGTTTATGGGTAAATACGTCATTTTCTACCAAAAACTAATCCCATTTGCCCTATATTGACTCATATCGTCCGATTCGAAGTGTTTAAGTCATTTTATACCAAAAACCTCCCCCATTTGACCGAGTTTAACTCAAATCGATGAATTTCAAACGTTTATGACATGTTCAAGGCTAAGTAAGTCATTTTCTACCCAAAACATATCCCATTAGACCTATATTAACTCATATCGTCTGATTAGAAGTGTTTACATCATTTAAAACACTAAACCTCTCTTGTCTAATCGAGTTTGACTTCAATCAATGTATTTTAAATGTTTATGACATGTTCAAGGGTAAATATGTCATTTTCTACCCAAAACTAATCCCATTTGACCAAAATTAACTCATATCGTCCGATTCAAGTTGTTAAGGTCATTTAGTACACAAAACCTCTCTCGTTTAACCGAGTGTGACTCAAATCGTTTTATTTAATAGGCTTAGGATATGTTCAAGTGTAAATAAGTCATTTTCTACCCACAACAAATCCCATTAGACCAATATTGACTCATATCGTCCGATTCGATTAGTTTAGGTCATTTAGTACACAAAACCTCTCCCGTTTGACCGATTTTGACTCAAATAAATGTATTTCACGTGTTTATGACATGTTCAAGGGTAAATACGTCATTTTCTACCAAAAATTAATCCCATTTGTCCTATATTAACCAATATCGTCCGATTCGAAGTGTTTAGGTCATTTAATACAAAAAACCTCTCCCGTTTAAACGAGTTTGACTCAAATTGATGTATTTCAATTGTTTTATGACATGTTCAAGGGTAAATACGTCTTTTTCTTCCTAAAAGTGATTCCATTTGACCTATATTAACTCATATCATCCTATTATAAGTGTTTAGGTCATTTAATACACAAAAGCTCTCCCGTTTGACCGAGTTTGACTCAAATCGGTGTATTCCATGAGTTTATGACATGTTTAAGGGTAAATATGTCATTTTCTACCCTATATTGACTTGAATTGTCCGATTCGAAGTGTTTAAATCATTTAATACCCAAAACCTCTCCCATTTGACCTAGTTTTACTCAAATCGATGTATTTCCAGTGTTTAAGACATATTCAAAGGTAAATATGTCATTTTATTCCCGAAACTGATCCCATTTTACCTATATTGACTCGTATTGTATGATTAGAATTGTTTAGGTCATTTAATACACAAAACCTCTCCCGTTTAACCGACTTTAACTCTAATCGATGTATTTTAAGTGGTTAACACATGTTCATGGGTAAATACGTCATTTTCTACAAAAAACTAATCCCATTTGCCCTATATTGACTCATATCGTCCGATTCGAAGTGTTTAAGTCATTTTATACCAAAAACCTCCCCCATTTGACCGAGTTTAACTCAAATCGATGAATTTCAAACGTTTATGACATGTTCAAGGCTAAACAAGTCATTTTCTACCCAAAACATATCCCATTAGACCTATATTGACTCATATCGTCTGATTAGAAGTGTTTACATCATTTAATACACAAAACCTCTCTTGTCTAATCGAGTTTGACTTCAATCAATGTATTTTAAATGTTTATGACATGTTCAAGGGTAAATATGTCATTTTCTACCCAAAACTAATCCCATTTGACCAAAATTAACTCATATCGTCCGATTCAAGTTGTTAAGGTCATTTAGTACACAAAACCTCTCTCGTTTGACCGAGTTTGACTCAAATCGATTTATTTAATGGGCTTAGGATATGTTCAAGTGTAAATAAGTCATTTTCTACCCACAACAAATCCCATTAGACCAATATTGACTCATATCGTCCGATTCGAACAGTTTAGGTCATTTAATACACAAAACCTCTCCCGTTTGACCGATTTTGACTCAAATAAATGTATTTCACGTGTTTATGACATGTTCAAGGGTAAATACGTCATTTTCTACCAAAAATTAATCCCATTTGTCCTATATTAACCAATATCGTCCGATTCGAAGTGTTTAGGTCATTTAATACAAAAAACCTCTCCCGTTTAAACGAGTTTGACTCAAATTGATGTATTTCAATTGTTTTATGACATGTTTAAGGGTAAATACGTCTTTTTCTTCCTAAAAGTGATTCCATTTGACCTATATTAACTCATATCATCCTATTATAAGTGTTTAGGTCATTTAATACACAAAACCTCTCCCGTTTGACCGAGTTTGACTCAAATCGGTGTATTCCATGAGTTTATGACATGTTTAAGGGTAAATATGTCATTTTCTACCCTATATTGACTTGAATTGTCCGATTCGAAGTGTTTAAATCATTTAATACCCAAAACCTCTCCCATTTGACCTAGTTTTACTCAAATCGATGTATTTCCAGTGTTTAAGACATATTCAAAGGTAAATATGTCATTTTATTCCCGAAACTGATCCCATTTTACCTATATTGACTCGTATTGTATGATTAGAATTGTTTAGGTCATTTAATACACAAAACCTCTCCCGTTTAACCGACTTTAACTCTAATCGATGTATTTTAAGTGGTTAAGACATGTTCATGGGTAAATACGTCATTTTCTACAAAAAACTAATCCCATTTGCCCTATATTGACTCATATCGTCCGATTCGAAGTGTTTAAGTCATTTTATACCAAAAACCTCCCCCATTTGACCGAGTTTAACTCAAATCGATGAATTTCAAACGTTTATGACATGTTCAAGGCTAAACAAGTCATTTTCTACCCAAAACATATCCCATTAGACCTATATTGACTCATATCGTCTGATTAGAAGTGTTTACATCATTTAATACACAAAACCTCTCTTGTCTAATCGAGTTTGACTTCAATCAATGTATTTTAAATGTTTATGACATGTTCAAGGGTAAATATGTCATTTTCTACCCAAAACTAATCCCATTTGACCAAAATTAACTCATATCGTCCGATTCAAGTTGTTAAGGTCATTTAGTACACAAAACCTCTCTCGTTTGACCGAGTTTGACTCAAATCGATTTATTTAATGGGCTTAGGATATGTTCAAGTGTAAATAAGTCACTTTATACCCACAACAAATCCCATTAGACCAATATTGACTCATATCGTCCGATTCGAACAGTTTAGGTCATTTAATACACAAAACCTCTCCCGTTTGACCGATTTTGACTCAAATAAATGTATTTCACGTGTTTATGACATGTTCAAGGGTAAATACGTCATTTTCTACCAAAAATTAATCCCATTTGTCCTATATTAACCAATATCGTCCGATTCGAAGTGTTTAGGTCATTTAATACAAAAAACCTCTCCCGTTTAAACGAGTTTGACTCAAATTGATGTATTTCAATTGTTTTATGACATGTTTAAGGGTAAATACGTCTTTTTCTTCCTAAAAGTGATTCCATTTGACCTATATTAACTCATATCATCCTATTATAAGTGTTTAGGTCATTTAATACACAAAACCTCTCCCGTTTGACCGAGTTTGACTCAAATCGGTGTATTCCATGAGTTTATGACATGTTTAAGGGTAAATATGTCATTTTCTACCCTATATTGACTTGAATTGTCCGATTCGAAGTGTTTAAATCATTTAATACCCAAAACCTCTCCCATTTGACCTAGTTTTACTCAAATCGATGTATTTCCAGTGTTTAAGACATATTCAAAGGTAAATATGTCATTTTATTCCCGAAACTAATCCCATTTTACCTATATTGACTCGTATTGTATGATTAGAATTGTTTAGGTCATTTAGTATACAAAACCTCTCCCGTTTATCAGACTTTAACTCTAACCGATGTATTTTAAGTGGTTAAGACATGTTCATGGGTAAATACGTCATTTTCTACCAAAAACTAATCCCATTTGCCCTATATTGACTCATGTCGTCCGATTCGAAGTGTTTAAGTCATTTTATACCAAAAACCTCCCCCATTTGACCGAGTTTAACTCAAATCGATGAATTTCAAACGTTTATGACATGTTCTAGGCTAAATAAGTCATTTTCTACCCAAAACATATCCCATTAGACCTATATTGACTCATATCGTCTGATTAGAAGTGTTTACATCATTTAATACACTAAACCTCTCTTGTCTAATCGAGTTTGACTTCAATCAATGTATTTTAAATGTTTATGACATGTTCAAGGGTAAATATGTCATTTTCTACCCAAAACTAATCCCATTTGACCAAAATTAAGTCATATCGTCCGATTCAAATTGTTAAGGTCAGTTAGTACACAAAACCTCTCTCGTTTGACCGAGTTTGACTCAAATCGATTTATTTAATGAGTTTATGACATGTTTAAGGGTAAATATGTCATTTTCTACCCTATATTGACTTGAATTGTCCGATTCGACGTGTTTAAATCATTTAATACCCAAAACCTCTCCCATTTAACCTAGTTTTACTCAAATCGATGTATCTCCAGTGTTTAAGACATATTCAAAGGTAAATATGTCATTTTATTCCCGAAACTAATCCCATTTTACCTATATTGACTCGTATTGTATGATTAGAATTGTTTAGGTCATTTAGTATACAAAACCTCTCCCGTTTAACAGACTTTAACTCTAACCGATGTATTTTAAGTGGTTAAGACATGTTCATGGGTAAATACGTCATTTTCTACCAAAAACTAATCCCATTTGCCCTATATTGACTCATATCGTCTGATTCGAAGTGTTTAAGTCATTTTATACCAAAAACCTCCCCCATTTGACCGAGTTTAACTCAAATCGATGAATTTCAAACGTTTATGACATGTTCTAGGCTAAAGAAGTCATTTTCTACCCAAAACATATCCCATTAGACCTATATTGACTCATATCGTCTGATTAGAAGTGTTTACATCATTTAATACACTAAACCTCTCTTGTCTAATCGAGTTTGACTTCAATCAATGTATTTTAAATGTTTATGACATGTTCAAGGGTAAATATGTCATTTTCTACCCAAAACTAATCCCATTTGACCAAAATTAACTCATATCGTCCGATTCAAATTGTTAAGGTCAGTTAGTACACAAAACCTCTCTCGTTTGACCGAGTTTGACTCAAATCGATTTATTTAATAGGCTTAGGATATGTTCAAGTGTAAATAAGTCATTTTATACCCACAACAAATCCCATTAGACCAATATTGACTCATATCGTCCGATTCGAAGTGTTTAGGTCATTTAATACACAAAACCTCTCCCGTTTGACCGATTTTGACTCAAATAAATGTATTTCATGTGTTTATGACATGTTCAAGGGTAAATACGTCATTTTCTACCAAAAATTCATCCCGTTTGTCCTATATTAACCAATATCGTCCGATTCGAAGTGTTTAGGTCATTTAATACAAATAACCTCTCCCGTTTAAACGAGTTTGACTCAAATTGATGTATTTCAATTGTTTATGACATGTTCAAGGGTAAATACGTCTTTTTCTTCCTAAAAGTGATTCCATTTGACCTATATTAACTCATATCATCCTATTATAAGTGTTTAGGTCATTTAATACCCAAAACCTCTCCCGTTTGACCGAGTTTGACTCAAATCGGTGTATTCCATGAGTTTATGACATGTTTAAGGGTAAATATGTCATTTTATACCCTATATTGTTTTGAATCGTCCGATTCGAAGTGTTTAAATCATTTAATACCCAAAACCTCTCCCATTTTACCTAGTTTTACTCAAATCGATGTATCTCCAGTGTTTAAGACATATTCAAAGGTAAATATGTCATTTTATTCCCGAAACTGATCCCATTTTACCTATATTGACTAATATTGTATGATTAGAATTGTTTAGGTCATTTAGTACACAAAACCTCTCCCGTTTAGCCGACTTTAACTCAAATCGATGTATTTTAAGTGGTTAAGACATGTTTATGGGTAAATACGTCATTTTCTACCAAAAACTAATCCCATTTGCCCTATATTGACTCATATCGTCCGATTCGAAGTGTTTAAGTCATTTTATACCAAAAACCTCCCCCATTTGACCGAGTTTAACTCAAATCGATGAATTTCAAACGTTTATGACATGTTCAAGGCTAAGTAAGTCATTTTCTACCCAAAACATATCCCATTAGACCTATATTAACTCATATCGTCTGATTAGAAGTGTTTACATCATTTAAAACACTAAACCTCTCTTGTCTAATCGAGTTTGACTTCAATCAATGTATTTTAAATGTTTATGACATGTTCAAGGGTAAATATGTCATTTTCTACCCAAAACTAATCCCATTTGACCAAAATTAACTCATATCGTCCGATTCAAGTTGTTAAGGTCATTTAGTACACAAAACCTCTCTCGTTTAACCGAGTGTGACTCAAATCGTTTTATTTAATAGGCTTAGGATATGTTCAAGTGTAAATAAGTCATTTTCTACCCACAACAAATCCCATTAGACCAATATTGACTCATATCGTCCGATTCGATTAGTTTAGGTCATTTAGTACACAAAACCTCTCCCGTTTGACCGATTTTGACTCAAATAAATGTATTTCACGTGTTTATGACATGTTCAAGGGTAAATACGTCATTTTCTACCAAAAATTAATCCCATTTGTCCTATATTAACCAATATCGTCCGATTCGAAGTGTTTAGGTCATTTAATACAAAAAACCTCTCCCGTTTAAACGAGTTTGACTCAAATTGATGTATTTCAATTGTTTTATGACATGTTCAAGGGTAAATACGTCTTTTTCTTCCTAAAAGTGATTCCATTTGACCTATATTAACTCATATCATCCTATTATAAGTGTTTAGGTCATTTAATACACAAAAGCTCTCCCGTTTGACCGAGTTTGACTCAAATCGGTGTATTCCATGAGTTTATGACATGTTTAAGGGTAAATATGTCATTTTCTACCCTATATTGACTTGAATTGTCCGATTCGAAGTGTTTAAATCATTTAATACCCAAAACCTCTCCCATTTGACCTAGTTTTACTCAAATCGATGTATTTCCAGTGTTTAAGACATATTCAAAGGTAAATATGTCATTTTATTCCCGAAACTGATCCCATTTTACCTATATTGACTCGTATTGTATGATTAGAATTGTTTAGGTCATTTAATACACAAAACCTCTCCCGTTTAACCGACTTTAACTCTAATCGATGTATTTTAAGTGGTTAACACATGTTCATGGGTAAATACGTCATTTTCTACAAAAAACTAATCCCATTTGCCCTATATTGACTCATATCGTCCGATTCGAAGTGTTTAAGTCATTTTATACCAAAAACCTCCCCCATTTGACCGAGTTTAACTCAAATCGATGAATTTCAAACGTTTATGACATGTTCAAGGCTAAACAAGTCATTTTCTACCCAAAACATATCCCATTAGACCTATATTGACTCATATCGTCTGATTAGAAGTGTTTACATCATTTAATACACAAAACCTCTCTTGTCTAATCGAGTTTGACTTCAATCAATGTATTTTAAATGTTTATGACATGTTCAAGGGTAAATATGTCATTTTCTACCCAAAACTAATCCCATTTGACCAAAATTAACTCATATCGTCCGATTCAAGTTGTTAAGGTCATTTAGTACACAAAACCTCTCTCGTTTGACCGAGTTTGACTCAAATCGATTTATTTAATGGGCTTAGGATATGTTCAAGTGTAAATAAGTCATTTTCTACCCACAACAAATCCCATTAGACCAATATTGACTCATATCGTCCGATTCGAACAGTTTAGGTCATTTAATACACAAAACCTCTCCCGTTTGACCGATTTTGACTCAAATAAATGTATTTCACGTGTTTATGACATGTTCAAGGGTAAATACGTCATTTTCTACCAAAAATTAATCCCATTTGTCCTATATTAACCAATATCGTCCGATTCGAAGTGTTTAGGTCATTTAATACAAAAAACCTCTCCCGTTTAAACGAGTTTGACTCAAATTGATGTATTTCAATTGTTTTATGACATGTTTAAGGGTAAATACGTCTTTTTCTTCCTAAAAGTGATTCCATTTGACCTATATTAACTCATATCATCCTATTATAAGTGTTTAGGTCATTTAATACACAAAACCTCTCCCGTTTGACCGAGTTTGACTCAAATCGGTGTATTCCATGAGTTTATGACATGTTTAAGGGTAAATATGTCATTTTCTACCCTATATTGACTTGAATTGTCCGATTCGAAGTGTTTAAATCATTTAATACCCAAAACCTCTCCCATTTGACCTAGTTTTACTCAAATCGATGTATTTCCAGTGTTTAAGACATATTCAAAGGTAAATATGTCATTTTATTCCCGAAACTGATCCCATTTTACCTATATTGACTCGTATTGTATGATTAGAATTGTTTAGGTCATTTAGTATACAAAACCTCTCCCGTTTAACAGACTTTAACTCTAACCGATGTATTTTAAGTGGTTAAGACATGTTCATGGGTAAATACGTCATTTTCTACCAAAAACTAATCCCATTTGCCCTATATTGACTCATGTCGTCCGATTCGAAGTGTTTAAGTCATTTTATACCAAAAACCTCCCCCATTTGACCGAGTTTAACTCAAATCGATGAATTTCAAACGTTTATGACATGTTCTAGGCTAAATAAGTCATTTTCTACCCAAAACATATCCCATTAGACCTATATTGACTCATATCGTCTGATTAGAAGTGTTTACATCATTTAATACACTAAACCTCTCTTGTCTAATCGAGTTTGACTTCAATCAATGTATTTTAAATGTTTATGACATGTTCAAGGGTAAATATGTCATTTTCTACCCAAAACTAATCCCATTTGACCAAAATTAACTCATATCGTCCGATTCAAATTGTTAAGGTCAGTTAGTACACAAAACCTCTCTCGTTTGACCGAGTTTGACTCAAATCGATTTATTTAATGAGTTTATGACATGTTTAAGGGTAAATATGTCATTTTCTACCCTATATTGACTTGAATTGTCCGATTCGACGTGTTTAAATCATTTAATACCCAAAACCTCTCCCATTTAACCTAGTTTTACTCAAATCGATGTATCTCCAGTGTTTAAGACATATTTAAAGGTAAATATGTCATTTTATTCCCGAAACTAATCCCATTTTACCTATATTGACTCGTATTGTATGATTAGAATTGTTTAGGTCATTTAGTATACAAAACCTCTCCCGTTTAACAGACTTTAACTCTAACCGATGTATTTTAAGTGGTTAAGACATGTTCATGGGTAAATACGTCATTTTCTACCAAAAACTAATCCCATTTGCCCTATATTGACTCATATCGTCTGATTCGAAGTGTTTAAGTCATTTTATACCAAAAACCTCCCCCATTTGACCGAGTTTAACTCAAATCGATGAATTTCAAACGTTTATGACATGTTCTAGGCTAAATAAGTCATTTTCTACCCAAAACATATCCCATTAGACCTATATTGACTCATATCGTCTGATTAGAAGTGTTTACATCATTTAATACACTAAACCTCTCTTGTCTAATCGAGTTTGACTTCAATCAATGTATTTTAAATGTTTATGACATGTTCAAGGGTAAATATGTCATTTTCTACCCAAAACTAATCCCATTTGACCAAAATTAACTCATATCGTCCGATTCAAATTGTTAAGGTCAGTTAGTACACAAAACCTCTCTCGTTTGACGGAGTTTGACTCAAATCGATTTATTTAATAGGCTTAGGATATGTTCAAGTGTAAATAAGTCATTTTATACCCACAACAAATCCCATTAGACCAATATTGACTCATATCGTCCGATTCGAAGTGTTTAGGTCATTTAATACACAAAACCTCTCCCGTTTGACCGATTTTGACTCAAATAAATGTATTTCATGTGTTTATGACATGTTCAAGGGTAAATACGTCATTTTCTACCAAAAATTAATCCCGTTTGTCCTATATTAACCAATATCGTCCGATTCGAAGTGTTTAGGTCATTTAATACAAATAACCTCTCCCGTTTAAACGAGTTTGACTCAAATTGATGTATTTCAATTGTTTATGACATGTTCAAGGGTAAATACGTCTTTTTCTTCCTAAAAGTGATTCCATTTGACCTATATTAACTCATATCATCCTATTATAAGTGTTTAGGTCATTTAATACCCAAAACCTCTCCCGTTTGACCGAGTTTGACTCAAATCGGTGTATTCCATGAGTTTATGACATGTTTAAGGGTAAATATGTCATTTTCTACCCTATATTGTTTTGAATCGTCCGATTCGAAGTGTTTAAATCATTTAATACCCAAAACCTCTCCCATTTTACCTAGTTTTACTCAAATCGATGTATCTCCAGTGTTTAAGACATATTCAAAGGTAAATATGTCATTTTATTCCCGAAACTGATCCCATTTTACCTATATTGACTAATGTTGTATGATTAGAATTGTTTAGGTCATTTAGTACACAAAACCTCTCCCGTTTAGCCGACTTTAACTCAAATCGATGTATTTTAAGTGGTTAAGACATGTTCATGGGTAAATACGTCATTTTCTACCAAAAACTAATCCCATTTGCCCTATATTGACTCATATCGTCCGATTCGAAGTGTTTAAGTCATTTTATACCAAAAACCTCCCCTATTTGACCGAGTTTAACTCAAATCGATGAATTTCAAACGTTTATGACAAGTTCAAGGCTAAGTAAGTCATTTTCTACCCAAAACATATCCCATTAGACCTATATTAACTCATATCGTCTGATTAGAAGTGTTTACATCATTTAAAACACTAAACCTCTCTTGTCTAATCGAGTTTGACTTCAATCAATGTATTTTAAATGTTTATGACATGTTCAAGGGTAAATATGTCATTTTCTACCCAAAACTAATCCCATTTGACCAAAATTAACTCATATCGTCCGATTCAAGTTGTTAAGGTCATTTAGTACACAAAACCTCTCTCGTTTGACCGAGTGTGACTCAAATCGTTTTATTTAATAGGCTTAGGATATGTTCAAGTGTAAATAAGTCATTTTCTACCCACAACAAATCCCATTAGACCAATATTGACTCATATCGTCCGATTCGATTAGTTTAGGTCATTTAGTACACAAAACCTCTCCCGTTTGACCGATTTTGACTCAAATAAATGTATTTCACGTGTTTATGACATGTTCAAGGGTAAATACGTCATTTTCTACCAAAAATTAATCCCATTTGTCCTATATTAACCAATATCGTCCGATTCGAAGTGTTTAGGTCATTTAATACAAAAAACCTCTCCCGTTTAAACGAGTTTGACTCAAATTGATGTATTTCAATTGTTTTATGACATGTTTAAGGGTAAATACGTCTTTTTCTTCCTAAAAGTGATTCCATTTGACCTATATAAACTCATATCATCCTATTATAAGTGTTTAGGTCATTTAATACACAAAACCTCTCCCGTTTGACCGAGTTTGACTCAAATCGGTGTATTCCATGAGTTTATGACATGTTTAAGGGTAAATATGTCATTTTCTACCCTATATTGACTTGAATTGTCCGATTCGAAGTGTTTAAATCATTTAATACCCAAAACCTCTCCCATTTGACCTAGTTTTACTCAAATCGATGTATTTCCAGTGTTTAAGACATATTCAAAGGTAAATATGTCATTTTATTCCCGAAACTGATCCCATTTTACCTATATTGACTCGTATTGTATGATTAGAATTGTTTAGGTCATTTAATACACAAAACCTCTCCCGTTTAACCGACTTTAACTCTAATCGATGTATTTTAAGTGGTTAAGACATGTTCATGGGTAAATACGTCATTTTCTACAAAAAACTAATCCCATTTGCCCTATATTGACTCATATCGTTCGATTCGAAGTGTTTAAGTCATTTTATACCAAAAACCTCCCCCATTTGACCGAGTTTAACTCAAATCGATGAATTTCAAACGTTTATGACATGTTCAAGGCTAAACAAGTCATTTTCTACCCAAAACATATCCCATTAGACCTATATTGACTCATATCGTCTGATTAGAAGTGTTTACATCATTTAATACACAAAACCTCTCTTGTCTAATCGAGTTTGACTTCAATCAATGTATTTTAAATGTTTATGACATGTTCAAGGGTAAATATGTCATTTTCTACCCAAAACTAATCCCATTTGACCAAAATTAACTCATATCGTCCGATTCAAGTTGTTAAGGTCATTTAGTACACAAAACCTCTCTCGTTTGACCGAGTTTGACTCAAATCGATTTATTTAATGGGCTTAGGATATGTTCAAGTGTAAATAAGTCACTTTATACCCACAACAAATCCCATTAGACCAATATTGACTCATATCGTCCGATTAGAACTGTTTAGGTCATTTAATAAACAAAACCTCTCCCGTTTGACCAATTTTGACTCAAATAAATGTATTTCACGTGTTTATGACATGTTCAAGGATAAATACGTCATTTTCTACCAAAAATTAATCCCATTTGTCCTATATTAACCAATATCGTCCGATTCGAAGTGTTTAGGTCATTTAATACAAATAACCTCTCCCGTTTAAACGAGTTTGACTCAAATTGATGTATTTCAATTGTTTATGACATGTTCAAGGGTAAATACGTCTTTTTCTTCCTAAAAGTGATTCCATTTGACCTATATTAACTCATATCATCCTATTATAAGTGTTTAGGTCATTTAATACACAAAAGCTCTCCCGTTTGACCGAGTTTGACTCAAATCGGTGTATTCCATGAGTTTATGACATGTTTAAGGGTAAATATGTCATTTTCTACCCTATATTGACTTGAATTGTCCGATTCGAAGTGTTTAAATCATTTAATACCCAAAACCTCTCCCATTTGACCTAGTTTTACTCAAATCGATGTATTTCCAGTGTTTAAGACATATTCAAAGGTAAATATGTCATTTTATTCCCGAAACTGATCCCATTTTACCTATATTGACTCGTATTGTATGATTAGAATTGTTTAGGTCATTTAATACACAAAACCTCTCCCGTTTAACCGACTTTAACTCTAATCGATGTATTTTAAGTGGTTAAGACATGTTCATGGGTAAATACGTCATTTTCTACAAAAAACTAATCCCATTTGCCCTAAATTGACTCATATCGTTCGATTCGAAGTGTTTAAGTCATTTTATACCAAAAACCTCCCCCATTTGACCGAGTTTAACTCAAATCGATGAATTTCAAACGTTTATGACATGTTCAAGGCTAAACAAGTCATTTTCTACCCAAAACATATCCCATTAGACCTATATTGACTCATATCGTCTGATTAGAAGTGTTTACATCATTTAATACACAAAACCTCTCTTGTCTAATCGAGTTTGACTTCAATCAATGTATTTTAAATGTTTATGACATGTTCAAGGGTAAATATGTCATTTTCTACCCAAAACTAATCCCATTTGACCAAAATTAACTCATATCGTCCGATTCAAGTTTTTAAGGTCATTTAGTACACAAAACCTCTCTCGTTTGACCGAGTTTGACTCAAATCGATTTATTTAATAGGCTTAGGATATGTTCAAGTGTAAATAAGTCATTTTCTACCCACAACAAATCCCATTAGACCAATATTGACTCATATCGTCCGATTCGAACAGTTTAGGTCAGTTAATACACAAAACCTCTCCCGTTTGACCGATTTTGACTCAAATAAATGTATTTCACGTGTTTATGACATGTTCAAGGGTAAATACGTCATTTTCTACCAAAAATTAATCCCATTTGTCCTATATTAACCAATATCGTCCGATTCAAAGTGGTTAGGTCATTTAATACAAAAAACCTCTCCCGTTTAAACGAGTTTGACTCAAATTGATGTATTTCAATTGTTTTATGACATGTTTAAGGGTAAATACGTCTTTTTCTTCCTAAAAGTGATTCCATTTGACCTATATTAACTCATATCATCCTATTATAAGTGTTTAGGTCATTTAATACACAAAACCTCTCCCGTTTGACCGAGTTTGACTCAAATCGGTGTATTCCATGAGTTTATGACATGTTTAAGGGTAAATATGTCATTTTCTACCCTATATTGACTTGAATTGTCCGATTCGAAGTGTTTAAATCATTTAATACCCAAAACCTCTCCCATTTGACCTAGTTTTACTCAAATCGATGTATTTCCAGTGTAAATATGTCATTTTATTCCCGAAACTGATCCCATTTTACCTATATTGACTCGTATTGTATGATTAGAATTGTTTAGGTCATTTAATACACAAAACCTCTCCCGTTTAACCGACTTTAACTCTAATCGATGTATTTTAAGTGGTTAAGACATGTTCATGGGTAAATACGTCATTTTCTACAAAAAACTAATCCCATTTGCCCTATATTGACTCATATCGTTCGATTCGAAGTGTTTAAGTCATTTTATACCAAAAACCTCCCCCATTTGACCGAGTTTAACTCAAATCGATGAATTTCAAACGTTTATGACATGTTCAAGGCTAAACAAGTCATTTTCTACCCAAAACATATCCCATTAGACCTATATTGACTCATATCGTCTGATTAGAAGTGTTTACATCATTTAATACACAAAACCTCTCTTGTCTAATCGAGTTTGACTTCAATCAATGTATTTTAAATGTTTATGACATGTTCAAGGGTAAATATGTCATTTTCTACCCAAAACTAATCCCATTTGACCAAAATTAACTCATATCGTCCGATTCAAGTTGTTAAGGTCATTTAGTACACAAAACCTCTCTCGTTTGACCGAGTTTGACTCAAATCGATTTATTTAATAGGCTTGGGATATGTTCAAGTGTAAATAAGTCACTTTATACCCACAACAAATCCCATTAGACCAATATTGACCCATATCGTCCGATTCGAACTGTTTAGGTCATTTAATAAACAAAACCTCTCCCGTTTGACAGATTTTGACTCAAATAAATGTATTTCATGTGTTTATGACATGTTCAAGGGTAAATACGTCATTTTCTACCAAAAATTAATCCCGTTTGTCCGATATTAACCAATATCGTCCGATTCGAAGTGTTTAGGTCATTTAATACAAAAAACCTCTCCCGTTTAAACGAGTTTGACTCAAATTGATGTATTTCAATTGTTTATGACATGTTCAAGGGTAAATACGTCTTTTTCTTCCTAAAATGATTCCATTTGACCTATATTAACTCATATCATCCTATTATAAGTGTTTAGGTCATTTAATGCACAAAACCTCTCCCGTTTGACCGAGTTTGACTCAAATCGGTGTATTCCATGAGTTTATGACATGTTTAAGGGTAAATATGTCATTTTCTACCCTATATTAACTTGAATCGTCCGATTCGACGTAATTAAATCATTTAATACCCAAAACCTCTCCCATTTGACCTATTTTTACTCAAATCGATGTATTTCTAGTGTTTAAGACATATTCAAAGGTAAATATGTCATTTTATTCCCGAAACTGATCCCATTTTACCTATATTGACTCGTATTGTATGATTAGAATTGTTTAGGTCATTTAATACACAAAACCTCTCCCGTTTAACCGACTTTAACTCTAATCGATGTATTTTAAGTGGTTAAGACATGTTCATGGGTAAATACGTCATTTTCTACCAAAAACTAATCCCATTTGCCCTATATTGACTCATATCGTCCGAGTCGAAGTGTTTATGTCATTTTATACCAAAAACCTCCCCAATTTGACCGAGTTTAACTCAAATCGATGAATTTCAAACGTTTATGACATGTTCAAGGCTAAATAAGTCATTTTCTACCCAAAACATATCCCATTAGATCTATATTGACTCATATCGTCTGATTAGAAGTGTTTACATCATTTAATACACAAAACCTCTCTTGTCTAATCGAGTTTGACTTCAATCAATGTATTTTAAATGTTTATGACATGTTCAAGGGTAAATATGTCATTTTCTACCCAAAACTAATCCCATTTGACCAAAATTAACTCATATCGTCCGATTCAAATTGTTAAGGTCATTTAGTACACAAAACCTCTCTCGTTTGACCGAGTTTGACTCAAATCGATTTATTTAATAGGATTAGGATATGTTCAAGTGTAAATAAGTCATTTTATACCCACAACAAATCCCATTAGACCAATATTGACTCATATCGTCCGATTCGAAGTGTTTAGTTTATTTAATACACAAAACCTCTCCCGTTTGACCGATTTTGACTCAAATAAATGTATTTCATGTGTTTATGACATGTTCAAGGGTAAATACGTCATTTTCTACCAAAAAATAATCCCATTTGTCTTGTATTAACCAATATCGTGCGATTCGAAGTGTTTAGGTCATTTAATACAAATAACCTCTACCGTTTAAACGAGTTTGACTCAAATTGATGTATTTCAATTGTTTATGACATGTTCAAGGGTAAATACGTCTTTTTCTTCCTAAAAGTGATTCCATTTGACCTATATTAACTCATATCATCCTATTATAAGTGTTTAGGTCATTTAATACACAAAAGCTCTCCCGTTTGACCGAGTTTGACTCAAATCGGTGTATTTCATGAGTTTATGACATGTTTAAGGGTAAATATGTCATTTTCTACCCTATATTGACTTGAATCGTCCGATTCGAAGTGTTTAAATCATTTAATTCCCAAAACCTCTCCCATTTGACCTACTTTTACTCAAATCGATGTATTTCCAGTGTTTAAGACATATTCAAAGGTAAATATGTCATTTTATTCCCGAAACTGATCCCATTTTACCTATATTGACTCATATTGTATGATTAGAATTGTTTAGGTCATTTAATACACAAAACCTCTCCCGTTTAACCGACTTTAACTCTAATCGATGTATTTTAAGTGGTTTAGACATGTTCATGGGTAAATACGTCATTTTCTACCAAAAACTAATCCCATTTGCCCTATATTGACTCATATCGTCCGATTCGAAGTGTTTAAGTCATTTTATACCAAAAACCTCCCCCATTTGACCGAGTTTAACACAAATCGACGAATTTCAAACGTTTATGACATGTTCAAGGCTAAATAAGTCATTTTCTACCCAAAAAATCTCCCATTCGACCTATATTGACTCATATCGTCTGATTAGAAGTGTTTACATCATTTAATACACAAAACCTCCCTTGTTTAATCGAGTTTGACTTCAATCAATGTATTTTAAATGTTTATGACATGTTCAAGGGTAAATATGTCATTTTCTACCCAAAACTAATCCCATTTGACCAAAATTAACTCATATCGTTCGATTCAAGTTGTTAAGGTCATTTAGTACACAAAACCTCTCTCGTTTGACCGAGTTTGACTCAAATCGATTTATTTAATAGGCTTAGGATATGTTCAAGTGTAAATAAGTCATTTTCTACCCACAACAAATCCTTTTAGACCAATATTGACTCATATCGTCCGATTCGAAGTGTTTAGGTCATTTAATACACAAAACCTCTCCCGTTTGACCGATTTTGACTCAAATAAATGTATTTCATGTGTTTATGACATGTTCAAGGGTAAATACGTCATTTTCTACCAAAAATTAATCCCATTTGTCCTATATTAACAAATATCGTCCGATTCGAAGTGTTTAGGTCATTTAATACAAAAAACCTCTCCCGTTTAAACGAGTTTGACTCAAATTGATGTATTTCAATTGTTTATGACATGTTCAAGGGTAAATACGTCTTTTTCTTCCTAAAAGTGATTCCATTTGACCTATATTAACTCATATCATCCTATTATAAGTGTTTAGGTCATTTAATACACAAAAGCTCTCCCGTTTGACCGAGTTTGACTCAAATCGGTGTATTTCATGAGTTTATGACATGTTTAAGGGTAAATATGTCATTTTCTACCCTATATTGACTTGAATCGTCCGATTCGAAGTGTTTAAATCATTTAATACCCAAAACCTCTCCCATTTGACCTACTTTTACTCAAATCGATGTATTTCCAGTGTTTAAGACATATTCAAAGGTAAATATGTCATTTTATTCCCGAAACTGATCCCATTTTACCTATATTGACTCATATTGTATGATTAGAATTGTTTAGGTCATTTAATACACAAAACCTCTCCCGTTTAACCGACTTTAACTCTAATCGATGTATTTTAAGTGGTTTAGACATGTTCATGGGTAAATACGTCATTTTCTACCAAAAACTAATCCCATTTGCCCTATATTGACTCATATCGTCCGATTCGAAGTGTTTAAGTCATTTTATACCAAAAACCTCCCCCATTTGACCGAGTTTAACACAAATCGATGAATTTCAAACGTTTATGACATGTTCAAGGCTAAATAAGTCATTTTCTACCCAAAACATATCCCATTAGACCTATATTGACTCATATCGTTTGATTAGAAGTGTTTACATCATTTAATACACAAAACCTCTCTTGTCTAATCGAGTTTGACTTCAATCAATGTATTTTAAATGTTTATGACATGTTCAAGGGTAAATATGTCATTTTCTACCCAAAACTAATCCCATTTGACCAAAATTAACTCACATCGTCTGATTCAAATTGTTAAGGTCATTTAGTACATAAAACCTCTCTCGTTTGACTGAGTTTGACTCAAATCGATTTATTTAATAGGCTTAGGATATGTTCAAGTGTAAATAAGTCATTTTATACCCACAACAAATCGCATTCGACCAAATTGACTCATATCGTCCGATTCGAAGTGGTTAGGTCATTTTAATACACAAAACCTCTCCCGTTTGATCGATTTTGACTCAAATAAATGTATTTCATGTGTTTATGACATGTTCAAGGGTAAATACGTCATTTTCTACCAAAAATTAATCTCATTTGTCCTATATTAACCAATATCGTCCGATTCGAAGTGTTTAGGTCATTTAATACAAATAACCTCTCCCGTTTAAACGAGTTTGACTCAAATTGATGTATTTCAATGGTTTATGACATGTTCAAGGGTAAATACGTCTTTTTCTTCCTAAAAGTGATTCCATTTGACCTATATTAACTCATATTATCCTATTATAAGTGTTTAGGTCATTTAATACACAAAACCTCTCCCGTTTGACCGAGTTTAACTCAAATCGGTATATTTCATGAGTTTATGACATGTTCAAGGGTAAATATGTCATTTTCTACCCTATATTGACTTGAATCGTCCGATTCAAAGTGTTTAAATCATTTAATACACAAAACCTCTCCCATTTGACCTAGTTTTACTCAAATCGATGTATTTCCAGTGTTTAAGACATATTCAAAGGTAAATATGTCATTTTATTCCCGAAACTGATCCCATTTTACCTATATTGACTCATATTGTATGATTAGAATTGTTTAGGTCATTTAATACACAAAACCTCTCCCGTTTAACCGACTTTAACTCTAATCGATGTATTTTAAGTGGTTAAGACATGTTCATGGGTAAATACGTCATTTTCTACCAAAAAGTAATACCATTTGCCCTATATTGACTCATATCGTCCAATTCGAAGTGTTTAAGTCATTTAATACCAAAAACCTCCCCCATTTGACCGAGTTTAACTCAAATCGATGAATTTCAAACGTTTATGACATGTTCAAGGCTAAATAAGTCATTTTCTACCCAAAACATATCCCATTAGACCTATATTGACTCATATCGTCTGATTAGAAGTGTTTACGTCATTTATACACAAAACCTCTCTTGTCTAATCGAGTTTGACTTCAATCAATGTATTTTAAATGTTTATGACATGTTCAAGGGTCAATATGTCATTTTCTACCAAAAACTAATCCCATTTGCCCTATATTGACTCATATCGTCCGATTCGAAGTGTTTAAGTCATTTTATACCAAAAACCTCCCCCATTTGACCGAGTTTAACTCAAATCGATGAATTTCAAACGTTTATGACATGTTCAAGGCTAAATAAGTCATTTTCTACCCAAAACATATCCCATTAGACCTATATTCATATCGTCTGATTAGAAGTGTTTACATCATTTAATACACAAAACCTCTCTTGTCTAATCGAGTTTGACTTCAATCAATGTATTTTAAATGTTTATGACCTGTTCAAGGGTAAATATGTCATTTTCTACCCAAAACTAATCCCATTTGACCAAAATTAACTCACATCGTCTGATTCAAATTGTTAAGGTCATTTAGTACATAAAACCTCTCTCGTTTGACCGAGTTTGACTCAAATCGATTTATTTAATAGGCTTAGGATATGTTCATGTGTAAATAAGTCATTTTATACCCACAACAAATCGCATTAGACCAAATTGACTCATATCGTCCGATTCGAAGTGGTTAGGTCATTTTAATACACAAAACCTCTCCCGTTTGATCGATTTTGACTCAAATAAATGTATTTCATGTGTTTATGACATGTTCAAGGGTAAATACGTCATTTTCTACCAAAAATTAATCTCATTTGTCCTATATTAACCAATATCGTCCGATTCGAAGTGTTTAGGTCATTTAATACAAATAACCTCTCCCGTTTAAACGAGTTTGACTCAAATTGATGTATTTCAATTGTTTATGACATGTTCAAGGGTAAATACGTCTTTTTCTTCCTAAAAGTGATTCCATTTGACCTATATTAACTCATATTATCCTATTATAAGTGTTTAGGTCATTTAATACACAAAACCTCTCCCGTTTGACCGAGTTTGACTCAAATCAGTATATTTCATGAGTTTATGCGAGTTCAAGGGTAAATATGTCATTATCTACCCTATATTGACTTGAATCGTCCGATTCGAAGTGTTTAAATCATTTTATACACAAAACCTCTCCCATTTGACCTAGTTTTACTCAAATCGATGTATTTCCAGTGTTTAAGACATATTCAAAGGTAAATATGTCATTTTATTCCCCAAACTGATCCCATTTTACCTATATTGACTCATATTGTATGATTAGAATTGTTTAGGTCATTTAATACACAAAACCTCTCCCGTTTAACCGACTTTAACTCAAATCGATGTATTTTAAGTGGTAAGACATGTTCATGGGTAAATACGTCATTTTCTACCAAAAACTAATCCCATTTGCCCTATATTGACTCATATCGTCCGATTCGAAGTATTTAAGTCATTTTATACCAAAAACCTCCCCCATTTGACCGAGTTTAATTCAAATCGATGAATTTCAAACGTTTATGACATGTTCAAGGCTAAATAAGTCATTTTCTACCCAAAACATATCCCATTAGACCTATATTGACTCATATCGTCTAATTAGAAGTGTTTACGTCATTTAATACACAAAACCTCTCTTGTCTAATCGAGTTTGACTTCAATCAATGTATTTTAAATGTTTTTGACATGTTCAAGGGTAAATATGTCATTTTCTACCCAAAACTAATCCCATTTGACCAAAATTAACTCATATCGTCCGATTCAAATTGTTAAGGTCATTTAGTACACAAAACGTCTCTCGTTTGACCGAGTTTGACTCAAATCGATTTATTTAATAGGCTTAGGATATGTTCAAGTGTAAATAAGTTATTTTCTACCCACAACAAATCCCATTAGACCAATATTGACTCATATCTTCCCATTCGAAGTGTTTAGGTCATTTAATACACAAAACCTCTCCCGTTTGACCGATTTTGACTCAAATAAATGTATTTCATGTGTTTATGACATGTTCAAGGGTAAATACGTCATTTTCTACCAAAAAATTAATCCCATTTGTCCTATATTAACGAATATCATCCGATTCGAAGTGTTTAGGTCATTTAATACAAATAACCTCTCTCGTTTAAACGAGTTTGACTCAAATTGATTTATTTCAATTGTTTATGACATGTTCAAGGGTAAATACGTCTTTTTCTTCTTAAAAGTGATTCCATTTGACCTATATTAACTCATATCATCCTATTATAAGTGTTTAGGTCATTTAATACACAAAACCTCTCCCGTTTGACCGAGTTTGACTCAAATCGGTGTATTTCATGTGTTTATGACATGTTTAAGGGTAAATATGTCATTTTCTACCCTATATTGACTTGAATCGTCCGATTCAAAGTGTTTAAATCATTTAATACCCAAAACCTCTCCCATTTGACCTAGTTTTACTCAAATCGATGTATTTCCAGTGTTTAAGACATATTCAAAGGTAAATATGTCATTTTATTCCCCAAACTGATCCCATTTTACCTATATTGACTCATATTGTATGATTAGAATTGTTTAGGTCATTTAATACACAAAACCTCTCCCGTTTAACCGACTTTAACTCTAATCGATGTATTTTAAGTGGTTAAGACATGTTCATGGGTAAATACGTCATTTTCTACCAAAAACTAATCCCATTTGCCCGATATTGACTCATATCGTTCGATTCGTAGTGTTTAAGTCATTTTATACCAAAAACCTCCCCCATTTGACCGAGTTTAACTCAAATCGATGAATTTCAAACGTTTATGACATGTTCAAGGCTAAATAAGTCATTTTCTACTCAAAAAATCTCCCATTCGACCTATATTGACTGATATCGTCTAATTAGAAGTGTTTACATCATTTAATACACAAAACCTCCCTTATTTAATCGAGTTTGACTTCAATCAATGTATTTTAAATGTTTATGACATGTTCAAGGGTAAATATGTCATTTTCTACCCAAAACTAATCCCATTTGACCAAAATTAACTCATATCGTCCGATTCAAATTGTTAAGGTCATTTAGTACACAAAACCTCTCTCGTTTGACCGAGTTTGAATCAAATCGATTTATTTAATAGGATTAGGATATGTTCAAGTGTAAATAAGTCATTTTCTACCCACAACAAATCCCATTAGACCAATATTGACTCATATCTTCCGATTCGAAGTGTTTAGGTCATTTAATACACAAAACCTCTCCCGTTTGACCGATTTTGACTCAAATAAATGTATTTCATGTGTTTATGACGTGTTCAAGGGTAAATACGTCATTTTCTACCAAAAATTAATCTCATTTGACCTATATTAACTCATATCATCCTATTATAAGTGTTTAGGTCATTTAATACACAAAAGCTCTCTTGTTTGACCGAGTTTGACTCAAATCGGTGTATTTCATGAGTTTATGACATGTTTAAGGGTAAATATGTCATTTTCTACCCTATATTGACTTGAATCGTCCGATTCGAAGTGTTTAAATCATTTAATTCCCAAAACCTCTCCCATTTGACCTAGTTTTACTCAACTCGATGTATTTCCAGTGTTTAAGACATATTCAAAGGTAAATATGTCATTTTATTCCCGAAACTGATCCCATTTTACCTATATTGACTCATATTGTATGATTAGAATTGTTTAGGTCATTTAATACACAAAACCTCTCCCGTTTAACCGACTTTAACTCTAATCGATGTATTTTAAGTGGTTAAGACATGTTCATGGGTAAATACGTCATTTTCTACCAAAAACTAATCCCATTTGCCCTATATTGACTCATATCGTCTGATTCGAAGTGTTTATGTCATTTTATACCAAAAACCTCCCCCATTTGACCGAGTTTAACTCAAATCGATGAATTTCAAACGTTTATGACATGTTCAAGGCTAAATAAGTCATTTTCTACCCAAAACATATCCCATTAGACCTATATTGACTCATATCGTCTGATTAGAAGTGTTTACATCATTTAATACACTAAACCTCTCTTGTTTAATCGAGTTTGACTTCAATCAATGTATTTTAAATGTTTATGACATGTTCAAGGGTAAATATGTCATTTTCTACCCAAAACTAATCCCATTTGACCAAAATTAACTCATATCGTCCGATCCAAATTGTTAAGGTCATTTAGTACACAAAACCTCTCTCGTTTGACCGAGTTTGACTCAAATCGATTTATTTAATAGGATTAGGATATGTTCAAGTGTAAATAAGTCATTTTCTACCCACAACAAATCCCATTAGACCAATATTGACTCATATCGTCCGATTCGAAGTGTTTAGGTCATTTAATGCATAAAACCTCTCCCGTTTGACCGATTTTGACTCAAATAAATGTATTTCATGTGTTTATGACATGTTTAAGGGTAAATACGTCATTTTCTACCAAAAATTAATCCCATTTTTCCTATATTAACCAATATCGTCCGATTCGAAGTGTTTAGGTCATTTAATACAAATAACCTCTCCCGTTTAAACGAGTTTGACTCAAATTGATGTATTTTAATTGTGTATGACATGTTCAAGGGTAAATACGTCTTTTTCTTCCTAAAAGTGATTCCATTTGACCTATATTAACTCATATCATCCTATTATAAGTGTTTAGGTCATTTAATACACAAAACCTCTCCCGTTTGACCGATTTTGACTCAAATCGGTGTATTTCATGAGTTTATGACATGTTCAAGGGTAAATATGTCATTTTCTACCTAAAAGTCATCATATTTTCCTTATATTGACTCATATACTCCAATACGAAGTGTTTAAGTCATTTTATACAAAAAACCTCTTCCATTTGACCGAGTTTAACTCAAATCGATGAATTTCAAGTGTTTATGACATTTTCAAGGGTAAATACGTCGTTTTCTACCTTAATTTGATACCATTTGAACTATATTGACTTATATCGTATGATTTGAAGTATTTGAGTTATTTAATACACAAAACCACTACTGTTTGACCAATTTTGACTCAAATCAATGTATTTCATGTGTTTATGACATGTTCAAGGCTAAATACGTCATTTTCTACCAAAATTTAATCCTATTTGACCTATATTGACCAATATCGTCCGATTCAAAATATTTAGGTCATTTAATACAGATAACCTCTCTCGTTTAAACTAGTTTGACTCAAATCAATGTATTTCAAGTGTTTATAACATGTTCAAGGGTAAATACATCATTTTCTACCTAAAAGTGATTCCATTTAACCTATGTTAACTCATATCGTCCGATTATAAGTGTTTAGGTCATTTAATACACAAGACCTCTCCTGTTTGATGATGTGCTCATTTTAGAGCACGTTTACAACCCTATTTTAGTGTCAAGTCTTGCTATTTTGTATTGGTTTTATGCACATTACATCTGGTTTTACCTTGATCTTGTCCTCGAGCTGTTTTTAGGTTATTTCAGGTACTTTTGATAATTTCAAGGTAAAATGAGACGTGTTCAAGGCTTTGACACTCTTATCAAGAGTTTAGATGCGCGTATCATAGATTGGGCATGCATTCCAAGTCACTCTCGAAGATCCCATAAACTGCCGAAGCCATTAGATACTTCAAACGAGCTGTTCAGCAAGGTTTAGGTTCAGATTCAACCAAATCTGACATCCATTCGGTCGAATGGAAGATAGGGATTCAAGCACATAACTCAAGCTCTTGAGAATAGCCGAATAAACACTCATTTAGCCAATTCAATGCCCATTCGGCCGAATGGTTGCACTCATTCGGCCGAATGGTGTACAGGGTGCAAAAATGTCAAGTTTCTGATATAGGTAAATGTTCGGCCGAATGGCCATTCATTCGACTGAATGGTCTTTGTTCCCATAGTTTTTGGTTCTTTCTTTAGCCGGCGCTCGAGGGTTTTTCTAGGGTTTTACCCCTTATTTTCGTAGGGTATAAATACCCCCTTATTTTGTAAATGATCCTCATGCCTACTTTGAGAGCTTTTGTGCCTCAACCTAGAACATCACTTTAAAGCTTTTCATTTCATTCATGCATTAGTTTAGATTTACAGCTTTCGTTGTTCTCGTTTTCAAGCTTTGTATTTCGGATTCGGATTCTTTTTTCTTCACGCTATTTCATTTATGCAAGGTATCGATTCTTTACTGTTTTATTTCATTTAATGCTTTCAAGTATTGTTTTTCTGAATTTCATTCCTCTTGCTGTTATAGTTCTTCTTTTACGGTTTTGATAGAGTAGTTGTTAGTTTTATTATAAGTCTTTGTTTTTGGTTCTCTTGTTCATTACATTCAAATCGTTTGTGCTTTCAATCATGTTCTTTTTCGTTTTTATGCCCTAGTCTTTATTACTATGTGTGAGTAGTTTTCTTAGGGGTTTGATTGGTGAAACCCTAGGTTGGCTCGTTCTTTATGCGTAGAGTTAGGATTTGAGATTGTTGATGATTGATTGATTGATATTCGATGCGAATCCTATCCTGCCACTCATTTGGAGACATAGGGCGATTATAGGTTATTCATGTGGTTTATAGGGTCACAAACTTCCTCTCGTCATCTTGAGTGTCATGATTTATTGTTGACTGATTTCTCCTAATTTAGCGTATTGATAGTTTGATTATCCTTCCTAGGTTGGAACTAATCTATCCCTGTTTTCCTTTCATAGCAAATCATCGTTTTAATTCTTGCCTTACTTTTCAGTTATAAGTATAGTTCTATCAAATCCCCATATCAACCCTTTGCATCAAGTCTCGAAACTATCGCCCCTTGTCCTTATGGTTCGATCCCCGACTTACCACTACACTAGTTGTAGTAGTATTAGGGTGTTTACAAATTTTGTTTGCATAACTATTCTTTTAGTTAAACGACCTAAAAGAACGGTTATCATTTGACCGAGTTTGACTCAAATCGATGTATTTTTTAGTGTTTATGACATGTTCAAGGGTAAATACGTTATTTTCTACCTAAAAGTGATTCCATTTGACTTATATTAACTCATATCATCCGATTATAAGTATTTAGGTCAGTTAATACACAAAAACTCTCCCGTTTGACCGAGTTTGACTCAAATCGATGTATTTCAAGAGTTTATGACATGTTTAAGGGTAAATACGTCATTTTCTACCTAAAAGTGATTCCATTTGACCTATATTGAGTTATATCGTCCGATTCGAAGTGTTTAAGTCATTTTATACCCAAAACCTCTCTCATTTGACCTAATTTAACTCAAATCAATGTAGTTCAAGTGTTTATGACATGTTCAAGGGTTAATACGTCATTTTCGACCCAAAATTAATCCCATTTGACCTATATTAACTCATATCGTCCGATTCAAATTGTTTAGTCCATTTAATACACAAAACCAATCTCGTTTGACCAAGTTTAATTTAAATTGATGTATTTCATATGTTTATGACATGTTCAAGGGTAAATACGTCATTTTCGACCAAAAAGTGATCCCATTTGACCTATATTGACTCATATTGTCTTATTAGAATTTTTTAAGTCATTTAATACACAAAACCTCTCCTGTTTGACCATGTATGACTCAAATTCATGTATTTCATGTATTTATGACATGTTCAAGGGTAAATACATCATTTTCTACCTAAAAGCGATCCCATTTTCCCTATATTGACTCATATCATCTAGTACGAAGTGTTTAAGTCGTTTTATACCAAAAACCTCTTCCATTTGACTGAGTTTAACTCAAATTGATGAATTTCAAGTGTTTATGACATTTTCAAGGGTAAATACATCATTTTCTACCTTAAACTAATACCATTTGAACTATATTGAAGCATCGAAGTGTTTAGGTCATTTAATACACAAAACCATTACCTTTTGACCGATTTTGACTCAAATCAATGTATTTCATGTGTTTATAACATGTTCAAGGGTTAATACGTTATTTTCTACCAAAAATTAATCCCATTTGACTTATATTGACCAATATCATCCGATTCAAATTATTAAGGGCATTTAATACAGATAACCTCTCTCGTTTACATGAGTTTCACTCAAATCGATGTCTTTCAAGTGTTTATGACACGTTCAAGGGTAAATACGATATTTTCTACCTAAAAGTGATACCATTTTCCCTATATTGACTCATATCGTCCGATACGAAGTGTTTAAGTCATTTTATACCAAATCGATGAATTTCAAGTGTTTATGACATTTTCAAGGGTAAATACGTCATTTTCTACCTTAAACTGATACCATTTGAACTATATTGATTCATATCGTATGATTTGAAGTGTTTAAGTCATTTAATATAGAAAACCACTACTGTTTATGACATGTTCAAGGGTAAATACGTCATTTTCTACAAAAAATTAATCCCATTTGACCTATATTGACCAATATCGCCCATTCATATTATTTAGGTCATTTAATACAGATAACCTCTCCAGTTTAAACGAGTTTGACTCAAATCGATGTATTTTTTAGTGTTAATGACATGTTCAAGGGTAAATACGTCATTTTCTACCTCAAAGTGATTCCATTTGACTTATATTAACTCATATCATCCGATTATAAGTATTTAGGTCAGTTCATACACAAAACCTCTCTCGTTTGACCGAGTTTGACTCAAATCGATGTATTTCAAGAGTTTATGACATGGTTAAGGGTAAATACATCATTTTCTACCTAAAAGTAATTCCATTTGACCTATATTGAATTATATCGTCCGATTCAAAGTGTTTAAGTCATTTTATACCCAAAACCTCTCCCATTTGACCGAGTTTAATGGAAATCGATGAATTTCAAAAGTTTGTGACATGTTCAAAGGTAAATAAGTCATTTTCGACATAAAACAGATCCCATTAGACCTATATTGACTCATATCGTCTGATTAGAAGTGTTTAGGTCATTTAATACACAAAACCTCTCCCGTTTGACCGAGTTTGACTCTAATCAATGTATTTGAAGTGTTTTTGACATGTTCAAGTGTAAATATGTCATTTTCTACCCAAAATTAATCCAATTGACTAAAATTAACTCATATCGTCCGATTTGAATTGTTTAGGTCATTAAATACGCAAAACCTCTCCCGTTTGACCGAGTTTGACTCAAATCGATGTTTTTTGATAACCAGCTTTTAACAATGTTTTACTAAAGGCTAGTTATGAAAACAATACTTATAATCTCCCTAATACTACTATAACTAGTGCAATGGTAAGTCGAGGGTCGAACCACAAGGACAAGGGGTGCTAGTTTCTAGACTTGATGTAAAGATTTTATTCGAGATTGGAATTGATTGAACTACACTAGTGACTGAAAATATAAGCATGAATAAAAATGATAATATGCAATGAAAGAAAATGGGGATAGATTAGTTCCACCCTAGGAAGGACAATCAAACTAGCAACTATGTTAAGTTAGGGGAAATCGATAAACAATCAATCAAGACACTCAAGATGACGAGAGAAAGTTTGCAACCCTATAAATCACATGAACAACCTATAATCGCCCTATGTCTCCTAAGGAGCGGCAGGACAAGATTCGCATCGAATGTTAATCAATCAATCATCAACAATCTCAAACCCTAACTCTATGCATGAAGAACAAGCCAATCTAGGGTTTCACCAATCAAACCCCTAAGAAAATTACTCACTTATAGTAGTAAAAAGTAGGGCATAAACAATGAACAAGAATATGATTAAAAGCGTAAACAATTTGAACATAAATGAACAAGAGAACGAATAGGGGAAACAAAGAAGAAATCAAAACCGACAACTACTCTATCAAAGCTTTAAATGGAGTAAGGATAATAGCAAGAGCAATGGAATTAACAAAAGCAATAAAATAAAGCATTAAACGAAATAAAATAGTAAAGAAACGATAACTTATGTGAATAGAATTGCATGAATGAAAGAAATTCTAAATCCGGAATACAATGCTTGAAAAGAAGTGCAACAAAAGCCTTAAATCTAAGTGATGTTCCAAGTTGAGGCACAAGAGCTCTCAAAATAGACATGAGGGTTTTTTACAAAGCAAGGGGGTATTTATACCCTAGGGACATAAGGGGGTAAAACCCTAGAAAAACCCTCGAGGGCCGACTTAAATAAAAACCAAAAACTGAGGAAACAAGGGCCATTCGGCCGAATAAAGTGTGGATTCGGCCGAATGAGGGATGATTCGGCTGAATGGCTATGTCATTCGCCCAAAACAGAAGCTTCTAGGTTTGATTGACAGAAGGAGAGCACCCATTCGGTCAAATAGGCCTTTATTTGGTCAAATAGGAGTTCATTCGGCTATTCCCGAGAGCTTGAGTTATATGCTTGAATCCATGCCTTCCATTCGACCGAATGGATGTCAGATTCGGTCGAATTTGAGTCTGAACCTTGCTGAATAACTTCTTTGAAGTGTCTAATGGCTTCTGAACTTTGTGGGATCTTCGAGAGTGACTTGGATTGCATGCCCAAGCTATGATCCATGCATCTAAACTCTTGATAAGAGTTTCAAAGCCTCAAACACATCACATTTTACCTTAAAATCATCAAAAGTACCTAAAATGACCTTAAAATAGCTCGAGGACAAGATCAAGGTGCTTTAAAATGGGGTTGTAAATGTGCTTTAAAACGAGCACATCATCTTCCCCCAAGACAAACCTTTGCTAGTCCCTAGCAAATGAATTAGCAAGGCAACATAGTGAGTAAAGCACATGAAAAGCAAGGCAAGCGGAAAACAAGACAATACAAGCCGTGTATGCGCAAAACTCTTCCCTAGCCGTGGATGTGCAAGTACAATAGGCTCAGGAGAGCATATTACCAAGATAAACAACATTTTCCACAGACTCGAGATCACTGGAAAAGCTACAACACAGGTCATGCCACCTACTACCTAATGAGGTCACAAGTCTATGCTCCCCAAGCTATTTCTCAAAAGATGTGGGAAATTTCTTATATGCTCGTGTGTTTAATAAGGTATGTGTTTCGCTCAGAATCATCCGACTAAAGATGAGCCAGGAATTAAACACTTAAACAGGGAGAAGCCTTGGGCATTGTATCTTATCTACTCTCTAGCACAGAACTTACTAATCAAGCCAAGTCGAACAGGTTTGGAAAGGGTTGTAATGTAGGTTAGGATCAAGGTAGGGTAAAATTTGGGGATGTGGAGTTAAAAATAGAGGATAGTAAGCAATCCAAGGTAATGAAACCAAGGACACCTACGACTTCCAACAGAATGCCACTCCCAAAGTCCTTATGATATGCATAAATGAACTCTAATACATTACACCAACTACATTCTCAAATTTTTTTCTCTTTCTATTTTTTCTCTTATCTTTTTCTTTTCTTTTTTTCGTTTCTCTTTTCTTTTTCTTTTTGTTTTCTTTTTGAGTTTTTCATGATAATAATTATGAAATATACTAATAGTGATGTATAGAGTCATATCATCTGACAATGACTTTTCAAACCAAAAACCTGCACCATAATGCAACGAACATCAACTTCACTATGATCACTTGACTATCCTCTAGGTAAAGAGAGGGAATATTTAGCTTATGTGGAGTTAGATAGTGTAGCTACGAAGAAAAGGTAAAGGCACAAACTTGGCTTACCCTAAAGTCAATCAATATTCATGGTAGGCAATTTGGCCATGTTGCTGTAACTATAAACGTGTTATCATCCCTGACCTTTAGAAAAGTAGACTAAGTTGGAGGAGAACAGACACAATACTTTGATTCTCTAACTAGCACTCGATAACATAGGACTTATAATGGAGTCCTAGAAGGCTCAATCCTCACTAGGCTAGTCAAAATGTGCCTCAATAGGTAGTCATCCAAGTCACAAACTAAGCAAGCCCATATCCCTAAGTTAGGTGGAAAACAGTCAATCATTTGGTCCCAAAATAGGCACAAGGCTAGGAAAACATGAGTATGCATAGGAACACTAGAATGTACACGTCAGAAGCTTGCATGTTAGTTTTATAACTCAAGCACATCAACTTAACAAAACTAGATATGCAAAAAATATAACAATAACCAAAGCAATAGTTTCAATAATGCAGATCTTTTGAGACTTTGAAAACGCAAGAACCCTCACCCAAGCCCGCACAAGAGCCATCTCGGCACTTAGGAAAGATGGAGAAGAGAACCAAAAGGGAGAAAGATCAGTATTATGGAAGCTATTGCTATACAAAAAAAATAAACACTAGGTTATCTCTTGTAAGTACTTTTGTTTAACATCGGTAAGTTTGACACAATTAGCCATAAGCTTAGACCGAAAAAGAAAATATAGAAATTTACCTACTGTAGGAGTGGATTCACTCCTAGAATCTCCATCACCTCCAGCGTGGGGAGTCAAAACTCTCCACCGAGCCGTAGTGGCAGAAGTAAGCTATGGAGAACCAGGGTCATCTGGAGGTGGGCTATAATGCGGGGCTCCCCCAAGATAGGGTGGAGCCATTGATCTCTTTTTGGTTTTTCTTTTTCTATCAGTTTTCCTTTTGCGGGCTGGCTTGTTAGTTCCCTCAAACATTTTACAAATCTCCTTTGTCAGAGTAATCTCCTTCGCAACCTCAAAAACAACACTCTTCATTGCCTCCTCGTCATCCGACACCTCAACCAATATTGGGGAAGCAAAAACATCACACCCCTCTACCTTTTGTTTGGCTACATTTTCAAAAACATCAATGGAATAAATCTGCTCAACCATAGGTTCTTTGGAAGACTTAGAAAAGGCAAACACAACCTTTTCTTGGGCTACCCTCAAAGTGATAGTCTCTGATTCACAGTCTATCAAGGCACCCAAAGTCTTCAAAGCATTTCTCCCTAGGATGAGGAGGGTATGAGGATCCTCTATCATATCAAGCACCATGAAGTCACATGGAACCACAATGTTCCTTACTTGGATCGGAAGGTCCTTAAGTTCCCCACATGGCACTTTTATACTACGGCGGTCAGTTGGATGGTTTTCTTCGATGGCTTGAGCTTAAAGGTTAGCTGTTTGGCAATGGACATTTGATGTGCTCGTTTTAGAGAACATTTACAACCCCATTTTAGTGTCGAATCTCGCGGTTTTAGAATGATTTTTTGCACATTACATTCGATTTTACCTTGATCTTGTCCTCGAGCTGTTTTTATGTCATTTCAGGTAATTTTGAGAATTTTGAGGTAAAATGTGACATGTTCGAGGCTTTGACACTCTTATCAAGAGTTTAGATGCACAAATTATAGCTTGGGCACGCGTTCCAAGTCACTCTCAAAGATCCCATAAACTCGAGAAGCCATTAGACACTTCAAAGGAGCTGTTTAGCAAGGTTTAGGTCCAGATTTGACTGAATCTGACATCCATTCGGTCGAATGGAAGACAGGGATTCAAGCACATAACTCAAGCTCTTGGGAATAGCCAAATGAACACTCATTTGGCCGAATCAAGGCCTATTCGGCCGAATGGTTTCCCTCCTTCGTCTGAATGGTGGATAGAGCCAAGAAACTCGAAGCTGCTGTTTTAGGCGAATGACATACTCGTTCGACCAAATCCCTACTCCATTCCGCCGAATGGTCTTCTTTCCCGCAATTTTTGGTTCTTTCTTAAGCCGGCGCTTGAGGGTTTTTTCTAGGGTTTTACCCCTTATGCCCCTAGGGTATAAGTACCCTCTTACTCTATAAATAACACTCATGCCTACTTTAAGAGCTTTTGTGCCTCAACCTAGAACATCACAGTCATTTGCTTTCATTTTATTCAAAATTTAGTTTAGATTTACACCTTTCGTTGTTCTCCTTTTCAAGTTTTGTATTTCGGATTCAGAATTACTTTCTTTCGCATAATTTTATTTATGCAAGATATCGATTCTTTGCTATTCTATTTTGTTTAATGCTTTTAAGTATTGTTTTTGGTAATTTCATTGCTCTTGCTATTATCGTTGCTCCGCTTAAGGTTTTGATAGAGTAGTTGTTGGTTTTGTTATTGTTCCTCATTTTCCCTTTTTGTTCTCTTGTTCATTTACATTCAAATCAGTCATGCTTTCAATCATATCCTTTTTCATTATTTATGCCCTAGTTTTTGTTACTATGCGTGAGTAGTATTCTTAGGGGTTTGATTGGTGAAACCCTAGGTTGGCTCGTTCTTCATGCATAGAGTTAGGGTTTGAGATTGTTGATGATTGATTGATTGACATTTGATGCAAATCTTGTCCTGCCATGCCTTAGGAGACATATGGCGATTATAGGTTGTTCATGTGATTTATAGGGTCACAAAATTTCTCTCGTTATCTTGAGTGTCTTGATTAATTGTTGATTGATTTTCCCCTAACTTGGCGTGTTTGCTAGTTCGATTGTCCTTCCTATGGTGGAACTAATCTATCTCCCTTTTCCTTCTATAGCATATTATTGTTTTAATTCTTCTTTTATTAGTGTAATTTAATCAATCTCCAAATAAACGCTTTACATCAAGTCTAAAACCTATCATCCCTTGTCCTTGTGGTTTGACCCCCAACTTACCATTACACTAGTTGTAGTAGTATAGAGTGTTTATAAATATTGTTTGCATAGCTAGTCTTTTAGTTAATGACCTAAAACCCAGTTATCAAAATCGCGTCGTTGCTAGGGACAAGGCGTAGTGTTTAGATTATAGTCTTGGTGAAATTTATTTTGGTTTTATCTATATTGTTTTCTCTTAATTTGCTTGTTAGTTCTTACGTTTGGTTTCTAGTGTTGTTTGCATGTCCTATAGCACATGTAGATTAAATCAACAACTAGAACCATACGACCCTGAGGTTCAACGCAGTAAACGGAGAATTCCAACTGATGTGGTCATTTTAGAACACGTTTACAACCCCATTTTAGTGTCGAGTCTCATGATTTTATATTAGTTTTATGCACATTACATTCAATTTTACCTTGATCTTGTTCTCGAGCTGCTGTTAGGTCATTTCAGGTGATTTCGAGGTAAAATGAGACGTGTTCGATGCTTTGACACCTTTATCAAGAGTTTGGATGCGCATATCATAGCTTGGGCATGCAATCCAAGTCACTCTCGAAGATCCCATAAACTGCCGAAGCCATTAGACACTTCAAAGGAGCTGTTTAACAAGGTTTAGGTTAAGATTCGACCGAATCTGACATCCATTCGGTCGAATGGAAGACAGGGATTCAAGCACATAAATCAAGCTATCGGGAATAGCCGAATGAAGACTCATTCGGCCAAATCAAGACCCATTCGGCCAAATGGTTGCACTCATTTGGCCGAATGGTGGACAGGGTGGAAAAATACCAAGCTTCAATTTTAGGCGAATCCTCCCTCCATTCGGCCAAATGGCCACTCATTCGGCCGAATCCTCCATCCATTCGGCCGAATGGAGCCTATTTTCGACTTTCTTGGTTCTTTCTTAGGCCGCTGCTCGACGGTTTTTCCTAGGGTTTTACCCCTTATGTCCCTAGGGTATAAATGCCCTCTTGCTCTACACATAACCCTCATGCCTACTTTGAGAGCTTTTGTGCCTCAACCTAGAACATCACTTTAAAGCTTTTCATTTCTTTCATGCATTAGTTTAGATTTATAGCTTTCATTGCACTTCCTTTCAACCTTTGTATTTCGAATTTGGATTCCTTTTCGTTCACGCAATTTCATTTACACAAGGTATTGATTCTTTTCTGTTTTATTTCGTTTAATGCTTTCTAGTATTATTTTTTTGAATTTCATTCCTCTTGCTATTATCATTGCTTTGTTTACGGTTTTGATAGGATAGTTTTTGTTCTCTTGTTAATTTCCATTTAGTCTATTCATGCTTTCAATCATGTCCTTTATAATTGTGTATGCCCTAGTCGTTATTACTATGTGTGAGTAGTTTTCTTAGGGGTTTCATTGGTGAAACCCTAGGTTGGCTCGTTCTTCATGCGTAGAGTTAGGATTTGGGATTATTAATGATTGATTGATTGATATTCGATGCGAATCTTGTCCTGCCACTACTTTGGAGACATAGGGCGATTATAGGTTGTTCGTGTGATTTATAGGGTTACAAACTTCCTATCGTCATCTTGAGTGTCATGATTCATTGTTGACTGATTTCTCCTAATTTAGCGTATTGATAGTTTGATTGTCCTTCCTAGGGTGGAACTAATCTATCCCCGTTTTCCTTCCATAGCATATTATCGTTTTAGTTCTTGCTTTACTTTTCTGTTATTAGTATAATTCTTTCAAATCTCCATATAAACCCTTTGCACCAAGTCTAGAAACTATCGCCCCTTGTCCTTGTGTTTCGATCCCCTTGTGGTTCGATCCCTGACTTACCACTACTCTAGTTGTAGTAGTATTAGGGTGTTTATAAATTTAGTTTGCATAACTATTCTATTAGTTAAACGACCTAAAAGAACGGTTATCAAAATGGCATTGTTGCCGGGGACAAGGCGTTGTGTTTAGATTATAGTCTTGGTGTAATTTATTTTTGCTTTATTTATTTTATTGTCCATTAATTTGCTTGTTAGTACTTACCCTTGGTCTCTAGTGTGTTTGCATGCCATATAGCACACATAGATCAAATCAACAACTAGAACCATATGACCCTGAGGTTCAACGCAGCAAACGGAGAATTCCAACCCAAACCTCGTCGCAACCAAATACTTCCAACCCCCCTACACCACCAATGGACGAAAACCACCAACAACTATTTGGTCAATTTGGGATGCCTGGGTCCTAAGAACTTCAAGGAGGTGTAGTGTTACCCATAGCCCCGAACCCTTATCAAATACATCCTCGATTCACCCGGATGGTGAAAGAGACCCCTTTTTGCGGGTTGAGAAATGAATGCCCTCTCCAACACTTGGAAGCATTCTCTGATATTTGCGGTCTCATACCTCCATGCCCCAATAGCCCGGATTATGTATAAATGCATCTATTTCACTTGAGTTTATCTGGTGATGCTTGGGATTGGTATAAATGCCTAGAGCCCAACTCAATTATTAATTGGGCTCAATTAAAGACAACATTTCTAGAAAGGTTCTACCCCACAGTTCAAACGCAGGATTGGCGTAAGAAAATTACGTCATTCACTTAAGAGGATGATGAGAACCTGCCCCCATCACGAGTATGGGGAGAACCATCTCAATACATTCTTCTATGATGGTCTAAATGACTCCACCAAGGCACTCCTAGACTCGGCTGTTGGTGGCCAACTCTCAAAGGTCCCATGCAACCAAGTGAAGGGTAAGATTGAGGAGGTTGCTAAAAATAGCTCTTGGGGAGGAGCAAGGGGTAGTGGATTACCGAGAGGAGGGATGGATTCAAGCAACTTGGACACGATTAGTTCAAAAATCGAGGCTATCATGGATAAGAAGCTGTCCAAGTTCAAATACGCCTAAGGTAGCTCCAATGTATCATCGGTTAAAGAGATACCCTTTTCATGTAGAATCTGTAGGGGCACCAATCATGATACATCATATTGTGGGGGTGCAAATTCCGAGCACATAGCGGCTGTTAACTGCGGGGGATATAATCAGGAAGTAACCCCGGTCATGAACTATGATGGATACGGGTATAATACCAATTATGTGGCAGCAGTAGGGTATGGTGGTCATAACCAAGGGTTTGCTCAGTAAGGTCTTTACAACAATCAACCCTTTAGACCTCCCTTCAATCCAAATTCTAACCAAGGAAACTCCTACCAAGGGTACAACTCTATCAATCAAGCAAATGGGAGTTTTCCTAGGCCGAATGGGAATAGGCCGTACCCTCAAATGCCAAGACCCAACACCAACCTACCCTATCCATCTACACAGCCTCAACCAATCCCGCCTCCAACTAATGAATTCCTTTCCACCCAAGTGAGCTCCCTTGCGCAGCAAAATCAAACCCTCTCGCAAATCAATCAAACTTTGATAAATCAAATGCAACAACTTCAAGCGCAGCAGAAGTTGTTTGAATCACAACTTGCGCAGATGGCTAGTCCACCCCCACCATTGCTACTTCCTTCTCACCCTCAACAAAACCCATCCACCTAACCTTCACCACAAAACTCTCCTGACTCTAACCCTAAGCATCACACCTGTAAGGCAATCTTCCTAAGATCTGGAACCTCATATCCTGCTCCAAATGTAACCAATGGAGAGGATTTAGGGGAAGATTCCTCGAAGGGTAGTGGATGTCTAAGAGAAAATGAGCATAAGGAGAACCTTGAGGGGAGAGAAGAAAAGGAGGGTGGTGAAGAAAATGAGGGGCACAATGTCGAAATCATTGGGCATGAGAGGGAGAAGAAAGATGAAGATGAGAGATAGAGGGAGATACAAGAATGAAGGAAACTTGAGCGTCAACATGCTCCGCCTCTACCTTTTCCTTACAAGAAGGTAGAGAAGCAACTACAAGAAAAGTTTCTTAAATTCCTAGAGCATATAAGGCAACTTGAAATGAACATACCATTTTTAGAGGACATGGAGCAAATGGGCGAGGTTATCAATTTACCAGAGCAGGTAAGTGCCATCATTCAAGGCACATGGGCAAAGAAAGAAAAAGCTAGAGGACCCTTTGTGCTCCTAGTCACCCTTGGAAAACTCAATTCTAAGGGAGCACTTGCTGACCTTGGGGCCTCCATTAGCCTAATGCCAATATCCATTGCCAAACAGCTAACTTGTGAGCTTAACCCTTCGAAGAAAATAATCCAACTGGCCGACCATAGTATAAAAGTACCATGTGGGGAATTTGAGGACCTTCCGATCAAAGTAGGGAACATAGTGGTACCATGTGACTTCGTGGTGCTTGATATGGCCAAGGATCCTTATATTCCCCTCATCTTAGGGAGGGATGCTTTGTAGACTTTGGGTGCCCTAATCGACTGTGAATCAGAAACTATAACCGTCCGAGTAGCCCAAGAGAAGGTTGTGTTTGCCTTTTCTAAGTCTTCAAAGGAACCCATGGTCGAGCGGATTTGTTCCTTTGGGGTGGTCGACAATGACGCTGTGAAAGAGGTTGAGAGGTGTAATGCTTTTGCCGTCCCAATTATAGTTGAGGTGTCAGATGAGGAGGACGCGAAAGAGCGTCTTGTTTTTGGGGTTGCAAAGGGAATTGCACTGCAAATGGAGATGTATTACAAATCTGAGGGTACTCATGAGCCAGCCCACAAACGGAAAAGGGCTAGAAAAAGAAAATCTAAAAAGAGACTGACGGCTCCACCTTGGCTTGGGGGAGCCCCGCATTATAACCCACCTCCAGATGACCCTGGTTCTCCATTGCTTACTTCCACCACTGCGGCTCGGTGGAGAGTTTAGACTCCCCACACTGAAGGTGATGGCGATGCTAGGAGTGAATCCACTCCTACGGTAGGTACGATTTCATTGTTTTCTTTTCCTGTATAAACTTGTGCCTAAATGTGTCTAACTTACTGACGTTAAACAAAAGAACTTACGGGAGATAACCCGGTGTTTATTTTGTTTGTTTATTTGTATAGCAATAGCTTCCATAATGCTGATCTTTCTCCCTTTTGTTTCTCCTCTCCCAAGTGCTGAGTCAACTCTTGAGCTGGCTTGGGGGAGGGTCCTTGTGTTTTCAAAGCTTCGAAAGATCAGCATATTTGAAACTATTGCCTTTGTTTGTTTTAGTTTTTCTCCGCATGTCTAGGTGTGTTAAGATTAATGTGCTTGAGTTGTGAAACTGACATGCTAGCTCCTGACGTGTACATTATAGTGGTCTTATGCATGCTCATGTTTTTCCTAGCCTTGTGCCTGTTTTGGGACCGAATGATTGACTTTTTTCCACCTGACTTGGGGGATCTGATCCTACTTGGTTTGTGGCGTGGATGACTACCTATTGAGGCACATTTCGACTAGCCTAGTGAGGATTGAACCTTCTAGGACTCCATTATGAGTCCTATGTTATTAAGTGCTAGTTAGAGAGTCTAAGTATTGTGTCTGTTCTCCTCTAGCATAGTCTTCTTTTCTAAAGGCCAGGGATGATAACATGTTTGTAGTTACAGCTACATGGCCAAATTGCCTACCATGAACATCGATTAACTTTAGGGTAAGCCAATTTTGTACCTTTACTTTTTCTTCGTAGCTACATCACCTAACTCCACATGAGCCAAATATTCCCTCTTCTTACCTAGAGGATAGTCAAGTGATCACAGTGAAGTGGTGCCCGCTGCATTGTGGTGAAAGATCTTGGTTTGAAAAGTCGTTGTCGTATGATATGAATCTTTACAATACTCTTAAATTATTTCAGAAACCTTATCTTCAAAACAAAAAGAAAAAGAAAAGAAAACAAGAGAAAGAAAAAGAAAAGAAAAAATAATAGAAAAAGAAATTCGAGAATAAAGTTGGTGTAATGAGTTCATTTCTGCGTATCTAGAGAATTTTGGAAAGTGGCATTATCGTCAAAAGTCGTAGCCATCCTTGGTTTGATTACCTTAGATTGCTTACTATCCTCTATTCGAACTCCACATCCCCAAATTTTACACTACCTTGATCCCAGCCTACATTGCAACCGTTTCCAAACCTATTTGACTTGGCCTGATTAGCAAGTTCTATGCTGGAGAGTAGATAGGATACAATCCCTAAGATTTCTCCTTGATTGAGTGTTTAATTCCCGACTCATCTTAAGTCGGATGATTCTGAACGAAACACGTACCATATTAAACACACGAGCGTACTAAAAATTTCCCACATCTTTTGAGAAATAGCATAGGGAGCGTGGACTTGTGACCTCATTAAGTAGTGGGTGGCATGGCCTCTGTTGTAGTTTTTTCAGTAATCCCGAGTCTATGGAAAACGTTGATTATCTTGGTATTATGCTCTTTCGAGCCCATTGGACTTGCACACCCATGGCTAGGGAAGAGTTTTGTACTACACGGCTGGCATTGTCTTGTTTTCCGCTCACCTTGCTTTTCATGAGCCTTGCTCACGGTGTTGCCTTGCTAGTTTATTTGCTAGGGACTAGCAAAGGTTTGGCTTGGGGGAAGTTGATGTGCTTGTTTTAAAGCACGTTTACAACCCCATTTTAGTGTCAAGTCTCATGCTTTTATATTTGTTTTATGTACATTACATTCAATTTTACCTTGATCTTGTCCTCGAGCTGCTGTTAGGTCATTTCAGGTGATTTTGATGATTTCGAGGTAAAATAAGACGTGTTCGAGGCTTTGACACCTTTATCAAGAGTTTGGATACGCATATCATAGCTTGGGCATGCGTTCCAAGTTAGTCTCGAAGATCCCATAAACTCCAGAAGCCATTAGATACTTCAAAGGAGCTGTTTAGCAAGGTTCAGGTTCAGATTCGATCGAATCTGACATCCATTCGGTCGAATGGAAGACAGGGATTCAAGCACATAAATCAAGCTCTCGGGAATAGCCGATTAAAGACTCATTCGGCCGAATCAAGACCCATTCGGCCAAATGGTTGCACTCATTCGGCTGAATGGTGGACAGGGTGAAAAAATACCAAGCTTTTTTTTTAGGCGAATCCTCCCTTCATTCGGCCAAATGGCCACTCATTCGGCCAAATCCTCCATCCATTCGGCCGAATGGAGCCTATTTCCGACTTTCTTGGTTCTTTCTTAGGCCGGCGCTCGAGGGTTTTTCCTAGGGTTTTACCCCTTATGTCCCTAGGGTATAAATACCCTCTTGCTCTGCACATAACCCTCATGCCTACTTTGAGAGCTTTTGTGCCTCAACCTAGAACATCACTTTAAAGCTTTTCATTTCTTTCATGCATTAGTTTAGATTTACAGCTTTCATTGCACTTCCTTTCAAGCTTTGTTCTTTGGATTCGGATTCCTTTTCGTTCACTATGCAAGGTATCGATTCTTTTCAGTTTTATTTCGTTTAATGCTTTCAAGTATTATTTTTCTAAATTTCATTCCTCTTACTATTTTCATTGCTTTGTTTACGGTTTTGATAGGATAGTTTTCGTTCTCTTGTTCATTTCCATTAAGTCTGTTCATGCTTTCAATCATATCCTTTATAATTGTGTATGCCCTAGTCGTTATTACTATGTGTGAGTAGTTTTCTTAGGGGTTTGATTGGTGAAACCCTAGGTTGGCTTGTTCTTCATGCGTAGAGTTAGGATTTGGGATTGTTAATGATTGATTGATTGATATTCGATGCGAATCTTGTCCTGCCACTCCTTTGGAGACATAGGGCGATTATAGGTTGTTCGTGTGATTTATAGGGTCACAAACTTCCTCTCGTCATATTGAGTGTCATGATTCATTATTGTCTGATTTCTCCTAATTTAGCGTATTAATAGTTTGATTGTCCTTCCTAGGGTGGAACTGATCTGTCCCCGTTTTCCTTCCATAGTATATTATCGTTTTAGTTCTTGCTTTACTTTTCTATTATTAGTATAATTCTTTCAAATCTCCATATAAACCCTTTGCACCAAGTGTAGAAACTATCGCCCCTTATCCTTGTGGTTCGTTCCCCGACTTACCACTACACTAGTTGTAGTAGTATTAGGGTGTTTATAAATTTAGTTTGCATAACTATTCTTTTAGTTAAACGACCTAAAAGAACGGTTATCCCCAACCCAAACCCCTTTACAACCAAATACTTCCAACCCTCCTACACTATAAATGGATGAAAACCAACAATTATTTGGTTAATTTGGGACACTTGGGTCCCAAGACTTTCATGGAGGTGTAGTGTTACCCATAGGTCCAAATCCTTATCACATACATCCTCAATTCACCCGGATGGTAAAGGAGACCCCTTTTTATGGTTTGAAAAATGAATGCCCTCTCCAACACTTGGAGGCATTCTTAGATATTTGCGGTCTCATTCCTCCATGCCCTAATAGCCCGGATTATGTGCGGATGCATTTATTTCATTTGAGTTTAGCTGGTGATGCTAGGGATTAGTATAAATTCTTAGAGCCAAACTCAATCATTAGTTGGGCTCAATTAAAAATAGCTTTTCTAGAAAGGTTATATCCCATAGTTCGAACACAAGATTGGCATAAGAAAATCGCGTCATTCACTCAAGAGGATGATGAGAACCTTAGTGCTACTTGGAGTCGGTTTAAGAGAAAGATTAGAGTATGCCCCCATCATGAGTATGGGGAGAACCATCTTAATACATTCTTCTATGATGGTTAAATGACTCCACCAAGGCACTTCTTGACTCGGCTGTTGGTGGTCAACTCTCTAAGGTCCCATGCAATGAGGTGAAAGCTAAGATTGAGGAGGTGGCTAAAAATAGCTCTTATGGAGGAGTGAGAAGTAATGGACTACCTAGGGGAACAATTTATACCAGCAACTTGGACACGATTAGCTCGAAAATTAAGGCTATAATGGATAAAAAACTGTCCAAGTTCAAATTTGCCTAAGGTAGCTCCAATGTATCATCGGTTAAAGAGACGCCCTTTTCATGCAGAATCTGTGGGGGCACCAATCATGATACATCATTTTGTGGGGGTTCGAATTCTGAACATGTAGTGGCTTTGAGCTATGGGGGGTATAACCAAGAAGGAACCCCGGGCATGAACTATGATGGTTATGGGTACAATCCCGATTATGTGGCAGCTGTGGGGTATGGATGTCAAAATCAAGGGTTTTCTCAACAAGGTCTTAACCACAATCAACCCTTTAGACCTCCCTTCAATCCAAATTCTAGCCAAGGAAACTCCCACCAAGGGTACTGATGTGCTCGTTTTAGAGCACATTTATTAACTCATTTTAGTGTCAAGTCTTGTAGTTTTGTATTGGTTTTATGTATATTATGCTTGATTTTACCTTGATCTTGTTTTTGAGTTGTCTTAAGTTCATTTCAGGCACTTTTGATGATTTCAAGGTGAAAGGCGATACATTCGAGCCTTTGACACACGTATCTTAGCTTGGGCAAGTGTTTGAAGTCACTCATGAAGATTTTACGGAGTTCAGAAAAGAGGGAAGTGAAAAGAGGAAAGAATGCTCTCAGATTCGACCGAATCTGAGAGACATTCGACCGAATGGTTGCAGATTCGACCGAATGGTTGCAGATTCGACCGAATCTGAGACTCATTCGGTCGAATGAGAGGCAGTCTTCAGAGTTCTCGAGCCTTGCCACAGGAAAGGCCGAATGGAACTCATTCGGGTGAATGAGCCTCCATTCGGCCTAAGCACCCTGTACATTCGGGCGAATGCTTGACAGGGATCGATTCCTCGAAGCTTGTGGAATGGGCAAATGGAAGACCATTCGGGCGAATGGGATCACATTCGGCCGAATGAGACTTATATTCGGGCGAATGATAGTGTTTTCCTCCGGATCAACTACTTCTTTTTAGGGCCGGCTCCTATGCATTTTAGAGTTTTCGTAGGTTTTTCTTATTTTGTTATAAATACCCCCTTCCTCTGATGAGAGGGGGGAGAGCTAGGTTTTATACTTTTATGCACTTTTAGATTTCTTAGCCTCCAAATTCTTTTAGTTTTAGCTTTTGGTTTTCAGTTTTTCTTCAACGCTTTATATTTCGATTTCTTTTCGTGGATTAAATTGAAGTGTTTGTAAGTTTAATTCCTTCCTTTAATCTTAATTCATTGCTTTATTTCATTGCATGCTTAGTTCTAAGTTTATCGTTTATTAGTATAATTTCTGATTTTGCTTTCATTCTCGTAAATTCCTTCCATGTTCGTTTCTCTTAATATCTTTATGTCTTTACGCATGAATATTAGTGAGTAATTCATTTAGGGGTTTTGATTGGTGAAACCCTAGGAAAGCTATGATCTTTATTGTTTAAGATTGTATAGACGATGTTAATAAGTAGTTTCGGATTCCGATGCGAATCTTGTCCTACCACTCCTTTGGAGACATAGGGCGATTATGGGTCGTTCGTGTGATTTATAGGGTCACAAACTTCCTCTCGTATTCTTGGATGTCCATGCGGTAAAAGATTTTCTGTAATCTATCATGTTCGGTTTTGAAAGATTCATTCATAGGGTGAATCCAATCTTGTCCCCACTTTTCTCTACTTGCTTTACTTCGTGATTTACTGTCATCTATTTTCTGCTTATTAGATTTAATTGAATTTCCAACCCCAACTAGTCCGGTTGTGTTAAAAGTTGAAGTCTTGATATCCCTTGTCTTCGTGGTTCGACCCCCTACTCCACTATACTCGTATAGTTTGTAGGTTGGAATAAATATTGTTTGCATAACCTGTCTTTTAGTTAACGACCTAAAATACCGGTTATCAAAATGGCGCCGTTGCCGGGGACAAGGCGTAATATTTAGACTTAACTTATTTTAGCATAACTGTATTTCATTTCCTTTCTGTTTTTTTTGTTTTTTCTTTTTTTCGTGTGTAGTTGTCTTTGACTTAGGTGTTTGCATGCCCCATAGCACACGTAGGTCAAACCAGCCAATTACACCCTTAAATCCTGAAATCCAACGTGTTAGTAGACAACGCCCTTCAAAGTATACCTCACAATCTTTCCAAAACCCTACCATATCCATAATGCCCGAAGAACATCAACTGTTTGGCCAATTCGGAACTCCTGGCTCACAAGAGTTCCAAGGGGGTGTAGTACTTCCTGTTGCTACTACACCTTACCAAATTCACCCTCAGTTCACAAGAATGGTTAAGGAAACACCATTCAGTGGCTTAAGAAATGAATGTCCTCTTCAACACCTAGAGGCATTCTCAGATATTTGTGGACTTATCCCTCCTTGTCCTAATAGCCCTGATTATGTGCAAATGCACCTATTCCATCCGAGTCTAGCAGGAGATGCCAAGGATTGGTATAAATGCTTAGAACCTAATTCAATTATTAATTGGGCTCAACTAAAAACCGCATTTCTAGAAAGGTTCTATCCTACGGTTCGAACGCAGGATTGGCGTAAGAAAATTGCGTCATTCACCCAAGAGGATGATGAGAACCTTAGTGCTACATGGAGTAGGTTTAAAAGAATGATTAGAGCATGTCCCCACCATAAGTACGGGGAAAACCATCTCAACACATTCTGTTACAATGGTCTTAATGACTCCACCAAAGCACTTCTAGACTCAGCTGTAGGTGGCCAGCTTTCCAAAATACCTTGCACCCAGGTAAAGGCTAAAATAGAGGAAGTTGCTAAGAATAGTGCGTGGGGAGGAACTAGGAGTCAGGGATTACCTAGAGGGATGATAGACACAACTAACTTGGACAACATTAGCGCCAAAATAGAAGCCTTTATTGATAAAAAGTTGTCCAAGCTAAGCCTAGCCGGTAGTTCGAACAACCCCCCAGTGCGTGAAAAGCACTTTGCATGTGCCATATGTGGGGGTACCAACCATGATACATCTTATTGTGGTGGTTCGCACTCCGAGCACGTAGCTGCAGTTGACTATAGAGGGTATAACCCAGAACCGCAGGTGATGAACTATAACGGTTATGGGTATAACCCTGATCATGTAGCAGCCCTTAACTATAGTGGACAGGGCCAAGGAGTAGGGTATGGGTAGCAACCTTTCCCGAACAACCAACAGTACAAACCTCCCTTTAACTCCAACCAAAACCAGGGAAACTTCCACCCGGGATACAACAGAAATGGTCAAGGTGGATTTAATAACCAAGGTTTCCAGGGGAACCAGACTAATGGGAACGTACCTAGGGCCAATGTGTATAGACCCCCAGGGTTTCACCAAGGACCTAGAAATAGTTCAAACCTACCTTTTCCCCCTAGTCAGCCTCATCATGTGGCTCCTCAACCACAACATGGTAACGCTTCAACCAATGACCATTTAGCCTCCCAAGTAACAACTCTTGCTCAGCAGAACCAGAGTCTAACGCAAATTAATCAGACTCTCATCTAACAAATGCAGCAACATCAAGCTCAGCAAAAGTTGTTTGAAACTCAACTGGCCCAAATGGCTAATCCTCCTGCACCACCGCTATTCCCATCTCACCCTCAACCTAACCCCTCTATACAGCCTCCACCTCAGCACCCGAACCCAAACCAGCACACTGCTAAGGCTATCTACCTGAGATCAGGGACTCAGTATAACAGTCCTTCACATCCGATTGATACACCTTTGGTGCAGGTGAGTGATGAGACGAGAGTACACCAAGATGAAAAAGAGGAGGAACATGGTAAAATGCCAGAGGTTGAGGATGAAAGAGGTAGGGAGGACGTTAATGCTAAGGCAGGGAGTGAGAAGCTAGTAGAGAGTGAGGAGGAGAGGAGGAAGAAAGCTGAGGAAAGAAAGAGTTTAGAACGGTTATATGCACCACCGCTTCCTTTTCCCTACAGAAAAGTTGAGAAGCAACTTGATGATAAGTTCAAGAAGTTTCTTGAACATCTTCAGAAGATGGAGATGAAAATCCCATTCCTCGATGCTATGGCACAAATGCCAAAGTATGCTAAGTTCTTGAAAGACTTACTGTCCAACAAGAAAAAGCTTGAGGAAGAGGTAATCAGTCTGCCCCGTCAAGTTAGCTCTATACTGCAGGGGATAATGCCTTTGAAGGAGCGAGATCCCGGTCCTTATAACCTCCCTGTGAAGTTGGGAAACCTTGATCCTAAAGGGGCGCTCGCCAATTTAGGGGCTTCGATCAGTCTTATGCCTCTATCGATCGCCAAAAAGCTCCCCTTTGCCCTCTGACCTTCAAGGAAAACAATCCAACTGGCTGATAGGAGCATTAAAGTGCCATGTGGAGAGCTTGACGACATACCTATACAAGTAGGAGAACTAGTGGTCCCTTGTGATTTTGTGGTAATGGAAATGGAAGAGGACCCTTATACTCCACTTATCTTGGGCAGAGCCGTTCTGAAAACGCTTTGGGCAGTTATTAATTGCCATGATGATACCATAACGGTAGAAGTTGCCCAAGTAAAGGTAGTTTTCAAAATCTCTCCCCTTTTAAAGAAGCCTATGGTTGAGCAGGTCTGTCGCCTTGAAGAAGGTGAAAGGGAGAGTGAGTTTTGTTATGGGAACAAGGAAGTAAAGGTTGGGTGTCAAATGGTTGATGAGGATACCCTTACTATAAATGAGCTGTTGGAAGGTCGATTAGATACAGCCCAGGATTTTGAAAAAGAAGCAGAGTATGAGCACCTTTACGAGGTAGAGGAAAGTATTACGCACAAAAGGGAAAGTCCTAAACCTTTCCCCAAAGTGACTTTGAAACCTCTACCTCCTAGCTTAAAATATGCCTATCTCGATGAAGATGAAGGAAGCCTTGTCATAGTGAATTCTGAGCTTGATGACTTTTCTTTGGAAAAACTACTTGTTTTATTAAGGAAATATCGAGATGTCATCGGGTATTCACTAGGTGATTTAAAAGGGATTAGTCCATCCCTTGTTATGCACCAGATTAATCTTGATGATGAACAATTTTCCTCCGTTGAGCCTCAAAGATGGCTGAATCCCAACATGAAAGAGGTTTTTAAGGATGAAATCCTCAAACTCCTCAAGGCCGGCATCATCTACTCAATTTCAGATAGTTGATGGGTTAGCCCAGTTCATGTTGTTCCTAAAAAGGGAGGAATAACCATCATCGAGAATGACAGAGGAGAGATGATCCCCACAAGAGCCACCACAAGATGGCGAGTTTGCATTGACTATCGCAAACTCAATAAGGCAACTAGAAAGGATCACTTTCCCTTACCCTTCATCGATGAGATGCTTGAAAGACTGGCCAGGCACAGGTACTATTGTTTTCTAGATGGTTACTCGGGTTTCTTTCAAATCCCAATCCACCCCGAGGACCAACAGAAAACAACTTTCACTTGCCCTTTTGGGACTTTTGCCTACAGGAGAATGCCCTTCGGTTTATGCAATGCTCCATCCACCTTCCAGAGGTGCATGTCGGCTATATTTGCTGATATGTTAGAGGACTTTATGGAAGTGTTCATGGATGATTTTTCTATTGGAGGGTCCTCTCTTGACACGTGCTTGACACATCTTGAGAAAGTACTAGTAAGGTGTCAAGAAACGAATCTTGTACTAAATTGGGAGAAATGTCACTTTTTAGGTCAAGAAGGCATCGTCCTAGGCCACAAAGTGTCTTCCAAAGGCATAGAGGTGGATCCTGCCAAAATTGATGTGATAAGGAATCTTCCTGTACCTACCTCAGTTACAGGAGTACGATCCTTTCTTGGACACGCAAGATTCTATAGGCGTCTCATCCTAGGATTTTCGACTCTAGCAAAACCCTTAAATGAACTTCTTTAGAAAGATGTCGAATTTTACTTCGATGAGAGATGCATGAATGCCTTTAACAAGCTAAAAGAGGCTCTAATTTCTGCGCCCATCGTGCAAGCTCCGGATTAGAGTTTGCCATTTGAATTGATGTGCGATGCTAGTGATATTTCTGTTGGTGTGTTGTCCTTGGGCAGAAAAAGGAGGGAAAGCACCATGTTATATGTTATATCAGTAAAACACTGGACCCTGCACAACGTAACTACACTACAACTGAAAAAGAAATGCTGGCACTAGTCTATGCTTTTGAGAGACTGCGCCGATATCTGATCTGTTCAAAAGTTGTAGTGTTCACTGATCACTCGGCTCTGAAGTTTTTAATGACCAAGAGAGATGCAAAGCTGAGGTTGATCCGTTGGGTGCTCCTATTATAAGAGTTTGATTTTGAGTTAAGAGATAGGAAAGGTAGCGAAAATGTGGTAGCTGATCATTTGTCTAGGCTACCCGAGCTTAATAACGACGCTGTACCTATCCAAGACGAAATGGTCAAAGAAACCCTAATGACAGCAATAGTAGTTGGGAAAGCCCCTTGGTTCGCAGATATTGCGAGTTATTTAGCTTGTGGAGAACTTCTAGAGTTCGAATCAAGGGCTATGAAAAAGGCTTTCTTCGGTAAAGTCGGGAACTTCTTTTGGGATGATCCCTATTTATTTCATGCTTGCGCATACGGCATAATCCGCCGCTGCGTCACTGAAGAGGAAGTTCCAAAAATCCTAACTCACTGTCATTCATACGCGTGTGGCGGTCACCATGGTATAATGAACACTGCTACTAAGGTTGCCACCGCAGGTTTCTATTGGCCAACGTTACACAAGGATGTTGAAACTTTTGTGAAAAGCTGTGATAGGTGCCAAAAAGTTGGCAACATCTCAATGCAAAATGAGATGCCTCAAAACTACATCCTTGAGTGTGAAGTGTTCGACTGTTGGGGAATTGACTTTATGGGCCCATTTGTTTCATCTCATGGGAACCAATATATTTTAGTAGGAATTGATTATGTGTCTAAGTGGGTGGAAGCCATCGCCTCACCTACGAATGATCACAAAGTGGTTATTAAACTTTTTAAAAGCATAATCTTTCCTCCATTCGGTGTTCCCAAAATAGTCATAAGTGATGGGGGATCACACTTTGCTAAGCACGAACTAAATAAATTATTGAAAAATTATGGAGTCGTGCACAAAGTCGGATCGCCCTACCATCCCCAAACTCAAGGACAGGTCGAAGTAGCTAATAGGGAAATCAAGAGAATTCTCGAGAAGGTGGTAAACCCAAATAGGAAAGATTGGTCTCTAAAGTTAGATGACGCTCTTTGGGCCCACCAGACGTGTTACAAAACCCCTATTGGCACCACCCCGTTCCGGCTTTTATATGGGAAATCCTGTCACCTACCGGTGGAACTGGAATGCAAATCTTGGTGGGCGATCCAAACTCTAAATTTGGACCCTACCTTATTCTGCGAGAAGCGAGCCGCCCAATTACGAGAATTGGAAGAACTACGGCTCGATGCATTCCATAACATGCACATCTACAAGGAACGTACTAAGCGTTGGCACGACCAACGTATCATCCAACGAGAGTTCCTTGTAGGAGATAAAGTACTGCTCTTTAATTAAAGAGCTAAGTTATTCCTCGGAAAGTTAAAATCACGGTGGTCTGGGCCATTCGAGATTTCACAAGTTTTTCCATATGGAACGGTAGAGCTGAAAGACCATCATGGAGGACGTTTCGTTGTTAATGGACATCGGTTAAAACTCTTCCATGAGAGCAGCCTTCACAATGTCAACACCATTGAGCTTATAAAGTTAGATGATGTCAAAGTTTAATGATTGGTATAATCATTGACCCTTATCGAATATCCCTACTTTGAATCATCGTTCTTTAGCATTTTGTTAGGTTTTAAATGCTTAGTTTCACTTTTGTCTTTGTTTAATTACCCGAGCTACGTCGAGCTAAACGACGTTAAACAAAGCACTTACGGGAGGTAACCTGGTTTATTTGGATTTTCAAACAACTTAATCATAGTATATTGATTGATTTTGAGAGGGCACAAGTGATTTGATCTAAAAAGTGCGAAATCGCTGCCCATTCGGCCGAATGATAAGTCCATTCGGCCGAATGAAATTGAAGATGGAGCTAAATCCAATTTTGGCCAAGTTCCTGATAGTGCCGAATGAAGGTTCAATTTGGCCGAATGAATCTCATTTGACCGAATGGAGTGATCCATTCGGTCGAATAGATCTAATGGGAACATTTACGAGGCTGCTGATAACCCCGAATGAAGCTAACATTCGGTCGAATGTAGTTACATTCGACAGAATTACGAAACCTATTCGGTCGATTGGGAGCGGAGATTTCTTCGTAACACTACTCCATTCGACCAAACAGGTTATCCATTCGGGCGAATAGGACACCATTCGACCGAATGTAAGCTCCATTCGACCGAATGGAAGTCAGTTCTATAAATATCAGCTCATTCCACGTAAAATCGCACCGAAACTTTTCTACTTCTTCCACTCGGCCGATTTCCCCCCCCCCCCCTCCCCCCCCCCCCCCCCCCCACACTCTTGCTCTTTCTCAAATTCCTTTACTCCCCTCCAAATCATCCTCAATTACTATGGGTCCAAGGAGAACCTTAAGGAACCCCTTCAAAAGGTCCAAAAATCATGGAGAGGGTTCCTCTTCGGGTGCGGCTCAGGAAGCTCAACAAACCGGTTCTCAACAACCGGAGGGTCAACAAAGGCTTCCCGGCCAGGAACTATGGTTCGATGAGGACCATCGTACGGTAATTTTCGTATCTTTGGAGCAATATGAGCGTTTCCAAAGACTTAAGGTACGAAAAATCAACTCTACTCGTTATTTAGACCTTTCTATTTTGCAACAAATGGGTATATACGAGCAATTTGTTGCATTATTAACTGCATGTGGGTTTGAAAACTGGATAAACATGTGGCATCCGACTCATAAGCTCTTAACTTATGAGTTTCTTAGTTCCCTAACCCCGTGCCAACGGGATGGTAGGTTGCATTTATCTTTTAGGCTAAGGAATGCAACCTATTTTCTTAATTATGCTGCATTTTGTGCCGTATTTGGTTTTAATAACGAGCCTATTCCGAATAAACAACCAGACAACTCTCGGGTTTCCGAGCTATGACCTAAAATAGCTGGCCGGCTTGTTTATCCGAATAGGAACATATATGCCTCTGATGTGCAACACCCAATTTTGCGTATGTTCTTTAAATTTTGTAGGGAGACTTTGTTCCCTTCCCCTAGCCCTCACCTAGTACGAACACACGAGGTGCACATCTTGCACCGTTATCTTGCACCACACGACGACACTACACTAAGCCTGCCAATGACGCTGTGGAAGTTTCTAAACAACACAGCCACCCTAAACGCTACTACTGACTTATGTTTAGGGGGACACGTATTCCGCATTGTTGAATTCCTGAACATCATGAATCCTGTGGAATTCAGCGAAAGATATGCCAGTTCCACTACCCTTCACGAGCAATGTCTCGTACGGGCTGGCTTTATTTTTGCAGACCCCATGCGATGGTTGTACTTGAAAGACCGCACCATCCCCCTTCCCTGCCCTCATTTACCTCCCCTGGTCTAGTTTGGGGCCTCGTATCTGTTAGAAGGCGATGTGCCGAGATATGCTGTCGAGCCCCCACTTGTACCACCTCCTCGCCCTCACACCCTCTCTATGCGTGACCGACCTAGAGCCTCTACCTCGGTCTTACCGGACCATGACGATTCAGATGATGAGTCTGAATCTGACATTATGTCCTCCTTAGGACGCATAGAGAGAAGGCTTGATCAGGTCCTCACCACCCAAGCCCACCACACCGCCCGGCTCGAACACCTCGAACAAAACTTCGAGCTGGCGAACTACCCATGGTATGATATGGCCTACCGCTCCCACATGGTCGGCGAAAGCATGGCCACCCCTTCCTGGTACCCTCGCCATGACAACTATAACGAGATATCACTAAGTCATGGGTTTGACCGGTTGCGGGTGGGTAGGCGTAGGATTAATAACTTCACTCCGCCGGCTCCTAGAAGAGCCTCGAACGACTATGGGATGGACTACACGGGTGGGGAGGAAGAGGTTAATGAGGAGGATGACCAGGGGGATGATGAGGAATTTATGGGGGATGAGTAGTGGTGGACCTAATGACCTCCCTTAGTGCCGAGGACGGCTTCATCCTGGCTTGGGGGGATATCCATAGTCCACTACTCATTCTTTCGCGTGTCCTTTGGTCTTGGTTGTCAGTTTAGTGTTGTGTAGCGTTTCGTTGCTTCGTGTTTTATTTCTAGGTGTTATTTTGTGCTTTGCGCTTTTCTTTTTGGTGTTGTTTTCAGGTATATATACAAGAAGTTCCACATACCACTGCACCTAGTACTGGTATGATTTCTTATGCGAAAATCCAAATTTATGTATTTAAGTTATTTTTATATTTGTTTTTACCCTTCTTTGCATCACATGCCCCCTTTCCCATCATATATCCCAAACAAGCATGCAAGCCTCTGTTGTGCACCGACTTTACGCAAACTCGTATTCTTGTAGCCCTGTACCTGTTTTGGGTATGAGTTTATCAACTGTTTTTCACTTAGTTTGGGGGGATCTGAGCTTGCTCAGTATGTGGTTTGGATGACTACCTATTGAGGCGCATTTCGACTAACCTAGTAAGGATTGAGCCTTTAGGACTTTATTATGAGTCCTATATTGATGAGTGTTAGTTAGGGAATCTTAAGAATTGTGTATGTTCTCCTCCAGCATAGTCTACTTTTCTAAAGGTTAGGGATGATAACACGTTTGTAGTTAAAAGCTACATAGCCAAAGTGCCTACCATGAAAATCAATTTACTCTAGGTTGAGCCAAATTTGTGCCTTTGCCTTCTTTTTTGTAGCCACGCTATCTAAACTCCACATGAACCAAATGTTCCCTCTTTTTACCTAGAGGATAGTCATGTGATCATAGTAAAGTTGATATTTATAGCATTGTAATATAGGATTTCGGTTTGGGGAAATGATCATTGGATGATTTAACTACGTACACTAGTCTTAGTGCATTTCAAAGAAGTTTGCACATAGGAAGTTAAAAAAAAAAAAAGCTTGAAAAGCAAAAGAAAAAAAAGAGAAAAAAAGAAAGAAAAAGAAAAAAAAGAGAAAAAGAAAATAAAAAAAAAAGATATTAGAGAAAAAAAAGAGTTGAGAATAAAGTTGACATAGTGTATTAGAGTCTACTATTGGGAACTTTGGGATTGACATGGTTGTTGGAAGGTGTAATCTTCCTCGGTTTTATTTCCTTGGATCACGTACTATCCTCTATTTCAACTCCACATTCCCAAATTCTACCATACCTCGATCCAAACCTACATTACAACCCTTTCTAAACCTATTCGACTTAACCTGATTAGTAAGATCAGTGATGGAGAGCAGATAAGACACGATTTACGGGATTTCTCCCTGCTTAGGTGTTTAATTCCCGACTCATCTTTAGTCGGATGATTTCGAGTGAAACACATATCCTATAAACACATGAGCGTAATGGAAATTTCCCACACCTCGTGGGAAATAACCTTGGGAGCGTAGACTTGCGACCTCATTAGGTAGTGGGCGGAATGAATTATGATGTGGCTTGCTCGGCAATCCCGAGTAGGTGTAAAAAGTTGACTATGCTCTTTAAATCCCATTGTACTTGCACACCCATGGCTAGGGAGGAGTTTCGCACGTGCACGGCTTGTATTGACTTGAGCTTCACTTCCCATGTTTTTCATTAGTCTCTTCATTCATTTCTTCATTCATATTGCCTTAAGCTGTCATTTCACCTTTCTATTTCGTTTGCTAGGGACTAGCAACGGTCTAGCTTTGGGGAAGTTGATGTGCTCGTTTTAGAGCACATTTATTAACTCATTTTAGTGTCAAGTCTCATAGTTTTGTATTGGTTATATGTATATTATGCTTGATTTTACCTTGATCTTGTTTTCGAGTTGTCTTAAGTTCATTTCAGGCACTTTTGATGATTTCAAGGTGAAAGGTGATACATTCGAGCCTTTGACACACATATCTTAGCTTGGGCAAGTGTTTGAAGTCACTCATGAAGATTTTACGGAGTTCAGAAAAGAGGGAAGTGAAAAGAGGAAAGAATGGTCTCAGATTCGACCGAATCTGAGAGACATTCGACCGAATGGTTGCAGATTCGACCGAATTTGAGACTCATTTGGTCGAATGGATGACTGTCTTCAGAGTTCTCGAGCCTTGCCACTGGAAAGGCCTAATGGAACTCATTCGGGCGAATGAGCCTCCATTCGGCCAAAGCACCCTGTACATTCGGGCGAATGCTTGACAGGGATCGATTCCTCGAAGCCTCTGGAATGGGCGAATGAAAGACCATTTGGGCGAATGGGATCACATTCGGCCGAATGACACCTATACTCGGGTGAATGACAGTGTTTTCCTCCAGATAAACTACTTCTTTTTAGGGCCGGCTCCTATGCATTTTAGGGTTTTTCGTAGGTTTTTCTTATTTTGTTATAAATACCCCCTTCCTCTTATGAGAGGGAGGAGAGCTAGGTTTTATACTTTTATGCACTTTTAGATTTCTTAGCCTCCAAATTCTTTTAGTTTTAGCTTTCGATTTTCAGTTTTTCTTCAACGCTTTGTAGTTCGATTTCTTTTCGTGGATATCAAATTGAAGCTTTTGTAAGTTTAATTCCTTCCTTTAATCTAAATTCGTTGCATTATTTCATTGCATGCTTAGTTCTAAGTTTATCGTTTATTAGTATAATTTCTGATTTTGCTTTCATTCTCGTAAATTCCTCCCATGTTCGTTTCTCTTAATATCTTTATGTCTTTACGCATGAATATTAGTGAGTAATTCCTTTAGGGGTTTTGATTGGTGAAAGCCTAGGAAAGCTATGATCTTTATTGCTTAAGATTGTAGAAATGATGTTAATAAGTAGTTTCGGATTCCGATGCGAATCTTGTCCTGCCACTCCTTTGGAGACATAGGGCGATTATAGGTCGTTCGTGTGATTTATAGGGTCACAAAGTTCCTCTCGTATTCTTGGATGTCCATGCTAGTTATTAACAGATTTTCTGTAATCTATCATGTTCGGTTTTGAAAGCTTCGTTCCTAGGGTGAATCCAATCTTGTCCCCGTTTTTCTCTACTTGCTTTACTTCATGATTTATTGTCATCTATTTTCTGCTTATTAGTTTTAAATTGAATTTCCAACCCTAACTAGTCCGGTTGTGTTAAAAGTTGAAGTCTTGATATCCCTTGTCTTCGTGGTTTGACCCCCTACTCCATTATACTCGTATAGTTTATTGGTTGGAATAAATATTGTTTGCATAACCTGTCTTTTAGTTAACGACCTAAAACACCGGTTATCAACAACATTGACTCAAATCGATTTATTTCAAATGTTTATGACATGTTTAGGGGTAAATACATCATTTTCTACCCAAAATTGACCCCATTTGACCTATATTGATTCATATCGTCTGATTCAAAGTGTTTAGGTCATTTAATACACAAAGTCTCTCCCGTTTGACCTGGCTTCACTCAAATCAATGTATTTTAAGTGTTTATGACATGTTCAAGGGTAAATATATCATTTTCTACCGAAAACTGATCCCATTTGATCTATATTAATTCATATCATCCGATTCAAAGTAGTTAAGTCATTTTATACCTAAAATCCATTTGACCTTGTTTGACTAAAATCGATGTATTTCAAGTGCTTATGACATGTTCAAGGGTAAATAAGTAATTTTCTAGCCAAAACTCATAACATATGACCTATAGTGACTTATACCGTCAAATTCGAACTATTTAAATCATTTAATACCTATAACCTCTCCCGTTTCACTAAGTTTCACTCAAAACAATGTATTTCAAGTGTTTATAACATGTTCAAGGGTAAATACGTCATTTTTTACCCAAAACTAATCCCATTTGGTCTATATTGACTCTTATCGTCCGATTCGAAGTGTTTAAGCCATTTTATACCCATAACCTCTCCCATTTAACCGAGTTTAACTCAACTCGATTAATTTCAAGTGTTTGTGACATGTTCAAGGTTAAATACGTCATTTCTTCCCAAAACTGATCCTATTTGCCCAATAATGACTCATATCCTCCTATTCGAAGTGCTTAAGTCATTTTATACCGAAAACCTCTCCCATTTGACCTTGTTTAACTCAAATGGATTTATTTCAAGTGTTAATGACATGTTCAAGGGCGTCATGTTCTACCTAAAATTAATCCCATTTGACCTATATTGACTCATATCATCCGATTAGAAGTGTTTAGTTCATTTGATACACAAAACCTCTCCCGTTTAACCGAGTTTGACTCAAATCGATTTATTTCAATTTTTATGAAATGTTCAAGGGTACATACGTCATTTTCTACCCAAAATTGAACCCATTTGACCTATATTGACTCATATCGTCCGATTCGAAGTGTTTAGGTCATTTAATACACAAAACCTCTCCCGTTTGACCTGGCTTGACTCAAATCGATGTATTTTAAGTGTTTATGAGATGTTCAAGGGTAAAAACGTCATTTACTACCTAAAAGGGATCCCATTTGATCTATATTGACTCATATCGTCTGATTCAAAGTGTTTAAGTCATTTTATACCTAGAATCCATTTGACCGAGTGTGACTCAAATCGATGTATTTCAAGTGTTTATGACATGTTCAAGGGTAAATCAGTCATTTTCTACCCAAAGCTGATAACATATGACCTATAGTGACTTATATAATCAAATTCGAAGTGTTTAAGTCATTTAATACCTAGAACCTCTCCCTTTTCACCAAGTTTCACTCAAAACAATGTATTTCAAGTGTTTATAACATGTTCAAGGGTAAATACGTCATTTTATACCCAAAAATAATCCAATTTGCCCTATATTGACTAATATCGTTCGATTCAAAGTGTTTAAGCCATTTTATACCCAGAATCTATCCCGTTTAACCGAGTTTCACTCAACTCGATTTATTTCAGGTGTTTTTGACATGTTCAAGGGTAAATACATCATCTTCTACCAAAGAGTGATTCCATTTGCCCTATATTGACTCATATCGTCCGATCCAAAGTATTTAAGTTATTTTAATTCCAAAACCTCTAATATTTGACCGAGTTTAACTCAAATCGATGTATTTCAAGTGTTTATGACATGTTTGATAACCAGAATTTTAGGTCGTTTAACTAAAAGACAAGTTATGCAAACAATATTTGTAAACACCCTAATACTACTATGACTAGTGTAGTGGTAAGTCGGGGATCGAACCACAAGGACAAGGGGCGATAGCTTTTAGACTTGATGCAAAGAGAGTTATTTGGTATTTGATAAAATGAATCTAATGACAGAAAATAAGCAAGAACTAAAACGATATTATGCTATGAAGGGAAAACGGGGACAGATCAGTTCCACCCTAGGAAGGACAATCAAACTATCAATACGCTAAATTAGGAGACATCAGTCAACAATGAATCATGACACTCAAGATGACAAGAGGAAGTTTGTGACCCTATAAATCACACGAACAACCTATAATCGCCCTATGTCTCCAAAGTAGTGGCAGGACAAGATTCGCATCGAATATCAATCAATCAATCATTAACAATCTCAAATCCTAACTCTACACATGAAGAACGAGCCAACCTAGGGTTTCACCAATCAAACCCCTAAGAAAACTACTCACACATAGTAATAAAGACTAGGGCATACACAATGATAAAAGACATGATTGAAAGCATGAACAAACTGAATGGAAATAAACAAGAGAACGAAAACTATCCTATCAAAACCGTAAACAAAGCAATGAAAATAGCAAGAGGAATGAAATTCAGAAAAACAATACTTGAAAGCATTAAACGAAATAAAAAAGAAAAGAATCGATACCTTGCATAAATGAAATTGCGCGAACGAAGGAGAAACCGAATCCAAAACACAAAGTTTGAAAACGAGAACAACGAAAGCTGTAAACCTAAACTAATGCATAAAGGAAATGAAAAGCTTTAAAGTGATGTTCTAGGTTGAGGCACAAAAGCTCTCAAAGTAGGCATAAGGGTTAGTTACAGAGTAAGAGGGTATTTATACCCTAGGGACATAAGGGGTGAGTGCAACCATTCGGCCGAATGGATCTTGATTCGGCCGAATGAGTGTTCATTTGGCTATTCCCGAGAGCTTGATTTATGTGCTTGAATCCCTGTCTTCCATTTGACCGAATTGATGTCAGATTCGGTCGAATCTGAACCTGAACCTTGCTGAATAGCTCCTTTGAAGTGTCTAGTGGCTTCTGGAGTTTATGGGATCTTCGAGAGTGACTTGGAACGCATGCCCAAGCTATGATACGTGCATCCAAACTCTTGATAAAGGTGTCAAAGCCTCGAACACATCTCATTTTACCTCGAAATTATCGAAATCACTTGAAATGACCTAACAATAGCTCGAGGACAAGATCAAGGTAAATGGAATGTAATGTGCATAAAACCAACATAAAAGCATGAGAAGATATGAGTCAATATAGGTCAAATGGGATCAATTTTCGGTATAAAATGACTTATACACTTCGAATTGACTCATATCGTCTGATTAGAAGTGTTTAACCTCTCTCGTTTAACCGAGTTTGTCCCAAATCGATAAAATTCAAGTGTTTATCACATGTTCAAGGGAAATACGTCATTTTCTATCCAAAATTGACCCCATTTGACCTATATTCACACATATCGTCCGATTCGAAGTGTTTAGGTCATTTTATACACAAAACAGCTCCCGTTTGACCTAATTTGACTCAAATCGATATATTTCAAGTCTTTATGACATGTTCAAGGGTAAATACGTCATTTTCTACCCAAAACATATCCCATTTGCCCCATATTGACTCATATCGTCCGATTCGAAGTGTTTAGGTCATTTTTTACACAAAACCTCCCCTATTTGACCTAGTTTAACTCAAATTGATGTATTTCAAGTGTTTATGACATTTTCAAGGGTAAATATGTCATTTTCTATCCAAACTTATCCCATTTAAACTATATTGACTCATATCGTCCAATTCGAAGTGTTTAAGTCATTTTATACCCAAAACCTTTCCCATTTGACCTAGTTTAACTAAAATCGATGTATTTCAAGTGTTTATGACATGTTCAAGGGTAAATACGTCATTTTCAACCAAAAACTGATCCCATTTGACCTATATTGAATCATATCGTCCGACTAGAAGTGTCTTGGTCATTTAATACACAAAACCTCTCCTCTTCAACCTTGTTTGACTTAAATCGATGTATTTCAAGTGTTTATTACAGGTTCAAGCGTAAATACGTCATTTTCTACACAAAACTGATCCCATTTGACCTATTTTGACTTATCGTCCAATTAGAAGTGTTTAGGTCATTTAATACATAAAACCTCTACCACCGCGTTTGACTCAAATAGATATATTTCAAGTGCTTATGACATGTTCAAGGGTAAATACATCATTTTCTACCTAAAATTGATCCCATTTAACCTATATTGACTCATATCGTCAGATTAGAAGTGTTTAGGTCATTTAATACATAAAACTTCTCCCGTTTGACCGAGTTTGTCTCAAATCGATGTATTTTGATTGTTTATCACACGTTCAAGAGTAAATACCTCATTTTCTACCCAAACCTGATCACATTTGCTCTATATTGACTCATATCGTCCGGTTTGAAGTGTTAAGGTCATTTAATACACAAAACCTCTCCTATTTGACCTAGAATGACTTAAATCGATGTATTTCAAGTATTTGTGACATGTTCAAAGGTAAATATTTCATTTTCTACCTATATTAACTCATATCGTCTGATTCGAAGTGTTTAAGTCATTTTCTACCTAACACCTCTCCCATTTGACCTAGTTTGATGCATTTCAAGTGTTTATGACAAGTTCAAGGTTAAATGCGTCATTTTCCACCAAACACTGATCCAATTTGACCTATATTGACTCATATCGTCCGATTCGAAGTGTTTAGGTTATTTAATACACAAAACCTGTCCCGTTTGACCTAGTTTGACTCAAATCGATGTATTTCAAGTGTTTATGACATGTTTAAGAGTAAATCTGTCATTTTCTACCAATAACTGATCCCAGCTGACCTATATTGACTCTTATCGTCTGATTAGAAGTGTTTGGGTCATTCAGTACGTAAAACCTCTCCCGTTTGATTGCGTTCTACTGAAATCGGTGTATTTGAAGTATTTATGATATGTTAAAAGGTAAATATGTCATTTTCCACCCAAAACTGATCTCATTTGACCTATATTAACTCATATCATCCGATTTGAATCGTTTAGGTCATTTAATACACAAAACCTCTCCGGTTTGACCGAGTTTGTCTCAAATTGATGTATTTTAAGTGTTTATGACATGTTCGAGTGTAAATATGTCATTTTCTACCCAAAATTAATCCCATTTGACCTATATTGTATAATATCGTGGGATTAAAATTGTTTAGGTCATTTAATATATAAAAGCTCTCGCGTTTGACCGAGTTTGACTAAAATCGATGTATTTCAAGTGATTATGACATGTTCAAGGGTAAAAACGTCATTTTCTATCTTAAAGTGATCTCATTTGACCTATATTGACTCATATTGTCCAACTAGAAGTGTTTAGGTCATTTAATACATAAAACTTGTCCCGTTTGACTAAGTTTGACGCAAATCGATGTATTTCATTTGTTTATGACATGTTCAAGGGTAAATACATCATTTTCTCTCCAAAACTGATCCCATTTGCTCTTTATTGACTTATATCATCCGATTTAAATTGTTTAGGTCATTTAATTCACAAAACCTCTCCCATTTAAGCGAGTTTGACTCAAATCGATGTATTTTCAAGTGTTTATGACATGTTCAAGGCTAAATACATCATTTTCTACCTAAAAGTTATCCCAAATGACCTATATTAACTCATATTGTCTGATTAGAAGTGTTTAGGTCACTTAATACATAAAACTTCTCTCGTTTGACCGAGTTTAACTAAAATCGATGTACTTCGATTGTTTATGACATGTTCAAGGGTAAATACGTCATTTTCTACCCAAAACTGATCCCATGTGCCTTATATTAACTCATATCGACCGATTCGAAGTGTTTAAGTTATTTTATGACTATAACCTCTCCCGTTGGACCTAGTTTCACTCATATCAATGTATTTCAACTGTTTATGACATGTTCAAGGGTAAATACGTTATTTTCTACCCTAAACTGATACTATATATTGGCTCATATTGTCCGATTATAATTGTTAAGGTCATTTAATACACAAAACCTCTCCGGTTTGACACAGTTTGACTCATATCGATGTATTTCAAGTTATTATGACATGTTTTAGGGTGAATACTTCATTTTCTACCCAAAACTGATCCTATTTGTCCTATATTATTTCATATCGTCCGATTCGAAGTGTTTAATTCATTTTATACCCAAAACCTCTCCCATTTGACCTAGATGAACTCAAATTTATATATTTCAGGTGTTTATGACATGTTCAAGGGTAAATAAGTTATTTTCTACCCAAAACTGATCCTATTTTACCTACATTCACTCATATCGTCCAATTAGAAGTATGTAGGTCTTTTAATACACAAAACCTCTCCCGTTGGACCGAATATTACTCTAATCAATGTGTTTCAAGTGTTTATGACATGTTCAAGGATAAATACGTCATTTTCTACCTAAAAGTAATCCCATTTGACCTATTTTGACTAATATCATCCCATTAGATTTGTTTACGTCATTTAATACACAAAACCTCTCCCGTTTGTTTGAGTTTAACTAAAATCGATGTATTTAAAGTTTTTATGACATATTTAAGAATAAATACCTTATTTTCTACTTAAAATTGATCCCATTTGCCCTATATTGCCTTATATCGTCCGATTCAAAGTGTTTAAGTCATTCTATACACAAAAACTTCTCCCATTTGACCGAGTTTGACTCAAATCGATATATTTCAAGTGCTTATGACATGTTCAAAGGTAAATACATCATTTTCTACCTAAAATTGATCCCATTTCACCTATATTGACTCATATCGTCAGATTAGAAGTGTTTAGGTCATTTAATACATAAAACTTCTCCCGTTTGACCGAGTTTGTCTCAAATCGATGTATTTTGATTGTTTATCACACGTTCAAGAGTAAATACCTCATTTTCTACCCAAACCTGATCCCATTTGCTCTATATTGACTCATATCGTCCGGTTTGAAGTGTTAAGGTCATTTAATACACAAAACCTCTCCTATTTGACCTAGAATGACTTAAATCGATGTATTTCAAGTATTTGTGACATGTTCAAAGGTAAATATTTCATTTTCTACCTATATTAACTCATATCGTCTGATTCGAAGTGTTTAAGTCATTTTCTACCTAACACCTCTCCCATTTGACCTAGTTTGATGCATTTCAAGTGTTTATGACAAGTTCAAGGTTAAATGCGTCATTTTCCACCAAACACTGATCCAATTTGACCTATATTGACTCATATCGTCCGATTCGAAGTGTTTAGGTTATTTAATACACAAAACCTGTCCCGTTTGACCTAGTTTGACTCAAATCGATGTATTTCAAGTGTTTATGACATGTTTAAGAGTAAATCTGTCATTTTCTACCAATAACTGATCCCAGCTGACCTATATTGACTCTTATCGTCTGATTAGAAGTGTTTGGGTCATTCAGTACGTAAAACCTCTCCCGTTTGATTGCGTTCTACTGAAATCGGTGTATTTGAAGTATTTATGATATGTTAAAAGGTAAATATGTCATTTTCCACCCAAAACTGATCTCATTTGACCTATATTAACTCATATCATCCGATTTGAAATGTTTAGGTCATTTAATACACAAAACCTCTCCGGTTTGACCGAGTTTGTCTCAAATTGATGTATTTTAAGTGTTTATGACATGTTCGAGTGTAAATATGTCATTTTCTACCCAAAATTAATCCCATTTGACCTATATTGTATAATATCGTGGGATTAAAATTGTTTAGGTCATTTAATATATAAAAGCTCTCGCGTTTGACCGAGTTTGACTAAAATCGATGTATTTCAAGTGATTATGACATGTTCAAGGGTAAAAACGTCATTTTCTATCTTAAAGTGATCTCATTTGACCTATATTGACTCATATTGTCCAACTAGAAGTGTTTAGGTCATTTAATACATAAAACTTGTCCCGTTTGACTAAGTTTGACGCAAATCGATGTATTTCATTTGTTTATGACATGTTCAAGGGTAAATACATCATTTTCTCTCCAAAACTGATCCCATTTGCTCTTTATTGACTTATATCATCCGATTTAAATTGTTTAGGTCATTTAATTCACAAAACCTCTCCCATTTAAGCGAGTTTGACTCAAATCGATGTATTTTCAAGTGTTTATGACATGTTCAAGGCTAAATACATCATTTTCTACCTAAAAGTTATCCCAAATGACCTATATTAACTCATATTGTCTGATTAGAAGTGTTTAGGTCACTTAATACATAAAACTTCTCTCGTTTGACCGAGTTTAACTAAAATCGATGTACTTCGATTGTTTATGACATGTTCAAGGGTAAATACGTCATTTTCTACCCAAAACTGATCCCATGTGCCTTATATTAACTCATATCGACCGATTCGAAGTGTTTAAGTTATTTTATGACTATAACCTCTCCCGTTGGACCTAGTTTCACTCATATCAATGTATTTCAACTGTTTATGACATGTTCAAGGGTAAATACGTTATTTTCTACCCTAAACTGATACTATATATTGGCTCATATTGTCCGATTATAATTGTTAAGGTCATTTAATACACAAAACCTCTCCGGTTTGACAAAGTTTGACTCATATCGATGTATTTCAAGTTATTATGACATGTTTTAGGGTGAATACTTCATTTTCTACCCAAAACTGATCCTATTTGTCCTATATTATTTCATATCGTCCGATTCGAAGTGTTTAATTCATTTTATACCCAAAACCTCTCCCATTTGACCTAGATTAACTCAAATTTATATATTTCAGGTGTTTATGACATGTTCAAGGGTAAATAAGTTATTTTCTACCCAAAACTGATCCTATTTTACCTACATTCACTCATATCGTCCAATTAGAAGTATGTAGGTCTTTTAATACACAAAACCTCTCCCGTTGGACCGAATATTACTCTAATCAATGTGTTTCAAGTGTTTATGACATGTTCAAGGATAAATACGTCATTTTCTACCTAAAAGTAATCCCATTTGACCTATTTTGACTAATATCATCCCATTAGATTTGTTTACGTCATTTAATACACAAAACCTCTCCCGTTTGTTTGAGTTTAACTAAAATCGATGTATTTAAAGTTTTTATGACATGTTTAAGAATAAATACCTTATTTTCTACTTAAAATTGATCCCATTTGCCCTATATTGCCTTATATCGTCCGATTCAAAGTGTTTAAGTCATTCTATACACAAAAACTTCTCCCATTTGACCGAGTTTGACTCAAATCGATATATTTCAAGTGCTTATGACATGTTCAAAGGTAAATACATCATTTTCTACCTAAAATTGATCCCATTTGACCTATATTGACTCATATCGTCCGATTAGAAGTGTTTAGGTCATTTAATACATAAAACTTCTCCCGTTTGACCGAGTTTGTCTCAAATCGATGTATTTTGATTGTTTATCACACGTTCAAGAGTAAATACCTCATTTTCTACCCAAAACTGATCCCATTTGCTCTATATTGACTCATATCGTCCGGTTTGAAGTGTTAAGGTCATTTAATACACAAAACCTCTCCTATTTGACCTACAATGACTTAAATCGATGTATTTCAAGTATTTATGACATGTTCAAAGGTAAATATTTCATTTTCTACCTATATTAACTCATATCGTCTGATTCGAAGTGTTTAAGTCATTTTCTACCTAACACCTCTCCCATTTGACCTAGTTTGATGCATTTCAAGTGTTTATGACAAGTTCAAGGTTAAATGCGTCATTTTCCACCAAACACTGATCCAATTTGACCTATATTGACTCGTATCGTCCGATTCGAAGTGTTTAGGTTATTTAATACACAAAACCTGTCCCGTTTGACCTAGTTTGACTCAAATCGATGTATTTCAAGTGTTTATGACATGTTTAAGAGTAAATCTGTCATTTTCTACCAATAACTGATCCCAGCTGACCTATATTGACTCTTATCGTCTGATTAGAAGTGTTTGGGTCATTCAGTACGTAAAACCTCTCCCGTTTGATTGCGTTCTACTGAAATCGGTGTATTTGAAGTATTTATGATATGTTAAAAGGTAAATATGTCATTTTCCACCCAAAACTGATCTCATTTGACCTATATTAACTCATATCATCCGATTTGAATCGTTTAGGTCATTTAATACACAAAACCTCTCCGGTTTGACCGAGTTTGTCTCAAATTGATGTATTTTAAGTGTTTATGACATGTTCGAGTGTAAATATGTCATTTTCTACCCAAAATTAATCCCATTTGACCTATATTGTATAATATCGTGGGATTAAAATTGTTTAGGTCATTTAATATATAAAAGCTCTCGCGTTTGACCGAGTTTGACTAAAATCGATGTATTTCAAGTGATTATGACATGTTCAAGGGTAAAAACGTCATTTTCTATCTTAAAGTGATCTCATTTGACCTATATTGACTCATATTGTCCAACTAGAAGTGTTTAGGTCATTTAATACATAAAACTTGTCCCGTTTGACTAAGTTTGACGCAAATCGATGTATTTCATTTGTTTATGACATGTTCAAGGGTAAATACATCATTTTCTCTCCAAAACTGATCCCATTTGCTCTTTATTGACTTATATCATCCGATTTAAATTGTTTAGGTCATTTAATTCACAAAACCTCTCCCATTTAAGCGAGTTTGACTCAAATCGATGTATTTTCAAGTGTTTATGACATGTTCAAGGCTAAATACATCATTTTCTACCTAAAAGTTATCCCAAATGACCTATATTAACTCATATTGTCTGATTAGAAGTGTTTAGGTCACTTAATACATAAAACTTCTCTCGTTTGACCGAGTTTAACTAAAATCGATGTACTTCGATTGTTTATGACATGTTCAAGGGTAAATACGTCATTTTCTACCCAAAACTGATCCCATGTGCCTTATATTAACTCATATCGACCGATTCGAAGTGTTTAAGTTATTTTATGACTATAACCTCTCCCGTTGGACCTAGTTTCACTCATATCAATGTATTTCAACTGTTTATGACATGTTCAAGGGTAAATACGTTATTTTCTACCCTAAACTGATACTATATATTGGCTCATATTGTCCGATTATAATTGTTAAGGTCATTTAATACACAAAACCTCTCCGGTTTGACAAAGTTTGACTCATATCGATGTATTTCAAGTTATTATGACATGTTTTAGGGTGAATACTTCATTTTCTACCCAAAACTGATCCTATTTGTCCTATATTATTTCATATCGTCCGATTCGAAGTGTTTAATTCATTTTATACCCAAAACCTCTCCCATTTGACCTAGATTAACTCAAATTTATATATTTCAGGTGTTTATGACATGTTCAAGGGTAAATAAGTTATTTTCTACCCAAAACTGATCCTATTTTACCTACATTCACTCATATCGTCCAATTAGAAGTATGTAGGTCTTTTAATACACAAAACCTCTCCCGTTAGACCGAATATTACTCTAATCAATGTGTTTCAAGTGTTTATGACATGTTCAAGGATAAATACGTCATTTTCTACCTAAAAGTAATCCCATTTGACCTATTTTGACTAATATCATCCCATTAGATTTGTTTACGTCATTTAATACACAAAACCTCTCCCGTTTGTTTGAGTTTAACTAAAATCGATGTATTTAAAGTTTTTATGACATGTTTAAGAATAAATACCTTATTTTCTACTTAAAATTGATCCCATTTGCCCTATATTGCCTTATATCGTCCGATTCAAAGTGTTTAAGTCATTCTATACACAAAAACTTCTCCCATTTGACCGAGTTTGACTCAAATCGATATATTTCAAGTGCTTATGACATGTTCAAAGGTAAATACATCATTTTCTACCTAAAATTGATCCCATTTGACCTATATTGACTCATATCGTCCGATTAGAAGTGTTTAGGTCATTTAATACATAAAACTTCTCCCGTTTGACCGAGTTTGTCTCAAATCGATGTATTTTGATTGTTTATCACACGTTCAAGAGTAAATACCTCATTTTCTACCCAAAACTGATCCCATTTGCTCTATATTGACTCATATCGTCCGGTTTGAAGTGTTAAGGTCATTTAATACACAAAACCTCTCCTATTTGACCTACAATGACTTAAATCGATGTATTTCAAGTATTTATGACATGTTCAAAGGTAAATATTTCATTTTCTACCTATATTAACTCATATCGTCTGATTCGAAGTGTTTAAGTCATTTTCTACCTAACACCTCTCCCATTTGACCTAGTTTGATGCATTTCAAGTGTTTATGACAAGTTCAAGGTTAAATGCGTCATTTTCCACCAAACACTGATCCAATTTGACCTATATTGACTCGTATCGTCCGATTCGAAGTGTTTAGGTTATTTAATACACAAAACCTGTCCCGTTTGACCTAGTTTGACTCAAATCGATGTATTTCAAGTGTTTATGACATGTTTAAGAGTAAATCTGTCATTTTCTACCAATAACTGATCCCAGCTGACCTATATTGACTCTTATCGTCTGATTAGAAGTGTTTGGGTCATTCAGTACGTAAAACCTCTCCCGTTTGATTGCGTTCTACTGAAATCGGTGTATTTGAAGTATTTATGATATGTTAAAAGGTAAATATGTCATTTTCCACCCAAAACTGATCTCATTTGACCTATATTAACTCATATCATCCGATTTGAATCGTTTAGGTCATTTAATACACAAAACCTCTCCGGTTTGACCGAGTTTGTCTCAAATTGATGTATTTTAAGTGTTTATGACATGTTCGAGTGTAAATATGTCATTTTCTACCCAAAATTAATCCCATTTGACCTATATTGTATAATATCGTGGGATTAAAATTGTTTAGGTCATTTAATATATAAAAGCTCTCGCGTTTGACCGAGTTTGACTAAAATCGATGTATTTCAAGTGATTATGACATGTTCAAGGGTAAAAACGTCATTTTCTATCTTAAAGTGATCTCATTTGACCTATATTGACTCATATTGTCCAACTAGAAGTGTTTAGGTCATTTAATACATAAAACTTGTCCCGTTTGACTAAGTTTGACGCAAATCGATGTATTTCATTTGTTTATGACATGTTCAAGGGTAAATACATCATTTTCTCTCCAAAACTGATCCCATTTGCTCTTTATTGACTTATATCATCCGATTTAAATTGTTTAGGTCATTTAATTCACAAAACCTCTCCCATTTAAGCGAGTTTGACTCAAATCGATGTATTTTCAAGTGTTTATGACATGTTCAAGGATAAATACATCATTTTCTACCTAAAAGTTATCCCAAATGACCTATATTAACTCATATTGTCTGATTAGAAGTGTTTAGGTCACTTAATACATAAAACTTCTCTCGTTTGACCGAGTTTAACTAAAATCGATGTACTTCGATTGTTTATGACATGTTCAAGGGTAAATACGTCATTTTCTACCCAAAACTGATCCCATGTGCCTTATATTAACTCATATCGACCGATTCGAAGTGTTTAAGTTATTTTATGACTATAACCTCTCCCGTTGGACCTAGTTTCACTCATATCAATGTATTTCAACTGTTTATGACATGTTCAAGGGTAAATACGTTATTTTCTACCCTAAACTGATACTATATATTGGCTCATATTGTCCGATTATAATTGTTAAGGTCATTTAATACACAAAACCTCTCCGGTTTGACACAGTTTGACTCATATCGATGTATTTCAAGTTATTATGACATGTTTTAGGGTGAATACTTCATTTTCTACCCAAAACTGATCCTATTTGTCCTATATTATTTCATATCGTCCGATTCGAAGTGTTTAATTCATTTTATACCCAAAACCTCTCCCATTTGACCTAGATTAACTCAAATTTATATATTTCAGGTGTTTATGACATGTTCAAGGGTAAATAAGTTATTTTCTACCCAAAAATGATCCTATTTTACCTACATTCACTCATATCGTCCAATTAGAAGTATTTAGGTCTTTTAATACACAAAACCTCTCCCGTTGGACCGAATATTACTCTAATCAATGTATTTCAAGTGTTTATGACATGTTCAAGGATAAATACGTCATTTTCTACCTAAAAGTAATCCCATTTGACCTATTTTGACTAATATCATCCCATTAGATTTGTTTAGGTCATTTAAGACACAAAACCTCTCCCGTTTGTTTGAGTTTAACTAAAATCGATGTATTTAAAGTTTTTATGACATGTTTAAGAATAAATACCTTATTTTCTACTTAAAATTGATCCCATTTGCCCTATATTGCCTTATATCGTCCGATTCAAAGTGTTTAAGTCATTCTATACACAAAAACTTCTCCCATTTGACCGAGTTTGACTCAAATCGATATATTTCAAGTGCTTATGACATGTTCAAAGGTAAATACATCATTTTCTACCTAAAATTGATCCCATTTGACCTATATTGACTCATATCGTCGGATTAGAAGTGTTTAGGTCATTTAATACATAAAAATTCTCCCGTTTGACCGAGTTTGTCTCAAATCGATGTATTTTGATTGTTTATCACATGTTCAAGAGTAAATACGTCATTTTCTACCCAAAACTGATCCCATTTGCTCTATATTGACTCATATCGTCCTATTTGAAGTGTTAAGGTCATTTAATACACAAAACCTCTCCTATTTGACCTAGAATGACTCAAATCGATGTATATTCAAGTGTTTATGACATGTTTAAAGGTAAATACATCATTTTCTACCTATATTAACTCATATCGTCCAATTCGGAGTGTTTAAGTCATTTTCTACCTAACACCTCTCCCATTCGACCTAGTTTGATGCATTTCAAGTGTTTATGACAAGTTCAAGGTTAAATACGTCATTTTCCATCAAACACTGATCCAATTTCACCTATATTGACTCATATCGTCCGATTCGAAGTGTTTAGGTCATTTAATACAAAAAACTTGTCCCGTTTGACCTAGTTTGACTCAAATCGATGTATTTCAAGTGTTTATGACATGTTTAAGAGTAAATCTGTCATTTTCTACCAATATTTGATCCCAGCTGACCTATATTGACTCTTATCGTCTGATTAGAAGTGTTTGGGTCATTCAGTACGTAAAACCTCTCCCTTTTGATTGCGTTCTACTGAAATCGGTGTATTTGAAGTATTTATGATATGTTAAAAGGTAAATATGTCATTTTCCACCCAAAACTGATCTCATTTGACCTATATTAACTCATATCATCCGATTTGAATCGTTTAGGTCATTTAATACACAAAACCTCTCCGGTTTGACCGAGTTTGTCTCAAATTGATGTATTTCAAGTGTTTATGACATGTTCGAGTGTAAATATGTCATTTTCTACCCAAAATTAATCCCATTTGACCTATATTGTATAATATCGTGGGATTAAAATTGTTTAGGTCATTTAATATATAAAAGCTCTCGCGTTTGACCGAGTTTGACTAAAATCGATGTATTTCAAGTGATTATGACATGTTCAAGGGTAAATACGTCATTTTCTATCTTAAAGTGATCTCATTTGACCTATATTGACTCATATTGTCCAACTAGAAGTGTTTAGGTCATTTAATACATAAAACTTGTCCCGTTTGACTAAGTTTGACGCAAATCGATGTATTTCATTTGTTTATGACATGTTCAAGGGTAAATACATCATTTTCTCTCCAAAACTGATCCCATTTGCTCTTTATTGACTTATATCATCCGATTTATATTGTTTAGGTCATTTAATTCACAAAACCTCTCCCATTTAAACGAGTTTGACTCAAATCGATGTATTTTCAAGTTTTTATGACATGTTCAAGGCTAAATACATCATTTTCTACCTAAAAGTTATCCCAAATGACCTATATTAACTCATATTGTCTGATTAGAAGTGTTTAGGTCACTTAATACATAAAACTTCTCTCGTTTGACCGAGTTTAACTAAAATCGATGTACTTCGATTGTTTATGACATGTTCAAGGGTAAATACGTCATTTTCTACCCAAAACTGATCCCATGTGCCTTATATTAACTCATATCGACCGATTCGAAGTGTTTAAGTTATTTTATGACTATAACCTCTCCCGTTGGACCTAGTTTCACTCATATCAATGTATTTCAACTGTTTGTGACATGTTCAAGGGTAAATACGTTATTTTCTACCCTAAACTGATACTATATATTGGCTCATATTGTCCGATTATAATTGTTAAGGTCATTTAATACACAAAACCTCTCCGGTTTGACACAGTTTGACTCATATCGATGTATTTCAAGTTATTATGACATGTTTTAGGGTGAATACTTCATTTTCTACCCAAAACTGATCCTATTTGTCCTATATTATTTCATATCGTCCGATTCGAAGTGTTTAATTCATTTTATACCCAAAACCTCTCCCATTTGACCTAGATTAACTCAAATTTATATATTTCAGGTGTTTATGACATGTTCAAGGGTAAATAAGTTATTTTCTACCCAAAACTGATCCTATTTTACCTACAATCACTCATATCGTCTAATTAGAAGTATTTAGGTCTTTTAATACACAAAACCTCTCCCATTGGACCGAATATTACTCTAATCAATGTATTTCAAGTGTTTATGACATGTTCAAGGATAAATACGTCATTTTCTACCTAAAAGTAATCCCATTTGACCTATTTTGACTAATATCATCCCATTAGATTTGTTTAGGTCATTTAAGACACAAAACCTCTCCCGTTTGTTTGAGTTTAACTAAAATCGATGTATTTAAAGTTTTTATGACATGTTTAAGAATAAATACCTTATTTTCTACTTAAAATTGATCCCATTTGCCCTATATTGCCTTATATCGTCCGATTCAAAGTGTTTAAGTCATTCTATACACAAAAACTTCTCCCATTTGACCGAGTTTGACTCAAATCGATATATTTCAAGTGCTTATGACATGTTCAAAGGTAAATACATCATTTTCTACCTAAAATTGATCCCATTTGACCTATATTGACTCATATCGTCGGATTAGAAGTGTTTAGGTCATTTAATACATAAAAATTCTCCCGTTTGACCGAGTTTGTCTCAAATCGATGTATTTTGATTGTTTATCACATGTTCAAGAGTAAATACGTCATTTTCTACCCAAAACTGATCCCATTTGCTCTATATTGACTCATATCGTCCTATTTGAAGTGTTAAGGTCATTTAATACACAAAACCTCTCCTATTTGACCTAGAATGACTCAAATCGATGTATATTCAAGTGTTTATGACATGTTTAAAGGTAAATACATCATTTTCTACCTATATTAACTCATATCGTCCAATTCGAAGTGTTTAAGTCATTTTCTACCTAACACCTCTCCCATTCGACCTAGTTTGATGCATTTCAAGTGTTTATGACAAGTTCAAGGTTAAATACGTCATTTTCCATCAAACACTGATCCAATTTCACCTATATTGACTCATATCGTCCGATTCGAAGTGTTTAGGTCATTTAATACAAAAAACTTGTCCCGTTTGACCTAGTTTGACTCAAATCGATGTATTTCAAGTGTTTATGACATGTTTAAGAGTAAATCTGTCATTTTCTACCAATATTTGATCCCAGCTGACCTATATTGACTCTTATCGTCTGATTAGAAGTGTTTGGGTCATTCAGTACGTAAAACCTCTCCCTTTTGATTGCGTTCTACTGAAATCGGTGTATTTGAAGTATTTATGATATGTTAAAAGGTAAATATGTCATTTTCCACCCAAAACTGATCTCATTTGACCTATATTAACTCATATCATCCGATTTGAATCGTTTAGGTCATTTAATACACAAAACCTCTCCGGTTTGACCGAGTTTGTCTCAAATTGATGTATTTCAAGTGTTTATGACATGTTCGAGTGTAAATATGTCATTTTCTACCCAAAATTAATCCCATTTGACCTATATTGTATAATATCGTGGGATTAAAATTGTTTAGGTCATTTAATATATAAAAGCTCTCGCGTTTGACCGAGTTTGACTAAAATCGATGTATTTCAAGTGATTATGACATGTTCAAGGGTAAATACGTCATTTTCTATCTTAAAGTGATCTCATTTGACCTATATTGACTCATATTGTCCAACTAGAAGTGTTTAGGTCATTTAATACATAAAACTTGTCCCGTTTGACTAAGTTTGACGCAAATCGATGTATTTCATTTGTTTATGACATGTTCAAGGGTAAATACATCATTTTCTCTCCAAAACTGATCCCATTTGCTCTTTATTGACTTATATCATCCGATTTAAATTGTTTAGGTCATTTAATTCACAAAACCTCTCCCATTTAAGCGAGTTTGACTCAAATCGATGTATTTTCAAGTGTTTATGACATGTTCAAGGATAAATACATCATTTTCTACCTAAAAGTTATCCCAAATGACCTATATTAACTCATATTGTCTGATTAGAAGTGTTTAGGTCACTTAATACATAAAACTTCTCTCGTTTGACCGAGTTTAACTAAAATCGATGTACTTCGATTGTTTATGACATGTTCAAGGGTAAATACGTCATTTTCTACCCAAAACTGATCCCATGTGCCTTATATTAACTCATATCGACCGATTCGAAGTGTTTAAGTTATTTTATGACTATAACCTCTCCCGTTGGACCTAGTTTCACTCATATCAATGTATTTCAACTGTTTATGACATGTTCAAGGGTAAATACGTTATTTTCTACCCTAAACTGATACTATATATTGGCTCATATTGTCCGATTATAATTGTTAAGGTCATTTAATACACAAAACCTCTCCGGTTTGACACAGTTTGACTCATATCGATGTATTTCAAGTTATTATGACATGTTTTAGGGTGAATACTTCATTTTCTACCCAAAACTGATCCTATTTGTCCTATATTATTTCATATCGTCCGATTCGAAGTGTTTAATTCATTTTATACCCAAAACCTCTCCCATTTGACCTAGATTAACTCAAATTTATATATTTCAGGTGTTTATGACATGTTCAAGGGTAAATAAGTTATTTTCTACCCAAAATTGATCCTATTTTACCTACATTCACTTATATCGTCTAATTAGAAGTATTTAGGTCTTTTAATACACAAAACCTCTCCCGTTGGACCGAATATTACTCTAATCAATGTATTTCAAGTGTTTATGACATGTTCAAGGATAAATACGTCATTTTCTACCTAAAAGTAATCCCATTTGACCTATTTTGACTAATATCATCCCATTAGATTTGTTTAGGTCATTTAATACACAAAACCTCTCCCGTTTGTTTGAGTTTAACTAAAATCGATGTATTTAAAGTTTTTATGACATGTTTAAGAATAAATACCTTATTTTCTACTTAAAATTGATCCCATTTGCCCTATATTGCCTTATATCGTCCGATTCAAAGTGTTTAAGTCATTCTATACACAAAAACTTCTCCCATTTGACCGAGTTTGACTCAAATCGATATATTTCAAGTGCTTATGACATGTTCAAGGGTAAATACATCATTTTCTACCTAAAATTGATCCCATTTGACCTATATTGACTCATATCGTCGGATTAGAAGTGTTTAGGTCATTTAATACATAAAACTTCTCCCGTTTGACCGAGTTTGTCTCAAATCGATGTATTTTGATTGTTTATCACATGTTCAAGAGTAAATACGTCATTTTCTACCCAAAACTGATCCCATTTGCTCTATATTGACTCATATCGTCCTATTTGAAGTGTTAAGGTCATTTAATACACAAAACCTCTCCTATTTGACCTAGAATGACTCAAATCGATGTATATTCAAGTGTGTATGACATGTTTAAAGGTAAATACGTCATTTTCTACCTATATTAACTCATATCGTCCAATTCGAAGTGTTTAAGTCATTTTCTACCTAACACCTCTCCCATTCGACCTAGTTTGATGCATTTCAAGTGTTTATGACAAGTTCAAGGTTAAATACGTCATTTTCCACCAAACACTGATCCAATTTCACCTATATTGACTCATATCGTCCGATTCGAAGTGTTTAGGTCATTTAATACAAAAAACTTGTCCCGTTTGACCTAGTTTGACTCAAATCGATGTATTTCAAGTGTTTATGACATGTTTAAGAGTAAATCTGTCATTTGCTACCAATAACTGATCCCACGTGACCTATATTGACTCTTATCGTCTGATTAGAAGTGTTTGGGTCATTCAGTACGTAAAACCTCTCCCGTTTGATTGCGTTCTACTGAAAACGGTGTATTTGAAGTATTTATGATATGTTAAAAGGTAAATATGTCATTTTCCACCCAAAACTGATCTCATTTGACCTATATTAACTCATATCATCCGATTTGAATCGTTTAGGTCATTTAATACACAAAACCTCTCCCGTTTGACCGAGTTTGTCTCAAATTGATGTATTTCAAGTGTTTATGACATGTTCGAGTGTAAATATGTCATTTTCTACCCAAAATTAATCCCATTTGACCTATATTGTATAATATCGTGGGATTAAAATTGTTTAGGTCATTTAATATATAAAAGCTCTCACATTTGACCGAGTTTAAATAAAATCGATGTATTTCAAGTGATTATGACATGTTCAAGGGTAAATACGTCATTTTCTATCTTAAAGTGATCCCATTCGACCTATATTGACTCATATTGTCCAACTAGAAGTGTTTAGGTCATTTAATACATAAAACTTGTCCCGTTTGACTAAGTTTGACTCAAATCGATGTATTTCATTTGTTTATGACATGTTCAAGGGTAAATACATCATTTTCTCTCCAAAACTGATCCCATTTTCTCTTTATTGACTTATATCATCCGATTTAAATTGTTTAGGTCATTTAATTCACAAAACCTCTCCCATTTAAGCGAGTTTGACTCAAATCGATGTATTTCAAGTGTTTATGACATGTTCAAGGCTAAATACATTATTTTCTACCTAAAAGTTATCCCAAATGACCTATATTAACTCATATTGTCTTATTAGAAGTGTTTAGGTCACTTAATACATAAAACTTCTCCCGTTTGACCGAGTTTAACTAAAATCGATGTATTTCGATTGTTTATGACATGTTCAAGGGTAAATACGTCATTTTCTACCCAAAACTGATCCCATGTGCCTTATATTAACTCATATCGACCGATTCGAAGTGTTTAAGTTATTTTATGACTATAACCTCTCCCGTTGGACCTAGTTTCACTCATATCAATGTATTTCAACTGTTTATGACATGTTCAAGGGTAAATACGTTATTTTCTACCCTAAACTGATACTATATATTGGCTCATATTGTCCGATTATAATTGTTAAGGTCATTTAATACACAAAACCTCTCCGGTTTGACACAGTTTGACTCATATCGATGTATTTCAAGTTATTATGACATGTTTTAGGGTGAATACTTCATTTTCTACCCAAAACTGATCCTATTTGTCCTATATTATTTCATATCGTCCGATTCGAAGTGTTTAATTCATTTTATACCCAAAACCTCTCCCATTTGACCTAGATTAACTCAAATTTATATATTTCAGGTGTTTATGACATGTTCAAGGGTAAATAAGTTATTTTCTACCCAAAAATGATCCTATTTTACCTACATTCACTCATATCGTCCAATTAGAAGTATTTAGGTCTTTTAATACACAAAACCTCTCCCGTTGGACCGAATATTACTCTAATCAATGTATTTCAAGTGTTTATGACATGTTCAAGGATAAATACGTCATTTTCTACCTAAAAGTAATCCCATTTGACCTATTTTGACTAATATCATCCCATTAGATTTGTTTAGGTCATTTAATACACAAAACCTCTCCCGTTTGTTTGAGTTTAACTAAAATCGATGTATTTAAAGTTTTTATGATATGTTTAAGGGTAAATACCTTATTTTTTACTTAAAATTGATCCCATTTGCCCTATATTGCCTTATATCGTCCGATTCAAAGTGTTTAAGTCATTCTATACACAAAAACTTCTCCCATTTGACCGAGTTTGACTCAAATCGATATATTTCAAGTGCTTATGACATGTTCAACGGTAAATACATCATTTTCTACCTAAAATTGATCCTATTTGACCTATATTGACTCATATCGTCGGATTAGAAGTGTTTAGGTCATTTAATACATAAAACTTCTCCCGTTTGATCGAGTTTGTCTCAAATCGATGTATTTTGATTGTTTATCACATGTGCAAGAGTAAATACGTCATTTTCTACCCAAAACTGATCCCATTTGCTCTATATTGACTCATATCGTCCGATTTGAAGTGTTAAGGTCATTTAATACACAAAACCTCTCCTATTTGACCTAGAATGACTCAAATCGATGTATATTCAAGTGTGTATGACATGTTTAAAGGTAAATACGTCATTTTCTACCTATATTAACTCATATCGTCCAATTCGAAGTGTTTAAGTCATTTTCTACCTAACACCTCTCCCATTCGACCTAGTTTGATGCATTTCAAGTGTTTATGACAAGTTCAAGGTTAAATACGTCATTTTCCACCAAACACTGATCCAATTTCACCTATGTTGACTCATATCGTCCGATTCGAAGTGTTTAGGTCATTTAATACAAAAAACTTGTCCCGTTTGACCTAGTTTGACTCAAATCGATGTATTTCAAGTGTTTATGACATGTTTAAGAGTAAATCTGTCATTTGCTACCAATAACTGATCCCACGTGACCTATATTGACTCTTATCGTCTGATTAGAAGTGTTTGGGTCATTCAGTACGTAAAACCTCTCCCGTTTGATTGCGTTCTACTGAAAACGGTGTATTTGAAGTATTTATGATATGTTAAAAGGTAAATATGTCATTTTCCACCCAAAACTGATCTCATTTGACCTATATTAACTCATATCATCCGATTTGAATCGTTTAGGTCATTTAATACACAAAACCTCTCCCGTTTGACCGAGTTTGTCTCAAATTGATGTATTTCAAGTGTTTATGACATGTTCGAGTGTAAATATGTCATTTTCTACCCAAAATTAATCCCATTTGACCTATATTGTATAATATCGTGGGATTAAAATTGTTTAGGTCATTTAATATATAAAAGCTCTCACATTTGACCGAGTTTAAATAAAATCGATGTATTTCAAGTGATTATGACATGTTCAAGGGTAAATACGTCATTTTCTATCTTAAAGTGATCCCATTTTACCTATATTGACTCATATTGTCCAACTAGAAGTGTTTAGGTCATTTAATACATAAAACTTGTCCCGTTTGACTAAGTTTGACTCAAATCGATGTATTTCAAGTGTGTATGACATGTTCAAAGGTAAATACGTCATTTTCTACCTATATTAACTCATATCGTCCAATTCGAAGTGTTTAAGTCATTTTCTACCTAACACCTCTCCCATTCGACCTAGTTTGATGCATTTCAAGTGTTTATGACAAGTTCAAGGTTAAATACGTCATTTTCCACCAAAGACTGATCCAATTTCACCTATATTGACTCATATCGTCCGATTCGAAGTGTTCAGGTCATTTAATACACAAAACTTGTCCCGTTTGACCTAGTTTGACTCAAATCGATGTATTTCGAGTGTTTATGACATGTTTAAGAGTAAATCTGTCATTTTCTACCATTAACTGATCCCAGTTGACCTATATTGACTCTTATCGTCTGATTAGAAGTGTTTGGGTCATTCAGTACGTAAAACCTCTCCCGTTTGATTGCGTTCTACTGAAATCGGTGTATTTGAAGTATTTATGATATGTTAAAAGGTAAATATTTCATTTTCCACCCAAAACTGATCTCATTTGACCTATATTAACTCATATCATCCGATTTGAATCGTTTAGGTCATTTAATACACAAAACCTCTCCCGTTTGACCGAGTTTGTCTCAAATTGATGTATTTCAAGTGTTTATGACATGTTCAAGTGTAAATATGTCATTTTCTACCCAAAATTAATCCCATTTGACCTATATTGTATAATATCGTGGGATTAAAATTGTTTAGGTCATTTAATATATAAAAGCTCTCACGTTTGACCGAGTTTAAATAAAATCGATGTATTTCAAGTGATTATGACATGTTCAAGGGTAAATACGTCATTTTCTATCTTAAAGTGATCCCATTTTACCTATATTGACTCATATTGTCCAACTAGAAGTGTTTAGGTCATTTAATACATAAAACTTGTCCCGTTTGACTAAGTTTGACTCAAATCGATGTATTTCATTTGTTTATGACATGTTCAAGGGTAAATACATCATTTTCTCTCCAAAACTGATCCCATTTGCTCTTTATTGACTTATATCATCCGATTTAAATTGTTTAGGTCATTTAATTCACAAACCTCTCCCATTTAAGCGAGTTTGACTCAAATCGATGTATTTCAAGTGTTTATGACATGTTCAAGGCTAAATACATCATTTTCTACCTAAAAGTTATCCCAAATGACCTATATTAACTCATATTGTCTTATTAGAAGTGTTTAGGTCACTTAATACATAAAACTTCTCCCGTTTGACCGAGTTTAACTAAAATCGATGTATTTCGATTGTTTATGACATGTTCAAGGGTAAATACGTCATTTTCTACCCAAAACTGATCCCATGTGCCTTAGATTAACTCATATCGACCGATTCGAAGTGTTTAAGTTATTTTATGACTATAACCTCTCCCGTTGGACCTAGTTTCACTCATATCAATGTATTTCAACTGTTTATGACATGTTCAAGGGTAAATACGTTATTTTCTACCCTAAACTGATACTATATATTGGCTCATATTGTCCGATTATAATTGTTAAGGTCATTTAATACACAAAACCTCTCCGGTTTGACACAGTTTGACTCATATCGATGTATTTCAAGTTATTATGACATGTTTTAGGGTGAATACTTCATTTTGTACCCAAAACTGATCCTATTTGTCCTATATTATTTCATATCGTCCGATTCGAAGTGTTTAATTCATTTTATACCCAAAACCTCTCCCATTTGACCTAGATTAACTCAAATTTATATATTTCAGGTGTTTATGACATGTTCAAGGGTAAATAAGTTATTTTCTACCCAAAACTGATCCTATTTTACCTACATTCACTCATATCGTCCAATTAGAAGTATTTAGGTCTTTTAATACACAAAACCTCTCCCGTTGGACCGAATATTACTCTAATCAATGTGTTTCAAGTGTTTATGACATGTTCAAGGATAAATACGTCATTTTCTACCTAAAAGTAATCCCATTTGACCTATTTTGACTAATATCATCCCATTAGATTTGTTTAGGTCATTTAATACACAAAACCTCTCCCGTTTGTTTGAGTTTAACTAAAATCGATGTATTTAAAGTTTTTATGATATGTTTAAGGGTAAATACCTTATTTTTTACTTAAAATTGATCCCATTTGCCCTATATTGCCTTATATCGTCCGATTCAAAGTGTTTAAGTCATTCTATACACAAAAACTTCTCCCATTTGACCGAGTTTGACTCAAATCGATATATTTCTAGTGCTTATGACATGTTCAACGGTAAATACATCATTTTCTACCTAAAATTGATCCTATTTGACCTATATTGACTCATATCGTCGGATTAGAAGTGTTTAGGTCATTTAATACATAAAACTTCTCCCGTTTGACCGAGTTTGTCTCAAATCGATGTATTTTGATTGTTTATCACATGTTCAAGAGTAAATACGTCATTTTCTACCCAAAACTGATCCCATTTGCTCTATATTGACTCATATCGTCCGATTTGAAGTGTTAAGGTCATTTAATACACAAAACCTCTCCTATTTGACCTAGAATGACTCAAATCGATGTATTTCAAGTGTGTATGACATGTTCAAAGGTAAATACGTCATTTTCTACCTATATTAACTCATATTGTCCAATTCGAAGTGTTTAAGTCATTTTCTACCTAACACCTCTCCCATTCGACCTAGTTTGATGCATTTCAAGTGTTTATGACAAGTTCAAGGTTAAATACGTCATTTTCCACCAAAGACTGATCCAATTTCACCTATATTGACTCATATCGTCCGATTCGAAGTGTTCAGGTCATTTAATACACAAAACTTGTCCCGTTTGACCTAGTTTGACTCAAATCGATGTATTTCAAGTGTTTATGACATGTTTAAGAGTAAATCTGTCATTTTCTACCATTAACTGATCCCAGTTGACCTATATTGACTCTTATCGTCTGATTAGAAGTGTTTGGTCATTCAGTACGTAAAACCTCTCCCGTTTGATTGCGTTCTACTGAAATCGGTGTATTTGAAGTATTTATGATATGTTAAAAGGTAAATATTTCATTTTCCACCCAAAACTGATCTCATTTGACCTATATTAACTCATATCATCCGATTTGAATCGTTTAGGTCATTTAATACACAAAACCTCTCCCGTTTGACCGAGTTTGTCTCAAATTGATGTATTTCAAGTGTTTATGACATGTTCAAGTGTAAATATGTCATTTTCTACCCAAAATTAATCCCATTTGACCTATATTGTATAATATCGTGGGATTAAAATTGTTTAGGTCATTTAATATATAAAAGCTCTCACGTTTGACCGAGTTTAAATAAAATCGATGTATTTCAAGTGATTATGACATGTTCAAGGGTAAATACGTCATTTTCTATCTTAAAGTGATCCCATTTTACCTATATTGACTCATATTGTCCAACTAGAAGTGTTTAGGTCATTTAATACATAAAACTTGTCCCGTTTGACTAAGTTTGACTCAAATCGATGTATTTCATTTGTTTATGACATGTTCAAGGGTAAATACATCATTTTCTCTCCAAAACTGATCCCATTTGCTCTTTATTGACTTATATCATCCGATTTAAATTGTTTAGGTCATTTAATTCACAAACCTCTCCCATTTAAGCGAGTTTGACTCAAATCGATGTATTTCAAGTGTTTATGACATGTTCAAGGCTAAATACATCATTTTCTACCTAAAAGTTATCCCAAATGACCTATATTAACTCATATTGTCTTATTAGAAGTGTTTGGGTCACTTAATACATAAAACTTCTCCCGTTTGACCGAGTTTAACTAAAATCGATGTATTTCGATTGTTTATGACATGTTCAAGGGTAAATACGTCATTTTCTACCCAAAACTGATCCCATGTGCCTTAGATTAACTCATATCGACCGATTCGAAGTGTTTAAGTTATTTTATGACTATAACCTCTCCCGTTGGACCTAGTTTCACTCATATCAATGTATTTCAACTGTTTATGACATGTTCAAGGGTAAATACGTTATTTTCTACCCTAAACTGATACTATATATTGGCTCATATTGTCCGATTATAATTGTTAAGGTCATTTAATACACAAAACCTCTCCGGTTTGACACAGTTTGACTCATATCGATGTATTTCAAGTTATTATGACATGTTTTAGGGTGAATACTTCATTTTGTACCCAAAACTGATCCTATTTGTCCTATATTATTTCATATCGTCCGATTCGAAGTGTTTAATTCATTTTATACCCAAAACCTCTCCCATTTGACCTAGATTAACTCAAATTTATATATTTCAGGTGTTTATGACATGTTCAAGGGTAAATAAGTTATTTTCTACCCAAAACTGATCCTATTTTACCTACATTCACTCATATCGTCCAATTAGAAGTATTTAGGTCTTTTAATACACAAAACCTCTCCCGTTGGACCGAATATTACTCTAATCAATGTGTTTCAAGTGTTTATGACATGTTCAAGGATAAATACGTCATTTTCTACCTAAAAGTAATCCCATTTGACCTATTTTGACAAATATCATCCCATTAGATTTGTTTAGGTCATTTAATACACAAAACCTCTCCCGTTTGTTTGAGTTTTACTAAAATCGATGTATTTAAAGTTTTTATGACATGGTTAAGGGTAAATACCTTATTTTCTACTTAAAATTGATCCCATTTGCCCTATATTGCCTTATATCGTCCGATTCAAAGTGTTTAAGTCATTCTATACACAAAAACTTCTCCCATTTGACTGAGTTTGACTCAAATCGATATATTTCAAGTGCATATGACATGTTCAAGGCTAAATACATCATTTTCTACCTAAAATTGATCCCATTTGATCTATATTGACTCATATCGTCGGATTAGAAGTGTTTAGGTCACTTAATACATAAAACTTCTCCCGTTTCACCGAGTTTGACTCAAATCGATGTATTTTGATTGTTTATCACATGTTCAAGAGTAAATACGTCATTTTCTACCCAAAACTGATCCCATGTGCCTTATATTAACTCATATCGACCGATTCGAAGTGTTTAAGTTATTTTATGACTATAACCTCTCCCGTTGGACCTAGTTTCACTCATATCAATGTATTTCAACTGTTTATGACATGTTCAAGGGTAAATACGTTATTTTCTACCCTAAACTGATACTATATATTGGCTCGTATTGTCCGATTATAATTGTTAAGGTCATTTAATACACAAAACCTCTCCGGTTTGACACAGTTTGACTCATATCGATGTATTTCAAGTTATTATGACATGTTTTAGGGTGAATACTTCATTTTGTACCCAAAACTGATCCTATTTGTCCTATATTATTTCATATCGTCCGATTCGAAGTGTTTAATTCATTTTATACCCAAAACCTCTCCCATTTGACCTAGATTAACTCAAATTTATATATTTCAGGTGTTTATGACATGTTCAAGGGTAAATAAGTTATTTTCTACCCAAAACTGATCCTATTTTACCTACATTCACTCATATCGTCCAATTAGAAGTATTTAGGTCTTTTAATACACAAAACCTCTCCCGTTGGACCGAATATTACTCTAATCAATGTGTTTCAAGTGTTTATGACATGTTCAAGGATAAATACGTCATTTTCTACCTAAAAGTAATCCCATTTGACCTATTTTGACAAATATCATCCCATTAGATTTGTTTAGGTCATTTAATACACAAAACCTCTCCCGTTTGTTTGAGTTTTACTAAAATCGATGTATTTAAAGTTTTTATGACATGGTTAAGGGTAAATACCTTATTTTCTACTTAAAATTGATCCCATTTGCCCTATATTGCCTTATATCGTCCGATTCAAAGTGTTTAAGTCATTCTATACACAAAAACTTCTCCCATTTGACTGAGTTTGACTCAAATCGATATATTTCAAGTGCATATGACATGTTCAAGGGTAAATACATCATTTTCTACCTAAAATTGATCCCATTTGATCTATATTGACTCATATCGTCGGATTAGAAGTGTTTAGGTCATTTAATACATAAAACTTCTCCCGTTTCACCGAGTTTGACTCAAATCGATGTATTTTGATTGTTTATCACATGTTCAAGAGTAAATACGTCATTTTCTACCCAAAACTGATCCCATGTGCCTTATATTAACTCATATCGACCGATTCGAAGTGTTTAAGTTATTTTATGACTAAAACCTCTCCCGTTGGACCTAGTTTCACTCATATCAATGTATTTCAACTGTTTATGACATGTTCAAGGGTAAATACGTTATTTTCTACCCTAAACTGATACTATATATTGGCTCGTATTGTCCGATTATAATTGTTAAGGTCATTTAATACACAAAACCTCTCCGGTTTGACACAGTTTGACTCATATCGATGTATTTCAAGTTATTATGACATGTTTTAGGGTGAATACTTCATTTTGTACCCAAAACTGATCCTATTTGTCCTATATTATTTCATATCGTCCGATTCGAAGTGTTTAGTTCATTTTATACCCAAAACCTCTCCCATTTGACCTAGATTAACTCAAATTTATATATTTCAGGTGTTTATGACATGTTCAAGGGTAAATAAGTTATTTTCTACCCAAAACTGATCCTATTTTACCTACATTCACTCATATCGTCCAATTAGAAGTATTTAGGTCTTTTAATACACAAAACCTCTCCCGTTGGACCGAATATTACTCTAATCAATGTGTTTCAAGTGTTTATGACATGTTCAAGGATAAATACGTCATTTTCTACCTAAAAGTAATCCCATTTGACCTATTTTGACAAATATCATCCCATTAGATTTGTTTAGGTCATTTAATACACAAAACCTCTCCCGTTTGTTTGAGTTTTACGAAAATCGATGTATTTAAAGTTTTTATGACATGGTTAAGGGTAAATACCTTATTTTCTACTTAAAATTGATCCCATTTGCCCTATATTGCCTTATATCGTCCGATTCAAAGTGTTTAAGTCATTCTATACACAAAAACTTCTCCCATTTGACTGAGTTTGACTCAAATCGATATATTTCAAGTGCATATGACATGTTCAAGGGTAAATACATCATTTTCTACCTAAAATTGATCCCATTTGATCTATATTGACTCATATCGTCGGATTAGAAGTGTTTAGGTCATTTAATACATAAAACTTCTCCCGTTTGACCGAGTTTGACTCAAATCGATGTATTTTGATTGTTTATCACATGTTCAAGAGTAAATACGTCATTTTCTACCCAAAACTGATCCCATGTGCCTTATATTAACTCATATCGACCGATTCGAAGTGTTTAAGTTATTTTATGACTAAAACCTCTCCCGTTGGACCTAGTTTCACTCATATCAATGTATTTCAACTGTTTATGACATGTTCAAGGGTAAATACGTTATTTTCTACCCTAAACTGATACTATATATTGGCTCGTATTGTCCGATTATAATTGTTAAGGTCATTTAATACACAAAACCTCTCCGGTTTGACACAGTTTGACTCATATCGATGTATTTCAAGTTATTATGACATGTTTTAGGGTGAATACTTCATTTTGTACCCAAAACTGATCCTATTTGTCCTATATTATTTCATATCGTCCGATTCGAAGTGTTTAGTTCATTTTATACCCAAAACCTCTCCCATTTGACCTAGATTAACTCAAATTTATATATTTCAGGTGTTTATGACATGTTCAAGGGTAAATAAGTTATTTTCTACCCAAAACTGATCCTATTTTACCTACATTCACTCATATCGTCCAATTAGAAGTATTTAGGTCTTTTAATACACAAAACCTCTCCCGTTGGACCGAATATTACTCTAATCAATGTGTTTCAAGTGTTTATGACATGTTCAAGGATAAATACGTCATTTTCTACCTAAAAGTAATCCCATTTGACCTATTTTGACAAATATCATCCCATTAGATTTGTTTAGGTCATTTAATACACAAAACCTCTCCCGTTTGTTTGAGTTTTACGAAAATCGATGTATTTAAAGTTTTTATGACATGGTTAAGGGTAAATACCTTATTTTCTACTTAAAATTGATCCCATTTGCCCTATATTGCCTTATATCGTCCGATTCAAAGTGTTTAAGTCATTCTATACACAAAAACTTCTCCCATTTGACTGAGTTTGACTCAAATCGATATATTTCAAGTGCATATGACATGTTCAAGGGTAAATACATCATTTTCTACCTAAAATTGATCCCATTTGATCTATATTGACTCATATCGTCGGATTAGAAGTGTTTAGGTCATTTAATACATAAAACTTCTCCCGTTTGACCGAGTTTGACTCAAATCGATGTATTTTGATTGTTTATCACATGTTCAAGAGTAAATACGTCATTTTCTACCCAAAACTGATCCCATGTGCCTTATATTAACTCATATCGACCGATTCGAAGTGTTTAAGTTATTTTATGACTAAAACCTCTCCCGTTGGACCTAGTTTCACTCATATCAATGTATTTCAACTGTTTATGACATGTTCAAGGGTAAATACGTTATTTTCTACCCTAAACTGATACTATATATTGGCTCGTATTGTCCGATTATAATTGTTAAGGTCATTTAATACACAAAACCTCTCCGGTTTGACACAGTTTGACTCATATCGATGTATTTCAAGTTATTATGACATGTTTTAGGGTGAATACTTCATTTTGTACCCAAAACTGATCCTATTTGTCCTATATTATTTCATATCGTCCGATTCGAAGTGTTTAGTTCATTTTATACCCAAAACCTCTCCCATTTGACCTAGATTAACTCAAATTTATATATTTCAGGTGTTTATGACATGTTCAAGGGTAAATAAGTTATTTTCTACCCAAAACTGATCCTATTTTACCTACATTCACTCATATCGTCCAATTAGAAGTATTTAGGTCTTTTAATACACAAAACCTCTCCCGTTGGACCGAATATTACTCTAATCAATGTGTTTCAAGTGTTTATGACATGTTCAAGGATAAATACGTCATTTTCTACCTAAAAGTAATCCCATTTGACCTATTTTGACAAATATCATCCCATTAGATTTGTTTAGGTCATTTAATACACAAAACCTCTCCCGTTTGTTTGAGTTTTACGAAAATCGATGTATTTAAAGTTTTTATGACATGGTTAAGGGTAAATACCTTATTTTCTACTTAAAATTGATCCCATTTGCCCTATATTGCCTTATATCGTCCGATTCAAAGTGTTTAAGTCATTCTATACACAAAAACTTCTCCCATTTGACTGAGTTTGACTCAAATCGATATATTTCAAGTGCATATGACATGTTCAAGGGTAAATACATCATTTTCTACCTAAAATTGATCCCATTTGATCTATATTGACTCATATCGTCGGATTAGAAGTGTTTAGGTCATTTAATACATAAAACTTCTCCCGTTTCACCGAGTTTGACTCAAATCGATGTATTTTGATTGTTTATCACATGTTCAAGAGTAAATACGTCATTTTCTACCCAAAACTGATCCCATGTGCCTTATATTAACTCATATCGACCGATTCGAAGTGTTTAAGTTATTTTATGACTAAAACCTCTCCCGTTGGACCTAGTTTCACTCATATCAATGTATTTCAACTGTTTATGACATGTTCAAGGGTAAATACGTTATTTTCTACCCTAAACTGATACTATATATTGGCTCGTATTGTCCGATTATAATTGTTAAGGTCATTTAATACACAAAACCTCTCCGGTTTGACACAGTTTGACTCATATCGATGTATTTCAAGTTATTATGACATGTTTTAGGGTGAATACTTCATTTTGTACCCAAAACTGATCCTATTTGTCCTATATTATTTCATATCGTCCGATTCGAAGTGTTTAGTTCATTTTATACCCAAAACCTCTCCCATTTGACCTAGATTAACTCAAATTTATATATTTCAGGTGTTTATGACATGTTCAAGGGTAAATAAGTTATTTTCTACCCAAAACTGATCCTATTTTACCTACATTCACTCATATCGTCCAATTAGAAGTATTTAGGTCTTTTAATACACAAAACCTCTCCCGTTGGACCGAATATTACTCTAATCAATGTGTTTCAAGTGTTTATGACATGTTCAAGGATAAATACGTCATTTTCTACCTAAAAGTAATCCCATTTGACCTATTTTGACAAATATCATCCCATTAGATTTGTTTAGGTCATTTAATACACAAAACCTCTCCCGTTTGTTTGAGTTTTACTAAAATCGATGTATTTAAAGTTTTTATGACATGGTTAAGGGTAAATACCTTATTTTCTACTTAAAATTGATCCCATTTGCCCTATATTGCCTTATATCGTCCGATTCAAAGTGTTTAAGTCATTCTATACACAAAAACTTCTCCCATTTGACTGAGTTTGACTCAAATCGATATATTTCAAGTGCATATGACATGTTCAAGGGTAAATACATCATTTTCTACCTAAAATTGATCCCATTTGATCTATATTGACTCATATCGTCGGATTAGAAGTGTTTAGGTCCTTTAATACATAAAACTTCTCCCGTTTGACCGAGTTTGACTCAAATCGATGTATTTTGATTGTTTATCACATGTTCAAGAGTAAATACGTCATTTTCTACCCAAAACTGATCCCATGTGCCTTATATTAACTCATATCGACCGATTCGAAGTGTTTAAGTTATTTTATGACTAAAACCTCTCCCGTTGGACCTAGTTTCACTCATATCAATGTATTTCAACTGTTTATGACATGTTCAAGGGTAAATACGTTATTTTCTACCCTAAACTGATACTATATATTGGCTCGTATTGTCCGATTATAATTGTTAAGGTCATTTAATACACAAAACCTCTCCGGTTTGACACAGTTTGACTCATATCGATGTATTTCAAGTTATTATGACATGTTTTAGGGTGAATACTTCATTTTGTACCCAAAACTGATCCTATTTGTCCTATATTATTTCATATCGTCCGATTCGAAGTGTTTAGTTCATTTTATACCCAAAACCTCTCCCATTTGACCTAGATTAACTCAAATTTATATATTTCAGGTGTTTATGACATGTTCAAGGGTAAATAAGTTATTTTCTACCCAAAACTGATCCTATTTTACCTACATTCACTCATATCGTCCAATTAGAAGTATTTAGGTCTTTTAATACACAAAACCTCTCCCGTTGGACCGAATATTACTCTAATCAATGTGTTTCAAGTGTTTATGACATGTTCAAGGATAAATACGTCATTTTCTACCTAAAAGTAATCCCATTTGACCTATTTTGACAAATATCATCCCATTAGATTTGTTTAGGTCATTTAATACACAAAACCTCTCCCGTTTGTTTGAGTTTTACTAAAATCGATGTATTTAAAGTTTTTATGACATGGTTAAGGGTAAATACCTTATTTTCTACTTAAAATTGATCCCATTTGCCCTATATTGCCTTATATCGTCCGATTCAAAGTGTTTAAGTCATTCTATACACAAAAACTTCTCCCATTTGACTGAGTTTGACTCAAATCGATATATTTCAAGTGCATATGACATGTTCAAGGGTAAATACATCATATTCTACCTAAAATTGATCCCATTTGATCTATATTGACTCATATCGTCGGATTAGAAGTGTTTAGGTCCTTTAATACATAAAACTTCTCCCGTTTCACCGAGTTTGACTCAAATCGATGTATTTTGATTGTTTATCACATGTTCAAGAGTAAATACGTCATTTTCTACCCAAAACTGATCCCATGTGCCTTATATTAACTCATATCGACCGATTCGAAGTGTTTAAGTTATTTTATGACTAAAACCTCTCCCGTTGGACCTAGTTTCACTCATATCAATGTATTTCAACTGTTTATGACATGTTCAAGGGTAAATACGTTATTTTCTACCCTAAACTGATACTATATATTGGCTCGTATTGTCCGATTATAATTGTTAAGGTCATTTAATACACAAAACCTCTCCGGTTTGACACAGTTTGACTCATATCGATGTATTTCAAGTTATTATGACATGTTTTAGGGTGAATACTTCATTTTGTACCCAAAACTGATCCTATTTGTCCTATATTATTTCATATCGTCCGATTCGAAGTGTTTAGTTCATTTTATACCCAAAACCTCTCCCATTTGACCTAGATTAACTCAAATTTATATATTTCAGGTGTTTATGACATGTTCAAGGGTAAATAAGTTATTTTCTACCCAAAACTGATCCTATTTTACCTACATTCACTCATATCGTCCAATTAGAAGTATTTAGGTCTTTTAATACACAAAACCTCTCCCGTTGGACCGAATATTACTCTAATCAATGTGTTTCAAGTGTTTATGACATGTTCAAGGATAAATACGTCATTTTCTACCTAAAAGTAATCCCATTTGACCTATTTTGACAAATATCATCCCATTAGATTTGTTTAGGTCATTTAATACACAAAACCTCTCCCGTTTGTTTGAGTTTTACGAAAATCGATGTATTTAAAGTTTTTATGACATGGTTAAGGGTAAATACCTTATTTTCTACTTAAAATTGATCCCATTTGCCCTATATTGCCTTATATCGTCCGATTCAAAGTGTTTAAGTCATTCTATACACAAAAACTTCTCCCATTTGACTGAGTTTGACTCAAATCGATATATTTCAAGTGCATATGACATGTTCAAGGGTAAATACATCATATTCTACCTAAAATTGATCCCATTTGATCTATATTGACTCATATCGTCGGATTAGAAGTGTTTAGGTCATTTAATACATAAAACTTCTCCCGTTTCACCGAGTTTGACTCAAATCGATGTATTTTGATTGTTTATCACATGTTCAAGAGTAAATACGTCATTTTCTACCCAAAACTGATCCCATGTGCCTTATATTAACTCATATCGACCGATTCGAAGTGTTTAAGTTATTTTATGACTAAAACCTCTCCCGTTGGACCTAGTTTCACTCATATCAATGTATTTCAACTGTTTATGACATGTTCAAGGGTAAATACGTTATTTTCTACCCTAAACTGATACTATATATTGGCTCGTATTGTCCGATTATAATTGTTAAGGTCATTTAATACACAAAACCTCTCCGGTTTGACACAGTTTGACTCATATCGATGTATTTCAAGTTATTATGACATGTTTTAGGGTGAATACTTCATTTTCTACCCAAAACTGAACCTATTTGTCCTATATTATTTCATATCGTCCGATTCGAAGTGTTTAATTCATTTTATACCCAAAACCTCTCCCATTTGACCTAGATTAACTCAAATTTATATATTTCAGGTGTTTATGACATGTTCAAGGGTAAATAAGTTATTTTCTACCCAAAACTGATCCTATTTTACCTACATTCACTCATATCGTCCAATTAGAAGTATTTAGGTCTTTTAATACACAAAACCTCTCCCGTTGGACCGAATATTACTCTAATCAATGTGTTTCAAGTGTTTATGACATGTTCAAGGATAAATACGTCATTTTCTACCTAAAAGTAATCCCATTTGACCTATTTTGACAAATATCATCCCATTAGATTTGTTTAGGTCATTTAATACACAAAACCTCTCCCGTTTGTTTGAGTTTTACTAAAATCGATGTATTTAAAGTTTTTATGACATGGTTAAGGGTAAATACCTTATTTTCTACTTAAAATTGATCCCATTTGCCCTATATTGCCTTATATCGTCCGATTCAAAGTGTTTAAGTCATTCTATACACAAAAACTTCTCCCATTTGACTCAGTTTGACTCAAATCGATATATTTCAAGTGCATATGACATGTTCAAGGGTAAATACATCATTTTCTACCTAAAATTGATCCCATTTGATCTATATTGACTCATATCGTCGGATTAGAAGTGTTTAGGTCATTTAATACATAAAACTTCTCCCGTTTCACCGAGTTTGACTCAAATCGATGTATTTTGATTGTTTATCACATGTTCAAGAGTAAATACGTCATTTTCTACCCAAAACTGATCCCATGTGCCTTATATTAACTCATATCGACCGATTCGAAGTGTTTAAGTTATTTTATGACTAAAACCTCTCCCGTTGGACCTAGTTTCACTCATATCAATGTATTTCAACTGTTTATGACATGTTCAAGGGTAAATACGTTATTTTCTACCCTAAACTGATACTATATATTGGCTCGTATTGTCCGATTATAATTGTTAAGGTCATTTAATACACAAAACCTCTCCGGTTTGACACAGTTTGACTCATATCGATGTATTTCAAGTTATTATGACATGTTTTAGGGTGAATACTTCATTTTGTACCCAAAACTGATCCTATTTGTCCTATATTATTTCATATCGTCCGATTCGAAGTGTTTAGTTCATTTTATACCCAAAACCTCTCCCATTTGACCTAGATTAACTCAAATTTATATATTTCAGGTGTTTATGACATGTTCAAGGGTAAATAAGTTATTTTCTACCCAAAACTGATCCTATTTTACCTACATTCACTCATATCGTCCAATTAGAAGTATTTAGGTCTTTTAATACACAAAACCTCTCCCGTTGGACCGAATATTACTCTAATCAATGTGTTTCAAGTGTTTATGACATGTTCAAGGATAAATACGTCATTTTCTACCTAAAAGTAATCCCATTTGACCTATTTTGACAAATATCATCCCATTAGATTTGTTTAGGTCATTTAATACACAAAACCTCTCCCGTTTGTTTGAGTTTTACGAAAATCGATGTATTTAAAGTTTTTATGACATGGTTAAGGGTAAATACCTTATTTTCTACTTAAAATTGATCCCATTTGCCCTATATTGCCTTATATCGTCCGATTCAAAGTGTTTAAGTCATTCTATACACAAAAACTTCTCCCATTTGACTGAGTTTGACTCAAATCGATATATTTCAAGTGCATATGACATGTTCAAGGGTAAATACATCATATTCTACCTAAAATTGATCCCATTTGATCTATATTGACTCATATCGTCGGATTAGAAGTGTTTAGGTCCTTTAATACATAAAACTTCTCCCGTTTCACCGAGTTTGACTCAAATCGATGTATTTTGATTGTTTATCACATGTTCAAGAGTAAATACGTCATTTTCTACCCAAAACTGATCCCATGTGCCTTATATTAACTCATATCGACCGATTCGAAGTGTTTAAGTTATTTTATGACTAAAACCTCTCCCGTTGGACCTAGTTTCACTCATATCAATGTATTTCAACTGTTTATGACATGTTCAAGGGTAAATACGTTATTTTCTACCCTAAACTGATACTATATATTGGCTCGTATTGTCCGATTATAATTGTTAAGGTCATTTAATACACAAAACCTCTCCGGTTTGACACAGTTTGACTCATATCGATGTATTTCAAGTTATTATGACATGTTTTAGGGTGAATACTTCATTTTGTACCCAAAACTGATCCTATTTGTCCTATATTATTTCATATCGTCCGATTCGAAGTGTTTAGTTCATTTTATACCCAAAACCTCTCCCATTTGACCTAGATTAACTCAAATTTATATATTTCAGGTGTTTATGACATGTTCAAGGGTAAATAAGTTATTTTCTACCCAAAACTGATCCTATTTTACCTACATTCACTCATATCGTCCAATTAGAAGTATTTAGGTCTTTTAATACACAAAACCTCTCCCGTTGGACCGAATATTACTCTAATCAATGTGTTTCAAGTGTTTATGACATGTTCAAGGATAAATACGTCATTTTCTACCTAAAAGTAATCCCATTTGACCTATTTTGACAAATATCATCCCATTAGATTTGTTTAGGTCATTTAATACACAAAACCTCTCCCGTTTGTTTGAGTTTTACGAAAATCGATGTATTTAAAGTTTTTATGACATGGTTAAGGGTAAATACCTTATTTTCTACTTAAAATTGATCCCATTTGCCCTATATTGCCTTATATCGTCCGATTCAAAGTGTTTAAGTCATTCTATACACAAAAACTTCTCCCATTTGACTGAGTTTGACTCAAATCGATATATTTCAAGTGCATATGACATGTTCAAGGGTAAATACATCATATTCTACCTAAAATTGATCCCATTTGATCTATATTGACTCATATCGTCGGATTAGAAGTGTTTAGGTCCTTTAATACATAAAACTTCTCCCGTTTCACCGAGTTTGACTCAAATCGATGTATTTTGATTGTTTATCACATGTTCAAGAGTAAATACGTCATTTTCTACCCAAAACTGATCCCATGTGCCTTATATTAACTCATATCGACCGATTCGAAGTGTTTAAGTTATTTTATGACTAAAACCTCTCCCGTTGGACCTAGTTTCACTCATATCAATGTATTTCAACTGTTTATGACATGTTCAAGGGTAAATACGTTATTTTCTACCCTAAACTGATACTATATATTGGCTCGTATTGTCCGATTATAATTGTTAAGGTCATTTAATACACAAAACCTCTCCGGTTTGACACAGTTTGACTCATATCGATGTATTTCAAGTTATTATGACATGTTTTAGGGTGAATACTTCATTTTGTACCCAAAACTGATCCTATTTGTCCTATATTATTTCATATCGTCCGATTCGAAGTGTTTAGTTCATTTTATACCCAAAACCTCTCCCATTTGACCTAGATTAACTCAAATTTATATATTTCAGGTGTTTATGACATGTTCAAGGGTAAATAAGTTATTTTCTACCCAAAACTGATCCTATTTTACCTACATTCACTCATATCGTCCAATTAGAAGTATTTAGGTCTTTTAATACACAAAACCTCTCCCGTTGGACCGAATATTACTCTAATCAATGTGTTTCAAGTGTTTATGACATGTTCAAGGATAAATACGTCATTTTCTACCTAAAAGTAATCCCATTTGACCTATTTTGACAAATATCATCCCATTAGATTTGTTTAGGTCATTTAATACACAAAACCTCTCCCGTTTGTTTGAGTTTTACGAAAATCGATGTATTTAAAGTTTTTATGACATGGTTAAGGGTAAATACCTTATTTTCTACTTAAAATTGATCCCATTTGCCCTATATTGCCTTATATCGTCCGATTCAAAGTGTTTAAGTCATTCTATACACAAAAACTTCTCCCATTTGACTGAGTTTGACTCAAATCGATATATTTCAAGTGCATATGACATGTTCAAGGGTAAATACATCATATTCTACCTAAAATTGATCCCATTTGATCTATATTGACTCATATCGTCGGATTAGAAGTGTTTAGGTCATTTAATACATAAAACTTCTCCCGTTTCACCGAGTTTGACTCAAATCGATGTATTTTGATTGTTTATCACATGTTCAAGAGTAAATACGTCATTTTCTACCCAAAACTGATCCCATGTGCCTTATATTAACTCATATCGACCGATTCGAAGTGTTTAAGTTATTTTATGACTAAAACCTCTCCCGTTGGACCTAGTTTCACTCATATCAATGTATTTCAACTGTTTATGACATGTTCAAGGGTAAATACGTTATTTTCTACCCTAAACTGATACTATATATTGGCTCGTATTGTCCGATTATAATTGTTAAGGTCATTTAATACACAAAACCTCTCCGGTTTGACACAGTTTGACTCATATCGATGTATTTCAAGTTATTATGACATGTTTTAGGGTGAATACTTCATTTTCTACCCAAAACTGAACCTATTTGTCCTATATTATTTCATATCGTCCGATTCGAAGTGTTTAATTCATTTTATACCCAAAACCTCTCCCATTTGACCTAGATTAACTCAAATTTATATATTTCAGGTGTTTATGACATGTTCAAGGGTAAATAAGTTATTTTCTACCCAAAACTGATCCTATTTTACCTACATTCACTCATATCGTCCAATTAGAAGTATTTAGGTCTTTTAATACACAAAACCTCTCCCGTTGGACCGAATATTACTCTAATCAATGTGTTTCAAGTGTTTATGACATGTTCAAGGATAAATACGTCATTTTCTACCTAAAAGTAATCCCATTTGACCTATTTTGACAAATATCATCCCATTAGATTTGTTTAGGTCATTTAATACACAAAACCTCTCCCGTTTGTTTGAGTTTTACTAAAATCGATGTATTTAAAGTTTTTATGACATGGTTAAGGGTAAATACCTTATTTTCTACTTAAAATTGATCCCATTTGCCCTATATTGCCTTATATCGTCCGATTCAAAGTGTTTAAGTCATTCTATACACAAAAACTTCTCCCATTTGACTGAGTTTGACTCAAATCGATATATTTCAAGTGCATATGACATGTTCAAGGGTAAATACATCATTTTCTACCTAAAATTGATCCCATTTGATCTATATTGACTCATATCGTCGGATTAGAAGTGTTTAGGTCATTTAATACATAAAACTTCTCCCGTTTGACCGAGTTTGACTCAAATCGATGTATTTTGATTGTTTATCACATGTTCAAGAGTAAATACGTCATTTTCTACCCAAAACTGATCCCATGTGCCTTATATTAACTCATATCGACCGATTCGAAGTGTTTAAGTTATTTTATGACTAAAACCTCTCCCGTTGGACCTAGTTTCACTCATATCAATGTATTTCAACTGTTTATGACATGTTCAAGGGTAAATACGTTATTTTCTACCCTAAACTGATACTATATATTGGCTCGTATTGTCCGATTATAATTGTTAAGGTCATTTAATACACAAAACCTCTCCGGTTTGACACAGTTTGACTCATATCGATGTATTTCAAGTTATTATGACATGTTTTAGGGTGAATACTTCATTTTCTACCCAAAACTGATCCTATTTGTCCTATATTATTTCATATCGTCCGATTCGAAGTGTTTAATTCATTTTATACCCAAAACCTCTCCCATTTGACCTAGATTAACTCAAATTTATATATTTCAGGTGTTTATGACATGTTCAAGGGTAAATAAGTTATTTTCTACCCAAAACTGATCCTATTTTACCTACATTCACTCATATCGTCCAATTAGAAGTATTTAGGTCTTTTAATACACAAAACCTCTCCCGTTGGACCGAATATTACTCTAATCAATGTGTTTCAAGTGTTTATGACATGTTCAAGGATAAATACGTCATTTTCTACCTAAAAGTAATCCCATTTGACCTATTTTGACAAATATCATCCCATTAGATTTGTTTAGGTCATTTAATACACAAAACCTCTCCCGTTTGTTTGAGTTTTACTAAAATCGATGTATTTAAAGTTTTTATGACATGGTTAAGGGTAAATACCTTATTTTCTACTTAAAATTGATCCCATTTGCCCTATATTGCCTTATATCGTCCGATTCAAAGTGTTTAAGTCATTCTATACACAAAAACTTCTCCCATTTGACTGAGTTTGACTCAAATCGATATATTTCAAGTGCATATGACATGTTCAAGGGTAAATACATCATTTTCTACCTAAAATTGATCCCATTTGATCTATATTGACTCATATCGTCGGATTAGAAGTGTTTAGGTCATTTAATACATAAAACTTCTCCCGTTTGACCGAGTTTGACTCAAATCGATGTATTTTGATTGTTTATCACATGTTCAAGAGTAAATACGTCATTTTCTACCCAAAACTGATCCCATGTGCCTTATATTAACTCATATCGACCGATTCGAAGTGTTTAAGTTATTTTATGACTAAAACCTCTCCCGTTGGACCTAGTTTCACTCATATCAATGTATTTCAACTGTTTATGACATGTTCAAGGGTAAATAAGTTATTTTCTACCCTAAACTGATACTATATATTGGCTCGTATTGTCCGATTATAATTGTTAAGGTCATTTAATACACAAAACCTCTCCGGTTTGACACAGTTTGACTCATATCGATGTATTTCAAGTTATTATGACATGTTTTAGGGTGAATACTTCATTTTCTACCCAAAACTGATCCTATTTGTCCTATATTATTTCATATCGTCCGATTCGAAGTGTTTAATTCATTTTATACCCAAAACCTCTCCCATTTGACCTAGATTAACTCAAATTTATATATTTCAGGTGTTTATGACATGTTCAAGGGTAAATAAGTTATTTTCTACCCAAAACTGATCCTATTTTACCTACATTCACTCATATCGTCCAATTAGAAGTATTTAGGTCTTTTAATACACAAAACCTCTCCCGTTGGACCGAATATTACTCTAATCAATGTGTTTCAAGTGTTTATGACATGTTCAAGGATAAATACGTCATTTTCTACCTAAAAGTAATCCCATTTGACCTATTTTGACAAATATCATCCCATTAGATTTGTTTAGGTCATTTAATACACAAAACCTCTCCCGTTTGTTTGAGTTTTACTAAAATCGATGTATTTAAAGTTTTTATGACATGGTTAAGGGTAAATACCTTATTTTCTACTTAAAATTGATCCCATTTGCCCTATATTGCCTTATATCGTCCGATTCAAAGTGTTTAAGTCATTCTATACACAAAAACTTCTCCCATTTGACTGAGTTTGACTCAAATCGATATATTTCAAGTGCATATGACATGTTCAAGGGTAAATACATCATTTTCTACCTAAAATTGATCCCATTTGATCTATATTGACTCATATCGTCGGATTAGAAGTGTTTAGGTCATTTAATACATAAAACTTCTCCCGTTTGACCGAGTTTGACTCAAATCGATGTATTTTGATTGTTTATCACATGTTCAAGAGTAAATACGTCATTTTCTACCCAAAACTGATCCCATGTGCCTTATATTAACTCATATCGACCGATTCGAAGTGTTTAAGTTATTTTATGACTAAAACCTCTCCCGTTGGACCTAGTTTCACTCATATCAATGTATTTCAACTGTTTATGACATGTTCAAGGGTAAATAAGTTATTTTCTACCCTAAACTGATACTATATATTGGCTCGTATTGTCCGATTATAATTGTTAAGGTCATTTAATACACAAAACCTCTCCGGTTTGACACAGTTTGACTCATATCGATGTATTTCAAGTTATTATGACATGTTTTAGGGTGAATACTTCATTTTCTACCCAAAACTGATCCTATTTGTCCTATATTATTTCATATCGTCCGATTCGAAGTGTTTAATTCATTTTATACCCAAAACCTCTCCCATTTGACCTAGATTAACTCAAATTTATATATTTCAGGTGTTTATGACATGTTCAAGGGTAAATAAGTTATTTTCTACCCAAAACTGATCCTATTTTACCTACATTCACTCATATCGTCCAATTAGAAGTATTTAGGTCTTTTAATACACAAAACCTCTCCCGTTGGACCGAATATTACTCTAATCAATGTGTTTCAAGTGTTTATGACATGTTCAAGGATAAATACGTCATTTTCTACCTAAAAGTAATCCCATTTGACCTATTTTGACAAATATCATCCCATTAGATTTGTTTAGGTCATTTAATACACAAAACCTCTCCCGTTTGTTTGAGTTTTACTAAAATCGATGTATTTAAAGTTTTTATGACATGGTTAAGGGTAAATACCTTATTTTCTACTTAAAATTGATCCCATTTGCCCTATATTGCCTTATATCGTCCGATTCAAAGTGTTTAAGTCATTCTATACACAAAAACTTCTCCCATTTGACTGAGTTTGACTCAAATCGATATATTTCAAGTGCATATGACATGTTCAAGGGTAAATACATCATTTTCTACCTAAAATTGATCCCATTTGATCTATATTGACTCATATCGTCGGATTAGAAGTGTTTAGGTCATTTAATACATAAAACTTCTCCCGTTTGACCGAGTTTGACTCAAATCGATGTATTTTGATTGTTTATCACATGTTCAAGAGTAAATACGTCATTTTCTACCCAAAACTGATCCCATGTGCCTTATATTAACTCATATCGACCGATTCGAAGTGTTTAAGTTATTTTATGACTAAAACCTCTCCCGTTGGACCTAGTTTCACTCATATCAATGTATTTCAACTGTTTATGACATGTTCAAGGGTAAATACGTTATTTTCTACCCTAAACTGATACTATATATTGGCTCGTATTGTCCGATTATAATTGTTAAGGTCATTTAATACACAAAACCTCTCCGGTTTGACACAGTTTGACTCATATCGATGTATTTCAAGTTATTATGACATGTTTTAGGGTGAATACTTCATTTTCTACCCAAAACTGATCCTATTTGTCCTATATTATTTCATATCGTCCGATTCGAAGTGTTTAATTCATTTTATACCCAAAACCTCTCCCATTTGACCTAGATTAACTCAAATTTATATATTTCAGGTGTTTATGACATGTTCAAGGGTAAATAAGTTATTTTCTACCCAAAACTGATCCTATTTTACCTACATTCACTCATATCGTCCAATTAGAAGTATTTAGGTCTTTTAATACACAAAACCTCTCCCGTTGGACCGAATATTACTCTAATCAATGTGTTTCAAGTGTTTATGACATGTTCAAGGATAAATACGTCATTTTCTACCTAAAAGTAATCCCATTTGACCTATTTTGACAAATATCATCCCATTAGATTTGTTTAGGTCATTTAATACACAAAACCTCTCCCGTTTGTTTGAGTTTTACTAAAATCGATGTATTTAAAGTTTTTATGACATGGTTAAGGGTAAATACCTTATTTTCTACTTAAAATTGATCCCATTTGCCCTATATTGCCTTATATCGTCCGATTCAAAGTGTTTAAGTCATTCTATACACAAAAACTTCTCCCATTTGACTGAGTTTGACTCAAATCGATATATTTCAAGTGCATATGACATGTTCAAGGGTAAATACATCATTTTCTACCTAAAATTGATCCCATTTGATCTATATTGACTCATATCGTCGGATTAGAAGTGTTTAGGTCATTTAATACATAAAACTTCTCCCGTTTGACCGAGTTTGACTCAAATCGATGTATTTTGATTGTTTATCACATGTTCAAGAGTAAATACGTCATTTTCTACCCAAAACTGATCCCATGTGCCTTATATTAACTCATATCGACCGATTCGAAGTGTTTAAGTTATTTTATGACTAAAACCTCTCCCGTTGGACCTAGTTTCACTCATATCAATGTATTTCAACTGTTTATGACATGTTCAAGGGTAAATACGTTATTTTCTACCCTAAACTGATACTATATATTGGCTCGTATTGTCCGATTATAATTGTTAAGGTCATTTAATACACAAAACCTCTCCGGTTTGACACAGTTTGACTCATATCGATGTATTTCAAGTTATTATGACATGTTTTAGGGTGAATACTTCATTTTCTACCCAAAACTGATCCTATTTGTCCTATATTATTTCATATCGTCCGATTCGAAGTGTTTAATTCATTTTATACCCAAAACCTCTCCCATTTGACCTAGATTAACTCAAATTTATATATTTCAGGTGTTTATGACATGTTCAAGGGTAAATAAGTTATTTTCTACCCAAAACTGATCCTATTTTACCTACATTCACTCATATCGTCCAATTAGAAGTATTTAGGTCTTTTAATACACAAAACCTCTCCCGTTGGACCGAATATTACTCTAATCAATGTGTTTCAAGTGTTTATGACATGTTCAAGGATAAATACGTCATTTTCTACCTAAAAGTAATCCCATTTGACCTATTTTGACAAATATCATCCCATTAGATTTGTTTAGGTCATTTAATACACAAAACCTCTCCCGTTTGTTTGAGTTTTACTAAAATCGATGTATTTAAAGTTTTTATGACATGGTTAAGGGTAAATACCTTATTTTCTACTTAAAATTGATCCCATTTGCCCTATATTGCCTTATATCGTCCGATTCAAAGTGTTTAAGTCATTCTATACACAAAAACTTCTCCCATTTGACTCAGTTTGACTCAAATCGATATATTTCAAGTGCATATGACATGTTCAAGGGTAAATACATCATTTTCTACCTAAAATTGATCCCATTTGATCTATATTGACTCATATCGTCGGATTAGAAGTGTTTAGGTCATTTAATACATAAAACTTCTCCCGTTTCACCGAGTTTGACTCAAATCGATGTATTTTGATTGTTTATCACATGTTCAAGAGTAAATACGTCATTTTCTACCCAAAACTGATCCCATGTGCCTTATATTAACTCATATCGACCGATTCGAAGTGTTTAAGTTATTTTATGACTAAAACCTCTCCCGTTGGACCTAGTTTCACTCATATCAATGTATTTCAACTGTTTATGACATGTTCAAGGGTAAATACGTTATTTTCTACCCTAAACTGATACTATATATTGGCTCGTATTGTCCGATTATAATTGTTAAGGTCATTTAATACACAAAACCTCTCCGGTTTGACACAGTTTGACTCATATCGATGTATTTCAAGTTATTATGACATGTTTTAGGGTGAATACTTCATTTTCTACCCAAAACTGATCCTATTTGTCCTATATTATTTCATATCGTCCGATTCGAAGTGTTTAATTCATTTTATACCCAAAACCTCTCCCATTTGACCTAGATTAACTCAAATTTATATATTTCAGGTGTTTATGACATGTTCAAGGGTAAATAAGTTATTTTCTACCCAAAACTGATCCTATTTTACCTACATTCACTCATATCGTCCAATTAGAAGTATTTAGGTCTTTTAATACACAAAACCTCTCCCGTTGGACCGAATATTACTCTAATCAATGTGTTTCAAGTGTTTATGACATGTTCAAGGATAAATACGTCATTTTCTACCTAAAAGTAATCCCATTTGACCTATTTTGACAAATATCATCCCATTAGATTTGTTTAGGTCATTTAATACACAAAACCTCTCCCGTTTGTTTGAGTTTTACTAAAATCGATGTATTTAAAGTTTTTATGACATGGTTAAGGGTAAATACCTTATTTTCTACTTAAAATTGATCCCATTTGCCCTATATTGCCTTATATCGTCCGATTCAAAGTGTTTAAGTCATTCTATACACAAAAACTTCTCCCATTTGACTCAGTTTGACTCAAATCGATATATTTCAAGTGCATATGACATGTTCAAGGGTAAATACATCATTTTCTACCTAAAATTGATCCCATTTGATCTATATTGACTCATATCGTCGGATTAGAAGTGTTTAGGTCATTTAATACATAAAACTTCTCCCGTTTCACCGAGTTTGACTCAAATCGATGTATTTTGATTGTTTATCACATGTTCAAGAGTAAATACGTCATTTTCTACCCAAAACTGATCCCATGTGCCTTATATTAACTCATATCGACCGATTCGAAGTGTTTAAGTTATTTTATGACTAAAACCTCTCCCGTTGGACCTAGTTTCACTCATATCAATGTATTTCAACTGTTTATGACATGTTCAAGGGTAAATACGTTATTTTCTACCCTAAACTGATACTATATATTGGCTCGTATTGTCCGATTATAATTGTTAAGGTCATTTAATACACAAAACCTCTCCGGTTTGACACAGTTTGACTCATATCGATGTATTTCAAGTTATTATGACATGTTTTAGGGTGAATACTTCATTTTCTACCCAAAACTGATCCTATTTGTCCTATATTATTTCATATCGTCCGATTCGAAGTGTTTAATTCATTTTATACCCAAAACCTCTCCCATTTGACCTAGATTAACTCAAATTTATATATTTCAGGTGTTTATGACATGTTCAAGGGTAAATAAGTTATTTTCTACCCAAAACTGATCCTATTTTACCTACATTCACTCATATCGTCCAATTAGAAGTATTTAGGTCTTTTAATACACAAAACCTCTCCCGTTGGACCGAATATTACTCTAATCAATGTGTTTCAAGTGTTTATGACATGTTCAAGGATAAATACGTCATTTTCTACCTAAAAGTAATCCCATTTGACCTATTTTGACAAATATCATCCCATTTGATTTGTTTAGGTCATTTAATACACAAAACCTCTCCCGTTTGTTTGAGTTTTACTAAAATCGATGTATTTAAAGTTTTTATGACATGGTTAAGGGTAAATACCTTATTTTCTACTTAAAATTGATCCCATTTGCCCTATATTGCCTTATATCGTCCGATTCAAAGTGTTTAAGTCATTCTATACACAAAAACTTCTCCCATTTGACTGAGTTTGACTCAAATCGATATATTTCAAGTGCATATGACATGTTCAAGGGTAAATACATCATTTTCTACCTAAAATTGATCCCATTTGATCTATATTGACTCATATCGTCGGATTAGAAGTGTTTAGGTCATTTAATACATAAAACTTCTCCCGTTTGACCGAGTTTGACTCAAATCGATGTATTTTGATTGTTTATCACATGTTCAAGAGTAAATACGTCATTTTCTACCCAAAACTGATCCCATGTGCCTTATATTAACTCATATCGACCGATTCGAAGTGTTTAAGTTATTTTATGACTAAAACCTCTCCCGTTGGACCTAGTTTCACTCATATCAATGTATTTCAACTGTTTATGACATGTTCAAGGGTAAATACGTTATTTTCTACCCTAAACTGATACTATATATTGGCTCGTATTGTCCGATTATAATTGTTAAGGTCATTTAATACACAAAACCTCTCCGGTTTGACACAGTTTGACTCATATCGATGTATTTCAAGTTATTATGACATGTTTTAGGGTGAATACTTCATTTTCTACCCAAAACTGATCCTATTTGTCCTATATTATTTCATATCGTCCGATTCGAAGTGTTTAATTCATTTTATACCCAAAACCTCTCCCATTTGACCTAGATTAACTCAAATTTATATATTTCAGGTGTTTATGACATGTTCAAGGGTAAATAAGTTATTTTCTACCCAAAACTGATCCTATTTTACCTACATTCACTCATATCGTCCAATTAGAAGTATTTAGGTCTTTTAATACACAAAACCTCTCCCGTTGGACCGAATATTACTCTAATCAATGTGTTTCAAGTGTTTATGACATGTTCAAGGATAAATACGTCATTTTCTACCTAAAAGTAATCCCATTTGACCTATTTTGACAAATATCATCCCATTAGATTTGTTTAGGTCATTTAATACACAAAACCTCTCCCGTTTGTTTGAGTTTTACTAAAATCGATGTATTTAAAGTTTTTATGACATGGTTAAGGGTAAATACCTTATTTTCTACTTAAAATTGATCCCATTTGCCCTATATTGCCTTATATCGTCCGATTCAAAGTGTTTAAGTCATTCTATACACAAAAACTTCTCCCATTTGACTGAGTTTGACTCAAATCGATATATTTCAAGTGCATATGACATGTTCAAGGGTAAATACATCATTTTCTACCTAAAATTGATCCCATTTGATCTATATTGACTCATATCGTCGGATTAGAAGTGTTTAGGTCATTTAATACATAAAACTTCTCCCGTTTGACCGAGTTTGACTCAAATCGATGTATTTTGATTGTTTATCACATGTTCAAGAGTAAATACGTCATTTTCTACCCAAAACTGATCCCATGTGCCTTATATTAACTCATATCGACCGATTCGAAGTGTTTAAGTTATTTTATGACTAAAACCTCTCCCGTTGGACCTAGTTTCACTCATATCAATGTATTTCAACTGTTTATGACATGTTCAAGGGTAAATACGTTATTTTCTACCCTAAACTGATACTATATATTGGCTCGTATTGTCCGATTATAATTGTTAAGGTCATTTAATACACAAAACCTCTCCGGTTTGACACAGTTTGACTCATATCGATGTATTTCAAGTTATTATGACATGTTTTAGGGTGAATACTTCATTTTCTACCCAAAACTGATCCTATTTGTCCTATATTATTTCATATCGTCCGATTCGAAGTGTTTAATTCATTTTATACCCAAAACCTCTCCCATTTGACCTAGATTAACTCAAATTTATATATTTCAGGTGTTTATGACATGTTCAAGGGTAAATAAGTTATTTTCTACCCAAAACTGATCCTATTTTACCTACATTCACTCATATCGTCCAATTAGAAGTATTTAGGTCTTTTAATACACAAAACCTCTCCCGTTGGACCGAATATTACTCTAATCAATGTGTTTCAAGTGTTTATGACATGTTCAAGGATAAATACGTCATTTTCTACCTAAAAGTAATCCCATTTGACCTATTTTGACAAATATCATCCCATTAGATTTGTTTAGGTCATTTAATACACAAAACCTCTCCCGTTTGTTTGAGTTTTACTAAAATCGATGTATTTAAAGTTTTTATGACATGGTTAAGGGTAAATACCTTATTTTCTACTTAAAATTGATCCCATTTGCCCTATATTGCCTTATATCGTCCGATTCAAAGTGTTTAAGTCATTCTATACACAAAAACTTCTCCCATTTGACTGAGTTTGACTCAAATCGATATATTTCAAGTGCATATGACATGTTCAAGGGTAAATACATCATTTTCTACCTAAAATTGATCCCATTTGATCTATATTGACTCATATCGTCGGATTAGAAGTGTTTAGGTCATTTAATACATAAAACTTCTCCCGTTTGACCGAGTTTGACTCAAATCGATGTATTTTGATTGTTTATCACATGTTCAAGAGTAAATACGTCATTTTCTACCCAAAACTGATCCCATGTGCCTTATATTAACTCATATCGACCGATTCGAAGTGTTTAAGTTATTTTATGACTAAAACCTCTCCCGTTGGACCTAGTTTCACTCATATCAATGTATTTCAACTGTTTATGACATGTTCAAGGGTAAATACGTTATTTTCTACCCTAAACTGATACTATATATTGGCTCGTATTGTCCGATTATAATTGTTAAGGTCATTTAATACACAAAACCTCTCCGGTTTGACACAGTTTGACTCATATCGATGTATTTCAAGTTATTATGACATGTTTTAGGGTGAATACTTCATTTTCTACCCAAAACTGATCCTATTTGTCCTATATTATTTCATATCGTCCGATTCGAAGTGTTTAATTCATTTTATACCCAAAACCTCTCCCATTTGACCTAGATTAACTCAAATTTATATATTTCAGGTGTTTATGACATGTTCAAGGGTAAATAAGTTATTTTCTACCCAAAACTGATCCTATTTTACCTACATTCACTCATATCGTCCAATTAGAAGTATTTAGGTCTTTTAATACACAAAACCTCTCCCGTTGGACCGAATATTACTCTAATCAATGTGTTTCAAGTGTTTATGACATGTTCAAGGATAAATACGTCATTTTCTACCTAAAAGTAATCCCATTTGACCTATTTTGACAAATATCATCCCATTAGATTTGTTTAGGTCATTTAATACACAAAACCTCTCCCGTTTGTTTGAGTTTTACTAAAATCGATGTATTTAAAGTTTTTATGACATGGTTAAGGGTAAATACCTTATTTTCTACTTAAAATTGATCCCATTTGCCCTATATTGCCTTATATCGTCCGATTCAAAGTGTTTAAGTCATTCTATACACAAAAACTTCTCCCATTTGACTCAGTTTGACTCAAATCGATATATTTCAAGTGCATATGACATGTTCAAGGGTAAATACATCATTTTCTACCTAAAATTGATCCCATTTGATCTATATTGACTCATATCGTCGGATTAGAAGTGTTTAGGTCATTTAATACATAAAACTTCTCCCGTTTGACCGAGTTTGACTCAAATCGATGTATTTTGATTGTTTATCACATGTTCAAGAGTAAATACGTCATTTTCTACCCAAAACTGATCCCATGTGCCTTATATTAACTCATATCGACCGATTCGAAGTGTTTAAGTTATTTTATGACTAAAACCTCTCCCGTTGGACCTAGTTTCACTCATATCAATGTATTTCAACTGTTTATGACATGTTCAAGGGTAAATACGTTATTTTCTACCCTAAACTGATACTATATATTGGCTCGTATTGTCCGATTATAATTGTTAAGGTCATTTAATACACAAAACCTCTCCGGTTTGACACAGTTTGACTCATATCGATGTATTTCAAGTTATTATGACATGTTTTAGGGTGAATACTTCATTTTCTACCCAAAACTGATCCTATTTGTCCTATATTATTTCATATCGTCCGATTCGAAGTGTTTAATTCATTTTATACCCAAAACCTCTCCCATTTGACCTAGATTAACTCAAATTTATATATTTCAGGTGTTTATGACATGTTCAAGGGTAAATAAGTTATTTTCTACCCAAAACTGATCCTATTTTACCTACATTCACTCATATCGTCCAATTAGAAGTATTTAGGTCTTTTAATACACAAAACCTCTCCCGTTGGACCGAATATTACTCTAATCAATGTGTTTCAAGTGTTTATGACATGTTCAAGGATAAATACGTCATTTTCTACCTAAAAGTAATCCCATTTGACCTATTTTGACAAATATCATCCCATTTGATTTGTTTAGGTCATTTAATACACAAAACCTCTCCCGTTTGTTTGAGTTTTACTAAAATCGATGTATTTAAAGTTTTTATGACATGGTTAAGGGTAAATACCTTATTTTCTACTTAAAATTGATCCCATTTGCCCTATATTGCCTTATATCGTCCGATTCAAAGTGTTTAAGTCATTCTATACACAAAAACTTCTCCCATTTGACTGAGTTTGACTCAAATCGATATATTTCAAGTGCATATGACATGTTCAAGGGTAAATACATCATTTTCTACCTAAAATTGATCCCATTTGATCTATATTGACTCATATCGTCGGATTAGAAGTGTTTAGGTCATTTAATACATAAAACTTCTCCCGTTTGACCGAGTTTGACTCAAATCGATGTATTTTGATTGTTTATCACATGTTCAAGAGTAAATACGTCATTTTCTACCCAAAACTGATCCCATGTGCCTTATATTAACTCATATCGACCGATTCGAAGTGTTTAAGTTATTTTATGACTAAAACCTCTCCCGTTGGACCTAGTTTCACTCATATCAATGTATTTCAACTGTTTATGACATGTTCAAGGGTAAATACGTTATTTTCTACCCTAAACTGATACTATATATTGGCTCGTATTGTCCGATTATAATTGTTAAGGTCATTTAATACACAAAACCTCTCCGGTTTGACACAGTTTGACTCATATCGATGTATTTCAAGTTATTATGACATGTTTTAGGGTGAATACTTCATTTTCTACCCAAAACTGATCCTATTTGTCCTATATTATTTCATATCGTCCGATTCGAAGTGTTTAATTCATTTTATACCCAAAACCTCTCCCATTTGACCTAGATTAACTCAAATTTATATATTTCAGGTGTTTATGACATGTTCAAGGGTAAATAAGTTATTTTCTACCCAAAACTGATCCTATTTTACCTACATTCACTCATATCGTCCAATTAGAAGTATTTAGGTCTTTTAATACACAAAACCTCTCCCGTTGGACCGAATATTACTCTAATCAATGTGTTTCAAGTGTTTATGACATGTTCAAGGATAAATACGTCATTTTCTACCTAAAAGTAATCCCATTTGACCTATTTTGACAAATATCATCCCATTAGATTTGTTTAGGTCATTTAATACACAAAACCTCTCCCGTTTGTTTGAGTTTTACTAAAATCGATGTATTTAAAGTTTTTATGACATGGTTAAGGGTAAATACCTTATTTTCTACTTAAAATTGATCCCATTTGCCCTATATTGCCTTATATCGTCCGATTCAAAGTGTTTAAGTCATTCTATACACAAAAACTTCTCCCATTTGACTGAGTTTGACTCAAATCGATATATTTCAAGTGCATATGACATGTTCAAGGGTAAATACATCATTTTCTACCTAAAATTGATCCCATTTGATCTATATTGACTCATATCGTCGGATTAGAAGTGTTTAGGTCATTTAATACATAAAACTTCTCCCGTTTCACCGAGTTTGACTCAAATCGATGTATTTTGATTGTTTATCACATGTTCAAGAGTAAATACGTCATTTTCTACCCAAAACTGATCCCATGTGCCTTATATTAACTCATATCGACCGATTCGAAGTGTTTAAGTTATTTTATGACTAAAACCTCTCCCGTTGGACCTAGTTTCACTCATATCAATGTATTTCAACTGTTTATGACATGTTCAAGGGTAAATACGTTATTTTCTACCCTAAACTGATACTATATATTGGCTCGTATTGTCCGATTATAATTGTTAAGGTCATTTAATACACAAAACCTCTCCGGTTTGACACAGTTTGACTCATATCGATGTATTTCAAGTTATTATGACATGTTTTAGGGTGAATACTTCATTTTCTACCCAAAACTGATCCTATTTGTCCTATATTATTTCATATCGTCCGATTCGAAGTGTTTAATTCATTTTATACCCAAAACCTCTCCCATTTGACCTAGATTAACTCAAATTTATATATTTCAGGTGTTTATGACATGTTCAAGGGTAAATAAGTTATTTTCTACCCAAAACTGATCCTATTTTACCTACATTCACTCATATCGTCCAATTAGAAGTATTTAGGTCTTTTAATACACAAAACCTCTCCCGTTGGACCGAATATTACTCTAATCAATGTGTTTCAAGTGTTTATGACATGTTCAAGGATAAATACGTCATTTTCTACCTAAAAGTAATCCCATTTGACCTATTTTGACAAATATCATCCCATTAGATTTGTTTAGGTCATTTAATACACAAAACCTCTCCCGTTTGTTTGAGTTTTACTAAAATCGATGTATTTAAAGTTTTTATGACATGGTTAAGGGTAAATACCTTATTTTCTACTTAAAATTGATCCCATTTGCCCTATATTGCCTTATATCGTCCGATTCAAAGTGTTTAAGTCATTCTATACACAAAAACTTCTCCCATTTGACTCAGTTTGACTCAAATCGATATATTTCAAGTGCATATGACATGTTCAAGGGTAAATACATCATTTTCTACCTAAAATTGATCCCATTTGATCTATATTGACTCATATCGTCGGATTAGAAGTGTTTAGGTCATTTAATACATAAAACTTCTCCCGTTTCACCGAGTTTGACTCAAATCGATGTATTTTGATTGTTTATCACATGTTCAAGAGTAAATACGTCATTTTCTACCCAAAACTGATCCCATGTGCCTTATATTAACTCATATCGACCGATTCGAAGTGTTTAAGTTATTTTATGACTAAAACCTCTCCCGTTGGACCTAGTTTCACTCATATCAATGTATTTCAACTGTTTATGACATGTTCAAGGGTAAATACGTTATTTTCTACCCTAAACTGATACTATATATTGGCTCGTATTGTCCGATTATAATTGTTAAGGTCATTTAATACACAAAACCTCTCCGGTTTGACACAGTTTGACTCATATCGATGTATTTCAAGTTATTATGACATGTTTTAGGGTGAATACTTCATTTTCTACCCAAAACTGATCCTATTTGTCCTATATTATTTCATATCGTCCGATTCGAAGTGTTTAATTCATTTTATACCCAAAACCTCTCCCATTTGACCTAGATTAACTCAAATTTATATATTTCAGGTGTTTATGACATGTTCAAGGGTAAATAAGTTATTTTCTACCCAAAACTGATCCTATTTTACCTACATTCACTCATATCGTCCAATTAGAAGTATTTAGGTCTTTTAATACACAAAACCTCTCCCGTTGGACCGAATATTACTCTAATCAATGTGTTTCAAGTGTTTATGACATGTTCAAGGATAAATACGTCATTTTCTACCTAAAAGTAATCCCATTTGACCTATTTTGACAAATATCATCCCATTAGATTTGTTTAGGTCATTTAATACACAAAACCTCTCCCGTTTGTTTGAGTTTTACTAAAATCGATGTATTTAAAGTTTTTATGACATGGTTAAGGGTAAATACCTTATTTTCTACTTAAAATTGATCCCATTTGCCCTATATTGCCTTATATCGTCCGATTCAAAGTGTTTAAGTCATTCTATACACAAAAACTTCTCCCATTTGACTCAGTTTGACTCAAATCGATATATTTCAAGTGCATATGACATGTTCAAGGGTAAATACATCATTTTCTACCTAAAATTGATCCCATTTGATCTATATTGACTCATATCGTCGGATTAGAAGTGTTTAGGTCATTTAATACATAAAACTTCTCCCGTTTCACCGAGTTTGACTCAAATCGATGTATTTTGATTGTTTATCACATGTTCAAGAGTAAATACGTCATTTTCTACCCAAAACTGATCCCATGTGCCTTATATTAACTCATATCGACCGATTCGAAGTGTTTAAGTTATTTTATGACTAAAACCTCTCCCGTTGGACCTAGTTTCACTCATATCAATGTATTTCAACTGTTTATGACATGTTCAAGGGTAAATACGTTATTTTCTACCCTAAACTGATACTATATATTGGCTCGTATTGTCCGATTATAATTGTTAAGGTCATTTAATACACAAAACCTCTCCGGTTTGACACAGTTTGACTCATATCGATGTATTTCAAGTTATTATGACATGTTTTAGGGTGAATACTTCATTTTCTACCCAAAACCGATCCTATTTGTCCTATATTATTTCATATCGTCCGATTCGAAGTGTTTAATTCATTTTATACCCAAAACCTCTCCCATTTGACCTAGATTAACTCAAATTTATATATTTCAGGTGTTTATGACATGTTCAAGGGTAAATAAGTTATTTTCTACCCAAAACTGATCCTATTTTACCTACATTCACTCATATCGTCCAATTAGAAGTATTTAGGTCTTTTAATACACAAAACCTCTCCCGTTGGACCGAATATTACTCTAATCAATGTGTTTCAAGTGTTTATGACATGTTCAAGGATAAATACGTCATTTTCTACCTAAAAGTAATCCCATTTGACCTATTTTGACAAATATCATCCCATTAGATTTGTTTAGGTCATTTAATACACAAAACCTCTCCCGTTTGTTTGAGTTTTACTAAAATCGATGTATTTAAAGTTTTTATGACATGGTTAAGGGTAAATACCTTATTTTCTACTTAAAATTGATCCCATTTGCCCTATATTGCCTTATATCGTCCGATTCAAAGTGTTTAAGTCATTCTATACACAAAAACTTCTCCCATTTGACTCAGTTTGACTCAAATCGATATATTTCAAGTGCATATGACATGTTCAAGGGTAAATACATCATTTTCTACCTAAAATTGATCCCATTTGATCTATATTGACTCATATCGTCGGATTAGAAGTGTTTAGGTCATTTAATACATAAAACTTCTCCCGTTTCACCGAGTTTGACTCAAATCGATGTATTTTGATTGTTTATCACATGTTCAAGAGTAAATACGTCATTTTCTACCCAAAACTGATCCCATGTGCCTTATATTAACTCATATCGACCGATTCGAAGTGTTTAAGTTATTTTATGACTAAAACCTCTCCCGTTGGACCTAGTTTCACTCATATCAATGTATTTCAACTGTTTATGACATGTTCAAGGGTAAATACGTTATTTTCTACCCTAAACTGATACTATATATTGGCTCGTATTGTCCGATTATAATTGTTAAGGTCATTTAATACACAAAACCTCTCCGGTTTGACACAGTTTGACTCATATCGATGTATTTCAAGTTATTATGACATGTTTTAGGGTGAATACTTCATTTTCTACCCAAAACCGATCCTATTTGTCCTATATTATTTCATATCGTCCGATTCGAAGTGTTTAATTCATTTTATACCCAAAACCTCTCCCATTTGACCTAGATTAACTCAAATTTATATATTTCAGGTGTTTATGACATGTTCAAGGGTAAATAAGTTATTTTCTACCCAAAACTGATCCTATTTTACCTACATTCACTCATATCGTCCAATTAGAAGTATTTAGGTCTTTTAATACACAAAACCTCTCCCGTTGGACCGAATATTACTCTAATCAATGTGTTTCAAGTGTTTATGACATGTTCAAGGATAAATACGTCATTTTCTACCTAAAAGTAATCCCATTTGACCTATTTTGACAAATATCATCCCATTAGATTTGTTTAGGTCATTTAATACACAAAACCTCTCCCGTTTGTTTGAGTTTTACTAAAATCGATGTATTTAAAGTTTTTATGACATGGTTAAGGGTAAATACCTTATTTTCTACTTAAAATTGATCCCATTTGCCCTATATTGCCTTATATCGTCCGATTCAAAGTGTTTAAGTCATTCTATACACAAAAACTTCTCCCATTTGACTCAGTTTGACTCAAATCGATATATTTCAAGTGCATATGACATGTTCAAGGGTAAATACATCATTTTCTACCTAAAATTGATCCCATTTGATCTATATTGACTCATATCGTCGGATTAGAAGTGTTTAGGTCATTTAATACATAAAACTTCTCCCGTTTGACCGAGTTTGACTCAAATCGATGTATTTTGATTGTTTATCACATGTTCAAGAGTAAATACGTCATTTTCTACCCAAAACTGATCCCATGTGCCTTATATTAACTCATATCGACCGATTCGAAGTGTTTAAGTTATTTTATGACTAAAACCTCTCCCGTTGGACCTAGTTTCACTCATATCAATGTATTTCAACTGTTTATGACATGTTCAAGGGTAAATACGTTATTTTCTACCCTAAACTGATACTATATATTGGCTCGTATTGTCCGATTATAATTGTTAAGGTCATTTAATACACAAAACCTCTCCGGTTTGACACAGTTTGACTCATATCGATGTATTTCAAGTTATTATGACATGTTTTAGGGTGAATACTTCATTTTCTACCCAAAACCGATCCTATTTGTCCTATATTATTTCATATCGTCCGATTCGAAGTGTTTAATTCATTTTATACCCAAAACCTCTCCCATTTGACCTAGATTAACTCAAATTTATATATTTCAGGTGTTTATGACATGTTCAAGGGTAAATAAGTTATTTTCTACCCAAAACTGATCCTATTTTACCTACATTCACTCATATCGTCCAATTAGAAGTATTTAGGTCTTTTAATACACAAAACCTCTCCCGTTGGACCGAATATTACTCTAATCAATGTGTTTCAAGTGTTTATGACATGTTCAAGGATAAATACGTCATTTTCTACCTAAAAGTAATCCCATTTGACCTATTTTGACAAATATCATCCCATTAGATTTGTTTAGGTCATTTAATACACAAAACCTCTCCCGTTTGTTTGAGTTTTACTAAAATCGATGTATTTAAAGTTTTTATGACATGGTTAAGGGTAAATACCTTATTTTCTACTTAAAATTGATCCCATTTGCCCTATATTGCCTTATATCGTCCGATTCAAAGTGTTTAAGTCATTCTATACACAAAAACTTCTCCCATTTGACTCAGTTTGACTCAAATCGATATATTTCAAGTGCATATGACATGTTCAAGGGTAAATACATCATTTTCTACCTAAAATTGATCCCATTTGATCTATATTGACTCATATCGTCGGATTAGAAGTGTTTAGGTCATTTAATACATAAAACTTCTCCCGTTTGACCGAGTTTGACTCAAATCGATGTATTTTGATTGTTTATCACATGTTCAAGAGTAAATACGTCATTTTCTACCCAAAACTGATCCCATGTGCCTTATATTAACTCATATCGACCGATTCGAAGTGTTTAAGTTATTTTATGACTAAAACCTCTCCCGTTGGACCTAGTTTCACTCATATCAATGTATTTCAACTGTTTATGACATGTTCAAGGGTAAATACGTTATTTTCTACCCTAAACTGATACTATATATTGGCTCGTATTGTCCGATTATAATTGTTAAGGTCATTTAATACACAAAACCTCTCCGGTTTGACACAGTTTGACTCATATCGATGTATTTCAAGTTATTATGACATGTTTTAGGGTGAATACTTCATTTTCTACCCAAAACTGATCCTATTTGTCCTATATTATTTCATATCGTCCGATTCGAAGTGTTTAATTCATTTTATACCCAAAACCTCTCCCATTTGACCTAGATTAACTCAAATTTATATATTTCAGGTGTTTATGACATGTTCAAGGGTAAATAAGTTATTTTCTACCCAAAACTGATCCTATTTTACCTACATTCACTCATATCGTCCAATTAGAAGTATTTAGGTCTTTTAATACACAAAACCTCTCCCGTTGGACCGAATATTACTCTAATCAATGTGTTTCAAGTGTTTATGACATGTTCAAGGATAAATACGTCATTTTCTACCTAAAAGTAATCCCATTTGACCTATTTTGACAAATATCATCCCATTAGATTTGTTTAGGTCATTTAATACACAAAACCTCTCCCGTTTGTTTGAGTTTTACTAAAATCGATGTATTTAAAGTTTTTATGACATGGTTAAGGGTAAATACCTTATTTTCTACTTAAAATTGATCCCATTTGCCCTATATTGCCTTATATCGTCCGATTCAAAGTGTTTAAGTCATTCTATACACAAAAACTTCTCCCATTTGACTCAGTTTGACTCAAATCGATATATTTCAAGTGCATATGACATGTTCAAGGGTAAATACATCATTTTCTACCTAAAATTGATCCCATTTGATCTATATTGACTCATATCGTCGGATTAGAAGTGTTTAGGTCATTTAATACATAAAACTTCTCCCGTTTCACCGAGTTTGACTCAAATCGATGTATTTTGATTGTTTATCACATGTTCAAGAGTAAATACGTCATTTTCTACCCAAAACTGATCCCATGTGCCTTATATTAACTCATATCGACCGATTCGAAGTGTTTAAGTTATTTTATGACTAAAACCTCTCCCGTTGGACCTAGTTTCACTCATATCAATGTATTTCAACTGTTTATGACATGTTCAAGGGTAAATACGTTATTTTCTACCCTAAACTGATACTATATATTGGCTCGTATTGTCCGATTATAATTGTTAAGGTCATTTAATACACAAAACCTCTCCGGTTTGACACAGTTTGACTCATATCGATGTATTTCAAGTTATTATGACATGTTTTAGGGTGAATACTTCATTTTCTACCCAAAACTGATCCTATTTGTCCTATATTATTTCATATCGTCCGATTCGAAGTGTTTAATTCATTTTATACCCAAAACCTCTCCCATTTGACCTAGATTAACTCAAATTTATATATTTCAGGTGTTTATGACATGTTCAAGGGTAAATAAGTTATTTTCTACCCAAAACTGATCCTATTTTACCTACATTCACTCATATCGTCCAATTAGAAGTATTTAGGTCTTTTAATACACAAAACCTCTCCCGTTGGACCGAATATTACTCTAATCAATGTGTTTCAAGTGTTTATGACATGTTCAAGGATAAATACGTCATTTTCTACCTAAAAGTAATCCCATTTGACCTATTTTGACAAATATCATCCCATTAGATTTGTTTAGGTCATTTAATACACAAAACCTCTCCCGTTTGTTTGAGTTTTACTAAAATCGATGTATTTAAAGTTTTTATGACATGGTTAAGGGTAAATACCTTATTTTCTACTTAAAATTGATCCCATTTGCCCTATATTGCCTTATATCGTCCGATTCAAAGTGTTTAAGTCATTCTATACACAAAAACTTCTCCCATTTGACTGAGTTTGACTCAAATCGATATATTTCAAGTGCATATGACATGTTCAAGGGTAAATACATCATTTTCTACCTAAAATTGATCCCATTTGATCTATATTGACTCATATCGTCGGATTAGAAGTGTTTAGGTCATTTAATACATAAAACTTCTCCCGTTTCACCGAGTTTGACTCAAATCGATGTATTTTGATTGTTTATCACATGTTCAAGAGTAAATACGTCATTTTCTACCCAAAACTGATCCCATGTGCCTTATATTAACTCATATCGACCGATTCGAAGTGTTTAAGTTATTTTATGACTAAAACCTCTCCCGTTGGACCTAGTTTCACTCAGATCAATGTATTTCAACTGTTTATGACATGTTCAAGGGTAAATACGTTATTTTCTACCCTAAACTGATACTATATATTGGCTCATATTGTCCGATTATAATTGTTAAGGTCATTTAATACACAAAACCTCTCCGGTTTGACACAGTTTGACTCATATCGATGTATTTCAAGTTATTATGACATGTTTTAGGGTGAATACTTCATTTTCTACCCAAAACTGATCCTATTTGTCCTATATTATTTCATATCGTCCGATTCGAAGTGTTTAATTCATTTTATACCCAAAACCTCTCCCATTTGACCTAGATTAACTCAAATTTATATATTTCAGGTGTTTATGACATGTTCAAGGGTAAATAAGTTATTTTCTACCCAAAACTGATCCTATTTTACCTACATTCACTCATATCGTCCAATTAGAAGTATTTAGGTCTTTTAATACACAAAACCTCTCCCGTTGGACCGAATATTACTCTAATCAATGTGTTTCAAGTGTTTATGACATGTTCAAGGATAAATACGTCATTTTCTACCTAAAAGTAATCCCATTTGACCTATTTTGACAAATATCATCCCATTAGATTTGTTTAGGTCATTTAATACACAAAACCTCTCCCGTTTGTTTGAGTTTTACTAAAATCGATGTATTTAAAGTTTTTATGACATGGTTAAGGGTAAATACCTTATTTTCTACTTAAAATTGATCCCATTTGCCCTATATTGCCTTATATCGTCCGATTCAAAGTGTTTAAGTCATTCTATACACAAAAACTTCTCCCATTTGACTGAGTTTGACTCAAATCGATATATTTCAAGTGCATATGACATGTTCAAGGGTAAATACATCATTTTCTACCTAAAATTGATCCCATTTGATCTATATTGACTCATATCGTCGGATTAGAAGTGTTTAGGTCATTTAATACATAAAACTTCTCCCGTTTCACCGAGTTTGACTCAAATCGATGTATTTTGATTGTTTATCACATGTTCAAGAGTAAATACGTCATTTTCTACCCAAAACTGATCCCATGTGCCTTATATTAACTCATATCGACCGATTCGAAGTGTTTAAGTTATTTTATGACTAAAACCTCTCCCGTTGGACCTAGTTTCACTCATATCAATGTATTTCAACTGTTTATGACATGTTCAAGGGTAAATACGTTATTTTCTACCCTAAACTGATACTATATATTGGCTCGTATTGTCCGATTATAATTGTTAAGGTCATTTAATACACAAAACCTCTCCGGTTTGACACAGTTTGACTCATATCGATGTATTTCAAGTTATTATGACATGTTTTAGGGTGAATACTTCATTTTCTACCCAAAACTGATCCTATTTGTCCTATATTATTTCATATCGTCCGATTCGAAGTGTTTAATTCATTTTATACCCAAAACCTCTCCCATTTGACCTAGATTAACTCAAATTTATATATTTCAGGTGTTTATGACATGTTCAAGGGTAAATAAGTTATTTTCTACCCAAAACTGATCCTATTTTACCCACATTCACTCATATCGTCTAATTAGAAGTATTTAGGTCTTTTAATACACAAAACCTCTCCCGTTGGACCGAATATTACTCTAATCAATGTGTTTCAAGTGTTTATGACATGTTCAAGGATAAATACGTCATTTTCTACCTAAAAGTAATCCCATTTGACCTATTTTGACAAATATCATCCCATTTGATTTGTTTAGGTCATTTAATACACAAAACCTCTCCCGTTTGTTTGAGTTTAACTAAAATCGATGTATTTAAAGTTTTTATGACATGTTTAAGGGTAAATACCTTATTTTCTACTTAAAATTGATCCCATTTGCCCTATATTGCCTTATATCGTCCGATTCAAAGTGTTTAAGTCATTCTATACACAAAAACTTCTCCCATTTGACTGAGTTTGACTCAAATCGATATATTTCAAGTGCATATGACATGTTCAAGGGTAAATACATCATTTTCTACCTAAAATTGATCCCATTTGATCTATATTGACTCATATCGTCGGATTAGAAGTGTTTAGGTCATTTAATACATAAAACTTCTCCCGTTTCACCGAGTTTGACTCAAATCGATGTATTTTGATTGTTTATCACATGTTCAAGAGTAAATACGTCATTTTCTACCCAAAACTGATCCCATGTGCCTTATATTAACTCATATCGACCGATTCGAAGTGTTTAAGTTATTTTATGACTAAAACCTCTCCCGTTGGACCTAGTTTCACTCATATCAATGTATTTCAACTGTTTATGACATGTTCAAGGGTAAATACGTTATTTTCTACCCTAAACTGATACTATATATTGGCTCGTATTGTCCGATTATAATTGTTAAGGTCATTTAATACACAAAACCTCTCCGGTTTGACACAGTTTGACTCATATCGATGTATTTCAAGTTATTATGACATGTTTTAGGGTGAATACTTCATTTTCTACCCAAAACTGATCCTATTTGTCCTATATTATTTCATATCGTCCGATTCGAAGTGTTTAATTCATTTTATACCCAAAACCTCTCCCATTTGACCTAGATTAACTCAAATTTATATATTTCAGGTGTTTATGACATGTTCAAGGGTAAATAAGTTATTTTCTACCCAAAACTGATCCTATTTTACCTACATTCACTCATATCGTCCAATTAGAAGTATTTAGGTCTTTTAATACACAAAACCTCTCCCGTTGGACCGAATATTACTCTAATCAATGTGTTTCAAGTGTTTATGACATGTTCAAGGATAAATACGTCATTTTCTACCTAAAAGTAATCCCATTTGACCTATTTTGACAAATATCATCCCATTAGATTTGTTTAGGTCATTTAATACACAAAACCTCTCCCGTTTGTTTGAGTTTTACTAAAATCGATGTATTTAAAGTTTTTATGACATGGTTAAGGGTAAATACCTTATTTTCTACTTAAAATTGATCCCATTTGCCCTATATTGCCTTATATCGTCCGATTCAAAGTGTTTAAGTCATTCTATACACAAAAACTTCTCCCATTTGACTGAGTTTGACTCAAATCGATATATTTCAAGTGCATATGACATGTTCAAGGGTAAATACATCATTTTCTACCTAAAATTGATCCCATTTGATCTATATTGACTCATATCGTCGGATTAGAAGTGTTTAGGTCATTTAATACATAAAACTTCTCCCGTTTCACCGAGTTTGACTCAAATCGATGTATTTTGATTGTTTATCACATGTTCAAGAGTAAATACGTCATTTTCTACCCAAAACTGATCCCATGTGCCTTATATTAACTCATATCGACCGATTCGAAGTGTTTAAGTTATTTTATGACTAAAACCTCTCCCGTTGGACCTAGTTTCACTCAGATCAATGTATTTCAACTGTTTATGACATGTTCAAGGGTAAATACGTTATTTTCTACCCTAAACTGATACTATATATTGGCTCATATTGTCCGATTATAATTGTTAAGGTCATTTAATACACAAAACCTCTCCGGTTTGACACAGTTTGACTCATATCGATGTATTTCAAGTTATTATGACATGTTTTAGGGTGAATACTTCATTTTCTACCCAAAACTGATCCTATTTGTCCTATATTATTTCATATCGTCCGATTCGAAGTGTTTAATTCATTTTATACCCAAAACCTCTCCCATTTGACCTAGATTAACTCAAATTTATATATTTCAGGTGTTTATGACATGTTCAAGGGTAAATAAGTTATTTTCTACCCAAAACTGATCCTATTTTACCTACATTCACTCATATCGTCCAATTAGAAGTATTTAGGTCTTTTAATACACAAAACCTCTCCCGTTGGACCGAATATTACTCTAATCAATGTGTTTCAAGTGTTTATGACATGTTCAAGGATAAATACGTCATTTTCTACCTAAAAGTAATCCCATTTGACCTATTTTGACAAATATCATCCCATTAGATTTGTTTAGGTCATTTAATACACAAAACCTCTCCCGTTTGTTTGAGTTTAACTAAAATCGATGTATTTAAAGTTTTTATGACATGTTTAAGGGTAAATACCATATTTTCTACTTAAAATTGATCCCATTTGCCCTATATTGCCTTTTATCGCCCGATTCAAAGTGTTTAAGTCATTCTATACACAAAAACTTCTCCCATTTGACCGAGTTTGACTCAAATCGATATATTTCAAGTGCTTATGACATGTTCAAGGGTAAATACATCATTTTCTACCTAAAATTGATCCCATTTGATCTATATTGACTCATATCGTCGTATTAGAAGTGTTTAGGTCATTTAATACATAAAACTTCTCCCGTTTGACCGAGTTTGACTCAAATCGATGTATTTTGATTGTTTATCACATGTTCAAGAGTAAATTCGTCATTTTCTACCCAAAACTGATCCCATTTGCTCTATATTGACTCATGTCGTCCGATTTGAAGTGTTAAGGTCATTTAATTCACAAAACCTCTCCTATTTGACCTAGAATGACTCAAATCGATGTATTTCAAGTGTTTATGACATGTTCAAAGCTAAATACGTCATTTTCTACCTATATTAACTCATATCGTCCAATTCGAAGTGTTTAAGTCATTTTCTACCTAACACCTCTCCCATTTGACCTAGTTTGATGCACTTCAAGTGTTTATGACAAGTTCAAGGTTAAATACGTCATTTTCCACCAAACATTGATCCAATTTCACCTATATTGACTCATATCGTCCGATTCGAAATGTTTAGGTCATTTAATACACAAAACTTGTCCCGTTTGACCTAGTTTGACTCAAATCGATGTATTTCAAGTGTTTATGACATGTTTAAGAGTAAATCTGTCATTTTCTTCCAATAATTGATCCCAGTTGACCTATATTGACTCTTATCGTCTTATTAGAAGTGTTTGGGTCATTCAGTATGTAAAACTTCTCCCGTTTGATTGCGTTCTACTGAAATCGGTGTATTTGAAGTATTTAAGATATGTTAAAAGGTAAATATGTCATTTTCCACCCAAAACTGATCTCATTTGACCTATATTAATTCGTATCATCCGATTTGAATCGTTTAGGTCATTTAATACACAAAACCTCTCCCGTTTGACCGAGTTTGTTTCAAATTGATGTATTTCAAGTGTTTATGACATGTTCAAGTGTAAATATGTCATTTTTTACCCAAAATTAATCCCATTTGACCTATATTGTATAATATTGTGGGATTAAAGTTGTTTAGGTCATTTAATATATAAAAGCTCTTGCGTTTGACCGAGTTTGACTAAAATCGATGTATTTCAAGTGATTATGACATGTTCAAGGGTAAATACGTCATTTTCTATCTTAAAGTGATCCCATTTGACCTATATTGACTCATATTGTCCAACTAGAAGTGTTTAGGTCATTTAATACATAAAACTTGTCCCGTTTGACTAAGTTTGACTCAAATCGATGTATTTCATTTGTTTGTGACATGTTCAAGGGTAAATACATCATTTTCTCTCCAAAACTGATCCCATTTGCTCTTTATTGACTTATATCATCCGATTTAAATTATTTAGGTCATTTAATTCACAAAACCTCTCCCATTTAAGCGAGTTTGACTCAAATCGATGTATTTCAAGTGTTTATGACATGTTCAAGGCTAAATACATCATTTTCTACCTAAAAGTCATCCCAAATGACCTATATTAACTCATATTGTCTGATTAGAAGTGTTTAGGTCACTTAATACATAAAACTTCTCCCGTTTGACCGAGTTTAACTAAAATCGATGTATTTCGATTGTTTATGACATGTTCAAGGGTAAATACGTCATTTTACCAAAAATTGACGCCATTTGACCTATATTGACTCATATCGTCTGATTCGAAGTGTTTTAGTCATTTATACCCGAAACCTCTCCCATTTGACCAAGTTTAACTCAAATCGATGAATTCCAAGTGTTTATGACATGTTCAAGGATAAATACGTCATTTTCTACCCAAAATTGATCCCATTTGACCTATATTGACTCATATCGTCTGATTAGAAGTGTTAGGTCATTTCGTACACAAAACTTCTCCCGTTTGACCGCGTTTGACTCTAAGCATTATATTTCAAGTGTTTATGACATGTTCAAGAGTAAGTAAGTCATTTTGTACCCAAAATCGATCCCATTTGACCTATATTGACTCTTATCGTCCGATTAGAAGTGTTTAAGTCATTTAATACACAAAACCTCTCCCGTTTGACCAAGTTTGACTCAAATCAATGTATTTCAAGTGTTTATGACATGTTCAAGGGTAAATACGTCATTTTCTAACCAAAAATGATTCCTTTTTTGCTTATATTAACTCATATCGTCTGATTCGAAGTGTTTCCGTCATTTTATACCCAAAACCTCTACCATTTGACCATGTTTAACTCAAATCTATGTATTTCAAGTGTTTATGACTTATTTAAGATTAAAGAAGTCAGTTTTTAACCAAAATTGATCCCATTTGACCTATATTGACTCATATCGTCTGATTAGAAGTGTTTAGGTCATTTCGTAAACAAAACCTCTCTCGTTTGACCGAGTTTTACGCTAACCAATGTTTTTCAATTGTTTATGACATGATCAAGAGTAAATAAGTGATTTTCTACTCAAAATTAATCCCATTTGACCAATATTGACTCATATCGTATGATTCAAATTGTTTAGGTCATTTAATACACAAAACCTTTCCCGTTTGACCGAGTTTGACTCAAATGGATGTATTTTAAGTGTTTATGACATTTTCAAGGGTAAATATCTCATTTTCTACCCAAAATTAATCCCATTAAACCGATAATGACTTATATGGACTGATTTAGAGTGTTTAAGTCATTTTATACCCAAAACCTCTCCCATTTAACCTAGTTTAACTCAAATCGATATATTTCAAGTGTTTATGACTTGTTCAAGGGTAAATACGTTATTTATCTACCTAAAAGTGATCGTATTTGACCTATATTGACTTATATCGTCCGATTCAAAGTGTTTAAGTCATTTTATACCCAAAATCTCTCCCATTAGACCGACTTTAACTCAAATCGATGTATTCCAAATGGTTATGACATGTTCAAGGGTAAATACGTCATTTTCTACCCAAAACTAATCCCATTTGACCTATATAGACTCACATCGTCCAATTCAAAGTGTTTAAGTCATTTTCTACCAAGAACCTCTCCCGTTTGACCGAGTTTAACTCAAATTATTGTATTTAAGTGTTTATGCCATGTTCAAGGGTAAATACGTCATTTTCTACCCAAAATTGACTCCATTTGACTTGTATTGACTTATATCGTCCGATTCAAAGTGTTTAGGTCATTTAATAAAAAAGCTCTCTCATTTGACTCAAATCGATGTATTTCATGTGTTATGACATGTTCAAGGGTAAATACGTCATTTTCTACCCAAAATTTATCCCATTTGAGCTATATTGACTCATATCGTCCGATTCGAAGTGTTTAGGTCATTTAATAAATAAAACCTCTCCCATTTAACCGAGTTTTACTCAAATTGATGTATTTTCAAGTGTTTATGACATGTATAAGATTAAATACGTCATTTTCTACTTAAAATTGAACCTATTTGATCTATATTGACTCATATCGTCCGATTCGAAGTGTTTTAGTCATTTTATACCCAAAACCTCTCCCATTTGACCAAGTTTAAGTCAAATTAATGAATTTCAAGTGTTTATGAGATATTCAAGGGTAAATAAGTCATTTTCTACCCAAAATTGATCCCATTTGACCTATATTGACTCATATCGTCTAATTAGAAGTGTTTAGGTCATTTCGTACACAAAACCCCTCCTATTTGACCAAGTTTGACTTTAATCAATATATTTCAAGTGTTTATGACATGTTCAAGAGTAAATAAGTCATTTTCTACCAAAAATTAATCCCATTTGACCTATATTGACTCATATCGTTCGATTCGAATTATTAAGGTTATTTAATATACAAAATCTCTCCTGTTTGACTGAATTTTACTCAAATCAATGTATTTCAAGTGTTTATGACATATTCAAGGGTAAATACGTCATTTTCTACCCGAAACTGCTCCCATTTGCCCTATATTGACTCATATCGTCCGATTCAAAGGGTTGAAGTTATTTTATACCCAAAACCTCTACCATTTGACCAAGTTTAACTCAAATCGATGTATTTCAAGTGTTTATGACATTTCAAGGGTAAATAAGTCATTTTCTAACCAAAATTGATTCCATTTGACCTATATTAACTCATATTGTCTGATTAGAAGTGTTTAGGTCATTTTATACACAAAACCTCTCCCGTTTGACCGAGTTTAACTAAAATCAATGTATTTTAAGTGATTATGACATGTTCAAGGGTAAATACGTCATTTTCTAACCAAAATTGACTTAATTTGACCTGTATTGACTCATATCGTCCGATTCAAAGTGTTTAGGTCATTTCATAAAAAAAAATCTCCCATTTGATAATGTCCTAGAAGGCTCAATCCTCACTAGGTTAGTCAAAATGCGCCTTAATAGGCACAAGGCTAGGGGAATACGAGTTTGCATATGATAGAAAGAAGGATTTGTAGCATATGATGGAAAAAAGGGAGCATATGATGGAAAGAAGGGAGCATATGATGGACAAAAGGGAGACAAACACAAATACAACAAAGTAGATAAATTTGGATTTTCAAGCGAGCAATCATACTAGTACGTAGGCGCAGCAGCACATGAAGCTTATTATACAAGCACCTGAAAACAACACCAAAAAGAAAAACACAAAACACAAAACAACAGCAAGAAACAGAACACAAAAACACAAAATAACGCACAATGGCACAATGCTAAAACTAACAGCCAAGAACAAAGGACACACAAAATAATGAGTAGTGGACAATGGATATCCCCCCCAAGCTAGGTTAAAGCCATCTTCGGCGCTAAGGGAGGCCTTTAGGTCTACCACTACTCATCCCCTATAAAACCCTCATCATCTCCCTGGTCATCCTCATTATCCTCCTCCTCCCCTCCCGTATAGTCCATCCCATAGTCATCTGAGGCTCTTTTAGAAGTCGGTGGGGTGAAGTTATTAAACCTACGCCTACCCACCCGTAACCGGTCAAACGCTTGACTTAATGATATTTCGTTATAGTTTTCATGGCGAGGGTACCAATAAGGGGTGGCCATTCTTTCGCCAACCATATGGGAGTGGTAGGCCATGTCATACCATGGGTAGTGTGCCCACTCGAAGTTTTGCTCGAGATGATTGAGTCAGGCGGTATGATGGGCTTGGGTTGTGAGGACCTGGTCAAGCCTTCTCTCTATGCGACCTAGTGAGTTCATAATATCGAATTCAGATTCATCCACTGAATCATCATGGTCTGGTAAGACCGAAGTGGAAGCCCTAAAACTATCACGTATAGAAAGGGTGTGAGGATGAGGAGGGGTACAAGTGGGGGCTCGACAGCGTATCTCGACACATCGCCGTCTAAGAGATACGAGTCCCCAAACTACAAGAGGGGAGGTAATTGAGGACAGGGAAGGGGAATGGTGCGGTCTTTCAGGTACCACCATCACATAGGGTCAGTGAAAATAAAGTCGCCCCGTACGAGGCATTGCTCATGAAGGGTGGTGGAACCGGCATATCTGTCACTAAATTCCACAGGATTCATAACATTAAGGAACTCAGCGATACAAAACACATGTTCCCCTAGACATATGATGTGAATCTAGGTATTGAAACCTTAATCCACACAAAAGGGATAGAACTAGATAGAAAACCCTCTAAAGCTACGCACCAAAGGTTTAAAATCTAGGGCAAAAGTTTAAGAATTGATTAAAGCAAAGCACCCTCAATTCCTACACTTCCTCACGTGAATCTAAAGCTTTAAGCACCAATTCACAACTCTTTGTTACACACAAAGAAAAACAACAAACTCTCTAAGTTTATTGAAGAATATATAGAAAAGAATCTCCAAATCTGATTTTTCCAAGCTTGGGTGCACATCTATTTATACCCATAGCTTGAGAGTTTCAATCATATTATGACTAGGCCTCCTACTTCTAAAAGGACTCCTAATAACCAATAGGATAATGCCACCTATTTATTACATAATCCTACCAAAACTCTAACACTATCTTATCTTAATTAGAATCTTATCCTATCTAAAAAGATAATATTACAAATTAACTACTCTAATCCTATTTTATTTAAAGTAAAACACTAAATATCCAATCCCATGTGTGTAGCCACGTCCATACCCATGCCATGTCACTTGCCATGTCACTTAAGTCGTAATAAAGCACCGATAAGATGTAATAAGCACATCTCAATGTAACAAGCACCTCCCCTTGTCTTAAAATTTTCCTCCTTGGTCAAAATTTTCAATCTTCAAAAATTACTCCAAGATTTTAGATTTTGATCAAGGCCTTCCATCAATCATCACCTCCATGGCTTCCACACATTATAGAATCATAAAACCTGAAAAAGGAAAGTTTGAAAACACACCTATGCCTAAAATGAGAAAAACCCTATCAAATAAAATGGGAGAAAACTCATAGGCAAAACCAACTTATTCCCCATGTCCACCAATCCTCATTTACATTTGCATGTTATCATGCACATGCAAATGTTCTCCTTTGATGCACCTAGAAGATTCGTGTCTCCATAAGCCAATAACTCTCCCATGGTAGCATTCTTCTTTAAAGCTTCAACCAATCCTTCGAATTTGGCATCCTCTATCATATCATCCTCCTCTTCTTCAAAAGAGTTTGTCCTCAAACTTCGAAGTTGATCATCAGGCACATAAGGTGCTAAGTCGCCTATATTGAATGTGTCATGAACTCCATAGTCTCCAGGCAACTGAAGCTTATATGCATAATCACCCACCTTACTGATGATTTTGAATGGACCATCACACCTAGGCATAAGCTTGTTCTTACGTCGATTAGGAAATCTTTCCTTCCTCAAGTGTAACCAAACCAAGTCTCCCTCCTTGTAAGTATGTTGAGTCTTGTGTTTGTTAGCTCTAGCCTTATAGATATCATTGACCTTCTCAATTCTTGCTCTCACTTGGGTGTGAAGCTTTTGCATATAGTCAACCTTGGCCTTCGCATCCTTCTCTAATTCCCTTCCATCCACCAATAACACTCCCTTGCCATTATCTTTGTTAGAACGAGTTTTTAGAGCCATAAAAGGCTTCAAAGCAAATGCTTTGGCTTGTGCATTCTTCCTCACAACATATATGTTTGTCCTTCCATCAAACTTCACAAATCTGTCATATTGCCAAGGTCTTCCCAAGAGAATATGACACGCATCCATGGGACAAACATCACAAAGCACTTGATCTTCATAATTGCCAATTTTGAACGAAATCAATGCTTGTTCACTAACCTTTACATCACTTGAATTGCTAAGCCAATGGAGCTTATATGGTTGAGGATGGATTTGAGTGGGCACCTCCAACTTGTCCACCAAGAGTGTAGAAACCACGTTAGTGCAACTCCCCGAATCTATAATCACATCACATAGTCTTCCTTGGACATTGCATCTTGTGAGGAAGATTTTCTCCCTTTGGCTCTCCTCTAATGGTAAGGACTTGGATTGCAATGCCCTTCGCAATACTAGGCTAGATCCCCTAGTTTCTGGCATCACCTCCTCCACATCCTCCTCTAGGACTTCAAAAGATGTGCTACCTTCTTCCTCTTCAAGCTCATGCTCCTCTTCTTCAAAGGTTTCATCTTCCTCCCAAGTCCGAGTAGTAGCAATCCTAGCATGGGGACAATCCCGTTGGATATGGCCTTGTCCCTTACATTTGAAGCAAGTTCGTTGATCTCCCATAGGGGGCCTCGAACTTCCTCCCTTATCTCTCCCAAAAGATTGTGGCTTTATGGAATTCTCGAGATTAGGCTTCACATTAGACATCTCACGCACCCCTTTAGATTCAAATGATCGAAAGATCCCTCTAGGTTTACGTGTTTGCCTTTCAACCCTAGTTGCTATCGTACACACCTCATCAAAGCTCCAATAGGGTTGTAATTCCACCTTTTCCTTGATTGGGTCATTTAACCCAGCCACAAAATGAGCCACCTTGTGGTCTTCTTTCTCCTCTAGCCCACACACCATGGCTAGATTTTCGAATTCCATCAAGTATTCCTCCACATACCTCCTTTCTTGCTTCAAAGTATGCATTTTTATAAAATTGTTTTGTTCAAAGTCTTGAGGAACAAACCTTTTTTGCATGTACTTCTTTAGTTTTGTCCAAGATGAGATCTTGGAACGCCCCTCCTTTCTCCTCTTCTTTTGCAAACCTTCAAGCCACAAACTTGCATAAGAAGTGAGTTTGAGTTCAGTAACCTTAAAGGATCTATGATCATCATAGTCCTTATATCTGAAAATTCGTTCAACTCTACGGATCCAATCTAGGAATTTGTCTGGGTCCAAACTGCCATTGAACTCAGGGATTTCAAGTCTCAAGCTTTGATCCTCTTTCCCCCTTAAACTCTTTCTCCTACGCCCTTTATATGATTCCTCATCATCACCTGAGGAGGATGGATCCCTCTTGCTAGGCCTCCTTGAGCTTCTAACACTGGATTCACCATCACTTTCGCTAGAGTTAGATTCATAAGAAGAGAGTTTACCTTTGCTTGAGGACTTTTCCTTCTTCCCCACGATTTGCAACAGCTCATTCATACGTTCCTTCAGTTCCTTCAACTCGCGTTCCATGCACAAGGCTTTGGCTTCTTGTAAGGTTAAACCTTTTTTGAAGCCTGGTGGCATCTCGTGTGCATCATCACCACTGGAATCCATATTGCTTGAGTATTCTTCGAATCCTCTCAACGAAAGCACCAAAAGTTGATGTGAATCTAGGTATTGAAACCTTAATCCACACAAAAGGGATAGAACTAGATAGAAAACCCTCTAAAGCTACGCACCAAAGGTTTAAAATCTAGGGCGAAAGTTTAAGAATTGATTAAAGCAAAGCACCCTCAATTCCTACACTTCCTCACGTGAATCTAAAGCTTTAAGCACCAATTCACAACTCTTTGTTACACACAAAGAAAAACAACAAACTCTCTAAGTTTATTGAAGAATATATAGAAAAGAATCTCCAAATCTGATTTTTCCAAGCTTGGGTGCACATCTATTTATACCCATAGCTTGAGAGTTTCAATCATATTATGACTAGGCCTCCTACTTCTAAAAGGACTCCTAATAACCAATAGGATAATGCCACCTATTTATTACATAATCCTACCAAAACTCTAACACTATCTTATCTTAATTAGAATCTTATCCTATCTAAAAAGATAATATTACAAATTAACTACTCTAATCCTATTTTATTTAAAGTAAAACACTAAATATCCAATCCCATGTGTGTAGCCACGTCCATACCCATGCCATGTCACTTGCCATGTCACTTAAGTCGTAATAAAGCACCGATAAGATGTAATAAGCACATCTCAATGTAACAAGCACATCCCCTTGTCTTAAAATTTTCCTCCTTGGTCAAAATTTTCAATCTTCAAAAATTACTCCAAGATTTTAGCTTTTGATCAAGGCCTTCCATCAATCATCACCTCCATGGCTTCCACACATTATAGAATCATAAAACCTGAAAAAGGAAAGTTTGAAAACACACCTATGCCTAAAATGAGAAAAACCCTATCAAATGAAATGGGAGAAAACTCATAGGCAAAACCAACTTATTCCCCATGTCCACCAATCCTCATTTACATTTGCATGTTATCATGCACATGCAAATGTTCTCCTTTGATGCACCTAGAAGATTCGTGTCTCCATAAGCCAATAACTCTCCCATGGTAGCATTCTTCTTTAAAGCTTCAACCAATCCTTCGAATTTGGCATCCTCTATCATATCAACATAGGTCAATGTTTGCATTTAGGGTGGCTGTATTGTTTAAAAACTTCCACAACGTCATTGGAAGGCTTAGTACGGTGTCATTATGCGGTGCAAGGTAACGGTTCAGAATGTGCACTTCTTGTGTTCTAACTAAGTGAGGGCTAGGGGAAGGAAACTAGCAAATTTAAAAAACATACGCAAAATAGGGTGATGTACATCAGGTGCATATATATTCCTATTCGGATAAACAAGCCGGCCGGCAATTTTAGGCCATAATTTAGAAACTCGAGAGTTGTCCGGTTGTTTATCCGAAATAGGTTCGCTAGCAAAACCAAAAATGGCACAAAATGCAGCATAGTTTAGAAAATAGGTTGCATTCCTTAGCCGAAAAGACAAATGCAACCTACCTTCACGTTGACATGGGGTTAGGGAACTAAGAAACTCATAAGTTAAAAGCTTATGGGTCGGGTGCCACATGTTAATCCAATTCTCTAGGCCACATGCCATTAACAAAGCCACAAATTGATCATAAATACCCATTCTTTGTAAAATACAAAGGTCTAAATAACGAGTAGCGTTAACTTTTCGTACCTTACGCCATTGGAAACGTTCATATTGCTCCGGAGATATAAAAACCACTGTTGGATGATCTACATCGAACCAAAATTCCTGGCCGAGAAGTCGTTGTTGGCCTTCCGGTTGTTGTTGAGAACCGGTTTGTTGTTCTTCTTGAGCTGCACCTCATGAAGATCCTTCTTCATGCTTCTTGGATCTCTTGAAGGGGTTTCTTAAGGTTCTTCTTGGACCCATGGTGATAGATGAGGTTTGAGAAGGAAAGTGAGATTTAAGGGAGAATGAGTGAGGGAGTGAATAATAGCTCGGGCGTGCGAGTAGGGTTATGAGAATTTCATGAAGAAACCCGTGGAAATGAGGTGTTATTTATAGACCTGGGTTTCTATTCAGTCGAATGGAGCACTCATTCGACCGAATGGACCTCCATTCGCCCAAATGGGTGTCCTGTTCGGTCAAATGGAGAAGAACTACGAAGAATTCTTCACTCCCATTCGACCGAATTGCTAACGATTCGATCGAATGTGATCGAATCGGACCTCCATTCACCCGAATGGAGTGTCCATTTGGGGTTCCCAAGGGCATCCAATAATTCCCTCTGTAGATCTATTCGGCTAAATTGGGGCCTTCATTCGGTCGAATGAGACCTATTCGCCCGAATTTGACCTTTTATTCGACACTTTCAGAAATTCCTCCAAACTTTAAGTAAGTTCATATACCAAGCACATTCGGTCGAATGGGTCTATCATTCGGCCGAATGAAATGTGAAATCCAAATTTCTTAGGTTGGAGTAATAAGATGACTTGTGGCTTCTCAAATCAAGAATGGTACTATGATTATTTTGCACAAAAATCCAAATAAAATCGGGTTACCTCTCGAAAGTGCTTTGTTTAACGTCGTTTAGCTTGACATAGCTAGGGTAATCAATAACACGAAATAAAAATTAGAGTTAAACTAAATACTTAAAACTTAACAAAACTTTAAAGAATGATGATTCAAAGTTAAGGTTCTCGATAAGTGCCAATGATTATACCAATCATTCGACTTTGACTTCATCTAACCTTATTCGCTCAACGGTGTTGACTTCGTGAAGGCTATTCTCATGGAAGAGTTTTAACCGATGCCCATTAACAATGAAACTACCTCCACGATAGTCTTTCAATTCTACCATTCCATAAGGAAATACTTGTAAAATCTTGAATGGTCCAGACCACCTCGATTTCAATTTCCTAGGGAATAACTTTGCTCTTGAATTGAAGAGCAGCACTTTATCTCCTACAAGGAATTCTCGTTGGATGATACGTTAGTCGTGCCAACGCTTAGTACGTTCCTTATAGATATGCATGTTATGGAATACGTCGAGCTCTAGTTCTTCCAATTCCCTTAATTGGGCGGCTCACTTCTTGCAGAATAAAGTAGGGTCTCAATTAAGGGTTTGGATCGCCCATTAAGACCTACATTCCAATTCCACCGGTAAATGACAAGATTTTCCATATAACAGCCGGAACAGGGTGGTGCCAATCGAGGTTTTATAACATGTACGGTGGGCCTAGAGAGCGTTGTCTAACTTCAGAGACCAATCTTTCCTATTTGGGTAAACCACCTTTTCTAAAATTTTCTTAATTTCTCTGTTGGCTACTTCCACCTGTCCTTGAGTTTGGGGATGGTAGGGTGAACCGACTTTGTGCACGACTCCATATTTCTTCAACAATTTGTTTAGTTCGTGCTTAGCAAAGTGTGAACCCCATCACTTATGACTATTTTGGGAACACCAAATCGAGGGAAGATTATGCTTTTAAAAAGCTTCATAACTACCTTATGATGATTCGTAGGCGGGGCGATGGGCTCCACCCACTTAGACACATAATCAATCCCTACCAAAATATATTAGTTCCCATGAGATGAAACAAAGGAGCCCATAAAGTCAATACCCCAACAGGCAAACACTTCACACTCAAGGATGTAATTTTGAGGCATCTCATTCCTCATTAAGATATTGCCAACTTTTTGGTATCTCTCACAGCTCTTCACAAAAGTTTCAACATCCTTATGTAATATTGGCCAATAGAAACCCGCGGTGGCGACCTTAGCAGCAGTGTTCATTATACCATGGTGGCCGCCACACGCGTATGAGTGATAGTGAGTTAGAATCTTAGGAACATCCTCTTTAGTGAAACAACGGCAGATTATGCCGTTGGCGCATGCATGAAATAAATAGGGTCATCCTAAAAGAAATTCCCTACTTTCCCAAAGAAAGCCTTTTTCATACCCCTTGATTCGAACTTAGGAAGTTCTCCACAAGCTAAATAATTCGCAATATTTGCAAACCAAGGGGCTTTCCCAACTACTATCGCTGTCATTAATGTTTCTTCAACCATTTCATCTTGGATAGGTAAGGAGTCATTATTAAGCTCGGGTAACCTAGACAAATGGTCATCTACCACATTTTCACTACCCTTCCTATCTTTCAACTCAAAATCAAACTCCTGTAATAGGAGCACCCAACGGATCGACCTCAGCTTTGTATCTCTCTTCGTCATTAAATATTTCAGAGCCGAGTGATCAGTGAAAACTACAACCTTTGAACAAATTAGATACTGTTGCAGTCTCTCAAAAGCATTGACTACCGCCAGCATTTCCTTTTTCGTTGTAGAGTAGTTACGTTGTGCTGGATCCAGTGTTTTACTAATATAACATATGACGTGGTGCTTTCCTTCCTTTTTCTGCCCAAGGACAGCACCTACAGAGATATCACTAGCGCCGCACATTAATTCAAATGGCAAACTTTAATTTGGAGCTTGCACAATGGGAGCAGATATCAGAGCTTCCTTTAGCTTGTTAAAGACATTAAAGCATCTCTCATCAAAGTTAAAATCGACGTCCTTCTAAAGCAATTCATTCAAGGGTTTTGCTAAGGTCGAAAATCCTAAGATAAGATGCCTATAGAATCCTGCATGTCGAAGGAAGGATCGTAATCCTGTAACCGAGGTAGGTACAGGAAGGTTCCTTATCACATCAATCTTAGAAGGATCTACCTCTATGCCTTTGAAAGACACTTTGTGGCCTAGGACAATGCCTTCTTGAACTAAAAAGTGACACTTCTCCCAATTCAGCACAAGATTTGTTTCTTGACACCTTAATAAATCTTTCTCGAGATGTGTCAAGCAAGTGTCAAAAGAAGACCCTCTAATAGAAAAATCATCCATGAACACTTCCATGAAGTCTTTCAGCATATCAGCAAATATAGCAGACATGCATCTCTAGAAAGTGGATAGAGCATTGCAAAAACCAAAGGGCATTCTCCTATAGGAAAAATTCCTAAAAGGACAAGTGAACATTGTTTTCTGTTGATCCTTGGGGTGGATTAGAATTTGAAAGAAACCCGAGTAACCATCCAGAAAACAATAGTACTTATGCCTTGCCAATCTTTCAAGCATCTCGTCGATGAAGGGTAAAGGGAAGTGATCCTCTTTTAGCCTTATTGAGTTTTCGATAATCAATGCAAACTCGCCATCTTGTGGTGGCTCTAGTGGGGATCATCTCACCTTTTTAATTCTCGACAATGGTCATTCCTCCCTTTCTCGGAACAACATGAATAGGGCTTACCCATCTACTATCTGAAATTGAGTAGATGATGCTGGCCTTGAGGAGTTTGAGGATTTCATCCTTAACTACCTCTTTCATGTTAGGGTTTAGCCTTCTTTGTGGCTCAGTGGAGGAGAAATGTTCATCATCAAGAGAAATTCGGTGCATAACAAGGGTTGGACTAATCCCTTTCAAATCACCTAGTGAGTCTCCGATGACATCTCGATATTTTCTCAATAAAACAAGTAGTTTTTCCAACGAAGTGTCATCGAGCTAAGAATTCACTATGACAGGACTACCTTCATCGTCATCAAGATAGGCATATATATGGCTAGGAGGTAAAGGTTTCAAACTTACTTGGGGAGAAGTCTTAGGACTTTCCCCCTTATGAATAATACCTTCCTGAACCTCACAAAGTTGCTCATATTCTGCTTCTTCACTCTCATAATCCTAGGCCTTATCTAATCGGCCTTCAACTGCTCATTTTCTGTACTAGTAGCCTCATCATTCATTGAATACCCTATTTCTCTTTCCCTTTTGCAATCGTCACTCTCCTTATCATCCACTTCAAGGCAACAGACCTGTCCAACCATAGGTTTCTTTAAAAGTGGGGAAATTTTGAAGACTACCTTCACTTGGGCAACTTCTACCGTTATGGTGTCAGCATGGCAATTAATAACTTCCCGAAGTGCTTTCAAAATGGCTCTATCTAAGATAAGTGGAGTATAAGGGTCCTCTTCTATTTCCATCACTATGAAATCACAAGGGACCACTAGCTCTCCTACTTGAATAGGTATATCGTCAAGTTCTCCACATGGCACTTTTATACTCCTATCTTCCAGTTGGATCATTTTCCTTGAAGCTCTGAGGTTAAAGGGTAGCTTCTTGGTGATTGATAGAAGCATAAGACTAATCAAAGCCCCTAGATCGACAAGCACCCCTTTAGGATCTAGATTTCCCAACTTTACTGGGAGGTTATAAGGACTGGGATCTCGCTCCTTCATAGAAATTTTCCCTTGTAATATGGAGCTAACCTAATAGGGGAGACTAATTACCTCTTCCTCAAGCTTTTTCTTATTGGACAATAAGTCCTTTAAGAAATTAGCATACTTTGGCATATGTGCCATAGCATCAAGGAATGGAATTTTCATCTCTATCTTTTGTAAATGTTCGAGAAACTTCTTGAACTTATCATCAAGCTGCTTCTCAACTTTCCTATAGGGAAAAGAAAGTGGGGGTGCATATAAACGATCTAACCTCTTTCTCTCCTTAATGCTCTTCCTCCTCTCTTCCTCACTCTCTACCAGCTTCTCACTCCTTATCTTATCATTTTTCTCCTCCCCACCTCTTTTAATTTCAACTATTGACCCCTTACCTTGTTCCTCCTCTTTTCTATTTTTATCCACTCTCATCTCATCACTCACTCGTAATAAAGGCGCATTAACTGAATATGAAGGATCGTCATACTGAGTCCCTGATCTCAGGTGGATAGCTTTCACAGTGTGTTGGTTTGGGCTTAGGTGTTGAGGTGGAGGTTGTGTAGAGGGGTTAGGTTGAGGGTGAGATGGGAATAGTAGTGGTGCAGGAGGACTAGTCATTTGGGCAAGCTGGGTTTCAAACAACTTTTGCTGAGCTTGAATTTGTTGCATTTGTTAGATGAGAGTCTAATTAATCTGAGTAAGACTCTGGTTCTACTGAGCAAGAGATGTTACTTGGGAGGCTAAATGGTCATTGGTTGAGGTATGGCCTTGTTGTGGTTGAGAAGCCACATGACGAGGTTGACTAGGTGGGAAAGGAAGGTTTGAACCATTTCTAGGTCCTTGGTTTAACCCTGGGGGTCTATACACATTAGGCCTTGGTAACATTTCCGTTAGATTGGTTCCCTTGAAAACCTTGGTTGTTAAACCCACTTTGAGCATTTTTGTTGTATCCCGGGTGGAAGTTACCTTGGTTTTGGTTAGAATTGAAGGGAGGTTTGTATGGTTGATTCGAGAAAGGTTGTTGTCCATACCCTACTCCTTGTCCTTGTCCACCATAGTTAAGGGCTACTACATGATCAGGATTATTCCCATAACTGTCATAATTCATCACCTGTTGTTCTGGGTTATAACCTCCATAGTCCACTGTAGCAATGTGCTCCGAGTACGAACCACCACAATAAGATGTATCATGGTTGGTACCCCCACATATGGCACATGCAAAGTACTTTTCACGCACTAGAGGGGTGTTCGATTTACCGGCTAGGCTTAATTTGGACAGTTTCTTATCGATAACTGCTTTTATCTTAGCACTAATGGTGTCAAAATTGGTTGTGTCTATCATCTCTCTAGGTAAACCCTAACTCCTAGTTCCTCCCCAGGCACTATTCTTAGCAACTTCCTCAATTTTGGCTTTTATCTGGGTGCATGTAATTTTCGAAAGTTGACCACCTACTGCTGAGTCTAGGAGTGCTTTGGTTGAGTCATTAAGACCATCGTAGAAGAATGTGTTGAGATGGTTTTCCCCCTACTCATGGTGGGGGCATGCTCTAATCATTCTCTTAAAACGACTCCAAGTAGAACTAAGGTTCTCATCATCCTCTTGAGTAAAGGATGCAATTTTCTTACGCTAATCTTGCGTTTGAACTGTAAGATTGAACCTCTCTAGAAAAGCGGTTTTCAGTTGAGCCTAATTAACAATCGAGTTGGGTTCTAAACATTTATACCATTCTTTGGCATCTCCCGCTAGACTCAAATGAAATAGGTGCATTTGCACATAGTTTGGGCTATTAGGGCAAGGAGGGATAAGTCCACAAATGTAAGAAAATGCCTCTAGATGTTGAAGAGGACATTCATTTCTTAAGCCACTAAAAGGTGTTTCCTTAACCATTCTCATGAATTGAGGGTGTATTTGGTATGGTGTAGTAGCAATAGGAAGTTCTACACCTCCTAGGAACTCTTGTGGGCAAACTAACCAAACAATTGATGTTCGTCGGCCATTATGGATATGGATGGATTTTGGACAGAATGTGAGGTTTGTTTTGATGAGCTGCATTGGATTTCAGGATTATAAGGTGTTATTGGTTGGTTTGACCTACGCGTGCTATGGGGCATGCAAACAACAAAGTCAAAGACAACCACTAACAAAAATAAAAACACAAACAACAAGCAGAAATGAAATGAAATAAAGTTATATCAAGAACAGAAAAAGTCTAAATATTACGCCTTGTCCCCGGCAATAGCGCCATTTTGATAACTGTCTTTTAGGTCATTAACTAAAAGACTACTTATGCAAATAATATTTATACCAACCTACGAACTATACAAGTATAGTGGAGTAGGGGGTCGAACCACGAGGACAAAGGATATCAAGACACTCAATTCTTGACACAATTGGACTTTTTGGATGGAAAAACACTAAAACTAATATTGAGAATATAGATCACGATAAATTACGAGGTAAATCAAATAGAGAAAAATTGGGACAAGATTAGATTCACCCTAGGAATAAAGCTTTCAAAACCGAACATGATAGGTTAGAGAAAATCATACAATAACTAGCATGGAATCACAAGCATGCGAGAGGAAGTTGGTGATTCGACAAATCACAACGAACGACCTATAATCGCCCTATGTCTCCAAAGGAGTGGCAAGACAAGATTCGCATTGGATTCCGAAACAACTTATTGTCATCATTCCTACAACCTTAGACAATAAAGAACATAGCTTTTCTTAGGGCTTCACTAATCAAAACCCCTAAGAGAACTACTCACACATATTCATGCTAAACGACATAACGTTATTCAATTAAGAAAATGAAACGAACATGAAAAGAAATCAGCGACAACGAAAGCAAATTATAAACTATTCTAGTAAATGATAAATACTAGGCTAAACAAGGAATGAAATAAAATGAATGAATTCAAAAGCAAAGGATATATTAATACTCACAAAAGTTTCAATGAAATATCCACGATTAGAATTTGAATGACAAAATCCAAAACTCGGAGTATAAATGTTGAGAAAACCGAAAACTAAAAGCTAAAACTTAAAGAATTTTGAGGCTAAACAAAGCTAAAAGTGCATAAACTATAAAAACCTAGCTGCCCCCTGTCTCATCAGAGGGAGGGTATTTATAACAAAGCATAAAAGAAATACAAAAACCCTAAAATGTTTATGGGCCGGCTCTAAAAAGTAGTTGTTCTGGAGAAAACACTATCATTCGACCAAATTTAAGGCCTATTCGGCCGAATACAGCTCTGTTCACCCTAATGCTCTTCCACTCTCCCATTCTAGAGGCCCCTAAGAATTTCTCTCTGTCCAGCAGTCGCCCGAATGGAGGGTCTGATTTTGCCGAATATAATCTCATTCGCCCGAATGAGTTCCATTCGGCCTTCCTAGTCGCCACGGAAAATATGCTCTAAGGACTGTCCATCATTCGACCGAATCTCTCTCAGATTCGATCAAATCTATACCATTTGGTCGAATCTCTCTGAAATTCGGTCGAATCTAAGACCATACACTCCTCTTTTCACTTCTAATCCTTTCTAAACTCCGTGGGATCTTCATGAGTGACTTGAAATGTTTGCCCAAGCTATGATACACGTGTCTAAGGGTGTCAAAGGCTCGAATGCATCGTATTTCACCTCGAAATCATCAAAAACACCTGAAATGATCTTAAGACAACTCGAAGACAAGATCAAGGTGAAATCAAACATAATATGTATAAAATCAATATAAAACTACAAGGCTTGACACTAAAATGAGGCAGTAAACGTGCTCTAAAATGAGCACATCAATGTATTCCAAGTGTTTATGTGATAACCGGCTTTTAGCGTTGTTTAATAAAAGACTAGTTACACAAACAATATTTATAATCACCCTAATACTACTACAACTAGGGTAATGGTAAGTCGGGGGTCGAACCTCAAGGACAAGGGATGCTAGTTTCTAGACTTAGTGTAGAGAGTTTATTCGAGATGCGGGTTGTTTAAAATATGTTAATGACAGGAAAGTAAAGCAAGAATATAAATGATGATAAATAGCAATGAAAGATAAACGGGGATAGATTAGTTCCACCCTAGGCAAGACAATAAAACTAGTAGATAAGCTAGGTTAGGAGAAATCGATCAACAATCAATAATCAAGATACTCAAGATGATGAGAGGAAGTGTGAGACCTTATAAATCACATGAAAAACCTATAATCACCCTATGTCTCCTAAGGAGTGGCAGGACAAGATTCGCATCGAACATCAATCAAACAATCATCGATAATCTTAAACTCTAACCCTACGCATGAAGAACAAGCCAAACCTAGGCATTCACCAATCAAACCCCTAAGAGAACTACTCACACATAGCCATAAACGAAACACAATAAAAGAAAGAGTAATGAAATCAACAAAAGCAATAAATAAAAGCATTAAACAAAATAGAGCAATAAAGGAAATGATAACTTATGTGAATGAAATCGCTTGAATGAAAGAAATTCTAATCTAAATACAATACTTGAAAAGGAAAGCAATGAAAGCCTTAAATCTAAACTAGTGGAATGAAATGAAAAGCAATAAAAATGATGTTCCAAGTTGAGGCACAAGAGCTCTCAAAATAGGCATAAGGGTTTTACACAGTGCAAGGGGGTATTTATACCTTAAGGACATAAGGGTGTAAAACCCTAGAAGAACCCTCAAGGGTCGACTTAAGAAAGAAATAAATTCTACGAAAATAGGCACCATTCGACCAAATGATGGGTGGATTTGGCCGAATGGGAGTGGATTCGGCCGAATGGTTATGTACTTCGCCCAAATCAGAAAGCAAGGGAACAAAATCTAGGAACTGTCCACCATTCGACCGTAGGAAGCCTTGTTCGTTCGAATGGATATTGATTTGGCCAAATGGGTGATTCGGCCAAATCAAAGAACTTGAACCATATGCTTGAGTTCCTATCTTCCATTCGACCAAATGGTGCTCAGATTCGGTCGAATCTAAGCCTGAATCCTACTATACAGCTTCTTTGAAGTGTCTAATAGCTTCTAAACTTTATGGTATATTTGAGAGCGACTTGGAATGTGTGCCCAAGCTATGATATGCGCATCTAAACTCTTGATAAGAGTGTTAAAGCCTCGAAAACGTCGCACTTTACCTTGAAATCCTCGGAAATACCTAAAATGACCTTAGAACAACTCGAAGACAAGATCAAGGTAAAATTAAGCGTAATGTGCATAAAATCAATCTAAAACCGCGGACTTGATACTACAACGGGGTAGTAAACGTGTCTAAAACAAGCACATCATTATGACATGTTCAAGGGTAAATATGTCATTTTCTACCAAAAATTGATCCTATTTAACCTATATTGACTCATACCGTCTAATTCGAAGTGTTTAGGTCATTTAAAACACAAATACTCTCTCATTTGACCAAGTTTGACTCAAATCGATGTATTTTAAGTGTTTATGACATGTTCATGGGTAAATACGTCATTTTCTACCCAAAATTGATCCTATTTGACCTATATTGATACATATCGTTCGATTTGAAGTGTCTAGGTCATTTAATACGCAAAATCTCTCCCATTTAACTCAAATCGATGAATTTCAAGTGTTTATGACATTTTCAAGGGTAAACACGTCATTTTCCATCCAAAACTGATCCTATTTGACCTATATTGACTCATGTTGTCTGATTTGAAGTGTATAGGTGATTCAATACACAAAATCTCTCTCGTTTGATCGAGTTTGACTCAAATCGATGTATTTAAAGTTTTTTGACATGTTCAAGGTTAAATACGTCATTTTTTACCCAAAACTGATCCCAATTGAATGATATTGGCTCATATTGTCCAATTCAAAGTGTTTAAGTCATTTTAAACCAATAACTTCTCCCATTTGACCGAGTTTAACTCAAATAGATGTATTTCAAGTGTTTAGGAAATGTTCCAGGGTAAATAAATCATTTTCTACCAAAAATTGATTTTATTTGACCTATATTGACTCATACCGTCCGATTCGAAGTATTTAGGTCATTTAATACACAAAACTTATCCTGTTTGGCCGTGTTTGGCTCAAAGAGATGTATTCAAAGGGTTTATGACATGTTCAAGGGTAAATACGTCATTTTCTACCCAAAACTGATCCGATTTTACCTATATAGACTCATATCGTCCGATTTGAAGTCTTTAAGTCATTTTATAACAAGACCCTCTCCCGTTTGACCGAATTTGACACAAATCGATGTATTTCAAGTGTTTAGGACATGTTCAAGGGTAAATACGTCAATTTCTACCCAAAACTGATCCAATTTGAACTATATTGACACATATCGTCGAATTCAAAGTGTTCAAGTCATTTTATACCCAGAACTTCTCCCATTTGACTGAGTTTGACTCAAATCGATGTATTTCAAGTGTTTAGGTAATGTTCAAGGGTAAATAAATCATTTTCTACCCAAAATTGATCCTATTTGACCTATATTAACTCAAACCGTCCTATTCAAAGTGTTTAGGTCATTTAATACAGAAAACCTCTCCCGTTTTACCGTGTTTGACTCAAATCGATGTATTTAAAGGGTTTATGACATGTTCAAGGGTAAATACGTCATTTTCTACCTAAAACTGATCCTATTTGACCTATATTGACTCATAACGTCTAATTTGAATTGTTTATATCATTTTATACCAAGAACCTCTCCCGTTCTAACGAGTTTGACTTATATCGATGCAATTCAAGAGTTTAGGTCATGTTCAAGAGTAAATACGTCATTTTCTACCCAAAACTCATTCCATTTGATCTATATTGACTCATATCGTCCAATTCGAAGTGTTTAAGTCATTTCATACCGTCGGATTTGACTATCCCGTTTGACCAAGTTTCACTCAAATCGATGTATTGCAAGTGTTTATGACATGTTCAAGGGTAAATACGTCATTTTCTATCGACAACTCATCCGATTTGACCTATATTGACTAATATCGTCCGATTCAAAGTGTTTAAGTCATTTTATAATAAGAACCTCTCCCGTTTCACCGTGTTTGACTCAAATTGATGTATTTCAAGTGTTTATTACATGTTCAAAAGTAAATACGTCATTTTCCACCAAAAATCGATTCGATATGAACTATATTTACTCATGCAGTCCGATTCAAAGTTTTCAAGTCATTTTATACCTAGAACCTCTACCATTTGACCGAGTTTGACTCAAATTGATGTATTTCAAGTATTTATGACATGTTCAAGTGTAAATACGCCATTTACTACCCAAAATTGATCCTATTTGACCAATATTGATTCATATCATCTGATTCGAAGTGTTTAGGTCATTTAATACACAAAATCTCTCCTTTTTGACTAAGTTTGACTCAAAATAGATGTATTTCAGGTGTTTATTATATGTTCCAGGAAAAATACATCATTTTCTACCCAAAACTGATCCCATTTGACCTATATTGACTCAAATCGTTCGATTCGAAGTGTTTAAGTCATTTTATACCCAAAACCTCTCCCATTTGATCGAGTTTGACTAAAGTCGATGTATTTCAAGTGTTTATGACATGTTCATGAGTAATTATGTCATTTTTCTACCCAAAATTGATCATATTCAACCTATATTGACTCAGATCGTCCGATTTGAAGTGTTTAGGACATTTAATACCTAAAACGTCTCCAGTTTGACCAAGTTTGACTAAAATTGATGTATTTCAAGTATTCATGACATGTTTAAGGGTAAATACGTCATTTTCTATCCAAAATTGATCCTATTTGATATATATTGACTCATCTCGTCCGATTCAAAGTGTTTATGTCATTTTATACCCAGAACTTCTCCTATGTGACCGTGTTTGACTCAAATCGATGTATTTGAAGTGTTTATGACGTGTTGAAGGGTAAATACGTCATTTTCTAACCAAAATGGATCCCCTTTAACCTATATTGATTCATATCATCTGATTTGAAGTGTTTAGGTCATTTTATACCCAGAACCTCTCCCGTTTGACCGAGTTTGACTCAAATCATTGTATTTCAAGTGTTTATGACATGTTCAGGGGTAAATTTGTCATTTTCTTCCTAAAACTGATCCTATTTGACCTATATTGACTCATTACGTCTAATTCAAAGTGTTTATGTCATTTTATACCAAGAAACTCTCTAATTTGATAGAGTTTGACACAAATAGATGTATCTCAAGTGTTTAGGACATGTTCAAGGATAAATACGTCATTTTCTACCCAAAACTGATCCCATATTACCTATATTGACTCATATCGTCCAATTCGAAGTGTTTAGGTCATTTTATACATAGAACCTCTCCCATTTGACCGAGTTTGACTCAAATTGATGTATTTCAAGTGTTTTGGTAATGTTCAAGGTAAATAAATCAATATCTACCCAAAATTAATCATGTTTAACCTATAGTGATTCATACCGTTTGATTTGAACTGTTTAGGTCATTTAATACATAAAACTTATCCCGTTTGACCGAGTTTGACTCAAATCGATGTATTGCAAGTGTTTATGACATGTGCAAGGGTAAATACATCATTTTCTACCCAAAACTGATCTAATTTGACCTATATTAACTCATATCGTCCGATTTAAAGTGTTTAATTCATTTTATAACAAGAACCTCTCCCGTTTGATCGTGTTTGACTCAAATAGATGTATTTCAAGTGTTTATGACAAGTTCAAGAGTAAATACGTCATTTTATACCCAAAACTAATTCGATTTGAAATATATTGACTCATATTGTCCGATTCACAGTGTTTAAGTCATTTTATACCCAAAACCTTTCCCATTTGACGGAGTTTGAGTCAAATAGATGTATTTCAAGTGTTTATGACATGTTCAAGGGTAAATACGTCATTTTCTACCTAAAATTGATCCTATTTGACCAATATTGATTCGAAGTGTTTAGATCATTTAATACACAAAATCTCTCCTATTTGACCAAGTTTGACTCAAATATAAGTATTTCAAGTATTTAATGTATTTTCAAGGGTAAATACAACATTTTCTACCCAAAACTGTTCCGATTTGACCAATATTGACTCATATCGTTCGATTCGAAGTGTTTAAGTCATTTTATACCCAAAACCTCTCCCATTTAACCGAGTTTAACTCAAAGCGATGTATTTCACGTGTTTATGACATGTTCATGAGTAATTATGTCATTTTCTACCCAAAATTGATCCTATTTGACCTATATTGAATCAGATCATCCGATTCGAAGTGTTTGGGGAATTTCATACACAAAACTCTCCCGTTTGACCGAGTTTGACTCAAATAATGTATTTCAAGTGTTTATGACATGTTTAAGGTTTAATACGTCATTTTCTACCCAAAACTGATCCCAATTGACCTATATTGACTCATATTGTCGAATTCAAAGTGTTTCAGTCATTTTATACCAATAACTTCTCCCAATTGACCGAGTTTGACTCAAATAGATGTATTAATGTGTCTAGAACATGTTTTAGGGTAAATACATCATTTTCTACCCAAAAATGATCCTATTTGACCTATATTTACTCAAACTGTCCGATTCAAAGTGTTTATATCATTTAATAGACAAAATGACCAAAGTGGTCAAGGTGCGAATACTCCAGTCCAAGAGTCGAACGTTAGGGAGTTGATTTTGTCCAAGTCTCTCCTCAATACTACTTCTATGGATTTTGGCGTGCACGGTCCATATAATTCCTCAAATGGTTGCACCGTATTGAGCGTAACTAATTACCTCAATAATGGGGGAATATAGGCTGATTTAATACAGACTTTAAGGAGAGTATCAAGCTGGTTTAATTTCGAAATAAAGGAGCTTGAATGAAGGCTTAAAAGGCGCATTTCAAGGCTACTTTGGAGGACGAATTTGAGCAGCCGTTTGAAGTCAATTTGCTGAACGTTTTGGCGCATTTCAAGGCTACTTTGAAGGAAGAATTTGAGCAGCAGTTTGGAGTCAATTTGCTGAACGTTTCTTCCCTTATTTTAAGCTATTCTTCCCTTGTTTTAAGCTCTCTTAATTAGAGAAATAATTAGTTGTAATGGGGATTATGTTGGACGGTTATGAGCCACTTAATCTACCCTTATTTTCAGCTTTCTGTTTTATTGTTTATTTTAGCTAAGTATGATGTACGAAAAGCTATAAATAGCGTGCTAATGATCAATGAAAGGCATTCCAGAAATTTGCCAAAAACACACGAGTGTATAATCCGAATTTGGCTTGTGCTAGTCAAGTTTATTTTCCAAATTTGAGAGTTACCTCAATTTGAAGAGTTTGTGTTTTAGTGAGAGTTCCTAAAACTTAAACTGGTAGTTGTCGAATAGGTGAGAGTTCCCTAATCACTACTACGCCCAAACACGTGAGTGAGTGTTCCTCACTGTTATATCCTCAAGTTAAGGGTGAGAGTTCCCCTAAACCTTCTTAACACACATTCCCGATCATTTGTAAACAAGTTTCTCACCTTGCTTACACATCATTTGGCGCGTCAGGTAGGGGGAAAGTTTTCTTAAATTCTTCCAAAGGGGTCGAATACCTACATACCATGGGAGAGAATCAAGACTTGAGGACAGCTTTGGAAGCTCTTAATCGATCCATTGCTAGTCAAGAGAGGTTGGCTGAGACCAACGCCAATCTACAAGGGAACCTTGCTGCCTTGATGGCAAGGCTCATGAACGAGCATGATAGGAGAGATCAAGGCGAAGACCCTCCACCTAGGACGGAAGATAGGAGTCTCAAAGTGGACGTCCCTGCCTTTGATGGGACACTTGACCCAAAAAAGTACTTGGAATGGGAGAAATTCTTGGAGAGGTACTTCGACTACAAGGACATTCAAGAGGAGTTCCAAAAATACAAGATAGCCAAGGTGAAGTTGAAAGGCTATGGAGATAATTGGCTACAAGGAGAGCAAAGGGGGCGTACTCTTAAGGGTAAGGCGGCCATTTCTACTTGGAGCAAGTTGAAGAAGAGGATGAGGGATCGTTTTATTCCTCACAATTACAAGCAAAGTCAATATGTGAAGTGGAGCACTTTGCAACAAAATGGAGAATCGACTGAGGACTACATCAAAGAGTTTGACAGACTTTCTATCGTGTGTGAAATCACGGAGAATGAAGAACTCAAGATGGGACGTTTCGTGGCTGGGTTGGATCAAGAGTTGCAAGACAAACTTGAAGGTTACACCAATTTAACCTTTGCTGAAGCTTGCAAACTTGTGATCAAGTTTGATTCAAAAAGGAAGAAGAAGAAGCCGATTGTCACCCCTCAAGTGGCACGAAGACCAACCTTCCCTGTCAAGGATGGTTCTTCTTTTGTCAAAGCCAACGATCCACCTAAGAAGGACAAGAAAGATTTCAAAATAAGTGACATTGTTTGTTACAAGTGCGGAGGAAGGGGTCATTTTAAGAAGGATTGTCCAAATTCAAGAGCTTTGACCATGCAAGAGGTAAAGCTCATTGCTAACCAAACTATCAATTGGGAGGATTTCGAGGTTGGAGAAGTGGAGGACGTGAATTCTACTGAAGGGGACGAGGAGGAAGAGCAATGTTTCCCCGAAGAAGAGACCAAAACAAATCTGGTTGTGAGAAGGGCGTTGCAAGCTCACATGGAGGAACCCTTAGCACCGCAAAGGCAACATATTTTCATTACCAAGTGCAAGATTAAAGGCGAGGTATGTGATTTAATTGTTGATGGTGGTAGTGAGGCAAACACAGTTTCCAAAACCTTGATAACTAGGCTTGGTCTTACAACTACAAATCACCCACATCCTTATAAGTTGAGTTGGTTGGACTCTAGTTCTAGCACGGGGGTTAGGAAACAATGCATGGTTAGTTTTTCTATTGGGTCTTATCATGATACTCAACTGTGTGATGTTGTGTCTATGGATGCTTGTCACATTTTGCTTGGTAGTCCTTGGCAAACTGATCGAAAATCTCAACATGATGGGTACCATAACACTTACACTATAACTCACCAAAGAAAACAAAAAAAGTTGCACCCCTTACCACCCCCACGATTTTCACAAAATCCTAAACAATCAAAGGAGGTGTCATTGCTTACCCTTAAGGAATTTGAAAGGGAAATTGATGGTGAGGATGAATTATACTTGTTGTACTCTAAAGAGGTCCACGAAAATTTTGTGAGTCAAAACTCCAAATTGGCTCAAAGGATTTTGAGGATGTTTTTCCCGATGAGTTACCTAAAGGGTTACCACCTTTGAGGGGAATTGAACATCAAATTGACCTCATTCCCGGTGCTCCTTTACCTAACAAACCTGCCTATAGGTGTAATCCCTTGGAAACTAAGGAATTGCAACGACAAATTGAGGAGTTAATGAGTATGGGGTATGTACGTGAGTCTATGAGTCCGTGTGCTGTTCCTGCTCTTTTGGTCCCTAAAAAGGATGGTACATGGCGTATGTGTATTGATAGTAGGGCTGTTAACAATATTACTATCAAGTACAGGTTTCCAATTCCAAGGCTAGATGACATGCTTGATGAACTGAGTGGCTCAAAGTGGTTTTCAAAAGTTGATTTGAGAAGTGGTTATCATCAAATTCGGATGAGAGAAGGAGATGAATGGAAGACCGCTTTCAAAACCAAGCACGGTTTGTATGAGTGGCTCGTGATGCCATTTGGACTCACCAATGCACCTAGCACTTTCATGAGGTTGATGAACGAGGTGTTGCGGCCTTTCCTTGGCAAGTTCGTGGTGGTGTACCTTGATGATATCCTTATTTATAGCAAAAGTGGAGAGGAACATTTGATACATTTATTTAAAGTTTTCACTGTTTTGAGAGAACAAAAATTGTATGGAAAACTTGAAAAATGTAATTTTATGCTATATGAGGTCACTTTTCTTGGTTACATTATTTCAGGTGAAGGTGTGAAAGTTGATCCTAGCAAGATTGAGGCTATTCAATCATGGCCTAGTCCAAAGACACTCACGGAGGTCCGTTCTTTCCATGGATTAGCTTCCTTTTATAGGAGGTTCATTCGCAATTTTAGCACTCTCATGGCCCCTATCACCGAGTGCACAAAGAAGGGCTCATTTGAGTGGACTCCTCAAGCTCAAAATGCGTTTGAAGTGATCAAAGAGAAAATGTGCAATACACCTATCCTAGCACTTCCAGATTTTTCAAAACCATTTGAAGTTGAGTGTGATGCAAGCGGAAAGGGGATTGGTGCCGTGTTGATTCAAGAGGGGCGTCCTATTGCCTACTTTAGTGAGAAATTGAGCCAAGGCAAGCTGAATTATTCCACCTATGACAAGGAGTTCTATGCAATGGTGCGAGCTTTGGATCATTGGTCGCATTACTTGAGACCACAACCATTCATACTTCATTCTGACCATGAATCTTTGAGGTTCATCCATGGCCAAAAGAAGTTGAATTCGAGACATGCAAAGTGGGTGGAATTCTTGCAAACATTTAACTTTTCATCAAAGTACAAAAGTGGAAAGGCGAATGTTGTTGCGGATGCCTTATCTCGAAGGCATACTTTACTTGGAGTCGTTGAGGCAAAAGTCCTTGGGTTCGAATTAATCAAAGAATACTACAAGGAAGATGATGATTTCAAGGTCATTTTGGAGAAATGCGTGAATGGAAGTTATGATTTATTTTCCTTACAAAATGATTTTCTTTTTAAGGGAAATAGGTTATGCATTCCTAAATGTCCAATTCGAAGCTTGTTGATTCATGAAGCGCATGGAGGAGGTCTAGCAGGCCATTTCGGAGTTCAAAAGACTATGGAGCTTCTTCAAGCTCACTTTTATTGGCCTAACATGCTATCTACTGTTCACCATGTTGTAGCGCGTTGCTCTACTTGTCAAAGGGCAAAGATGGTGTTTCACAAAGGTCTTTACAAGCCATTGCCAATTCCGGAGAGACCTTGGGAAGACATAAGCATGGATTTCATTGTGGCTTTACCTAGAACTCAAAGAGGTAAGGACTCAATCATGGTGGTAGTTGATCGTTTTTCAAAGATGGCTCACTTTGTCCCTTGTCATAAAACCGAGGATGCTATGAAGGTGGCGAAATTATATTTTGATGGGATTGTTCGTTTCCATGGAGTCCCACGCACCATTGTTTCAGATCGAGATACAAAGTTCCAAAGTCATTTTTGGAAGTCTTTGTGGCGTCTTATGGGAACCAAGTTGCTGTTTTCTACCTCACATCACCCCCAAACCGATGGCCAAACCGAGGTGGTGAATAGGGTACTAGGTTCTTTGCTTAGGACCTTGGTTAGTAAGAGCACCAAAGATTGGGATGTCAAACTCGCTCATGCCGAGTTTGCTTACAATAGAACTCCTAGCGCTACTACAAAGTATTCTCCTTTTGAAGTAGTCTATGGTTCTAATCCTTATGTTCCAATTGATCTCATAGCGTTGCCTCAAGACAAGTTCGTGCATGGAGGTGCCAAGGAACAAGCCGAGTTCATGGTGAAAATCCACAAAGAAGTGAGGAAGAACATCGAGAAGGCTAATGAAATCTGTAAGAAGCAAGCCAACAAGAGAGTCAAAAATGTGAAACGTTTTGAAGTTGGTGACTTAGTGTGGATCTACATGAGGAAGGAGAGATTTCCCAATCAAAGGAAGAACAAGCTCATGCCACGAGCCGAGGATCCATTTGAGATAGTGAAAAAGATCAATGACAATGCCTACAAGGTAGATTTGGGAAGAAAGTACGGCGTCTCAAGCACATTCAATGTGGGGGATCTACCACCGTACTATAATGATGAAGAATTGAGGGCAATTCCCTTTGAAGAAGGGGAGGATGACCAAATGGTCAAGGTGCGAATACTCCAGTCCAAGAGTCGAACGTTAGGGAGTTGATTTTGTCCAAGTCTCTCCTCAATACTACTTCTATGGATTTTGGCGTGCACGGTCCATATAATTCCTCAAATGGTTGCACCGTATTAAGCGTAACTAATTACCTCAATAATGGGGGAATATAGGCTGATTTAATACAGACTTTAAGGAGAGTATCAAGTTGGTTTAATTTCGAAATAAAGGAGCTTGAATGAAGGCTTAAAAGGCGCATTTCAAGGCTACTTTGGAGGACGAATTTGAACAGCAGTTTGAAGTCAATTTGCTGAACATTTTGGCGAATTTCAAGGCTACTTTGAAGGAAGAATTTGAGCAGCAGTTTGGACTCAATTTGCTGAACGTTTCTTCCCTTATTTTAAGCTATTCTTCCCTTATTTTAAGCTCTCTTAATTAGAGAAATAATTAATTGTAATGGGGATTATGTTGGACGGTTATGAGCCACTTAATCTACCCTTATTTTCAGCTTTCTGTTTTAATGTTTATTTTAGCTAAGTATGATGTACGAAAAGCTATAAATAGCGTGCTAATGATCAATGAAAGGCATTCCAGAAATTTGCCAAAAACACACGAGTGTATAATCCGAATTTGGCTTGTGCTAGTCAAGTTTATTTTCCAAATTTGAGAGTTACCTCAATTTGAAGAGTTTGTGTTTTAGTGAGAGTTCCTAAAACTTAAACTGGTAGTTGTCGAATAGGTGAGAGTTCCCTAATCACTACTACGCCCAAACACGTGAGTGAGTGTTCCTCACTGTTATATCCTCAAGTTAAGGGTGAGAGTTCCCCTAAACCTTCTTAACACACATTCCCGATCATTTGTAAACAAGTTTCTCACCTTGCTTACACATCACAAAACCTCCCCCGTTTGACCGTGTTTGACTCAAATCGATGTATTTCAAGTGTTTATGACATGTTCAAGGGTAAATACGTCATTTTCTACCCAAAATTAATCCTATTTGACCTATATTAACTCAGAACGTTCGATTCGAAGTGTTTATGACATTTTAGACCTAGAACCTCTCTCGTTTGATCGAGTTTGACTTAAATTGATGTATTTCAAGTTTTTAGGACATGTTCAAGGGTAAATTTTTCTTTTTTCTACCCAAAAATGACCTCATTTGACCTATATTGACTCTTCGAAGTGTTTAGGTCATTTAATAGACAAAATCTCTCTTGTTTGACCGAGTTTGACACAAATCGATGTATTTCAAGTGTTTATGACATATTAAAGGGTAAATGTGTCATTTTCTAGCCAAAATTGATCCCCTTTGACATATATTGACTCATATCATCCGATTCGAAGTGTTTAATTCATTTTATACCTTGAAACTCTCCCATTTAACCAAGTTTGTTTCAAATCAATGTATTTTTAAGTGTTTATGAAATGTTCAAGGGTAAATATGTCATTTTCTATCCAAAATTTATCCGATTTGACCTATATTGACTTATATCATCCGATTCAAAGTATTTAGGTCATTTAATACACAAAACCTCTCCTGTTTGACCGAGTTTGACTCAAATCGATGTATTTCAAGTTTTTATGACACATTTAAGGGTAAATACGTCATTTTCTACCCAAAATTTATTCTATTTGACCTACATTGACTCATATCGTCCGAGTCAAAGTGTTTAGGTCATCTAATAAAAAAAATCTCTCCTATTTGAAAAAGTTTGACTCAAATCGATGTATTTCAAGTTTTTTTAACATGTTCAAGGGAAAATACGTCATTTTCGACCAAAATTTAATCCGATTTGACCTATATAGACAACTATCGTCCGTTTCAAAATGTTTAACTCATTTTTTACTAAGAACTTCTTCGTTTGACCGAGTTTGACTCAAATTGATTTCAAGTGTTTATGACGTGTTCAAGGGTAAATACGTTATTTTCTACCCAAAACTGGTCATATTTGACCTATATTAACTCATATCATCCGATTCGAAGTATTTAGGTCATTTAATACACAAAACCTCTCTCGTTTGACCTAGTTTGACTCAAATCGATCTATTTCAATTTTTTAGGACATGTTCAAGGGTAAATAAATCATTTTCTACCCAAAATTGATCCTATGTGACCTATATTGACTCATACCTTCCGATTAGAAGTGTTTAGGTCATTGAATACACAAAACCTCTCATGTTTGACCGTGTTTTACTCAAATCGATGTATTTCAAGTGTTTATGACATGTTCTAGGGTAAATACGTCATTTTCTACCCGAAGTGATCCAATTTGACCTATATTGACTCATATCGTCCGTTTCGAACTGTTTAAGTCATTTTATACCAAGAACCTCTCCCGTTTGACCGAGTTTGACTCAAATTGATGTATTTCAAGAGTTTATGACATGTTCAAGGGTAAATATATCATTTTCTCCTATATGACCTATATTGACTCATATCGTCCGATTCGAATTGTTTTGGTCATTAAATACGCAAAACATCTTCCGTTTGACCGAGTTTGAGATAAATCGATGTAATTCAAGCGTAAATACGATGGTGCACCTATCCTACATGGCTTGGGTGTCACACGCAACCGAGTGAAATGCGTTGAGGAAAGTGTGCAGAGATTGTTGTGGAGATCAGAGAAGTGGGGATGACAGCAGTAGGATAAGATTTGGCAGAGATTTTATTTTCAAATGCAACTTGAATAATGATTACCAATATTTTTGAATTTGAATCAAAAATTCCATATACTTGAACTGATTTCACTTATGTAAACGTCATTTATTTCTTTGTCAAAATTTTTATGAAAGCCTTTGCTGGTTAGAGGGTGATTTTCTTGAGGAGCTCTGTATTTTCGGAGGTAAAAATAAACTCTAATTTGGTGTTTGTGGTTGATGAAGACTTCCATGAAAATAGTGGAGGTAAGTATTTTTCGTGGTTAATGAATGTACATGGGGCTTGTTGTTAATGTACTTTATATATTAGGAAAATGTACGTTATGCGATTTGTGTTATTTAGTTCGCAAAAACAAATGTTGGTATATTAATTTTGGTATGATGGATATTTTATGTTATTTGTGTTATATATGCATATCGTAAAATGTACATTAGGCATATCCAAAATGTACATAAGGCTTATTATAAATGTACATGAGGCTTATTATAAATGTACATGAGGCTTATTATAAATGTACATTGCGTATCATTAAATGGGCATATCATTAAATGTACATAATGCAGTATAATAATGTACATTTCTTACTTGAATAATGTACATTTTTGAATTTCTACAACTGCGATATGTACATTACATTATAATAGTAAGTTCATTTCAGTGTTATCTTTTACATAAAATCATATTACCTGATCGAAATATGTACATTCTTAATCAATAATATGTACATTTTTAATCAATTATATGTACATTATCAATCTAGTTAGTATGTATATCAAGCGTTGCAACTTTTTGAATGTAGACATTCATATAGCGTAAATGGACATTAACTGATTTCAAAATGTACATTACCTACTCTAGGAATGTACATTTCCTACTTCTAGAATGTACATATCATAAAGTGTTACCTTTTATATAGAAGCACATTATCTGATAAAAACATGTACATTCTTAATCAATAATATATGCTTGTAGAAAGTTAAATGTACATTACCAACTTTATGAATGTACATGAACTACGTGAAGAATGTACATTTCTTACTTATAGAATGTACATTTCTTAAAGGGTGATCCTTTATATAGAAGCATATTACCTGATAAAAACATGTACATTTTTTATCACTAGTATGTACATTTTTAATGAATTATGTGTAAATTAGTAATCTAGTGAGTATGTGTATCAAGCGTTGTAAGTTTTTAGAGTAAACATTGGACAAGTTTAATGTACATAATCAAATACAGGAATGTACATTACCTAATATAGGAATGTACATAAACGTTGCATGTTCTTCAGTGTAAACATTGTGTACAAATTTAATGTACATTACCAGATATAAGAATGTACATTATCTAATATAGGAATGTACATTTCCTACTTGAAGAATGTACAATAGTTAATATTTTACGGCTTCCATATGTGCATTTCATGACGGGTAAAAACGTACATAAAATAATATGGTCATATGTACATTAGTGGCTGACAATAGTAAATATAATGTACGGTGGGGGAGAAGATTAAGTTTTTGAAAAAGGAAATGATTGTGTTGCTAACTAAGCCTATTATAGATTTCCTTTCCCATAAAAGTAAACTGACAGTTACATATTACAGAGAAAGGGGTGGTTGAGTGTGGAGACACGCATCTGACTCAGCATTACAAGTTCACATTCACATGTACATTTCCAATGTACTATGTGTACATTTCCACCTGCGTTTTGTTCATTACTTGCTGCGTTTTTACCCAGGTGTACCATGCGCATGGTACACCCGGGTGCAACGTCCATGCATTGATTTCAAGCGTTTATGACATGTTCAAGGGTAAATACGTCATTTTCTACCCAAAATTGATCCTATTTGACCTACATTGGCTCATTTTGTCAAATTCGAAGAGTTTAGGTCATTTAATACACAAAATCTCTCCCATTTAACCGAATTTGACTCAAATCGATGTATTTTAAGTGTTTATGACATTCAAGGGTAAATACATCATTTTCTACCCAAAACTAATCCCATTTGACCTATATTGACTCATATTTTCCGATTCCAAGTGCTTAAGTCATTTTATACACATAACCTCTCCCAATTGACCGAGTTTGACTCAAATCGATGTATTTCAAGTGTTTAGGACATATTCAAGGGTAAATAAATCATTTTCTACCCAAAATTGATCCAATTTGACCTATATTGACACATACCGTCCTATTCGAAGTGTTTAGGATATTCAATACATAAAACCTCTCCCGTTTGACCGTGTGTTTGACTCAAATCGATCTATTTCAAGTGTTTATGACATGTTCAAGGGTAAATACGTCATTTTCTACCCAAAACTGATCCGATTTGACCTATTTTGACTCATATCGTCCGATTTAAAGTGTTTAAGTCATTTTATACCAATAACCTCTCCCGTTTGACTGATTTTGACTCAAATCGATGTATTTCAAGTCTTTATGTCATGTTCAAGGGTAAATACGTCATTTTCTATGCAAAACTGATCAAATTTGACCTATATTGACATATATCGTTCGATTCAAAGTATTTAAGTCATTTTATATCAAGAACATTTCCTATTTTATCGAGTTTGTCTCAAATCGATGTATTTCAAGTGTTTATGATATATTCAATGGAAAATACTTCAGTTTCTACCCAAAATTGATCCTATTTAACCTATATTGACTCACACCATCCGATTCGAAGTGTTTAGGTCATTTAATACACAAAATCTCTCTTGTTAGACCGAGTTTGACTCAAATTTATATATTTCAAGTGTTTATGACATGTTCAAGGGCAAATACGTCATATTCTACCAAAAACTGATCCGATTTGACCTATATCGTCAGATTCGAAGTGTTTAAGTCATTTTATACCAATAACCTCTCCCATTTGACCGTTTTTAACTCAAATAGATAAATTTCAAGTGTTTATGTCATGTTCAAGGGTAAATACGTCATTTTCTACGCAAAACTGATCCGATTTGACTTATATTCACATATACCGGCCGATTCAAAGTATTTAAGTCATTTTATATCGAGAACCTCTCCCGTTTGACCAAGTTCAACTCAAATAGATGTATTTCAAGTGTTTATGACATGTTCAAGGGTAAATACATCATTTTCTATCCAAAACAGTACCCATTTGTCATATCGTCCGATTCGAAGTATTTAAGTCATTTTATACCGAGAACCTCTCCCATTTGATCGAGTTTGACTCAAATCGATGTATTTTAAGTGTTTAGGACATGTTTAAGGGTAAATACATCTTTTTTACCCAAAATTGATCCAATTTGACCTATCTTGACATATATCGTCCGATTCGAAGTGTTTAAGTCATTTTATACCAAAAACCTCTCCTGTTTAATCGAATTTGACTCAAATCGATGTATTTCAAGTGTTTATGACATGTTCAAGGGTAAAAACTTCATTTTCCACCTAAAATTGATCCTATTTGACCTATATTGACTCATATCATCCGATTCGAAGTATTTTTGTCATTTAATAGTCAAAATCTCTACCGTTTGACTGAGTTTGACTCAAATCGATGTATTTCAAGTGTTTATGACATGTTTAAGAGTAAATACTTTAGTTTCTACCCAAAATTGATCCTATTTGACCTATATTAACTTAAATCGTCCGATTCAAAGTGTTTAGGTCATTTAATACACAAAATCTCTCTCGTTTGACCAAGTTTGACTCAAATTTATGTATTTCAAGTGTTGATAAGGGTAAATACATAGTGGCATTATTGTCAGATGTTGCATTCGTCCTTGGTTTGATTAATATCGTCCGATTCGAAGTGTTTAAGTCATTTTATACCAAAAATTTCTCCCGTTTGACCGAGTTTGACTCAAATCGATGTATTTCAAGTGCTTATGACATGTTCAAGAGTAAATACGTCATTTTCAAACAAAAACTGATCCCATTTGACCTATATTGACTCATATCATCCTATTCGAATGGTTAATGTCATTTTATACACAGAACCTCTCCCGTTTGACTGAGTTTGACTCAAATCAATGTATTTCAAGTGTTTATGACATGTTCAAGGGTAAATACGTTATTTTCTACACAAAATTGATCCTATTCAACCTATATTAACTCATATCATCCGATTCGAAGTGTTAAGGCCATTTAATACACAAAACCTCTCTCGTTTGAGCAAGTTTGACTCTAATAATTGTATTTCAAGTCTTTATGAAATGTTTAAGGATAAATATGTCATTTTCTACCCAAAATTGATCCTATTTGACTCATATCGTTCTATTCAAAGTGTTTAGGTCATTTAATAAACAAAACCTATCCCATTTGACTGAGTTTGACTCAAATCGATGTATTTCAAATGTTTCTTACAAGTTTCAAGGGTAAATACAATATTTTCATCCCAAAATTGATCCAACTTGACCTATATTGACTCATATGGTCCGATTTGAAGTGTTTACGTTAATTTATACCGAGAACCTCTCCCGTTTGACCGAGTTTGACTTAAGTCCATGTATTAGTGTTTATGACATTTTAAGGGTAAATACGTTAATTTCTACCCAAAACTAAGCCCATTTGACCTATATTGACTCATATCGTCCAATTCAATGTGTTTAAGTTATTTTACACCTAAAACCTCTCCCGTTTGACCGAGTTTGACTCAAATTGATGTATTTCAAATGTTTATGACATGTTTTAGGGTAAATACGTTTCTTTTAAAACTAAAACTGATCCCATTTGACCTATATTGACTCATATCGTCCGATTCGAAGTGCTTAAGTCATTTTATACCCATAACCTTTCCTGTTTGACCGAGTTTGGCTCAAATTGATGCATTTCAAGTCTTTATGACATGTTTAAGGGAAAATACGTCATTTTATCCCCAAAATTGATCCTATTTGACCGATATTGACTCTTATTGTCCGATTTAAAGTGTTTAGATTATTTTATACACAAAACCTCTCCCGTTTGACTGAGTTTGACTCAAATCGATGTATTTCAAGTGTTTATGACAAATTCAAGGTTAAATACGTCATTTTCTACCCGAAATTAATCCCATTTGAGCGGTATTGACTCTTTATTGTGCGATTCGAAGTGCTTAGGTAATTTTATACCAAGAACCTCTCCCGTTTGACCGTGTCTAATTCAAATTAATGTATTTCATGTGTTTATGACATGATCAAGGGTAAATACGTCATTTTCTACCCAAAACCGATCCCATTTGATCTATATTGACTCATATCGCCCGGCTTAAAGTGTTGAGGTCATTTAATACAAAAAAATCTCCCGTTTGATACTGTTTGAATCAAATTGATGTATTTCAAGTGTTATGACATGTTTAAGGGTAAATACGTCATTTTCTACCCAAAACTGATACCATTTGACCTATATTGATTTATATTGTCTGATTCGAAGTGCTTAAGTCATTTTCTACCTAGAACCTTTCCCGTTTATCCGAGTTGACCCAAACCGATGTATTTCAAGTGTTTATGACATGTTTCAAGGGTAAATACGACATTTTCTACCCAAAAATGATCCCATTTGACCTATAATAACTCATATCGTCCGATTTCAAGTGTTTAATATATTTTATACCCAAAATCTCTCCCGTTTGACCGAGTTTGACTCAAATTGATATATTTCCAGTGTGTTGACATGTTCAAGGGTAAATATGTCATTTTCTACCCAAAACTGATCCCATTTGACATATTTTGAGTCATTTTGACTAATTCGAAGTGTTTAAGTCATTTTATACCCAGAATCTCTCCCGTTTGGCAGAGTTTGACTCAAATTGATGTGTTTCAAGTTTTTATGAATTTTTCAAGGGTAAATACATCATTTTCTACCCAAAACTGATCCCATATGTCTTACATTGACTCATATCGTCCTATTCAAAGTGTTTCAGTTATTTTATTTCCTAAACCTCTCCCGTTTTTCCGAGTTTGACTCAAATCGATGTATTTCAAGTGTTTATGAAATGTTCAAGGGTAAATACGTCATTTTCTACCCAAAATTGATCCCATGTGTCCTATATTGATCGTGTTTGATTCATTTTATAACAAGAACCTCTCCCGTTTGATCGTGTTTGACTCAAATAGATGTATTTCAAGTGTTTATGACAAGTTCAAGAGTAAATACGTCATTTTATACCCAAAACTGATTCGATTTGAACTATATTGACTCATATCGTCCGATTCGAAGTGTTTAAGTCATTTTATACCCAGAACGTCTCCTGTTTGACCGACTTTGACTTAAATCGATCTATTTTATGTGTTTATGACATGTTCAAGTGTAAATACGTCATTTTCTACCGAAAACTAATCCTATTTGACCTATATTGACTCATTCCGTCTGATTCGAAGTGTTTAGGTGATTTAATACACAAAACCACTCCTGTTTGACCGAGTATGACTTAAATCAATGTATTTTAAGTGCTTATGACATGTTCAAGGGTAAATACGTCACTTTCTACCCAACACTGATCCCATTTGACCTATATTGACTCATATCGTCCGATTCGAAGTGTTTAAGTCATTTAATATCTAAAACCTCTCCCATTTGACGAAATTTGACTCAAATCGATGTATTTCAGGGGTTTATGACTTGTTCAAGGGTAAATATGTCATTTTCTAAAAAAAAATTGATCCCATTTGACCTATATTTACTCATATCATCCGATTCAAAGTGTTTAGGTCATTTAATACATAAAACATCTCCTGTTTGATACAGTTTGACTCAAATCGATGTATTTCAAGTGTTTATGACATTTCCAAGGGTAATACGTCATTTTCTACCCAAAACTGATTCCATTTGAACGATATTGAGTCATATTATCTAATTCGAAGTATTTAAGTCATTTTCTACCAAGAACCTTTCCCGTTTGTCCGAGTTTGACTTAAACTTATGTATTTCAATTGTTTATGAAATGTTTTAAGGAAAAATACATCATTTTCTACCCAAACCTGATCCCATTTCACCTATATTGAGTCATTTTGTCTAATTCGAAGTGTTTAATTCATTTTCTACCCAAAACCTTTCCCATTTAATACAGTTTGACTCAAATCGATGTATTTCAAGTGTTTATGACATGTTCAAGGGTAAATATGTCATTTTCTACCCGAAATTGATCCCATTTGACCTATATTGACTCATATTGTCCGATTCGAAGTGTATATGTAATTTTTTACCTAGAACCTCTTCTATTTGACCAATTTTGACACAAATTGATGTATTTCATGCATTTATATCATGTTCAAGAGTAAATACGTCATTTTCACCCCAAAACTAGTCTCATTTGACCTATATTAACTCATACCGTCCGATTCAAAGTGTTAAGGTGATTTAATACACAAAAGCACTCCTGTTTGACTAAGTTTGATCAAATCGATGTTTTTCAAGTTTTTATGACATGTTCAAGGATAAATACGGCACTTTCTACCCAACACTGATCCCATTTGACCTATATTGACTCATATCGTCCAATTTGACGTGTTTAAGTGATTTTATACCTAAAACCTCACCCATTTGACCGAGTTTGACTCAAATCGATGTATTTTAGGGGTTTATGACATGATCATGGGTAAATACGTCATTTTCTAACACAAATTGATCCCTTTTGACCTATATTGACTCATATTGTCCGATTCAAAGTGTTTAGGTCATTTAATACACAAAACATCTCCCGTTTGATACAGTTTGACTCAAATCAATGTATTTCAAGTGGTTATGACATTTCCAAGGGTAAATACGTCATTTTCTACCCAAAACTGATCCCATTTAAACTACATTGAGTCATATTGTCTGATTCGAAGTGTTTATGTCATTTTCTACTAAGAACCTTTCCCGTTTGTCCGAGTTTGACTCAAACTTGTGTATTTCAAGTGTTTATGACATGTTTCAAGGGTAAATACGTCATTTTCTACCCAAAACAGATCGCATTTGACCTATATTGACTCCAATAGTTCGATTCGTAGTTTTTAAGTCATTTTATACCCAGAACCTCTCCCGTTTGACCGAGTTTAACTCAAATCTATCTATTTTATGTTTTTATGACATGTTCAAGGGTAAATACGTCATTTTCTACCCAAAACTGATCCCTTTTGTCTGATTCGAAGTGTTTAAGTCATGTTCTACTCGAAACCTCTCCCGTTTGTCCGAGATTGACTCAAATCGACGTATTTCAAGTGTTTATGACATGTTCAAGGGTAAATACATCATTTTCTACCCGAAACTTATCCCATTTGAGCTATATTGACTGATATTGTCCCATTCGAATTATTAAAGTACTTTTATACCTAGAAGCTCTCCCGTTTGACTTAGTTTAACTCAAATTGATGTATTTCATGTGTTTAAGAAATGTTCAAGGGTAAATACATAATTTTCAACCGAAAACCAATCCCATTGGACCTATATTGACTTCTATTGTCCGTGTCAAAGTGTGGAGGTTATTTAATACACAAAATATCTCCCGTTTGATACAGTTTGACTCAAATTGATGTATTTCAAGTGTTTATGACATGTTCAAGGGTAAATACATCATTTTCTACCCAAAACTGATCCTATTTCCCCTATATTAACTCATATCGTCTAATTCGAAGTGTTTAAGTCATTTTATAACAAGAACCTCTCCCGTTTGACTGAGTTTAATTAAAATTAATGTATTTTATGTGTTTATGACATGTTCAAGGGTAAATACGTCATTTTCTACCCAATATTGAGCCCATTTGACCTATATTGACGCATAGCATTCGATTCGAATTGTATAGGCCATTTAATACACAAACCTCTCTTTTTTGACCGAATTTGATTCAAATCAATGTAATTCATGTGTTTATGACATCTCCAAGGGTAAATGATCAGTGGCCGTTGGGCCCACTTTTCCACTTCGTTTCTTCCCCAATTGAGCCCTTTGTTTGCCCTTTTTCCTCTATTTTAGCTTAGTTTCATTATTTTTGAGCCTATTTGTTACTTGGAGTGGTTTTGAGTCATTTTTAGCTCATTTCCTAAGGTTTTATTCCCTCTCCTTTAACCCATTTCGATTTGCTCCTATTAGAACCTCCCCTATGATTTGCGTTCTCCACCTTTCAGGTCCTCCTATGGGCGAGAAGGTGAGGATTGGATGCAAGGATTAGGCATGCTTTGGAATCAAAGAGATTGGGGCAATAGAGCCCAAGTTGGGAAGGAAAGAAGAGCTCAGAGCGGGAGCTCTAAGTCTGAAGCGGGCGCTCTGAAGTCCTCAGTTTATATTGTTGCAGAAACCCAACTTCAGAGCGAGCGCTCTATGTTTGAAGCGGGCGCTCTAGCCTACAGAATTTTTCAGAGCATTTCTGCGAGAGTTGGGAGCGGGCGCTCTGGCCTTAAAGCGGCCGCCCCGTGCTTCACCTGATTCTTCTGAACTCAGCTGCGAGGCATTCCCCTGCACGTGTTATTTAAATTTTTGGGCCTTGCTTTGGGTTAGGTTTTTAAGGAGGGTATAAATACCCTATTACCAGGAGGAGATTTTAGCTGAGTTTTATTTGCTTTCATTTTCTTCAGCACATTAGATTAGTTAGGGTTTAGTTCCTCATTAGATCAAAAGCACTTCTTTTGTCACTCCCTTTTATTTTCAATCCAAGATTCGATCTTTTGGTATTATTTCTATCCCTACTCTTATTTACTGCTTTATTTATCTATTTTAATTAGTTTTATCTTATCTTTAGTTGTTGTTTCATGCTATTTAGAATAGATTACAAGTAGACTTAACTTATTCTCTTTAAAGTTAGCATCTTTAGTAAAGTTTAATCATTTTATTTTCTGATTTAGCCATGTTTATCTCATTAAACTTAGTTTTTGATTTTGTTGATGTTCTTGTGTGTTTGGGTATGACTCTCCCCTCTCTAGGCTAGGTTCCTAGCTAGGGGAGGGGGAGATGATGAACTAATGATGAAATATATGATTTAGGCTTCAAGATTGATTAGATTGAGAAGTTTTGCAATTGATTCCAACCTAGGTTTTTGTTGTTAGGAATTAGAGATTGATCACCTCTAAGACCCGATTTTGTGTTGCATATTAGTTGCACGAGAGTGAGCTTGTATGTGATGATGACTAGGTTAGGGATGACCACGACCACCGAGGCGGGGTTGGGTAGGCGGTGTTTAGGTGAGCCCGAGAGGAAATCCTAGATGTTGGACCATAGGCCCCAATTACTTTTCTGACCGATTGCTCCATTCTTGTTGCCTCTGATTGTTGAAGTCATTGTTAGTTAGCATTTTTCCCCCTATCCCCTAGTGTTTGTTATTCCTTGATTTTCGTAATTTTACTCATTTACTTGTTAATTTAGTCCTTAATTTATTTACGCACCTAGTAGTTATAGAAAAACCATCCAAAAGTTATTCTCCCTCTTCAATTGGTTTATAAGTGACCTAAGCAAGAGACATTTGACTTTCCCTGTGGATTCGACCCCTCTTCCACTATACTACCATTGGTTAGTTTAGGACGTGGGTTTTTATTCTTGACTCGACCTTTAGGAACTAACGACACCTAGGGGACCGATCAGTAAATACGTTATTTTCTACCCAAAGCTATTCTCGTTTGCCTTATATTGACTTATATCATCCGATTCTAAGTGTTTAAGTCATTTGATACCTAAAACCTCTCCCATTTGAACGAGTTTAACTAAAACCGATGTATTTCAAGTGTTTATGACATGTTTTAGGGTAAATAAGTCATTTTCTACCCAAAACTGATCCCATTTGATCTATATTGACTCTTATCGTCTAATTAGAAGTGTTTATATCATTTAATATATAAAATTTCTCCCGTTTGACCTAGTTTGACTCAAATCGATGTATTTCAAATGTTTATGAGATGTTTAAGGGTAAATACGTCATTTTGTACCTAAAAGTGATCCCATTGACTCTTATCGTCCGATGAGAAGTGTTTAGGTCATTTAATAAATAAAACCTCTTCCGTTTAACCGTGTTTCACTCAAATCGATGTATTTCAAATGTTTATGACATATCCAAGGGTAAATACGTTATTTTCTACCCAAAACGGATCCCATCAGACCTACATTAACTCATATCGTCAAATTCGAAGTGCTTAAGACAATTTCTGCCCAGAACCTCTCCCGTTTGACCGAGTTGAACTCAAATTAATGTATTTCAAGTGTTTATGATATGTTCAAGGCTAAATACGACATTTTCTACCCAAAACTAATCAAATTTTATCTATATTGACTCATATCGCCTAATTAGAATTGTTTAGGTCATTTAATACACAAAACCTCTCCCATTTAACCGAGTTTGACTCTAAGTAATGTATTTCAAGTGCTTATGACATGTTTAAGAGTAAATACGTCCTTTCCTATCCAAAATTAATCCCATTTGACCTATATTGACTCATATCGTCCAATTCGGGTTGTTTAGGTCATTTAATACATAAAACCTTTCCCGTTTGTCCGAGTTTGACTCAAATCGATCTATTTCTGGTGCTTATGACATGTGCAAGGGTAAATAAGTCATTTTCTATCCAAACTGATAACATATGACCTATACTGACTCATACAGTCCGATTCAAAGTGTTTAGGTCATTTAAGACCCAAAACCTCTCCTATTTGACCGAGTTTGACTCAAATCGATGTATTTCAAGTGTTTATGACATGTTCAAGGGTAAATACGTCCAGTTCTACCCAAAACCGATCCCTTTGGCCTATATTGACTCATATTGACCGATTAGAAGTGTTTAGCCTTTTTATTTCCAAAACCTCTCTCGTTTGACCAAGTTTAACTCAACTGGATGTATTTCAAGTGTTTATGACATGTTCAAGGGTAAATATGTCATTTTCTATCCAAAACTGATCCCATTTGCCTTATATTGACTCATATCGTCCGATTCGAAGTGTTTCAGTCATTTTATACCTAAAACCTCTCCCATTTCTCTTAGTTTAATTTAAATTGATGTATTTCAAGTGTTTATGACAAGTTTAAGGGTAAATACGTCATTTTCTACCTAAAAGTGATCCCATTTGACCTATAATGAGTCATATCATCCGCTTAGAAGTGTTTAGGTCATTTAATACACAAAACCTCTCCTGTTTGACAGAGTTTGACTCAAATCGATGTATTTCAAGTGTTTATTACATGTTCAAGGGTAAATACGTCATTTTTACCTAAAAGTGATCCCATTTGACCTATATGGACTCTTATAGTCCGATTAGAAGTGTTTAGGTCATTTAATACCCAAAACCTCTCCCCTTTGACCGAGTTTGACTCAAATCGATGTACTTCAAGTGTTTATGACAAGTTCAAGGGTAAATAAGTCATTTTCTACCCAAAACTGATCCCATTTGACCTATATTGACTCTTATCGTCTAATTAGAAGTGTTTAGGTCATTTAATATATAAAATTTCTCCCGTTTGACCTAGTTTGACTCAAATCGATGTATTTCAAGTGTTTATGAGATGTTTAAGGGTAAATACGTCATTTTCTACCCAAAACTGATCCCATTTGACTCTTATCATCCGATGAGAAGTGTATAGGTCATTTAATAAATAAAACCTCTTTCGTTTAACCGTGTTTCACTCAAATCGATGTATTTCAAATGTTTATGACATATCCAAGGGTAAATACGTTATTTTCTACCCAAAACGGATCCCATCAGACCTACATTAACTCATATCGTCAAATTCGAAGTGCTTAAGACAATTTCTGCCCGGAACCTCTCCCGTTTGACCGAGTTGAACTCAAATTGATGTATTTCAAGTGTTTATGATATGTTCAAGGCTAAATACGACATTTTCTACCCAAAACTAATCAAATTTTATCTATATTGACTCATATCGCCTAATTAGAATTGTTTAGGTCATTTAATACACAAAACCTCTCCCATTTAACCGAGTTTGACTCTAAGTAATGTATTTCAAGTGCTTATGACATGTTTAAGAGTAAATACGTCCTTTCCTATCCAAAATTAATCCCATTTGACCTATATTGACTCATATCGTCCAATTCGGGTTGTTTAGGTCATTTAATACATAAAACCTTTCCCGTTTGTCCGAGTTTGACTCAAATCGATCTATTTCTGGTGCTTATGACATGTGCAAGGGTAAATAAGTCATTTTCTATCCAAAACTGATAACATATGACCTATACTGACTCATACAGTCCGATTCAAAGTGTTTAGGTCATTTAAGACCCAAAACCTCTCCTATTTGACCGAGTTTGACTCAAATCGATGTATTTCAAGTGTTTATGACATGTTCAAGGGTAAATACGTCCAGTTCTACCCAAAACCGATCCCTTTGGCCTATATTGACTCATATTGACCGATTAGAAGTGTTTAGCCTTTTTATTTCCAAAACCTCTCTCGTTTGACCAAGTTTAACTCAACTGGATGTATTTCAAGTGTTTATGACATGTTCAAGGGTAAATATGTCATTTTCTATCCAAAACTGATCCCATTTGCCTTATATTGACTCATATCGTCCGATTCGAAGTGTTTCAGTCATTTTATACCTAAAACCTCTCCCATTTCTCTTAGTTTAATTTAAATTGATGTATTTCAAGTGTTTATGACAAGTTTAAGGGTAAATACGTCATTTTCTACCTAAAAGTGATCCCATTTGACCTATAATGAGTCATATCATCCGCTTAGAAGTGTTTAGGTCATTTAATACACAAAACCTCTCCTGTTTGACAGAGTTTGACTCAAATCGATGTATTTCAAGTGTTTATTACATGTTCAAGGGTAAATACGTCATTTTTACCTAAAAGTGATCCCATTTGACCTATATGGACTCTTATAGTCCGATTAGAAGTGTTTAGGTCATTTAATACCCAAAACCTCTCCCCTTTGACCGAGTTTGACTCAAATCGATGTACTTCAAGTGTTTATGACAAGTTCAAGGGTAAATAAGTCATTTTCTACCCAAAACTGATCCCATTTGACCTATATTGACTCTTATCGTCTAATTAGAAGTGTTTAGGTCATCTAATATATAAAATTTCTCCCGTTTGACCTAGTTTGACTCAAATCGATGCATTTCAAGTGTTTATGACATGTTTTAGGGTAAATAAGTCATTTTCTACCCAAAACTGATCCCATTTGACTCTTATCGTCCGATGAGAAGTGTATAGGTCATTTAATAAATAAAACCTCTTTCGTTTAACCGTGTTTCACTCAAATCGATGTATTTCAAATGTTTATGACATATCCAAGGGTAAATACGTTATTTTCTACCCAAAACGGATCCCATCAGACCTACATTAACTCATATCGTCAAATTCGAAGTGCTTAAGACAATTTCTGCCCGGAACCTCTCCCGTTTGACCGAGTTGAACTCAAATTGATGTATTTCAAGTGTTTATGATATGTTCAAGGCTAAATACGACATTTTCTACCCAAAACTAATCAAATTTTATCTATATTGACTCATATCGCCTAATTAGAATTGTTTAGGTCATTTAATACACAAAACCTCTCCCATTTAACCGAGTTTGACTCTAAGTAATGTATTTCAAGTGCTTATGACATGTTTAAGAGTAAATACGTCCTTTCCTATCCAAAATTAATCCCATTTGACCTATATTGACTCATATCGTCCAATTCGGGTTGTTTAGGTCATTTAATACATAAAACCTTTCCCGTTTGTCCGAGTTTGACTCAAATCGATCTATTTCTGGTGCTTATGACATGTGCAAGGGTAAATAAGTCATTTTCTATCCAAAACTGATAACATATGACCTATACTGACTCATACAGTCCGATTCAAAGTGTTTAGGTCATTTAAGACCCAAAACCTCTCCTATTTGACCGAGTTTGACTCAAATCGATGTATTTCAAGTGTTTATGACATGTTCAAGGGTAAATACGTCCAGTTCTACCCAAAACCGATCCCTTTGGCCTATATTGACTCATATTGACCGATTAGAAGTGTTTAGCCTTTTTATTTCCAAAACCTCTCTCGTTTGACCAAGTTTAACTCAACTGGATGTATTTCAAGTGTTTATGACATGTTCAAGGGTAAATATGTCATTTTCTATCCAAAACTGATCCCATTTGCCTTATATTGACTCATATCGTCCGATTCGAAGTGTTTCAGTCATTTTATACCTAAAACCTCTCCCATTTCTCTTAGTTTAATTTAAATTGATGTATTTCAAGTGTTTATGACAAGTTTAAGGGTAAATACGTCATTTTCTACCTAAAAGTGATCCCATTTGACCTATAATGAGTCATATCATCCGCTTAGAAGTGTTTAGGTCATTTAATACACAAAACCTCTCCTGTTTGACAGAGTTTGACTCAAATCGATGTATTTCAAGTGTTTATTACATGTTCAAGGGTAAATACGTCATTTTTACCTAAAAGTGATCCCATTTGACCTATATGGACTCTTATAGTCCGATTAGAAGTGTTTAGGTCATTTAATACCCAAAACCTCTCCCCTTTGACCGAGTTTGACTCAAATCGATGTACTTCAAGTGTTTATGACAAGTTCAAGGGTAAATAAGTCATTTTCTACCCAAAACTGATCCCATTTGACCTATATTGACTCTTATCGTCTAATTAGAAGTGTTTAGGTCATCTAATATATAAAATTTCTCCCGTTTGACCTAGTTTGACTCAAATCGATGCATTTCAAGTGTTTATGACATGTTTTAGGGTAAATAAGTCATTTTCTACCCAAAACTGATCCCATTTGACTCTTATCGTCCGATGAGAAGTGTATAGGTCATTTAATAAATAAAACCTCTTTCGTTTAACCGTGTTTCACTCAAATCGATGTATTTCAAATGTTTATGACATATCCAAGGGTAAATACGTTATTTTCTACCCAAAACGGATCCCATTTGACCTACATTAACTCATATCGTCAAATTCGAAGTGCTTAAGACAATTTCTGCCCGGAACCTCTCCCGTTTGACCGAGTTGAACTCAAATTGATGTATTTCAAGTGTTTATGATATGTTCAAGGCTAAATACGACATTTTCTACCCAAAACTAATCAAATTTTATCTATATTGACTCATATCGCCTAATTAGAATTGTTTAGGTCATTTAATACACAAAACCTCTCCCATTTAACCGAGTTTGACTCTAAGTAATGTATTTCAAGTGCTTATGACATGTTTAAGAGTAAATACGTCCTTTCCTATCCAAAATTAATCCCATTTGACCTATATTGACTCATATCGTCCAATTCGGGTTGTTTAGGTCATTTAATACATAAAACCTTTCCCGTTTGTCCGAGTTTGACTCAAATCGATCTATTTCTGGTGCTTATGACATGTGCAAGGGTAAATAAGTCATTTTCTATCCAAAACTGATAACATATGACCTATACTGACTCATATAGTCCGATTCAAAGTGTTTAGGTCATTTAAGACCCAAAACCTCTCCTATTTGACCGAGTTTGACTCAAATCGATGTATTTCAAGTGTTTATGACATGTTCAAGGGTAAATACGTCCAGTTCTACCCAAAACCGATCCCTTTGGCCTATATTGACTCATATTGACCGATTAGAAGTGTTTAGCCTTTTTATTTCCAAAACCTCTCTCGTTTGACCAAGTTTAACTCAACTGGATGTATTTCAAGTGTTTATGACATGTTCAAGGGTAAATATGTCATTTTCTATCCAAAACTGATCCCATTTGCCTTATATTGACTCATATCGTCCGATTCGAAGTGTTTAAGTCATTTTATACCTAAAACCTCTCCCATTTCTCTTAGTTTAATTTAAATTGATGTATTTCAAGTGTTTATGACAAGTTCAAGGGTAAATACGTCATTTTCTACCTAAAAGTGATCCCATTTGACCTATAATGAGTCATATCATCCGCTTAGAAGTGTTTAGGTCATTTAATACACAAAACCTCTCCTGTTTGACAGAGTTTGACTCAAATCGATGTATTTCAAGTGTTTATTACATGTTCAAGGGTAAATACGTCATTTTTACCTAAAAGTGATCCCATTTGACCTATATGGACTCTTATAGTCCGATTAGAAGTGTTTAGGTCATTTAATACCCAAAACCTCTCCCCTTTGACCGAGTCTGACTCAAATCGATGTACTTTAAGTGTTTATGACAAGTTCAAGGGTAAATAAGTCATTTTCTACCCAAAACTGATCCCATTTGACCTATATTGACTCTTATCGTCTAATTAGAAGTGTTTAGGTCATCTAATATATAAAATTTCTCCCGTTTGACCTAGTTTGACTCAAATCGATGCATTTCAAGTGTTTATGACATGTTTTAGGGTAAATAAGTCATTTTCTACCCAAAACTGATCCCATGTGACTCTTATCGTCCGATGAGAAGTGTATAGGTCATTTAATAAATAAAACCTCTTTCGTTTAAACGTGTTTCACTCAAATCGATGTATTTCAAATGTTTATGACATATCCAAGGGTAAATACGTTATTTTCTACCCAAAACGGATCCCATTTGACCTACATTAACTCATATCGTCAAATTCGAAGTGCTTAAGACAATTTCTGCCCGGAACCTCTCCCGTTTGACCGAGTTGAACTCAAATTGATGTATTTCAAGTGTTTATGATATGTTCAAGGCTAAATACGACATTTTCTACCCAAAACTAATCCAATTTTATCTATATTGACTCATATCGCCTAATTAGAATTGTTTAGGTCATTTAATACACAAAACCTCTCCCATTTAACCGAGTTTGACTCTAAGTAATGTATTTCAAGTGCTTATGACATGTTTAAGAGTAAATAAGTCCTTTCCTATCCAAAATTAATCCCATTTGACCTATATTGACTCATATCGTCCAATTCGAGTTGTTTAGGTCATTTAATACATAAAACCTTTCCCGTTTGTCCGAGTTTGACTCAAATCGATCTATTTCTGGTGCTTATGACATGTGCAAGGGTAAATAAGTCATTTTCTATCCAAAACTGATAACATATGACCTATACTGACTCATACAGTCCGATTCAAAGTGTTTAGGTCATTTAAGACCCAAAACCTCTCCTATTTGACCGAGTTTGACTCAAATCGATGTATTTCAAGTGTTTATGACATGTTCAAGGGTAAATACGTCCATTTCTACCCAAAACCGATCCCTTTGGCCTATATTGACTCATATTGACCGATTAGAAGTGTTTAGCCTTTTTATTTCCAAAACCTCTCTCGTTTGACCAAGTTTAACTCAACTCGATGTATTTCAAGTGTTTATGACATGTTCAAGGGTAAATATGTCATTTTCTATCCAAAACTGATCCCATTTGCCTTATATTGACTCATATCGTCCGATTCGAAGTGTTTAAGTCATTTTATACCTAAAACCTCTCCCATTTCTCTTAGTTTAATTTAAATTGATGTATTTCAAGTGTTTATGACAAGTTCAAGGGTAAATACGTCATTTTCTACCGAAAAGTGATCCCATTTGACCTATAATGAGTCATATCATCCGCTTAGAAGTGTTTAGGTCATTTAATACACAAAACCTCTCCCGTTTGACAGAGTTTGACTCAAATCGATGTATTTCAAGTGTTTATTACATGTTCAAGGGTAAATACGTCATTTTTACCTAAAAGTGATCCCATTTGACCTATATGGACTCTTATAGTCCGATTAGAAGTGTTTAGGTCATTTAATACCCAAAACCTCTCCCCTTTGACCGAGTTTGACTCAAATCGATGTACTTCAAGTGTTTATGACAAGTTCAAGGGTAAATAAGTCATTTTCTACCCAAAACTGATCCCATTTGACCTATATTGACTCTTATCGTCTAATTAGAAGTGTTTAGGTCATCTAATATATAAAATTTCTCCCGTTTGACCTAGTTTGACTCAAATCGATGTATTTCAAGTGTTTATGACATGTTTTAGGGTAAATAGGTCATTTTCTACCCAAAACTGATCCCATGTGACTCTTATCGTCCGATGAGAAGTGTTTAGGTCATTTAATAAATAAAACCTCTTTCGTTTAAACGTGTTTCACTCAAATCGATGTATTTCAAATGTTTATGACATATCCAAGGGTAAATACGTTATTTTCTACCCAAAACGGATCCCATTTGACCTACATTAACTCATATCGTCAAATTCGAAGTGCTTAAGACAATTTCTGCCCGGAACCTCTCCCGTTTGACCGAGTTGAACTCAAATTGATGTATTTCAAGTGTTTATGATATGTTCAAGGCTAAATACGACATTTTCTACCCAAAACTAATCCAATTTTATCTATATTGACTCATATCGCCTAATTAGAATTGTTTAGGTCATTTAATACACAAAACCTCTCCCATTTAACCGAGTTTGACTCTAAGTAATGTATTTCAAGTGCTTATGACATGTTTAAGAGTAAATAAGTCCTTTCCTATCCAAAATTAATCCCATTTGACCTATATTGACTCATATCGTCCAATTCGAGTTGTTTAGGTCATTTAATACATAAAACCTTTCCCGTTTGTCCGAGTTTGACTCAAATCGATCTATTTCTGGTGCTTATGACATGTGCAAGGGTAAATAAGTCATTTTCTATCCAAAACTGATAACATATGACCTATACTGACTCATACAGTCCGATTCAAAGTGTTTAGGTCATTTAAGACCCAAAACCTCTCCTATTTGACCGAGTTTGACTCAAATCGATGTATTTCAAGTGTTTATGACATGTTCAAGGGTAAATACGTCCATTTCTACCCAAAACCGATCCCTTTGGCCTATATTGACTCATATTGACCGATTAGAAGTGTTTAGCCTTTTTATTTCCAAAACCTCTCTCGTTTGACCAAGTTTAACTCAACTCGATGTATTTCAAGTGTTTATGACATGTTCAAGGGTAAATATGTCATTTTCTATCCAAAACTGATCCCATTTGCCTTATATTGACTCATATCGTCCGATTCGAAGTGTTTAAGTCATTTTATACCTAAAACCTCTCCCATTTCTCTTAGTTTAATTTAAATTGATGTATTTCAAGTGTTTATGACAAGTTCAAGGGTAAATACGTCATTTTCTACCGAAAAGTGATCCCATTTGACCTATAATGAGTCATATCATCCGCTTAGAAGTGTTTAGGTCATTTAATACACAAAACCTCTCCCGTTTGACAGAGTTTGACTCAAATCGATGTATTTCAAGTGTTTATTACATGTTCAAGGGTAAATACGTCATTTTTACCTAAAAGTGATCCCATTTGACCTATATGGACTCTTATAGTCCGATTAGAAGTGTTTAGGTCATTTAATACCCAAAACCTCTCCCCTTTGACCGAGTTTGACTCAAATCGATGTACTTCAAGTGTTTATGACAAGTTCAAGGGTAAATAAGTCATTTTCTACCCAAAACTGATCCCATTTGACCTATATTGACTCTTATCGTCTAATTAGAAGTGTTTAGGTCATCTAATATATAAAATTTCTCCCGTTTGACCTAGTTTGACTCAAATCGATGTATTTCAAGTGTTTATGACATGTTTTAGGGTAAATAGGTCATTTTCTACCCAAAACTGATCCCATGTGACTCTTATCGTCCGATGAGAAGTGTTTAGGTCATTTAATAAATAAAACCTCTTTCGTTTAACCGTGTTTCACTCAAATCGATGTATTTCAAATGTTTATGACATATCCAAGGGTAAATACGTTATTTTCTACCCAAAACGGATCCCATTTGACCTACATTAACTCATATCGTCAAATTCGAAGTGTTTAAGACAATTTCTGCCCGGAACCTCTCCCGTTTGACCGAGTTGAACTCAAATTGATGTATTTCAAGTGTTTATGATATGTTCAAGGCTAAATACGACATTTTCTACCCAAAACTAATCCAATTTTATCTATATTGACTCATATCGCCTAATTAGAATTGTTTAGGTCATTTAATACACAAAACCTCTCCCATTTAACCGAGTTTGACTCTAAGTAATGTATTTCAAGTGCTTATGACATGTTTAAGAGTAAATACGTCCTTTCCTATCCAAAATTAATCCCATTTGACCTATATTGACTCATATCGTCCAATTCGAGTTGTTTAGGTCATTTAATACATAAAACCTTTCCCGTTTGTCCGAGTTTGACTCAAATCGATCTATTTCTGGTGCTTATGACATGTGCAAGGGTAAATAAGTCATTTTCTATCCAAAACTGATAACATATGACCTATACTGACTCATACAGTCCGATTCAAAGTGTTTAGGTCATTTAAGACCCAAAACCTCTCCTATTTGACCGAGTTTGACTCAAATCGATGTATTTCAAGTGTTTATGACATGTTCAAGGGTAAATACGTCCATTTCTACCCAAAACCGATCCCTTTGGCCTATATTGACTCATATTGACCGATTAGAAGTGTTTAGCCTTTTTATTTCCAAAACCTCTCTCGTTTGACCAAGTTTAACTCAACTCGATGTATTTCAAGTGTTTATGACATGTTCAAGGGTAAATATGTCATTTTCTATCCAAAACTGATCCCATTTGCCTTATATTGACTCATATCGTCCGATTCGAAGTGTTTAAGTCATTTTATACCTAAAACCTCTCCCATTTCTCTTAGTTTAATTTAAATTGATGTATTTCAAGTGTATATGACAAGTTCAAGGGTAAATACGTCATTTTCTACCGAAAAGTGATCCCATTTGACCTATAATGAGTCATATCATCCGCTTAGAAGTGTTTAGGTCATTTAATACACAAAACCTCTCCCGTTTGACAGAGTTTGACTCAAATCGATGTATTTCAAGTGTTTATTACATGTTCAAGGGTAAATACGTCATTTTTACCTAAAAGTGATCCCATTTGACCTATATGGACTCTTATAGTCCGATTAGAAGTGTTTAGGTCATTTAATACCCAAAACCTCTCCCCTTTGACCGAGTTTGACTCAAATCGATGTACTTCAAGTGTTTATGACAAGTTCAAGGGTAAATAAGTCATTTTCTACCCAAAACTGATCCCATTTGACCTATATTGACTCTTATCGTCTAATTAGAAGTGTTTAGGTCATCTAATATATAAAATTTCTCCCGTTTGACCTAGTTTGACTCAAATCGATGTATTTCAAGTGTTTATGACATGTTTTAGGGTAAATAGGTCATTTTCTACCCAAAACTGATCCCATGTGACTCTTATCGTCCGATGAGAAGTGTTTAGGTCATTTAATAAATAAAACCTCTTTCGTTTAACCGTGTTTCACTCAAATCGATGTATTTCAAATGTTTATGACATATCCAAGGGTAAATACGTTATTTTCTACCCAAAACGGATCCCATTTGACCTACATTAACTCATATCGTCAAATTCGAAGTGTTTAAGACAATTTCTGCCCGGAACCTCTCCCGTTTGACCGAGTTGAACTCAAATTGATGTATTTCAAGTGTTTATGATATGTTCAAGGCTAAATACGACATTTTCTACCCAAAACTAATCCAATTTTATCTATATTGACTCATATCGCCTAATTAGAATTGTTTAGGTCATTTAATACACAAAACCTCTCCCATTTAACCGAGTTTGACTCTAAGTAATGTATTTCAAGTGCTTATGACATGTTTAAGAGTAAATACGTCCTTTCCTATCCAAAATTAATCCCATTTGACCTATATTGACTCATATCGTCCAATTCGAGTTGTTTAGGTCATTTAATACATAAAACCTTTCCCGTTTGTCCGAGTTTGACTCAAATCGATCTATTTCTGGTGCTTATGACATGTGCAAGGGTAAATAAGTCATTTTCTATCCAAAACTGATAACATATGACCTATACTGACTCATACAGTCCGATTCAAAGTGTTTAGGTCATTTAAGACCCAAAACCTCTCCTATTTGACCGAGTTTGACTCAAATCGATGTATTTCAAGTGTTTATGACATGTTCAAGGGTAAATACGTCCATTTCTACCCAAAACCGATCCCTTTGGCCTATATTGACTCATATTGACCGATTAGAAGTGTTTAGCCTTTTTATTTCCAAAACCTCTCTCGTTTGACCAAGTTTAACTCAACTCGATGTATTTCAAGTGTTTATGACATGTTCAAGGGTAAATATGTCATTTTCTATCCAAAACTGATCCCATTTGCCTTATATTGACTCATATCGTCCGATTCGAAGTGTTTAAGTCATTTTATACCTAAAACCTCTCCCATTTCTCTTAGTTTAATTTAAATTGATGTATTTCAAGTGTATATGACAAGTTCAAGGGTAAATACGTCATTTTCTACCGAAAAGTGATCCCATTTGACCTATAATGAGTCATATCATCCGCTTAGAAGTGTTTAGGTCATTTAATACACAAAACCTCTCCCGTTTGACAGAGTTTGACTCAAATCGATGTATTTCAAGTGTTTATTACATGTTCAAGGGTAAATACGTCATTTTTACCTAAAAGTGATCCCATTTGACCTATATGGACTCTTATAGTCCGATTAGAAGTGTTTAGGTCATTTAATACCCAAAACCTCTCCCCTTTGACCGAGTTTGACTCAAATCGATGTACTTCAAGTGTTTATGACAAGTTCAAGGGTAAATAAGTCATTTTCTACCCAAAACTGATCCCATTTGACCTATATTGACTCTTATCGTCTAATTAGAAGTGTTTAGGTCATCTAATATATAAAATTTCTCCCGTTTGACCTAGTTTGACTCAAATCGATGTATTTCAAGTGTTTATGACATGTTTTAGGGTAAATAGGTCATTTTCTACCCAAAACTGATCCCATGTGACTCTTATCGTCCGATGAGAAGTGTTTAGGTCATTTAATAAATAAAACCTCTTTCGTTTAACCGTGTTTCACTCAAATCGATGTATTTCAAATGTTTATGACATATCCAAGGGTAAATACGTTATTTTCTACCCAAAACGGATCCCATTTGACCTACATTAACTCATATCGTCAAATTCGAAGTGTTTAAGACAATTTCTGCCCGGAACCTCTCCCGTTTGACCGAGTTGAACTCAAATTGATGTATTTCAAGTGTTTATGATATGTTCAAGGCTAAATACGACATTTTCTACCCAAAACTAATCCAATTTTATCTATATTGACTCATATCGCCTAATTAGAATTGTTTAGGTCATTTAATACACAAAACCTCTCCCATTTAACCGAGTTTGACTCTAAGTAATGTATTTCAAGTGCTTATGACATGTTTAAGAGTAAATACGTCCTTTCCTATCCAAAATTAATCCCATTTGACCTATATTGACTCATATCGTCCAATTCGAGTTGTTTAGGTCATTTAATACATAAAACCTTTCCCGTTTGTCCGAGTTTGACTCAAATCGATCTATTTCTGGTGCTTATGACATGTGCAAGGGTAAATAAGTCATTTTCTATCCAAAACTGATAACATATGACCTATACTGACTCATACAGTCCGATTCAAAGTGTTTAGGTCATTTAAGACCCAAAACCTCTCCTATTTGACCGAGTTTGACTCAAATCGATGTATTTCAAGTGTTTATGACATGTTCAAGGGTAAATACGTCCATTTCTACCCAAAACCGATCCCTTTGGCCTATATTGACTCATATTGACCGATTAGAAGTGTTTAGCCTTTTTATTTCCAAAACCTCTCTCGTTTGACCAAGTTTAACTCAACTCGATGTATTTCAAGTGTTTATGACATGTTCAAGGGTAAATATGTCATTTTCTATCCAAAACTGATCCCATTTGCCTTATATTGACTCATATCGTCCGATTCGAAGTGTTTAAGTCATTTTATACCTAAAACCTCTCCCATTTCTCTTAGTTTAATTTAAATTGATGTATTTCAAGTGTTTATGACAAGTTCAAGGGTAAATACGTCATTTTCTACCGAAAAGTGATCCCATTTGACCTATAATGAGTCATATCATCCGCTTAGAAGTGTTTAGGTCATTTAATACACAAAACCTCTCCCGTTTGACAGAGTTTGACTCAAATCGATGTATTTCAAGTGTTTATTACATGTTCAAGGGTAAATACGTCATTTTTACCTAAAAGTGATCCCATTTGACCTATATGGACTCTTATAGTCCGATTAGAAGTGTTTAGGTCATTTAATACCCAAAACCTCTCCCCTTTGACCGAGTTTGACTCAAATCGATGTACTTCAAGTGTTTATGACAAGTTCAAGGGTAAATAAGTCATTTTCTACCCAAAACTGATCCCATTTGACCTATATTGACTCTTATCGTCTAATTAGAAGTGTTTAGGTCATCTAATATATAAAATTTCTCCCGTTTGACCTAGTTTGACTCAAATCGATGTATTTCAAGTGTTTATGACATGTTTTAGGGTAAATAGGTCATTTTCTACCCAAAACTGATCCCATGTGACTCTTATCGTCCGATGAGAAGTGTTTAGGTCATTTAATAAATAAAACCTCTTTCGTTTAACCGTGTTTCACTCAAATCGATGTATTTCAAATGTTTATGACATATCCAAGGGTAAATACGTTATTTTCTACCCAAAACGGATCCCATTTGACCTACATTAACTCATATCGTCAAATTCGAAGTGTTTAAGACAATTTCTGCCCGGAACCTCTCCCGTTTGACCGAGTTGAACTCAAATTGATGTATTTCAAGTGTTTATGATATGTTCAAGGCTAAATACGACATTTTCTACCCAAAACTAATCCAATTTTATCTATATTGACTCATATCGCCTAATTAGAATTGTTTAGGTCATTTAATACACAAAACCTCTCCCATTTAACCGAGTTTGACTCTAAGTAATGTATTTCAAGTGCTTATGACATGTTTAAGAGTAAATACGTCCTTTCCTATCCAAAATTAATCCCATTTGACCTATATTGACTCATATCGTCCAATTCGAGTTGTTTAGGTCATTTAATACATAAAACCTTTCCCGTTTGTCCGAGTTTGACTCAAATCGATCTATTTCTGGTGCTTATGACATGTGCAAGGGTAAATAAGTCATTTTCTATCCAAAACTGATAACATATGACCTATACTGACTCATACAGTCCGATTCAAAGTGTTTAGGTCATTTAAGACCCAAAACCTCTCCTATTTGACCGAGTTTGACTCAAATCGATGTATTTCAAGTGTTTATGACATGTTCAAGGGTAAATACGTCCATTTCTACCCAAAACCGATCCCTTTGGCCTATATTGACTCATATTGACCGATTAGAAGTGTTTAGCCTTTTTATTTCCAAAACCTCTCTCGTTTGACCAAGTTTAACTCAACTCGATGTATTTCAAGTGTTTATGACATGTTCAAGGGTAAATATGTCATTTTCTATCCAAAACTGATCCCATTTGCCTTATATTGACTCATATCGTCCGATTCGAAGTGTTTAAGTCATTTTATACCTAAAACCTCTCCCATTTCTCTTAGTTTAATTTAAATTGATGTATTTCAAGTGTTTATGACAAGTTCAAGGGTAAATACGTCATTTTCTACCGAAAAGTGATCCCATTTGACCTATAATGAGTCATATCATCCGCTTAGAAGTGTTTAGGTCATTTAATACACAAAACCTCTCCCGTTTGACAGAGTTTGACTCAAATCGATGTATTTCAAGTGTTTATTACATGTTCAAGGGTAAATACGTCATTTTTACCTAAAAGTGATCCCATTTGACCTATATGGACTCTTATAGTCCGATTAGAAGTGTTTAGGTCATTTAATACCCAAAACCTCTCCCCTTTGACCGAGTTTGACTCAAATCGATGTACTTCAAGTGTTTATGACAAGTTCAAGGGTAAATAAGTCATTTTCTACCCAAAACTGATCCCATTTGACCTATATTGACTCTTATCGTCTAATTAGAAGTGTTTAGGTCATCTAATATATAAAATTTCTCCCGTTTGACCTAGTTTGACTCAAATCGATGTATTTCAAGTGTTTATGACATGTTTTAGGGTAAATAGGTCATTTTCTACCCAAAACTGATCCCATGTGACTCTTATCGTCCGATGAGAAGTGTTTAGGTCATTTAATAAATAAAACCTCTTTCGTTTAACCGTGTTTCACTCAAATCGATGTATTTCAAATGTTTATGACATATCCAAGGGTAAATACGTTATTTTCTACCCAAAACGGATCCCATTTGACCTACATTAACTCATATCGTCAAATTCGAAGTGTTTAAGACAATTTCTGCCCGGAACCTCTCCCGTTTGACCGAGTTGAACTCAAATTGATGTATTTCAAGTGTTTATGATATGTTCAAGGCTAAATACGACATTTTCTACCCAAAACTAATCCAATTTTATCTATATTGACTCATATCGCCTAATTAGAATTGTTTAGGTCATTTAATACACAAAACCTCTCCCATTTAACCGAGTTTGACTCTAAGTAATGTATTTCAAGTGCTTATGACATGTTTAAGAGTAAATACGTCCTTTCCTATCCAAAATTAATCCCATTTGACCTATATTGACTCATATCGTCCAATTCGAGTTGTTTAGGTCATTTAATACATAAAACCTTTCCCGTTTGTCCGAGTTTGACTCAAATCGATCTATTTCTGGTGCTTATGACATGTGCAAGGGTAAATAAGTCATTTTCTATCCAAAACTGATAATATATGACCTATACTGACTCATACAGTCCGATTCAAAGTGTTTAGGTCATTTAAGACCCAAAACCTCTCCTATTTGACCGAGTTTGACTCAAATCGATGTATTTCAAGTGTTTATGACATGTTCAAGGGTAAATACGTCCATTTCTACCCAAAACCGATCCCTTTGGCCTATATTGACTCATATTGACCGATTAGAAGTGTTTAGCCTTTTTATTTCCAAAACCTCTCTCGTTTGACCAAGTTTAACTCAACTCGATGTATTTCAAGTGTTTATGACATGTTCAAGGGTAAATATGTCATTTTCTATCCAAAACTGATCCCATTTGCCTTATATTGACTCATATCGTCCGATTCGAAGTGTTTAAGTCATTTTATACCTAAAACCTCTCCCATTTCTCTTAGTTTAATTTAAATTGATGTATTTCAAGTGTTTATGACAAGTTCAAGGGTAAATACGTCATTTTCTACCGAAAAGTGATCCCATTTGACCTATAATGAGTCATATCATCCGCTTAGAAGTGTTTAGGTCATTTAATACACAAAACCTCTCCCGTTTGACAGAGTTTGACTCAAATCGATGTATTTCAAGTGTTTATTACATGTTCAAGGGTAAATACGTCATTTTTACCTAAAAGTGATCCCATTTGACCTATATGGACTCTTATAGTCCGATTAGAAGTGTTTAGGTCATTTAATACCCAAAACCTCTCCCCTTTGACCGAGTTTGACTCAAATCGATGTACTTCAAGTGTTTATGACAAGTTCAAGGGTAAATAAGTCATTTTCTACCCAAAACTGATCCCATTTGACCTATATTGACTCTTATCGTCTAATTAGAAGTGTTTAGGTCATCTAATATATAAAATTTCTCCCGTTTGACCTAGTTTGACTCAAATCGATGTATTTCAAGTGTTTATGACATGTTTTAGGGTAAATAGGTCATTTTCTACCCAAAACTGATCCCATGTGACTCTTATCGTCCGATGAGAAGTGTTTAGGTCATTTAATAAATAAAACCTCTTTCGTTTAACCGTGTTTCACTCAAATCGATGTATTTCAAATGTTTATGACATATCCAAGGGTAAATACGTTATTTTCTACCCAAAACGGATCCCATTTGACCTACATTAACTCATATCGTCAAATTCGAAGTGTTTAAGACAATTTCTGCCCGGAACCTCTCCCGTTTGACCGAGTTGAACTCAAATTGATGTATTTCAAGTGTTTATGATATGTTCAAGGCTAAATACGACATTTTCTACCCAAAACTAATCCAATTTTATCTATATTGACTCATATCGCCTAATTAGAATTGTTTAGGTCATTTAATACACAAAACCTCTCCCATTTAACCGAGTTTGACTCTAAGTAATGTATTTCAAGTGCTTATGACATGTTTAAGAGTAAATACGTCCTTTCCTATCCAAAATTAATCCCATTTGACCTATATTGACTCATATCGTCCAATTCGAGTTGTTTAGGTCATTTAATACATAAAACCTTTCCCGTTTGTCCGAGTTTGACTCAAATCGATCTATTTCTGGTGCTTATGACATGTGCAAGGGTAAATAAGTCATTTTCTATCCAAAACTGATAACATATGACCTATACTGACTCATACAGTCCGATTCAAAGTGTTTAGGTCATTTAAGACCCAAAACCTCTCCTATTTGACCGAGTTTGACTCAAATCGATGTATTTCAAGTGTTTATGACATGTTCAAGGGTAAATACGTCCATTTCTACCCAAAACCGATCCCTTTGGCCTATATTGACTCATATTGACCGATTAGAAGTGTTTAGCCTTTTTATTTCCAAAACCTCTCTCGTTTGACCAAGTTTAACTCAACTCGATGTATTTCAAGTGTTTATGACATGTTCAAGGGTAAATATGTCATTTTCTATCCAAAACTGATCCCATTTGCCTTATATTGACTCATATCGTCCGATTCGAAGTGTTTAAGTCATTTTATACCTAAAACCTCTCCCATTTCTCTTAGTTTAATTTAAATTGATGTATTTCAAGTGTTTATGACAAGTTCAAGGGTAAATACGTCATTTTCTACCGAAAAGTGATCCCATTTGACCTATAATGAGTCATATCATCCGCTTAGAAGTGTTTAGGTCATTTAATACACAAAACCTCTCCCGTTTGACAGAGTTTGACTCAAATCGATGTATTTCAAGTGTTTATTACATGTTCAAGGGTAAATACGTCATTTTTACCTAAAAGTGATCCCATTTGACCTATATGGACTCTTATAGTCCGATTAGAAGTGTTTAGGTCATTTAATACCCAAAACCTCTCCCCTTTGACCGAGTTTGACTCAAATCGATGTACTTCAAGTGTTTATGACAAGTTCAAGGGTAAATAAGTCATTTTCTACCCAAAACTGATCCCATTTGACCTATATTGACTCTTATCGTCTAATTAGAAGTGTTTAGGTCATCTAATATATAAAATTTCTCCCGTTTGACCTAGTTTGACTCAAATCGATGTATTTCAAGTGTTTATGACATGTTTTAGGGTAAATAGGTCATTTTCTACCCAAAACTGATCCCATGTGACTCTTATCGTCCGATGAGAAGTGTTTAGGTCATTTAATAAATAAAACCTCTTTCGTTTAACCGTGTTTCACTCAAATCGATGTATTTCAAATGTTTATGACATATCCAAGGGTAAATACGTTATTTTCTACCCAAAACGGATCCCATTTGACCTACATTAACTCATATCGTCAAATTCGAAGTGTTTAAGACAATTTCTGCCCGGAACCTCTCCCGTTTGACCGAGTTGAACTCAAATTGATGTATTTCAAGTGTTTATGATATGTTCAAGGCTAAATACGACATTTTCTACCCAAAACTAATCCAATTTTATCTATATTGACTCATATCGCCTAATTAGAATTGTTTAGGTCATTTAATACACAAAACCTCTCCCATTTAACCGAGTTTGACTCTAAGTAATGTATTTCAAGTGCTTATGACATGTTTAAGAGTAAATACGTCCTTTCCTATCCAAAATTAATCCCATTTGACCTATATTGACTCATATCGTCCAATTCGAGTTGTTTAGGTCATTTAATACATAAAACCTTTCCCGTTTGTCCGAGTTTGACTCAAATCGATCTATTTCTGGTGCTTATGACATGTGCAAGGGTAAATAAGTCATTTTCTATCCAAAACTGATAACATATGACCTATACTGACTCATACAGTCCGATTCAAAGTGTTTAGGTCATTTAAGACCCAAAACCTCTCCTATTTGACCGAGTTTGACTCAAATCGATGTATTTCAAGTGTTTATGACATGTTCAAGGGTAAATACGTCCATTTCTACCCAAAACCGATCCCTTTGGCCTATATTGACTCATATTGACCGATTAGAAGTGTTTAGCCTTTTTATTTCCAAAACCTCTCTCGTTTGACCAAGTTTAACTCAACTCGATGTATTTCAAGTGTTTATGACATGTTCAAGGGTAAATATGTCATTTTCTATCCAAAACTGATCCCATTTGCCTTATATTGACTCATATCGTCCGATTCGAAGTGTTTAAGTCATTTTATACCTAAAACCTCTCCCATTTCTCTTAGTTTAATTTAAATTGATGTATTTCAAGTGTTTATGACAAGTTCAAGGGTAAATACGTCATTTTCTACCGAAAAGTGATCCCATTTGACCTATAATGAGTCATATCATCCGCTTAGAAGTGTTTAGGTCATTTAATACACAAAACCTCTCCCGTTTGACAGAGTTTGACTCAAATCGATGTATTTCAAGTGTTTATTACATGTTCAAGGGTAAATACGTCATTTTTACCTAAAAGTGATCCCATTTGACCTATATGGACTCTTATAGTCCGATTAGAAGTGTTTAGGTCATTTAATACCCAAAACCTCTCCCCTTTGACCGAGTTTGACTCAAATCGATGTACTTCAAGTGTTTATGACAAGTTCAAGGGTAAATAAGTCATTTTCTACCCAAAACTGATCCCATTTGACCTATATTGACTCTTATCGTCTAATTAGAAGTGTTTAGGTCATCTAATATATAAAATTTCTCCCGTTTGACCTAGTTTGACTCAAATCGATGTATTTCAAGTGTTTATGACATGTTTTAGGGTAAATAGGTCATTTTCTACCCAAAACTGATCCCATGTGACTCTTATCGTCCGATGAGAAGTGTTTAGGTCATTTAATAAATAAAACCTCTTTCGTTTAACCGTGTTTCACTCAAATCGATGTATTTCAAATGTTTATGACATATCCAAGGGTAAATACGTTATTTTCTACCCAAAACGGATCCCATTTGACCTACATTAACTCATATCGTCAAATTCGAAGTGTTTAAGACAATTTCTGCCCGGAACCTCTCCCGTTTGACCGAGTTGAACTCAAATTGATGTATTTCAAGTGTTTATGATATGTTCAAGGCTAAATACGACATTTTCTACCCAAAACTAATCCAATTTTATCTATATTGACTCATATCGCCTAATTAGAATTGTTTAGGTCATTTAATACACAAAACCTCTCCCATTTAACCGAGTTTGACTCTAAGTAATGTATTTCAAGTGCTTATGACATGTTTAAGAGTAAATACGTCCTTTCCTATCCAAAATTAATCCCATTTGACCTATATTGACTCATATCGTCCAATTCGAGTTGTTTAGGTCATTTAATACATAAAACCTTTCCCGTTTGTCCGAGTTTGACTCAAATCGATCTATTTCTGGTGCTTATGACATGTGCAAGGGTAAATAAGTCATTTTCTATCCAAAACTGATAACATATGACCTATACTGACTCATACAGTCCGATTCAAAGTGTTTAGGTCATTTAAGACCCAAAACCTCTCCTATTTGACCGAGTTTGACTCAAATCGATGTATTTCAAGTGTTTATGACATGTTCAAGGGTAAATACGTCCATTTCTACCCAAAACCGATCCCTTTGGCCTATATTGACTCATATTGACCGATTAGAAGTGTTTAGCCTTTTTATTTCCAAAACCTCTCTCGTTTGACCAAGTTTAACTCAACTCGATGTATTTCAAGTGTTTATGACATGTTCAAGGGTAAATATGTCATTTTCTATCCAAAACTGATCCCATTTGCCTTATATTGACTCATATCGTCCGATTCGAAGTGTTTAAGTCATTTTATACCTAAAACCTCTCCCATTTCTCTTAGTTTAATTTAAATTGATGTATTTCAAGTGTTTATGACAAGTTCAAGGGTAAATACGTCATTTTCTACCGAAAAGTGATCCCATTTGACCTATAATGAGTCATATCATCCGCTTAGAAGTGTTTAGGTCATTTAATACACAAAACCTCTCCCGTTTGACAGAGTTTGACTCAAATCGATGTATTTCAAGTGTTTATTACATGTTCAAGGGTAAATACGTCATTTTTACCTAAAAGTGATCCCATTTGACCTATATGGACTCTTATAGTCCGATTAGAAGTGTTTAGGTCATTTAATACCCAAAACCTCTCCCCTTTGACCGAGTTTGACTCAAATCGATGTACTTCAAGTGTTTATGACAAGTTCAAGGGTAAATAAGTCATTTTCTACCCAAAACTGATCCCATTTGACCTATATTGACTCTTATCGTCTAATTAGAAGTGTTTAGGTCATCTAATATATAAAATTTCTCCCGTTTGACCTAGTTTGACTCAAATCGATGTATTTCAAGTGTTTATGACATGTTTTAGGGTAAATAGGTCATTTTCTACCCAAAACTGATCCCATGTGACTCTTATCGTCCGATGAGAAGTGTTTAGGTCATTTAATAAATAAAACCTCTTTCGTTTAACCGTGTTTCACTCAAATCGATGTATTTCAAATGTTTATGACATATCCAAGGGTAAATACGTTATTTTCTACCCAAAACGGATCCCATTTGACCTACATTAACTCATATCGTCAAATTCGAAGTGTTTAAGACAATTTCTGCCCGGAACCTCTCCCGTTTGACCGAGTTGAACTCAAATTGATGTATTTCAAGTGTTTATGATATGTTCAAGGCTAAATACGACATTTTCTACCCAAAACTAATCCAATTTTATCTATATTGACTCATATCGCCTAATTAGAATTGTTTAGGTCATTTAATACACAAAACCTCTCCCATTTAACCGAGTTTGACTCTAAGTAATGTATTTCAAGTGCATATGACATGTTTAAGAGTAAATACGTCCTTTCCTATCCAAAATTAATCCCATTTGACCTATATTGACTCATATCGTCCAATTCGAGTTGTTTAGGTCATTTAATACATAAAACCTTTCCCGTTTGTCCGAGTTTGACTCAAATCGATCTATTTCTGGTGCTTATGACATGTGCAAGGGTAAATAAGTCATTTTCTATCCAAAACTGATAACATATGACCTATACTGACTCATACAGTCCGATTCAAAGTGTTTAGGTCATTTAAGACCCAAAACCTCTCCTATTTGACCGAGTTTGACTCAAATCGATGTATTTCAAGTGTTTATGACATGTTCAAGGGTAAATACGTCCATTTCTACCCAAAACCGATCCCTTTGGCCTATATTGACTCATATTGACCGATTAGAAGTGTTTAGCCTTTTTATTTCCAAAACCTCTCTCGTTTGACCAAGTTTAACTCAACTCGATGTATTTCAAGTGTTTATGACATGTTCAAGGGTAAATATGTCATTTTCTATCCAAAACTGATCCCATTTGCCTTATATTGACTCATATCGTCCGATTCGAAGTGTTTAAGTCATTTTATACCTAAAACCTCTCCCATTTCTCTTAGTTTAATTTAAATTGATGTATTTCAAGTGTTTATGACAAGTTCAAGGGTAAATACGTCATTTTCTACCGAAAAGTGATCCCATTTGACCTATAATGAGTCATATCATCCGCTTAGAAGTGTTTAGGTCATTTAATACACAAAACCTCTCCCGTTTGACAGAGTTTGACTCAAATCGATGTATTTCAAGTGTTTATTACATGTTCAAGGGTAAATACGTCATTTTTACCTAAAAGTGATCCCATTTGACCTATATGGACTCTTATAGTCCGATTAGAAGTGTTTAGGTCATTTAATACCCAAAACCTCTCCCCTTTGACCGAGTTTGACTCAAATCGATGTACTTCAAGTGTTTATGACAAGTTCAAGGGTAAATAAGTCATTTTCTACCCAAAACTGATCCCATTTGACCTATATTGACTCTTATCGTCTAATTAGAAGTGTTTAGGTCATCTAATATATAAAATTTCTCCCGTTTGACCTAGTTTGACTCAAATCGATGTATTTCAAGTGTTTATGACATGTTTTAGGGTAAATAGGTCATTTTCTACCCAAAACTGATCCCATGTGACTCTTATCGTCCGATGAGAAGTGTTTAGGTCATTTAATAAATAAAACCTCTTTCGTTTAACCGTGTTTCACTCAAATCGATGTATTTCAAATGTTTATGACATATCCAAGGGTAAATACGTTATTTTCTACCCAAAACGGATCCCATTTGACCTACATTAACTCATATCGTCAAATTCGAAGTGTTTAAGACAATTTCTGCCCGGAACCTCTCCCGTTTGACCGAGTTGAACTCAAATTGATGTATTTCAAGTGTTTATGATATGTTCAAGGCTAAATACGACATTTTCTACCCAAAACTAATCCAATTTTATCTATATTGACTCATATCGCCTAATTAGAATTGTTTAGGTCATTTAATACACAAAACCTCTCCCATTTAACCGAGTTTGACTCTAAGTAATGTATTTCAAGTGCTTATGACATGTTTAAGAGTAAATACGTCCTTTCCTATCCAAAATTAATCCCATTTGACCTATATTGACTCATATCGTCCAATTCGAGTTGTTTAGGTCATTTAATACATAAAACCTTTCCCGTTTGTCCGAGTTTGACTCAAATCGATCTATTTCTGGTGCTTATGACATGTGCAAGGGTAAATAAGTCATTTTCTATCCAAAACTGATAACATATGACCTATACTGACTCATACAGTCCGATTCAAAGTGTTTAGGTCATTTAAGACCCAAAACCTCTCCTATTTGACCGAGTTTGACTCAAATCGATGTATTTCAAGTGTTTATGACATGTTCAAGGGTAAATACGTCCATTTCTACCCAAAACCGATCCCTTTGGCCTATATTGACTCATATTGACCGATTAGAAGTGTTTAGCCTTTTTATTTCCAAAACCTCTCTCGTTTGACCAAGTTTAACTCAACTCGATGTATTTCAAGTGTTTATGACATGTTCAAGGGTAAATATGTCATTTTCTATCCAAAACTGATCCCATTTGCCTTATATTGACTCATATCGTCCGATTCGAAGTGTTTAAGTCATTTTATACCTAAAACCTCTCCCATTTCTCTTAGTTTAATTTAAATTGATGTATTTCAAGTGTTTATGACAAGTTCAAGGGTAAATACGTCATTTTCTACCGAAAAGTGATCCCATTTGACCTATAATGAGTCATATCATCCGCTTAGAAGTGTTTAGGTCATTTAATACACAAAACCTCTCCCGTTTGACAGAGTTTGACTCAAATCGATGTATTTCAAGTGTTTATTACATGTTCAAGGGTAAATACGTCATTTTTACCTAAAAGTGATCCCATTTGACCTATATGGACTCTTATAGTCCGATTAGAAGTGTTTAGGTCATTTAATACCCAAAACCTCTCCCCTTTGACCGAGTTTGACTCAAATCGATGTACTTCAAGTGTTTATGACAAGTTCAAGGGTAAATAAGTCATTTTCTACCCAAAACTGATCCCATTTGACCTATATTGACTCTTATCGTCTAATTAGAAGTGTTTAGGTCATCTAATATATAAAATTTCTCCCGTTTGACCTAGTTTGACTCAAATCGATGTATTTCAAGTGTTTATGACATGTTTTAGGGTAAATAGGTCATTTTCTACCCAAAACTGATCCCATGTGACTCTTATCGTCCGATGAGAAGTGTTTAGGTCATTTAATAAATAAAACCTCTTTCGTTTAACCGTGTTTCACTCAAATCGATGTATTTCAAATGTTTATGACATATCCAAGGGTAAATACGTTATTTTCTACCCAAAACGGATCCCATTTGACCTACATTAACTCATATCGTCAAATTCGAAGTGTTTAAGACAATTTCTGCCCGGAACCTCTCCCGTTTGACCGAGTTGAACTCAAATTGATGTATTTCAAGTGTTTATGATATGTTCAAGGCTAAATACGACATTTTCTACCCAAAACTAATCCAATTTTATCTATATTGACTCATATCGCCTAATTAGAATTGTTTAGGTCATTTAATACACAAAACCTCTCCCATTTAACCGAGTTTGACTCTAAGTAATGTATTTCAAGTGCTTATGACATGTTTAAGAGTAAATACGTCCTTTCCTATCCAAAATTAATCCCATTTGACCTATATTGACTCATATCGTCCAATTCGAGTTGTTTAGGTCATTTAATACATAAAACCTTTCCCGTTTGTCCGAGTTTGACTCAAATCGATCTATTTCTGGTGCTTATGACATGTGCAAGGGTAAATAAGTCATTTTTTATCCAAAACTGATAACATATGACCTATACTGACTCATACAGTCCGATTCAAAGTGTTTAGGTCATTTAAGACCCAAAACCTCTCCTATTTGACCGAGTTTGACTCAAATCGATGTATTTCAAGTGTTTATGACATGTTCAAGGGTAAATACGTCCATTTCTACCCAAAACCGATCCCTTTGGCCTATATTGACTCATATTGACCGATTAGAAGTGTTTAGCCTTTTTATTTCCAAAACCTCTCTCGTTTGACCAAGTTTAACTCAACTCGATGTATTTCAAGTGTTTATGACATGTTCAAGGGTAAATATGTCATTTTCTATCCAAAACTGATCCCATTTGCCTTATATTGACTCATATCGTCCGATTCGAAGTGTTTAAGTCATTTTATACCTAAAACCTCTCCCATTTCTCTTAGTTTAATTTAAATTGATGTATTTCAAGTGTTTATGACAAGTTCAAGGGTAAATACGTCATTTTCTACCGAAAAGTGATCCCATTTGACCTATAATGAGTCATATCATCCGCTTAGAAGTGTTTAGGTCATTTAATACACAAAACCTCTCCCGTTTGACAGAGTTTGACTCAAATCGATGTATTTCAAGTGTTTATTACATGTTCAAGGGTAAATACGTCATTTTTACCTAAAAGTGATCCCATTTGACCTATATGGACTCTTATAGTCCGATTAGAAGTGTTTAGGTCATTTAATACCCAAAACCTCTCCCCTTTGACCGAGTTTGACTCAAATCGATGTACTTCAAGTGTTTATGACAACTTCAAGGGTAAATAAGTCATTTTCTACCCAAAACTGATCCCATTTGACCTATATTGACTCTTATCGTCTAATTAGAAGTGTTTAGGTCATCTAATATATAAAATTTCTCCCGTTTGACCTAGTTTGACTCAAATCGATGTATTTCAAGTGTTTATGACATGTTTTAGGGTAAATAGGTCATTTTCTACCCAAAACTGATCCCATGTGACTCTTATCGTCCGATGAGAAGTGTTTAGGTCATTTAATAAATAAAACCTCTTTCGTTTAACCGTGTTTCACTCAAATCGATGTATTTCAAATGTTTATGACATATCCAAGGGTAAATACGTTATTTTCTACCCAAAACGGATCCCATTTGACCTACATTAACTCATATCGTCAAATTCGAAGTGTTTAAGACAATTTCTGCCCGGAACCTCTCCCGTTTGACCGAGTTGAACTCAAATTGATGTATTTCAAGTGTTTATGATATGTTCAAGGCTAAATACGACATTTTCTACCCAAAACTAATCCAATTTTATCTATATTGACTCATATCGCCTAATTAGAATTGTTTAGGTCATTTAATACACAAAACCTCTCCCATTTAACCGAGTTTGACTCTAAGTAATGTATTTCAAGTGCTTATGACATGTTTAAGAGTAAATACGTCCTTTCCTATCCAAAATTAATCCCATTTGACCTATATTGACTCATATCGTCCAATTCGAGTTGTTTAGGTCATTTAATACATAAAACCTTTCCCGTTTGTCCGAGTTTGACTCAAATCGATCTATTTCTGGTGCTTATGACATTTGCAAGGGTAAATAAGTCATTTTCTATCCAAAACTGATAACATATGACCTATACTGACTCATACAGTCCGATTCAAAGTGTTTAGGTCATTTAAGACCCAAAACCTCTCCTATTTGACCGAGTTTGACTCAAATCGATGTATTTCAAGTGTTTATGACATGTTCAAGGGTAAATACGTCCATTTCTACCCAAAACCGATCCCTTTGGCCTATATTGACTCATATTGACCGATTAGAAGTGTTTAGCCTTTTTATTTCCAAAACCTCTCTCGTTTGACCAAGTTTAACTCAACTCGATGTATTTCAAGTGTTTATGACATGTTCAAGGGTAAATATGTCATTTTCTATCCAAAACTGATCCCATTTGCCTTATATTGACTCATATCGTCCGATTCGAAGTGTTTAAGTCATTTTATACCTAAAACCTCTCCCATTTCTCTTAGTTTAATTTAAATTGATGTATTTCAAGTGTTTATGACAAGTTCAAGGGTAAATACGTCATTTTCTACCGAAAAGTGATCCCATTTGACCTATAATGAGTCATATCATCCGCTTAGAAGTGTTTAGGTCATTTAATACACAAAACCTCTCCCGTTTGACAGAGTTTGACTCAAATCGATGTATTTCAAGTGTTTATTACATGTTCAAGGGTAAATACGTCATTTTTACCTAAAAGTGATCCCATTTGACCTATATGGACTCTTATAGTCCGATTAGAAGTGTTTAGGTCATTTAATACCCAAAACCTCTCCCCTTTGACCGAGTTTGACTCAAATCGATGTACTTCAAGTGTTTATGACAAGTTCAAGGGTAAATAAGTCATTTTCTACCCAAAACTGATCCCATTTGACCTATATTGACTCTTATCGTCTAATTAGAAGTGTTTAGGTCATCTAATATATAAAATTTCTCCCGTTTGACCTAGTTTGACTCAAATCGATGTATTTCAAGTGTTTATGACATGTTTTAGGGTAAATAGGTCATTTTCTACCCAAAACTGATCCCATGTGACTCTTATCGTCCGATGAGAAGTGTTTAGGTCATTTAATAAATAAAACCTCTTTCGTTTAACCGTGTTTCACTCAAATCGATGTATTTCAAATGTTTATGACATATCCAAGGGTAAATACGTTATTTTCTACCCAAAACGGATCCCATTTGACCTACATTAACTCATATCGTCAAATTCGAAGTGTTTAAGACAATTTCTGCCCGGAACCTCTCCCGTTTGACCGAGTTGAACTCAAATTGATGTATTTCAAGTGTTTATGATATGTTCAAGGCTAAATACGACATTTTCTACCCAAAACTAATCCAATTTTATCTATATTGACTCATATCGCCTAATTAGAATTGTTTAGGTCATTTAATACACAAAACCTCTCCCATTTAACCGAGTTTGACTCTAAGTAATGTATTTCAAGTGCTTATGACATGTTTAAGAGTAAATACGTCCTTTCCTATCCAAAATTAATCCCATTTGACCTATATTGACTCATATCGTCCAATTCGAGTTGTTTAGGTCATTTAATACATAAAACCTTTCCCGTTTGTCCGAGTTTGACTCAAATCGATCTATTTCTGGTGCTTATGACATTTGCAAGGGTAAATAAGTCATTTTCTATCCAAAACTGATAACATATGACCTATACTGACTCATACAGTCCGATTCAAAGTGTTTAGGTCATTTAAGACCCAAAACCTCTCCTATTTGACCGAGTTTGACTCAAATCGATGTATTTCAAGTGTTTATGACATGTTCAAGGGTAAATACGTCCATTTCTACCCAAAACCGATCCCTTTGGCCTATATTGACTCATATTGACCGATTAGAAGTGTTTAGCCTTTTTATTTCCAAAACCTCTCTCGTTTGACCAAGTTTAACTCAACTCGATGTATTTCAAGTGTTTATGACATGTTCAAGGGTAAATATGTCATTTTCTATCCAAAACTGATCCCATTTGCCTTATATTGACTCATATCGTCCGATTTGAAGTGTTTAAGTCATTTTATACCTAAAACCTCTCCCATTTCTCTTAGTTTAATTTAAATTGATGTATTTCAAGTGTTTATGACAAGTTCAAGGGTAAATACGTCATTTTCTACCGAAAAGTGATCCCATTTGACCTATAATGAGTCATATCATCCGCTTAGAAGTGTTTAGGTCATTTAATACACAAAACCTCTCCCGTTTGACAGAGTTTGACTCAAATCGATGTATTTCAAGTGTTTATTACATGTTCAAGGGTAAATACGTCATTTTTACCTAAAAGTGATCCCATTTGACCTATATGGACTCTTATAGTCCGATTAGAAGTGTTTAGGTCATTTAATACCCAAAACCTCTCCCCTTTGACCGAGTTTGACTCAAATCGATGTACTTCAAGTGTTTATGACAACTTCAAGGGTAAATAAGTCATTTTCTACCCAAAACTGATCCCATTTGACCTATATTGACTCTTATCGTCTAATTAGAAGTGTTTAGGTCATCTAATATATAAAATTTCTCCCGTTTGACCTAGTTTGACTCAAATCGATGTATTTCAAGTGTTTATGACATGTTTTAGGGTAAATAGGTCATTTTCTACCCAAAACTGATCCCATTTGACTCTTATTGTCCGATGAGAAGTGTTTAGGTCATTTAATAAATAAAACCTCTTTCGTTTAACCGTGTTTCACTCAAATCGATGTATTTCAAATGTTTATGACATATCCAAGGGTAAATACGTTATTTTCTACCCAAAACGGATCCCATTTGACCTACATTAACTCATATCGTCAAATTCGAAGTGTTTAAGACAATTTCTGCCCGGAACCTCTCCCGTTTGACCGAGTTGAACTCAAATTGATGTATTTCAAGTGTTTATGATATGTTCAAGGCTAAATACGACATTTTCTACCCAAAACTAATCCAATTTTATCTATATTGACTCATATCGCCTAATTAGAATTGTTTAGGTCATTTAATACACAAAACCTCTCCCATTTAACCGAGTTTGACTCTAAGTAATGTATTTCAAGTGCTTATGACATGTTTAAGAGTAAATACGTCCTTTCCTATCCAAAATTAATCCCATTTGACCTATATTGACTCATATCGTCCAATTCGAGTTGTTTAGGTCATTTAATACATAAAACCTTTCCCGTTTGTCCGAGTTTGACTCAAATCGATCTATTTCTGGTGCTTATGACATGTGCAAGGGTAAATAAGTCATTTTCTATCCAAAACTGATAACATATGACCTATACTGACTCATACAGTCCGATTCAAAGTGTTTAGGTCATTTAAGACCCAAAACCTCTCCTATTTGACCGAGTTTGACTCAAATCGATGTACTTCAAGTGTTTATGACAAGTTCAAGGGTAAATAAGTCATTTTCTACCCAAAACTGATCCCATTTGACCTATATTGACTCTTATCGTCTAATTAGAAGTGTTTAGGTCATCTAATATATAAAATTTCTCCCGTTTGACCTAGTTTGACTCAAATCGATGCATTTCAAGTGTTTATGACATGTTTTAGGGTAAATAGGTCATTTTCTACCCAAAACTGATCCCATTTGACTCTTATCGTCCGATGAGAAGTGTTTAGGTCATTTAATAAATAAAACCTCTTTCGTTTAAACGTGTTTCACTCAAATCGATGTATTTCAAATGTTTATGACATATCCAAGGGTAAATACGTTATTTTCTACCCAAAACGGATCCCATTTGACCTACATTAACTCATATCGTCAAATTCGAAGTGCTTAAGACAATTTCTGCCCGGAACCTCTCCCGTTTGACCGAGTTGAACTCAAATTGATGTATTTCAAGTGTTTATGATATGTTCAAGGCTAAATACGACATTTTCTACCCAAAACTAATCCAATTTTATCTATATTGACTCATATCGCCTAATTAGAATTGTTTAGGTCATTTAATACACAAAACCTCTCCCATTTAACCGAGTTTGACTCTAAGTAATGTATTTCAAGTGCTTATGACATGTTTAAGAGTAAATACGTCCTTTCCTATCCAAAATTAATCCCATTTGACCTATATTGACTCATATCGTCCAATTCGAGTTGTTTAGGTCATTTAATACATAAAACCTTTCCCGTTTGTCCGAGTTTGACTCAAATCGATCTATTTCTGGTGCTTATGACATGTGCAAGGGTAAATAAGTCATTATCTATCCAAAACTGATAACATATGACCTATACTGACTCATACAGTCCGATTCAAAGTGTTTAGGTCATTTAAGACCCAAAACCTCTCCTATTTGACCGAGTTTGACTCAAATCGATGTATTTCAAGTGTTTATGACATGTTCAAGGGTAAATACGTCCATTTCTACCCAAAATCGATCCCTTTGGCCTATATTGACTCATATTGACCGATTAGAAGTGTTTAGCCTTTTTATTTCCAAAACCTCTCTCGTTTGACCAAGTTTAACTCAACTCGATGTATTTCAAGTGTTTATGACATGTTCAAGGGTAAATATGTCATTTTCTATCCAAAACTGATCCCATTTGCCTTATATTGACTCATATCGTCCGATTCGAAGTGTTTAAGTCATTTTATACCTAAAACCTCTCCCATTTCTCTTAGTTTAATTTAAATTGATGTATTTCAAGTGTTTATGACAAGTTCAAGGGTAAATACGTCATTTTCTACCGAAAAGTGATCCCATTTGACCTATAATGAGTCATATCATCCGCTTAGAAGTGTTTAGGTCATTTAATACACAAAACCTCTCCCGTTTGATAGAGTTTGACTCAAATCGATGTATTTCAAGTGTTTATTACATGTTCAAGGGTAAATACGTCATTTTTACCTAAAAGTGATCCCATTTGACCTATATGGACTCTTATAGTCCGATTAGAAGTGTTTAGGTCATTTAATACCCAAAACCTCTCCCCTTTGACCGAGTTTGACTCAAATCGATGTACTTCAAGTGTTTATGACAAGTTCAAGGGTAAATAAGTCATTTTCTACCCAAAACTGATCCCATTTGACCTATATTGACTCTTATCGTCTAATTAGAAGTGTTTAGGTCATCTAATATATAAAATTTCTCCCGTTTGACCTAGTTTGACTCAAATCGATGCATTTCAAGTGTTTATGACATGTTTTAGGGTAAATAGGTCATTTTCTACCCAAAACTGATCCCATTTGACTCTTATCGTCCGATGAGAAGTGTTTAGGTCATTTAATAAATAAAACCTCTTTCGTTTAAACGTGTTTCACTCAAATCGATGTATTTCAAATGTTTATGACATATCCAAGGGTAAATACGTTATTTTCTACCCAAAACGGATCCCATTTGACCTACATTAACTCATATCGTCAAATTCGAAGTGCTTAAGACAATTTCTGCCCGGAACCTCTCCCGTTTGACCGAGTTGAACTCAAATTGATGTATTTCAAGTGTTTATGATATGTTCAAGGCTAAATACGACATTTTCTACCCAAAACTAATCCAATTTTATCTATATTGACTCATATCGCCTAATTAGAATTGTTTAGGTCATTTAATACACAAAACCTCTCCCATTTAACCGAGTTTGACTCTAAGTAATGTATTTCAAGTGCTTATGACATGTTTAAGAGTAAATACGTCCTTTCCTATCCAAAATTAATCCCATTTGACCTATATTGACTCATATCGTCCAATTCGAGTTGTTTAGGTCATTTAATACATAAAACCTTTCCCGTTTGTCCGAGTTTGACTCAAATCGATCTATTTCTGGTGCTTATGACATGTGCAAGGGTAAATAAGTCATTATCTATCCAAAACTGATAACATATGACCTATACTGACTCATACAGTCCGATTCAAAGTGTTTAGGTCATTTAAGACCCAAAACCTCTCCTATTTGACCGAGTTTGACTCAAATCGATGTATTTCAAGTGTTTATGACATGTTCAAGGGTAAATACGTCCATTTCTACCCAAAATCGATCCCTTTGGCCTATATTGACTCATATTGACCGATTAGAAGTGTTTAGCCTTTTTATTTCCAAAACCTCTCTCGTTTGACCAAGTTTAACTCAACTCGATGTATTTCAAGTGTTTATGACATGTTCAAGGGTAAATATGTCATTTTCTATCCAAAACTGATCCCATTTGCCTTATATTGACTCATATCGTCCGATTCGAAGTGTTTAAGTCATTTTATACCTAAAACCTCTCCCATTTCTCTTAGTTTAATTTAAATTGATGTATTTCAAGTGTTTATGACAAGTTCAAGGGTAAATACGTCATTTTCTACCGAAAAGTGATCCCATTTGACCTATAATGAGTCATATCATCCGCTTAGAAGTGTTTAGGTCATTTAATACACAAAACCTCTCCCGTTTGACAGAGTTTGACTCAAATCGATGTATTTCAAGTGTTTATTACATGTTCAAGGGTAAATACGTCATTTTTACCTAAAAGTGATCCCATTTGACCTATATGGACTCTTATAGTCCGATTAGAAGTGTTTAGGTCATTTAATACCCAAAACCTCTCCCCTTTGACCGAGTTTGACTCAAATCGATGTACTTCAAGTGTTTATGACAAGTTCAAGGGTAAATAAGTCATTTTCTACCCAAAACTGATCCCATTTGACCTATATTGACTCTTATCGTCTAATTAGAAGTGTTTAGGTCATCTAATATATAAAATTTCTCCCGTTTGACCTAGTTTGACTCAAATCGATGCATTTCAAGTGTTTATGACATGTTTTAGGGTAAATAGGTCATTTTCTACCCAAAACTGATCCCATTTGACTCTTATCGTCCGATGAGAAGTGTTTAGGTCATTTAATAAATAAAACCTCTTTCGTTTAAACGTGTTTCACTCAAATCGATGTATTTCAAATGTTTATGACATATCCAAGGGTAAATACGTTATTTTCTACCCAAAACGGATCCCATTTGACCTACATTAACTCATATCGTCAAATTCGAAGTGCTTAAGACAATTTCTGCCCGGAACCTCTCCCGTTTGACCGAGTTGAACTCAAATTGATGTATTTCAAGTGTTTATGATATGTTCAAGGCTAAATACGACATTTTCTACCCAAAACTAATCCAATTTTATCTATATTGACTCATATCGCCTAATTAGAATTGTTTAGGTCATTTAATACACAAAACCTCTCCCATTTAACCGAGTTTGACTCTAAGTAATGTATTTCAAGTGCTTATGACATGTTTAAGAGTAAATACGTCCTTTCCTATCCAAAATTAATCCCATTTGACCTATATTGACTCATATCGTCCAATTCGAGTTGTTTAGGTCATTTAATACATAAAACCTTTCCCGTTTGTCCGAGTTTGACTCAAATCGATCTATTTCTGGTGCTTATGACATGTGCAAGGGTAAATAAGTCATTATCTATCCAAAACTGATAACATATGACCTATACTGACTCATACAGTCCGATTCAAAGTGTTTAGGTCATTTAAGACCCAAAACCTCTCCTATTTGACCGAGTTTGACTCAAATCGATGTATTTCAAGTGTTTATGACATGTTCAAGGGTAAATACGTCCATTTCTACCCAAAACCGATCCCTTTGGCCTATATTGACTCATATTGACCGATTAGAAGTGTTTAGCCTTTTTATTTCCAAAACCTCTCTCGTTTGACCAAGTTTAACTCAACTCGATGTATTTCAAGTGTTTATGACATGTTCAAGGGTAAATATGTCATTTTCTATCCAAAACTGATCCCATTTGCCTTATATTGACTCATATCGTCCGATTCGAAGTGTTTAAGTCATTTTATACCTAAAACCTCTCCCATTTCTCTTAGTTTAATTTAAATTGATGTATTTCAAGTGTTTATGACAAGTTCAAGGGTAAATACGTCATTTTCTACCGAAAAGTGATCCCATTTGACCTATAATGAGTCATATCATCCGCTTAGAAGTGTTTAGGTCATTTAATACACAAAACCTCTCCCGTTTGACAGAGTTTGACTCAAATCGATGTATTTCAAGTGTTTATTACATGTTCAAGGGTAAATACGTCATTTTTACCTAAAAGTGATCCCATTTGACCTATATGGACTCTTATAATCCGATTAGAAGTGTTTAGGTCATTTAATACCCAAAACCTCTCCCCTTTGACCGAGTTTGACTCAAATCGATGTACTTCAAGTGTTTATGACAAGTTCAAGGGTAAATAAGTCATTTTCTACCCAAAACTGATCCCATTTGACCTATATTGACTCTTATCGTCTAATTAGAAGTGTTTAGGTCATCTAATATATAAAATTTCTCCCGTTTGACCTAGTTTGACTCAAATCGATGCATTTCAAGTGTTTATGACATGTTTTAGGGTAAATAGGTCATTTTCTACCCAAAACTGATCCCATTTGACTCTTATCGTCCGATGAGAAGTGTTTAGGTCATTTAATAAATAAAACCTCTTTCGTTTAAACGTGTTTCACTCAAATCGATGTATTTCAAATGTTTATGACATATCCAAGGGTAAATACGTTATTTTCTACCCAAAACGGATCCCATTTGACCTACATTAACTCATATCGTCAAATTCGAAGTGCTTAAGACAATTTCTGCCCGGAACCTCTCCCGTTTGACCGAGTTGAACTCAAATTGATGTATTTCAAGTGTTTATGATATGTTCAAGGCTAAATACGACATTTTCTACCCAAAACTAATCCAATTTTATCTATATTGACTCATATCGCCTAATTAGAATTGTTTAGGTCATTTAATACACAAAACCTCTCCCATTTAACCGAGTTTGACTCTAAGTAATGTATTTCAAGTGCTTATGACATGTTTAAGAGTAAATACGTCCTTTCCTATCCAAAATTAATCCCATTTGACCTATATTGACTCATATCGTCCAATTCGAGTTGTTTAGGTCATTTAATACATAAAACCTTTCCCGTTTGTCCGAGTTTGACTCAAATCGATCTATTTCTGGTGCTTATGACATGTGCAAGGGTAAATAAGTCATTATCTATCCAAAACTGATAACATATGACCTATACTGACTCATACAGTCCGATTCAAAGTGTTTAGGTCATTTAAGACCCAAAACCTCTCCTATTTGACCGAGTTTGACTCAAATCGATGTATTTCAAGTGTTTATGACATGTTCAAGGGTAAATACGTCCATTTCTACCCAAAACCGATCCCTTTGGCCTATATTGACTCATATTGACCGATTAGAAGTGTTTAGCCTTTTTATTTCCAAAACCTCTCTCGTTTGACCAAGTTTAACTCAACTCGATGTATTTCAAGTGTTTATGACATGTTCAAGGGTACATATGTCATTTTCTATCCAAAACTGATCCCATTTGCCTTATATTGACTCATATCGTCCGATTCGAAGTGTTTAAGTCATTTTATACCTAAAACCTCTCCCATTTCTCTTAGTTTAATTTAAATTGATGTATTTCAAGTGTTTATGACAAGTTCAAGGGTAAATACGTCATTTTCTACCGAAAAGTGATCCCATTTGACCTATAATGAGTCATATCATCCGCTTAGAAGTGTTTAGGTCATTTAATACACAAAACCTCTCCCGTTTGACAGAGTTTGACTCAAATCGATGTATTTCAAGTGTTTATTACATGTTCAAGGGTAAATACGTCATTTTTACCTAAAAGTGATCCCATTTGACCTATATGGACTCTTATAGTCCGATTAGAAGTGTTTAGGTCATTTAATACCCAAAACCTCTCCCCTTTGACCGAGTTTGACTCAAATCGATGTACTTCAAGTGTTTATGACAAGTTCAAGGGTAAATAAGTCATTTTCTACCCAAAACTGATCCCATTTGACCTATATTGACTCTTATCGTCTAATTAGAAGTGTTTAGGTCATCTAATATATAAAATTTCTCCCGTTTGACCTAGTTTGACTCAAATCGATGCATTTCAAGTGTTTATGACATGTTTTAGGGTAAATAGGTCATTTTCTACCCAAAACTGATCCCATTTGACTCTTATCGTCCGATGAGAAGTGTTTAGGTCATTTAATAAATAAAACCTCTTTCGTTTAAACGTGTTTCACTCAAATCGATGTATTTCAAATGTTTATGACATATCCAAGGGTAAATACGTTATTTTCTACCCAAAACGGATCCCATTTGACCTACATTAACTCATATCGTCAAATTCGAAGTGCTTAAGACAATTTCTGCCCGGAACCTCTCCCGTTTGACCGAGTTGAACTCAAATTGATGTATTTCAAGTGTTTATGATATGTTCAAGGCTAAATACGACATTTTCTACCCAAAACTAATCCAATTTTATCTATATTGACTCATATCGCCTAATTAGAATTGTTTAGGTCATTTAATACACAAAACCTCTCCCATTTAACCGAGTTTGACTCTAAGTAATGTATTTCAAGTGCTTATGACATGTTTAAGAGTAAATACGTCCTTTCCTATCCAAAATTAATCCCATTTGACCTATATTGACTCATATCGTCCAATTCGAGTTGTTTAGGTCATTTAATACATAAAACCTTTCCCGTTTGTCCGAGTTTGACTCAAATCGATCTATTTCTGGTGCTTATGACATGTGCAAGGGTAAATAAGTCATTATCTATCCAAAACTGATAACATATGACCTATACTGACTCATACAGTCCGATTCAAAGTGTTTAGGTCATTTAAGACCCAAAACCTCTCCTATTTGACCGAGTTTGACTCAAATCGATGTATTTCAAGTGTTTATGACATGTTCAAGGGTAAATACGTCCATTTCTACCCAAAACCGATCCCTTTGGCCTATATTGACTCATATTGACCGATTAGAAGTGTTTAGCCTTTTTATTTCCAAAACCTCTCTCGTTTGACCAAGTTTAACTCAACTCGATGTATTTCAAGTGTTTATGACATGTTCAAGGGTAAATATGTCATTTTCTATCCAAAACTGATCCCATTTGCCTTATATTGACTCATATCGTCCGATTCGAAGTGTTTAAGTCATTTTATACCTAAAACCTCTCCCATTTCTCTTAGTTTAATTTAAATTGATGTATTTCAAGTGTTTATGACAAGTTCAAGGGTAAATACGTCATTTTCTACCGAAAAGTGATCCCATTTGACCTATAATGAGTCATATCATCCGCTTAGAAGTGTTTAGGTCATTTAATACACAAAACCTCTCCCGTTTGACAGAGTTTGACTCAAATCGATGTATTTCAAGTGTTTATTACATGTTCAAGGGTAAATACGTCATTTTTACCTAAAAGTGATCCCATTTGACCTATATGGACTCTTATAGTCCGATTAGAAGTGTTTAGGTCATTTAATACCCAAAACCTCTCCCCTTTGACCGAGTTTGACTCAAATCGATGTACTTCAAGTGTTTATGACAAGTTCAAGGGTAAATAAGTCATTTTCTACCCAAAACTGATCCCATTTGACCTATATTGACTCTTATCGTCTAATTAGAAGTGTTTAGGTCATCTAATATATAAAATTTCTCCCGTTTGACCTAGTTTGACTCAAATCGATGCATTTCAAGTGTTTATGACATGTTTTAGGGTAAATAGGTCATTTTCTACCCAAAACTGATCCCATTTGACTCTTATCGTCCGATGAGAAGTGTTTAGGTCATTTAATAAATAAAACCTCTTTCGTTTAAACGTGTTTCACTCAAATCGATGTATTTCAAATGTTTATGACATATCCAAGGGTAAATACGTTATTTTCTACCCAAAACGGATCCCATTTGACCTACATTAACTCATATCGTCAAATTCGAAGTGCTTAAGACAATTTCTGCCCGGAACCTCTCCCGTTTGACCGAGTTGAACTCAAATTGATGTATTTCAAGTGTTTATGATATGTTCAAGGCTAAATACGACATTTTCTACCCAAAACTAATCCAATTTTATCTATATTGACTCATATCGCCTAATTAGAATTGTTTAGGTCATTTAATACACAAAACCTCTCCCATTTAACCGAGTTTGACTCTAAGTAATGTATTTCAAGTGCTTATGACATGTTTAAGAGTAAATACGTCCTTTCCTATCCAAAATTAATCCCATTTGACCTATATTGACTCATATCGTCCAATTCGAGTTGTTTAGGTCATTTAATACATAAAACCTTTCCCGTTTGTCCGAGTTTGACTCAAATCGATCTATTTCTGGTGCTTATGACATGTGCAAGGGTAAATAAGTCATTATCTATCCAAAACTGATAACATATGACCTATACTGACTCATACAGTCCGATTCAAAGTGTTTAGGTCATTTAAGACCCAAAACCTCTCCTATTTGACCGAGTTTGACTCAAATCGATGTATTTCAAGTGTTTATGACATGTTCAAGGGTAAATACGTCCATTTCTACCCAAAACCGATCCCTTTGGCCTATATTGACTCATATTGACCGATTAGAAGTGTTTAGCCTTTTTATTTCCAAAACCTCTCTCGTTTGACCAAGTTTAACTCAACTCGATGTATTTCAAGTGTTTATGACATGTTCAAGGGTAAATATGTCATTTTCTATCCAAAACTGATCCCATTTGCCTTATATTGACTCATATCGTCCGATTCGAAGTGTTTAAGTCATTTTATACCTAAAACCTCTCCCATTTCTCTTAGTTTAATTTAAATTGATGTATTTCAAGTGTTTATGACAAGTTCAAGGGTAAATACGTCATTTTCTACCGAAAAGTGATCCCATTTGACCTATAATGAGTCATATCATCCGCTTAGAAGTGTTTAGGTCATTTAATACACAAAACCTCTCCCGTTTGACAGAGTTTGACTCAAATCGATGTATTTCAAGTGTTTATTACATGTTCAAGGGTAAATACGTCATTTTTACCTAAAAGTGATCCCATTTGACCTATATGGACTCTTACAGTCCGATTAGAAGTGTTTAGGTCATTTAATACCCAAAACCTCTCCCCTTTGACCGAGTTTGACTCAAATCGATGTACTTCAAGTGTTTATGACAAGTTCAAGGGTAAATAAGTCATTTTCTACCCAAAACTGATCCCATTTGACCTATATTGACTCTTATCGTCTAATTAGAAGTGTTTAGGTCATCTAATATATAAAATTTCTCCCGTTTGACCTAGTTTGACTCAAATCGATGTATTTCAAGTGTTTATGACATGTTTTAGGGTAAATAAGTCATTTTCTACCCAAAACTGATCCCATTTGACTCTTATTGTCCGATGAGAAGTGTTTAGGTCATTTAATAAATAAAACCTCTTTCGTTTAACCGTGTTTCACTCAAATCGATGTATTTCAAATGTTTATGACATATCCAAGGGTAAATACGTTATTTTCTACCCAAAACGGATCCCATTTGACCTACATTAACTCATATCGTCAAATTCGAAGTGTTTAAGACAATTTCTGCCCGGAACCTCTCCCGTTTGACCGAGTTGAACTCAAATTGATGTATTTCAAGTGTTTATGATATGTTCAAGGCTAAATACGACATTTTCTACCCAAAACTAATCCAATTTTATCTATATTGACTCATATCGCCTAATTAGAATTGTTTAGGTCATTTAATACACAAAACCTCTCCCATTTAACCGAGTTTGACTCTAAGTAATGTATTTCAAGTGCTTATGACATGTTTAAGAGTAAATACGTCCTTTCCTATCCAAAATTAATCCCATTTGACCTATATTGACTCATATCGTCCAATTCGAGTTGTTTAGGTCATTTAATACATAAAACCTTTCCCGTTTGTCCGAGTTTGACTCAAATCGATCTATTTCTGGTGCTTATGACATGTGCAAGGGTAAATAAGTCATTTTCTATCCAAAACTGATAACATATGACCTATACTGACTCATACAGTCCGATTCAAAGTGTTTAGGTCATTTAAGACCCAAAACCTCTCCTATTTGACCGAGTTTGACTCAAATCGATGTATTTCAAGTGTTTATGACATGTTCAAGGGTAAATACGTCCATTTCTACCCAAAACCGATCCCTTTGGCCTATATTGACTCATATTGACCGATTAGAAGTGTTTAGCCTTTTTATTTCCAAAACCTCTCTCGTTTGACCAAGTTTAACTCAACTCGATGTATTTCAAGTGTTTATGACATGTTCAAGGGTAAATATGTCATTTTCTATCCAAAACTGATCCCATTTGCCTTATATTGACTCATATCGTCCGATTCGAAGTGTTTAAGTCATTTTATACCTAAAACCTCTCCCATTTCTCTTAGTTTAATTTAAATTGATGTATTTCAAGTGTTTATGACAAGTTCAAGGGTAAATACGTCATTTTCTACCGAAAAGTGATCCCATTTGACCTATAATGAGTCATATCATCCGCTTAGAAGTGTTTAGGTCATTTAATACACAAAACCTCTCCCGTTTGACAGAGTTTGACTCAAATCGATGTATTTCAAGTGTTTATTACATGTTCAAGGGTAAATACGTCATTTTTACCTAAAAGTGATCCCATTTGACCTATATGGACTCTTACAGTCCGATTAGAAGTGTTTAGGTCATTTAATACCCAAAACCTCTCCCCTTTGACCGAGTTTGACTCAAATCGATGTACTTCAAGTGTTTATGACAAGTTCAAGGGTAAATAAGTCATTTTCTACCCAAAACTGATCCCATTTGACCTATATTGACTCTTATCGTCTAATTAGAAGTGTTTAGGTCATCTAATATATAAAATTTCTCCCGTTTGACCTAGTTTGACTCAAATCGATGTATTTCAAGTGTTTATGACATGTTTTAGGGTAAATAAGTCATTTTCTACCCAAAACTGATCCCATTTGACTCTTATTGTCCGATGAGAAGTGTTTAGGTCATTTAATAAATAAAACCTCTTTCGTTTAACCGTGTTTCACTCAAATCGATGTATTTCAAATGTTTATGACATATCCAAGGGTAAATACGTTATTTTCTACCCAAAACGGATCCCATTTGACCTACATTAACTCATATCGTCAAATTCGAAGTGTTTAAGACAATTTCTGCCCGGAACCTCTCCCGTTTGACCGAGTTGAACTCAAATTGATGTATTTCAAGTGTTTATGATATGTTCAAGGCTAAATACGACATTTTCTACCCAAAACTAATCCAATTTTATCTATATTGACTCATATCGCCTAATTAGAATTGTTTAGGTCATTTAATACACAAAACCTCTCCCATTTAACCGAGTTTGACTCTAAGTAATGTATTTCAAGTGCTTATGACATGTTTAAGAGTAAATACGTCCTTTCCTATCCAAAATTAATCCCATTTGACCTATATTGACTCATATCGTCCAATTCGAGTTGTTTAGGTCATTTAATACATAAAACCTTTCCCGTTTGTCCGAGTTTGACTCAAATCGATCTATTTCTGGTGCTTATGACATGTGCAAGGGTAAATAAGTCATTTTCTATCCAAAACTGATAACATATGACCTATACTAACTCATACAGTCCGATTCAAAGTGTTTAGGTCATTTAAGACCCAAAACCTCTCCTATTTGACCGAGTTTGACTCAAATCGATGTATTTCAAGTGTTTATGACATGTTCAAGGGTAAATACGTCCATTTCTACCCAAAACCGATCCCTTTGGCCTATATTGACTCATATTGACCGATTAGAAGTGTTTAGCCTTTTTATTTCCAAAACCTCTCTCGTTTGACCAAGTTTAACTCAACTCGATGTATTTCAAGTGTTTATGACATGTTCAAGGGTAAATATGTCATTTTCTATCCAAAACTGATCCCATTTGCCTTATATTGACTCATATCGTCCGATTCGAAGTGTTTAAGTCATTTTATACCTAAAACCTCTCCCATTTCTCTTAGTTTAATTTAAATTGATGTATTTCAAGTGTTTATGACAAGTTCAAGGGTAAATACGTCATTTTCTACCGAAAAGTGATCCCATTTGACCTATAATGAGTCATATCATCCGCTTAGAAGTGTTTAGGTCATTTAATACACAAAACCTCTCCCGTTTGACAGAGTTTGACTCAAATCGATGTATTTCAAGTGTTTATTACATGTTCAAGGGTAAATACGTCATTTTTACCTAAAAGTGATCCCATTTGACCTATATGGACTCTTACAGTCCGATTAGAAGTGTTTAGGTCATTTAATACCCAAAACCTCTCCCCTTTGACCGAGTTTGACTCAAATCGATGTACTTCAAGTGTTTATGACAAGTTCAAGGGTAAATAAGTCATTTTCTACCCAAAACTGATCCCATTTGACCTATATTGACTCTTATCGTCTAATTAGAAGTGTTTAGGTCATCTAATATATAAAATTTCTCCCGTTTGACCTAGTTTGACTCAAATCGATGTATTTCAAGTGTTTATGACATGTTTTAGGGTAAATAAGTCATTTTCTACCCAAAACTGATCCCATTTGACTCTTATTGTCCGATGAGAAGTGTTTAGGTCATTTAATAAATAAAACCTCTTTCGTTTAACCGTGTTTCACTCAAATCGATGTATTTCAAATGTTTATGACATATCCAAGGGTAAATACGTTATTTTCTACCCAAAACGGATCCCATTTGACCTACATTAACTCATATCGTCAAATTCGAAGTGTTTAAGACAATTTCTGCCCGGAACCTCTCCCGTTTGACCGAGTTGAACTCAAATTGATGTATTTCAAGTGTTTATGATATGTTCAAGGCTAAATACGACATTTTCTACCCAAAACTAATCCAATTTTATCTATATTGACTCATATCGCCTAATTAGAATTGTTTAGGTCATTTAATACACAAAACCTCTCCCATTTAACCGAGTTTGACTCTAAGTAATGTATTTCAAGTGCTTATGACATGTTTAAGAGTAAATACGTCCTTTCCTATCCAAAATTAATCCCATTTGACCTATATTGACTCATATCGTCCAATTCGAGTTGTTTAGGTCATTTAATACATAAAACCTTTCCCGTTTGTCCGAGTTTGACTCAAATCGATCTATTTCTGGTGCTTATGACATGTGCAAGGGTAAATAAGTCATTTTCTATCCAAAACTGATAACATATGACCTATACTGACTCATACAGTCCGATTCAAAGTGTTTAGGTCATTTAAGACCCAAAACCTCTCCTATTTGACCGAGTTTGACTCAAATCGATGTATTTCAAGTGTTTATGACATGTTCAAGGGTAAATACGTCCATTTCTACCCAAAACCGATCCCTTTGGCCTATATTGACTCATATTGACCGATTAGAAGTGTTTAGCCTTTTTATTTCCAAAACCTCTCTCGTTTGACCAAGTTTAACTCAACTCGATGTATTTCAAGTGTTTATGACATGTTCAAGGGTAAATATGTCATTTTCTATCCAAAACTGATCCCATTTGCCTTATATTGACTCATATCGTCCGATTCGAAGTGTTTAAGTCATTTTATACCTAAAACCTCTCCCATTTCTCTTAGTTTAATTTAAATTGATGTATTTCAAGTGTTTATGACAAGTTCAAGGGTAAATACGTCATTTTCTACCGAAAAGTGATCCCATTTGACCTATAATGAGTCATATCATCCGCTTAGAAGTGTTTAGGTCATTTAATACACAAAACCTCTCCCGTTTGACAGAGTTTGACTCAAATCGATGTATTTCAAGTGTTTATTACATGTTCAAGGGTAAATACGTCATTTTTACCTAAAAGTGATCCCATTTGACCTATATGGACTCTTACAGTCCGATTAGAAGTGTTTAGGTCATTTAATACCCAAAACCTCTCCCCTTTGACCGAGTTTGACTCAAATCGATGTACTTCAAGTGTTTATGACAAGTTCAAGGGTAAATAAGTCATTTTCTACCCAAAACTGATCCCATTTGACCTATATTGACTCTTATCGTCTAATTAGAAGTGTTTAGGTCATCTAATATATAAAATTTCTCCCGTTTGACCTAGTTTGACTCAAATCGATGTATTTCAAGTGTTTATGACATGTTTTAGGGTAAATAAGTCATTTTCTACCCAAAACTGATCCCATTTGACTCTTATTGTCCGATGAGAAGTGTTTAGGTCATTTAATAAATAAAACCTCTTTCGTTTAACCGTGTTTCACTCAAATCGATGTATTTCAAATGTTTATGACATATCCAAGGGTAAATACGTTATTTTCTACCCAAAACGGATCCCATTTGACCTACATTAACTCATATCGTCAAATTCGAAGTGTTTAAGACAATTTCTGCCCGGAACCTCTCCCGTTTGACCGAGTTGAACTCAAATTGATGTATTTCAAGTGTTTATGATATGTTCAAGGCTAAATACGACATTTTCTACCCAAAACTAATCCAATTTTATCTATATTGACTCATATCGCCTAATTAGAATTGTTTAGGTCATTTAATACACAAAACCTCTCCCATTTAACCGAGTTTGACTCTAAGTAATGTATTTCAAGTGCTTATGACATGTTTAAGAGTAAATACGTCCTTTCCTATCCAAAATTAATCCCATTTGACCTATATTGACTCATATCGTCCAATTCGAGTTGTTTAGGTCATTTAATACATAAAACCTTTCCCGTTTGTCCGAGTTTGACTCAAATCGATCTATTTCTGGTGCTTATGACATGTGCAAGGGTAAATAAGTCATTTTCTATCCAAAACTGATAACATATGACCTATACTGACTCATACAGTCCGATTCAAAGTGTTTAGGTCATTTAAGACCCAAAACCTCTCCTATTTGACCGAGTTTGACTCAAATCGATGTATTTCAAGTGTTTATGACATGTTCAAGGGTAAATACGTCCATTTCTACCCAAAACCGATCCCTTTGGCCTATATTGACTCATATTGACCGATTAGAAGTGTTTAGCCTTTTTATTTCCAAAACCTCTCTCGTTTGACCAAGTTTAACTCAACTCGATGTATTTCAAGTGTTTATGACATGTTCAAGGGTAAATATGTCATTTTCTATCCAAAACTGATCCCATTTGCCTTATATTGACTCATATCGTCCGATTCGAAGTGTTTAAGTCATTTTATACCTAAAACCTCTCCCATTTCTCTTAGTTTAATTTAAATTGATGTATTTCAAGTGTTTATGACAAGTTCAAGGGTAAATACGTCATTTTCTACCGAAAAGTGATCCCATTTGACCTATAATGAGTCATATCATCCGCTTAGAAGTGTTTAGGTCATTTAATACACAAAACCTCTCCCGTTTGACAGAGTTTGACTCAAATCGATGTATTTCAAGTGTTTATTACATGTTCAAGGGTAAATACGTCATTTTTACCTAAAAGTGATCCCATTTGACCTATATGGACTCTTACAGTCCGATTAGAAGTGTTTAGGTCATTTAATACCCAAAACCTCTCCCCTTTGACCGAGTTTGACTCAAATCGATGTACTTCAAGTGTTTATGACAAGTTCAAGGGTAAATAAGTCATTTTCTACCCAAAACTGATCCCATTTGACCTATATTGACTCTTATCGTCTAATTAGAAGTGTTTAGGTCATCTAATATATAAAATTTCTCCCGTTTGACCTAGTTTGACTCAAATCGATGTATTTCAAGTGTTTATGACATGTTTTAGGGTAAATAAGTCATTTTCTACCCAAAACTGATCCCATTTGACTCTTATTGTCCGATGAGAAGTGTTTAGGTCATTTAATAAATAAAACCTCTTTCGTTTAACCGTGTTTCACTCAAATCGATGTATTTCAAATGTTTATGACATATCCAAGGGTAAATACGTTATTTTCTACCCAAAACGGATCCCATTTGACCTACATTAACTCATATCGTCAAATTCGAAGTGTTTAAGACAATTTCTGCCCGGAACCTCTCCCGTTTGACCGAGTTGAACTCAAATTGATGTATTTCAAGTGTTTATGATATGTTCAAGGCTAAATACGACATTTTCTACCCAAAACTAATCCAATTTTATCTATATTGACTCATATCGCCTAATTAGAATTGTTTAGGTCATTTAATACACAAAACCTCTCCCATTTAACCGAGTTTGACTCTAAGTAATGTATTTCAAGTGCTTATGACATGTTTAAGAGTAAATACGTCCTTTCCTATCCAAAATTAATCCCATTTGACCTATATTGACTCATATCGTCCAATTCGAGTTGTTTAGGTCATTTAATACATAAAACCTTTCCCGTTTGTCCGAGTTTGACTCAAATCGATCTATTTCTGGTGCTTATGACATGTGCAAGGGTAAATAAGTCATTTTCTATCCAAAACTGATAACATATGACCTATACTGACTCATACAGTCCGATTCAAAGTGTTTAGGTCATTTAAGACCCAAAACCTCTCCTATTTGACCGAGTTTGACTCAAATCGATGTATTTCAAGTGTTTATGACATGTTCAAGGGTAAATACGTCCATTTCTACCCAAAACCGATCCCTTTGGCCTATATTGACTCATATTGACCGATTAGAAGTGTTTAGCCTTTTTATTTCCAAAACCTCTCTCGTTTGACCAAGTTTAACTCAACTCGATGTATTTCAAGTGTTTATGACATGTTCAAGGGTAAATATGTCATTTTCTATCCAAAACTGATCCCATTTGCCTTATATTGACTCATATCGTCCGATTCGAAGTGTTTAAGTCATTTTATACCTAAAACCTCTCCCATTTCTCTTAGTTTAATTTAAATTGATGTATTTCAAGTGTTTATGACAAGTTCAAGGGTAAATACGTCATTTTCTACCGAAAAGTGATCCCATTTGACCTATAATGAGTCATATCATCCGCTTAGAAGTGTTTAGGTCATTTAATACACAAAACCTCTCCCGTTTGACAGAGTTTGACTCAAATCGATGTATTTCAAGTGTTTATTACATGTTCAAGGGTAAATACGTCATTTTTACCTAAAAGTGATCCCATTTGACCTATATGGACTCTTACAGTCCGATTAGAAGTGTTTAGGTCATTTAATACCCAAAACCTCTCCCCTTTGACCGAGTTTGACTCAAATCGATGTACTTCAAGTGTTTATGACAAGTTCAAGGGTAAATAAGTCATTTTCTACCCAAAACTGATCCCATTTGACCTATATTGACTCTTATCGTCTAATTAGAAGTGTTTAGGTCATCTAATATATAAAATTTCTCCCGTTTGACCTAGTTTGACTCAAATCGATGTATTTCAAGTGTTTATGACATGTTTTAGGGTAAATAAGTCATTTTCTACCCAAAACTGATCCCATTTGACTCTTATTGTCCGATGAGAAGTGTTTAGGTCATTTAATAAATAAAACCTCTTTCGTTTAACCGTGTTTCACTCAAATCGATGTATTTCAAATGTTTATGACATATCCAAGGGTAAATACGTTATTTTCTACCCAAAACGGATCCCATTTGACCTACATTAACTCATATCGTCAAATTCGAAGTGTTTAAGACAATTTCTGCCCGGAACCTCTCCCGTTTGACCGAGTTGAACTCAAATTGATGTATTTCAAGTGTTTATGATATGTTCAAGGCTAAATACGACATTTTCTACCCAAAACTAATCCAATTTTATCTATATTGACTCATATCGCCTAATTAGAATTGTTTAGGTCATTTAATACACAAAACCTCTCCCATTTAACCGAGTTTGACTCTAAGTAATGTATTTCAAGTGCTTATGACATGTTTAAGAGTAAATACGTCCTTTCCTATCCAAAATTAATCCCATTTGACCTATATTGACTCATATCGTCCAATTCGAGTTGTTTAGGTCATTTAATACATAAAACCTTTCCCGTTTGTCCGAGTTTGACTCAAATCGATCTATTTCTGGTGCTTATGACATGTGCAAGGGTAAATAAGTCATTTTCTATCCAAAACTGATAACATATGACCTATACTGACTCATACAGTCCGATTCAAAGTGTTTAGGTCATTTAAGACCCAAAACCTCTCCTATTTGACCGAGTTTGACTCAAATCGATGTATTTCAAGTGTTTATGACATGTTCAAGGGTAAATACGTCCATTTCTACCCAAAACCGATCCCTTTGGCCTATATTGACTCATATTGACCGATTAGAAGTGTTTAGCCTTTTTATTTCCAAAACCTCTCTCGTTTGACCAAGTTTAACTCAACTCGATGTATTTCAAGTGTTTATGACATGTTCAAGGGTAAATATGTCATTTTCTATCCAAAACTGATCCCATTTGCCTTATATTGACTCATATCGTCCGATTCGAAGTGTTTAAGTCATTTTATACCTAAAACCTCTCCCATTTCTCTTAGTTTAATTTAAATTGATGTATTTCAAGTGTTTATGACAAGTTCAAGGGTAAATACGTCATTTTCTACCGAAAAGTGATCCCATTTGACCTATAATGAGTCATATCATCCGCTTAGAAGTGTTTAGGTCATTTAATACACAAAACCTCTCCCGTTTGACAGAGTTTGACTCAAATCGATGTATTTCAAGTGTTTATTACATGTTCAAGGGTAAATACGTCATTTTTACCTAAAAGTGATCCCATTTGACCTATATGGACTCTTACAGTCCGATTAGAAGTGTTTAGGTCATTTAATACCCAAAACCTCTCCCCTTTGACCGAGTTTGACTCAAATCGATGTACTTCAAGTGTTTATGACAGGTTCAAGGGTAAATAAGTCATTTTCTACCCAAAACTGATCCCATTTGACCTATATTGACTCTTATCGTCTAATTAGAAGTGCTTAGGTCATCTAATATATAAAATTTCTCCCGTTTGACCTAGTTTGACTCAAATCGATGTATTTCAAGTGTTTATGACATGTTTTAGGGTAAATAAGTCATTTTCTACCCAAAACTGATCCCATTTGACTCTTATTGTCCGATGAGAAGTGTTTAGGTCATTTAATAAATAAAACCTCTTTCGTTTAACCGTGTTTCACTCAAATCGATGTATTTCAAATGTTTATGACATATCCAAGGGTAAATACGTTATTTTCTACCCAAAACGGATCCCATTTGACCTACATTAACTCATATCGTCAAATTCGAAGTGTTTAAGACAATTTCTGCCCGGAACCTCTCCCGTTTGACCGAGTTGAACTCAAATTGATGTATTTCAAGTGTTTATGATATGTTCAAGGCTAAATACGACATTTTCTACCCAAAACTAATCCAATTTTATCTATATTGACTCATATCGCCTAATTAGAATTGTTTAGGTCATTTAATACACAAAACCTCTCCCATTTAACCGAGTTTGACTCTAAGTAATGTATTTCAAGTGCTTATGACATGTTTAAGAGTAAATACGTCCTTTCCTATCCAAAATTAATCCCATTTGACCTATATTGACTCATATCGTCCAATTCGAGTTGTTTAGGTCATTTAATACATAAAACCTTTCCCGTTTGTCCGAGTTTGACTCAAATCGATCTATTTCTGGTGCTTATGACATGTGCAAGGGTAAATAAGTCATTTTCTATCCAAAACTGATAACATATGACCTATACTGACTCATACAGTCCGATTCAAAGTGTTTAGGTCATTTAAGACCCAAAACCTCTCCTATTTGACCGAGTTTGACTCAAATCGATGTATTTCAAGTGTTTATGACATGTTCAAGGGTAAATACGTCCATTTCTACCCAAAACCGATCCCTTTGGCCTATATTGACTCATATTGACCGATTAGAAGTGTTTAGCCTTTTTATTTCCAAAACCTCTCTCGTTTGACCAAGTTTAACTCAACTCGATGTATTTCAAGTGTTTATGACATGTTCAAGGGTAAATATGTCATTTTCTATCCAAAACTGATCCCATTTGCCTTATATTGACTCATATCGTCCGATTCGAAGTGTTTAAGTCATTTTATACCTAAAACCTCTCCCATTTCTCTTAGTTTAATTTAAATTGATGTATTTCAAGTGTTTATGACAAGTTCAAGGGTAAATACGTCATTTTCTACCGAAAAGTGATCCCATTTGACCTATAATGAGTCATATCATCCGCTTAGAAGTGTTTAGGTCATTTAATACACAAAACCTCTCCCGTTTGACAGAGTTTGACTCAAATCGATGTATTTCAAGTGTTTATTACATGTTCAAGGGTAAATACGTCATTTTTACCTAAAAGTGATCCCATTTGACCTATATGGACTCTTACAGTCCGATTAGAAGTGTTTAGGTCATTTAATACCCAAAACCTCTCCCCTTTGACCGAGTTTGACTCAAATCGATGTACTTCAAGTGTTTATGACAGGTTCAAGGGTAAATAAGTCATTTTCTACCCAAAACTGATCCCATTTGACCTATATTGACTCTTATCGTCTAATTAGAAGTGCTTAGGTCATCTAATATATAAAATTTCTCCCGTTTGACCTAGTTTGACTCAAATCGATGTATTTCAAGTGTTTATGACATGTTTTAGGGTAAATAAGTCATTTTCTACCCAAAACTGATCCCATTTGACTCTTATTGTCCGATGAGAAGTGTTTAGGTCATTTAATAAATAAAACCTCTTTCGTTTAACCGTGTTTCACTCAAATCGATGTATTTCAAATGTTTATGACATATCCAAGGGTAAATACGTTATTTTCTACCCAAAACGGATCCCATTTGACCTACATTAACTCATATCGTCAAATTCGAAGTGTTTAAGACAATTTCTGCCCGGAACCTCTCCCGTTTGACCGAGTTGAACTCAAATTGATGTATTTCAAGTGTTTATGATATGTTCAAGGCTAAATACGACATTTTCTACCCAAAACTAATCCAATTTTATCTATATTGACTCATATCGCCTAATTAGAATTGTTTAGGTCATTTAATACACAAAACCTCTCCCATTTAACCGAGTTTGACTCTAAGTAATGTATTTCAAGTGCTTATGACATGTTTAAGAGTAAATACGTCCTTTCCTATCCAAAATTAATCCCATTTGACCTATATTGACTCATATCGTCCAATTCGAGTTGTTTAGGTCATTTAATACATAAAACCTTTCCCGTTTGTCCGAGTTTGACTCAAATCGATCTATTTCTGGTGCTTATGACATGTGCAAGGGTAAATAAGTCATTTTCTATCCAAAACTGATAACATATGACCTATACTGACTCATACAGTCCGATTCAAAGTGTTTAGGTCATTTAAGACCCAAAACCTCTCCTATTTGACCGAGTTTGACTCAAATCGATGTATTTCAAGTGTTTATGACATGTTCAAGGGTAAATACGTCCATTTCTACCCAAAACCGATCCCTTTGGCCTATATTGACTCATATTGACCGATTAGAAGTGTTTAGCCTTTTTATTTCCAAAACCTCTCTCGTTTGACCAAGTTTAACTCAACTCGATGTATTTCAAGTGTTTATGACATGTTCAAGGGTAAATATGTCATTTTCTATCCAAAACTGATCCCATTTGCCTTATATTGACTCATATCGTCCGATTCGAAGTGTTTAAGTCATTTTATACCTAAAACCTCTCCCATTTCTCTTAGTTTAATTTAAATTGATGTATTTCAAGTGTTTATGACAAGTTCAAGGGTAAATACGTCATTTTCTACCGAAAAGTGATCCCATTTGACCTATAATGAGTCATATCATCCGCTTAGAAGTGTTTAGGTCATTTAATACACAAAACCTCTCCCGTTTGACAGAGTTTGACTCAAATCGATGTATTTCAAGTGTTTATTACATGTTCAAGGGTAAATACGTCATTTTTACCTAAAAGTGATCCCATTTGACCTATATGGACTCTTACAGTCCGATTAGAAGTGTTTAGGTCATTTAATACCCAAAACCTCTCCCCTTTGACCGAGTTTGACTCAAATCGATGTACTTCAAGTGTTTATGACAGGTTCAAGGGTAAATAAGTCATTTTCTACCCAAAACTGATCCCATTTGACCTATATTGACTCTTATCGTCTAATTAGAAGTGTTTAGGTCATCTAATATATAAAATTTCTCCCGTTTGACCTAGTTTGACTCAAATCGATGTATTTCAAGTGTTTATGACATGTTTTAGGGTAAATAAGTCATTTTCTACCCAAAACTGATCCCATTTGACTCTTATTGTCCGATGAGAAGTGTTTAGGTCATTTAATAAATAAAACCTCTTTCGTTTAACCGTGTTTCACTCAAATCGATGTATTTCAAATGTTTATGACATATCCAAGGGTAAATACGTTATTTTCTACCCAAAACGGATCCCATTTGACCTACATTAACTCATATCGTCAAATTCGAAGTGTTTAAGACAATTTCTGCCCGGAACCTCTCCCGTTTGACCGAGTTGAACTCAAATTGATGTATTTCAAGTGTTTATGATATGTTCAAGGCTAAATACGACATTTTCTACCCAAAACTAATCCAATTTTATCTATATTGACTCATATCGCCTAATTAGAATTGTTTAGGTCATTTAATACACAAAACCTCTCCCATTTAACCGAGTTTGACTCTAAGTAATGTATTTCAAGTGCTTATGACATGTTTAAGAGTAAATACGTCCTTTCCTATCCAAAATTAATCCCATTTGACCTATATTGACTCATATCGTCCAATTCGAGTTGTTTAGGTCATTTAATACATAAAACCTTTCCCGTTTGTCCGAGTTTGACTCAAATCGATCTATTTCTGGTGCTTATGACATGTGCAAGGGTAAATAAGTCATTTTCTATCCAAAACTGATAACATATGACCTATACTGACTCATACAGTCCGATTCAAAGTGTTTAGGTCATTTAAGACCCAAAACCTCTCCTATTTGACCGAGTTTGACTCAAATCGATGTATTTCAAGTGTTTATGACATGTTCAAGGGTAAATACGTCCATTTCTACCCAAAACCGATCCCTTTGGCCTATATTGACTCATATTGACCGATTAGAAGTGTTTAGCCTTTTTATTTCCAAAACCTCTCTCGTTTGACCAAGTTTAACTCAACTCGATGTATTTCAAGTGTTTATGACATGTTCAAGGGTAAATATGTCATTTTCTATCCAAAACTGATCCCATTTGCCTTATATTGACTCATATCGTCCGATTCGAAGTGTTTAAGTCATTTTATACCTAAAACCTCTCCCATTTCTCTTAGTTTAATTTAAATTGATGTATTTCAAGTGTTTATGACAAGTTCAAGGGTAAATACGTCATTTTCTACCGAAAAGTGATCCCATTTGACCTATAATGAGTCATATCATCCGCTTAGAAGTGTTTAGGTCATTTAATACACAAAACCTCTCCCGTTTGACAGAGTTTGACTCAAATCGATGTATTTCAAGTGTTTATTACATGTTCAAGGGTAAATACGTCATTTTTACCTAAAAGTGATCCCATTTGACCTATATGGACTCTTATAGTCCGATTAGAAGTGTTTAGGTCATTTAATACCCAAAACCTCTCCCCTTTGACCGAGTTTGACTCAAATCGATGTACTTCAAGTGTTTATGACAGGTTCAAGGGTAAATAAGTCATTTTCTACCCAAAACTGATCCCATTTGACCTATATTGACTCTTATCGTCTAATTAGAAGTGTTTAGGTCATCTAATATATAAAATTTCTCCCGTTTGACCTAGTTTGACTCAAATCGATGTATTTCAAGTGTTTATGACATGTTTTAGGGTAAATAAGTCATTTTCTACCCAAAACTGATCCCATTTGACTCTTATTGTCCGATGAGAAGTGTTTAGGTCATTTAATAAATAAAACCTCTTTCGTTTAACCGTGTTTCACTCAAATCGATGTATTTCAAATGTTTATGACATATCCAAGGGTAAATACGTTATTTTCTACCCAAAACGGATCCCATTTGACCTACATTAACTCATATCGTCAAATTCGAAGTGTTTAAGACAATTTCTGCCCGGAACCTCTCCCGTTTGACCGAGTTGAACTCAAATTGATGTATTTCAAGTGTTTATGATATGTTCAAGGCTAAATACGACATTTTCTACCCAAAACTAATCCAATTTTATCTATATTGACTCATATCGCCTAATTAGAATTGTTTAGGTCATTTAATACACAAAACCTCTCCCATTTAACCGAGTTTGACTCTAAGTAATGTATTTCAAGTGCTTATGACATGTTTAAGAGTAAATACGTCCTTTCCTATCCAAAATTAATCCCATTTGACCTATATTGACTCATATCGTCCAATTCGAGTTGTTTAGGTCATTTAATACATAAAACCTTTCCCGTTTGTCCGAGTTTGACTCAAATCGATCTATTTCTGGTGCTTATGACATGTGCAAGGGTAAATAAGTCATTTTCTATCCAAAACTGATAACATATGACCTATACTGACTCATACAGTCCGATTCAAAGTGTTTAGGTCATTTAAGACCCAAAACCTCTCCTATTTGACCGAGTTTGACTCAAATCGATGTATTTCAAGTGTTTATGACATGTTCAAGGGTAAATACGTCCATTTCTACCCAAAACCGATCCCTTTGGCCTATATTGACTCATATTGACCGATTAGAAGTGTTTAGCCTTTTTATTTCCAAAACCTCTCTCGTTTGACCAAGTTTAACTCAACTCGATGTATTTCAAGTGTTTATGACATGTTCAAGGGTAAATATGTCATTTTCTATCCAAAACTGATCCCATTTGCCTTATATTGACTCATATCGTCCGATTCGAAGTGTTTAAGTCATTTTATACCTAAAACCTCTCCCATTTCTCTTAGTTTAATTTAAATTGATGTATTTCAAGTGTTTATGACAAGTTCAAGGGTAAATACGTCATTTTCTACCGAAAAGTGATCCCATTTGACCTATAATGAGTCATATCATCCGCTTAGAAGTGTTTAGGTCATTTAATACACAAAACCTCTCCCGTTTGACAGAGTTTGACTCAAATCGATGTATTTCAAGTGTTTATTACATGTTCAAGGGTAAATACGTCATTTTTACCTAAAAGTGATCCCATTTGACCTATATGGACTCTTATAGTCCGATTAGAAGTGTTTAGGTCATTTAATACCCAAAACCTCTCCCCTTTGACCGAGTTTGACTCAAATCGATGTACTTCAAGTGTTTATGACAGGTTCAAGGGTAAATAAGTCATTTTCTACCCAAAACTGATCCCATTTGACCTATATTGACTCTTATCGTCTAATTAGAAGTGTTTAGGTCATCTAATATATAAAATTTCTCCCGTTTGACCTAGTTTGACTCAAATCGATGTATTTCAAGTGTTTATGACATGTTTTAGGGTAAATAAGTCATTTTCTACCCAAAACTGATCCCATTTGACTCTTATTGTCCGATGAGAAGTGTTTAGGTCATTTAATAAATAAAACCTCTTTCGTTTAACCGTGTTTCACTCAAATCGATGTATTTCAAATGTTTATGACATATCCAAGGGTAAATACGTTATTTTCTACCCAAAACGGATCCCATTTGACCTACATTAACTCATATCGTCAAATTCGAAGTGTTTAAGACAATTTCTGCCCGGAACCTCTCCCGTTTGACCGAGTTGAACTCAAATTGATGTATTTCAAGTGTTTATGATATGTTCAAGGCTAAATACGACATTTTCTACCCAAAACTAATCCAATTTTATCTATATTGACTCATATCGCCTAATTAGAATTGTTTAGGTCATTTAATACACAAAACCTCTCCCATTTAACCGAGTTTGACTCTAAGTAATGTATTTCAAGTGCTTATGACATGTTTAAGAGTAAATACGTCCTTTCCTATCCAAAATTAATCCCATTTGACCTATATTGACTCATATCGTCCAATTCGAGTTGTTTAGGTCATTTAATACATAAAACCTTTCCCGTTTGTCCGAGTTTGACTCAAATCGATCTATTTCTGGTGCTTATGACATGTGCAAGGGTAAATAAGTCATTTTCTATCCAAAACTGATAACATATGACCTATACTGACTCATACAGTCCGATTCAAAGTGTTTAGGTCATTTAAGACCCAAAACCTCTCCTATTTGACCGAGTTTGACTCAAATCGATGTATTTCAAGTGTTTATGACATGTTCAAGGGTAAATACGTCCATTTCTACCCAAAACCGATCCCTTTGGCCTATATTGACTCATATTGACCGATTAGAAGTGTTTAGCCTTTTTATTTCCAAAACCTCTCTCGTTTGACCAAGTTTAACTCAACTCGATGTATTTCAAGTGTTTATGACATGTTCAAGGGTAAATATGTCATTTTCTATCCAAAACTGATCCCATTTGCCTTATATTGACTCATATCGTCCGATTCGAAGTGTTTAAGTCATTTTATACCTAAAACCTCTCCCATTTCTCTTAGTTTAATTTAAATTGATGTATTTCAAGTGTTTATGACAAGTTCAAGGGTAAATACGTCATTTTCTACCGAAAAGTGATCCCATTTGACCTATAATGAGTCATATCATCCGCTTAGAAGTGTTTAGGTCATTTAATACACAAAACCTCTCCCGTTTGACAGAGTTTGACTCAAATCGATGTATTTCAAGTGTTTATTACATGTTCAAGGGTAAATACGTCATTTTTACCTAAAAGTGATCCCATTTGACCTATATGGACTCTTACAGTCCGATTAGAAGTGTTTAGGTCATTTAATACCCAAAACCTCTCCCCTTTGACCGAGTTTGACTCAAATCGATGTACTTCAAGTGTTTATGACAAGTTCAAGGGTAAATAAGTCATTTTCTACCCAAAACTGATCCCATTTGACCTATATTGACTCTTATCGTCTAATTAGAAGTGTTTAGGTCATCTAATATATAAAATTTCTCCCGTTTGACCTAGTTTGACTCAAATCGATGTATTTCAAGTGTTTATGACATGTTTTAGGGTAAATAAGTCATTTTCTACCCAAAACTGATCCCATTTGACTCTTATTGTCCGATGAGAAGTGTTTAGGTCATTTAATAAATAAAACCTCTTTCGTTTAACCGTGTTTCACTCAAATCGATGTATTTCAAATGTTTATGACATATCCAAGGGTAAATACGTTATTTTCTACCCAAAACGGATCCCATTTGACCTACATTAACTCATATCGTCAAATTCGAAGTGTTTAAGACAATTTCTGCCCGGAACCTCTCCCGTTTGACCGAGTTGAACTCAAATTGATGTATTTCAAGTGTTTATGATATGTTCAAGGCTAAATACGACATTTTCTACCCAAAACTAATCCAATTTTATCTATATTGACTCATATCGCCTAATTAGAATTGTTTAGGTCATTTAATACACAAAACCTCTCCCATTTAACCGAGTTTGACTCTAAGTAATGTATTTCAAGTGCTTATGACATGTTTAAGAGTAAATACGTCCTTTCCTATCCAAAATTAATCCCATTTGACCTATATTGACTCATATCGTCCAATTCGAGTTGTTTAGGTCATTTAATACATAAAACCTTTCCCGTTTGTCCGAGTTTGACTCAAATCGATCTATTTCTGGTGCTTATGACATGTGCAAGGGTAAATAAGTCATTTTCTATCCAAAACTGATAACATATGACCTATACTGACTCATACAGTCCGATTCAAAGTGTTTAGGTCATTTAAGACCCAAAACCTCTCCTATTTGACCGAGTTTGACTCAAATCGATGTATTTCAAGTGTTTATGACATGTTCAAGGGTAAATACGTCCATTTCTACCCAAAACCGATCCCTTTGGCCTATATTGACTCATATTGACCGATTAGAAGTGTTTAGCCTTTTTATTTCCAAAACCTCTCTCGTTTGACCAAGTTTAACTCAACTCGATGTATTTCAAGTGTTTATGACATGTTCAAGGGTAAATATGTCATTTTCTATCCAAAACTGATCCCATTTGCCTTATATTGACTCATATCGTCCGATTCGAAGTGTTTAAGTCATTTTATACCTAAAACCTCTCCCATTTCTCTTAGTTTAATTTAAATTGATGTATTTCAAGTGTTTATGACAAGTTCAAGGGTAAATACGTCATTTTCTACCGAAAAGTGATCCCATTTGACCTATAATGAGTCATATCATCCGCTTAGAAGTGTTTAGGTCATTTAATACACAAAACCTCTCCCGTTTGACAGAGTTTGACTCAAATCGATGTATTTCAAGTGTTTATTACATGTTCAAGGGTAAATACGTCATTTTTACCTAAAAGTGATCCCATTTGACCTATATGGACTCTTACAGTCCGATTAGAAGTGTTTAGGTCATTTAATACCCAAAACCTCTCCCCTTTGACCGAGTTTGACTCAAATCGATGTACTTCAAGTGTTTATGACAGGTTCAAGGGTAAATAAGTCATTTTCTACCCAAAACTGATCCCATTTGACCTATATTGACTCTTATCGTCTAATTAGAAGTGCTTAGGTCATCTAATATATAAAATTTCTCCCGTTTGACCTAGTTTGACTCAAATCGATGTATTTCAAGTGTTTATGACATGTTTTAGGGTAAATAAGTCATTTTCTACCCAAAACTGATCCCATTTGACTCTTATTGTCCGATGAGAAGTGTTTAGGTCATTTAATAAATAAAACCTCTTTCGTTTAACCGTGTTTCACTCAAATCGATGTATTTCAAATGTTTATGACATATCCAAGGGTAAATACGTTATTTTCTACCCAAAACGGATCCCATTTGACCTACATTAACTCATATCGTCAAATTCGAAGTGTTTAAGACAATTTCTGCCCGGAACCTCTCCCGTTTGACCGAGTTGAACTCAAATTGATGTATTTCAAGTGTTTATGATATGTTCAAGGCTAAATACGACATTTTCTACCCAAAACTAATCCAATTTTATCTATATTGACTCATATCGCCTAATTAGAATTGTTTAGGTCATTTAATACACAAAACCTCTCCCATTTAACCGAGTTTGACTCTAAGTAATGTATTTCAAGTGCTTATGACATGTTTAAGAGTAAATACGTCCTTTCCTATCCAAAATTAATCCCATTTGACCTATATTGACTCATATCGTCCAATTCGAGTTGTTTAGGTCATTTAATACATAAAACCTTTCCCGTTTGTCCGAGTTTGACTCAAATCGATCTATTTCTGGTGCTTATGACATGTGCAAGGGTAAATAAGTCATTTTCTATCCAAAACTGATAACATATGACCTATACTGACTCATACAGTCCGATTCAAAGTGTTTAGGTCATTTAAGACCCAAAACCTCTCCTATTTGACCGAGTTTGACTCAAATCGATGTATTTCAAGTGTTTATGACATGTTCAAGGGTAAATACGTCCATTTCTACCCAAAACCGATCCCTTTGGCCTATATTGACTCATATTGACCGATTAGAAGTGTTTAGCCTTTTTATTTCCAAAACCTCTCTCGTTTGACCAAGTTTAACTCAACTCGATGTATTTCAAGTGTTTATGACATGTTCAAGGGTAAATATGTCATTTTCTATCCAAAACTGATCCCATTTGCCTTATATTGACTCATATCGTCCGATTCGAAGTGTTTAAGTCATTTTATACCTAAAACCTCTCCCATTTCTCTTAGTTTAATTTAAATTGATGTATTTCAAGTGTTTATGACAAGTTCAAGGGTAAATACGTCATTTTCTACCGAAAAGTGATCCCATTTGACCTATAATGAGTCATATCATCCGCTTAGAAGTGTTTAGGTCATTTAATACACAAAACCTCTCCCGTTTGACAGAGTTTGACTCAAATCGATGTATTTCAAGTGTTTATTACATGTTCAAGGGTAAATACGTCATTTTTACCTAAAAGTGATCCCATTTGACCTATATGGACTCTTACAGTCCGATTAGAAGTGTTTAGGTCATTTAATACCCAAAACCTCTCCCCTTTGACCGAGTTTGACTCAAATCGATGTACTTCAAGTGTTTATGACAGGTTCAAGGGTAAATAAGTCATTTTCTACCCAAAACTGATCCCATTTGACCTATATTGACTCTTATCGTCTAATTAGAAGTGCTTAGGTCATCTAATATATAAAATTTCTCCCGTTTGACCTAGTTTGACTCAAATCGATGTATTTCAAGTGTTTATGACATGTTTTAGGGTAAATAAGTCATTTTCTACCCAAAACTGATCCCATTTGACTCTTATTGTCCGATGAGAAGTGTTTAGGTCATTTAATAAATAAAACCTCTTTCGTTTAACCGTGTTTCACTCAAATCGATGTATTTCAAATGTTTATGACATATCCAAGGGTAAATACGTTATTTTCTACCCAAAACGGATCCCATTTGACCTACATTAACTCATATCGTCAAATTCGAAGTGTTTAAGACAATTTCTGCCCGGAACCTCTCCCGTTTGACCGAGTTGAACTCAAATTGATGTATTTCAAGTGTTTATGATATGTTCAAGGCTAAATACGACATTTTCTACCCAAAACTAATCCAATTTTATCTATATTGACTCATATCGCCTAATTAGAATTGTTTAGGTCATTTAATACACAAAACCTCTCCCATTTAACCGAGTTTGACTCTAAGTAATGTATTTCAAGTGCTTATGACATGTTTAAGAGTAAATACGTCCTTTCCTATCCAAAATTAATCCCATTTGACCTATATTGACTCATATCGTCCAATTCGAGTTGTTTAGGTCATTTAATACATAAAACCTTTCCCGTTTGTCCGAGTTTGACTCAAATCGATCTATTTCTGGTGCTTATGACATGTGCAAGGGTAAATAAGTCATTTTCTATCCAAAACTGATAACATATGACCTATACTGACTCATACAGTCCGATTCAAAGTGTTTAGGTCATTTAAGACCCAAAACCTCTCCTATTTGACCGAGTTTGACTCAAATCGATGTATTTCAAGTGTTTATGACATGTTCAAGGGTAAATACGTCCATTTCTACCCAAAACCGATCCCTTTGGCCTATATTGACTCATATTGACCGATTAGAAGTGTTTAGCCTTTTTATTTCCAAAACCTCTCTCGTTTGACCAAGTTTAACTCAACTCGATGTATTTCAAGTGTTTATGACATGTTCAAGGGTAAATATGTCATTTTCTATCCAAAACTGATCCCATTTGCCTTATATTGACTCATATCGTCCGATTCGAAGTGTTTAAGTCATTTTATACCTAAAACCTCTCCCATTTCTCTTAGTTTAATTTAAATTGATGTATTTCAAGTGTTTATGACAAGTTCAAGGGTAAATACGTCATTTTCTACCGAAAAGTGATCCCATTTGACCTATAATGAGTCATATCATCCGCTTAGAAGTGTTTAGGTCATTTAATACACAAAACCTCTCCCGTTTGACAGAGTTTGACTCAAATCGATGTATTTCAAGTGTTTATTACATGTTCAAGGGTAAATACGTCATTTTTACCTAAAAGTGATCCCATTTGACCTATATGGACTCTTACAGTCCGATTAGAAGTGTTTAGGTCATTTAATACCCAAAACCTCTCCCCTTTGACCGAGTTTGACTCAAATCGATGTACTTCAAGTGTTTATGACAGGTTCAAGGGTAAATAAGTCATTTTCTACCCAAAACTGATCCCATTTGACCTATATTGACTCTTATCGTCTAATTAGAAGTGTTTAGGTCATCTAATATATAAAATTTCTCCCGTTTGACCTAGTTTGACTCAAATCGATGTATTTCAAGTGTTTATGACATGTTTTAGGGTAAATAAGTCATTTTCTACCCAAAACTGATCCCATTTGACTCTTATTGTCCGATGAGAAGTGTTTAGGTCATTTAATAAATAAAACCTCTTTCGTTTAACCGTGTTTCACTCAAATCGATGTATTTCAAATGTTTATGACATATCCAAGGGTAAATACGTTATTTTCTACCCAAAACGGATCCCATTTGACCTACATTAACTCATATCGTCAAATTCGAAGTGTTTAAGACAATTTCTGCCCGGAACCTCTCCCGTTTGACCGAGTTGAACTCAAATTGATGTATTTCAAGTGTTTATGATATGTTCAAGGCTAAATACGACATTTTCTACCCAAAACTAATCCAATTTTATCTATATTGACTCATATCGCCTAATTAGAATTGTTTAGGTCATTTAATACACAAAACCTCTCCCATTTAACCGAGTTTGACTCTAAGTAATGTATTTCAAGTGCTTATGACATGTTTAAGAGTAAATACGTCCTTTCCTATCCAAAATTAATCCCATTTGACCTATATTGACTCATATCGTCCAATTCGAGTTGTTTAGGTCATTTAATACATAAAACCTTTCCCGTTTGTCCGAGTTTGACTCAAATCGATCTATTTCTGGTGCTTATGACATGTGCAAGGGTAAATAAGTCATTTTCTATCCAAAACTGATAACATATGACCTATACTGACTCATACAGTCCGATTCAAAGTGTTTAGGTCATTTAAGACCCAAAACCTCTCCTATTTGACCGAGTTTGACTCAAATCGATGTATTTCAAGTGTTTATGACATGTTCAAGGGTAAATACGTCCATTTCTACCCAAAACCGATCCCTTTGGCCTATATTGACTCATATTGACCGATTAGAAGTGTTTAGCCTTTTTATTTCCAAAACCTCTCTCGTTTGACCAAGTTTAACTCAACTCGATGTATTTCAAGTGTTTATGACATGTTCAAGGGTAAATATGTCATTTTCTATCCAAAACTGATCCCATTTGCCTTATATTGACTCATATCGTCCGATTCGAAGTGTTTAAGTCATTTTATACCTAAAACCTCTCCCATTTCTCTTAGTTTAATTTAAATTGATGTATTTCAAGTGTTTATGACAAGTTCAAGGGTAAATACGTCATTTTCTACCGAAAAGTGATCCCATTTGACCTATAATGAGTCATATCATCCGCTTAGAAGTGTTTAGGTCATTTAATACACAAAACCTCTCCCGTTTGACAGAGTTTGACTCAAATCGATGTATTTCAAGTGTTTATTACATGTTCAAGGGTAAATACGTCATTTTTACCTAAAAGTGATCCCATTTGACCTATATGGACTCTTATAGTCCGATTAGAAGTGTTTAGGTCATTTAATACCCAAAACCTCTCCCCTTTGACCGAGTTTGACTCAAATCGATGTACTTCAAGTGTTTATGACAGGTTCAAGGGTAAATAAGTCATTTTCTACCCAAAACTGATCCCATTTGACCTATATTGACTCTTATCGTCTAATTAGAAGTGTTTAGGTCATCTAATATATAAAATTTCTCCCGTTTGACCTAGTTTGACTCAAATCGATGTATTTCAAGTGTTTATGACATGTTTTAGGGTAAATAAGTCATTTTCTACCCAAAACTGATCCCATTTGACTCTTATTGTCCGATGAGAAGTGTTTAGGTCATTTAATAAATAAAACCTCTTTCGTTTAACCGTGTTTCACTCAAATCGATGTATTTCAAATGTTTATGACATATCCAAGGGTAAATACGTTATTTTCTACCCAAAACGGATCCCATTTGACCTACATTAACTCATATCGTCAAATTCGAAGTGTTTAAGACAATTTCTGCCCGGAACCTCTCCCGTTTGACCGAGTTGAACTCAAATTGATGTATTTCAAGTGTTTATGATATGTTCAAGGCTAAATACGACATTTTCTACCCAAAACTAATCCAATTTTATCTATATTGACTCATATCGCCTAATTAGAATTGTTTAGGTCATTTAATACACAAAACCTCTCCCATTTAACCGAGTTTGACTCTAAGTAATGTATTTCAAGTGCTTATGACATGTTTAAGAGTAAATACGTCCTTTCCTATCCAAAATTAATCCCATTTGACCTATATTGACTCATATCGTCCAATTCGAGTTGTTTAGGTCATTTAATACATAAAACCTTTCCCGTTTGTCCGAGTTTGACTCAAATCGATCTATTTCTGGTGCTTATGACATGTGCAAGGGTAAATAAGTCATTTTCTATCCAAAACTGATAACATATGACCTATACTGACTCATACAGTCCGATTCAAAGTGTTTAGGTCATTTAAGACCCAAAACCTCTCCTATTTGACCGAGTTTGACTCAAATCGATGTATTTCAAGTGTTTATGACATGTTCAAGGGTAAATACGTCCATTTCTACCCAAAACCGATCCCTTTGGCCTATATTGACTCATATTGACCGATTAGAAGTGTTTAGCCTTTTTATTTCCAAAACCTCTCTCGTTTGACCAAGTTTAACTCAACTCGATGTATTTCAAGTGTTTATGACATGTTCAAGGGTAAATATGTCATTTTCTATCCAAAACTGATCCCATTTGCCTTATATTGACTCATATCGTCCGATTCGAAGTGTTTAAGTCATTTTATACCTAAAACCTCTCCCATTTCTCTTAGTTTAATTTAAATTGATGTATTTCAAGTGTTTATGACAAGTTCAAGGGTAAATACGTCATTTTCTACCGAAAAGTGATCCCATTTGACCTATAATGAGTCATATCATCCGCTTAGAAGTGTTTAGGTCATTTAATACACAAAACCTCTCCCGTTTGACAGAGTTTGACTCAAATCGATGTATTTCAAGTGTTTATTACATGTTCAAGGGTAAATACGTCATTTTTACCTAAAAGTGATCCCATTTGACCTATATGGACTCTTATAGTCCGATTAGAAGTGTTTAGGTCATTTAATACCCAAAACCTCTCCCCTTTGACCGAGTTTGACTCAAATCGATGTACTTCAAGTGTTTATGACAGGTTCAAGGGTAAATAAGTCATTTTCTACCCAAAACTGATCCCATTTGACCTATATTGACTCTTATCGTCTAATTAGAAGTGTTTAGGTCATCTAATATATAAAATTTCTCCCGTTTGACCTAGTTTGACTCAAATCGATGTATTTCAAGTGTTTATGACATGTTTTAGGGTAAATAAGTCATTTTCTACCCAAAACTGATCCCATTTGACTCTTATTGTCCGATGAGAAGTGTTTAGGTCATTTAATAAATAAAACCTCTTTCGTTTAACCGTGTTTCACTCAAATCGATGTATTTCAAATGTTTATGACATATCCAAGGGTAAATACGTTATTTTCTACCCAAAACGGATCCCATTTGACCTACATTAACTCATATCGTCAAATTCGAAGTGTTTAAGACAATTTCTGCCCGGAACCTCTCCCGTTTGACCGAGTTGAACTCAAATTGATGTATTTCAAGTGTTTATGATATGTTCAAGGCTAAATACGACATTTTCTACCCAAAACTAATCCAATTTTATCTATATTGACTCATATCGCCTAATTAGAATTGTTTAGGTCATTTAATACACAAAACCTCTCCCATTTAACCGAGTTTGACTCTAAGTAATGTATTTCAAGTGCTTATGACATGTTTAAGAGTAAATACGTCCTTTCCTATCCAAAATTAATCCCATTTGACCTATATTGACTCATATCGTCCAATTCGAGTTGTTTAGGTCATTTAATACATAAAACCTTTCCCGTTTGTCCGAGTTTGACTCAAATCGATCTATTTCTGGTGCTTATGACATGTGCAAGGGTAAATAAGTCATTTTCTATCCAAAACTGATAACATATGACCTATACTGACTCATACAGTCCGATTCAAAGTGTTTAGGTCATTTAAGACCCAAAACCTCTCCTATTTGACCGAGTTTGACTCAAATCGATGTATTTCAAGTGTTTATGACATGTTCAAGGGTAAATACGTCCATTTCTACCCAAAACCGATCCCTTTGGCCTATATTGACTCATATTGACCGATTAGAAGTGTTTAGCCTTTTTATTTCCAAAACCTCTCTCGTTTGACCAAGTTTAACTCAACTCGATGTATTTCAAGTGTTTATGACATGTTCAAGGGTAAATATGTCATTTTCTATCCAAAACTGATCCCATTTGCCTTATATTGACTCATATCGTCCGATTCGAAGTGTTTAAGTCATTTTATACCTAAAACCTCTCCCATTTCTCTTAGTTTAATTTAAATTGATGTATTTCAAGTGTTTATGACAAGTTCAAGGGTAAATACGTCATTTTCTACCGAAAAGTGATCCCATTTGACCTATAATGAGTCATATCATCCGCTTAGAAGTGTTTAGGTCATTTAATACACAAAACCTCTCCCGTTTGACAGAGTTTGACTCAAATCGATGTATTTCAAGTGTTTATTACATGTTCAAGGGTAAATACGTCATTTTTACCTAAAAGTGATCCCATTTGACCTATATGGACTCTTATAGTCCGATTAGAAGTGTTTAGGTCATTTAATACCCAAAACCTCTCCCCTTTGACCGAGTTTGACTCAAATCGATGTACTTCAAGTGTTTATGACAGGTTCAAGGGTAAATAAGTCATTTTCTACCCAAAACTGATCCCATTTGACCTATATTGACTCTTATCGTCTAATTAGAAGTGTTTAGGTCATCTAATATATAAAATTTCTCCCGTTTGACCTAGTTTGACTCAAATCGATGTATTTCAAGTGTTTATGACATGTTTTAGGGTAAATAAGTCATTTTCTACCCAAAACTGATCCCATTTGACTCTTATTGTCCGATGAGAAGTGTTTAGGTCATTTAATAAATAAAACCTCTTTCGTTTAACCGTGTTTCACTCAAATCGATGTATTTCAAATGTTTATGACATATCCAAGGGTAAATACGTTATTTTCTACCCAAAACGGATCCCATTTGACCTACATTAACTCATATCGTCAAATTCGAAGTGTTTAAGACAATTTCTGCCCGGAACCTCTCCCGTTTGACCGAGTTGAACTCAAATTGATGTATTTCAAGTGTTTATGATATGTTCAAGGCTAAATACGACATTTTCTACCCAAAACTAATCCAATTTTATCTATATTGACTCATATCGCCTAATTAGAATTGTTTAGGTCATTTAATACACAAAACCTCTCCCATTTAACCGAGTTTGACTCTAAGTAATGTATTTCAAGTGCTTATGACATGTTTAAGAGTAAATACGTCCTTTCCTATCCAAAATTAATCCCATTTGACCTATATTGACTCATATCGTCCAATTCGAGTTGTTTAGGTCATTTAATACATAAAACCTTTCCCGTTTGTCCGAGTTTGACTCAAATCGATCTATTTCTGGTGCTTATGACATGTGCAAGGGTAAATAAGTCATTTTCTATCCAAAACTGATAACATATGACCTATACTGACTCATACAGTCCGATTCAAAGTGTTTAGGTCATTTAAGACCCAAAACCTCTCCTATTTGACCGAGTTTGACTCAAATCGATGTATTTCAAGTGTTTATGACATGTTCAAGGGTAAATACGTCCATTTCTACCCAAAACCGATCCCTTTGGCCTATATTGACTCATATTGACCGATTAGAAGTGTTTAGCCTTTTTATTTCCAAAACCTCTCTCGTTTGACCAAGTTTAACTCAACTCGATGTATTTCAAGTGTTTATGACATGTTCAAGGGTAAATATGTCATTTTCTATCCAAAACTGATCCCATTTGCCTTATATTGACTCATATCGTCCGATTCGAAGTGTTTAAGTCATTTTATACCTAAAACCTCTCCCATTTCTCTTAGTTTAATTTAAATTGATGTATTTCAAGTGTTTATGACAAGTTCAAGGGTAAATACGTCATTTTCTACCGAAAAGTGATCCCATTTGACCTATAATGAGTCATATCATCCGCTTAGAAGTGTTTAGGTCATTTAATACACAAAACCTCTCCCGTTTGACAGAGTTTGACTCAAATCGATGTATTTCAAGTGTTTATTACATGTTCAAGGGTAAATACGTCATTTTTACCTAAAAGTGATCCCATTTGACCTATATGGACTCTTATAGTCCGATTAGAAGTGTTTAGGTCATTTAATACCCAAAACCTCTCCCCTTTGACCGAGTTTGACTCAAATCGATGTACTTCAAGTGTTTATGACAGGTTCAAGGGTAAATAAGTCATTTTCTACCCAAAACTGATCCCATTTGACCTATATTGACTCTTATCGTCTAATTAGAAGTGTTTAGGTCATCTAATATATAAAATTTCTCCCGTTTGACCTAGTTTGACTCAAATCGATGTATTTCAAGTGTTTATGACATGTTTTAGGGTAAATAAGTCATTTTCTACCCAAAACTGATCCCATTTGACTCTTATTGTCCGATGAGAAGTGTTTAGGTCATTTAATAAATAAAACCTCTTTCGTTTAACCGTGTTTCACTCAAATCGATGTATTTCAAATGTTTATGACATATCCAAGGGTAAATACGTTATTTTCTACCCAAAACGGATCCCATTTGACCTACATTAACTCATATCGTCAAATTCGAAGTGTTTAAGACAATTTCTGCCCGGAACCTCTCCCGTTTGACCGAGTTGAACTCAAATTGATGTATTTCAAGTGTTTATGATATGTTCAAGGCTAAATACGACATTTTCTACCCAAAACTAATCCAATTTTATCTATATTGACTCATATCGCCTAATTAGAATTGTTTAGGTCATTTAATACACAAAACCTCTCCCATTTAACCGAGTTTGACTCTAAGTAATGTATTTCAAGTGCTTATGACATGTTTAAGAGTAAATACGTCCTTTCCTATCCAAAATTAATCCCATTTGACCTATATTGACTCATATCGTCCAATTCGAGTTGTTTAGGTCATTTAATACATAAAACCTTTCCCGTTTGTCCGAGTTTGACTCAAATCGATCTATTTCTGGTGCTTATGACATGTGCAAGGGTAAATAAGTCATTTTCTATCCAAAACTGATAACATATGACCTATACTGACTCATACAGTCCGATTCAAAGTGTTTAGGTCATTTAAGACCCAAAACCTCTCCTATTTGACCGAGTTTGACTCAAATCGATGTATTTCAAGTGTTTATGACATGTTCAAGGGTAAACACGTCCATTTCTACCCAAAACCGATCCCTTTGGCCTATATTGACTCATATTGACCGATTAGAAGTGTTTAGCCTTTTTATTTCCAAAACCTCTCTCGTTTGACCAAGTTTAACTCAACTCGATGTATTTCAAGTGTTTATGACATGTTCAAGGGTAAATATGTCATTTTCTATCCAAAACTGATCCCATTTGCCTTATATTGACTCATATCGTCCGATTCGAAGTGTTTAAGTCATTTTATACCTAAAACCTCTCCCATTTCTCTTAGTTTAATTTAAATTGATGTATTTCAAGTGTTTATGACAAGTTCAAGGGTAAATACGTCATTTTCTACCGAAAAGTGATCCCATTTGACCTATAATGAGTCATATCATCCGCTTAGAAGTGTTTAGGTCATTTAATACACAAAACCTCTCCCGTTTGACAGAGTTTGACTCAAATCGATGTATTTCAAGTGTTTATTACATGTTCAAGGGTAAATACGTCATTTTTACCTAAAAGTGATCCCATTTGACCTATATGGACTCTTATAGTCCGATTAGAAGTGTTTAGGTCATTTAATACCCAAAACCTCTCCCCTTTGACCGAGTTTGACTCAAATCGATGTACTTCAAGTGTTTATGACAGGTTCAAGGGTAAATAAGTCATTTTCTACCCAAAACTGATCCCATTTGACCTATATTGACTCTTATCGTCTAATTAGAAGTGTTTAGGTCATCTAATATATAAAATTTCTCCCGTTTGACCTAGTTTGACTCAAATCGATGTATTTCAAGTGTTTATGACATGTTTTAGGGTAAATAAGTCATTTTCTACCCAAAACTGATCCCATTTGACTCTTATTGTCCGATGAGAAGTGTTTAGGTCATTTAATAAATAAAACCTCTTTCGTTTAACCGTGTTTCACTCAAATCGATGTATTTCAAATGTTTATGACATATCCAAGGGTAAATACGTTATTTTCTACCCAAAACGGATCCCATTTGACCTACATTAACTCATATCGTCAAATTCGAAGTGTTTAAGACAATTTCTGCCCGGAACCTCTCCCGTTTGACCGAGTTGAACTCAAATTGATGTATTTCAAGTGTTTATGATATGTTCAAGGCTAAATACGACATTTTCTACCCAAAACTAATCCAATTTTATCTATATTGACTCATATCGCCTAATTAGAATTGTTTAGGTCATTTAATACACAAAACCTCTCCCATTTAACCGAGTTTGACTCTAAGTAATGTATTTCAAGTGCTTATGACATGTTTAAGAGTAAATACGTCCTTTCCTATCCAAAATTAATCCCATTTGACCTATATTGACTCATATCGTCCAATTCGAGTTGTTTAGGTCATTTAATACATAAAACCTTTCCCGTTTGTCCGAGTTTGACTCAAATCGATCTATTTCTGGTGCTTATGACATGTGCAAGGGTAAATAAGTCATTTTCTATCCAAAACTGATAACATATGACCTATACTGACTCATACAGTCCGATTCAAAGTGTTTAGGTCATTTAAGACCCAAAACCTCTCCTATTTGACCGAGTTTGACTCAAATCGATGTATTTCAAGTGTTTATGACATGTTCAAGGGTAAATACGTCCATTTCTACCCAAAACCGATCCCTTTGGCCTATATTGACTCATATTGACCGATTAGAAGTGTTTAGCCTTTTTATTTCCAAAACCTCTCTCGTTTGACCAAGTTTAACTCAACTCGATGTATTTCAAGTGTTTATGACATGTTCAAGGGTAAATATGTCATTTTCTATCCAAAACTGATCCCATTTGCCTTATATTGACTCATATCGTCCGATTCGAAGTGTTTAAGTCATTTTATACCTAAAACCTCTCCCATTTCTCTTAGTTTAATTTAAATTGATGTATTTCAAGTGTTTATGACAAGTTCAAGGGTAAATACGTCATTTTCTACCGAAAAGTGATCCCATTTGACCTATAATGAGTCATATCATCCGCTTAGAAGTGTTTAGGTCATTTAATACACAAAACCTCTCCCGTTTGACAGAGTTTGACTCAAATCGATGTATTTCAAGTGTTTATTACATGTTCAAGGGTAAATACGTCATTTTTACCTAAAAGTGATCCCATTTGACCTATATGGACTCTTATAGTCCGATTAGAAGTGTTTAGGTCATTTAATACCCAAAACCTCTCCCCTTTGACCGAGTTTGACTCAAATCGATGTACTTCAAGTGTTTATGACAGGTTCAAGGGTAAATAAGTCATTTTCTACCCAAAACTGATCCCATTTGACCTATATTGACTCTTATCGTCTAATTAGAAGTGTTTAGGTCATCTAATATATAAAATTTCTCCCGTTTGACCTAGTTTGACTCAAATCGATGTATTTCAAGTGTTTATGACATGTTTTAGGGTAAATAAGTCATTTTCTACCCAAAACTGATCCCATTTGACTCTTATTGTCCGATGAGAAGTGTTTAGGTCATTTAATAAATAAAGCCTCTTTCGTTTAACCGTGTTTCACTCAAATCGATGTATTTCAAATGTTTATGACATATCCAAGGGTAAATACGTTATTTTCTACCCAAAACGGATCCCATTTGACCTACATTAACTCATATCGTCAAATTCGAAGTGTTTAAGACAATTTCTGCCCGGAACCTCTCCCGTTTGACCGAGTTGAACTCAAATTGATGTATTTCAAGTGTTTATGATATGTTCAAGGCTAAATACGACATTTTCTACCCAAAACTAATCCAATTTTATCTATATTGACTCATATCGCCTAATTAGAATTGTTTAGGTCATTTAATACACAAAACCTCTCCCATTTAACCGAGTTTGACTCTAAGTAATGTATTTCAAGTGCTTATGACATGTTTAAGAGTAAATACGTCCTTTCCTATCCAAAATTAATCCCATTTGACCTATATTGACTCATATCGTCCAATTCGAGTTGTTTAGGTCATTTAATACATAAAACCTTTCCCGTTTGTCCGAGTTTGACTCAAATCGATCTATTTCTGGTGCTTATGACATGTGCAAGGGTAAATAAGTCATTTTCTATCCAAAACTGATAACATATGACCTATACTGACTCATACAGTCCGATTCAAAGTGTTTAGGTCATTTAAGACCCAAAACCTCTCCTATTTGACCGAGTTTGACTCAAATCGATGTATTTCAAGTGTTTATGACATGTTCAAGGGTAAATACGTCCATTTCTACCCAAAACCGATCCCTTTGGCCTATATTGACTCATATTGACCGATTAGAAGTGTTTAGCCTTTTTATTTCCAAAACCTCTCTCGTTTGACCAAGTTTAACTCAACTCGATGTATTTCAAGTGTTTATGACATGTTCAAGGGTAAATATGTCATTTTCTATCCAAAACTGATCCCATTTGCCTTATATTGACTCATATCGTCCGATTCGAAGTGTTTAAGTCATTTTATACCTAAAACCTCTCCCATTTCTCTTAGTTTAATTTAAATTGATGTATTTCAAGTGTTTATGACAAGTTCAAGGGTAAATACGTCATTTTCTACCGAAAAGTGATCCCATTTGACCTATAATGAGTCATATCATCCGCTTAGAAGTGTTTAGGTCATTTAATACACAAAACCTCTCCCGTTTGACAGAGTTTGACTCAAATCGATGTATTTCAAGTGTTTATTACATGTTCAAGGGTAAATACGTCATTTTTACCTAAAAGTGATCCCATTTGACCTATATGGACTCTTATAGTCCGATTAGAAGTGTTTAGGTCATTTAATACCCAAAACCTCTCCCCTTTGACCGAGTTTGACTCAAATCGATGTACTTCAAGTGTTTATGACAGGTTCAAGGGTAAATAAGTCATTTTCTACCCAAAACTGATCCCATTTGACCTATATTGACTCTTATCGTCTAATTAGAAGTGTTTAGGTCATCTAATATATAAAATTTCTCCCGTTTGACCTAGTTTGACTCAAATCGATGTATTTCAAGTGTTTATGACATGTTTTAGGGTAAATAAGTCATTTTCTACCCAAAACTGATCCCATTTGACTCTTATTGTCCGATGAGAAGTGTTTAGGTCATTTAATAAATAAAGCCTCTTTCGTTTAACCGTGTTTCACTCAAATCGATGTATTTCAAATGTTTATGACATATCCAAGGGTAAATACGTTATTTTCTACCCAAAACGGATCCCATTTGACCTACATTAACTCATATCGTCAAATTCGAAGTGTTTAAGACAATTTCTGCCCGGAACCTCTCCCGTTTGACCGAGTTGAACTCAAATTGATGTATTTCAAGTGTTTATGATATGTTCAAGGCTAAATACGACATTTTCTACCCAAAACTAATCCAATTTTATCTATATTGACTCATATCGCCTAATTAGAATTGTTTAGGTCATTTAATACACAAAACCTCTCCCATTTAACCGAGTTTGACTCTAAGTAATGTATTTCAAGTGCTTATGACATGTTTAAGAGTAAATACGTCCTTTCCTATCCAAAATTAATCCCATTTGACCTATATTGACTCATATCGTCCAATTCGAGTTGTTTAGGTCATTTAATACATAAAACCTTTCCCGTTTGTCCGAGTTTGACTCAAATCGATCTATTTCTGGTGCTTATGACATGTGCAAGGGTAAATAAGTCATTTTCTATCCAAAACTGATAACATATGACCTATACTGACTCATACAGTCCGATTCAAAGTGTTTAGGTCATTTAAGACCCAAAACCTCTCCTATTTGACCGAGTTTGACTCAAATCGATGTATTTCAAGTGTTTATGACATGTTCAAGGGTAAATACGTCCATTTCTACCCAAAACCGATCCCTTTGGCCTATATTGACTCATATTGACCGATTAGAAGTGTTTAGCCTTTTTATTTCCAAAACCTCTCTCGTTTGACCAAGTTTAACTCAACTCGATGTATTTCAAGTGTTTATGACATGTTCAAGGGTAAATATGTCATTTTCTATCCAAAACTGATCCCATTTGCCTTATATTGACTCATATCGTCCGATTCGAAGTGTTTAAGTCATTTTATACCTAAAACCTCTCCCATTTCTCTTAGTTTAATTTAAATTGATGTATTTCAAGTGTTTATGACAAGTTCAAGGGTAAATACGTCATTTTCTACCGAAAAGTGATCCCATTTGACCTATAATGAGTCATATCATCCGCTTAGAAGTGTTTAGGTCATTTAATACACAAAACCTCTCCCGTTTGACAGAGTTTGACTCAAATCGATGTATTTCAAGTGTTTATTACATGTTCAAGGGTAAATACGTCATTTTTACCTAAAAGTGATCCCATTTGACCTATATGGACTCTTATAGTCCGATTAGAAGTGTTTAGGTCATTTAATACCCAAAACCTCTCCCCTTTGACCGAGTTTGACTCAAATCGATGTACTTCAAGTGTTTATGACAGGTTCAAGGGTAAATAAGTCATTTTCTACCCAAAACTGATCCCATTTGACCTATATTGACTCTTATCGTCTAATTAGAAGTGTTTAGGTCATCTAATATATAAAATTTCTCCCGTTTGACCTAGTTTGACTCAAATCGATGTATTTCAAGTGTTTATGACATGTTTTAGGGTAAATAAGTCATTTTCTACCCAAAACTGATCCCATTTGACTCTTATTGTCCGATGAGAAGTGTTTAGGTCATTTAATAAATAAAGCCTCTTTCGTTTAACCGTGTTTCACTCAAATCGATGTATTTCAAATGTTTATGACATATCCAAGGGTAAATACGTTATTTTCTACCCAAAACGGATCCCATTTGACCTACATTAACTCATATCGTCAAATTCGAAGTGTTTAAGACAATTTCTGCCCGGAACCTCTCCCGTTTGACCGAGTTGAACTCAAATTGATGTATTTCAAGTGTTTATGATATGTTCAAGGCTAAATACGACATTTTCTACCCAAAACTAATCCAATTTTATCTATATTGACTCATATCGCCTAATTAGAATTGTTTAGGTCATTTAATACACAAAACCTCTCCCATTTAACCGAGTTTGACTCTAAGTAATGTATTTCAAGTGCTTATGACATGTTTAAGAGTAAATACGTCCTTTCCTATCCAAAATTAATCCCATTTGACCTATATTGACTCATATCGTCCAATTCGAGTTGTTTAGGTCATTTAATACATAAAACCTTTCCCGTTTGTCCGAGTTTGACTCAAATCGATCTATTTCTGGTGCTTATGACATGTGCAAGGGTAAATAAGTCATTTTCTATCCAAAACTGATAACATATGACCTATACTGACTCATACAGTCCGATTCAAAGTGTTTAGGTCATTTAAGACCCAAAACCTCTCCTATTTGACCGAGTTTGACTCAAATCGATGTATTTCAAGTGTTTATGACATGTTCAAGGGTAAATACGTCCATTTCTACCCAAAACCGATCCCTTTGGCCTATATTGACTCATATTGACCGATTAGAAGTGTTTAGCCTTTTTATTTCCAAAACCTCTCTCGTTTGACCAAGTTTAACTCAACTCGATGTATTTCAAGTGTTTATGACATGTTCAAGGGTAAATATGTCATTTTCTATCCAAAACTGATCCCATTTGCCTTATATTGACTCATATCGTCCGATTCGAAGTGTTTAAGTCATTTTATACCTAAAACCTCTCCCATTTCTCTTAGTTTGATTTAAATTGATGTATTTCAAGTGTTTATGACAAGTTCAAGGGTAAATACGTCATTTTCTACCGAAAAGTGATCCCATTTGACCTATAATGAGTCATATCATCCGCTTAGAAGTGTTTAGGTCATTTAATACACAAAACCTCTCCCGTTTGACAGAGTTTGACTCAAATCGATGTATTTCAAGTGTTTATTACATGTTCAAGGGTAAATACGTCATTTTTACCTAAAAGTGATCCCATTTGACCTATATGGACTCTTATAGTCCGATTAGAAGTGTTTAGGTCATTTAATACCCAAAACCTCTCCCCTTTGACCGAGTTTGACTCAAATCGATGTACTTCAAGTGTTTATGACAGGTTCAAGGGTAAATAAGTCATTTTCTACCCAAAACTGATCCCATTTGACCTATATTGACTCTTATCGTCTAATTAGAAGTGTTTAGGTCATCTAATATATAAAATTTCTCCCGTTTGACCTAGTTTGACTCAAATCGATGTATTTCAAGTGTTTATGACATGTTTTAGGGTAAATAAGTCATTTTCTACCCAAAACTGATCCCATTTGACTCTTATTGTCCGATGAGAAGTGTTTAGGTCATTTAATAAATAAAGCCTCTTTCGTTTAACCGTGTTTCACTCAAATCGATGTATTTCAAATGTTTATGACATATCCAAGGGTAAATACGTTATTTTCTACCCAAAACGGATCCCATTTGACCTACATTAACTCATATCGTCAAATTCGAAGTGTTTAAGACAATTTCTGCCCGGAACCTCTCCCGTTTGACCGAGTTGAACTCAAATTGATGTATTTCAAGTGTTTATGATATGTTCAAGGCTAAATACGACATTTTCTACCCAAACCTAATCCAATTTTATCTATATTGACTCATATCGCCTAATTAGAATTGTTTAGGTCATTTAATACACAAAACCTCTCCCATTTAACCGAGTTTGACTCTAAGTAATGTATTTCAAGTGCTTATGACATGTTTAAGAGTAAATACGTCCTTTCCTATCCAAAATTAATCCCATTTGACCTATATTGACTCATATCGTCCAATTCGAGTTGTTTAGGTCATTTAATACATAAAACCTTTCCCGTTTGTCCGAGTTTGACTCAAATCGATCTATTTCTGGTGCTTATGACATGTGCAAGGGTAAATAAGTCATTTTCTATCCAAAACTGATAACATATGACCTATACTGACTCATACAGTCCGATTCAAAGTGTTTAGGTCATTTAAGACCCAAAACCTCTCCTATTTGACCGAGTTTGACTCAAATCGATGTATTTCAAGTGTTTATGACATGTTCAAGGGTAAATACGTCCATTTCTACCCAAAACCGATCCCTTTGGCCTATATTGACTCATATTGACCGATTAGAAGTGTTTAGCCTTTTTATTTCCAAAACCTCTCTCGTTTGACCAAGTTTAACTCAACTCGATGTATTTCAAGTGTTTATGACATGTTCAAGGGTAAATATGTCATTTTCTATCCAAAACTGATCCCATTTGCCTTATATTGACTCATATCGTCCGATTCGAAGTGTTTAAGTCATTTTATACCTAAAACCTCTCCCATTTCTCTTAGTTTGATTTAAATTGATGTATTTCAAGTGTTTATGACAAGTTCAAGGGTAAATACGTCATTTTCTACCGAAAAGTGATCCCATTTGACCTATAATGAGTCATATCATCCGCTTAGAAGTGTTTAGGTCATTTAATACACAAAACCTCTCCCGTTTGACAGAGTTTGACTCAAATCGATGTATTTCAAGTGTTTATTACATGTTCAAGGGTAAATACGTCATTTTTACCTAAAAGTGATCCCATTTGACCTATATGGACTCTTATAGTCCGATTAGAAGTGTTTAGGTCATTTAATACCCAAAACCTCTCCCCTTTGACCGAGTTTGACTCAAATCGATGTACTTCAAGTGTTTATGACAAGTTCAAGGGTAAATAAGTCATTTTCTACCCAAAACTGATCCCATTTGACCTATATTGACTCTTATCGTCTAATTAGAAGTGTTTAGGTCATCTAATATATAAAATTTCTCCCGTTTGACCTAGTTTGACTCAAATCGATGTATTTCAAGTGTTTATGACATGTTTTAGGGTAAATAAGTCATTTTCTACCCAAAACTGATCCCATTTGACTCTTATTGTCCGATGAGAAGTGTTTAGGTCATTTAATAAATAAAGCCTCTTTCGTTTAACCGTGTTTCACTCAAATCGATGTATTTCAAATGTTTATGACATATCCAAGGGTAAATACGTTATTTTCTACCCAAAACGGATCCCATTTGACCTACATTAACTCATATCGTCAAATTCGAAGTGTTTAAGACAATTTCTGCCCGGAACCTCTCCCGTTTGACCGAGTTGAACTCAAATTGATGTATTTCAAGTGTTTATGATATGTTCAAGGCTAAATACGACATTTTCTACCCAAAACTAATCCAATTTTATCTATATTGACTCATATCGCCTAATTAGAATTGTTTAGGTCATTTAATACACAAAACCTCTCCCATTTAACCGAGTTTGACTCTAAGTAATGTATTTCAAGTGCTTATGACATGTTTAAGAGTAAATACGTCCTTTCCTATCCAAAATTAATCCCATTTGACCTATATTGACTCATATCGTCCAATTCGAGTTGTTTAGGTCATTTAATACATAAAACCTTTCCCGTTTGTCCGAGTTTGACTCAAATCGATCTATTTCTGGTGCTTATGACATGTGCAAGGGTAAATAAGTCATTTTCTATCCAAAACTGATAACATATGACCTATACTGACTCATACAGTCCGATTCAAAGTGTTTAGGTCATTTAAGACCCAAAACCTCTCCTATTTGACCGAGTTTGACTCAAATCGATGTATTTCAAGTGTTTATGACATGTTCAAGGGTAAATACGTCCATTTCTACCCAAAACCGATCCCTTTGGCCTATATTGACTCATATTGACCGATTAGAAGTGTTTAGCCTTTTTATTTCCAAAACCTCTCTCGTTTGACCAAGTTTAACTCAACTCGATGTATTTCAAGTGTTTATGACATGTTCAAGGGTAAATATGTCATTTTCTATCCAAAACTGATCCCATTTGCCTTATATTGACTCATATCGTCCGATTCGAAGTGTTTAAGTCATTTTATACCTAAAACCTCTCCCATTTCTCTTAGTTTGATTTAAATTGATGTATTTCAAGTGTTTATGACAAGTTCAAGGGTAAATACGTCATTTTCTACCGAAAAGTGATCCCATTTGACCTATAATGAGTCATATCATCCGCTTAGAAGTGTTTAGGTCATTTAATACACAAAACCTCTCCCGTTTGACAGAGTTTGACTCAAATCGATGTATTTCAAGTGTTTATTACATGTTCAAGGGTAAATACGTCATTTTTACCTAAAAGTGATCCCATTTGACCTATATGGACTCTTATAGTCCGATTAGAAGTGTTTAGGTCATTTAATACCCAAAACCTCTCCCCTTTGACCGAGTTTGACTCAAATCGATGTACTTCAAGTGTTTATGACAAGTTCAAGGGTAAATAAGTCATTTTCTACCCAAAACTGATCCCATTTGACCTATATTGACTCTTATCGTCTAATTAGAAGTGTTTAGGTCATCTAATATATAAAATTTCTCCCGTTTGACCTAGTTTGACTCAAATCGATGTATTTCAAGTGTTTATGACATGTTTTAGGGTAAATAAGTCATTTTCTACCCAAAACTGATCCCATTTGACTCTTATTGTCCGATGAGAAGTGTTTAGGTCATTTAATAAATAAAACCTCTTTCGTTTAACCGTGTTTCACTCAAATCGATGTATTTCAAATGTTTATGACATATCCAAGGGTAAATACGTTATTTTCTACCCAAAACGGATCCCATTTGACCTACATTAACTCATATCGTCAAATTCGAAGTGTTTAAGACAATTTCTGCCCGGAACCTCTCCCGTTTGACCGAGTTGAACTCAAATTGATGTATTTCAAGTGTTTATGATATGTTCAAGGCTAAATACGACATTTTCTACCCAAAACTAATCCAATTTTATCTATATTGACTCATATCGCCTAATTAGAATTGTTTAGGTCATTTAATACACAAAACCTCTCCCATTTAACCGAGTTTGACTCTAAGTAATGTATTTCAAGTGCTTATGACATGTTTAAGAGTAAATACGTCCTTTCCTATCCAAAATTAATCCCATTTGACCTATATTGACTCATATCGTCCAATTCGAGTTGTTTAGGTCATTTAATACATAAAACCTTTCCCGTTTGTCCGAGTTTGACTCAAATCGATCTATTTCTGGTGCTTATGACATGTGCAAGGGTAAATAAGTCATTTTCTATCCAAAACTGATAACATATGACCTATACTGACTCATACAGTCCGATTCAAAGTGTTTAGGTCATTTAAGACCCAAAACCTCTCCTATTTGACCGAGTTTGACTCAAATCGATGTATTTCAAGTGTTTATGACATGTTCAAGGGTAAATACGTCCATTTCTACCCAAAACCGATCCCTTTGGCCTATATTGACTCATATTGACCGATTAGAAGTGTTTAGCCTTTTTATTTCCAAAACCTCTCTCGTTTGACCAAGTTTAACTCAACTCGATGTATTTCAAGTGTTTATGACATGTTCAAGGGTAAATATGTCATTTTCTATCCAAAACTGATCCCATTTGCCTTATATTGACTCATATCGTCCGATTCGAAGTGTTTAAGTCATTTTATACCTAAAACCTCTCCCATTTCTCTTAGTTTGATTTAAATTGATGTATTTCAAGTGTTTATGACAAGTTCAAGGGTAAATACGTCATTTTCTACCTAAAAGTGATCCCATTTGACCTATAATGAGTCATATCATCCGCTTAGAAGTGTTTAGGTCATTTAATACACAAAACCTCTCCCGTTTGACAGAGTTTGACTCAAATCGATGTATTTCAAGTGTTTATTACATGTTCAAGGGTAAATACGTCATTTTTACCTAAAAGTGATCCCATTTGACCTATATGGACTCTTATAGTCCGATTAGAAGTGTTTAGGTCATTTAATACCCAAAACCTCTCCCCTTTGACCGAGTTTGACTCAAATCGATGTACTTCAAGTGTTTATGACAAGTTCAAGGGTAAATAAGTCATTTTCTACCCAAAACTGATCCCATTTGACCTATATTGACTCTTATCGTCTAATTAGAAGTGTTTAGGTCATCTAATATATAAAATTTCTCCTATTTGACCGAGTTTGACTCAAATCGATGTATTTCAAGTGTTTATGACATGTTCAAGGGTAAATACGTCCATTTCTACCCAAAACCGATCCCTTTGGCCTATATTGACTCATATTGACCGATTAGAAGTGTTTAGCCTTTTTATTTCCAAAACCTCTCTCGTTTGACCAAGTTTAACTCAACTCGATGTATTTCAAGTGTTTATGACATGTTCAAGGGTAAATATGTCATTTTCTATCCAAAACTGATCCCATTTGCCTTATATTGACTCATATCGTCCGATTCGAAGTGTTTAAGTCATTTTATACCTAAAACCTCTCCCATTTCTCTTAGTTTGATTTAAATTGATGTATTTCAAGTGTTTATGACAAGTTCAAGGGTAAATACGTCATTTTCTACCTAAAAGTGATCCCATTTGACCTATAATGAGTCATATCATCCGCTTAGAAGTGTTTAGGTCATTTAATACACAAAACCTCTCCCGTTTGACAGAGTTTGACTCAAATCGATGTATTTCAAGTGTTTATTACATGTTCAAGGGTAAATACGTCATTTTTACCTAAAAGTGATCCCATTTGACCTATATGGACTCTTATAGTCCGATTAGAAGTGTTTAGGTCATTTAATACCCAAAACCTCTCCCCTTTGACCGAGTTTGACTCAAATCGATGTACTTCAAGTGTTTATGACAAGTTCAAGGGTAAATAAGTCATTTTCTACCCAAAACTGATCCCATTTGACCTATATTGACTCTTATCGTCTAATTAGAAGTGTTTAGGTCATCTAATATATAAAATTTCTCCCGTTTGACCTAGTTTGACTCAAATCGATGTATTTCAAGTGTTTATGACATGTTCAAGGGTAAATACGTCCATTTCTACCCAAAACCGATCCCTTTGGCCTATATTGACTCATATTGACCGATTAGAAGTGTTTAGCCTTTTTATTTCCAAAACCTCTCTCGTTTGACCAAGTTTAACTCAACTCGATGTATTTCAAGTGTTTATGACATGTTCAAGGGTAAATATGTCATTTTCTATCCAAAACTGATCCCATTTGCCTTATATTGACTCATATCGTCCGATTCGAAGTGTTTAAGTCATTTTATACCTAAAACCTCTCCCATTTCTCTTAGTTTGATTTAAATTGATGTATTTCAAGTGTTTATGACAAGTTCAAGGGTAAATACGTCATTTTCTACCGAAAAGTGATCCCATTTGACCTATAATGAGTCATATCATCCGCTTAGAAGTGTTTAGGTCATTTAATACACAAAACCTCTCCCGTTTGACAGAGTTTGACTCAAATCGATGTATTTCAAGTGTTTATTACATGTTCAAGGGTAAATACGTCATTTTTACCTAAAAGTGATCCCATTTGACCTATATGGACTCTTATAGTCCGATTAGAAGTGTTTAGGTCATTTAATACCCAAAACCTCTCCCCTTTGACCGAGTTTGACTCAAATCGATGTACTTCAAGTGTTTATGACAGGTTCAAGGGTAAATAAGTCATTTTCTACCCAAAACTGATCCCATTTGACCTATATTGACTCTTATCGTCTAATTAGAAGTGTTTAGGTCATCTAATATATAAAATTTCTCCCGTTTGACCTAGTTTGACTCAAATCGATGTATTTCAAGTGTTTATGACATGTTTTAGGGTAAATAAGTCATTTTCTACCCAAAACTGATCCCATTTGACTCTTATTGTCCGATGAGAAGTGTTTAGGTCATTTAATAAATAAAACCTCTTTCGTTTAACCGTGTTTCACTCAAATCGATGTATTTCAAATGTTTATGACATATCCAAGGGTAAATACGTTATTTTCTACCCAAAACGGATCCCATTTGACCTACATTAACTCATATCGTCAAATTCGAAGTGTTTAAGACAATTTCTGCCCGGAACCTCTCCCGTTTGACCGAGTTGAACTCAAATTGATGTATTTCAAGTGTTTATGATATGTTCAAGGCTAAATACGACATTTTCTACCCAAAACTAATCCAATTTTATCTATATTGACTCATATCGCCTAATTAGAATTGTTTAGGTCATTTAATACACAAAACCTCTCCCATTTAACCGAGTTTGACTCTAAGTAATGTATTTCAAGTGCTTATGACATGTTTAAGAGTAAATACGTCCTTTCCTATCCAAAATTAATCCCATTTGACCTATATTGACTCATATCGTCCAATTCGAGTTGTTTAGGTCATTTAATACATAAAACCTTTCCCGTTTGTCCGAGTTTGACTCAAATCGATCTATTTCTGGTGCTTATGACATGTGCAAGGGTAAATAAGTCATTTTCTATCCAAAACTGATAACATATGACCTATACTGACTCATACAGTCCGATTCAAAGTGTTTAGGTCATTTAAGACCCAAAACCTCTCCTATTTGACCGAGTTTGACTCAAATCGATGTATTTCAAGTGTTTATGACATGTTCAAGGGTAAATACGTCCATTTCTACCCAAAACCGATCCCTTTGGCCTATATTGACTCATATTGACCGATTAGAAGTGTTTAGCCTTTTTATTTCCAAAACCTCTCTCGTTTGACCAAGTTTAACTCAACTCGATGTATTTCAAGTGTTTATGACATGTTCAAGGGTAAATATGTCATTTTCTATCCAAAACTGATCCCATTTGCCTTATATTGACTCATATCGTCCGATTCGAAGTGTTTAAGTCATTTTATACCTAAAACCTCTCCCATTTCTCTTAGTTTGATTTAAATTGATGTATTTCAAGTGTTTATGACAAGTTCAAGGGTAAATACGTCATTTTCTACCGAAAAGTGATCCCATTTGACCTATAATGAGTCATATCATCCGCTTAGAAGTGTTTAGGTCATTTAATACACAAAACCTCTCCCGTTTGACAGAGTTTGACTCAAATCGATGTATTTCAAGTGTTTATTACATGTTCAAGGGTAAATACGTCATTTTTACCTAAAAGTGATCCCATTTGACCTATATGGACTCTTATAGTCCGATTAGAAGTGTTTAGGTCATTTAATACCCAAAACCTCTCCCCTTTGACCGAGTTTGACTCAAATCGATGTACTTCAAGTGTTTATGACAGGTTCAAGGGTAAATAAGTCATTTTCTACCCAAAACTGATCCCATTTGACCTATATTGACTCTTATCGTCTAATTAGAAGTGTTTAGGTCATCTAATATATAAAATTTCTCCCGTTTGACCTAGTTTGACTCAAATCGATGTATTTCAAGTGTTTATGACATGTTTTAGGGTAAATAAGTCATTTTCTACCCAAAACTGATCCCATTTGACTCTTATTGTCCGATGAGAAGTGTTTAGGTCATTTAATAAATAAAACCTCTTTCGTTTAACCGTGTTTCACTCAAATCGATGTATTTCAAATGTTTATGACATATCCAAGGGTAAATACGTTATTTTCTACCCAAAACGGATCCCATTTGACCTACATTAACTCATATCGTCAAATTCGAAGTGTTTAAGACAATTTCTGCCCGGAACCTCTCCCGTTTGACCGAGTTGAACTCAAATTGATGTATTTCAAGTGTTTATGATATGTTCAAGGCTAAATACGACATTTTCTACCCAAAACTAATCCAATTTTATCTATATTGACTCATATCGCCTAATTAGAATTGTTTAGGTCATTTAATACACAAAACCTCTCCCATTTAACCGAGTTTGACTCTAAGTAATGTATTTCAAGTGCTTATGACATGTTTAAGAGTAAATACGTCCTTTCCTATCCAAAATTAATCCCATTTGACCTATATTGACTCATATCGTCCAATTCGAGTTGTTTAGGTCATTTAATACATAAAACCTTTCCCGTTTGTCCGAGTTTGACTCAAATCGATCTATTTCTGGTGCTTATGACATGTGCAAGGGTAAATAAGTCATTTTCTATCCAAAACTGATAACATATGACCTATACTGACTCATACAGTCCGATTCAAAGTGTTTAGGTCATTTAAGACCCAAAACCTCTCCTATTTGACCGAGTTTGACTCAAATCGATGTATTTCAAGTGTTTATGACATGTTCAAGGGTAAATACGTCCATTTCTACCCAAAACCGATCCCTTTGGCCTATATTGACTCATATTGACCGATTAGAAGTGTTTAGCCTTTTTATTTCCAAAACCTCTCTCGTTTGACCAAGTTTAACTCAACTCGATGTATTTCAAGTGTTTATGACATGTTCAAGGGTAAATATGTCATTTTCTATCCAAAACTGATCCCATTTGCCTTATATTGACTCATATCGTCCGATTCGAAGTGCTTAAGTCATTTTATACCTAAAACCTCTCCCATTTCTCTTAGTTTAATTTAAATTGATGTATTTCAAGTGTTTATGACAAGTTCAAGGGTAAATACGTCATTTTCTACCGAAAAGTGATCCCATTTGACCTATAATGAGTCATATCATCCGCTTAGAAGTGTTTAGGTCATTTAATACACAAAACCTCTCCCGTTTGACAGAGTTTGACTCAAATCGATGTATTTCAAGTGTTTATTACATGTTCAAGGGTAAATACGTCATTTTTACCTAAAAGTGATCCCATTTGACCTATATGGACTCTTATAGTCCGATTAGAAGTGTTTAGGTCATTTAATACCCAAAACCTCTCCCCTTTGACCGAGTTTGACTCAAATCGATGTACTTCAAGTGTTTATGACAGGTTCAAGGGTAAATAAGTCATTTTCTACCCAAAACTGATCCCATTTGACCTATATTGACTCTTATCGTCTAATTAGAAGTGTTTAGGTCATCTAATATATAAAATTTCTCCCGTTTGACCTAGTTTGACTCAAATCGATGTATTTCAAGTGTTTATGACATGTTTTAGGGTAAATAAGTCATTTTCTACCCAAAACTGATCCCATTTGACTCTTATTGTCCGATGAGAAGTGTTTAGGTCATTTAATAAATAAAACCTCTTTCGTTGAACCGTGTTTCACTCAAATCGATGTATTTCAAATGTTTATGACATATCCAAGGGTAAATACGTTATTTTCTACCCAAAACGGATCCCATTTGACCTACATTAACTCATATCGTCAAATTCGAAGTGTTTAAGACAATTTCTGCCCGGAACCTCTCCCGTTTGACCGAGTTGAACTCAAATTGATGTATTTCAAGTGTTTATGATATGTTCAAGGCTAAATACGACATTTTCTACCCAAAACTAATCCAATTTTATCTATATTGACTCATATCGCCTAATTAGAATTGTTTAGGTCATTTAATACACAAAACCTCTCCCATTTAACCGAGTTTGACTCTAAGTAATGTATTTCAAGTGCTTATGACATGTTTAAGAGTAAATACGTCCTTTCCTATCCAAAATTAATCCCATTTGACCTATATTGACTCATATCGTCCAATTCGAGTTGTTTAGGTCATTTAATACATAAAACCTTTCCCGTTTGTCCGAGTTTGACTCAAATCGATCTATTTCTGGTGCTTATGACATGTGCAAGGGTAAATAAGTCATTTTCTATCCAAAACTGATAACATATGACCTATACTGACTCATACAGTCCGATTCAAAGTGTTTAGGTCATTTAAGACCCAAAACCTCTCCTATTTGACCGAGTTTGACTCAAATCGATGTATTTCAAGTGTTTATGACATGTTCAAGGGTAAATACGTCCATTTCTACCCAAAACCGATCCCTTTGGCCTATATTGACTCATATTGACCGATTAGAAGTGTTTAGCCTTTTTATTTCCAAAACCTCTCTCGTTTGACCAAGTTTAACTCAACTCGATGTATTTCAAGTGTTTATGACATGTTCAAGGGTAAATATGTCATTTTCTATCCAAAACTGATCCCATTTGCCTTATATTGACTCATATCGTCCGATTCGAAGTGCTTAAGTCATTTTATACCTAAAACCTCTCCCATTTCTCTTAGTTTAATTTAAATTGATGTATTTCAAGTGTTTATGACAAGTTCAAGGGTAAATACGTCATTTTCTACCGAAAAGTGATCCCATTTGACCTATAATGAGTCATATCATCCGCTTAGAAGTGTTTAGGTCATTTAATACACAAAACCTCTCCCGTTTGACAGAGTTTGACTCAAATCGATGTATTTCAAGTGTTTATTACATGTTCAAGGGTAAATACGTCATTTTTACCTAAAAGTGATCCCATTTGACCTATATGGACTCTTATAGTCCGATTAGAAGTGTTTAGGTCATTTAATACCCAAAACCTCTCCCCTTTGACCGAGTTTGACTCAAATCGATGTACTTCAAGTGTTTATGACAGGTTCAAGGGTAAATAAGTCATTTTCTACCCAAAACTGATCCCATTTGACCTATATTGACTCTTATCGTCTAATTAGAAGTGTTTAGGTCATCTAATATATAAAATTTCTCCCGTTTGACCTAGTTTGACTCAAATCGATGTATTTCAAGTGTTTATGACATGTTTTAGGGTAAATAAGTCATTTTCTACCCAAAACTGATCCCATTTGACTCTTATTGTCCGATGAGAAGTGTTTAGGTCATTTAATAAATAAAACCTCTTTCGTTGAACCGTGTTTCACTCAAATCGATGTATTTCAAATGTTTATGACATATCCAAGGGTAAATACGTTATTTTCTACCCAAAACGGATCCCATTTGACCTACATTAACTCATATCGTCAAATTCGAAGTGTTTAAGACAATTTCTGCCCGGAACCTCTCCCGTTTGACCGAGTTGAACTCAAATTGATGTATTTCAAGTGTTTATGATATGTTCAAGGCTAAATACGACATTTTCTACCCAAAACTAATCCAATTTTATCTATATTGACTCATATCGCCTAATTAGAATTGTTTAGGTCATTTAATACACAAAACCTCTCCCATTTAACCGAGTTTGACTCTAAGTAATGTATTTCAAGTGCTTATGACATGTTTAAGAGTAAATACGTCCTTTCCTATCCAAAATTAATCCCATTTGACCTATATTGACTCATATCGTCCAATTCGAGTTGTTTAGGTCATTTAATACATAAAACCTTTCCCGTTTGTCCGAGTTTGACTCAAATCGATCTATTTCTGGTGCTTATGACATGTGCAAGGGTAAATAAGTCATTTTCTATCCAAAACTGATAACATATGACCTATACTGACTCATACAGTCCGATTCAAAGTGTTTAGGTCATTTAAGACCCAAAACCTCTCCTATTTGACCGAGTTTGACTCAAATCGATGTATTTCAAGTGTTTATGACATGTTCAAGGGTAAATACGTCCATTTCTACCCAAAACCGATCCCTTTGGCCTATATTGACTCATATTGACCGATTAGAAGTGTTTAGCCTTTTTATTTCCAAAACCTCTCTCGTTTGACCAAGTTTAACTCAACTCGATGTATTTCAAGTGTTTATGACATGTTCAAGGGTAAATATGTCATTTTCTATCCAAAACTGATCCCATTTGCCTTATATTGACTCATATCGTCCGATTCGAAGTGTTTAAGTCATTTTATACCTAAAACCTCTCCCATTTCTCTTAGTTTAATTTAAATTGATGTATTTCAAGTGTTTATGACAAGTTCAAGGGTAAATACGTCATTTTCTACCGAAAAGTGATCCCATTTGACCTATAATGAGTCATATCATCCGCTTAGAAGTGTTTAGGTCATTTAATACACAAAACCTCTCCCGTTTGACAGAGTTTGACTCAAATCGATGTATTTCAAGTGTTTATTACATGTTCAAGGGTAAATACGTCATTTTTACCTAAAAGTGATCCCATTTGACCTATATGGACTCTTATAGTCCGATTAGAAGTGTTTAGGTCATTTAATACCCAAAACCTCTCCCCTTTGACCGAGTTTGACTCAAATCGATGTACTTCAAGTGTTTATGACAGGTTCAAGGGTAAATAAGTCATTTTCTACCCAAAACTGATCCCATTTGACCTATATTGACTCTTATCGTCTAATTAGAAGTGTTTAGGTCATCTAATATATAAAATTTCTCCCGTTTGACCTAGTTTGACTCAAATCGATGTATTTCAAGTGTTTATGACATGTTTTAGGGTAAATAAGTCATTTTCTACCCAAAACTGATCCCATTTGACTCTTATTGTCCGATGAGAAGTGTTTAGGTCATTTAATAAATAAAACCTCTTTCGTTGAACCGTGTTTCACTCAAATCGATGTATTTCAAATGTTTATGACATATCCAAGGGTAAATACGTTATTTTCTACCCAAAACGGATCCCATTTGACCTACATTAACTCATATCGTCAAATTCGAAGTGTTTAAGACAATTTCTGCCCGGAACCTCTCCCGTTTGACCGAGTTGAACTCAAATTGATGTATTTCAAGTGTTTATGATATGTTCAAGGCTAAATACGACATTTTCTACCCAAAACTAATCCAATTTTATCTATATTGACTCATATCGCCTAATTAGAATTGTTTAGGTCATTTAATACACAAAACCTCTCCCATTTAACCGAGTTTGACTCTAAGTAATGTATTTCAAGTGCTTATGACATGTTTAAGAGTAAATACGTCCTTTCCTATCCAAAATTAATCCCATTTGACCTATATTGACTCATATCGTCCAATTCGAGTTGTTTAGGTCATTTAATACATAAAACCTTTCCCGTTTGTCCGAGTTTGACTCAAATCGATCTATTTCTGGTGCTTATGACATGTGCAAGGGTAAATAAGTCATTTTCTATCCAAAACTGATAACATATGACCTATACTGACTCATACAGTCCGATTCAAAGTGTTTAGGTCATTTAAGACCCAAAACCTCTCCTATTTGACCGAGTTTGACTCAAATCGATGTATTTCAAGTGTTTATGACATGTTCAAGGGTAAATACGTCCATTTCTACCCAAAACCGATCCCTTTGGCCTATATTGACTCATATTGACCGATTAGAAGTGTTTAGCCTTTTTATTTCCAAAACCTCTCTCGTTTGACCAAGTTTAACTCAACTCGATGTATTTCAAGTGTTTATGACATGTTCAAGGGTAAATATGTCATTTTCTATCCAAAACTGATCCCATTTGCCTTATATTGACTCATATCGTCCGATTCGAAGTGTTTAAGTCATTTTATACCTAAAACCTCTCCCATTTCTCTTAGTTTAATTTAAATTGATGTATTTCAAGTGTTTATGACAAGTTCAAGGGTAAATACGTCATTTTCTACCGAAAAGTGATCCCATTTGACCTATAATGAGTCATATCATCCGCTTAGAAGTGTTTAGGTCATTTAATACACAAAACCTCTCCCGTTTGACAGAGTTTGACTCAAATCGATGTATTTCAAGTGTTTATTACATGTTCAAGGGTAAATACGTCATTTTTACCTAAAAGTGATCCCATTTGACCTATATGGACTCTTATAGTCCGATTAGAAGTGTTTAGGTCATTTAATACCCAAAACCTCTCCCCTTTGACCGAGTTTGACTCAAATCGATGTACTTCAAGTGTTTATGACAGGTTCAAGGGTAAATAAGTCATTTTCTACCCAAAACTGATCCCATTTGACCTATATTGACTCTTATCGTCTAATTAGAAGTGTTTAGGTCATCTAATATATAAAATTTCTCCCGTTTGACCTAGTTTGACTCAAATCGATGTATTTCAAGTGTTTATGACATGTTTTAGGGTAAATAAGTCATTTTCTACCCAAAACTGATCCCATTTGACTCTTATTGTCCGATGAGAAGTGTTTAGGTCATTTAATAAATAAAACCTCTTTCGTTTAACCGTGTTTCACTCAAATCGATGTATTTCAAATGTTTATGACATATCCAAGGGTAAATACGTTATTTTCTACCCAAAACGGATCCCATTTGACCTACATTAACTCATATCGTCAAATTCGAAGTGTTTAAGACAATTTCTGCCCGGAACCTCTCCCGTTTGACCGAGTTGAACTCAAATTGATGTATTTCAAGTGTTTATGATATGTTCAAGGCTAAATACGACATTTTCTACCCAAAACTAATCCAATTTTATCTATATTGACTCATATCGCCTAATTAGAATTGTTTAGGTCATTTAATACACAAAACCTCTCCCATTTAACCGAGTTTGACTCTAAGTAATGTATTTCAAGTGCTTATGACATGTTTAAGAGTAAATACGTCCTTTCCTATCCAAAATTAATCCCATTTGACCTATATTGACTCATATCGTCCAATTCGAGTTGTTTAGGTCATTTAATACATAAAACCTTTCCCGTTTGTCCGAGTTTGACTCAAATCGATCTATTTCTGGTGCTTATGACATGTGCAAGGGTAAATAAGTCATTTTCTATCCAAAACTGATAACATATGACCTATACTGACTCATACAGTCCGATTCAAAGTGTTTAGGTCATTTAAGACCCAAAACCTCTCCTATTTGACCGAGTTTGACTCAAATCGATGTATTTCAAGTGTTTATGACATGTTCAAGGGTAAATACGTCCATTTCTACCCAAAACCGATCCCTTTGGCCTATATTGACTCATATTGACCGATTAGAAGTGTTTAGCCTTTTTATTTCCAAAACCTCTCTCGTTTGACCAAGTTTAACTCAACTCGATGTATTTCAAGTGTTTATGACATGTTCAAGGGTAAATATGTCATTTTCTATCCAAAACTGATCCCATTTGCCTTATATTGACTCATATCGTCCGATTCGAAGTGTTTAAGTCATTTTATACCTAAAACCTCTCCCATTTCTCTTAGTTTAATTTAAATTGATGTATTTCAAGTGTTTATGACAAGTTCAAGGGTAAATACGTCATTTTCTACCGAAAAGTGATCCCATTTGACCTATAATGAGTCATATCATCCGCTTAGAAGTGTTTAGGTCATTTAATACACAAAACCTCTCCCGTTTGACAGAGTTTGACTCAAATCGATGTATTTCAAGTGTTTATTACATGTTCAAGGGTAAATACGTCATTTTTACCTAAAAGTGATCCCATTTGACCTATATGGACTCTTATAGTCCGATTAGAAGTGTTTAGGTCATTTAATACCCAAAACCTCTCCCCTTTGACCGAGTTTGACTCAAATCGATGTACTTCAAGTGTTTATGACAGGTTCAAGGGTAAATAAGTCATTTTCTACCCAAAACTGATCCCATTTGACCTATATTGACTCTTATCGTCTAATTAGAAGTGTTTAGGTCATCTAATATATAAAATTTCTCCCGTTTGACCTAGTTTGACTCAAATCGATGTATTTCAAGTGTTTATGACATGTTTTAGGGTAAATAAGTCATTTTCTACCCAAAACTGATCCCATTTGACTCTTATTGTCCGATGAGAAGTGTTTAGGTCATTTAATAAATAAAACCTCTTTCGTTTAACCGTGTTTCACTCAAATCGATGTATTTCAAATGTTTATGACATATCCAAGGGTAAATACGTTATTTTCTACCCAAAACGGATCCCATTTGACCTACATTAACTCATATCGTCAAATTCGAAGTGTTTAAGACAATTTCTGCCCGGAACCTCTCCCGTTTGACCGAGTTGAACTCAAATTGATGTATTTCAAGTGTTTATGATATGTTCAAGGCTAAATACGACATTTTCTACCCAAAACTAATCCAATTTTATCTATATTGACTCATATCGCCTAATTAGAATTGTTTAGGTCATTTAATACACAAAACCTCTCCCATTTAACCGAGTTTGACTCTAAGTAATGTATTTCAAGTGCTTATGACATGTTTAAGAGTAAATACGTCCTTTCCTATCCAAAATTAATCCCATTTGACCTATATTGACTCATATCGTCCAATTCGAGTTGTTTAGGTCATTTAATACATAAAACCTTTCCCGTTTGTCCGAGTTTGACTCAAATCGATCTATTTCTGGTGCTTATGACATGTGCAAGGGTAAATAAGTCATTTTCTATCCAAAACTGATAACATATGACCTATACTGACTCATACAGTCCGATTCAAAGTGTTTAGGTCATTTAAGACCCAAAACCTCTCCTATTTGACCGAGTTTGACTCAAATCGATGTATTTCAAGTGTTTATGACATGTTCAAGGGTAAATACGTCCATTTCTACCCAAAACCGATCCCTTTGGCCTATATTGACTCATATTGACCGATTAGAAGTGTTTAGCCTTTTTATTTCCAAAACCTCTCTCGTTTGACCAAGTTTAACTCAACTCGATGTATTTCAAGTGTTTATGACATGTTCAAGGGTAAATATGTCATTTTCTATCCAAAACTGATCCCATTTGCCTTATATTGACTCATATCGTCCGATTCGAAGTGTTTAAGTCATTTTATACCTAAAACCTCTCCCATTTCTCTTAGTTTAATTTAAATTGATGTATTTCAAGTGTTTATGACAAGTTCAAGGGTAAATACGTCATTTTCTACCGAAAAGTGATCCCATTTGACCTATAATGAGTCATATCATCCGCTTAGAAGTGTTTAGGTCATTTAATACACAAAACCTCTCCCGTTTGACAGAGTTTGACTCAAATCGATGTATTTCAAGTGTTTATTACATGTTCAAGGGTAAATACGTCATTTTTACCTAAAAGTGATCCCATTTGACCTATATGGACTCTTATAGTCCGATTAGAAGTGTTTAGGTCATTTAATACCCAAAACCTCTCCCCTTTGACCGAGTTTGACTCAAATCGATGTACTTCAAGTGTTTATGACAGGTTCAAGGGTAAATAAGTCATTTTCTACCCAAAACTGATCCCATTTGACCTATATTGACTCTTATCGTCTAATTAGAAGTGTTTAGGTCATCTAATATATAAAATTTCTCCCGTTTGACCTAGTTTGACTCAAATCGATGTATTTCAAGTGTTTATGACATGTTTTAGGGTAAATAAGTCATTTTCTACCCAAAACTGATCCCATTTGACTCTTATTGTCCGATGAGAAGTGTTTAGGTCATTTAATAAATAAAACCTCTTTCGTTTAACCGTGTTTCACTCAAATCGATGTATTTCAAATGTTTATGACATATCCAAGGGTAAATACGTTATTTTCTACCCAAAACGGATCCCATTTGACCTACATTAACTCATATCGTCAAATTCGAAGTGTTTAAGACAATTTCTGCCCGGAACCTCTCCCGTTTGACCGAGTTGAACTCAAATTGATGTATTTCAAGTGTTTATGATATGTTCAAGGCTAAATACGACATTTTCTACCCAAAACTAATCCAATTTTATCTATATTGACTCATATCGCCTAATTAGAATTGTTTAGGTCATTTAATACACAAAACCTCTCCCATTTAACCGAGTTTGACTCTAAGTAATGTATTTCAAGTGCTTATGACATGTTTAAGAGTAAATACGTCCTTTCCTATCCAAAATTAATCCCATTTGACCTATATTGACTCATATCGTCCAATTCGAGTTGTTTAGGTCATTTAATACATAAAACCTTTCCCGTTTGTCCGAGTTTGACTCAAATCGATCTATTTCTGGTGCTTATGACATGTGCAAGGGTAAATAAGTCATTTTCTATCCAAAACTGATAACATATGACCTATACTGACTCATACAGTCCGATTCAAAGTGTTTAGGTCATTTAAGACCCAAAACCTCTCCTATTTGACCGAGTTTGACTCAAATCGATGTATTTCAAGTGTTTATGACATGTTCAAGGGTAAATACGTCCATTTCTACCCAAAACCGATCCCTTTGGCCTATATTGACTCATATTGACCGATTAGAAGTGTTTAGCCTTTTTATTTCCAAAACCTCTCTCGTTTGACCAAGTTTAACTCAACTCGATGTATTTCAAGTGTTTATGACATGTTCAAGGGTAAATATGTCATTTTCTATCCAAAACTGATCCCATTTGCCTTATATTGACTCATATCGTCCGATTCGAAGTGTTTAAGTCATTTTATACCTAAAACCTCTCCCATTTCTCTTAGTTTAATTTAAATTGATGTATTTCAAGTGTTTATGACAAGTTCAAGGGTAAATACGTCATTTTCTACCGAAAAGTGATCCCATTTGACCTATAATGAGTCATATCATCCGCTTAGAAGTGTTTAGGTCATTTAATACACAAAACCTCTCCCGTTTGACAGAGTTTGACTCAAATCGATGTATTTCAAGTGTTTATTACATGTTCAAGGGTAAATACGTCATTTTTACCTAAAAGTGATCCCATTTGACCTATATGGACTCTTATAGTCCGATTAGAAGTGTTTAGGTCATTTAATACCCAAAACCTCTCCCCTTTGACCGAGTTTGACTCAAATCGATGTACTTCAAGTGTTTATGACAGGTTCAAGGGTAAATAAGTCATTTTCTACCCAAAACTGATCCCATTTGACCTATATTGACTCTTATCGTCTAATTAGAAGTGTTTAGGTCATCTAATATATAAAATTTCTCCCGTTTGACCTAGTTTGACTCAAATCGATGTATTTCAAGTGTTTATGACATGTTTTAGGGTAAATAAGTCATTTTCTACCCAAAACTGATCCCATTTGACTCTTATTGTCCGATGAGAAGTGTTTAGGTCATTTAATAAATAAAACCTCTTTCGTTTAACCGTGTTTCACTCAAATCGATGTATTTCAAATGTTTATGACATATCCAAGGGTAAATACGTTATTTTCTACCCAAAACGGATCCCATTTGACCTACATTAACTCATATCGTCAAATTCGAAGTGTTTAAGACAATTTCTGCCCGGAACCTCTCCCGTTTGACCGAGTTGAACTCAAATTGATGTATTTCAAGTGTTTATGATATGTTCAAGGCTAAATACGACATTTTCTACCCAAAACTAATCCAATTTTATCTATATTGACTCATATCGCCTAATTAGAATTGTTTAGGTCATTTAATACACAAAACCTCTCCCATTTAACCGAGTTTGACTCTAAGTAATGTATTTCAAGTGCTTATGACATGTTTAAGAGTAAATACGTCCTTTCCTATCCAAAATTAATCCCATTTGACCTATATTGACTCATATCGTCCAATTCGAGTTGTTTAGGTCATTTAATACATAAAACCTTTCCCGTTTGTCCGAGTTTGACTCAAATCGATCTATTTCTGGTGCTTATGACATGTGCAAGGGTAAATAAGTCATTTTCTATCCAAAACTGATAACATATGACCTATACTGACTCATACAGTCCGATTCAAAGTGTTTAGGTCATTTAAGACCCAAAACCTCTCCTATTTGACCGAGTTTGACTCAAATCGATGTATTTCAAGTGTTTATGACATGTTCAAGGGTAAATACGTCCATTTCTACCCAAAACCGATCCCTTTGGCCTATATTGACTCATATTGACCGATTAGAAGTGTTTAGCCTTTTTATTTCCAAAACCTCTCTCGTTTGACCAAGTTTAACTCAACTCGATGTATTTCAAGTGTTTATGACATGTTCAAGGGTAAATATGTCATTTTCTATCCAAAACTGATCCCATTTGCCTTATATTGACTCATATCGTCCGATTCGAAGTGTTTAAGTCATTTTATACCTAAAACCTCTCCCATTTCTCTTAGTTTAATTTAAATTGATGTATTTCAAGTGTTTATGACAAGTTCAAGGGTAAATACGTCATTTTCTACCGAAAAGTGATCCCATTTGACCTATAATGAGTCATATCATCCGCTTAGAAGTGTTTAGGTCATTTAATACACAAAACCTCTCCCGTTTGACAGAGTTTGACTCAAATCGATGTATTTCAAGTGTTTATTACATGTTCAAGGGTAAATACGTCATTTTTACCTAAAGTGATCCCATTTGACCTATATGGACTCTTATAGTCCGATTAGAAGTGTTTAGGTCATTTAATACCCAAAACCTCTCCCCTTTGACCGAGTTTGACTCAAATCGATGTACTTCAAGTGTTTATGACAGGTTCAAGGGTAAATAAGTCATTTTCTACCCAAAACTGATCCCATTTGACCTATATTGACTCTTATCGTCTAATTAGAAGTGTTTAGGTCATCTAATATATAAAATTTCTCCCGTTTGACCTAGTTTGACTCAAATCGATGTATTTCAAGTGTTTATGACATGTTTTAGGGTAAATAAGTCATTTTCTACCCAAAACTGATCCCATTTGACTCTTATTGTCCGATGAGAAGTGTTTAGGTCATTTAATAAATAAAACCTCTTTCGTTTAACCGTGTTTCACTCAAATCGATGTATTTCAAATGTTTATGACATATCCAAGGGTAAATACGTTATTTTCTACCCAAAACGGATCCCATTTGACCTACATTAACTCATATCGTCAAATTCGAAGTGTTTAAGACAATTTCTGCCCGGAACCTCTCCCGTTTGACCGAGTTGAACTCAAATTGATGTATTTCAAGTGTTTATGATATGTTCAAGGCTAAATACGACATTTTCTACCCAAAACTAATCCAATTTTATCTATATTGACTCATATCGCCTAATTAGAATTGTTTAGGTCATTTAATACACAAAACCTCTCCCATTTAACCGAGTTTGACTCTAAGTAATGTATTTCAAGTGCTTATGACATGTTTAAGAGTAAATACGTCCTTTCCTATCCAAAATTAATCCCATTTGACCTATATTGACTCATATCGTCCAATTCGAGTTGTTTAGGTCATTTAATACATAAAACCTTTCCCGTTTGTCCGAGTTTGACTCAAATCGATCTATTTCTGGTGCTTATGACATGTGCAAGGGTAAATAAGTCATTTTCTATCCAAAACTGATAACATATGACCTATACTGACTCATACAGTCCGATTCAAAGTGTTTAGGTCATTTAAGACCCAAAACCTCTCCTATTTGACCGAGTTTGACTCAAATCGATGTATTTCAAGTGTTTATGACATGTTCAAGGGTAAATACGTCCATTTCTACCCAAAACCGATCCCTTTGGCCTATATTGACTCATATTGACCGATTAGAAGTGTTTAGCCTTTTTATTTCCAAAACCTCTCTCGTTTGACCAAGTTTAACTCAACTCGATGTATTTCAAGTGTTTATGACATGTTCAAGGGTAAATATGTCATTTTCTATCCAAAACTGATCCCATTTGCCTTATATTGACTCATATCGTCCGATTCGAAGTGTTTAAGTCATTTTATACCTAAAACCTCTCCCATTTCTCTTAGTTTAATTTAAATTGATGTATTTCAAGTGTTTATGACAAGTTCAAGGGTAAATACGTCATTTTCTACCGAAAAGTGATCCCATTTGACCTATAATGAGTCATATCATCCGCTTAGAAGTGTTTAGGTCATTTAATACACAAAACCTCTCCCGTTTGACAGAGTTTGACTCAAATCGATGTATTTCAAGTGTTTATTACATGTTCAAGGGTAAATACGTCATTTTTACCTAAAAGTGATCCCATTTGACCTATATGGACTCTTATAGTCCGATTAGAAGTGTTTAGGTCATTTAATACCCAAAACCTCTCCCCTTTGACCGAGTTTGACTCAAATCGATGTACTTCAAGTGTTTATGACAGGTTCAAGGGTAAATAAGTCATTTTCTACCCAAAACTGATCCCATTTGACCTATATTGACTCTTATCGTCTAATTAGAAGTGTTTAGGTCATCTAATATATAAAATTTCTCCCGTTTGACCTAGTTTGACTCAAATCGATGTATTTCAAGTGTTTATGACATGTTTTAGGGTAAATAAGTCATTTTCTACCCAAAACTGATCCCATTTGACTCTTATTGTCCGATGAGAAGTGTTTAGGTCATTTAATAAATAAAACCTCTTTCGTTTAACCGTGTTTCACTCAAATCGATGTATTTCAAATGTTTATGACATATCCAAGGGTAAATACGTTATTTTCTACCCAAAACGGATCCCATTTGACCTACATTAACTCATATCGTCAAATTCGAAGTGTTTAAGACAATTTCTGCCCGGAACCTCTCCCGTTTGACCGAGTTGAACTCAAATTGATGTATTTCAAGTGTTTATGATATGTTCAAGGCTAAATACGACATTTTCTACCCAAAACTAATCCAATTTTATCTATATTGACTCATATCGCCTAATTAGAATTGTTTAGGTCATTTAATACACAAAACCTCTCCCATTTAACCGAGTTTGACTCTAAGTAATGTATTTCAAGTGCTTATGACATGTTTAAGAGTAAATACGTCCTTTCCTATCCAAAATTAATCCCATTTGACCTATATTGACTCATATCGTCCAATTCGAGTTGTTTAGGTCATTTAATACATAAAACCTTTCCCGTTTGTCCGAGTTTGACTCAAATCGATCTATTTCTGGTGCTTATGACATGTGCAAGGGTAAATAAGTCATTTTCTATCCAAAACTGATAACATATGACCTATACTGACTCATACAGTCCGATTCAAAGTGTTTAGGTCATTTAAGACCCAAAACCTCTCCTATTTGACCGAGTTTGACTCAAATCGATGTATTTCAAGTGTTTATGACATGTTCAAGGGTAAATACGTCCATTTCTACCCAAAACCGATCCCTTTGGCCTATATTGACTCATATTGACCGATTAGAAGTGTTTAGCCTTTTTATTTCCAAAACCTCTCTCGTTTGACCAAGTTTAACTCAACTCGATGTATTTCAAGTGTTTATGACATGTTCAAGGGTAAATATGTCATTTTCTATCCAAAACTGATCCCATTTGCCTTATATTGACTCATATCGTCCGATTCGAAGTGTTTAAGTCATTTTATACCTAAAACCTCTCCCATTTCTCTTAGTTTAATTTAAATTGATGTATTTCAAGTGTTTATGACAAGTTCAAGGGTAAATACGTCATTTTCTACCGAAAAGTGATCCCATTTGACCTATAATGAGTCATATCATCCGCTTAGAAGTGTTTAGGTCATTTAATACACAAAACCTCTCCCGTTTGACAGAGTTTGACTCAAATCGATGTATTTCAAGTGTTTATTACATGTTCAAGGGTAAATACGTCATTTTTACCTAAAAGTGATCCCATTTGACCTATATGGACTCTTATAGTCCGATTAGAAGTGTTTAGGTCATTTAATACCCAAAACCTCTCCCCTTTGACCGAGTTTGACTCAAATCGATGTACTTCAAGTGTTTATGACAGGTTCAAGGGTAAATAAGTCATTTTCTACCCAAAACTGATCCCATTTGACCTATATTGACTCTTATCGTCTAATTAGAAGTGTTTAGGTCATCTAATATATAAAATTTCTCCCGTTTGACCTAGTTTGACTCAAATCGATGTATTTCAAGTGTTTATGACATGTTTTAGGGTAAATAAGTCATTTTCTACCCAAAACTGATCCCATTTGACTCTTATTGTCCGATGAGAAGTGTTTAGGTCATTTAATAAATAAAACCTCTTTCGTTTAACCGTGTTTCACTCAAATCGATGTATTTCAAATGTTTATGACATATCCAAGGGTAAATACGTTATTTTCTACCCAAAACGGATCCCATTTGACCTACATTAACTCATATCGTCAAATTCGAAGTGTTTAAGACAATTTCTGCCCGGAACCTCTCCCGTTTGACCGAGTTGAACTCAAATTGATGTATTTCAAGTGTTTATGATATGTTCAAGGCTAAATACGACATTTTCTACCCAAAACTAATCCAATTTTATCTATATTGACTCATATCGCCTAATTAGAATTGTTTAGGTCATTTAATACACAAAACCTCTCCCATTTAACCGAGTTTGACTCTAAGTAATGTATTTCAAGTGCTTATGACATGTTTAAGAGTAAATACGTCCTTTCCTATCCAAAATTAATCCCATTTGACCTATATTGACTCATATCGTCCAATTCGAGTTGTTTAGGTCATTTAATACATAAAACCTTTCCCGTTTGTCCGAGTTTGACTCAAATCGATCTATTTCTGGTGCTTATGACATGTGCAAGGGTAAATAAGTCATTTTCTATCCAAAACTGATAACATATGACCTATACTGACTCATACAGTCCGATTCAAAGTGTTTAGGTCATTTAAGACCCAAAACCTCTCCTATTTGACCGAGTTTGACTCAAATCGATGTATTTCAAGTGTTTATGACATGTTCAAGGGTAAATACGTCCATTTCTACCCAAAACCGATCCCTTTGGCCTATATTGACTCATATTGACCGATTAGAAGTGTTTAGCCTTTTTATTTCCAAAACCTCTCTCGTTTGACCAAGTTTAACTCAACTCGATGTATTTCAAGTGTTTATGACATGTTCAAGGGTAAATATGTCATTTTCTATCCAAAACTGATCCCATTTGCCTTATATTGACTCATATCGTCCGATTCGAAGTGTTTAAGTCATTTTATACCTAAAACCTCTCCCATTTCTCTTAGTTTAATTTAAATTGATGTATTTCAAGTGTTTATGACAAGTTCAAGGGTAAATACGTCATTTTCTACCGAAAAGTGATCCCATTTGACCTATAATGAGTCATATCATCCGCTTAGAAGTGTTTAGGTCATTTAATACACAAAACCTCTCCCGTTTGACAGAGTTTGACTCAAATCGATGTATTTCAAGTGTTTATTACATGTTCAAGGGTAAATACGTCATTTTTACCTAAAAGTGATCCCATTTGACCTATATGGACTCTTATAGTCCGATTAGAAGTGTTTAGGTCATTTAATACCCAAAACCTCTCCCCTTTGACCGAGTTTGACTCAAATCGATGTACTTCAAGTGTTTATGACAGGTTCAAGGGTAAATAAGTCATTTTCTACCCAAAACTGATCCCATTTGACCTATATTGACTCTTATCGTCTAATTAGAAGTGTTTAGGTCATCTAATATATAAAATTTCTCCCGTTTGACCTAGTTTGACTCAAATCGATGTATTTCAAGTGTTTATGACATGTTTTAGGGTAAATAAGTCATTTTCTACCCAAAACTGATCCCATTTGACTCTTATTGTCCGATGAGAAGTGTTTAGGTCATTTAATAAATAAAACCTCTTTCGTTTAAACCGTGTTTCACTCAAATCGATGTATTTCAAATGTTTATGACATATCCAAGGGTAAATACGTTATTTTCTACCCAAAACGGATCCCATTTGACCTACATTAACTCATATCGTCAAATTCGAAGTGTTTAAGACAATTTCTGCCCGGAACCTCTCCCGTTTGACCGAGTTGAACTCAAATTGATGTATTTCAAGTGTTTATGATATGTTCAAGGCTAAATACGACATTTTCTACCCAAAACTAATCCAATTTTATCTATATTGACTCATATCGCCTAATTAGAATTGTTTAGGTCATTTAATACACAAAACCTCTCCCATTTAACCGAGTTTGACTCTAAGTAATGTATTTCAAGTGCTTATGACATGTTTAAGAGTAAATACGTCCTTTCCTATCCAAAATTAATCCCATTTGACCTATATTGACTCATATCGTCCAATTCGAGTTGTTTAGGTCATTTAATACATAAAACCTTTCCCGTTTGTCCGAGTTTGACTCAAATCGATCTATTTCTGGTGCTTATGACATGTGCAAGGGTAAATAAGTCATTTTCTATCCAAAACTGATAACATATGACCTATACTGACTCATACAGTCCGATTCAAAGTGTTTAGGTCATTTAAGACCCAAAACCTCTCCTATTTGACCGAGTTTGACTCAAATCGATGTATTTCAAGTGTTTATGACATGTTCAAGGGTAAATACGTCCATTTCTACCCAAAACCGATCCCTTTGGCCTATATTGACTCATATTGACCGATTAGAAGTGTTTAGCCTTTTTATTTCCAAAACCTCTCTCGTTTGACCAAGTTTAACTCAACTCGATGTATTTCAAGTGTTTATGACATGTTCAAGGGTAAATATGTCATTTTCTATCCAAAACTGATCCCATTTGCCTTATATTGACTCATATCGTCCGATTCGAAGTGTTTAAGTCATTTTATACCTAAAACCTCTCCCATTTCTCTTAGTTTAATTTAAATTGATGTATTTCAAGTGTTTATGACAAGTTCAAGGGTAAATACGTCATTTTCTACCGAAAAGTGATCCCATTTGACCTATAATGAGTCATATCATCCGCTTAGAAGTGTTTAGGTCATTTAATACACAAAACCTCTCCCGTTTGACAGAGTTTGACTCAAATCGATGTATTTCAAGTGTTTATTACATGTTCAAGGGTAAATACGTCATTTTTACCTAAAAGTGATCCCATTTGACCTATATGGACTCTTATAGTCCGATTAGAAGTGTTTAGGTCATTTAATACCCAAAACCTCTCCCCTTTGACCGAGTTTGACTCAAATCGATGTACTTCAAGTGTTTATGACAGGTTCAAGGGTAAATAAGTCATTTTCTACCCAAAACTGATCCCATTTGACCTATATTGACTCTTATCGTCTAATTAGAAGTGTTTAGGTCATCTAATATATAAAATTTCTCCCGTTTGACCTAGTTTGACTCAAATCGATGTATTTCAAGTGTTTATGACATGTTTTAGGGTAAATAAGTCATTTTCTACCCAAAACTGATCCCATTTGACTCTTATTGTCCGATGAGAAGTGTTTAGGTCATTTAATAAATAAAACCTCTTTCGTTTAACCGTGTTTCACTCAAATCGATGTATTTCAAATGTTTATGACATATCCAAGGGTAAATACGTTATTTTCTACCCAAAAACGGATCCCATTTGACCTACATTAACTCATATCGTCAAATTCGAAGTGTTTAAGACAATTTCTGCCCGGAACCTCTCCCGTTTGACCGAGTTGAACTCAAATTGATGTATTTCAAGTGTTTATGATATGTTCAAGGCTAAATACGACATTTTCTACCCAAAACTAATCCAATTTTATCTATATTGACTCATATCGCCTAATTAGAATTGTTTAGGTCATTTAATACACAAAACCTCTCCCATTTAACCGAGTTTGACTCTAAGTAATGTATTTCAAGTGCTTATGACATGTTTAAGAGTAAATACGTCCTTTCCTATCCAAAATTAATCCCATTTGACCTATATTGACTCATATCGTCCAATTCGAGTTGTTTAGGTCATTTAATACATAAAACCTTTCCCGTTTGTCCGAGTTTGACTCAAATCGATCTATTTCTGGTGCTTATGACATGTGCAAGGGTAAATAAGTCATTTTCTATCCAAAACTGATAACATATGACCTATACTGACTCATACAGTCCGATTCAAAGTGTTTAGGTCATTTAAGACCCAAAACCTCTCCTATTTGACCGAGTTTGACTCAAATCGATGTATTTCAAGTGTTTATGACATGTTCAAGGGTAAATACGTCCATTTCTACCCAAAACCGATCCCTTTGGCCTATATTGACTCATATTGACCGATTAGAAGTGTTTAGCCTTTTTATTTCCAAAACCTCTCTCGTTTGACCAAGTTTAACTCAACTCGATGTATTTCAAGTGTTTATGACATGTTCAAGGGTAAATATGTCATTTTCTATCCAAAACTGATCCCATTTGCCTTATATTGACTCATATCGTCCGATTCGAAGTGTTTAAGTCATTTTATACCTAAAACCTCTCCCATTTCTCTTAGTTTAATTTAAATTGATGTATTTCAAGTGTTTATGACAAGTTCAAGGGTAAATACGTCATTTTCTACCGAAAAGTGATCCCATTTGACCTATAATGAGTCATATCATCCGCTTAGAAGTGTTTAGGTCATTTAATACACAAAACCTCTCCCGTTTGACAGAGTTTGACTCAAATCGATGTATTTCAAGTGTTTATTACATGTTCAAGGGTAAATACGTCATTTTTACCTAAAAGTGATCCCATTTGACCTATATGGACTCTTATAGTCCGATTAGAAGTGTTTAGGTCATTTAATACCCAAAACCTCTCCCCTTTGACCGAGTTTGACTCAAATCGATGTACTTCAAGTGTTTATGACAGGTTCAAGGGTAAATAAGTCATTTTCTACCCAAAACTGATCCCATTTGACCTATATTGACTCTTATCGTCTAATTAGAAGTGTTTAGGTCATCTAATATATAAAATTTCTCCCGTTTGACCTAGTTTGACTCAAATCGATGTATTTCAAGTGTTTATGACATGTTTTAGGGTAAATAAGTCATTTTCTACCCAAAACTGATCCCATTTGACTCTTATTGTCCGATGAGAAGTGTTTAGGTCATTTAATAAATAAAACCTCTTTCGTTTAACCGTGTTTCACTCAAATCGATGTATTTCAAATGTTTATGACATATCCAAGGGTAAATACGTTATTTTCTACCCAAAACGGATCCCATTTGACCTACATTAACTCATATCGTCAAATTCGAAGTGTTTAAGACAATTTCTGCCCGGAACCTCTCCCGTTTGACCGAGTTGAACTCAAATTGATGTATTTCAAGTGTTTATGATATGTTCAAGGCTAAATACGACATTTTCTACCCAAAACTAATCCAATTTTATCTATATTGACTCATATCGCCTAATTAGAATTGTTTAGGTCATTTAATACACAAAACCTCTCCCATTTAACCGAGTTTGACTCTAAGTAATGTATTTCAAGTGCTTATGACATGTTTAAGAGTAAATACGTCCTTTCCTATCCAAAATTAATCCCATTTGACCTATATTGACTCATATCGTCCAATTCGAGTTGTTTAGGTCATTTAATACATAAAACCTTTCCCGTTTGTCCGAGTTTGACTCAAATCGATCTATTTCTGGTGCTTATGACATGTGCAAGGGTAAATAAGTCATTTTCTATCCAAAACTGATAACATATGACCTATACTGACTCATACAGTCCGATTCAAAGTGTTTAGGTCATTTAAGACCCAAAACCTCTCCTATTTGACCGAGTTTGACTCAAATCGATGTATTTCAAGTGTTTATGACATGTTCAAGGGTAAATACGTCCATTTCTACCCAAAACCGATCCCTTTGGCCTATATTGACTCATATTGACCGATTAGAAGTGTTTAGCCTTTTTATTTCCAAAACCTCTCTCGTTTGACCAAGTTTAACTCAACTCGATGTATTTCAAGTGTTTATGACATGTTCAAGGGTAAATATGTCAT